>CM063528.1:36499028-38899028 GCA_032199755.1 Ambrosia artemisiifolia | reverse complement strand
ATAGATCACCCCGCCCGTACTCAATCTCCATTCGGGCAGGGACGATCCGAAAATCACTAATGTTTGCAGGTATCCCGGTTTGTTTGTTTTGTTTTGTTTTGTTTTTCTTGTTTCTTTGTTTCAGGTTTGTTTATCGGCTGCGAATGAAATGCTATACGGCCGACATTGGAAGGAATTGAACGGACGCATGTGCATATTGCTTATCCAGGGGAGTCTGTTCCTTTTACTTTTGTTGTACATTAGTTTTCTTTCTACTTTAGTTTATTCCCTAGTTCACATTGTGGACAATGTGTCGTTCAAGTGTGGGGGTGGGGAAATTTCATTTTTATTTATTTTTGAGTCATTAAAAAAAAGAAAAAAAAAATAGAAAACCCTGAAAATGTCTTGAAAACTGTTCCTAAAAAGCATTCTAATCAGATATAAAGCAGTTCTTTCGGTACCTAACAGTTGTTTCTTGATTGTTTTGGTAGTAGATCCTTAATCATGGTCTAATTTGTGAAAAAGTAATATGAACCGTTTTCAGCAGGTATTTTTAAGAAAAATGTTTAGAATTGCCTGACTAGGTTTAACAAGCTATTGGTAATAAATACATGCACACATAGATAACTCATTTCCACTCTTTGGTGAGATCTTGAGCCTACTAGATGATAGATTGATTCATATATATTTTCATTTGTTGAGTGTAGGCCAGATGTTTCTCTGTTGCAGAACTTGTGTGATTTGATACATGCCGAGGTTGTAGACTAGATATGCACGTAAATGATAAAGGCAATTTAGAATTTCTCTTTTTCTTTTGATACCCACTTATTTGTTATGTGTTGACCCGTTTATCCAAAATTACCCTTAGTAGCCCATGTTGAGCCTATACCCTTTCATTTGATTAAACCTATTACCCAAATTGACATGTTTACCTTTGTGTAATAAATTGATGACATCCATTGTGTTTGTGTTTTGTTCAAGTGATTGAGTTATGTTTAAGTTGTGAAAGGAAAAAAAAAAGAAAAAGAAAAAATATATATGAAAAAAAAATATGAAAAAAAAATATGAAAAAAAAAGAAAAAAAAAGTGAAAAAAATAGAAGTATGTATTATGGTTAATTATGACCAAAGTTGTCTTTAGTTATATGTATTGTGAAAAGGATTGTCAATCATGTTTGTCTCACCATTTTGTTTTAGCCACCTTTAGCCAAATATTTCCTACCTTTACCCTAAGCCCAAAACCTGTAAGTCCTTTATATATGTGCATTGTATACAGCTAAGGTGTGGTTGTCATACAAGTCTATGATAACAGAGTTGCATACTTGGTTTTTGAGTGATTAATACTAGCGCATTGCATGCTAGTTCATATATTAAACCGAGTGGAGTGAAACATTGTGAGGGGTGTGTTGCATGAGAATAAAAACCAGAAGCATGTTAGGTTTAGTTGGGTCAATTCTGTTTCTAAATGGGAATCAATTTGACTTGCTGAATTAACACATCTAATGCTGATCTGTAAATGGGGTATGACTTTAGACCTTAGCTAAGGTATGATGGGGCGACTGGGTACTTGTCTGTGATAATGTCTTGAGCAGAGTGTGTATAATTTTTTCGAGACAAAAAAAGATAAGTGTGGGGGTGTGATGTGTTGGCGAACACACCTTGTTAATAAGCTACTTTTGTGCATATTTTAGTTTTTATTTTGTGTCTTTTCGTTGTTTTTTTTTTGAGGTACTTAGTCTGTAGGTGTCTTGCTAGTGCTCGTGTGCTAAATGTGATAAAACAATCAAATTAGAGAATGAGTTTAAACGTATGAATTTAAATTAATAAATGAAACATGAAGATCATTACCATTTTATTATTCTCATGGTGTAGAAAAGGCTACATAAATGATTGAGTTAATATTGTCATGAGCTACTTAACTCATTTGTAAATCTTTTTGTCAACGTACAGGCTATTTCAAGAGTCAAATTCAAAAGTTGGAATTAATGAACATTGCAAACATATGGGCCTTTAAGAATTAAAACGAAAAGGAGGTTTTATGCAAGAGAATTAATTGGGCGAATCAAGGGGTTGGAGATAAATTACATAAGCAGCCCACACTTATGGGGGGATCGAACAGCAATAAAAAGGGAATATTATTTTTGGACGACAATCATCTTTGGACGGCTGCACGTAAAAGAAGAGGAACTCTGACGAGAAAATAATTTCGCACGACAGAAGACAGGAACAAAGGGGAGGCATGCACGCGACCAAGATGCTAGGCTAATCCTTTCGCGGTTCTCTCCGGGTGAACGATTTGGGTACTTTATCATTTGTTTTCTGTTTGATACTTACTATTTGGATCAGATTTTATGAACACCTTAAAGTTCTTTGCGTCTGATTGTATGATTGACTGATCTAGACAGTTTGGTTAATTAATATTATTGCATTATGTTATCGTATCTTGGTTTTCTTGCACTAGGATTAATTTAACTTTGCAATTAATGTTATGATAGCTGAATTGGGTCGAACAACTTAAACAAAGTCATGTCTATGTGATTTCCTAGATAGGGTAATAACAGAATTCGTTTGATAATTACCGAATCAAAAACCCGGAGTGACCGTTTTCTTTATATTATTGTTTTTAATCAAACTTTAATCAATCTTTTCTTGCAACAAAGCAGCACCTTAGTTTAATCTTCATAATTTTATTAGTTTTTCTATTATTATAATTAAAAATTGCTATTAACACTAACCACAGACTCCTCGTGGTTCGACAACCCTACTCCCTATACTGCAGTCCTTGTAGCTAAGGAGTTGTTTTTAGAATATTTTTTTGATTAGCACTTCGACACGCGATCAGGATCCCTAATTGTTGTCATCCTGGGTGCTATAGTTGTTTCAGGAGCAGAGAATCCAGTGCTCATGGGGATGAAATCTCCTTGATGAATGCCCCCAGAGATGCCAAAGTTGAAATCCAGCACTCTAGGTTGTAACGGTGTCCCCTGTCCAAAGTTGGTCTCTTTGAGGATGTTTTGAGAGATTGTATTTCTCTCAACATCATCCGGTTAGTTTCCTGCTGTTGCTGCATTTGATCCTACACCATTACAAACATGGAAATGAGTTCATCATTTGATACGAAAATAGGAGGAGTGGATCCAGATGTCCCCATTGCTAGTCTAGGTGGAATCTGGGAAGTAGAACTTTTTGAAAATGCAGGTGGGGGTGGCAGTGCTGCATTTCTGGTAAAGGTTGAAGATGGCATGGATGAGGAAACAGATTTCTGGGAGGAAGACATAGTTGTCAAGATTTGTAAAATGAGTTAATCGATAAAAAGTTTTAACAAAGTTTTTTTTGTTAAAATAGCACCACTTGCCCCACGGTGGGTGCCAAATTGTTTTGGTCAAAAATTACTTAGTAAAAATAATATTGTTTTCCAAATTAGAAAATGTGAGGTAGAGTGCTATAAGTGACAAATAAGTTCAAAGTCTAGTTTTATTCTGAAAATGGTGTATCAAGATGTAAAAGAAGTAAATATGTGACAAATATGTTCAGGATGGCAAAGGTAAATTTGAGGATGGACTGTTATATCCTGAGGATGTAACTGTGAGGCAGAATGATGAAATTGGCTAAGATCGGTAAATGTAAATGTAATGCAATAAGAAAACAACACTCGATGTACGAGGAAAGCCCTTGATCAGTTGTT
Organism: Ambrosia artemisiifolia; assembly: GCA_032199755.1. Taxonomy (NCBI): domain Eukaryota; kingdom Viridiplantae; phylum Streptophyta; class Magnoliopsida; order Asterales; family Asteraceae; genus Ambrosia; species Ambrosia artemisiifolia. The sequence goes on along the minus strand of CM063528.1, from coordinate 38,895,365 downwards.
GATCGTCGGCACAAAAACTCGGGAGGAGTCTAGGCCCCTGCCTTGTTTGTTAATATTAAAAATGGGTAAAAGACTACAGCTTTGGATGAATGAATGACGAGTGTACTATGATTACAATGATTGTATTAAGTGTGTGTGAGTATCTATGAGCAGCAGAGTGTATGTGTTGTTCAAGTGAGTCTAATGTGTCATATACTCGTCAATCATCCCCTTATATATAATTACATGAAAGTAAATGAAGAATCCCGTGTAATCCGCTGCTTAGTTAAGTTCTTTGAAAGCTTCAGGTGACCATTGTGGCAGTTTCATCTCAGCTAGTCGTTGCAACAACTGTTTCCTGGTTCTTCATCGATATTTAATGCATATCGGTTACAAGTTTGACTCCTTCTTCGTGCTTGGACTTTGGCTTGCAAGTGTAACCCTTTCATCTTTGACTTCTCCGACTGAATATTATAATATAGACGTTATAATGAGGTTACAAGTCCATACTATAGCTTAGTTGTACTTGCAATTATGTCATAGAAAGATAATTCATTAGTCCATCCTCAGGAAGTGCACATGCTAAAATACAGTTACATCCTGAAGTATGTTATGTCCTTCAGCATCCTGAGGATGCTACACAAAGAATATGAGGTAAAATCATCCCGAGGATTTTCACCACCAACAATGGCCACGTCAGCTTTTGTTACCTTCTCTTAATTTGCTTGATAAATTGAAAAAAATAACGGAAATGAAGACTTCGAGATGAACCTGTTTGATGTTGCTATCCTGCCAGTTAGTCTTTGCACATCCTTAATATTTGTAGGTGACTTGAGATCCAGGATGACTTCGATCTGCTCCGGGCTAGCTTCAATTCCCCTCTTAGTTACCAAGTATCCTGAGAATTTTGCAGCATCGACCCTGAAATGACACTTGGCTGGATTCAGTTTCATGTTGTAGGCGTCCAGGATATCAAAGGCCTCTTTGCGATACCGAAGATAGTCTTTAGCTTTTCGGGATTTGACCACCATATCATCGAAGTACATCACTGTTGGTGGTGAAAATCCTCAGGATGATTTTACCTCATATTCTTGGTGTAGCATCCTCAGTATGCTGAAGGACTTAACAGACTTCAGGATGTAACTGTATTTTAGTATGTGCATATCCTGAGGATAGACTAACAAGTTATCTTCTTATGACATAATTACAGGTACAATTAAACTATAATATGGACTTGTAACCTCTTTATAACTTCTATATTATCACATCCAGTCAGAAAAGTCAAGGATGAAAGAGTTACACTTGCAAGCCAAAGTCCAAGCTCGAAGAAGGAGTCAAACTTGTAAGTTGTAACCGATGTGCATTAAATATCGGCGATGAACCAGGAAACAGCTGCTCCAATGACTAGCTAAGGAGAAACAACCACAACGGTCACCTGAAGCTTTCAAAGGACTTAACTAAACAGCGGATTACACGGGATTCTCCATTTACTTTAATGTAACTATATATAAGGGGATGATTGACGAGTATAGGACACATTAGGCTCACTTGAACAACATATACACTCTGCTACTCATCATAGAATACTCTGCTAATTCACACACACTTAGAACAATCATTGTAATCATAGTACACTCGTCATTCATTCATCCAAAGTTGTAATCTTTTACCCATTTTTAATATTAACAAACAAGGCAGGGGCTTAGACTCCTCCCGAGGTTTTGTGCCAGTGATCAACAACTGATCAAGGGCTTTCCTCGTATATCGAGTGTTGTTCTTTGAGTATTTGCACTTTATTTACTTATTTCCCAATTCTTCCATACAGTTTACATCCTCAGGATATAACTATCCATCCTTAAATTTACCTTAGCCATCCTGAATATAGTTGTCACATATTTATTTCTTTTACATCTTGATACACCATTTTCATAATAAAATTAGACCTTAAAGTTATTTGACACTAATAGCACTCTACCTCACATTTTTTGATTTGGAAAACAAGATTATTTTTACTAAGTAATTTTTGACCAAAACAACCACCATCGTGTATGATGACACTCCTTTCAAGAGCAAATTTGGGTGAAATTTTAGACTTAGCATTCTCAGGATGTTACGTGATTAGCATTGTAAGGATGTTATGTGATTAGCATTCTAAGGATGTTACGTGATTAGCATTCTAAGGATGTTACATGATTGATATCCTAAAGATATTTCAAGTCAGCATCCTGAGGATGTTCTAGCTTAACATCCTGAGGATATCTTGACCCGGGATACTGAATACTAATATTTTTGCTCTCTTACCTTTGACTAAGTCTTGTAGGTCTTCCCTAACGGATCTATTGACCTGCTCTAGTCAAAAGAGGAGAAAATGGAGGAAGAAAACGTGTGAAAGAGGTCTCTTGATGAAGAAAAGGCCAGAACGTAACTACCTGAAGTGAATATCCTCGGGATATCAGGAGGGAATCTCGGAAATAGTTAATATAACAGCTATATTGACTAATTCTACTCTAAGTAAGCGTGAACAACAATGGAAAGACGTCAAGGAAGGCTCATGACCGTTATAAATGAAAACTAATGCAGCAGTTGAGCTATAGTCAACAACAGTCAGTGAACATCCTGAGGATGCTGGATTTCTCAAAATTGTTGTTATTTACTTTCATTATAAATAGGAGGCAAGGTTGATCGAATGGAGACACTTCTTCCACTGCACTCACACACTTTATTAGCTCCTCTCTGCTATTTCTTCACACAAAAACACCTACAATCACTTTGTAACACTTAGCTTCGATCAACACATGCTCTCAAGTTGTATTTACTCCTTTTTATCAATAAAATAACAAGGCAGGGGTCTATTGACCGCTTCCGAGGTTTTATGCCAGTGATCTAGATTGATCAAGGGCTTTCCTCGTACATCGTGTGTCCTTTATTACTTTGATCCTTTCATACTTAATTTTTCATTATGTTATGCATCCTGAGGATGTCACTGTTTAATTTCCATTTCTTTTTAGTGACATGCCGAACATAGTTGTTACTTTTAATTAGTATATCCATCCCGAGGATATAACTGTCATAATTACTGTTTTTACCTTGCCATTCCGAGCATAGTTGTTATTGTTTTGTCTTTTATATTCTAAGCGATTAGATCCTCAGAATACAACTGATTTTACACAAAAACAAACAATCTTAGCACACTACCTCATTTTTCTAATTTGGAATACAAAGTTAATTTCTGTTTGTTAATTTTTAACCAAAACATAGATATCAATCAAAATCTAAAGATCTAATAATATGTTTTCCAGATGAAACTGGAGCTGTTATCTCTGTTGTTCAGTACTTCCGTGATAGATACAACATTCATTTCCGTTATCCTTTGCTTCCCTTAATAACTTTTGAGAGAGTGTTCCTCTTCATCCAGATGATCGTTCTACTTCTGCAACAACTGTTCAGTTATAGATCTTTTGATCAGAAAATACATTCTCAAACAATTCCTATATTGAGGTGTAACCACATTGACACCATTACAGCCATATTCAAGTGTTAGGCTAGATAGTCCAGGATGAGATATATTGAAATTAGATGTATCCAAGCCCATCATACTACAATTCTTTATGGTGAGATTCTTCAAGTTTGTAAAGTGGGAGAAAAGACAAAAACCATTGTCATGCAACTTGATACGATGGATTATAAGTTTCGAGAGATTATTCCTCTTCATCCAGATGATCATTCTACTTTTGTAACGATCAGGAACATTCCAAATAACTATTCAGTTATAGATCCTTTGATCAGAAAATATATCCTCAAACAATTCCTAAGGAGTATGGAAAGTATTTGTCAGAGACAATGACATTGAAGGTGCTAAATGGTGAAGTTTTGCTTTATATACCTAACCCATATTTTATAACATAAGCAGAAAACAAGTACAACACATAAAACCTGTCTATTTTGCTCTATATATCTTCCTATACTCTAGGGTACCTTGTTCATCCATTCATGGTGTCACACCCCGCCTAGGTGAAAACACGGGATGTAACCTTGAAAGGTTTTCAAGCACACAAGTCACGCAATCATCAATTCATAAATTAAGAGATATTAAAGGCGTCATTGTTCACAAAATAGTGGAAAAAAATTGTCTTAAAACCCCACTTGAATGACATTGTTCAAATCATTAAATAATAGGTAGGTTCAAAATACCCTAAGATGCCAGTGCGCGACTCCAAGTTCCATGATATCCATTTAATTGCCTGAAAAACATGAAAATAAAATATGTCTACAATTAAGTTGGTGAGGTCATGGGTTTTTGGAATATGTGTAAACCATGGGTGACTGGATCATTGCCTAGCTAATACAATAACCATTATGTAACTGACATGAGCCCGTAACCAAACCTTGACGAATGTTGTGCCTTGATGTGTGTAAATGTATATATATAAAAATAACACAAGCTTTAATTAAAACGACTCACCTAAAAACTACACACGCACGGCAAGTGTACCGGTCGCGAAGTAGTAAACAGATAAGACCGAGTATCGAATCCAAAGACGCGAATGCAACTCTAGATCACAACCTATACCGAATACTAGCCTAAATAAATATATACTTATGTGGGGGGTATTTTAAACTACTAATTATAAACCTAGAAGGAACTAAATATAAACAAAATAACCTCAACTGCTTATACGAACCTAGGAGCTTGGAGAAATCAGATAGGAAGAAGGCTGGTTACTTAGGTAAAATCCCTAGACACTAGCAATAAATCCTGAATCTGGTAATTAACTTGAGACCCTATTCTTATCTAATAAACCTCCTGTCATAGATAGCTCACTAGACTTAAGGCGGGACAAGTGTAGAAATGCTAAGATGGATCTGGATCGCCCTAGCGTACCAAAATCCCACAGAAATCAGATTAAAACCTCTCCTGGATTAAAACCCTCAAACTATGAAGCAGACTTAAACTCTATTGAAGAAATCCTAGGAAAACTCTAAACACGGACAAGTAGCGACTCCCGCCCTAGCGCTTGCCAACTACCGAACAATGCCTAGTTAGTTACCTAGCACTCTCGAGTTAGATTTCTCACCCTCAAGAATGGACTGCACGTTTTAGTTAATTTATTACATTAGTTTGTTATACTTGTATCGTACTCCAACTCCAAATACTAGCACGCTAACCTAAGTTGACGAACTAGATTGATTTCAAGACCTAGGGGGTATCTCTACATGTCTAGTTCCACAAAACCAATAAACAAACTTCAAATAAAATCAACACCAACACACATATATCAAATCCAACAATAAACTTAAAATCATGTAATTCTACACATCAAAATTAAATCCCAAAAATCATTAAATACTGCAAATTACGTGTCTAGTTCATAAACCTAAGCAACCATAAAATATTTAGTTCATAATTATAACTAGAAACATAGTCATAGAGTCTCGAAAAACAATAATAAACATGTCTCTAAATAAATAAAAACGATAAAACAAACCACCAGGTCTTCAAATAATTAATCTTTAGTGCACCCGGACCTTCTCCTCTTCAAAAATTCTCCTCTGTTTGTTGGTTGGTAGAAGTCTTGTTGACTTTTTATTCTTGCTTGCTGTCGAATGAATTCGAAAAATATATTCCTCTTTTTCTGCCGCATGAAAACATATATCCCTCCAAATTGTAACCGACTTTTGTTGTTTGGATTTGTTTGGCTTGGGCTTCGGCCCAAGTCAATTCCTTTTCTATTTTTTTATTTTTTTTATTTTACTATTATTATTATTATTATTAAATTATTAGTATTATTATTATTAGTAGTATTTCCAACTCGGGTGTTCTAGGCTTGACCAAAGTTTCTCGTTTATGTTCCAACGTCCGTGAACACATGCTCTCAAGTGCTCGTGTCTCAATTAAAATTCTTTCCTTTTGAGCTCACTTTCTACGAACACCTATAAAATATAAAACGAGTAATTAAGTACCAAAAACTAATAAAAACTATACAATGATAAAAATAGACGAACAAACGAACACACACCTAAACTACTAAAAACTATATACAAAAAAACTAATTTATGACTCAAATACATAGGAAAATAGATGTGTTTTACGACACATCAAACATCCCCACACTTAACTCTTTTTCGTCCCTGAAAAAGAATTATGCAATGGAATCACAATGAGGTAATCTGGCCTCAAAACATAGGTTACTTTAATTTTAAAAATCTAATCACGTGCGAAATGCGATTGCAGGTATACTTGTCCTCTTAAACCCAACCGTCGGTTTCTAAGCCCCTTATCATGTTAATTTAATTTTTAGGTTCATTTAGTCTACCTAGGGTCTCACACTAAAGAAGCCACAGTTTCACCTAATCCCGCCTCAAGCTTATGAAACAAAAGGAACAACCAATTGACTATTCCTAACCGTTTTATGTAGAAAACCGAGAGAATTTAAAATCATTTGTCTCTCTTTTTTTTTTTGTTCATCTCAGCATACTTAACTTAGAGGGTGTGACCAATCCAAGTCGCTATCCCAGTGGCCAGGCACCTTAAGCTTCAGCATTTTTGCTTTGATTTATAATTAATTCATGAGCTTTTTTAGATATTTATTTTCAGACAATCCTAGAGGGAGTCGAGTCCGGAGTCACTATCCCTAGAAACGACACCATTGGCCTTGCCCTTATTTTATATCCAGCTCTTTTTTTTTCAACTTTTGATTAGAAATTCTAACGGTTTTAAACTTATAACGGTATTCCTTATACTATTATTGGCGGTTTCAGCTTCCCTATTTTTTCCTAGATGAGAACCCACAAGGTATCCTAATATATTTAGGTGTATTAGTTCAAAGGAAACTTTTCTACCGGCTGGGCCTACCCACACATCTCAAGTCAACACGCTTTTGATTATTTATTCTTCTAATACATATAATATTTGAAAACCAGACACTTGATTTTATCTATCATTTCCCATGTTTTATAATGCAAACTTCAAAATCAGGGACATTTTTTTTAACTTTTTTTTATTCACAACGACTCTATATAAAGACTAAACGACAGTTTCTCATCCCCACACTTAAACTCTACATTGCCCTCAATGTAGGAATAGAAAACGACACAAAACAAAAAAATAAATTCCTAATACAAAAATAAAAAGACGAGGGCAAATTGGAAAGGACTTAGCAGGTTATTTTTTTTCGTAAGCTCGAACACTCTAGTCCAATGCAGCTCGATCGTATAGCATTTTGGTCGCGATCGGCTTTGAACAAATGGGAAACTCTGGGCTTGCCTTGATAAATGATTAACAGCTCCGGAATCACCCGAATGGAGATTGAGTACGGGCGGTGCAATCCAAACCTGCGTAACACGAAACAAACAAAACCCGAGCATAATACCGAACCACACAAAAATAAAAAGACTCAAACTACTAACTTAGACTCATAATATAACAACAAACAAGAAGACGTACCTGCTTGGCAAAATGGCGGTAGAACCAAATGGGTAGAAAAGAAAAAAAAATATGGTTCTCGCTCAACGTGAAGGACACTGGTGATCACAACACGCGTTGCTGTAGGTCCTTTGAACGGATCGATACAAGCTAGATCAGATCTATCAAGGTGCGGAATCCCTTGATAGATGTTTATGCAAACTATGAATCGAACAAACGATGAACACGATGAATAACTATTAAAACCGGCTTGTCTATTGATAAACTTTCAGTGGGAATAATATCAATTACATGCAACAAAAACATCTTACCCTAGCCTACACCCCAATGCACATATTTATAGTGCATGGGCCTGAGAAGATGGACCTACGAAGATTCCTGTGAAGATAAAGACTCATGTGAAGATAACTAAGATTCCGTGAAGATAACTATCTTCTCAAGGTATCTTCTCAGGATATCTTCTCAAGGTATCTTCTCAGGATATCTTCTTAAGGTATCTTCTCGAAGTATCTTCTCGGAATATCTTTTCTAATAATATCTCTGACTAGATATGTTTGCTAGGGTAAAACACAAAAGACTATCACGTTTGACTTATAATTACGTCAAACATGTTACAATAAACTTATCAACCAAATATATAACAATACTAATCTAGAGAAGCATTTGTCACACAAACATGCACTAACAAACTCCCCCTTGACTAATGCTCTCTAGATCTTCAACCTCCTGCAGTCTTCAATCTTCAAAATAATCTTGAATAATCTCAACTTCTTCCAATCATACATATTTTCACTGTCTAATTCTTCAGAAAGTAATCCAGTCTCTTTGAGGTTTTCGGTTGCTTCTCTTCCCTGGATCACCAGCAGCAATAACTTCTATTCCAGTACCCGACTCCCCCTGAGTAGTAGCTTGCACACCAAATGTTAGTGAAGCACTTGGAGGCTCACTCCCCGCAGAGCGGTTTGGATCATTGTCGGGATCATCATCAATTCATCACCCTTACACACCACATTCTCCCCCTGAGCCTGCAATTGCTTTATCAACTCAGCATTCTGTTGAAGAAGTATCTGTATCAAAGCTCTATCTTTTGCCTGTAAGTGGTGGTTGTTGTGGTACTGTGACTGCTAAGGTTGCTGATGGCATCTGTGAGCTTGGCTCACTAAAAAACAACTCCTCCTCTCTTCTTCTGACGAGTCCGGAGAGGTGGAACATCATCATCACCATCATGATCATAATCTTCTGGTTGATAGTCTTTGCCAGTCTCATCATCATCTTTCTTCTGTTTCTCCTCCACAGTATCAGTAGGAGGTTCCGACCTCTGTGGCGAGTCTGCAAAAATCTCACTTTCCAAACATTAACAAAACAACTTAAACATTAGATAATTAAAATTGGGCCTTATGGATTGAAAGGCAATTTTGCACAATAACTTAACCCAACATTTTTCAGAACTGGGCCTTGAACATAAATCCATGCCCGAAAAGGCTTTTGAGAAAAGTTGGTTAGTATGAAAACAAGACGTTTTCCCGAACAGTACGAGTACTCCCTTAAATGACCATTTCCCGTGCATTAAGACCTGAAGTGGAAAAATAGAAAATCTTTTTGTCATTTTTTGAATATTTAAAAAAAATAAAAACATTAATAAAATAAACTAGAATAAAATGCATGAAGTAAACACAATATTTTTGTTGAGAAGTCACCGGCGAAAAGATCATATCAGCTAAAACAAGACTGAACACACGAGTTAGAGTAAGTAAATGGTAAATTATTATAAGCACAGTCGCAGTCCAAGGCGATTACCAGTATATTGATCCACTTAAACAAACTTACATCATTGTCTTCAAAGCCTCACTTTACTTATTACGATTATGAGCATTTGACTGTAGGTATAGCGTGTCCCACAACATGACATACCCCCGCGATCAAGGTATGCACAAAGCTTCATCGTAACAGGTGAGTATATTGCTGGTATCCGTATAATTTACAAGGTACGAGACACACTGGTGTACAGGTCAGCATATATCTGGATGCAGCAAAGTGACAGGTGTGTTCTCAACCAGGGTTAGGGCAAATACCAATTTGGTACGAATTTTAGCTTTTGGCTGTTTGAGATAGCCGTTTAGCATATTGGGTTTTGGCATTTATCCTTTGGATTTGCTCTTTTAAGATATCCTGGCTGTGCCTAGGTCAGCATATTTCGGGATGCAGCAGAAGGGCAGCCAGGTTATCCCCGGATAGATCAACAATATAAAGACCCGAAACCTCTGATTTTGGCAATCTATCAACGCAAGAAGATCATAAAATCGTACGCCGATGTTATGTTCCACACATGTACCACAGTCCAGCTCTTTGCTATTATTATTATTGAGGACTGAGTACACGTTGTAAGTCTGCCTACTGGTATATCACATGATGAAGCTGCAGTCGCACTTAGCAGTTTAAGTTCTCTGTTCTGTTTTAAGTGTGACAGTCAAGCAGCTGATGTACTATCATATCTTTTTGTTTTGCTCAGTGACAACTCGTTTTTTTTAACAGAAAAATATTTACAAAAACTTCAGAAACTTATAGGAAACGTACAATCATTCAGGATTCCTCATCCCGTTCAGTTGCACCAACAGTTCAAAACGAGCCCTGTCAAATGCCTTGGTGTATAGGTCTGCCAAATTATCTTTTCTGTCAACTTTTTCTAAATGAATCATTCTCTTTTCAAAACAATCTCTTATAAAGTGATGTCTGATATGAATATGTTTAGTTTTAGAAAAGTTGGTTGGGTTTTCAGTTATGGAAATGGTAAATTGGTTATCAATCATAGTGGGAGTATTTAGAAAATTCAAACCGTAATCCCGCATTTGTTGCTGTATCCACAAAACCTGTGAACAGCAGCTACCAACTGCAACGTATTCAGCCTCGCATGAGGACACCGCTACAGAAGTCTGCTTTTTACATTGCCAGGATACGAGTCTCCCCCCAAGAAGTTGACATCCACCAGTCGTCGATTTTCTGTTCTGGTTGCATCCTCCGTAGTCTGAGTCGGTGTAGGATAAGAGATCTAATCCACCATCTGATGGATACCAGAGACCTAATTTGGGTTTCCCCTTAAGGTATCTCATTATCCGTTTGACCGCAATCATATGTGACTCCTTTGGATCCGCCTGAAACCTGGCACAAAGACAATCTGGAAACATAATGTCAGGTCTAGAAGCAGTAAGATACATGAGTAAACCAATCATTTCCCGGTACTCTGTGGGGTCGACATATTTGTCGCTTTCAGTGTCTGGACCGAGACCGTGGTTGACCGGTAGAGGAGTATAGTAAGGTGTGCAATCATTCATCTTGAAACGGGTCAGGATGTCATGCACATACTTAGTTTGATGGATGAACATTCCATCTGCCTTCTGATCCACCTGTAGACCAAGAAAGAACTTTAACTCCCCCATAGCACTCATTTCAAACTTCCTTTTCATGACCTGCTCGACTTCCTTGCATAAGTCTTCATCTGGTGACCCGAAGATGATGTCATCAACATACACCTGTACCAGCTGGAAATTTTCTCCTTTTCTCCGAATGAAAAGTGTACTGTCAATCTTTCCTCTCTCAAAACCATTGTTCAAGAGGTAAGAAGACAGTGTCTCATACCATGCCCTGGGTGCCTGATGAAGTCCATAAAGGGCCTTGTCAAGTTTGTAGACCCGATCTGGATATTCTGGATCAGTGAACCCCGGTGGTTGTGAGACATACACCAGCTCTCGGACTTTTCCGTACAGAAAGGCGCTTTTAACGTCTAACTGATAAACTTTAAATCCTTTGTGAGACGCGAATGCCAGAAACAAGCGAATTGCCTCTAGCCTAGCAACTGGTGCAAACACTTAATTGAAGTCTATCCCTTCCTGTTGATTAAACCCTTTTACCACAAGACGAGCCTTATTCTTGACCACTACACCATTGTCATCTTTCTTGTTTCGAAAAACCCATTTGGTGCCAATTTCCTGTGCACCTCGAGGGAGATCGACCAACTCCCAGACTTTGAGCTTCCTAAACTGAGAGAGCTCTTCTTGCATAGCTTCCACCCACGCATTGTCCCGAAGAGCCATTTGATAACTCTTAGGTTCAATTTGCGAGATAAAGCACTTCATGTGCAAACACTTCATTGAAGTCTATCCCTTCCTGTTGATTAAACCCTTTTACCACAAGACGAGCCTTATTCCTGACCACTACACCATTGTCATCTTTCTTGTTTCGAAAAACCCATTTGGTGCCAATTTCCTGTGCACCTCGAGGGAGATCGACCAACTCCCATACTTTGAGCTTCCTAAACTGAGAGAGCTCTTCTTGCATAGCTTCCACCCACGCATTGTCCCGAAGAGCCATTTGATAACTCTTAGGTTCAATTTGCGAGATAAAGCACTTCATACATTTGTTCACAATCCCTGAATCAACAATTCTTGCATACATGCAGTTTGCATTAGCAAAACTTCTCCGAGTCTGAATGCCCGCATTAGGATCCCCCAGGATGAAGTCAAATGGATGAACCCTATTTGCGCGTGTTGAAATCACAGTGTCTACCGGCATATCTTCATCTAAATTGGAGCCAATATCTCCTGCAGCCACTTCAGCATTAGTAGAATCTATCCCGAACGGATTCGTGAAAGGTTCTTCTTCGGTTTCAGTGACCTCTGGTGTGGATGAAGACTGGTTGTTTCCCGAAGAGCTTGTACTTGCATCTGTCTTGGTCTTTTCTGCAGAAATCTGGACTATTGAACGAGGTGAAACAAAGTCATCATCCTCCTCATCAACAATCACTAGTTCTTCTTCCTGTGGTTCTGCATTAAAGGTATGAGGAACATTAAAAGACTTAAAAACAGAGTCATAATCGAACATCCAACTTGGTTCCTGTGCACTATCAGGTGGGGAGTAACTTGTTATTTCAATATTAAAAGCAATTTCAGCTACACCCTTTGATTTATTCCAAACACGTTTGTTTGGTGAGCCTGGGACATAACCAAGGAAGAATCCTTCGTCTGCCACCTCACCAAATTTTGGTTGGTTTTTAGTTTTTAGAATAGTGCAAGGCATTCCAAATGGCTCAAAATCTTTGATGTTGGGTTTACGACCGTTTAAGAGTTCATAACACGTTTTATTGTGTTTCTTAACGGTCAAAACCCTGTTCAAGACATAACATGCTGTGTTCACATCCTCCCCCCAAAAATGAACGGGAAGCTTAGAGTCAGCTAGCATGGTTCGAGCAGATTCAATCAACGTCCTATTTTTCCTCTCAGCGACTCCATTTTGTTGAGGCTCATAGGGAGCACTGAATTGATGTTCAATTCCCTTGCGAATGCAAAAGATTGAAAATGTGTTGTTCTTGAACTCCGAGCCATTGTCGCTTCTGATCCTCTTCAGTGTGGTGTTGAACAGATTCTCTGCTTGAAGAATGAAATTCGTCAAGATTTCAGCAGTTTCATCCTTCGTACCTAAGAAAAACACCCACGAGAATCTAGAAAAATCATCAGTAATCACAAGGCAATGAAACTTTCCACCAATGCTCCTAACGTTCACTGGACCGAAAAGATCAATGTGAAGCAATTCAAAAGGAGTAGAAATAGAATTAACAGTTTTTGGGTGATGAGACTTCTTGTGTTGCTTTCCCTTTTTACAAGGGACACATTTGTCCTCAATCCCAAAACTTTTTAAAGGAACACCCGTTACCAAACCGTGTTTTACAATGTAGTTTAGTTTTCTGAAATGGATGTGTCCCATCTTTCTATGCCAAAGAAGTGAGTCTGATGCAGATGCTTTGGACAATAAACATGTAGTCTCCGTTGAAGAATCGTCATGCTTGCTCATATCCATGATATACGTGTCGTTTCTTCTAGGAGCCCTCATAATTATCCACTCTTTTGGAATTACTACACCTGGTTTCAACACTAAAGCTTCAGTCTTGGTGAAGTGAAATGAATGCCCGTTGTCGCAGATTTGTGAGACACTCATGAGATTGTGTTTGAGCTCCTCAACATAGTTCACTCCTTCTAGGGTGATCTTGCCATTAGTGACCTTACCCTTTCGTGAGATGCGCCCGCCTTTGGCGCCAGCAAAGTTTACAAAACCTCCATCACATTTCATAAATTCGATCAACAATCTCAACTCCCCTGTCATATGCCTGGAGCAGCCGCTATCAACATACCACCAGTTGATAACCCTCCTCAGCAGCTCCTGCATTCACAAAGAGGATTAGTTAGAGTAGGGGACCCAAGCTGTGAAAGTCTTGGGTCGTCCCATTTCATCAACAACAGTGAACTCCCTCCAATATCCATCACTCCCCACTGGAGTCCTGGATCTTGGTGGGCTGTTTCTGTTCATTTGTTCAAATTGTCTGTAGGGCCTTTGATTCTGAGAATTTTGATATCCTCTTTGATTCACTGGCCCGATATTGTGATTTTGTGGATAACTCCCTCTGTTGGAGTATCCCTGATTATAATTATTTCTTGAAAAATGTTGGTTATTTGAATATTGTTTATCCCTATAACCATTTTCATTATTATAATTATTTACAGAATTGAATTTGTCACCATGTGGACTTTGGTGACGTTGTTGCTTATGAGGTGATTGGTACTTGTTGGCATTTGCAGGTATTGCCTGCGTAAATGGTTGAGCACCAGATGTGCTTGCCTGGCCAACACTTACCTGTCTAGGGATAAACGCTGGTTTTTCAAAATTCTTGTTTACTGGGCGTTTTCCAGGATCCCTAGACCCACCGCCTGATTCTTTCTCAAGTTGTCTCTGCAAAGATTTCTTTGCAGAGTTGTTTACCTCTTTCCTGCTTTCAGACTTAGCAGGAGTCTCACCTTTCTTTGCATCAGTTGATGCGGTGCTATTCTTCTTCTTGACAGTACACATGCTAGCTACATGACCTTTTTGATGACATTTAAAACAGGATCACTTCTCAAGGGGCTTTTTGTATTGTCCCCTTGAGGTCGATCCCTCATTGCTAGCAGATTTTGGTGAAGTGTTGCCGGAACAATCAGCATTACCCTGTTTAATTTCAGTTTTGGCTTCACCTTTCTTAACAAATTTAGGATTTTGCAAAATCGTTTTTGGTTCAGCCTTTTTGGGTTGAGTCTTTGATTCAGTTGAGTTAATTCTAACTGGATTAGTTTTATTAACCCCCGACCCAGTAATGTTCTTAAACACTTCACCTGTTTGTTCATCCTCAGACACACTGGATGAACCACCATTCTCAGTACTATTCTCACTCTCATTCACATCAACTTTCTTCTCATCTATCTTAGGCTTACAGATTTCTTCAGTTACCTCCTTCTCAGTTGGTAGAAACGAATAGTTTCCAGTTAGAGGAGGTGGTACATCTTGGTAACCTAATCCACCTTTTTCATCAATAAACTTCTTGGTGTCTCTTCCAGAATCTATTAAGGCACTTATAAGATATTTTGAGCTGCGAACTTGATCTATCTGCCTATTCAGATCAGCTACCTTAACCTTAAGTTGGTCTATTTCAGCATTTTTCTTTGCAATTTCTTCTTGTTTATCAACTAAGGTCAACTGTGTTAGATTAAGGTAATCTATCTTTTCCCTAAGAGCATAGTTAAGTTCTTTTAGATCTTTCTTAGCAGCATTAAGGGAGGTTTTCAGGTTCCCTTCTCTAATCTTATTGCCTATGTTAAACTCTTTCTCTTTATCTAAAAGTACGACTAACTCAGTATTATGCTCAGCAACTTTATCATTTTCTTTCACAAGTAATAGAATACGCTCAGCATAATCAACACATTTATTACAAGCTTCTACAACTAGAGGAAGAGGAAGGAGTACCTTTTTCTCATTGGAGGACAAGTCTGCCATGTAAGCCATGAATTCTTTAGCAGTCATACCCTCAGTTGATGCTGTCAGGTCCAGCACCTGTGCAGTTGACTCCTTAACAGCTTCCTCTTCAATCTTGGTTGCTTCAGCCTCTTCAGTTGTACTTTCTTTCTCTTCAGTCTCGACACCAGATTCTCCATCACTTTCAGACTTTTCTTCCACAATCTCAGCCATGAATGCCTGATTGCTCGATCCATCAGTACCATCGAGCACACAACTCCAGTCATACGTACCATCAGGTTTTGCTACCATTAGGGCCTTAGGGCTAGTGTTGCTCTGAGATGGCCCCACTAACGAGCTTTGCCTGACAGTATTATTTTGATTCTGGTTCTGGTTCTTTGGTCTGGAGCATTCTCTTGCAAAGTGACCAAAGTTGTAGCAGTTGTAGCATTTCACCTTTGATTTGTCAAATCCGGCTCGACCTCCCACCAGCTTTCTTCCAGTTCTGTCCATGAATCTTTTTGCTCTTCTGGAGATCATAGCAAGATTCCACTGCAAATCCATTTCTTCTAAGTCATCCGGATCTATTTGATCATAGTCTTCATCAAAGACTGCCGGATCGTTTATCTTCCCTTGTATGTAGTTTTCGTAGGAGGCTACAAAGGAAGACAAAACAGCAAGCTGCTCTTCTGCTGATTTCACACTCATTGGCATAGACTTGCATGACTTGTGATCACATTTGAATTCATTGCTCTTCCCTTGTCTTTCCTTGATGGAATATCCTTCACTTTCGTTGACTCACCTGAAGCAGATACAAAACAAACTTCACCATCAGAATCTAACATAATGTTACCAGAATTTTCTCCTGAGAAGAATGCAGTTGCATTCCCACTACTGCTTGAGGTGCCACCGGATGAGGATTTGGATGACGATTTCCCATAATACACTCCCGGATCTTGAACCTGATCAGAACCTTCATCCTTCCTCTTCATCGCCAAATCATAGGCTCTAAGCTTTCCTATAACATCATCAAGCGTATAGGTGGCGAATTCAGGATTCTCTTTAATGAGAAGAGTATAAACTTCCCACTTTGCAGGCAATGCATCCAAAATCTTTTTGGTCATCTCTACATCAGTGTGCTCAATCTTGAAGTTCTCCATTTCCGTAACAAGATGGTAGTATCTCGTGATGATCTCTTCTAGGGTTTCACCTGTGAATGCCCTGAAGACAGCAAACTGTTTCTTGAGTAAATCAACTCTATTTTTCTTAACATTATCATTTCCCTGAAACCGTTTTTCAAGAGCTTCCCACAAATCTTGTGCATTTTGATATTTTCTAAACGTGTGCAATATCTCTTGTGGCATGCTCATTGTGATGGCAGCATGTGCTTTGTTCTCAGCTTCGAACATTTGCTTTTCTTCTTCATCCATATTTTTAAAGTCAACCTTAACAGTTCGACCATTTACATCTCTGGATGGTGGTATGTAACCATCTCTTATGCAAATCCATCCTCTCATCATGTAAAACCTTGCCCATTCTTCAAACCTGTCCTTCCACCAATAATAATCATTTACTGAAATCATCTTAGGTGGTTAGTTTGACTTACCTACTTCATGGTCCATTTCAAGAAACTTTTTTAGAGTTGACATTTTAATTTTAGTTTAAATGTCCAAGATTCAAGTAAAGGTCCAAAGTCCAAGTCCAATTCAAAGTTCAATTATAAGGTTCAAAGTAAAACTTAAATGATCAAGTCCAAGTCACAGTCCAAATCAAATATTTTTATTTTATTAAACGAAATTAAAAAAATAAATAAAGAAACGAAATTAATCAAAGTTGAATATTTAAAGTTGAATATCTTGATGCGTAGGAATTAAATCAATGTGTAGGAATTTATTGATATCTCCTTGATTATTGATATTCAACGAAGATATTCAAAGTTGAATATCTTAATTTATTGATGCGAAGATGCGAAGATATATATTGATGCGTAGGAATTTATATTGCATGCGAAGTTAAAGGTGCGAAGATAAGATTAATACGAAGCAATTGTAGTCCAAAGATATGTGCGAAGATACCAAAGGTTTGTGCGAAGATATGTAGTCCGAAGATAAGGATCTTCGGAACAAGGATCTTCGGATGAGGGACTTTGTACGAAGATGGATTAGATTCATTTTTCTAATCCCTATCTTCGCTGTAACCGTCAGTTCGAAGCACAAAAACCTTTTATCGAAAACACACTTTGAAATCGTATAAAACTTCCAGAAATTGATGATTATGACTGAGAATAATTTTGAGATATAAAACCAGAAGTTTTAAACGCAAAACACAGGTTTCAATCGATTCAATATTGCAACAATCAAGCTTGAACCGTACAATCTTTTGAGCCTAAGGCTCTGATACCAATTGTAGGTCCTTTGAACGGATCGATACAAGCTAGATCAGATCTATCAAGGTGCGGAATCCCTTGATAGATGTTTATGCAAACTATGAATCGAACAAACGATGAACACGATGAATAACTATTAAAACCGGCTTGTCTATTGATAAACTTTCAGTGGGTATAATATCAATTACAAGCAACAAAAAAATCTAACCCTAGCCTACACCCCAATGCACATATTTATAGTGCATGGGCCTGAGAAGATGGACCTACGAAGATTCCTGTGAAGATAAAGACTCCTGTGAAGATAACTAAGATTCCGTGAAGATAACTATCTTCTCAAGGTATCTTCTCAGGATATTTTCTCAAGGTATCTTCTCAGGATATCTTCTCAAGGTATCTTCTCAGGATATCTTCTTAAGGTATCTTCTCGAAGTATCTTCTCGGAATATCTTTTCTAATAATATCTCTGACTAGATATGTTTGCTAGGGTAAAACACAAAAGACTATCATGTTTGACTTATAATTACGTCAAACATGTTACAATAAACTTATCAACCAAATATAAGACAATACTAATCTAGAGAAGCATTTGTCACACAAACATGCACTAACAGTTGCAAGCGAGAAAAAAAATTTATAACTTTCCGGGGTAATAGCTGGTCGCATGAGGCAAACAAGTCAGCCCAGACTCCTCACATTACGTGAAAAGTCTTTTTTCAGAGAATGTTAATTAATTAATTTTTTTAAGAAAAATTCTCTTATTACCCAAACCTTTGCCAAAACTCCCACTCATAAAATATATATATAACGATAAAACACGGGATTCACTCATAGTGAAATTTCCTCTACCCAAGCAAACACGCAAACCTGCAAACAGACTCAAAGACACAAAACAAAGATAAAATAGAAAGATAAAAACCTATGAACCACTACCGAAGGACGGACCAATCACAGCTAATACAAACTCTACAGAGCCTCCCCACACTTAAACTTAATTAGGGGGCTTCTCTTTTATGTGGATCCGATCCCACCCGTTTAATTCCACCCGGTCCATATTATTTAGGAAAATTACATTAGTGGAATTGAAAAATATTTTATCGAATTTAGATGGGTCGGGCCACCAATATTTAAATTTACCTGGACCAAACCTGATTCTTGGCTTGTAATGAGGGGACTTGTTGTCTCTACAACTCCTGAACCTCACCCTGTGTCGGTCCAGGTGCCTCTACGCCTTCTCCCGTGGTGGTGGCACTAGTAGCAGTGTAATATCCAATGCCTGCACGGGCCGGCTGTGGTGTTCTTCTTCTTCCACCACTGCTTCTTTCTCATCTTCCTTGTTTGGTGACACTTGGTCAAAATCTTTGTCCACTTCTGGAGCTGAAAAATCAACCAACTCATCACAAAACTCTGCTTCCCCATCAGCTGCTTCTTCAAGCAGGTCAGTGGTGTCTTCCTCTTCCACCACTTGTTCCTCAAACAGCCAGCCTGTAGATTCTGAAAAATTCATATCTTCCTCAGCCTCCCTCCAGACATCTGCCCCCCCCCCCCCCCCAAGGATATGCTGCTGCACTAGAGACCTGGCAAGGCTGCTCATCCTGCTGAACCAAAGGTGGGACTAAGGCGTCCATTATGGTCTCTGGCTCTAACCCTGAATCCTGCAAAATATCATCCTCACAAGACAAGTGTAAAGAATCATATGGGTCAGTTAAATCATGCACATAATTAGATGAGTAAGGACAAATAGTTTCAGCAACGGGCATAATACAATCAGGTAATGTAAGTGTTACCATCTCGTCTGGGTCATCATATGTGAAATTAACCTGCTGAACTGAAGGTGGGACTTCAACGTCCATTATGGTCTTCAGTTCATCCACCTGAGCCTGTAGCCTCTCAAGTGCCGCATCTTGTTCCCTCAAATAGTCGGTGCGCTTGGATAGCAAAGAACACATATCCTCGAGCATGAGCTGTTGATTAGCAAGGAAGGTGTCACGCTTAGCAAGAAGGGCGGCAAAGTCGGGCCTAGTGTGAGACGAGACATCCCGATAATCGGGATGTGGATACAAATGTTGGCTAGGTGGATACTCTGACGAGCTACCACCATGCCTTTCCTCATACATCTCAGCTTGTAGACGATCAGGCCAACTTTTTATTCTATCTGGTGACTCAGATGTTGCAGGGTTAAACCACCGGTTTGCCTGTGGGTATGAAGGCTGGTATGACTGATATGGCTGCGACTGCAAATACGTGTTAGAATAATAATCTGTGGAATACCCCGATGAATATGAATGAGGGCATCTTATGGTAAAATGGGGTCCTTCGCAGATCTCGCACATGATAAAAAAAAATTATATGCTACGAATAAAAAAATAATAATAACAAAAAAATTAAAAAAAATAGAAGCAAAAATTATTCATAAAATAGTAGACGAGAAACGGATCATATAATTCTCAAGAGTGCCAATTGCGACCCCGGCAACGGCGCCAAAAACTTGATGTGTGTAAATTTATATATATAAAAAGCTTTAATTAAAACGACTCACTTAAAAACTACACACGCACGGCAAGTGTACCGGTCGCGAAGTAGTAAACAGATAAGACCGAGTATCGAACCCCAAGACGCGAATGCAACTCTAAATCACAACCTATACCGAATACTAGCCTAAATAAATATATACTTATGTGGGGGGTATTTTAAACTACTAATTATAAACTTAGAAGGAACTAAATATAAACAAAATAACCTCAACTGTTTATACGAACCTAGGAGCTTGGAGAAATCAGATAGGAAGAAGGCTGGTTACTTAGGTAAAATCCCTAGACACTAGCAATAAATCCTGAATCTGGTAATTAACTTGAGACCCTATTCTAATCTAATAAAACCTCCTGTCACAGATAGCTCACTAGACTTAAGGCGGGACAAGTGTAGAAATGCTAAGATGGATCTGGATCGCCCTAGCGTACCAAAATCCCATAGAAATCAGATTAAAACCTCTCGTGGATTAAAAGCTTCAAACTATGAAGCAGACTTAAACTCTACTGAAGAAAACCTAGGAAAACTCTAAACACGGACAAGTAGCGACTCCCGCCCTAGCGCTTGCCAACTACCGAACAATGCCTAGTTAGTTACCTAGCACTCTCGAGTTAGATTTCTCACCCTCAAAAATGGACTGCACGTTTTAGTTAATTTATTAGATTAGTTTGTTATACTTGTGTCGTACTCCAACTCCAAATACTAGCACGCTAACCTAAGTTGACGAACTAGATTGATTTCAAGACCTAGGGGGTATCTCTACATGCCTAGTTCCACAAAACCAATAAACAAACTTCAACTAAAATCAACACCAACACACATATATCAAATCCAACAATAAACTTAAAATCATGTAATTCTACACATCAAAATTAAATCCCAAAAATCATTAAATACTGCAAATTACGTGTCTAGTTCATAAACCTAAGCAACCATAAAATATTTAGTTCATAATTATAACTTGAAACATAGTCATAGAGTCTCGAAAAACAATAATAAACATGTCTCTAAATAAATAAAAACGATAAAACAAACCACCGGGTCTTCAAATAATTAATCTTTAGTGCACCCGGACCTTCTCCCCTTCAAAAATTCTCCTCTGTTTGTTGGTGATAGAAGTCTTGTTGACTTTTTATTCTTGCTTGCTGTCGAATGAATTCGAAAAATATATTCCTCTTTTTCTGCCGCATGAAAACATATATCCCTCCAAATTGTAACCGACTTTTGTTGTTTGGATTTGTTTGGCTTGGGCTTCGGCCCAAGTCAATTCTTTTTCTATTTTTTTATTTTTTTTATTTTACTATTATTATTATTATTAAATTATTTAGTTTTATTATTATTAGTAGTATTTTCAACTCGGGTGTTCTAGGCTTGACCAAAGTTCCTCGTTTATGTTCCAACGTCCATGAACACATGCTCTCAAGTGCTCGTGTCTCAATTAAAATTCTTTCCTTTTGAGCTCACTTTCTACGAACACCTATAAAATATAAAACGAGTAATTAAGTACCAAAAACTATTAAAAACTATACAATGATAAAAATAGACGAACAAACGAACACACGCTTAAACTACTAAAAACTATATACAAAAAAAACTAATTTATGACTCAAAATACATAGGAAAATAGATGTGTTTTACGACACATCATGCCTCGCCCGTTGTACACTAAAGACAATGATAAAATGTGAAATACAAGCACTCTTTTGATGTCTATAATCCGGTTAGAGTGACTAACCAAGATAAGTGGTGTCAACCCAATAGATCTATCCCGGTGTTTCATGGCAAAGTCCATAACTAATGGTTACAGTAAAATGTATGACATGAGGGCTTATGAGTACTATGGACCTTTTTGTCTCATGTTCACATAATAGTCAAAAGTGTAATTGAACTTGTACGCATGTTTTTCCCCCAAAAGTATGAAAGAAGTAAAATGGGGCCGTGAGAACTCACCTAATGTCTGAATGCTAAGACTGACTGAATCTGGTGGGGAAATATCTGAACAAAGGTGCCCTAGATTTAATAAGGACAACTTAGGTCTATGTTTGTACTGTTTACCATGCAATTGTTCACCCAACTTATACACCGATGGACTGTGTGTTTCTGTACAATTATCCATATTATATGAGTTGGGAAATATTCGTTATTGTCAGTATTCATGACTATGATTAGCCATTTGTGGCAAAACCGTCGTCATTGGTTTTCTATTTATCACCACCCGACATGTATGTTATCTATTTGTGCCAAAAGTGCCATGTGAACATGTTTATTTGATCCTTTTGTGCAAAAATGTCATTTACGAGTGTTTTGCTCTTGTTAACACACGTGCATTGGTTATTAACACATGTTTCCCAAAGATTTTGGTCTTAAAGCTTTATTAACATATGTTTTCAGTCTAATAACAAATGTTTCATTTATTTGAAAATTATACCATGCATATATATGTTCGAACCCCGTACCATGTATACCCGAGTTCGGCCCTCACATACTCATGGATGGGCACAAAGGTGTTCACGGGTATGTGATTGCATATGGTCGTATATAATCGTGTTTATATTGTAAAAAAAAGATGGTATGTTAATGTATGTATGTACTAGGTTCAAGTTCAAAAGAATCAAGTTTTGTTAGTTTAATCGAACCTATACACATACACGTATGCTCGTGTATATGCATTCGGATATGTATATGTATACGGTTTTTCATATGTATGTGTGTGTGGGTGTGTGGATTATATGTGCAAGTGTATGTGTATGTACATGTATGTATTCAACTCAAAGTTTATTTATGTTAATCATTATGTGGGATGTTTAACCGACTAATGGACCGATAATACACACTCGAGGCCCTAGGTGTTTGGGTGAGCTTGATAGTTAGCCAAAAATAATAAGAAATCAAAGGTATTATTAGGAAGTTATGTGAACATACCAAAGAAAGATCATACGGCTTGGGTTCTAGTGCTCGTGATCCTTCCTATGGTTCCTATGCTCCACGAAGCTTGACCTTGGTTGTGTCCTCGTTGAGTTGGTGACCGAATGGTCTTGGTTTGGTTGTGGGTTCTCTGCCGAAAGTATTACAAAGGGGAAAGGAGAGTTGTGATGTTTTGATACGTTGTGTGGGTGTGCCCTTCTCTTGGGCCAGTTATATACACGGGAGGGAGAGGGAAAGAAGGGTGTTGGATTGACTATTAGGTAAGGTAAGTCAACACATGATTTCTAGTGTTCCATAAAGTTGTTTTTCCATTTTCATCTAAGTTTTTGACTTAGACTTTTGATTATTTATGTAGGGTGGCACATAGCCGACTTTGGGAAAAAGCATGGACAAAATGCATGGAAACTCTTTGTGGGAAAGTCTAGGCTCCATGTTAGTGAGTCATCTAGATGTGAGTGTGTAGTGGATAAGATTGGTGAGTAAATTGTGAGGGTGTGTGTATGCGATTGTATGTAGGTATAGGTGAATTGTTTATCAAAATCCAATCATGTGTTTTGTGTGTGTGTAACCGTGCACACACATATATATATATATATATATATATATATATATATATATATATATATATATATATGATGTGTGTGTGTCTTGTGTTAGCTAGGAAGTGTCCAAAGATCAACACACATCTCTTTTTTTAAGGAATGTATAGGCCGAAACTTTGGGAAAGAAAACATAAAGGTTTTGTTACTTGTATAAGTTGAGGATATAGGGTGGCTCGTGTTCCATTCTATGTAATGAGCTTTGTCTTGGGATTTTGGATTTTGGATTGTGTTTGGTTATGAATGTGTAGCCCAAATCGAAACAACTCAATAATAACATAAGAAAGTTGAAGTACTAACCTTAGTCCAAGCAATCTGAGCCAAAACCTCGAATATTGTGTGTTTGTGTGTGTGAAGCAAAGCGAGACAACTTCTGTCTGGCTTTGGGTTTAAATAGGGCCTAAGCGCCTCGCTATTGCCACAACAAGGCGCTTCGAATCAAATCTAGCCCTGAAGCATCTCGCTATGGCCATAGAGAGACGCTTTAGGCCTTTTTTTAAAAAAAATGTTTTAATTCATTTTAAATGGTTTTGTATGATTAAAAAAATTAATTCATTTTAAGTTTTTTAAATTGTTTACAATAAAAAAATTGTTTCAGGCATTTCGGTTCGTTTATTACTCGTTTGTGGCTTTTAGTAGAAACATCCGAGTATGAACAACTTTCATAAATCATTGTACGTGATACATGGACTATACAATCAATATCGTTTTTTATCAAAATACAAATTTTGAATGTCTAATCGATATCTAGGGGTGTAAATGACACGTAGCGGCTCGGGATCAGCTCAGTAAAAAGTTCGAACGAGTCAAGCCTTAACGAGCCCGAGCCCGAGTTCGAGCCTGTAATATGACTCTTTTAGTTATCGAGCCTGAGCTCAAGCCTTATATACAAAGCGCGAGCCTAAACGAGCCCAAACAAATGTTATATTATTTTTTTATGTATGCGATTTTGTCCTTTGAACATGTTCAGTTTTAATTAATAATGTTGGTGAGCCGAGCTCGAGCCAAACTTTTGCTCGTTTAAGCTATTGTGGCGAACTCAAGCCGAGCTTTTAGGTCATTTAACACTTATCTTTTAATTATCTCGAGCCGAGTCAAGCCGAGCTCGAGCTCTTAGGATTAACTTTCGAGCCGAGCTCGAGCTCAGAATAGTAGGCTCGAACCAAGCCGAGCTCGAGCCTCAGATGACACATCCGAGTATGAACAACTTTCATAAATCATTTTACGTGATACGTGGACTATACAATCAATACCCTTTTTTTTTATCAAAATACAAATTTTGCATTCATGATGATGTAAGGGTTTTGTGCGTGTGTTGCAGAGAATGGAAATTGCCAAATGATGTTAAGAAAAAGCTTGTTTGAGGGCATTCAGATGTCCAACCAAACAACACTTAGGGGGTGTTTGGGATTGATTATTCAAAACAGATTATGCGTTTTGGAAAAGCAGAGGTGGAGCTGCTTATAGATTATTGCGTTTTGGTAGCCTAAAAACTGATTATCTGCATTTTCAAAACGCAATCCCAAACACTTAAAACTGATTATCTGCGTTTTCAAAACGCAATAATCTAAAAATCAAATTCAAAACGCAATCCCAAACACCAGCACTTAACCATTCAGAACCTCTTAACCTTTCAGACATCTTACTGGTTCCGCACTTACCCATTCAGAAGTTGCCAAACAGCCCCTACTTTTCATCCAAATACGATTTCCATCCTAATAAGTTGTTTATTAGAGTAACTGCAACTTACTCTCATTGTTTGTTACACAAGGAAAGCACCCCTTGACGTTTATATACCAAAGACTCTAAACTTAAACACATCTATGAAAAAAGATACTAAATGTTCGGGTTTCTGATTTCGGGTTTTTCGCTGGGGAACTGGTGATGATAACGACCCATTTAAGGTTCGGGTTGGTCAAGTTTGATTTATTCAGGTTCAGGTTTTTGGGGTATTCTGTAATTCGGTTCGGCTGCTCCAGATTTGGGTCGGGTTTCTTGTTTCGAATAAAAATGAATAGCCCTAATCCGAGGTATGATTCATTCACACTCTAACCCTATTACTATTCCAACACTTAGAGCTCCCTTCCTCTCCGTTTTCTTCTTAAAGAATAGTGAATTGATTCTTATGCTAGAGGCTGGTCGTAGCCCTCCTGCGGTGAGACTAATGTTATTTTAATCTTCGCATAACCGTTTGAGCTATGTGACCCAAGGAACATCGGACCTCTCCCCGTACCACTATTGCTTATAGCGACATGGGGTGGTACTTGTTAGTGTAACTTTATTGTTTGTCAAGATTTCGTTAAGTTCTTTCATCTATTACAGAAGTTTTTTTCTTAACATCATTTGTTAGATAAGTACACACTTAGCAAACTAGAGCTTGTGATTTATTTATTTCTTTCTACTTGTAAATTTAATTTGTTCATGATAAATTATGAGGTATATGGAAACTTAAACTGAATACGTAATTGAGTTCTTGATCACCAATCAACTGAGTTAATCAATTCGTCAACAAAACTCAAGTATGTGTTCTTTTGTTTATAAAATTTAGGGTGTAGAAAGGAATTAGAGATCTTTTGCATATACACAAAGGTACGGGTGGTAACGACTGAAAAAAGAGTTGTTCAAGCGATCATATAGGTAGCAAGTTGGGTCATTAGGAAAGGGCGAAACGACCTTGTATTTTCCAGAAAAAGGGTAAACGTAGAGCAACTAATGAGGGAAATTCAAGCGACATCCTTCTTTTGGATCAAGAGTCAGGCAAAATTGCATGATTTACAATGGGAGAACTAGCGTTCTTCTAATCTTTAAATGTTAAACAAAGTGTGTAATGGGTGTTGATTGCAACTTAGGAGTTGTTTGGTGATGATGGTCTAGCTCTTGACTAATGTTTGTAAATAATTGGTGGTAAGTTGTTTGCCGAAAAAAAAAAAAGGAATTATGCAACTCTAGCTGAGAAGTTGAGTCACCCTTCTTTTTTTTTTCAGAAAAAGAATCGAATAAAGAAAGAGATAGATATCTTTTTCTTCCTCATTTGAATATAATTTGGCCAGTTTGGTTTGGTTCTTGAGGCAACTTAGACATTTTGTTTCCATATATCCAGTTGGATTGGTTTGAATCATACCATCTACATTAACATCCAAAACGTCATAAGATCTCAGTCTAGCAAAACATATTCATATTAGGATAAGTACATAAGCATAAGCAAATCACAAGCATTTAACAAAAACTACATCATGCACACGATTTAGACAAACAATTAAAACTAGGATACGATTTTGACAAAAAAATCTCAAGTTTGTACGTAAGTGACAACTTTCAACAACCACATAGACGATTTTAGCATTTTACCCCACGAATTAAATGTAAAAGTAAGTATATGTTTTGAAGAATGATTTGTAAAATATGATGTGTGTTCTTTAGATTCAATATATTTAGAATCCTAGAAAATGGGGTACTTAATTTAGACTTGGTACTCAAAATTTTAAAAAAATAACAATAACAATAACAGCAACAATAACAACAATAATAATAATAATAATAATAAATTAAAAAAAAAGTCAAGGATACCTATTATTACGGAGAAACAAATATGGTTAAAACTTGGGGTTTTCGTAGTAGAGAACAGATTTCTTTGAGTTAAAAAGGAACCTAGAACGATATGATGAGCGGATTACATCGATAAACAATCGAAATTGCAACCGTACATATAGGAGGGCCGGGAACACAACAAGCACGCAGACAAGGATCGGAATCCATAGCAAACCCTTGTGGTAAAGTACGAAAAAGCTGAAACCAAAAGCAATCATCATGGTTGTTATAGATAGGAAAAGAGTTGCTAGACCTAATAGCAGCTTTCTGGGTAATGAATCCAAAAAATCACTTTCAGCATAACGTGACGTGAGAATAGATAAGAACATGAGAATTGAAGCCGAGGACGAGATTAGAGCTATAGCATCTGCCACAACGAAAACCACAAAGGTTGCCTTTGAATGGAAGATAGGGACACCATTTGTTTGATCATATCCACCAGGAACCGTAAAAGTTGCCGCAAATACTATTGTTGCAATAAGCGCTGCAACAACCATACATTGACTAGCAGTTCCTTTCATCCACTGCTCAGCTAGTGTTGTTAGCTCTCTGTGTTCCATAGTGAATAACTCATGTGCTGTTAGACCATCTTTGTTCTCTCGTTCTCTATATGATAAAGGGATAATTTTCTTTACTTCCTGCAACACAAACAAACTAGAATAAATATAAAGTGCTTTTTTAGGTTGTACAAAATAATCACAAGAGAAAAATGGCATCTTGGAAGATTGGAGAGTGAAATATGTACATAGAACCATGCTAGCTCTAGTTGCATCTGGAATGCAACTCCCGGCACATACGCAAGTCGCCTTTCTGTGGCCCTCTTTGCAGCTAAGTGCCACATATTGTTATCATTGAAATCTCTAAGGGGAATTATCAAGTCCTTCATTGGGCCTATCTCATGCAATAGGTTGTAGATGCCATGTTAACGATGTTTGACAGCAGTGTGAAATATACTTTCGTTGTTATCATTTACCTTCCAGATCAGATCAGGATATCCACGAATGAGCTCAACTAAAAAGTTAGTATTACCCGTCTTGGCAGCAATAAATAGTACGCGAGAAGAGTACGTTTTCCTTTTATACTTTTTATTTTTCTCTTTGCTTTCTTTACCCAGTTTCTGAATATGTTCTAAAATGAAATGTTGTAGTTCCGAAGCTTGGGTTTCAATATGAACGGTATTAATTATCTTCAGGGTGTTGTCATGCATGTCTGCAATATGTTTGAAAATGAGATTTTGCAATTCCATGGCCAGATATGAAGGTTCGCAGGATCGGGATTGAGGGAAAGAGTTTGAGAGAGAATATGGAAAATAGAAATCAATACTATATATACAAATGACAAATGTGAGGGTATTTATACATGTGAAGGGGTGTGTCCCCTTGACCCTTAACCGACATACCGGTTCCATAATACACTAGACATGACTCTTGACAAACTTAGGATATAATATATATATATATATACTTAGGATATACTATGATATAATAGGTGGAAATAAGAATTATATGTTATGTCTAACATTCTCCCCCTTAATTCTTGATTTCCCCAAGGTCTTCAACTCCTATGAGACGTCGCATCTCGAGAAATTTTATTCTTGGTAGTGCCTTGGTGAGTATATCCGCTTTCTGCATCTCTCCACTGATGTGATCAACTTGTATCTGCTCGTTCTCTATGCATTCTCTGATAAAGTGATACCTTATGTTGATGTGCTTTGATCTTCCATGAAATACTGGGTTCTTCATAAGTTGTATTGCTGACTTGTTGTCTACTAGTAGTGTGATCTTCTTTGGTTGTTCACCTGTGAGTTCGCTGAGTACTCCTTGTAGCCATATAGCTTGACATGCTGCTGATGTAGCTGCCATAAATTCTGCTTCGCATGATGATAGTGCTACTGTACTTTGTTTCTGACTTGTCCATGTGATAGGTGAATCTTTGTAACAAAATATTGTTCCTGTTGTTCCTTTTCCATCGTCTTGATCTCCATAACTGCTGTCGCTGTATCCAGTGATTTCTGCTTCTTTGCTTCTGCTGTATTGAATTCCATAATTCAACGTGCCTTTGATATATCTTATTAAGTGTTTGACTGCTTTCATGTGAGTTGTCTTTGGTTTCTCCATGAATCTACTAATGTATCCAACTGCGTAAGTGATATCTGGTCTGGTATGTGTAAGATACCTTAAGCTTCCAATTAGCTTTCTATATTCTGTTTCGTTGACTGGTTCACTTTCATCTTCTTTAGTGAGCTTTAGACCTGATTCCATTGCATATTTTGTTGGATTGCAGTCTTCTAGTCTGGCTTCTTTGATAACTTTCTTTGCGTAGGCTGATTGCTTCAATTGTATCTTTCCTTGTGTTTGACGTACTTCTATCCCTAGATAGTAAGTGAGTGGTCCTAAGTCACTCATTTCAAACTTGCCTTGCATTTCTTTCTTGAAGCTTGATATGTCCTTGATTGAACTTCCTGTCACTATTATGTCATCGACATAAACTCCTATAACTATTGTTGACTCCTTTGAAGTTCTCTTGTATACTGCTTGCTCTTGTGGACATCTTTTAAATCCAATTTCTTTTAGGATGTTATTCAGCCTTATGTTCCATGCTCTTGGTGCTTGCTTTAAACCATATAGAGCTTTCTTTAGCTTGTAGACTAGATTTTCTTTTCCTTTCTTTATGAATCCATCTGGTTGTGAAACGTAGACATCTTCCTTTAATTCACCATGTAAGAATGCTGATTTTACATCTAAGTGATGTACTTGCCATCCTTTTTGTGCTGCCAATGCTAATAGTAGCCTGATTGTTTCCATTCTTGCAACGGGTGCGAATACTTCATTATAGTCTATACCTTCTTGTTGTACGTATCCTTTTGCTACTAATCTGGCCTTATGTTTGGTGATCTGTCCACTTGCGTCTCTCTTGACCTTAAATACCCATTTTAGACCTATTGGTTTCTGACTTGAGGGGAGTGTAGTCAGTGTCCAAGTGTTGTTCTTTTCTATAGAGTCTATTTCGCTTTGCATTGCTTCTATCCATTGTGGGTAATCTGCTGCTTCTTTATAATTTGCAGGTTCTTCATCGTAAGCTAAGTACAGATGTTCATATTCTTCTGGTCTAAGAGGTTGTGTGGCTGCGTAGATGTCATTAAGTGATCTGAGGGCTCGAACTGGTCTATGTTGAGAGCCTGGTGAGTCTTCTAACTCTTGAGTGCTTGATTCAGCTATTGGATCACTTGTCGGCGTTTCTTGAATTGTTATTGGAGTTCGTGTTGCTGTGATTGGACTACTAAAGAATTCGTTGTCACTTTCACTGTCTTCATTGTCCTCATTACTTTGTTCTTGTACAGCTTCACTTTCGTCATCTCCATTAACTTCGAATCTTGTCCAAGATGGTTCGTCATTGCTTCCTTCTTTCAAATAATTGTTGTTCCAATCCCATGGTTCATTTTCTATGAATTGGACATCTCTGCTAATGTGTATCTTTTCTTCTATGGGATCATATAATCTATAGGCTTTGGAACCATTTTCGTTTCCTAGATGTACCATTTTCTTACTTCTATCTTCTAACTTCTTTAAGTAGGGCGTTGTTACCTTAGCGTATGCTATGCATCCAAATATTCTAATGTGCTTGATATTGGGTGCTTTGCCTTTTACTGCTTCGTAGGGTGTCATACCCTTGAGTGCTTTGGTAGGTAACCGATTCTGAATATAAATAGCTTGTCTTGTTGCTTCTGCCCATAAGTTCTGTGGTACGTTCATAGCCTTTAACATGCTTCTGGTCATACTCATTATTGAACGGTTCTTTCTTTCTACTACACCATTCTGCTGAGGTGTGTAAGGTGCTGTTAGCTGTCTAAGGATTCCTTTATCCTCACAATATGTGGTAAGAGCTTTAGAAGTAAACTCTCCTCCACGATCCGTTCTTAATCTTTTGAGCTTGTGACTTGTCTCTGTCTGAGCTTCGCTTAGAAACTTCTTGAAATTTTCATAAACTTGATCTTTTGACTTGAGCATGTAGATCCACATAAATCTTGAATAATCGTCAACTATCAGGAAGAAATAGTTGTTGCCTGCTAATGATGTGGGTGTGATTGGTCCACATAGGTCTGCATGTACGAGTTCTAGAGGTCTCGTGGCTCTAAAACTTGCTTGAGAGGGGAATGGAAGTCTGCTTTGCTTTCCCGTAATACATGCATCACATACTTGAGATGGGTGTTGGATCTTTGGCAGTCCATGTGCCATTCCTTTTGTGCTTAATTGTCTAAGTGAATCAAAGTTCACGTGTCCCATACGTGCATGCCATAACCATGCAGGTGTATCTATTTTAGCTTGTAAGCAAATTGGACTAGTTATTCTGAGCTTTACCTTGTAGAGTCTATTCTTTGCTTTTGGGACTTTCATCAATAGGTTATTGTGGGCGTCATAAATCCATAGGTGTTCATTCTCCATAATTACTTTGCAACCAGATTCTGTGACTTGCCCGAGGCTTAAGATGTTGCTTTTGAGTGTTGGAATGTAGTATACTTCTGTGACTAATCTTTGTTCTCCATTGTTGCATTCCAATACTATTGAGCCTTTACCTTTGATGTTAACGCACGATCCATCTCCAAATTTTACGCTTCCTGCTATCTTTTCGTCTAACTCTGTGAAATAGGAGCGTCTTCCTGTCATATGATTACTTGCACCATTGTCTAAATACCATACTTCATTTACATCTTCTTCATTTCGATAGCGTTCTGGTATTATCTTCTTTTCTTCAAGAACTATACTTCTTTCTTCACCAACTGTCATAAGTAATGTGGGATCCTCTTCTTCCATTACTAGGTGAGATTCTTCTTGCTTATTTCGAGGTTTAGGACACTTGGGAGCTATATGTCCTAATTCATTGCAGTTGTAACATCTTATACTGCTGCCATCTCTTCTGGGCTTGTAACTACTGTCGTCATGACGATTCTTAGTGGGATTTCTATCACCTTTGTGATCTTGATGGCCATTTCTGTCAAAGTTCTTCCTCTCATATCTTTGACTCTTATTGAACTTCCTAAAGTTCTGTCTACCTCGATTCTGATTATAGTTCTTGTTGTTGTTGCTGAAAGGCCTTCTATCTTGCCTTGTAAATAACAGCTTCTCTTGACTAGCGGGTCCATATTTCTTTTCATCTCTTGACTTGAGACGTTCTTCGTAAGCTTTAAGTCTTCCAAGCGCTTCATCTAACGTCATGGAATCTATATCTGAGTACTGCTCTATGGACGCAATAATCTGTAGGAACCTTTCTGGTACGGAGTCCAGCAATTTTCGTACCAAGACTGACTCTTCAATTTTTGTTCCTAGGGTTTTTGACTTTGTATTAATCGCACTTAATCTACCAGCAAACTGGTCTATGGTCTCTGTCTCTCTCATCGTTATCATTTCAAATTCTGTGCGTAATGATTGAAGTCTTGCTTTCTGGACTCGGTCAATTCCAATAAATCTTGTCTTTAATGCATCCCAAATTTCTTTCGCTGTGTTATGTGACGCCACTTGCATCACCATATCTTCTGGAATTGCCTGGAAGAGATAGGCAATCGCTGTCCTATCCTTCTTTGCATCTACTGTCGACGTGCCTTCTGTGGGTTCCACTACTTCCCAAAGGCCGTTGGCACTCAATATTGCCTTTACACGAACAGCCCAAATCGTGTAATTCGTAGATGTCAACATCGGTGTTTGGAGGCTGAAAGTGAGAGTCTCCTTTGTGACTGTCTCTTTCGGTGACGTTTCTTTCGTCATTTTGGGTTTAATGGGAGTTTTCTGCGGACTTTCATTCTTTTTCTTCCCTATTGTCCAAATCTAATTATGGACTACCCACGCTTCTTTAGGAACTTTGTTCAACAAATCGTCAAACTTAAATCGATATACTAAAATATTATTTGGTAACAAAGGTCTTTGATATTTCGTAGGCGCCTTAACAAAGTATCTAGAACTTCGTTATAATATTCTTGTGTATCAATGATGTTCCTCCAACTAATTTCTAAAGTCAATCCTTTTGACTTAATAATCCTCCAATAATTTGATTAGTGTTCTTCTAATAACACTCAATCTATAAAACACCCTTCTAAATAAACAAACTCACTTTGTTTTACTGATTTTCTGACTTCAAAAGTTGTCTACGGATCAGTGAACAGAAACCCGAACTTTCACTGATTACAACTTACAATATAATAATCCCTCTAATATAATATTATTTTCTTTTCTATGTTTGACTTTCAGAAAGTCAACCAAAATTCACTTTTCTTTCGTGAATACCCACTGCCGAAAACAAACAACTCTTCTGTTCTTTGTTTGTATGATCCGATTAAACTTCTAACAATATCGGATTCCTTTAACAAGTTCTAATAACTTGTTCTTGATGATAATCGAATACGAAAAGTTTAAAAAAAATAAGTCCGGTTCTTTCTTGTTCGAACCCGGGAAAGACTTGAAATCCTTTTGATGTTTTTCTGGAAGAAAATTTATAAAACGTTTCTGTTTTGTGTTGGGATGTTCAGAAAAATAAGTTTCTAAGTATAAAATTTGGTTTTTGTTTGTAAACAAATTTGGCGGGAAAAATATTTCTTCGAACAAAAAACAGAGTCTGGGAAAAAAAAATGATTTTTCTGATTTGGATTAAAGTCTTATGTATTCGATTATGATAAACTAATAGGCAGGGATGGATATAACCGTTTTGATGTGATTATACGATTCTATTCGTCAATTCCGGTAATCGCCGGAGAAGATGAAGTTGGCCGGAAAACTTTATCCGGTTCTTATTCTTCTTCTTTGAACGGTTATATTTCTTTGTATTGATCTTCTAATGATCCTGGATTGGCCTGTGATAATTGTTCCAACGTATAAGCACTTCTGCGTCGGTCTCTGTTATTCGGAGAAAAACAGGGGATCGAATTCGTGATGATCTTCTACTTTGTGTTCTTCTGTAAACGATTGAATGATGGAACAATTTTGATAACGTGTGCTCTGATGCCAAATGAAGGTTCGCAGGATCGGGATTGAGGGAAAGAGTTTGAGAGAGAATATGGAAAATAGAAATCAATACTATATATACAAATGACAAATGTGAGGGTATTTATACATGTGAAGGGGTGTGTCCCCTTGACCCTTAACCGACATACCGGTTCCATAATACACTAGACATGACTCTTGACAAACTTAGGATATAATATATATATATATATACTTAGGATATACTATGATATAATAGGTGGAAATAAGAATTATATGTTATGTCTAACAAGATATTCTTTATTAGAAACTGGTTTGTTGTCTTGCATGGTCGAATTCGAGGGGTCATTGATTATCTTTTTGGTTTCAACGTGCATCTTCACAAGACAATCAACAAGAAGTTTTTGTAGTTGTAGAGCTTGATCTTTCTTTCTAGAGGTCGAACCGTTATCTTGGTTAGACGAAGATAGCGACCCGCTAACTATGTTCTGGGTTTCAGCATTCATTTTCTCCACATGTTCAGTAATGACTTTTTGAAGTTGCATAGTTTCAACGGCCCATTGAGAAACTGTCTTGCTGTCTTTGTGATTCGTATCAGGTGGCCCTCTAAGCATATCATCAATCTCAATCCTAGGCTTTTTAACAATATCACCCCAAATGAATCTTAGCAATGGCAATGCACTCTCCATATCAGGTACTCCCACCTTTAGACCAAAAAATCCAAAAACTGAAAGAAACAAACATAGAGTCAATTTTGTAACTTGTCATTCCACACACACACACAATGCAGGTGGAAAACCAAAAGAACCATTTAATAGTATGTGAATGTTCAATCACATTTGATTAGGTTCACTATTAACCATTTGCACGTGAACTAAACAAGTAATCCCATAGTTAAAATGATTGTTGTTCGCAACTTTTGGCAATATCAAAAATATATTATTCGATCTGACATGTTGTTTACCTGACTTGATGGTCCTGCCTATGATGCTCGATTTAGTTTTTCGAAATGCTTTAGGCTTCCCAGCCAAAAGGCTGAGCACTGATCTCCCACTATCATGTAGTAGTACTGGTGGATACCTTTTTGCGATCTTTAGTGCCACTTCTATGAAAAAGAATTAACAATCCTTATGTTAGGGTAAATGTTAAAATAAAACTCAACTAGGAAAGGAAGACCCAAAAGGCATAAAGGTTTTTTTCTTTATTTGAAAAATTTATGAATTGATCTATATATAGCACTTATTATTAAGAAATTTATGATTAATAAATTGTATAATTTTGTTTTTCCAATTGATCAGCTAAAGCATACCTAGGCACGGAAAAAATAATCATGTAACTAAAACACAGATTATGATTAATAACAAAAATTTATACTGTGCAGGTTCAGTAACTAGGTACTAAAATGCTTACCAAACATGTCATTCTCGACACATTTTTCAAGAAGCCAGCCACGGCTCTGAGAACTCCAACCATCTTCTACAGAAAGTGTCTTGGATTCTTCATAAATATATTCAACAACATCTTTTTTTCCGAACAAAACAGCTGCATACAGTGGCATCATTACACCAACAGCACCAGGGATTGTAAGCAATTTCTTATTCTTATTTGCCATAATCTTAACGATTTCAACGTTTCCAGCCGTCGCAGCTAAATACAAGGCAGTGTTGTAATTTTCATTCTGAAGTTCCAACTCATCTATTTTCATCATATCCACCAAGTTTTTGACAAACTCTTTCATACGTTTCGGATGACCTGTTGTAGATGCTGCTACGTGAAGCGGTGTTTCCCCATTTTCAGTGATACTATATGCTACCAACTCTGGTTTCTCAACAAGAATCGCTTCAGCAGCTTTCCAGTTTAAATTAATCGATGCCTCGTACAAAGGGACACCAAATTTGAGGTATTCTTCTCTAGGCCCTTTAATAAGTTTCAATGCAAATCGTTAAGCATTAGTTTTAGCGCACAATCCTTCCATTTGGTTTAAGATGCTACTTTGAACACGCTAAAGGGAACACTCCCAAGAAAGTTTACCAAATTTTACGGTGCTTTGGGAATCATAATATTACCTCTTTGACTAATTTAGAGGGTGTTTGGGATTGAGTTTGGAAATGCAACAGTGTTGTTACTCAGAAGTGCTTATTACATTATTACTTTTTGAAAATGAGTTTTAAAAAAAGTGCTTGGATTAGCTTTTGGGATGACAAACGTCAAAAAGTCAATAGATTGTTTTTTTTAGTGTTTCGCTTAACTTGTTGTGAATATTGGTTGTATGGGTGGTAGATTTGTAATTTTTTTTCCAAAATTCAAAAGCCAGGATTTCTAGCTTCTCAAAAAATAGTTTTTCCACCCTTAAAAGCCGAAAGCCAAAAGTCAAAACAGAAAGTGCTTTTGGATTACACAAACAACTTATTGACTTATTTGTTTCTTGGAAAAACTAATTAGTCAATATATTGTTTTGAAACTCAATCCCAAACACCCTCTTAGATGCGAAAATTCAGTTTTTAATTAAGTTAAAGAGTGAAAATTTTAATTAGGTTAACATTTTTTTTTTGAGAATTCACTCCTAATTTGTTAAAATTGAATTTTCACAATTTTTACGGTTCTCCTTTAGAAGCTTGAAGCTTCTAAAAGCTCTTAAAAGCTCCTTGCCAAACATACCCTATATATGACAATTGGAAACCAATTACATCTTCTATCTACGTTACAATAATCATTATTCTCCTGATGGAATTACTTAACAGAAATGAAATAAAAGAATGTAGTATAAATTTAGTACACAATTAGTTGGTTTTCATTAGAGAAAAACACAAAAATCAGTCTTTTGATCAACATATTTTACAATAATTTTAATCATTAATTTTCAGTTTTACCAAAATAACCTCAA
The DNA here is from genome assembly GCA_032199755.1 of Ambrosia artemisiifolia. NCBI lineage: Eukaryota > Viridiplantae > Streptophyta > Magnoliopsida > Asterales > Asteraceae > Ambrosia > Ambrosia artemisiifolia. The sequence continues at coordinate 38,858,281 of CM063528.1, read as the reverse complement.
TCTTGAAAGGACACTTTTCAAACCCTGACCACGCATCTCAAATTCCAATATTTCGTCCTAAATTAATTTCAGGAAAATTACTAGAACAAATAAGTTGACCTTAAAAATTAACAGAATATACATGTATATACATATTCTAGCTCTTAAGAAGATAGACAAAGACCAAAACAGAAAAAAGAAAGCCAATCTGATGACGCAAACAAGATCTGCCGATTAAGACGACTAAAATTTAGCCAGCATAAAAAACCATGAAAGTATAATTGGGTTGACTACACGAACCAATAAATTGACATACGTAAAACGGGGCCTAAATTCAGCCAACAGAAATATTCCTCGTATATTACAAAAAAAAAAAAAGCAAATGGGGAGACAAAAGGACGGGGAATGGGAAGTCCAACGTCGAAGAAGACCGATCAACAACAACCGCCCACCGGAAGACAATCACAATCATCAATCATCATCATCTCAACAAAGGGGAGAGACTACAACGTTCTATGTGTCGAACCTTCCAAGTCACTGCTCACTTGGAATGTTATGGAGAGAGTTCCGATGCTGCGGGAAAATGACCGATGCTTACCTGCCAAGAAGGAAAGATAAAGCAGGTAGATTCTTCGCCTTCGTACGATTTGAAGAAGTTAGAAATGTGGAGGCGATAGTGAAAGCTTTAATGGGAGTACGACTGGGCGATTCGAGATTACAAGCAAACGTTGCTAAGTTCAAGAAGGAGGAGGCAAGAAACGTGCATGGGGCTCAAAGAAGTGATCAGCCGTTCAAAAGACAGGTGGAGGATACCTATGTGCAGTCAAGAACAGAGAATATCCCTAAATACTGGGGTGATCCATCCCAGTTTCCTGACCTACAAGCCAATAGGAGGAAGAACATGGTGGTGATACCGAACAAGACGTTTCAGGCACAGTTTGTGCTTGGTAGATGTTCTTTGATTGGAACCGTCAGGGATGTCACAAGGCTTTGTAGGATGGATGATTTCATGGTGAGTTCAAACATTCAAGATGTCTCAGTGAGATACGTGAACGGAATGAAGGTGTTACTGACTTTCATGACGTCCTCCATGGCGGAAGATTTCCTGCTAAACAGGGAAGACTTGTGGAAAACTTGGTTCCATGACTTGGAGAAATGGGTGGGGCAACCCATATCTCAAGAACGGGTGGCATGGCTTAAGGTGATGGGGGTGCCGTTACAATTATGGGACAGGGAAGTGTTCAACCAGATTGCTGAAACGTTTGGCACCGTGGTTCATGGCTCTTGTGCTACGGAAAAAGATGGTAACTTCTCCTTCGAGTCGATGGCTGTGTTGGTTAACTCAGGCAAACGTATTTCGGAGGTAATTGAGTTACGCTGGAAGAACGAAAGACACAATGTATGGGTTGAAGAGATGGACGAGAAATGGTGTCCTGACTTCACTCTTTCCTCGTCCAGCAAGGTTATTCCAGCTACCAGCAATGCTGCTCACGCCGATAATGTCGATACACGTAACGCAGAGGAGCCTCAAGTAGATCCCAGGGAAGAGGGTGAGTTTATCCCTGATCACCCAGATCTGAATACGGTCCAATCTCCGGCGAATTCTCCGGTACCGGAGAACGTCGAGTCGGCTGGGCAGAAGGAAGGTCAGGAGTCACAACATGGGGATGGGAGTGCATTAAATAATGGTTCAAGTTCCGAGGGGGATTTCATGCAAGGGGTTATTATGAATGAGTTGGTTGATGTTCCAGATGCTGGTGGGGCCAGCCTGCCAAATAACCTTGGTGGGCCAATTGAAGAGATTATTAATAATGGGCCGGTAGTTACCTTGTCACGTAAAAGGCCCAGGGTGGACTATGGGCCTGCTGATGACCTTATAGACTTAAATTCCCCACCCTGTAGGCCCATTTCGAAAAATAACAGGAAACATAAAAGTGATGCTGCTCATGGGGAAGCTAGGGCTCGCAGGGATAGAGGTCCCAAAGATGTGGTTTACCCAACCCCAGTTCGATTGGCTGAGGTTGTTGTTCCCACTGATTTCTCTTTCTCTGCTATGCTCAATCAACCTTCTAGTGGTGCGGTACCGGTCGAAAAAGAGGTTGTGGATGGTGTCTCTGACGAGTTGGGGCTGGAAATTCGAGATACAACGGTGTTGGGGGCGGCTGTGGGAATTAACTTGGATGGGTTTGATGCTGACTTGGGGTCGGCCATCCATCAAGAGGGTGTGTCTAATGGTTTACAATGAAGATGATGTCTTTCAATGTCAGGGGAATCGGTGAGGATCGAAAGATTCTTTCCGTAGGTGAGGTGATTAAAGAAACGAAACCTGATTTTGTGGCTTTACAAGAAACAATGTTGAGGGATGGGTCAAAAATTCAAGTACATAAGTTATGGGGTAAAAGAAAGGTTGATTGGGAGTGGGTTAATTCAAATGGAAGATCAGGAGGGTTACTCTGTTGTTGGGACCCTACGAAATTCCAGAAGTCTGGAGTAACCCGGCATCAAAATTTCTTAATTATCTCGGGGTTCATGGTACATACGGGGGCCTTTGTGAATGTTTGTAACGTGTACGCGCCACAAGACCTTAGGCCGAAGAGAGTGTTATGGGCAGAAATTTCAGAGCGGTTGACGACTATGCACGGGATGTGGGTTTTACTGGGCGACTTCAACGCAGTAAGGGTACCAGAAGAAAGACTGAACACGGAGTTTAATCCGAGCTGTGCATAGGCATTCAATGAGTTTATCGAAGACAATGGACTGTTTGAATATCCTATGGGGGGTCGTAAGTTTACTCGTGTGGCTGGATCGGGTAACAAACTCAGCAAGATCGATAGAGTTTTGGTGTCACAAGAGTTCTGGGATAGGTGGCCTAATGCCTCTGTTACCGCTATGCCCCGATTAACATCGGATCATAGTCCGGTGATTCTGGCCATTGAGGCTCTAAACTTCGGGTCGTCGCCGTTTCGCTTCTATAACTCCTATTTAAATAAACCGGGTTTTGACGAAGTAGTGGAGGCAGCCTTGGTTGGATTTGAGTTTGATGGTCCTCCAGATCTGGCATTCGCGAAAAAGTTAAAAGCGATCAAAGTGGCTATAAAACAATGGGCTCAACAGTACCGGGATAGTAACCAGTTGATAAAGAAGGAAACCGAGAAGAAGATCCTGGATTGGGATGGTATTATGGAGGAGAGATCATTAAATGAAGCGGAACTTAACGATTGGGTTGAGAACAAGCTTAAGCTGGACGACCTTAACTCGGAACTAGCGCAAGACTGGAAACAAAAGGCCCGTGTCAAGTGGACCCTTGAAGGTGACGAAAACAGCTCTTTTTTCCACGGTATGATTAATCAGAACCTTGCCTCTAATCGGATTAACGGTATTATGGATGGGGAGGATTGGGTGACGGATCCTACGAGACTTAAAGCCTTGGCCAGGAGGTTTTTTGCCTTCAAATTTCGTGAGCCAATGGCTAATCGGCCTCAGTTCATTTGTCCGAATATTAAGCGATTATCACCAGACCAAGCTGAATTTTTGGTGAACCCATTTTCTGAACAAGAGGTGAAGGTAGCGGTCTGGGATTGCGGGAGCGATAAGGCTCCTGGCCCGGATGGGTTCTCATTTGGCTTTTTAAAACACTATTGGGACAGGTTGAAGACGGATATTATGGCATTTATGTCGGATTTCTATGACCATGGAATTATTAATAGGGGATGTGGTTCGTCTTTCATCGCCCTTATTGCTAAAGGTGTTGACCCAATCACGTACAATGATTTCAGACCCATCAGTCTTATTGGGTGCATTTCGAAGATTATTTCAAAAGTTCTTGCCAACCGTTTGAAAGGAGTCATTGGGTCGATCGTTTCTGAGAATCAATCTGGTTTTTTGTCGGATCGAAATATTCTAGATGGACCGCTCGTGGTGAATGAGTTTATTTCTTGGGCCAAAAAGTCACGGTATAAAGCATTCGTGTTGAAGATCGATTTGGAAAAAGCGTACGACTCCATAAATTGGAGTTTTATTCTTTCGGTTCTTCAGCAAGTGGGCTTTCCGGATAGATGGGTTATGTGGATCAAAGGTATTTTGGAGTCGGCCCGTGCTTCGGTGTTAATCAATGGGTCCCCGACTTGGGAGTTCCAATGCTTTAAGGGGGTTCGCCAAGGCGACCCTCTATCCCCGTTTATTTTCATAATTGCCATGGAGGCCTTAACATGTTTTGTTCGTAAAGCGGCTGAATTGGGCTTCATTAATGGCGTGCGTTTACCAAACGGAGGGCCCGGTATCAACCATCTAATGTACGCAGACGATATTATTTTTATGGGGGAATGGGCAGAAGCAAACTTGAAGAACACACTTCGCCTTATGAGGTGTTTTTACCTTATCTCAGGGCTTAAATTGAATAAGCATAAGACCTCTCTATACGGTGTTGGGGTAAGCGAAAACGAGGTGAGTAGCTTGGCGAACTCGCTTGGCTGCAAACCGGATAAATTTCCATGCGTGTACCTGGGATTACCAATGGGGGTGAACATGAACCGCATTAACGCGTGGAACGGGGTGGTTGATTGCTTCAAAAGAAGGTTGTCTAAATGGAAAGCTAAGAAGTTGTCGTTCGGGGGCCGTTTTGTTTTGTTGAAGGTAGTCTTAGATAGTCTCCCGTTATACTTCTTCTCGTTGTTCAAGGCTCCGAAAGGAGTACTAGACAAGCTGGAATCCATAAGAAAGCGGTTCTTTTGGGGTGGGGATGAGGATCAGTCAAAAACCAATTGGGTCGCGTGGGATAGAGTCATTGGTCCCGAGGAAAAAGGGGGTTTGGGTTTCGGATCTTTAAAAGCGATGAATGAAAGCCTACTTTTAAAATGGTGCTGGAGGTTTAAGCATGAAAAACAAGCTCTATGGCATCGCGTGATTAGTGCAATTCATCACTGTCCGAATGCGTGGTCATATGTCCCAATCAAGTCGGGTGTAGCAGGGTCATGGGCTGCAATAACAAACACTTTTAAGGAGTTGGAAAACCAAAATGTTGATGTCAAATGCATAATTAAAGGGAAGGTGGGGGATGGCTCGGACATACGTTTTTGGGTTGATTGGTGGACCGGCGAGTGCCCATTGATGATGACATTTCCAAACCTTTTTGCACTTGAGGTTACGAAGAATGTTTCAGTTGCGCGCAGAATACAAGGGTGGGATTGGAAAAGACAGATATGCGGAGCTCAAGAAGAAGCGCAGCTGGCAGCCCTATCGGATATAGCTGCTGCCGTGTCTGTGGGGCTGCAGGCTGATGTATGGAGCTGGTCAATTGCTAAAGACGGGCTGTTTTCGGTGTCCGAATGTAAGAAACATTTATGCAGGTTTGCTGCTCCGTTTTACCCATTCGACTGGGCAAAGGGAGTTCCCAGAAAGGTTAGTATTTTTGGCTGGAGGATGGCTCAAGATAGACTTCCCACGTTGTGCGGCTTAAGACGACAAACATCTTCAACGGATATGCGACCTGCAGATTTTGCAATGAAGGGGAAGAAGACGCTGACCATTTATTCTGCTCGTGTCTGGTAGCGGCTGGGGTATGGCAAAAGGTTAGTTCATGGCTCGGGCTCCCTCCGATTTTTGCCTTTACATGTAATGATTTGTTGGAAGTGCACAAGCTGGGAAATGGGTCAAATGAAAGGAACAGGCTGATCAGACTTGTGATATTGGCTGCTTGTTGGTCAATCTGGAGAGCCCGCAACGACTTGATCTTTAGTGGCAAAAGAGCAAACGTTCCAGGCATCTTTGGAGAAATACAAGCTACGTCTTTTATGTGGGTGAAGCACAAGGCGAAACTATCAAGCTGGACGTGGGAGAATTGGATAGTTTTTAGTCCCCCTATAACATAATTGTTTAGGTTGAGGTAAGGGCTGTCGGGTGAGGATTAGATCGTTGGGTGTATTTTGGTTGATTTTAGTACCTTGCTTGTATCAACCTTGTATATAATCTTTGGTGATGAATAAAATGAAGTTTGCCGATCAAAAAAAAAAAAAAAAAAAAAATTCAGCCAACAGAAGAAAAAAAGGGTGTGCTATATAGCTGGCAGCTAAAATGGCAGGAGTGGGGGTTATTTCTAGCCGACGCTTTTAGACGTGTTTCAATTTGATTGCCTATTACGCAAACCCATTTGTCTTAGCAGGCGGATCATGTTTGACATCTCCTGATTGACTCCTTTTTAGCTTGTATATTTGTACGGCTGAATATGCATGCCTGCTGTTAACTTTCAATGTCAACTTGTCTATTTTAATAATTTTCCCATTTATTTAGAAGTTTAAAAAGTCTCCATTTTTTTAACCTGTTGATAGATTTGTTTTTCAATTTGTTTTTTTTTAATTTATGGTGAAAAAAACTTTATAAACTATCGTTTCATGGGTTTATATTTAATTATTTACTCATAGCTTTTATTAGTTTTGGTGGGAAAATGATTTAAGTTTCTAATAATCAACTTGTCTATTTTAATAATTTTCCCATTTATTTAGAAGTTTAAAAAGTCTCCATTTTTTTTAACCTGTTGAGTTTTTTTTTTTTGAAAAGAAACCTTCATTAAAAACACCGAGCAAGACCAAAAAAAGGACCGCTCAAAAAGTACACATTTACAACATGTACAATGGATATCTAACCCATTCAGACCACACAACCCTATTACAATTCGATCTATATTTGAACCATAAGAACGCCATAGATTTAACTAGCGCGACAACCTCGTCCACCTTCGGAGCCGACTTTTGGAAGACCACCTTATTTCGCTCTTTCCAAATCGCCCACCCAGTAGTCATGATAATACCGCGGATAATTTTCTTGCCTTTGATACTATTAGAACTGCCATCACACTCTTTGAACAAGTCTTCAATCGCATTAAAATTCGTGGGGGACAATCTGCACCAAAGCCGAATTCTACCCCAAACTTCCCAAGAGAACTTACAAACCAGGAAAACGTGCAGACTAGATTCTTCCTGCAGCTCACAGAAAGGGCACTTCGTAGATTGCAGAACAACCCTCCTTTTGACCAGCTCCAGCCTAGTAGGTAACCTGTCCTTATCTAGTCTCCAAGCAAAGACATTGACCTTGATAGGAACCCACTTGACCCATACCATATTCTGCACTTGAGCGCTAACCTGCGGCTGCTGCAACACCTTTTTAACCGCCGCAACAGAGAAAGTTTTGTCAAAATCCCATATCCATTTATCTCCCCCATTAGTGAACTGAATCTGAGATAAGACGAAATCGACATCGTGAATTTCCGAAATGCCCTCTACCGAATCTGCAGCTAAAACCCAATCAGCGTTAACCACGATCCGATCCCCGTCTTGCTTTACACGATCCGTAACATAAGCATTTTTATTATTATCTTTTAAGAATAGATGAGGCCATCTATCCAAAAGAGGTTTATCCCCAAACCAAATGTCCTTCCAAAAAAGAATTTGGCTACCGTTCCCAAGCTGACATGACATCAGCTCGTGTAGTCTTCTACCATTAAACCTACTCTTTTCCAAGGCATTAACAAGGGATTTCCACACTCCTGGTCTACCATTCTTAACCGGTAAAAATCTCCACATATTTCGCCCGCCATGGATACCCACGATCACCTCTTTCCAGAAACCCACTTTCTCCGCTTTGAATCTCCAAGCCCACTTAACTATTAAAGCTAAATTGACATCCGACAGCTTCGAGATACCAAGGCCCCCATATTTCTTTGGTTTCGTGACTATATCCCAAGCCACCCAGTGAATACCCTTCCCTTGTTTATTTCCCCTCCACAAAAACTTCCGCATCATTTGTTCTATTTTATCAATGACCCGTTGAGGAGCCTTGAACATAGACAAATAATAAATTGGAAGACTGGCCAAAACAGATTTAATTAACGTCAACCTCCCACCGATGGATAACATCTCCGCTTTCCAAGTCTGTAACCTGTTTTGAACTACTTCAATAACCGGATCCCAATGGGTCACCCGATTCATGTTTGCCCCTACCTTGATACCGAGATATTGAAAGGGGAGCTCGCCAACTTTGCATCCCATAATGTTTGCCATACCCTCAACCTCTTCCGAGCTAACCCCCAGGCCAATAATACTAGACTTGTGAACATTCACTTTCATACCCGAGCACAGTTTGAAAAGCCTCAGCAGTCTCGTTAACTTAACCATATTATTCGTAGTCCATGTCCCCATAAGAAGAGCATCGTCAGCATATAGCATATGAGAGATAATAGGCCCGTCTCGCGAAACCTTAATACCCTCCATTTCACCCATGCTACACGCTTTAGACATCATTTGCGCCAATACTTCCATAACCAACAGAAAAAGAAAAGGAGACAGAGGGTCTCCTTGTCTCAAGCCTTTCTGACAATTAAACGTGAACGTTGGCGAACCGTTGACCAATACCGCTGACCTTGCCGACTCTAGAATACCTCTAGTCCAGCAACGCCACTTCAAAGGAAAACCCATCTGCTCCATTATAGAAATAAGAAACTCCCAGTTGACGTTGTCATATGCCTTCTCGAAGTCAACTTTGAAGAGAAAGGCCTTCACCTCCGTCTTTTTTGCCCACCCAATAATTTCATTAAGAACTAACGGACCATCCAGAATGAGCCGATCTTTAAGAAACGCCGACTGAGACTCTGAAATAATCCCTCCCATCACCTTTTTAATTCTACCCGCCAACACCTTAGAAATAGTTTTGTTGACCACCCCTATAAGGTTTATCGGACGATAATCTTTTAGACCCGTAGGAGTCTTAATCTTCGCCACAAGAGTGATAAAGGAGAGGCTGCTTTCTTTTAAGATTCTACCCGACTCATAGAACTCCTCAAACAAACCCACAAAATCCGCTTCAAGAAGCTCCCAAAACTGTTTTATAAAATAAAAATTGAAACCGTCCGGACCTGGCGCTTTGTCCGAACCACACTCAAACACCGCTTCTTTTATTTCTTCCTTAGAAAAAGGAACGATCAACTTCTCCCTATCCTCCACCGAGATACGCTTCAAGTCTGGGCAGACAATACTCGGCCGGTTAGCAACCTCTTCTCGAAAAAGATTTCTAAAGAACTGAAGAACCTCTTTTTTGATCAACGATGGCTGCGTAATCCAAGACCCCCTAACATAAACTCCCGGGATGGAGTTAGCCGCTTTTCTACCATTTATGCATCGGTGGAAATATGCTGAATTGTCATCCCCCATCGAAGCCCATCTAACCCGGGACTTCTGCTTCAAGTCTTTGTTCTTTAAAAAATTCAAATTTTCCACTTCTTTCTTACTTTCCTCCCAAATCCACATCTCTTCTTCAGACAAGTCTTCGTCTTCCATCTTTTTTTCTAAATCCGCAATGTCACTCTGTAATCCAACCAACATCTCTTCTTCTTTAACTTTAGTCTCTCTCCACCACTTCTTCAACCTATCTTTGACCGCCTCTAACTTTTTATGTAAACCCACCGAAGCCGAAGCATAACCATGAACACTACTAAGCGCCAATTTAACCTCTTCGGTACAACCATCCCTGAATAACCAGGAATCGAACCACCGAAAAGGTTTGTAACCAAAGTTATGAGCGGCAAGAGCTAGCAACAAGGGGCAGTGATCCGATCTCTCCCTGGGTAAGGCTCTTAAGTAAACCCCGTTCCATTTGTTAAGAAAATCCTGGCACACTAACACACGGTCTATTTTACTGAATTTTACATTCTCGCCACAACCTGTCATGTAAGTGTACTTGTATCCCTGCATCAAATACTCATTGAGACAAGCTTCATCAATAAAATTATTGAAATCCAACGCCGCCCTATGGTTAAATCTGGAATTACTCCTTTCTTCCACCCATCTAACAGAATTGAAATCCCCCATAAATAACCACAACCCCGACCCCCCTTGTTTTAGAGCAAGAAGACGAGACCAAAGATCCCTTTTCTCCCTAACTTTTTGAGGGGCATACACATTGACAATGTTCACTATAGTCCCATCCTCCACAGCACTACCCGTAACCACCACGAAATTCGGGTCCTTGACACAATTCAGCATCTTAAGTTTACTCGGGTTCCAAATACTAATGAGCCCCCCCCGATTTCCCCCTAGCGTCAGTACTGACAGACTCAAGGTTCTTGTTACCCCAAACCACCGATAAATCCAAATTGTCGCTATCCCCCATCATCGACTCTTGAATGCCCAGAAAATCCACTTTATGTTTAGAAACCAAACCTTTAACCCAACCTATTTTACCATCCGCCCTCAACCCCCTAACATTAACTGATAAATAATTCATGACAGACCTGATTGTAACCCTTCACCTTCGATTGTATCCGAGAGCAATTGTTCGAAACCTTGAAGTTTTACTCCCAATTTCTCTCCGAAATCCATTGTGGCCTTCATTTCAGTCGGCACCCCCACTTCACTATATGTGGTATCTTCTATAGGCGTATCATCTTCAGTGACCGGAGCACCAACATGGTCTCCATCCACCTGGTTGTCTTGTAACAGAGCTTCAAAAGGGTTAGAGACCTTAATATTATTAGACCCTCTTGTTTTGACCACGTTTTGATCTAAACCCAAGATGATAGGTTCTAGCTCAAATGGATCATCATCAGATTTGGGCCCCTTAAGCGGCCTGTCATTGCTACTGATTCTTGACCCACCAGAGTCCAGGCCCACTCCCTTTTTAAGGCCCGTATCTTTTTTTCTTTTATTTCTCTTAACCGCCACGAATTCTTGACCTTCTTTGACCTCGTTTAATGTGCCATTATTACCTTCCAAAATTTCAGCCTCAATATTCTCGTTCTTTCCTTCAGTAAACGTATCATAATTATTCTCATTAACTGTTTCCTTATTTTTCATAGTTTCCAAATTAACCGTCTCCGGGGACATGGTTTCATCGGAACCCTCTTCTACCGGCGCCTGTGCTGTACCGGCGGACTGTTCTTCCTCCTCCACAAAACTTTCCAGCCATTCTTTATGTTCCTCTTCAATCCAGATTTTAATTGTTCTACCTCTCCACTTCAGATAGATTGTATCATGAATCCGGGCACCCTGTTTAACTACAACCCCAACGTAGTGGAATGACAAATCAACATCCAATACTTCGAGGTTCGGTTTCTTGACCACTATCCCAAACATGCTTCCAATATTGGATAACACCCTATCGTCCAGAACACATAAGGGAATCCCTGACACCCTTAACCATGCGATCCGCTCGAATTCCATCTCTTGTCCTTCCCAAATAAACACTGACGAGAAAAGCTCCGGTCTTCCTAACAACTCATCCTTCGCCATAGTTGCATGTTCCACTGTCTTAAACGTTATCATGATTACAAGCCCTCCCATGCAATTAATCTTTCCTTCTCCTAATCTCATCTCCTTCAGGATGACTCGGATTCTTCGCAGCACTTCCAACGACAGAGCTCTTACAACGATAGATCTCCCATGCAAACGTTCAAGAGCATTGATATTATCATCCACCGTGATTATTTTCTCTTTCTCCAATCCCATACAGGCTTCTTTAAAAGAGACAGTGTTGGTCGCAAAATTCTTCCTGAAATCAGACTTCTTAGGTTCTCCTTCCTGAGTGTGATTCACCGGATCAGTCTTAGGGACAAACGGTCTTCGGTTGTTTATCTCCCCTTCCTCTAGCACGAACCTCGCCACGTTAACCTTCAACTTGTAATCTCCTAACCTGATGGATGATAAGACTCTCTCCATTTCTTTACTATCTTTAACATCAATCATTGAAACGAAACCGAAACGACATCCTTGTTTATCCCTCTTTCTAGCAATGTAGATATCAAAGATTGTTCCAAAATTCCTGACCTCCTTCGCTAGATCTTCCCCACTGCATCGATCTGGAAGATTCGATACATAGAACTTAGTTAGTCTTGCTAATACCTCCACCGGAATTGGCTTCCGGCGAGATCCCATAGAGAATAAAAACGTGTTCTTAAAATTTTAATTTATGGTGAAAAAAACTTTATAAACTATCGTTTCATGGGTTTATATTTAATTATTTACTCATAGCTTTTATTATTTTTGGTGGGAAAATGATTTAAGTTTCTAATAATCAACTTGTCTTATTGTCTATATTATATACTAATAATAAGGCTTTGGATTTGAACAGTGATTTTTATTTTCACAGATTTTTGTATAAGAATAAGTATCTTTGGTTTGGATCATATTAACAAGTTATTGCTGTGGTGTAGTGGTGAAGTGAGATCCTCTATAGGGAGGCCACCCGGGTTCGAATCCTGCCTATGGCCAATTTTTTTTTTCCTTGACTCATTGTGGTTGCACAAATTGCGACATCTGTCTTCCACTATCTATCAAATGGGTATGACGTGGCAGCATCCTCTTCTCTTTTACCGCTTAACCCGGTTCCCGGTGGCTTTGTTATAACCCTTGCTTCATTCGTCCTCCATTTGTGGTTTTCTTTGTTTTGTTGACTTGCCGTTGGTTCCATTTGCCAGAAAGCCCCTACAGGTGATCGTCGTTTGATGATGGCAGTATTTGTTGTCATGTCGTTGCCGCCGGGTTCGATTACAGAACCCTAGGTGGCGACTACCATCGCTGATGTTGGTTTTCAGTGTCGGAAAAGCCAGCTGATAAAGACTTCGCCACCGGCTACGGTTCCGGTAAAGTTGGCGATTAATGCTGTTGCTGTCGGCTGCGGCGGTTGAGATGGATGCTACGATGGTGTACGCGTTGTCGTGTGGCCCCGTCGCCGTTGCTCAGCCGTCAGCTCCGGCCCATGCGGTGGTGGGGAAACCATCGTTGTCCCCGTCTCTCTCTCTCTGTTGCTTCTCTGGATGTTTTGGGTATGGGTATATTGTTAAATGGTGGATGCATAGAGGACAAGGGACGAAATGAAAAGTACAAAAATGCAGTACAAGTCTCTCAAAATAGTACATGTTATGTACTGCTTTAGTGCTTTACATCTTCTATTTTTTTTTCTTTTTTTTAATCAAATTTTAATTTAATGTAATATTTCATCTACTCAACTTCTTAAATAACATTTTATTATATGAGTGGAGATAATTTAGAGTTTATACTTTATTTAAATACAGAGGTCTTACTAGCTTTTGAAAATAAAAGCCACCTTCTATTTTTTTTTAACTAATTTCGGTTGATCCTTAGCTCTTTCCTTTCGACTGGTATAACAAGTGCCAGTAACGTAAAGAATCTAAATGATACTAACCGTTGATTCAGGCTGCCGAATACGGATAACATCCGATTAGCGTATGTTATGCGACGGCGAAAGGTTCTTAAGCGTATTTATTCGGTATATGTTTTCGCTAAGTTAAATGCGGATCCGCGGGGCAACGCTCGCGAGTCAAAAACTAGTTACTTTTAAAAAAGCTATCGTTTTTAATTTTTACCCTTTTAAACGTTTGTAGACACAACACAAGATATTCATATAACCGTTTTCGCAATGTTGGTGATCAAATCATTAAATCATTGTTACTCGGCTAATTAGACTATCCGATACGGGGGACGTCCAAGTCACGTCCAGCTAGCCAGTCCTGTTCAACACCGCCCCAGCCGGGCCTAACCCGTCCAAACCGTCTAGAAATGGACGTTCGAGACACTCGATTTCATTGGTGGGTTTGTTTTGTGGGGCCTTTTCAACGGTATTATGACCGTTTGGAAAAAAAAACAAATTTCTAACTTTAAATACATCCAACACTTTTTAAGAAAAAACCCACTCAAATACACATAATTCTCTCTAATCTCTTCTCACTTCTTTCCTTTTTTTATAAAAAAATACACGGATCCTACCCACTCAACCAATTCAACCAAAATAATCCGAACACCCCGGACCAAACCCCCAATTGAAATGCGAATTAAAATGTGAACATCTCGTTGAGTTTTAGCTGATGTTATCGGTCGGAGGGAGGCGTCCGGTTATCGAAAAATTGCAAGAAGACATCATTAACAAATATAGGTAGACGTTTTTTTTTTTCACTTTTTGGTGTTGGTTTTTTTATTTGTAATGTCGAATTATATTTTATTATTATGTGACTTTTTATATTTGTAGGTGCATTATCTATTTAATTTTAAGTCTATTTAATTTTAAGTGTATTCCAAGGAAGACAATCCCCACACCCTTAGGTAGTACTCATGTTGTTATCTTTAGGGGGGGGGGGGGGGGGGGGGGGGGGGGGTTGGCATATTTTGTATATGTGGCGGGTAGTCCTTCTAAGAGATTAAGACTACCCTCAACCACACCTCATAGTCTTATATGATCTTCCTTTTTCATAGTTCATTAAGTTGAATATTTAAAACGGTCTGTCAACCAATGTTAGGAAATACTTTCTTTCCGACAAAAAAACGTACCCAGTAATATTTAAAGAAGTATAATGACATACACATACCTCTAACCAGATCAAAGCAAGGTAGGTTTGGTCCTTGGCTCTGTAGTGGCGGCTGCGGTTGTGTCTGTGGCTGTGTTTGTGGCTGTGGCTGGTCCATCTGCGTAGTTACACCATTTAGTAATGATTAAAACCTAACAGCAATCGAACAACACATAGACAAGAGAATTTTAATGGGGCAACAGATAGTACCTCAGAGTTAGATTGAGCAATAGAACGATTATTATGTAGTTTTAATGAATGAAAAGTGAAGAGCTTTGAGTTGTGTTATCCTTTAGACATGCATTCCATGATTTATAATTATTGGCGAATTCTGGAATGTGGAGGATAAACATCATGTGAACCTAAACTAAAGAAATAAAAGATATTTTGAGTTACATTATTGATGTAAGTAGCATCATACAATGTTATAATAAAAGATATTTTGAGTGACATGTTTAAGTAAAAACATCATATGAGTATGAACTTAAACTAAAGAAATAACTTAATTTTTATTAATGGAGTCAATACATTTAATTAATGTATTTGTTATATGGTGCATCCATACTTTCAGTAATTTGAATAATTGGTTATTGGATTAAAGCATCATTCATAGCTAAAATGATGAGTAATAAAAGTAGCACAACTCAAAGGTGGTGAAACAAACTTTAACGAGATGGCTGATGAAGATGGTATGGTGTGGGAGGGTAGATCGGAATTTGCTACCGGAGGTGAAACGCCGGATCGGAATGTAGTCGGAGAATCGGTTACCGCTAATCAAGGTGGTGCAATTAATAACTTGAATGATGTTACCATAATTGATGGAAATTTTAAGGAAGGAATCAATGAGACATTTATTCTTGGAGCTGATTTCGATTTTGAAAAAGAGTGGGGTGGGGCCGATTGTTTTGTTTTTTTTTTTTAACAGCAAATATTTATACCACCTTATTTCCACATAACCTTGCATTTGCAAGGATTTGAACCCACAACCTCACATTTATAAGGGGACGCTATACCACTAGTCCAAGAGATCATGGGTATGGGCCAATTGTTTTGAAGGTGATTTTCAAAAAAGTCAACAAAAGAAGAAAAAACAAGTTGCTTCAGAGTTGGGCCAGCCCAATCCTTTCTACTCAAGTAGTTTGGAAAAAACACAAACTAGGGAAAAACCCCAAAGCTATTAAGGAGGCTGTTTTAAATGGGCCTGTGGAACATCAGGAGTTGAGGAGGACCTGAGCACAGCGCCTGAGGAAGTTCTGACCGAGAATTTTCAGTTCGAGACTCCAAAGTCTAGAGCACGTGGTGTCGGAGCCAAGTTCGATGAACAATAATGGGTTGATTGATGATGGTACCGAGATCAATACTGAAAAAACGGAGGTGGGAGAAACGATGCGGTTGGGCATTCTTTTAGATGCTCAGCTGTCAACTCACCGGAATTTGGTTCAGGATACTATCTCCAGCGAAGGTGTACAAGTAGTGTCTAAATGAATTTGTTATGTATAAATATAAGAGGGATGAGGTTACATAGTGAATAAACAACAATATAACAATCTATACATAAGAGCACAAAAAGTGGTACTTGTATTGATAATTGCTAGGACGATTACAGATACTCATATACAAATTGTTACAATGTTTTGACTATAATCTATCTTTCACAACTATCACAGAAATCTCTAAGTATTTCTCTACCGAAGAGTGAATGAACCCTTCTCCTTGGGGAGAAGGGGTATTTATAGGCCTTCGAGACGTCTTGTGATTGGTTGGAATATGAATGACAACTGTATTGTACGATCGCAGACCGTTGACATTGTTGGCGTTATCTTCCTACGATTGGTCCACGTGTCCTGTAGTCGTCCTTTTCTGTACCTCGTACATGCAGGTGATCATGGAGCAGGGAATAACAGCATCTGATTGGCTGTACGTCCTTTTCTTTGTCGGGTCACAGCTGGCATGTACGAGGTTACGTGCGCAGGCTTTTAGAAGGTTTGGTCAGCGCTATGTGCTGACGTGTATAGAGTTGTGGAGCCGTGCGCACGCGCGGGTACATATCTCTTCAAGTCCCCCTAGTCTAGTGTTCTGTATGCGTAGCATGCGGGACACTAGACTTATAGAATAAAAAATTTGGTTCCGGGGGTAATTTGTGCTCTTTTTTGGTTCCGTGCGCTATGTGCGCTGATATGCGGGCAGGTAAATGGCGCACGTCAGTAATTAATTCTTACATCAAGGTGGTCAGGGTTGGCAGTCGATGGGACAATCGGTGAGCCAAAAAGTCGCTTGGCGGTTTCGCTTTATCAAAGCGTGGTGGGGCCCAACTGTCATAGCGTCTGTCAGAAGTTTCTCTCTATGTGACGTGTCGCGTCCTGACTGGTCGGACGTGCAACACGACTGTACGTTTCCCGAGAGCAATTGTAATCCAACCTATATAAACCCTGTCCCTTGTTACTATTTTTCACACTTGTTTAAATTTCGAAAATCTTTATCTTCCATTTTCCATCCAGAAATCCTTTCTTTTACTTTTAAATCTCTTCCTTTCCATAATATTCTTAAATCTGACAATGGAGGGTTCTTCCAACATTGCTTTACCCCAAGGCAAGAAGAAGAAATGGAGCAAGAAGGGGGACGACGGTTCCAAGAAAGGTCCGCCGCTTGCCGGGGAGGTTACGACGTCATGGACCAAAGAAGATTTTCGCAAGTTCTGCAAACTATATGGGATCCCCTCTTCTTATGAGGCTGAGATGCCTACAGAAGGAAAAACTATTTTATAGCCACCCACTAGAAAGATGGGGGTGTATGTTGCGTATTTTAGGTATTGTAATTTTAGGTTGCCAATAACCAGGTTTTTGGCTTCCTTTCTTCAAGTTGTGGTATCCACCTGAATTAGGTGCACCCCGGGTTAATACTGTTTTTTTGAATTTTTCTACCGTGCCCAGGATATTGAACCAGACCTTGATATGTTCTATGTCTTTTACACCCTCTGCACTATGGAGAGCTGGTTCTCTTGTCGCCCACGCCATGGGGGTGCCGCCATGCGCGAGGTCTGGGGTGAAAAGCTTTCGGTAATGGAAGCCCAAGTTTTTCTGGGTTGCAGAGGGTGTTGTGCCTCTGAAGATGCAACGTAGGAGTGTTGAGGACGAGTTTGAGAGAGTAGAGCTGATTAACTATGAGGATTAAGCGTGGTTCAAAGCATTGACCAGCCACCCGGTTAATGTTTGCTCTGTTCCTAAGACAGCGCTGGTGATGGCTGGCATGAGCAGGAACTATAATATTGAGGGGCGCAACCCTCACTTGACTGAGGATGGCAAAGGTGAGTGTTACTCCGCGCTTCCTATTTTGTTTGTATTTGTAAGTCTATTGCGCTGGCTTATGTGTTATGTTGCTATTTGCAGATGTTGGGAGTTTGTACCATGTGCTGTTGGGTGGAGACAACATGGGGTTTGCATTTAAGGAGTTGGCTAAGGGAGAGTTGTATGTTTTGGAGAAGTCATGGGACACTCTGTTGTGTCCCAAGGTTGGTCCATCAGCGCAGACCAAGGTGGCGAATCAGTTGCTGATAGATGACGCAGGTGTTTCTTCCTCACCTTTTCTTGACGTGTCCCATGTTAACATGTTTATGCATGCAGGGTATCCATTTATTGTTATATCGAGTGATGAGTCTTCTAGCTCGCGCGATTCCGTATCCGCATATGTTTCATCCGCAGGTGGCAGTGGCAAGGTGCCGTCACCAGTGTTTGCGGCTGAAGACAGTGATGAAGAGACTAAGGAGGATACTTACAAAGTGAAGTGGGTGCGGAACCCAAAGAAGAATGTGGAGAGCAGGACCACTGATGGTGAAGACCTGTGTTTTATTTTGAACCGCCATGTGGTGAGTCGCTACCTTCAGAACTATAACCCGACTGAACATGGTTACGTTGCACTTTCAGATGCCTTCACTCAGGATGAGCCGACCACCATTGATCTAACTGGGGCGGTGGATGACGCGTTGGTGGTGAAGCCCGTGGTTTCTGAGACGTCTAAGTCTGCGTCTATTCCGGACTTGACTGGAGTGATACCTAAGGCGCCTCAGCCTAATAAGGTGAGGTCTAAGTGCTCTCGGTCTAAGCGAAGCTCTGCTAAGAAAGATGCTGCTAGGAGTTTCTCGTCCCCAGTTTGGAAGAAGGTGCGATTGGACGATTTGTTCCATAATGCTGAGGATGATTTGCTTGGTTAGTGTCCCTTTCTCTTTGTTTGTTTCATTCTGCTGGACTTGTGTTTATTTATTTTTTCTTTTTGCGCAGCTGACTTAATTGCTGAGACTGCTGGCGGAGGGGGCGAGAGGACAGTGGTGGCCGCCAAATTTATGGAGGGATTTATTGTCCGTCCCTCCAGGAAGGAAAAGACGCCGTCTCCTCAGGCGTGGCCACCTACGCCACCTGCTGGATCACCTCCTCGCTATCCTACACCACCGGCGTCTCCTCCTTCGTGTCAACCCACACCTGTGCCATCTCCTCATCCCACTGCTGTGGCTAATGTTTAAGAGCCACAAGGTTTGGAGATGGTCGATGCTGGGGGGGCGCGCTACGTTTGAAGACATTAGTGAGGATGTTGGGCGGGAGCCGGGTTATGTAGAAGATGATGATGCGGAGAAGAGGGTTATGTCTGAATTTGACGCAGGTTATTAAGGTGGTGACAGGGATGTTCCTGGGAGAATTGGTAGTGCAGGTGAGGCGTTTGTGCCTGCCTGGACCCTCACGCACAGCAGCCGGTTTTCTGAGTTGGATATTTGTCGTGAATTTCTTGGCAACTGCATCCCTCCGGCTGAGCGTGCTTTCCAGAGAGCGCGTTCCCGAAATGAGCTGTTGGACGACAATGTTTGGCAACTTTTCTATCTATATCAACTGAGATTGTGCGCGAATGGGGCGCGTTTTCTCATGAGTGGGATGCAGCCATTTGGATTTCCTTTCTTAACGCAATGCAATCTTCAGTGATATGGCCGAAGTCTTCGTGAAAGGCACACCATTTGGATTTGTCTTTCCATCCTGCCTTATTGTCCTTCCTTGGCGATCTTGCTTTGTCCCCTAGGTCCTTCATGGCATACATCAAACCTGTTACATCCACAGAAAAACAATAGTCTGATAACTTAGGGCAGTCATCCTCATCAACATCCTCTACCACATTGACCTTCTTATTATCAGGCCTAGCATATGGTTTATGCTTGTATGGTTCGTATATGGGAGTGGATTTTCGATTGGGATGGTTATATTTTGAGGATGATTTTATCCTCTCTTGTATCTTCTTATCTTCCTCAAGTCGGATGAATCTTAAGGCTATGTTCCTGACTTCATCTAGGTTCCTGCATGGATTCATCACCAGCTCTTGGTAGATTGGTGAATCTTTCTGCAGTCCCATCTTGAAAGCCTGAACCGCTGTTGTGACATCCAGGTTCGGGATGTCAAGTGCTTCCTTTCCAAACCTAGTAATGAATTCTCTTAGTGATTCCCCCCGTGGTTGAGTCACCATGTATAGATCACTTGTCAAGCGTTCGAACGTTCGACTACAAGAAAACTGATTATTAAACATGTTAATTAAATGTGCAAAAGAAGTAATAGAATAGGGAGGAACACTTAGGAGCTATTTCAGGGTTGGACCAGTGAGAGTTGAACCAAATACCTTGCATAAGCATGCTTCTTTCAGGTTGGTAGGGATTGGATTTATTTCCATCCTTTCCCTATATTGAGCCACATGCTCCTCAGGATCAGTTGATCCATCATAGAGCTTCATGCTTGGAGTTTGAAACCGCTTTGGGATCTCTGCATCACATATTGGAGGTGCGAATCTTGACACCCGATGGCATGCTGAGGATACCTCTGGGATAGGTTGCACTATCCCAGGTACACTTGATACCATATCTTTGATCTTCTGAAGCTCCCTTGCTAGTTGGGGGCTTATTCCTGTATCCTGCAAAGAAGCAACATCATTAGCAGCAAAAGTACTAGAACTCAAATTGTTACCGTTGTTGTTATATCCTTGGGATGGCACATGTGTATATCCTGCATCCCTGGTAGTTGCCATCCTGGGTGTAATAGTCATTTCAGGAGCAGAGAACCCAGTGTTCATGGGGATGAAGTCTCCTTGATGAAAACCTCCAAAGATACCAGAATTGAAGTCTAACACCCTTGGTTGTAGTGGTGTCCCTATTTCTTCACTTGGTCTCTTTGAAGATGTCTTGAGGGATTGTATCTCTCTCATCATCATTCTGTTGGTCTCCTGTTGTTGTTGCATTTGTTCCTTCACCATTGAAAACATGGAAAGGATATCATCATTTGACATGAAAACAGGAGAGGATCCAGATGTCCCCATTGCTGGTCTATGTGGAATCTGGGAAGTAGCACTCTTTGAGAATGCTGGTGATGGTGGCAAGGCAGTGTTTCTGGTAGAAGTTGATGAAGGCATGGATGAGGAAACATTTTTCTGGGAAGACGACATAGTTGTCAAGTTTTGTAAAGAAGAAGTAAATGAAAAAAGTTTTTAACAAAGTTTTTTGTTAAAATAGCACCACTTGCCCCACGGTGGGCGCCAAATTGTTTTTATCAAAAATTATCTACTAGAAATAATATTGTATTCCAAATTAGAAATTGTGAGGTAGTGTGCTAGGAATGTGAATTTGCTATTAAAACTAGTTATATTCTGAAAATGTTTGATCAGGATGCAATAAAGAGTAAATTAGTGACAACTATGCTCGGGATGGCTTAGGTTTGTTTCGGGATGGACAGTTATATCCTCGGGATGGAACTGTTCGTAATGAACGAATAAGTAAGAAAAACACAAAGAACAACACTTGATATACGAGGAAAGCCCTTGATCAATAGTAGATCGTCGGCATAAAACCTCGGGAGGAGACTAGGCCCCTGCCTTGTTTGTTAATATTAATTTGGTACTTCTGATCTATCTGCTACTGCAAGAAGACAATTCAAAAAGAAGAAAGAAATGTCTGAAGAAGATCAGAAGAAGTTTGCTGATACTTTTATAAAGGAGGGCCTCTTCAATCAAATACACTATTTCTCTGATCCCACTTCTGAAAAACTCAGAGAACTCATTGGGAGACCTCCATCACCAAACTCATCCTGAATAAAAGTGCATCTCAGCAAATCCTCTGATTCAAAAATTCTAAAATGGAAGGTCAACAAAGACACCCATGAATTGACTCTGCTCAGATCAGATGGAAAAGCTCAAATACTTAGCATGGATGATGCACATGGCCTGTGTGCAGATGACCTCCAAACACTGCTGAACCTGGAGCTTGAAAGAGATGTTGAATACCTCTACTCATTGAGCTTTGAGCTACAATTCAAAGGTCAAATTAGAGAAAGTCTGATGAGGAATAAAGATCAAGAATAAAGCCTAGTTTTGGCATCATCTGTTCTAGGGGGAGATTGTTGGGTCTGCTGACCTGGAGAAGAACAGATGATTGGAAAGCCAAAATATACTACTCAGTTGATCCTAGAAATAAACAGCATTTACAAGATACTTCTCCCAAAACACTGTTGACCCTAACATATGTTGTACTCAACAACTGTTGGAAACAACTGTTGCTGCAAAGGACTGTTAGATAAACAACTGCTAGAGAACAACTGCTGACTAAAGGTCTGATGAAGAACAACTGCTGACTAAAGTGCTGAAGACTAAAGGTCTGTTGGAGCCAACAACACTTAGGCTCCAACAGATGATACAAGACCATCAGAGTTTTCCTCAACAGCAGTTTACCTTACAGTGTTTTACAATGTAACAGTAGTTTGTATTTAACAGATGTTTTATGTTGTTATTCTGTTAGAGGTCACTGTCTTAGGTGACGTCAGCTGAGATCATCAGTGGTTTAGATTTGTCTATAAATAGAACATTACTTGTACTGTTCTATTTATCACTCGAAACATTCTCTGAGACAAACAATCACAGAGTGATCAGGCTGAGGGGGAGTACTTGTAATATTGTAATCTTTCAATTAATGAAAGCATTTGATTAAAAACAATTATTCTCTTGTTTTGATTTATAGTTTATCATTCCGCTGCACTTTCCATTTATATTCACTTCGTTCATCACATCTTTTATATTGACTCCAAAGCATTTTTTTCCCGCAAACAGTGTTGCAAAAATCGGGATTAATCAGTGATTAGTCGGTGATTAATCGCTAGTCGGTAAGTTACTGAGTAATTTTTCGTTAATCGGTAGTCAGCCTAGTCGACCTAATCGGCCCTAGTCGGCCGGCAAAAAATAGACGATTCTAGCAAGTTTTTGGTAAAAATATGTAATTTCGGCCAACTTCCGGACAAATTCTGGCCAAAACCTGTAAATTCCGGCAACTTTACAATCAAACGATGTAGCTTCTTGCGATTGTCATTTATACTTAAAAAATGGGTCGAAAAGGGTTTAAAAATGTGTATTTAAAATAGTTGCCTATAAAATGTGTGTGTATATATAAAGAAACTGAAAATTACCTATAAAAACCCCAATCCGATTAATTCCGATTAATTTTGATAAATCCCGATTAATCACTAGTCCCCACTCCACCGGCCGACTAACGCCTAGCGAGTTCTACAACATTGCCTGCAAGAGACTAACGCTTGGATCCGAACCTGAGACCGCACAAAGAGAAACAATAAATCTTTTTTTTTTAAACGCCCAAACCATAGTATAAAGACCATTTTTGTTGTACACAACATTTTGATGTTCGTAACAAATCTTTGTGAAAAAAGTAGGGCTGTGCAACGGTTTAGAACCGGACCGAACCGAACCGAACCGGACCGAACCGCGAACCGTTTATTCCAAAATATGAGAACCGGAACCGATAATTACTAAACGGTTCGGTTCCAGAACCGGGTGAAACGGTTCTCATGAAACGGTTCTAGACCAGAACCGGTTGTCAATAAAATCCTAAAATTAACATTAACAATTAAATAAAAAATAAACAAAAACAATGATTTTTCTTAAAAAAAATTATCAACAGTTTGTGTTAACCATGGTTACTAAAAGTATAGCAGTTTACGTATCAAAATATGTTTTGTTCGGATCAGATCATTCTTTTTATATAGATTAAACAGGTCAGAACAAGCTGTGCTGACTGCTGACCATCATATAAGGCAATACTCTACATTCCTACCAAGTAAAACAATTTAAAAGTGTTAACGAACTATTAAGAAGGAAACAACACATTCTATTTTAAACTAAAAATGAAATATTTAAATATTTAATTTAATTCAAAACGGTTCTAACGATTCTTAACCGGACCCGTCGGTTCTAATCGGAACCGAACCGGGAACTGATTATGCCAAAATATGAGAACCGGAACCGAAACCTATAACATTAATTCGGTTCGGTTCTAGCAGTTCCGGGTCGGTTTCACGGTTTTCGCAGTTCGGAACCGTTTATTGCTCACCCCAATAAAAAAAGGATATAAACAAAATCCATTCACACGATATTTCTTCAAATTCACAATCAAATCCCAACACAACAAATCAAGATTCTTCAATTCACCAAATTCTTTCTCCAACGTTTCACAAATTTTATATAAATAAATTCCATTAAAATAAAATGTTGAGAAGCATACAATTCTTTGGTTCCTATTCAGGTCTGTTTTTCCACAGATTAAAACTCCATGGAAACCATCAAGCTCTTTCCTTTATATCATTATCTTCTTCAAGAACACCCCTTTTAACATCTTCAAGAACCCCTCTTTGTTTTCATCAATTTAGAGCTTCTTCTATTGGTTCTGAATCAAACCCTGATGTAGCTTCCTCTTCTTCTTCTTCTTCTTCTGCCACTTTTAGACCATCTGTAAGGTTTTTTTTTTTTTTTTTTTTTTTATATATATATATATAAAATGGGATTTTGTTTTTGTAAAGATGGGATTTTTAATGATTTGTGGATTGTTGAAATGATTTCTTGTTGGATAATTTGTGTGGACTGATTTAGATTGGTATATCGTAGGGTTCATTGTGTTTGATAATTGTTTATTGCTTAATGATGATAATTAGAGTTAGCAGTTTTGATCCATTTAGTCAAATTGGGTCATGTTTATGTGTATGTAATCAAATGGGCCAAATGGGTTGACAGTTATTCTAAGTGTATTTAAATGCATAAACCCCCTTAATTGTTTTGTTAAAAATGTATAGATTGTTTTTGAAACACCATAGTTGTTGTAACCAAATTTAGCGCATTATGTGTTTAAGAAGTCCAAAACGGATAAAAATGTGTTTGTCGGTTGCCTATCCTGTTTTTATCCCAATCCCGCCTGACTCGACCATTTTGCTATCCTTAAGATTCAAGTTGGATTTATCTTTATGCATAAATTTGATATCTTGATTTCTGTTATTACAATTTTGCCACAATGCCACCACCTTTTACAAAAATTCTTATTAAATTAGCAAAATTTATTTTTTAATAAACAAAAGGCATATCTTGAAAGGTCCCGTAAACATCCTATAAGCTCAGTTTTAGGTCCAGGCATTGTGTTGGGATGTGTGGGTTTGTATGTTTACTATAGGTGATTAGGTGGCCATTTTGACTCGTTTACCATTGGATTATGATTAATCTCTAAAGGTGAAACAGATGATATTGCTATTTGTGGGATTTACTAAGTGTGGTTGTTGTAGGTGAAACAGATGATTTAAAATTATTAAGCTGAAAAGTAAATTGTGTCAAATGAGTTGAAGGTCTCCCAAACTGTAGTTTTAATTCATGAAATTGGATTATTATTGAAATCATATACATAACTTTTGTTACCCAACGAAATCCTGACCCACTTTGACGCAGGAAGTGTTTTCGGGTCAACCTGACCCGTTTTAACCCGTGCAAAAACATCACCTATGTGACCCTTTTCTAGAATCTTAGTCACCATCTTTTCCCATAATTTTGTGACATGTAATGTCGTAGTCACCATCCTTTCCCATAAATTTGTGACATGTAGCAACGTGCAGGGCACTAGTCGTAGAATTAATTTCTGTCAATTATGCGGAGGCCCTACAAAGCATGAGATACCTGATGGTGAGGAGAAAGAAAGAGCTATTTGCACTCTGTGTGGAAAAATTGCATATGAAAATCCAAAAATGGTATGCAAAATAAAAAAAAATCTGTTTACCGATGTTTGATGCCGATTGCAAATAAAATCCCTTGATGAAGGAGTATTTTTGCAACTTTACAATTTTTTATATAATTCGTACTTTGTTAAATTAAAAAAATGATGATTTCAGGTGGTAGGTTGCTTAATTGAGCATGATAACAGTATCTTATTATGCAAGCGGAAAATCCAACCTTCTTATGGTCTTTGGTATGTATTTTTTGTAATGAAAGTAAACATGTAATCCTCAGTTATGCATTCCATAATGTGCATTTGCAATTAGTGTAATACGAATACATGTGTCCGTGCGATGTGTCTATGAAACAGTACTCGACATGTGTATGTTAAAGATCATTTCCTTTATGCATATGCAAGAATATGACCATAGATGGCAAAACGGACGAGTCGGGTCAAAATATGTAGACCAAATGGAGTTGAATACCTAATCTTTAAGGCTTTCTTTTCAGGACACTACCAGCCGGTTACATGGAGATTGGCGAGTCAGCTACAGAAGGGGCCATTAGAGAAACATGGGAAGAAGCAGGGGCTAAAGTGGAAATTATTTCCCCTTTTGCTCAATTAGACATCCCTCTCATAGGCCAAGTGAGACAAAACAATTCCTTACATATCAAGTGATGTCACTCATTATACGTGACCGTTCGTTACAAAGTGGTTTTCGGATGCACGTTTTGAAACTCATTTTGCAAAATGCATATCCAAACGCCCCAAACGAATTACATTTTGCAAGAAGCCAAGAATGTAAATGTTTATTAATCGTTCTCTTTTTTTTTTTTTTTTTT
This sequence comes from Ambrosia artemisiifolia, assembly GCA_032199755.1. NCBI lineage: Eukaryota > Viridiplantae > Streptophyta > Magnoliopsida > Asterales > Asteraceae > Ambrosia > Ambrosia artemisiifolia. The sequence goes on along the minus strand of CM063528.1, from coordinate 38,832,075 downwards.
TTGTGGGCAGACTTATATAATATTCTTGGCAAAATTGATGACACCGCACTTTTCACCCGGGCCGGAATCATCAGAATGCCGGCTCTTTGCGCTTGATGATATCCCTTATGAATCTCTTTCCTTTTCATCAATGCTTGTTACCTTGAAATTGGTATGCTTTTATTTTTGTTGCTGTTTTTTGTGTTTTTTTTTTCAGTAATTTGAGTTGTTACATTGTTTTAATCTTCTGTTTCTTTAGTACATTGAGGACATCAAGGTTGGCAAGCCGAAGTTTCACTATGGGATAATCAACAAGAGGTATTTTAACATTTGTGTAGTAGATGACTTAGGGGGTGTTTGGGATTGATTATTCAAAACAGATTATACATTTTGGAAAAGCAGGGGTGGAGCTGCTTATAGATTATTGCGTTTTGGTAGCCTAAAAAACCGATTATCTGCCTTTTCAAAACGCAATAATCTAAAAATCAGATTCAAAACGCAATCCCAAACACCCTCTTAATTGGATTAGTTTATTGGGCAAACCGCGGGTCATAGAAATGAACTTTACAGTTCTTTTAGATTTTAGTAACCGGCTTTAAATTAGGTGCAAAACAGAATGCAACTTACACTTTATTACCAGTTTCTTTTACCAATTTTAACAATGAAGTTGCATTTTATTACCAACTGTAGCAGCAAATGATATGAATAAATTTATTTTTTTGCTGTTTTTTTTTAAACTAGTTTTTTTACCCGCCGCGACGAGGTTGCAACATAGACTAACTAAACGTATAGTATGTTATTCAAGTCATACGTACGAAATGTACAAAATAAAGCACGAAAACGAACACCAAATCTACATCGAAACGTAGATAAACTAAAAATTGTACGAAAAAGTATACCAAATTTACGTTGAAATGTATATGAACTCGAATTTACACCGATTATGCAGCGTGATTACGTATAGGTTACTATTATCGATTTTTTTACGTCATAACGTAGACCAACTCAAATTTAATTGTCGAATCAAAACGCATTATATTCCAGCCAACTCGTTTTCAAGCAAAATTAACTCAACTTTATACAAACACATCCTTAAAAATAAAAGCGTAAGAAATTAGTTTTACAGTAAGCTTGAAACTTTAGAAACTTGAGGGGGCCAATGTGATATTTGCAAAGGTAAACAGTTACTTTTGACATTAATGGAGAAGTTTAAGGGTACAATGAGTTACATATCAAAAGTTTGAGGGTTAAAAAGAAGCTAGAAAGTAGGATACCTATTTTGTTAAGTTGGAAGGTAAGCAGATCGTTTCTATAAAGGTAGAAAGGTGATTTTTTTGTCAATGTCATCAACTAGAAAATCGATTTTAGTTATTTTACAAGTCATTGTCGTCGTTTACAGGCCCGGAACAAGTCCTTCAGATATTCATGCGTATACTCTTGACTATCATCTGCGGAGTTGAGAAGAGGCAAATGACGTTTGAGAAATTTTACGTTTTCGGTTTCTCAAAATGTGAATTTGGTTTTAGGTTGGTGGCAAATGCCCAAACTGCTCCTGATGTAAAGTTGTATTTTAGGATGGTCAAGTATTTTGAACTTGTGTTATTCATTGTCGTGTGTCAAACTGCAACGTTTTGATCAATGTTTACACACGGGTTACAGGGGTTACAGAAGTCGTATAATGCATAGAAGTACCTGAAGCGCGTCTAGTTGTGAATAAGTAGCGATTGGCAGAGCTGGTCTGCAACAGGGATTGGTGGCGGCGGTGGTAGGATGACGATTTATAACATGCCAAAAAATATTGCTATATCCACCAGTTTATTAAACGACTTTCATTTGACTTGTTTGCTTAAACATACCTATTAACCCGTTTAACATGTTTACAACTTGACCGCACACCATTGATTTTCTTAACATGTCATGTTCTGGTTACACACTTTAAATGTGAGCAGTTGGGTTAAAATATTCGACCTGAATAAACATGGGTTGGGTGCTCGGGTTCAGGTTCAACAATTCCCACCAATCTGTCACGATTGACACCCCAGGTGGTGCTAGTGAAGTTTTTTACTTGTTTACAACAACAAGGTTATATAGGCTTTATTTATTTACATGACCAGTCTTGGTAAAAACATACATTCATTTATCTCATACAGAACAAAATGCAAGCATTAACAACAAAAAACTAGATATTAATGTTATTATGGACTTGGATCCTTATATTAGGGATCAACTATAACAGACCATATTACGAACTTGCTAAAGCTTGGAAGCGAAGTGGGTTCTTGATGAGATATAAAAAACGGGCCACAAATTTGATTCGATTTTCAGTCCGCCTGCTTCTTGGAGAGTTGGTTGTTGAGGAAATCAAGAACCGAGAGACGCTGCAGTTATAAAAAAAGAGTGAGGTTAGCCAATTAGGTAACGGATCAGAACTGGTATTTATTTATAAGGGTTAGATCAGGTATGCTGACTCCACAACCGTTTTTGTTCCTTTTCCTTTCCTTTTTTTTTCTAAAAAAAATAATCAAAGTATTACATGCATCTTATAAACTATTGTTTCTACTTGTCAACATATTTATTAAGAAAAGAGCGATTTACGAGGACGTAAGCATTGCAATCCACCTTTAATAAGTCTTGACACCCGTTAACCGTTTCATCTTAAGCCTACTTTTATATTTTGCCTGTTTAGACTTTAGACCCTAGGACAGACTTCACCTTTGGTGAAATTTGACCAGTTCAAACCGTTTCATGATAGCCTACATTTTAAACTTGACCCGTTTTGACCAGTTAGAGAGAGAGAGAACAACCCAAATCGACTACAGCCCAAACCGACGACCTGTTGTCAGGTGATCAGGTTGATACCCTTACCTCGTTGACTTATTGTTTCCTACAACTATTATTGCATGTGATTCATGTGAATGTTGATCCTAGGTTTCTTACCCGTTGTTCCAGTGCATTATCTTCAGAGTCTATTTTCAAAGATTTTAACAGATTTATGGCTTCTTGAAACCCTTCAGTTGCTGCATCCTCAGCATCAAGATTTCTGTCCACATCAGCAACTTTTGCAAGAGATACAGCCACATCTAGAACCTAGAAACAACAAACATAAGAGAGTCAAACAAGTCAGAACAAAAACTGCATTATTGTTGGATTTGTGCTTAGAAAACAGGGCTTGTGGAACAATAAAATATTTGTAACACATACAGCCACTAATTATTTATAGCAGAAGATATAAATAGGACAAAAGCATTTAGGGTGAAACCAACCCGTTTTGACCTATTACTGACCTGAGACGGAGCTTTAGAAGAATCCTTGATAGCTTTGCGACGAACATCCAAAGCCCGAAAATAGTGATCTCTTGCAGCTTTCAAGTCACCTTCATAATATTTAAAATCCCCAATTTTATTCAAGGAGACTGAAAGTGTATGTGTGACCTGCAAATAGTTCAAGATAAAAAGGATTTCAACATTTTTTTTTTCTAAAAAGAATTTCGAAACTGACTATGAGTTATGATTTTATAGAGGTAGCAAAATAGGCAGGTAACAGGTTATGTAACGGATGATCTGAATGGGGTTAAAACAGGCTAGCTTAGGTTGGCCTGACCCATGAACATTATTTATATATTTGCGGTCCATAAATACTTAATGTATTACATGTGATTAAGAAAAAACGAGAAATTACAATGACATCGTTTCCTGTTTAAAATAAAGTGATATAGGACTAGGAGATCTTTTTGCATTTGAGATGCAAATGGGATCATGGGAGGGCTGTCAACCTATTTCTTTTTTAGTTAAATCTTTTAGCTTAACCTATTTGACCCATTAGACATAAAACATAGCCCATAATGACCCATCTGTTGGTAAACAGGTAAAAATGTCGCCACCTTTACAGTTATTATACATCATATTCTTTGTACCTCTAGATCTTCTGTTTGTACTTTTGAAAGGAAATTGACACTCTCATCAAAGTAAGCAACTGCGGAACTCCCATCCCCCATTGCACGACTACAAAACAGTATTTATGTCATTATTGCGGAAAAATCATCACTAAAATAAAAACAAAAGGAAATAAATCAACACACAAGAATGATTCAGTTATTTCAGCTACTTATCCAATATAAAATCTTTTGATTAAGACTGTTTCTCCATATTAACAAGTCTTTATGGTTCAAATGTCTTTTAATAATTCATATATACTGGTATCTTTTAACCTTTCAAAAATTTAAATTACACATTTACACAACAGCTGCTTATTCAGTTACTTTATCAAACATCACCTCACCAATCACTCAATCCATACAGATTTACTGAACATCATACCACCTAATCATAAGTTAATTGTTTTTTAACACAAAAGCCATAAACACATACCAGCAGTCACCAAGCATGCCCAACACGGCTCCTAACTGTGAGCATAATTCAGATGTGTTCCCTGAAATCTCCAGCTGTTCTCTGATGTCTTGTGCACATATACTTAGTCTTGATTTTGCACTTTCTACATTATTTGCCCGAAATGCCTACATGTAATGCAATTATGCACATACAATAAGTATTACTAAGAAAAATACGCTAATATAAACTAAGGAGGCGTTTGGCTTGGAAGCGATTATCTGACTATCACGAATTCAGCTTTTTGCGTATTGGTTATTAATGAATCAGATAATGATGTTGATACTGAGTGCAACAAAACATATCATCTAAGGATAGAGTAGTGCTTATATCTGTACTTGTATAAACAATCAGAACTTTCGAAAGGCTGTTTTGATGCATGTTTTGAAAATGATTATGTGGCGTTGAATAATCGAGATGCAATGAAGCGGGGCAGTAGACGATAGTGGCTGGATGTGGTTTGAAGTCGTAATAAACTATAAACCAATAATCAAATTGTTGCAACTCTTGCATTAGGTATGAAGTAAAAGCCATTATTGCTACTTCAAGTCTCAATAATCAGATGACGTACTCCAAAACTCGAATTAAAACACTCCCATAACACCATTAAAAATGATTATCACAGCTTAAAGCAGCAAAAGTATACCCAAACATTATCCCCCACACCACACTAATAACTATCTTATTCTACATACTCCATCCGAAAGAATAGTCCACATTATTTTGTCCCAAAATTATTATCCACTTCAAAAAAATTTACCATGTAAACCACTCTACCCAGAATTACCCGAATCACAAAGTTGATTAGTTTCGTGTTTCTGAATCTGTGCTTTCTTATAGGTTAAAATCATCAATTAACTATCTAAAAGCTGTATTGACTATGCATTCCTAAAACTAGGAATTTTTTCTTCGTCGACACGTAATGAGTTTCGAAACGCGTATCTAAGCACCCTTTTAATAATCTATTCTTGGTTTATGTTCCAAAAACATCTACGACTATAACCCACTTTTCATGCTAACAAGCTGTTTATTAGAGTAAGTCAGAAACTGCAACTTACTCTCATTGCTTGTTGTACAAGGAAAGCACCCCTTTCCAAGGAGACATCTTCATATATAATTGTTTTCTTCTCATCAACTACTTGCTTTTCGTCTGTATCAACTGGGCCCCGCTTAATTCTAGCATGGCCATCAATAAATCGATCAACTACACTTTGAAGATTTGTATCAGCTTCTGTCTTCTCAATATCAGCACCACATAGAGGGCAATCATTGAAGCGTGATATGCATGCTCTGCATTTACACAAGAGAAAAAAAAGCCAAACACAATCAATCGTGTGTAATGAAGGGGAAGAATATAATCTAAGAAGGTGTTTGGATGAGCGGATCAAAAGTGATTATATGATATTCAATAATCATAATTAAACCAGTTGTAGAAGATAATCAAATGTTTTTTAGTGTTAATTCTGTTTTACCCATAGTCGGTTTAGTTTTGTAGTAGCTCGTATGAAAGTTATTGTCTAAAACTCATATATGACCTTTGTGTAATCAACTGATCAAAGCAGCCATCAAATAATCAATTCCAAAAAGTAAATCCAAACACCTCATAATAGATATATTTATGCACATGAATATAAAACCATGGCTTTGTATATTTACTTGCAAAACACGTGGGTACAAGGAACACATCTGCTACTTTCAAAGAGTAGTGCTTGGCATATTAGGCAACTGAAGGGTCCAAGCTTGAAAGTTTGAGAATCATATCCAAAAGGGCATTTTGCGGGAACGACATTTGACTCCTCGGAATCTTGCTTAACCTTACTCATTGGGCAACCCTGCTGTTTATTTTGGATTTCTTTACTCATAGGGCACCCCTGTTGCTTGTTTTGAAAGTCTTTGCTCATAGGGCACCCCTGCTGCTTATTTTGGTTATCTTTACTCATAGGACATCCCTGCTGCTTATTTTGGGTTTCACTAGACTTTTTCGAAGATCCGTCATCAGGTCTAGCAGCTTTGACAAAAGGGCCAACTGGAGTCATCTTGGTCAAGATTCTATACAACAATTATGCCGCATATATTATCAGTAAAACCGTGAAGATATGAAGTATCTATAAAACTTTAGTACTTACACACATCTATCTTAATTAGAATCATAATATATATGCACTACCAAAAGGCAGAGAAAGATGTAACTTAAATAATAGAGTTACGGTACTTGTCTACTACAAAATCTCAACGCCAAGATACATGTGATTTTTGCTGCTTTAAACATCATAAATTATTATACGAAAGTTAATACATATTAAGCGCTGCAAAAGTCGTTTTGAAGTGTAACTAAAGACTAAGGGTATGTTTGGCAAGGAGCTTTTAAGAGCTTTTAGGAGCTTCAAGCTTTTAAGAAAAAGCTCATACTCAATAAAAAGCTTTGTTTGGTTGAAGGAGCTAGAAGCTTTTAGGTTGGAGAAAAAGCTCTATAGTGAAAAGCTACTAGTACTAGTGTTTAAGAAAAAGCTCCTACTAGCTACAAGCTTTTAATGAGTAAATGACATAAATACCCATTCTATTTTAAAAATAAAATAAAAACATTCCTTACAAGCTTTTAATTATGCCCATTTTAGTCATTTTATACATTTTATTAAAAGCTCCAGCTACTCTCCCAAACACCAAAATATATTTAAAAAGCTTCCAGCTTGCAGCTACCAGCTTCCAGCCACCAGCTTCCAGCCACCAGCTAATTTTGCCAAACATACCCTAAGCCTGCTAAACTTGGTTTATACTTTCCAAACATTATTATTGAACTTATACAACTATCCCCTATATCAAATAGAGATCAGTCCAGTACATTGTTTAAATTAGAAGAAGTTGCAACGCTCAGAGGATTTTGTTAAAAACATGCATCTAAGATTATTTAGATTTCTCTTTCATTCAGAAATAATGCTAGTATGCTACTACTACACAAAGAATTCAAAACATCAAGTGTAGAATTTTCATACTTAGGGCTTCACAATGTAACGAATATCACAAACTATAAAATACTGACGGTGGATAACAAAAACAATCCATATCTGATGTATTCTGTTTCTTAAGCTAAAATATTGGCTTTACACTAAAAATCAGCTCGAAGCTAGGGGATGAATCTACGGAGAACACTATACATTGCGAGAACACGCATAACAAAATGAATCATCCATTTATTTCCATCTCAAAACTTTTAACATAAAAGAAAACAATAGAAATGCACTATTTATTCATCTCTTCTAAAACTCCAAAAACAAGTTCATTCATGTAATGTGTAGATAAATAATTATAATTATAAAAACATATAACGAAACTAGTTCGATTGTTTTTATATGCATATGCAAAAGCATACGCATTTGTACGTAAAAAGTACAAAACTTAGGTTCGCGGTTTCTGTTCTCGCAATAATTTAGTGTTCTATAATAAACCTAATAATATCAAAGTCTATTAACAACTAACTAAAGGGATGTTTGGATTCAACAATCAAAACCATAACAATAATAATCATATCATTAATAATTAAATCTCAATAACCAAACCCTAAATTACTATTCTAAATAATAATCACATACTTGTACACAAACAAATCACCTGAACAAAATTAAAAGGTCTGGTGAATTAAATCTAATCTAAAATGTATAATATAATTATTATATGTATTTAAAGATTAAAAGCTAAAAGATGAAGATCGTAACGAAATTTAAACGAAGTTTGTTTGGGTTTAATTAATTAGATGAGAAAAGATATCAATTAAATAAAAACCAGATTGAGATTATTATTAATATTATTATTATTATTATTATTATTAATATTAATATCATTATACCTGCAAAAAGTGATGGAATTAAGGTTTTTGATGGTGTGGGAATGAATACGGGAATTGATTGAGAGCCACGAAGCTGAAGTGGAGTTTGTATGTGGTTAAGGATAGGGAGGGGGTAATACGACGGCGTTTTACAATGGATGAGATGAGATGACTTTTGGACTTTTGGTGATAAAAAATAAATAAAATAAAAATAAAGGTATAGTCCAACTACCAAATTCTAGAAAAACAAAACAAATAATTGAATAATAATTGAGCATTCACATTTGATATTTTTTTTAATGACAAGGGTGAAGTGGTTAGGGAAAGACTTATTGTTCTTTGTGATGTAGGTTTGATTCTCTCTATTGTTATTATTTTTTGTGGTATCCAGGTTTGAATTTTGAGGATTAAAAGTTTATTCTATCTTTTATGCTTTCTTGTTTGGTATTGGGTTTGGTGTTTGCGTGCATATGGCTTCTAATAAAAGGGATCGGAATGTTAAAGTAGGAGGTTTTGGCCCTGGCTCGAGTAGTGGTTTGAGACCATGCCCCTTTAAGCATCTCCATGAGTGTAAAGATGGTAAGCCGGGGTCTTCGGGGTTTCTACGCCTACTAGAGCACATGCAGAGTTTCCATTTCAAGACAGAAAAAAGGAGGGCGTCTTTGCAAGATGCAATCTCCCAAGACTTGGACCTTTTTATGGATGTTGGGGGCGCCCTTAGGGATGGGGCTAAATAGCTATGTAGGAGGTGCATGGCGATGCATGCTCTCAGCAAAAGGTGCAATCACAGTGCTGATGACGTCTTCTCCTTCTCTGTAGTTACGGGAGATGTGGAAGATTTCATTGTTGGGATCCAGAAACCTCGTCACGTGACTGTGGACATGGAACCTGGTCCTTCAGGAGGTGTGGTTGGAGATATATCCCTCTTAGAAAAGGTTTTCTCACTGCCCATTCAAACTGTCAAGAGTATCCCCCCAAGTTGTCGATTGGCATTTGTCCAGGCCTTGACAGGTGCCTTACGCAAAGTGGTGGCTTCACCAGGCTCCGTAGAAAACTGGGTCAAACTGCTTTTATTGCCGCGGTGTACCCTACGGGTGGTCAAACCATCCACAAGGCAGGAGCGAAGGTCTGGGAATAGGAAATAATTGTAGTGTAGCAGCATCTTGCAATCGCTTTCTTTTTGGAAAGACGGTTCTGGGTTTGCAGATTTGGTTCCTTCCCTCTTCGATTGCGTGGGGGGTGGTTTTTTTTATCAAGCAGGAAGTAGGGGGTGAGGCTACTGAAAAAAGCCCCAATGTCAAACAGTTCCTCCGGAAAGTAAGGGACGGTCATTTCACAACTGTTGTCAAGGTGTTGTGTTCTAGTGGGGTTGCTCCTTTTGGGGATTCTACCATGAAATCCCTCATTGATAAACATCCGGTGTTGCCTCCTCCATCCTTGCCCTCTAACTCCGATATCATGCCTGCGCTTGTTGTGGATGAGGACTGTGTGCTTCAATGTCTCCGATCTTTCCCTATAGGGACTTCCTGCAGGAGGGACGGTTTGAGGGCCCAACATCTATTGGACGCCCTTAGCGGAGAGGGGTCCGTGGCTTCCACGGGTTTGCTCTCAGCCATTACTGAAGTCGTCAACTTATGGCTAGGGGGTTGTGTCCCAGGGTACTTGCTGAATTTGTTGTTTCGGCCCCTCTTACCCCTCTTCTGAAACCTGATAATGGGATCCGTCCCATTGCAATAGGGGCCATTTGGCGCAGACTGGTATCTAAAGTGGCTATGAGGAAGGTTGGTAAGGAAATGGCTAAGTATCTAGGGGACTTCCAATTTGGGGTGGGGACTTCCAATTTGGGGTGGGGACCCCTAATGTGGCAGAGGCGGTGCTCCACAGTGCGAATAGATTCCTTAACTCCTTCCATGAAGACGGTTTGCTGGCTATGCTCATTGTGGATTTTTCAAACGCGTTCAACATGATCGACCGCACTGCCCTTCTTCGAGAAGTTCTTCAGCATTGCCCGGCTATCTATTTGTGGGTCCAGTTCTTATATGCCCAGCCAGCTAGGTTGTATGTTGGTAATGATTGTATAGGGGCCACTACGGGAGTTCAGCCGGGGGACCCTTTAGGTCCCCTCCTTTTCGCCTTGGCATTACACCATATGGTTCTCCGGGTGCAAGAAAGATGTAACCTCCCATTTCATGCGTGGTACCTTGATGATGAGACGATTATTGGTGATGCCACCGACGTTACGAATGCCTTAAACATCATCCGGAAGGAAGGGCCATCCCTGGGGCTTCAACTAAATATTAAGAAAACTGAGGTTTTTTGGCCGTCTTGTAATGGGGTGAAACTTAGGGACGGGCTTTTCCCTAGTGGGATTGGAAGGCCAGAAAAAGGGGTGAAGCTCCTTGGAGGGGCTATTAGTCGGGACTCTTACTTTATACGGGAATTGGTAGTGCGGCGAGCCTCACGCGCGGTTGATTTTATGAAACTTTTGCCCTACCTTAGGGATCCCCAAAGTGAACTCCTCTTGCTCAGATCTTGTTTGGGGGTCGCTAAGTTGATTTTTGGTTTGCGGACCTGCCAACCCGCCATGATGGATGAAACGGTATCATGTTTCGACAAGGTCTGCGGAAAGCCATCAAAGACATATTGGTATGTGGGGGCCCGTTCTTTGGTGACCTACAGTGGCGACTAGCGTCCTTGCCAATGCGTTTGGGATGATTTGGGCTCCTCTCAGCAAAGGATGTTGGGGTGTATGCTTTTGTGGCATCGCGAGCTCAGTCTTGGAATCTCCAATACCACATCTTAAGGAATAGCGGGGTTGTCGACATGGACTTGTACTACGTGCAGCCCCTTGAAAGGACAAATGACTATCTCCCAGGTTTTGGTATTGACGGTTTTTCTAACAAGGACACCCCCCCCCCCCAAAGCCTGAGAAAACTTTGGCGAATGCCCTTTATGGCAAAATCGCACAGAGCCTGGGTGAAGCTTTTGATTTGTCCCCCCGCCAAAAGGCAGTTATTGAATGCTTGCAAAGCCCCCATGCCCAAGATTTCCTGAATGTTATCCCAATCGAAGGTTTGGGCCAAACCATGTTCGGGGTTGAATACTGGGCAATTCTTAAATATCGTTTGGTGATCCCCATGTACCATGAAGATGAAGTCTGTCCGATTTGCCGTAAGGCATGCTTAGACAAATAAGGAGTTTCCTGGTTTCAAATATAGGCATGACTGGGTTCGAGACGTTCTTTGGGACATTTTAAGAAGGGCTGGGATCTCAGCTAAGAAGGAGGCTCCTGTGAATTTCCTCTCGGACCCCGCAGAAGGGAGATCCACCCTACGTCCAGCAGACCTACTTGTCTTTGGGTGGGCCGGGGGAAAACACGTTTGTGTCGACCTAACATGTGTATCTCCCCTGGATGGTTTGAGGGATAGTGGGTTTGTAGTAGAGCAAGCAGTGCGTAAAGTAGAGGCGAAGAAAGTTGAGAAGCATGCTAAAGCCTGTGAGGAGAACCAACACGTTTTCGTACCCCTGGCATTTGATACCTTTGGCTCCCTGGCACCGGAAGCTATCCGTTTCTCGACCAGAGTCCAATGAGTTATTCATAGCAGTGTCTCGACTCCGGGGGGCATGGGTTTGTTTTTAGTAGGTTAGGGTTTGCGGTCCAAAAAGAGGTTGCGGCGCAGCTTATTGCCCGCCTGCCCGCTATCTTGATATAATTTTTCGCGTCTATGTGTTAATTTAATGTTAAAAAAAAGTATTTATATTAATCATAACAATCATTCCAAAGGTCCAAACCTGATTTTATAGAGTTTCTATCTTTGAAAACCTTTGAAAAACATTTCTCAAACTATGTCTAATCATTTATATGAGTTTTTAATAAAAAAAAAAATACAAACTTGAAATGGGTTTTGATGGTCTAAACATGAGGATTCTTGTGTGTTTGTTACTTTGATCATATGGATTTGTTGTTAGGATGAATATCTTAGGTTTTGATGGATGCTTGAGGTGTTTCGTGAGTAATATGAGTTTTGGCCTGTTTGAGGGCATTATAGGGATCTAGGATGATATGTAATGATTTGATGATCGATTGTTGTTAGGGTTTATACTAGAATGATGTAGCAACACCATGATGATGTTTAGGATGTGATTATGTGATGAAATCCGATTATTTGCCATTTTGGTAAAGTTTCCATGCATTGATGTGACATATCCATAATATTATCCATTTTGGTAAATATTATCCATTTCCATACGTTGATGTGACATATCCATAATATAATCCATTCTGTGGCTCACCAGCACTTTATGTGTTGACTAACATTGCAAGCATCTAAGGAAATTGAAAGCTTCAGGTGACTCGAGTAGTAGAGTTATGGATAATACGTTTCTTGCGAAGTTTGACAAGTACTGGTGGAATTTGCCGAATGGCAAAAGTTTTAATTACATTCTACATTTTGCAGCTATTTTAGATCCTAGATTGAAGATGCGTGTGATTAAATTTGGCTTTACAAGAATATTAAAGGCAGAACAGAAAGATGATGAGAAAGAAGATGACATTCAAAAAAAGGTTAAAAGTCGTCGACAGTATAATGGGGGAACTGAAGTTGGTGTTTAAACACCATGAATCAAAAAGTGAAACCCAAAGTTCAGATAAAGTTTCTCACAGTCGAGGGAACTTTGAACAATATGCACAAGACTATGATGACTTTTTAACAGAATTTAAAGCGGATGGTGGTTCTTCCTCATATACCACCACATCAGAACTGGATAGGTACCTTGAGGACGCTGAGGAGAACAATTACCAGGGATTCAATATTCTGAATTGGTGAAAAGTTACATCTTCAAAATACCCAATTTTAGCGCAAATGGCGAAAGGTTTGTTTAATAGTTTAGTATATTACTTATAAGTATGATAACCTCTAGCTAATTAACTTGTTATCCATTATTATTATCGTAGATATTTTGGCTATCCCGATCTCCAGTGTTGCTTCAGAGGAAGCTTTTAGTACAGGCGAAAGAGTTGTCCAAACTTATCGAACTTCTTTGTCACGCCCAATTGTAGAGGCACTAATATGTACAGAGGATTGGATTCGTGACTCTGCTAAGAAGATAAACTATAACGATGACCCAACAGAATTTGATGACACTGGAAAAGGTATATTTACATACACATCTTTAAGTCGTTTTCTGTGTGTTTTATCTATTGTTTTTTTACCGGTTTTGTAGAAATATCTGATAAGGTTGATCCGAAGCTTGATTAAGCGGAGCTTTCGGATTAATGTTGAAAAGATGAAGTCAATCAAGTAGTATACGTTTCAAGTTTTTGTTTGAAGTTTTGATTTATTTCGTACTTCTGGTTTATTTCATATTATCATATCATGTTTGAATTGTTGGTTTATTTCAAACTTTCATTTTACTTCGTATATTCAATCATTACATTATGTTAGTGTGACTCACATTGAAACTAGGACATGGATCTTATACTACCCTTGTAGTATTTTCACTCAGGATTTATATCGAACACTTGGTGGGCGAAGATCATAATAACTAGAATATCAAACCATCTTTGGCGAAATTAGGTGTAGATAATAGTATTGAACATTAATAAAGAGGTTTGATTCACATACCTACATTATACATTATTCGCTGCTCCTCCATTCATCATCCATCCCTACTGCTTCTTCAAACTTCAAGCCATTTTATGGCAAAATCATCTTAATAAACAAATAAAAATTATATCAGAATCTAAAACATTAAACCATATGAAACCCACAAAAAAACAACACAGATCACACCAAACAAACAATAACACAAGTTATAAGGCTGTAGAAACAAATACCTTTAACAAAATGGATGTTGAATCAACAATTTGGAGCCTTAATTGTCCACTGGTCTGAGAAAAATCGATGGAGTTGCAGTCCAATAATCGGTTCGGTCATTCACTGTTGGACCGACTGGAACCGTGAGCCTGAGGACCGAGAACCGACCCATCTTTATGGTCCATCAGTCGGTTCTAGTTTTATAGGAATTAGGGTATCGAGCCGGGTCGGGTTGGGTATCATGTTTTGCTCACCCCTAACCATCTTATGCCATCTCAGTTCACCATAAAAATAATCATACAACCGTTTTCACACCAAATAACGTAAAGGAACCTAACAAATGTAAATACCTTGTATTTGTTTTTGTTTGTAAGTGAGGATGAATTATGTTATGGGCTTGGAGTCTTATTATTAGTTTGTAACATGGCCTTATGTTTGATTTGTTGGCCCAGACAATTAGATCAAACACGAACACGATATATTTGGGGAGACGAACCCACGAATCTTTATATTCAAACAAACGAACTTACAAACAAGGGACAAATAAAAACATGAACCTAGACCCCCTATTTATAATAAACTAACCATACTAATCTTACTCAAACACTTCTAGCAATGATAATATAATACTAACAAAACATCATTATCTATACTAATTAACTAAACTAGATAATTCTAAACATTCAAATGATTAATTAAATATTAATTACTAAACTTGCTACTGTAGCCCTTTCAACTTTACTACTTATTCAAGAATCAAGATTAATCTTCATTCACCCCCTTAATCTTGAATTGTATTTCTTCTTGCCTTTATTTCTCTCTTTCAAGTGTCTACAACATACTTGCTTCACCGGTTTTTCAAAATTAGCACTCACTTCTTCCATACCTAACTCTGAAGTTGCATTGCTACTTTCTCTCTCAACTCGCTTCTTCTCATCAACTCGTTCTTGACTAATACTTTCACCAACTTCAAACAAATCCCTTGTTATCCTTCCAAATCGAATTTCTCTCATTTTCATAGTCGGTTTCACATCAAGATTTTCTTTCTTTTCATCTTTAAGATTGTTAGGATACAACATACCCGGAGCTTGATGTTGTACATTCTATTCTGGTTTCTCCGAACCTTCATCAAAAATCTTCCCTTCTGATCATGTAGCCTCAATATCCTATTAGCTATCTCAATCTTACATCCTTCGTCATCCAACTGACCCATGCTAAGAAGATCTGCCTTCAACTTAGGCGTATAGAAAACATTAGAAAAACATTTTCTTTTCTCAATTCTTACCTACCACAATCACATTATCTTGACCTTTGATTTCGATCTCAGACCCATTACCAAACTTTACTTTACCCGAGACTCGTTCATCCAAGGTAGTGAAATACTCTTTCTTTCCCGACATATGATGACTTGCACCATTATCTAAGGACCACGTTCCTTCATTCTTTTCATCCTTTTCAAACACACGATGGATAACTCTTTCTTCACTCAAACTTACTTTCTTTGTCGAACAAGCTGCCATAAACAGAGATGGATCAATATCACCTACGTCTTCTGTCCTTGTCAAAGTGGCTTTTTCTTTCCCTTTACTAGGGCTTTACATTCATACGAATAGTGCCCAATCTTATCGCAGTTATAGCTCCTCACATACTTCCTTCTGTCATGCCATTCTTCAGGGCTCTTTTTCGTCTCTTCAACACGTTCATCATTCTCATGTTCATTACTCCATATTTGATTTCATCTTCCTCGTCTGTTTTATCTTCCACGTCCTCTACCACGTCCTCGGTAGTTTTCAACTTTCTTTTCAGTCTGGTTGAACATAAGCGGACTCTGGGATGAACTTTCACTTACATTCTTTAACTTATTTCTTTCTTCGTATGCCTTCAAACTTCCGACCACATCTTCAAACGTCATTGTTTCAATTTCTGTGAATTGCTCTATCGAGGAAACAATAGGCAAATATTTATCAGGCACGGAGTTCAAGAATTTTCTCACCACAACCTCTTCTTCTAGTGTTGCTCCCTAGCTCTTGTATTTTGACTGTACTTCACCCAACTTCGCTGGATATTCATCAATACTTTTGGTCTCACTAATCTTCAATCCATCGAACTCGCTTCTCAGCATTTGAAGACGAGTTTTCTGTGTTCTTTCTTCATCAAGATAACGAACTCTAAGTGCTTTCCAAACATCTTTCGGTTCTGAATACTTAGCCATCTGAAGCAACACATCTTCGGGTAGAGTTTGAAAGATGACACCCAATGCCATAAACTTTTTTCTTTCTTCCATTCCAGTCCCTTTTTCCTTATCAATCGCGTCCTATAAACCATTCGCACCTAACACAGTGTTCACCATAACCGACCATGCCGCATAGTTGGTCGAGGTTAACATTGGTACCTGCAAAAACAAACCACCCTTAGATTCTTTCATCATTCCCGAAACTCTGTTCTTTATCACCGGCCATTATATGCCTCTGAATTTCTTTATGCGTACAAATGAACTAAAACTAGATTTATTTTTTTCTTTTTTCAACGGTAGCTCCCAGTTGCTTTTGGGACACCACAAAAAATAAATAACCAGCTTTCTTGTGAACAGTAAAGAAAAACACAACAAACCACAATATTAATTATTTTGTTGTTTCTTCCAATGTTTTGAAACTCGGACCAGACCGGTCGGTCAAACTGGTCGGACTGGGATCCGGGAGCTTGGCCGGTCCGGTTAGGGTGTTAGGACCGTGTTTGATACGAACCAGGGGTTGGGCCGGGTTGTTGGTGGTCGGATCGGAAAAACCGGTCGGTGACCACCGATCAGAAGTTGATGAAAGATGTCGGTGAAAGAATGTGGTTTGGTCGCTGAATGTAATTTACAGCCTCTTTAACCATCGCATGTTTCCTCCTCCCGGACGCAACTTCCAACCATCTTCTTTTTAAGTCTGTCGTCGTCAAGCTCAGATCTGTTTATGTCTTTATGAGATATAGAGTTTGTAGCTTGGGGTGTTCAACACTATTTGAACCTTGAAGTAAAAAGTAAACTCGTAGACAACAATTTGCTTTTTCAGTTTTACAAGGCTCAATGCTATCTTTCATCTTTATTAGACAAGTATATTAGACATTTTAATCATACCATTATATATATGAAATATAATATATAATATATTTTGTATCTTTTATGTTTAATATAATATAAAATTAAACCGGGTTCTTAAATCCGGTTCGACTGATCTGACCGTTCCAACCAGTAGACTGGTAAGAAGACTGGTTCAATGTCCGGTCCGGTTCTGAAAACATTGGTTTCTTCGCACCTAAGGAAACCAAAGAAAAAACTTTTACCTATTTATTTTCTTTCTATACTTCCACGCACACTTCAATTTAGGACTGACGAGAATGGATAACTCAAACGACGATATAATTTTTGATGCCGGACGAAACGTGTGTTTAATGAGCCAAAGCTCTGATAGCAATTGTTGGCCTAGATAATGAGATCGAACACGAACATGAGAGATTTGGGGAGACGAACACGCGACTTTTTCTATTCAAACAAACAAACTTACAAATAAGGGACAAAATAAAACATGAACCTAGACCCCTATTTATACTAAACTAACCATGTTAATCTTACTCAAACACTTCTAGCAATAATAATATAATACTAACAAAGCATCATTATCTATACTAATTAACCAAACTAGATAATTCTAAACATTCAAATAATTAATTAAATATTAATGAATAAAACTTGCTACTTTAACCCCTTCAACTTTACTACTTATTCAAGATTAATCTTCATGAGTGTGTGGCCCTTTTGATATAAGGCTGGGCTCTCTCTTGGTGGTTTTACATGTGTAAGTTGTAACCCGTGTGTATATGTGTTTCATGCCTGTCATATATTTGTATGGTATTACCGTGATAGTCATGACCCTAAGACTATACTGTGTGGTAGGGGTAGAGGTGCTTATTTTGGTTTTTTTTTTTTTTTTTTGAGGAACCAAACCGGTTTGGTCTTTCACTGGTTCCTTTCGAACCGGTTTTGGGTTGGTTTTGCCCCAATTTCGTCAGTTTGGAAGACCGGTTTCGGTTCGGTTCAGTTTGGTTTTGATATTGGTTTTTGCGTGCACCTCTAGAAAAAAAAGGCAACAAGAAAAAAATAAACATAAAGTTATGACTTTTATTATTTCTAAGGTTTTCGAAACAAGAAACTAGAAAAATGAAATACAAAAAAACATAATTCCAAACATTACGATCTTTATTTTTTTATTAATCTTCGTTCGAACTACTTATGCGCATCGACTCATCGTATGCGAGTTCTTCGTCCGATAGGGGTTCACTTAGTCCCTCTTCCACCTCTTCATCATTATTAGTTCTTCAATTTTCATTTCGTCTTCAAGAGATGTTTTATGTTGTACTCGATCCACTGCGTACAAGTGATCTTTTAAACATATACACATCGCCAACGAAGGGGGAGTTAGTCTTGTTCTTCGTATCGATAGCTCCCTGCCACTAAGAGAAAAAGTTGATTCCGAAGCTACCGTAGAAACTTGGACACTTAGTAAATCACATGCCATAGCGGAAAGGATAGGAAATTCAAATTGTTTTCCTTTCCACCAAGCCAAGATATCAAAATTTTCAAATTTGGGGGCCGACATAATCGAAGTGAAATTCAAGCCTTTATACCTTCCAAGCTTGGTATTTGGGGCCTCACCCCTTTTTTTAGCCGTTTAGGTTTTTCACAATATTAACACATTAATTTAAAGGTTACCCTGGCTTGAGCTAACCCGACTTCCTTCCCCTTCTATTGATCCCATGTGCATTTGTGTGTATAAGTTTGGACCATATTTTTCTAAATAAGTATCATACAATGCTTGCAAATCATTATCGAAAATAGCTTTTATGTTGCTTGCCTAATTTGGTTTTGATAAATACAAACGTAAAGCCAAACTTATTTCATCAATTATCGTATAAACCCCCGTAAGATTTAAGCAGGGGTTTAAAGCTAAGGCACAAATAAAAACGTGTGGTATGTCTTCAATATATTTTAGAAAATTTCCAACCACTTGGGGTATCATTTTCTCAAACAATTGACTTTTTCATCAAAGTCATATATTGTTTGAACCATCACCATTAAATATAATTCTTGCATCACTTCCGAATTAGTTCGATAATAAACCCCCGATACTTTTGCAATGGCGTTTTTAATAAATTCAAGAAATTACGTAAATTGTGCAATACAATACCAACACTCGTTAGGAAACGGTGTAACTCGACCACGCCTAGAAAGTCTATTATGAAAATGTTCTAAAGTTTCTCTTTGTTTCAAAGCATTTTCGAACCTTGAAAAAGCCGAATTCCACCTAGTCGGCATGTCCCAATTCGTAAAACAGAAAAAGGTGGAAGTAAATGGCGTCTTCATTGGCACCTTGTAGGTTGAAGGACCAAGGATGCGACTGAGGAGGGCTATGTGGTCGGGTGCATCCTCATCATCACAGCCGTGAAATTGACATGTGTTAGTGTTGGCCGTCATGATGTAAGGTGTTATTTGCCAAGAGTTGGCATTTTCTAAGTTCGGGTAGGTGAAAGGAGAGTTAACTCCTGTAGCACCCGGGGTGGACTGTTGGTGTATGGTCCTACATTCGGCCATTTGGGGATGGGTGGGTGGTGGACTGGGTGATCTAGGAGGGATGGTAGTTGTAGATGGTGTGGTAGAATCAGAATTGGGCAGGTTTGAGGAAAAAGTACTAACCTCCAGTTTTAAATGGGCGACTTCTTCTGCGAGTGAGTGACCGGCATAAACTGCAAGTTAACCACAAAGGATGTTAGAGAACAAAAACAAAGACAAACTCAAAACAAGAAACAAAATAAAAGAAAAAGGCACAAATGTTGCAGATAAGTAAGATCAAAGCTAATAAACGCAATCGCCAAGAGTCCCTGGCAACAACGCCAATAACGTGACATGCTAAAAGTAGTTTAATAAAAACAGGTAAATTAAACTCTAAACTAGGCACGAAGTAATACGCTACTCTCTAAATACTAAACAACTAATAGGCAAGTGAACCTATCAACTCTCATATAGCTAAGTAAGTTCGGATAGCGAACCCATGAGACTCCACTAGAAAACGAATACTAGACATGACTACATATCTAGATACTGACTTAAATATTGTTTTGTTGTGGGGTGGGATCTAATAAAACTAATGAAAATAAATAAAAGACAAACTGAAACAACTAAGGACACGAGCTAAAACTGCAACTATAATCAAATGATGGTAAAGGCACTATCTAAGCTAGAATCCTACATATGAATGATAAAGTTCTCACAGTTATGGAACTATTGTGGAACCGAGATCTTGAAATATGAAACTCAAAGGATAAACTATAGGATCCTCGACCCTTCTCAAGGAAAAACCTAAAGGGTACCTAAAAGTCGTTAAACCACCGATTGAGAGGATTCCCCCACAAGCTTTCCTACTCCAATCTTAAACTATTCGCTAGACAGTCTACCTTACAGCACAAAATTCACAATACATAGCGAAGTGCAAGGGGTAACTACTGAAATCCTGATCAGACTCGGTATACAAGGAATTGCAGGGAAACTGGGAATACCTTCTCACAAAGCCTCTAACCCTAGCAATCTAACACCCTAAACACATCGACAATCTCGCACCTCACATCTACTGAGATTGGTAGAATACTTTGAATTACTTAATTAACAACTACATCTCCTATGGATAATGTTGACAATTAACTATAAACTAATTGCACACACACAGTAGGCGACCTAACTATCATTCATACATGTAGGGGCGGATCTGGTTAAGAAGCAGGGGGACATCTGTTACCCCTCGATTATCATGGCGAAGAGGAATTTTTTTTGTTTTTTTTATGCTTTATTATAAAATGTTACCCCTAAAATAAATTTTATGTTACCCCTTATGAGTGGTGGAACCTTCAATTGAGCCCTAAATGAAAGAAAACTAGAAGATAGAATGTAACATGAGCATAGTCTTTTTATCTGGTTAGGTGTGGCAGTGGTTACAGAGGATTAGCATGTTATTAGGTCTGGAGAGGAAGAAGACAGAAACATATACTCTACTCTGGGCTTTTTAATTTTGTAGTGGCCCAATACGTAACTTAGTTAAGAAAATTAATTAATATTTATTAAAAAGTTTGTTTGGGCCCAATTTTGGCCTAAATAAAAAAACTACTTTGTGGTAAATAAAGAAATCGATATTCATTTTGTTTGTGTGAACTTGGAAATCGTTTAGAACATTTCAAATAAGTTTCATTTTTTTTCATTTGTTAGATTTAGTATTAAAAATTATATAAATTATGATGTTGTGTACTTATGTTAATTGAAAATCTGAAAGACAAATTATTATTATTATTGATTTTCAATATGTTAATAATTTAATTTAAATATGTTATGATATTAGGTTTGTGGCTTTGTGCAGGGGCGGATTCACCACTTGTTTATGGTGGGCATGTGCCCACCGTCGGCCACAAATCATGCTTTCTCAAAGCAAGAAAATTTTATATACTTTTAATATGATAAGCAGGTGAGATTAATTTTTGTTTGCCTTTTACTGCAAATGAGAAGGAAATTGTCCACCTGTGTGGAAATAATGGTTACTTTTTATTATTAATTAATATATATAAGTTGGTCGAGATTTTTCATCGCTATATGCTAAATATTAATTATATATTTTATTGATATAATTCATTTTAAACGTATTTTGGTTTTGGCTTATAACTTTAATAATAATGCATTATAAATTTTCGAGTAAGTCATTGTGACGCGTTTATTTTTATCTACATATTGATATAAACTTTCATTGTGATGCGCTTATTTTTATCTACGTATAGGTATAAACTTTCATTAAAACCAAGTTTTGAATACTAATATACAAGTGATCGAAACACAAGCATACATGTAACTAATGTTAATTTTGTTCTTTTGACTCCTAAATGTTCTTAAATTTACGGTGTTATTAAGTATATAAGTATGAATAGTTTCACAATATCACTAATTGGACAAGTTTGACCCATATGTTTTGACCCGTCTTCTTTTAACTCAACAAATTTGTGCCCCCCGTAAAAAATAATTCTGGATCCGCCACTGGCTTTGTGTGATTGTGAAAATGAAACCAAGTTCTAGTAAAAAACAAGCTCTTATTAGCAATTTGTTCAAAAGAAAAGCCTCCGAAAATGATGATATGAAACTACGGCAAAAATAATTCTAAATGAAACTACGGAAAAAAATCTATATAAAACTACGGCAAAAAAAATCGTTTATAGTATATGAAACTACGGCAATTTTTTCTTTAAAATGTTACCTCTAATTTTATTTTCTAGATCCGCCACTGCATACATGAAAGACATTCACAAAAACACAAATGGAGTTTGTAATCATCAGTTAAATAAAACTAAATACGCATGCACACCAGATCAGAAATAACAAAGTCTTTACATCAAAATTAATCCAGAAAATAGTTCCAAAACCGAAAGAAATAATTATTCAAACATGTTATTCATCAAAACCCAGGTAGCTATAAAAGTTTAGCAAACATCATGGACATCAAAGATAACAAAGAAACACGAAATCGACTGATGAACACCGGAGGATCTTGTTTCCTTTTATTTAAATCTTGATCCTAGCCTCTTTGCCTCCCAAAATCACCTTCTTGCAGCCTTCTCTCTTGCAAAATATCGGAATGATGCTTAATTATTCGTGGTTAGGGTTAACTAGGTCAAAATTAGGCTAAAGGCACAATTTTCCCGATCTGAGGAGACCTTACGCTATGCTTAGGTAAGAAGGCATAAGCTAGGTGTAGCGTGAAGGTTCACTTTTCGTGATTTTTGAATTTTTTTCAATTCCCGATCCATTGGTACGCGTCCGGAAGCTCGGTATTCCTTGTTAAAGCTCATTTCACTTTCTTTTTCATCCGGACACCTACAAAACATAAAATACTAAGTATGAAACGAAAACATACTAAACATGATGACGTGGGTCCTAAAACGATAGCGGTTAAGTCCCTCGTCGAAAAGATAAGCGAAGTTAAGTTGATTAGGAGGCTGCCTGACTTACTGGAGCTGATATAAGGCAGCTTACCTGCCATGCGGAAGCCTCAGGGCTGAAAGCAAACAGTAAAAAACCTTGGAAATGATAAAAGGGGATTTTGGCTTATTGTCATAGCAAAGGACAAAACACCACACAGCTCCAAGCTTTGCTTTGGAAATGACA
Source organism: Ambrosia artemisiifolia (assembly GCA_032199755.1). NCBI lineage: Eukaryota > Viridiplantae > Streptophyta > Magnoliopsida > Asterales > Asteraceae > Ambrosia > Ambrosia artemisiifolia. The sequence continues at coordinate 38,808,846 of CM063528.1, read as the reverse complement.
AAAGCTGAAAACATCCTAAAAGGGTAAAGTCTCACTGCAGGGAACCAAAAGAGGGTCAAACACAACCAGGTATGGTAAGGAGGCTACCCTGAGGGAGCTCCTGGGCAGAATTTCGTTGCCTATATAAGGAGACCCTTGGGTAGACATTCCACACACACTTCTCACTTATTCTCTCTACTCTAATACTCTCTACTCCATTATTTCCCAACTCCAAAAGAATACATACTTATTCTCACGCCGGAGTCCAAACGCAGGAGGCTCCCTCCTGCGTTAAGGCTAACGGTGTCTGCTACCTTTGTGCAGGTCCTTCCAGGAGCTTGAAGACCCCTGATCCCACAACTAAATCTGAACCTAAACTTAAAACCTAAATCTCAACATAATATACCTTTAACCTATAATCCTAAGCATCTCCTAACCTAATACCGGTCATTTTCCTTGTTGTAGCAACAAGTGGCGCCCACCGTGGGGCTGTCGCTACTTTGAACAAAACTGTTGAGAGTTTCTACAGTCCCATTTGTTCCTAAGTAACCTCCTTTTGTGATGACTGGTGGAGATAACCGCCTAGGAGGGGGTCTTCCAGAAACTCCGGCCAACAGTCACACCTCAGGTGACGCTTCTAGCCATGAAACACCTGGAACGGACGGACAACAAGTCGAACCGTCTCTAGGAGACATGCTCAACTACCAAACGCCGCCGTCCTCAAGGGCTGTTAACTCGTCTCCTAGAGACGACATGTTGTTGCCAGTTGAACGAATGGACATCACCCCGGAGGGAGTACGAAGAAATTTCTTGCAACTCCGAGACCTCCTGAATGGTTACGTGCGGGAAGAAAGGTCCAGAGGAGTAAGAGTCAGGTTGTCTTACGACGAAGAACCTATTGTCACCCTCTCACCTGGCCCTCCGTTGCTGGGAACCACTACCTCACCAGCAACCCGACGTGCCAACACAAATCCTCACCCCTACCTTAACAGTCAGGGGGATATCTACTCAGGAGGAGGAGGTCCTAGCAATTCTGTGCTCTCCCCGGGGACCTCAACACTACTCCCCTATGAAGAAGCTTTGAGGTCATTACCTCTGGCCAGCAGTGCTGTGGCTGCCTCCCTTGCGGGAGCAGGAAGTCTTGCTGGAGGATCTCTTATCCCTCCAGGAACGATGTATCCTAACTACTCACAGCCTCAATACTCGCCCTATGTACCACCTTACTTCCCCACATGGCCGGGAGGGTATCCTTGGCAATATCCGCCACCTCTGAACCAAGTGCCAGTAACCTCCCTTGCGGGAGTGCAGGGTCTGGGAGTCTCCCAACCCATGGTCAAACTCCTACGGCTGAAGCTAGGGGCGAGGCTACACCTTCAGAGCCGTACTGACCTAAGTCGTTAGAATGCTTTGCCGAGCATATTGCTCATTTTGATTTCCCCAACAAGATCAAAATGCCAGCGAATGTGAAAACATACAACGGTACGGAGGACCCTGATGATCACTTGAACGTCTTCTCTGGGGCAGCTACTGTAGAAAAATGGAACAATGCCGAATGCTGCCACATGTTCATGCAAACCCTGGTGGGACCAGCCCGTCTATGGTTCTGTGGTCTGCCAGCTCGAAGCATTTCCTCGTTTGATGATTTAAGGAGAAGTTTCGTTTCAAACTTTAACCCCCTAAGGAAGTGCACCAAGGATGCTGCCATATTGCACCAGATCCAACAGGGGGAGCACGAAAACCTCCGCAGCTTCATCGAAAGATACAAAAGGAAGGTCTGCAGTATAGTGGTGCCACCGAGAAGATCCGAGTATCAGGATTTATGGGAGCCATTCGTCCCAAAAAGTTATTAAGAAGATTCCATGAAGATGTTCCCCAAACCATGGAGGAGGAATTTGAAAGGGCAGAAGCCTTCCTCCGGGGAGAAGAAGCGTTAACTCGACAAGATACCAGGAAGAGGGATCGAGGGAGCTGTAGAGACAGCTCAACAAGCTCCCGAAGACCTCTCTTCCAACCTTACAATGAGAAACGATCAGGAAGATCCTTCGACAATCAAAGGAACGAAGAGAGGAGACGATCCCCAAGGTCAGGAAGGTACCAGGAAAGAGAAAGACAAGTTTTCACCGTTCTCACCAAGACCCCTCAGGAGATACTCTCCACGGAGGAAGTCAAGTACACCTTTCGACCTCCCCGACCTTTGTCCAAGCCAGCTAACAAGAGGGATGCCAGCAAGCATTGTGCCTTTCACAATGATACCGGGCATCACACAAATGATTGCTACCAACTGAAGAAAAGAATAGAAGAGGCTGTCAAGTCCGGGGAGCTGGCTCACCTGATTAAAGACATCCAAGGAAGAAAGGATGAAGGGAGAAAAGATAAAGAGGTCAACATGGTCAGTCTCGAAGGGTCCCAGCAAGCTAAGAAGGCTCGCACCGAGCCCTGGAACAAACAGTACATCTGTCTTCCCCCTGCTCCTGACGAACTGAACGTCACACCTGTAATAGTGGAGGCTGAACTGGATGGCTTCCCTATAGACAGGGTGTACATGGACTGCGGAGCCTCATCAGAGGTGATGTATGAACGGTGCTTCGAATCCCTGAGCCCAGAGATCAAGTCCAAGCTCAAGCCATCAGACGCCTCCCTGGTGGGTTTCTCAGGGGAACGAGTACATCCCCTAGCGAAGCTCACACTTAGCGTCTGTTTCAGGGATGGAGATTTGTCAAGAGCAGAAGAGTTGACTTTCTCTGTTATCAGGTACCCTTCAAGTTACAACGTCCTTATTGGAAGAATGGGGATCGCCACCTTCGGCGCTGTAGTATCAACAACACATGGTTTAATGAAGCTCCCACTCCTAACGGAGTTGCAACCCTGAAGCCAACTGCTGAGGCTCTTCTGATAGCCTCTGTGGAAGAAACCAAAGACCCCAGGGGGCTAGAGACATCAAGCAGCGGTCCCATCCGGGAGGTCAGCATAAACCCTGCCTATCAGGAGCAGACCATCAAAGTAAACAACCTACTTCCTGATAAGATTATGTGTGAACTAATCAACCTTTTGCAGGAAAATAAAGACATATTTGCTTGGTGCCCTGGGGACATGACCGGCGTCCCTAGAGATATGGCTGAACACTCCCTTAACATAGCTCCCTCGTATAAGCCAGTAGTTCAAAAGAAAAGAAGTCTGGCCCCAGCCAGGAGCCAGGCTGCTTGCCAAGAGGTGGAAAAGCTGGTTGAGGCAGGTATCCTAAGGGAAGTCCAGTATCACTCTTGGGTGGCCAATCCAGTCATGGTTGCCAAACAAGACGGATCTTGGAGAATGTGTGTCGACTTCAAGGATCTCAACAAGGCCTGCCCTAAAGATTGCTATCCCTTACCCGAGATCGATTGGAAGGTAGACTCTCTCACCGGTTTCCAATACAAGTGCTTCTTAGATGCCTACAAGGGGTATCACCAAATTCAAATGAAGCAAGAAGATGAAGAGAAGACAGCCTTCCACACCGACAGGGGGATCTTTTGTTATAAGAAGATGCCCTTCGGTTTGAAAAATGCAGAGGCCACCTACCAACGGTTAGTGGACCAAGATTTCTCGAAACAAATTGGGAAGAATATGGAAGCTTATGTAGATGACCTTGTCATCAAAAGCAAGTCTGGGGAGGCCATGATCCGAGACATCCGAGAAACGTTCGACAACCTTCGGAGAATAAACATGAAGCTCAATCCAGTCAAGTGCTCGTTTGGGTTCGAGGAGGGGAAGTTTCTGGGCCATATTGTTGGAAAGCAAAGCATCAAGGCAAACCCTAAGCAAGGTCCAAGCTGTCCTTGAAATGAAGTCGCCTACCACAAAGAAGGAAGTGCAAAGCCTAAACGGTAAAATTGCTGCCCTAAAACGTTTCTTGCCTAAATCCGCGAAAAAATCCTTACCTTTCTTTAAAACACTCAAAAATTGTGTTGATAAGAAGGATTTCCGTTGGACAACTGAGGCAGAGGCTGCCTTCTTGGAACTCAAGAAACACATAGCTTCCCTGCCCGAAATGGCAGCTCCTGAGGAAGGGGAAGTAATAACAGTTTATTTGTCTGCAAGGATGGAGGTAGTAAGCTCAGTCCTCTTGGTTGACCGAGGCAAAGAACAAGTTCCCGTCTACTTTGTCAGCAGAGCTCTCAAAGATGCTGAAGTTAACTACACTCCCATAGAGAAGCTCGTGTTAGCACTTGTGCACACTGCTAAGAGGCTAAGACGGTACTTCCAAGCTCACCCGGTAAAGGTCATCACAGATCAACCCATACGATCCATCTTAGAAAGACCGGAAGACTCGGGGAGATTGGAAAAGTGGGCCATTGGCCTAGGGGAACACAAGATAGAGTACCTGCCAAGAAGAGCCTACAAGGGACAAGTGTTTGCTGACTTTCTTGCTGAGCTGCCCATCCTGCAGGGAGAAGAGGAAATGAATGAGGTCGAAGAACAGCCTGACCTCAAGGGGAAATGGTGTCTTTTCACCGATGGAGCCTCAAGTGTAGAAGGTTCCGGGGCTGGTCTCGTCATCAAGAACCCCCACGGAACTGAATACACTTATGCCCTCCGTCTAGACTTCCCCTGCACCAACAACGTTGCTGAATATGAGGCCCTCTTGGCCGGGTTAAGATTGGCAAAAAGAATGAAGGTGCAAGAGCTGAAAGTCTTTGTTGATTCAAATCTGGTGGTCAAGCAAGTAAATGGGGGGTACACAGCCAAAGAGCCCTCAATGATTAGGTACAAAGACAAGGTCAAAGAGTTCATCAAAGAATTCAAAGTCTTCACCCTAGAGCAGGTGTCGAGGACCAAGAACAAGCAGGCGGATGCTCTCAGCAAGCTGGCCTCCTTGACATTTGCTCACCTAACCAAGAAGGTCCTAGTCGAGGTACTGAAAGAACCCTCCATTGACGACAAAGAAGTATAAGATGTTGTCACCGAAACAGAATCCACATGGATGACACCCATTATGTCCTACTTAAAGGAAGGGAAGCTGCCTGAAAACGAACAAGAAGCTAAGCGGTTGATTATCAAGGCAAGACAATATGTGATCGAAGATGACAAGCTCTACAAGAAGGGGTACTTGGCACCCCTACTGAGGTGTGTGGGTCCCAATCAGAGCAACTACCTCATCAGGGAGGTACACGAGGGTATATGTGGCATGCATGCCGGACCTCGCTCCGTGGTGTCAAAGCTCATGAACTTGGGCTACTATTGGCCCACCATGCACAAGGATGCCTTTGAGACAATCAGAAGATGTGAAGCTTGTCAGTTGCAAACACCGGTAAAGACCAACCCCAAGCATGACCTTGTTCCTATCATCTCGGCATGGCCCTTCTACAAGTGGGGAATGGACATTGTGGGCCCCTTCCCACAAGCTCCAGGAAAGTTGAAATTTCTCCTCGTAGCCGTCGACTATTTCACCAAGTGGCCAGAGGTCAGGCCACTGGCTACCATATCAGGGAAACATGTGATAAGTTTTGTATGGGAACAAATAGTTTGCAGATATGGGCTACCCGGAGAGATAGTGACAGACAATGGGAAGCAGTTTGCCAACAAACCCTTCAGCAGCTGGTGCTCCGAGCTAGGCATCCAACAAGTCTTTAGCTCAGTAGCCTACCCCCAGTCCAATGGACAAGTTGAGCGTATGAACAGAAGCATTGTCGAGGGTATTAAAGCAAGGCTAGGAAGATGTGGCAAAAAATGGGTTGATGAGCTCCCCAGCGTCCTCTGGGATATCCGAACCATGGAAAAGACAAGTCACCAAAGGACACCATATAGCCTCGTCTTCGGAAGCGAAGCTGTCATACCAGCTGAAATAGGGGTAAGCTCAGGAAGAAGTGCTCGCCAAGACGCTCGTCACAATCAAAGGGAGGTCTTGCTCAACCTAGACCTCCTCGAAGAATCAAGAGACCAAGCCTCTATCAGGGAGGCACGGTACAAAAAGAAACTCGAAGCCTACTACAACACAAGGGTGAAAAAAGAGGTCTTCAGGCCAGGAGACCTTGTGTTAAGGTGTAATGAAGCCAGCAGGCAGCAAGACGTAGGAAAGCTAGGTCCCCGATGGGAGGGTCCTTATGTCATTAAGGAAGCCCACAAAGGAGGATCCTACAAGCTAGCTGACCCCAATGGCAAAATGATCCCAAGGCATTGGAGTGACAAACACTTGAAACGTTTCTATGTTTAATGGTTGTAACGTCTCTTTGTATTCCAAGAATCATGATTAATGAAGGAACTATGTTTCAAATTATTAACTTGTCGCTTATCTTATCAAAGGGTGAGCCCCTCCTAACTAGGCTCCATGGGATCCGGCGCTATACCTACCCATGAAACGGGGATGAGCTCCCAGGCCACAACTGCTCAACAGGTAACAAGGCTAAGTAACCTTCCTATATACAGGGTGAGTCCCTAATACAATCCACGACTCCATGGGACAAGTCCTTGGAAGGAATACCTAAACCTATGAAAGAGGGTGAGCTCCTCACACCAAGACAACTCCCACATGTTCATAATACACGAAAACGAACATACCGCTAAGAAACCATTTAAAAAGGTTTAAACATAAAAGCTGATAGGGTAAGCATTGCATCGCTTCCTTAGCTAAGTATCCTAAGTTGGGTGACTGCAGCATCCACCTTAAGGAGAAATGTTAAAGACATTGCAAACACTATAAACGACAAGTAACAGAGCCAAGACAACCAAACATTAAAACATAACTAAGGCATCACCCCTACAGGGGGAGCATTCCATTAGATACTACAATAAAACGCCCCAAGGGCCAAGTACAATGATAGTTCAACCACAAAAGACATTTTAAAACACTAAAAGGCTGGATCATGGGGTAGATGAATCTTCGGCTTCATTGGTGGCATCGCCCTCACCGGTGGAAGCCAAGGTTTGGTTACCAACATCATCATAGAGGGAATCAGTGTCAAGACCTGCAAACGGATCATCTTCGCTGGAAGGAGGGATAGACTCAACCTCCAGAGCTTGAAGGGGGGAAGGACTCTCAAATACCTGCTCCAAATTAGGAACCTTTGAAGAATCAGCAGGTTTTGCACGTTTAGAACTACCCTCCCCACCATCAGCTCCATCCAACATGATCTTGAGAGGCCTTTTTGACACATAGGAACTGAACACCTCATCTCATCGGCCGCATCCTTCTTCAAACCCTCTGGCTCCAAATCTTGCAGGAAGGAGAGGGGTTGCTCAGAAGCCTTGGCAATGGCTGAGACATAAGGATAAGTGGCAAGCTCCATCGCCTTCACGGCGCTCACAAACTCCTCCCCAGATGAAGGCTTAAAAGACGGCAGCTCCTCAAGTACCTGACCCTCCTGAGCCGCTTTAAAACCGGCTTGAATCCCTCCATGGCGACCAAAAGATATGGCTTTTGCATAAATGTCTGCCAGAGGAGCATTAAACTCTTGAGACTGCAGGAGGTTGGTAACAAAACGGGCCACACCCTTGGAGATTAGCCACTCCCTTTCCTCAGTTAACCGGTCCACCTGGACCCGGAGCTCCATTCCCACTTTCTCCACCGCAACCTGCTCCTGCTTAACTGCCTCCCTGGCCCGAGCCAACCCTGCCCTCTCCTCCGCCACTTTAGCCTTCTCGTCGTTCAGACCCTTGAACATTTTGTCAAACTTCTCCTTCTCCAAACTAAGCTGGGTCCTAGACACAGCCAACTCATGCACCAAATCCTTCTCCCGGGCAACAAACCTTGCCAACTCCTCCTTCGCCTTCACCAACTCAAGCTCATGCTCTTCATAAACAGTCTCTACTTGTTCTCTTCTCAGCATCAGTTCTCCCCACCTTGCCATACCGCCGGGGAACAAAGACAGAAATTGACCAAAATGATAATACATTTTCTTCATCACATCCTTATCCATCCACTCTTTGTGAAGCTCCCTCTCGGCATCAGGGACACAATGGTCAATTAAATCACGACAAACAGAAGCTTTCTTCAACAGATCAGAAGCTTTAATATCCCAGTCTGGCACAAATACTCCTTCACTACGCTCCTTGTGGGCAGGAGCGTCGGAAACCTCCTTAACAACAGCTTTAGAACTCTCACCCCCTTCGGTTTGCAACAACTTTGGACTAGTATCCTTGATCACCACATCCTTCGGCTTCTTGAAGACAGTATCATCCTTCTTTGGGGAAGACAATGTAAGCTTGCCCTTCCCTGGGGCAGGAGAATACCCCAAGGCAGAGGCTATAAAAGAAGAATCTTGGTCTTCATCTTCAAGGACCAAGGGAACAGCAGAAGAGCTCCCCTGACCTGAGGAAGCAGTCTGAAGTCGCTTACTGGAGCGACGGACGGTAACAGACTTCTTCCCCGATGGTTCCACAGCAGCAACAGAAGAAGTAACCACACTTGTATATTCACCCTGAAAACGGACATGCTCAGTTTTCACCACCACATTCTGGCCCTCAGCAACATTCCGAACTTTAAACTTCACATCAGCGATGTCATCTAGAGCCAGGAAGTCCAGAGTACTCATCTCTGCAAAAAGAAAATGGTTAGATAATACAATAACAAGAAGGATGCCAAAGAGGAGCCAGGGAGACACATACCCTCCCCACCATGATAGATCACCGGGTCAGTCTCAGGATCATCCCAGTTAACACTTAGCCCCATCATCACCAAGAAATCCTCAGGAAAGGTTCGGAGACGAGTAGGAAAACTACGAAGTTTCTCCAACAATTCTTGGTCAAGAGTGTCAGGATCGGGTTCCTTCTCGTTTAGAGGAGCATCCGAAGACCTCCGAGGAGCCTTAAAGGGTAGAAAATCAGCGTTCAAGAAAAAGAACTTGTCTTTCCAAGGAGAAACAAGCCCAATCACACTGGAAATGAGGGCTGGTTCACATTGAGTCTTCTCAATAGTAAAGCAGTTCCCATTTTTGGCCAACCTAAAGAACCGCCGGTACATAGCCACAGAAGGCTCATAACCAAGGCAACGACATACTATTTCGAAGTGCAAAACCCTAGCGACTCCGGAGGGACATAGTTGATCAAGAGAAAGTTGGTGATACTCTAGAACATTCAGAAAAAACTTAGAAAAAGGATACCTAAGGTTACCCTGGTCAAACTGACGTGTATACACGGCCACCTTGCCAGAGGGAACAGAGGTAACAAGGGTTTTCCCCTTCAGAACGGAAGGATCAAAAGATAAGGGAATACCGATCTCGGTACAGAACCGTTCGGCATCGGACTTGGACAAACGGGTGAACTGGGATGCAAGATCAGTTTTCGACATAATGAAAAACAAATGTGACAAGGGAAGAGTTTGCTTACCGGGATTTATAAGAAAAGGAAGGGTTCGCCGGTTAAGGAAGGATCGTGGGAGAGAGAAGGCGGTTTTCCAATTGAGGAAGTAAATGAAGGGTAAAAGGAGGGGTTATCCCCTTTATAAAGAATTTAAAATTTGAATTAATTGATCTTGGGCGGTTACCAAGGGAAACCGTCGCTCAGCTGTCCCATAGGATGACATCAGCCTAGCTCCTTGTCAAATCAGCAGTCATTTTGAGCAGCTGATGGGACAAGCGCCTGCTCCCAAGGATGCAATGATGGCTAGAAATATTATTTAAAAATACGGCTATCATGACAAATGCAAGGCCAGAAACTCGCACAAAATTTAATAAAGGAAGAAGTATGACACCAACGCTCCCATGAGGGAGCTCGGGGTCTAACAGATTACCCGGTGCCAACATAAGCCTGAACGGTATTGCCACCGGGGAAAACGACAATTTACAAGTCACAAGCACTTCTAACTTCTTTACAAATGCTTATGACTGGGGGGCTGATGACGTGGGTCCTAAAACGATAGCGGTTAAGTCCCTCGTCGAAAAGATAAGCGAAGTTAAGTTGATTAGGAGGCTGCCCGACTTACTGGAGCTGATATAAGGCAGCTTACCTGCCATGCGGAAGCCTCAGGGCTGAAAGCAAACAGTAAAAAACCTTGGAAATGATAAAAGGGGATTTTGGCTTATTGTCATAGCAAAGGACAAAACACCACACAGCTCCAAGCTTGGCTTTGGAAATGACAAAAGCTGAAAACATCCTAAAAGGGTAAAGTCTCACTGCAGGGAACCAAAAGAGGGTTAAACACAACCAGGTATGGTAAGGAGGCTACCCTGAGGGAGCTCCTGGGCAGAATTTCGTTGCCTATATAAGGAGACCCTTGGGTAGACATTCCACACACACTTCTCACTTATTCTCTCTACTCTAATACTCTCTACTCCATTATTTCCCAACTCCAAAAGAATACATACTTATTCTCACGCCGGAGTCCAAACGCAGGAGGCTCCCTCCTGCGTTAAGGCTAACGGTGTCTGCTACCTTTGTGCAGGTCCTTCCAGGAGCTTGAAGACCCCTGATCCCACAACTAAATCTGAACCTAAACTTAAAACCTAAATCTCAACATAATATACCTTTAACCTATAATCCTAAGCATCTCCTAACCTAATACCGGTCATTTTCCTTGTGTAGCAACAAAACACAATATGAAACGACTCAATAATATACAAACTTACAACCAAAATCTGATGTATTTTACAATACAACAATCATTGAATTTGATTAATCAAATCAAATCAACTGTGATCTTAACTTAAAACGTTTATGTTGCAATATCAAATGTCTTTATAGAATGTTTTAGGAATCATGAATATTTTTTAGAATTGGTGATTAACTGTTATGGGTACTAACCCTCGATTATTGAATTTGATTACCTGTCGAGTACCGGAGGATATAACCATAGGATCATAGTGACATATTATTAGGAAAAAAAAAAGTTGCCATCATATTTATTATTATACTTTTTATTATCATTTTAACAATCATATTATTACACATAACAATCATTTTACACAAAACGAAATTCAACGAAATGATAATTCATTCATAAGATATTAATTGTAACCATCATGGCTAGCTAACAACAAGACAAAGGGAATTTTTCTTGTGTAGAACAAATCCTGGAGTCGTCAGTGTGTCGACATCCTCTGTCTTCATCCCATTAGGCAAGCTCCACTCGAACGCGTACAAAAGATTCGAAAGGATCAACTCAACCGTCGTAGCTCCAAGTAACATACCAGGGCACCCTCTTCGACCTGACCCAAACGGGATGAACTCAAAGTCCATACCCTTATAATCAATACTACTTCCAATAAACCTTTCTGGCTCAAACTCATTAGGGCTTTCCCAACTATTAGGGTCACGCCCAATGGCCCACACATTAACATAAACCAAAGTCTTTTTAGGAATTGTGTATCCGGCTAAAACACATTGATCATTGGTTTCATGTGGTATTAAAAGAGGTGCAACCGGGTATAATCTGAGTGTTTCTTTTATTACTGCCTTTAAATATTTCAGCTTTTGCAAGTCATCTTCATCAACATTCCCTTTGTTTCCAATAACATTTCTTACCTCTTGCTGAACCTTTTTCAAAGCTTTTGGATTCTTAATGAGCAATGTCATAGCCCACACCACGGTTGATGCAACCGTCTCGGTACCTGCCAAAAAGACATCCTGCAAAATTGTCTTTGTAAGTGTGACTAAATGTTAAGGGTACACACAAGTGAAGCCGCACGAGAGTCGAGACTAGCTTGTTAAAGGCTCAAATCAACTTGTGTTAAAATGAGCTCAAACCTAAAAATAAGATTGTTTAGTAAATGAGCCTGAGCTTGAGCCTAAGCCTGAAATGCACTTATTGGGATCAAGTAGACTCAGCATACTATTTATAAAATTTTGTTGCACATATCAAAATATTTCAATATAAAAATTTCTATTTAAATAACTGATAATATATATTTATGTAATATAAAAATCATAGGTTCATTGAGGAACCTCAAAAAGTGGGAAAACGAGTAACCATGCATTTAACATAGTAAATATATCACAAAAAATACCAATTTAACATGTAAAAAAAATTCAAAAATTTTCTTGGACTTTTCGCATATAAATGCATGTAGAAGCCTTTTTAATAAAACAATTTTTTAAAAGTGCTTAAAATTAACAAAAAAATGTATTTTTTTTACAAATATTATTTTTTTATTGGAATGGCTTATATGTTATATGCAAAAGCTCCAAAAAAGTTTTTGATTTTTTTTACATGTGAAATTGATTTTTTTTTGTGATATATTTAACATGTTAAATTCATAGCTCCCCATTGAATCTCACACAATACATATATATATATATATATGGATCATAAGAGAATCAACTTCTATTTGAAAACTGAGAAAATCATTTTAGACCACACATTTCTTTAAGATAATTTTTTTTTGTTAAATAACAGCTTTATTTTCAAGAATAATTTCTTTTGTTTTTTTTCATTTATACATATGTGTATAGTGTTAAACATATATGTATGACACTTATTTTTTTAAACTCTAACACGTATAGACACGTATGTAAATTAAAATAACATGCTCTTACCCACAATCTATTTTTTATATAGATGTATGTGAAATCATTTATAAATATTTGCACATGTATGTACATTACAAAACATTTATGTACATATATGTAGAACACTAGTTTTTGTAGCTTTAAACACATATATACACATATGTATAAATGAAAAAAAAATATTTTTGTTAAAAAACTTGCGATTAAGCAAAAAAAAATTATTTTTGCCTTACAGAAATGTATAGTCCAGAATGATTGCTCAGTTCTCAATTTGGCCAAAGGTTCTTGTTTGAACCAAATCATATATATGTGTGTGTGTGCGCGCGCGGGCTCAAATTGAGAACGCTAAATATCGCGAGAACCGTGAGAATAAATGAGATAACCAATCAAAATGAATCTTTTTTAATTATTATAATTAAAATATAACATTAAAAAATTAATTTTCTTTCCAAATAATTTATCTTTTCTTGCAAAAACACTTTGAAACTAACTTTTTACACATTATGAAACAGTTTACACATGTATAAATAGTAACTTTACACATGTGTGAAAATAATTTATTTTCGTATACGTTTAAATTTTTACGTATAAATTGTGTTTTTTGAGATTGTATTTTAATAATAAAGAGAAGTGTAAAAGAAATTTTGACTTTGAATGGTTTTAGATAGCGTTATTGCGATTCGCACGAAATACATGTGTCTCATATATATATAACCATACCATAGAAAATATAATTTCTCAACACGGTTAGTAAAAATCACATTGTTAATTGATAATACTTTCAAAAAGGATTTTATTGCTCATATAGATTTAATCTGCTTAAGAGAAGGATTGATTCCTACAAAATATTTTTAAAAAACCACAAATTTTTGTGATGGAATTACTACATCATTTGTATTTGTTAAGGATATTTCAAAGGTGGTCATCGTGGGAGCTCCATTTTTATCAAAAAAAATTCCCCTAAAGGAACTTAATGAAAAGGGATTTTCAGCCACCTATAATAGAAAAATCCTTTATTTTGAGTTCATAACGAGTCAGGCCTGAGAGTGCTTCAAAAGTACGCACGAGAAAATCGCGAATTTTACAAATAAAGCTCAAGCTTTGTAAGTTTAACAAGCTGAGTTTAAGTTTATAGGCGAGCTAAGGCTCGGTTGGACTCGTTCACACTACTATATGCTAAAATGTTTTGTATTCTTGAAATCTATGACCCTACCTACCATTAGTATTGCTTTGATGTGGTCGAAAGTGAGACCAAATGAACAGGAATCATCTTTCTTGAGCCGAAGTAAGATATCAACAATGTCGTCTTGCTGTTTAGGTCCCTTGGGATTCAAATGCTCATCAATAAGATCTTGGTAGAACACATCCATATCGTTGAAGTTCTTCTCTAGCCTAGCCATGCTTCCATTTAGATGATCAAGCCACCCCATGAATGGAAAATGATCCCGAAAATAGAATTTGACCAACACCGCTTGACACTCCAAAAGAAGCTCATGAAATCGGCTCATTTCCTGCCCTTGCCTCATATTGTAAGCAATTCTACAGATTATTGTACTCGTGAGAGTCATTATGGCCTCGTTTAAATTAACCACTACTTCAGGTGAACCTGAAGTAGTTATTTGTGATCTTATCCTGTTGATCGTGAGGAAGACTTCTTCCTCACGATCATAACGGAAAGACTGCACTCTTTTGGCCGTGAGCAGATGGAGTGTGCAAATCTTTCTCATTTCTCGCCAGTAATCATTATAAGGCGTCAAAACCAAACCCTTGTAGCCATAAGTGATCTTTCGTTGCCCTGTGAAAGCCGGCCTACTACAAAAGATCACATCGTTTGTTTTTAGGACTTCTTTTGCCATTTGTGCTGATGAAACAACAACCGCTTGCACCCGACCTAGACGCAGGGACATGAGGGGGCCGTAGCTTTTTGATAGCTTCCATAGGTGGTCGGAAAGGTGGCTTGTGTGTAGTTGGTGCAAGTTTCCAATCAAGGGAAGTCCAAAAGGGCCTGGTGGAAGATTTGATCTAACGTTTCTACCTTTGTTAAGGATAGACACTAGGATTAGAGAGAAGAGTGTTGATATGATCACCAAAAACGTATCCATTATTGCATTCCTATGAACACTTTGGTCCTAATTTATATAATTGTGGTACCAATTATATGAGACGTTGCTTCAATTATTTTCAAAAAGTTAGTTACCCATGTGGGTTGTCCTATTTTGTCTCGTAGCCGCAGTACATAATTAACTTTTCCCCTCGTGTTTTTGATGCCTTGTTACGCGTCATAGAGGTACCATGTACTATGTATTGAATGAGGTCCCTACATTTGCAGGGTGACAATCTGAAAAAGAAAGTCCTATACGAAGCGTAGAGGTCTCTACGCGTGGTAGAGGGTCCTGGTAGGTACGAGCACTAAACCCTATATGAAGTGTAGAGGCCTCTACGCTTCGTATAAGTCCAGAATTCATGCGTTATGGGAATCATTTAACTAAACACAAACATCACAAACCAACCCCAAATTGAACAATCCTATCAAGCCTTTCATATCACGATGTCGTCTTGTGACCTCAGTACGTTTTTGGCGAATATTCGAACCGGTCTTACATCTCTGTAAGCGTTTACGGACCGGAAGTTGAACGAGGTGAGGAGGAGGTTGTATCTATGGTTCTTTGTAATGACGACGCGGTGGCGGTTTAGTTACCAAAGTCTCACCATTAAGTTGTTTCAGGAGTATGTAGATGAAGCAAAATCATTCTACGTACCACAAGGCTATCTTCAATATGCATACGGGACTTACCATTCGCAAATGTTAGAACAACACACACTACTAGAAAAAAACCCCTTTCTTGACGCGCATTGCGCGTCATAAAAGGGTGTTTATGACACACAAAAAAGTGTCAAGGAAGAACATGTCATTAAATTTTTATGACATGCAAGCGCGTGTCATCTTTTAATGACACGCATTAATGACACTCTTTTATGACATTTTTTTGACACGCTTTCACGACACACCTTTATGACACTCATTTTGCGTGTCATGCTTTTTTTACCTTTTTTTTTTTGCAAAAATACTAATAACCGTGGATTTAAATTTTTATTTATAATAACAAAATTAATAAATTTCATAATAAAATTGCATATATATATAACACAAAAAACCCATTACAATATAAATGCTTGTCGAATCCTACCACAAGTATTAAACGGCTACAAAATATTGTGTCAATACATTACGTGTTAGTCTAGACCTAAACATATGGATCACTTGAAAATGAAGGTTGCGGCATAACTTGACAATTCTTCCCGAATGACATCAATATCCACATCCGTGTAAGCATCTACTTCTCTCGCAACCTGCCCTGACTTGTTCAAAGAAACCAAGCATCACCTCAGGAAACGTAAAATAATATATTAGTAGCCTTTAGTGAACAACTGCAGCCTTACCACTTCTGTTTACCAAATCTGCAGTAGCCTTTGGATTCATCATCACAAAATGCAATAACAACCAAAACTACTAATTAATAAAAAAAAAAACATTCCACCCAAAACTACTAACTAATAAAAAAAAACCATTTCAGTACAGCCCATGAATCCCATGTCTTGCAATCACATTTCTAGTTAGATGACCCATTTCCATTATATTTACTCGAACCCAAAAAAAAAGGAATTAGATGACCCATTTCAATTTCTAGTTAAATTCTAAATAATGATACCTGTACTTCTGCAAGAGTTGCAAAAGCCGTTGTACATTCTCAAGTCTAAACTTTATCACAAAATGCAAATAACAACCAAAACGCCTCTATTGTCATCATCAGAATGAGGGTGTTTTAGCAGATCTGTGTGAAACGACAACCGTTTAACAAAAAAAAGAAAAAAAACTCCAACCGAAATTCTCACTCAACAGGTAATCCGTACTTGATTATTAGAGGAATTCCTCGTTGAGAAGGTCTTCTTGACTGGTTCGTAAAGCTTCAAGAACCTGTTCAAAAACAAAGAGATGGCATGGGATACGATACGGATAACACCTTTCTGTTCATACCTGTATTCTTGACCGGTTCGTAAAGCTTCAAGAACCGTCTGGTACAGAACTCGAGCGACGGGGAGAGGCGGGCGGTTGTTGTTGTTGAGGATTGTTGTTGTTCTGGTCTATTGTCATCTCAACTCAGATCTGGATATTTTTTGTTTGGTTTTGTGGAGATTGATGGAGAAGGTGTAAGGGTGTTTGAGCAGATCTGATCGATGGAGAGGGTGTAAGGGAGTTGTAATGTTGAAAAGTGTTTTGAGAGAGTTTTGTAAGTGGAGGAGGGTTTTGGGGTAGATAGAGTGAATGAAAATATATGAGAGGGAGTTTTAAAATTTTTAGAAAATTGAATTATGACACGAAAAGATGACACAGTTTTTTATACCGTCATATTTTCTATTTCGTGACAATAAATTCTTGACACGCAAAAATGCATGTCATTAATTAACCAAATTTTATAAACCATGACAATTTTTTTATGACATACGCTTTTGAGTGTCATAAATGAGTGCGTGTCATAAAATGCGTGTCAAGATATGTCTTTTTTCTAGTAGTGACAAGACGAGTATTAGGAAGGTGCTAAGGACTTTGAGGATGGTGATAATGACGTCGAGAAAGGTGTCGAAGACGAGGAAGGTGTTGGCAACGAGGATGATGTTGGCGACTAGGAAGGTGTTGACATCAAGGTGGAACCTGACTCGGATGTTTCGTTTGAAACCAATCATGTGTGTTTATGTTATTAATATTTATTTTATTCAATCAATACATATAATTCTAACACACCGTTGTTTCAACAATTTGGGTCTCTTGAACAGTTGTAGGTGGGTTTACAAAAGATCACTTGATAGCGGTTACGTCATTGTGACGCGCGACACAATTTCAAAATGCAATGGGTCGTCAGCAAGGATAGTGAACATATGGTTGCAATGCCAGCGTGTTAGCGAATACAATAAAACAACCAAAGTTCGGGTTTTTGGTAGCAAAAAGATTAATTATCCTTTCAAACTAATATGGAGACTAGTCGCTCATAATGGTACTTGGAGGTCGGAGGTGAAGGAACAAAAACATAAGCATGAACCTACTGTACATCTTGAGGGTCACACGTGTGCTAGGAGGCTGACCAAGACGAAGAACGTATGGTGAATAGGATATATCTTCGAAACATGGAGCCAACAAACATACATCTAACCATAAGAAAACAAAACCTACAGACCATGTGCATTCTACAAGACATAGAAAATGCGATAAAAAAAGTATAAACAAAAATGTACGGCGATCAAACTCCAATGCAGATACTTGAGAACAATGTTGCAAAACAAGGCCGAGTTGACCGATTACTAGCCAAGTACTCGCTACAGGTTAGGTCGCCGAGTATAGCTGAGTTGGTTGAGTACTTCGAGTACTCCCCGCCTAGGCCGATTTGACTCCCGAGTACTCCCCTTCCTAGGCCGAGTACTCGTAACTCCCCAGTTGACCGAGTTAGAAGTGCCTAGCGAGTTCTGCAACCATGCTTAAGAACATGTAGGTTGAAAAGAAATTTGTTTTCTACACCCGGCAGAATACCTCCACAAATGCTGTGGAGGAGGTTTTCTTCGTTCATTGTTACTCATGTAATTTGTGGAGTGCATTCCCACATGTGCTGATGATTGACGCCACCTACAAAATGAACGAGTATAAACTTCTATTTGTTCATGTTCTGGGTGTGACATTGACAGACAAGTCGTCTGTGTCACTCATGCATTTATCTCCAAAGAAAACCATGCTAATTACATTTACGAAAATATGTATGGCAACTATTGTGACAACCGGAAACTTCCGATCAACACCGATGTGATTTTTATTATGTCAAATAATTATTTATTGTAAATATTATTAAGTTTTGAGTTTCGGAAGTTAACAGATCGTTTAAACAAAAGGAAACCGTGATGGAATCTTTTAACGTGATGTAAACGCGTACATCGAACGCACGTGCTAGGCGACGAAAATATTTATAATTTTTGCTCGGTTTATTTTTATTTTTAATTTCAAACACAACCGACTAACTTTTGTAATTTAATATTGAAACAAAACACGAACCGAGGCGCGATACGTTTTAAACGGGTTCATATACGTGACATCCATCTACCAAATGAACCCTAGGTATAAAAGCACATTATCTCTTTCTTCCCTCATTATTATCAGCCGCCTACACCTCTCTCTCTCTCTCTAGAACCCTAACACACACACACACACACACACACACACACTCTATCTCTAACCTCTCTCTTTCTCCTCTCCCGATCTGTCTCTTCTCCCTCGCAAGTGGGACGGTTCCAGTGGTGGATTGTCGGGATGTGAGGGTTTGCAGGGGTTCACGTCGTGGGGGTTTGGGTATGGGGTTGTTTCTGGTGGTCGAAGGTTATGACCAGATTCGGTGGTGGTTGTGATGTGCAGGTGGTGGTGG
This sequence comes from Ambrosia artemisiifolia, assembly GCA_032199755.1. Lineage (NCBI taxonomy): Eukaryota > Viridiplantae > Streptophyta > Magnoliopsida > Asterales > Asteraceae > Ambrosia > Ambrosia artemisiifolia. Next base: position 38,789,992 of record CM063528.1, on the reverse strand, counting down.
TGGTTCGTGGTGGCTCTGATGGGGTTTTCGGTGGGTAGTTGATGGTTCACAAAGGGGCAGCAGGTTTACGGTGGTCTCGGTGGTTATTAATCGGTGTCGTGTGGTGGTTATGGTCCGATCTGGTTCCGATGTTGATGGTTGTGGCTGTAGTGGTCCGAATGTGGTGGTGGTTCAACAGTTGCAGGGTCGGGTTAGGTGGTGCTTGTGATCGTCCAGGTCTGGTCTGGTCCGGTCTGGTGCGGTCAGGTCCGGGTCCTGTCTGGGAAACAGATTCAGTACGAGTTCCTGATTGGCTCAGCTTCAGTTCTGGTTTGGATATCGAGTCCGGTTCAGGTTTGTTTGTGCTTGGGTCTCAGGTCATTTTGAGCTCGTTTTGGTTAGGTTCAGGTCATGGTGCTCGAGTCAAGAATATGTCTGTTGGATTGTTTTGGTTTTGGTCCAACCGATTCAAGTTCAGTTCGTGTTTGTTTTGGTTGCTCGCCTCAACGAGTCAGATCAGCTCGGGTCAAGGTCTGGTCAGATTCGGTTCGGGTCTTGTTCGGGTCAAGTGTCTCGGGTCAGTTTTGCGGTTGTTGGTTCGGTCCGGTTCTGGTCGGGTTGATTCTGCTTTGGTTGTGCTCGGGTTCGGGTCTCGGTTTGTTCGTTAGTCAATGGTTCGGCTTGAGTTGAGATGGGTCTGTTACGGGTCTCGTCAATCGGGTCAGATTCGGTTTTGGATTCGTGTTCGGGCTCGGTCAAACCTGGTCAACGGATCAACGTTCCAGTCTACACGTAGCTCGAGGTGGCTCCGGGTTACGCGCCGTGATTTGGGCACGAGGAAGTCGGTCGAGGTTTCAGGCTTTGTTTGCTAGCTTAGCATGGAAATTAAGGTGAGTTTCACGGCCCCACTCTTTACTGCTTTCGTTTTCGGGGGAGAAACATGCTTAGTGCTTCGGTTAATAAAAGATCATGTTATGCTGGGTTGGTTGTACGTTTCATTTATGTTCTATGCACATGTGGTTCACGTTGTGACAGTTCGTTGACCGTTGTGGCGGTAGTTCGTTAATTGTGAATGCACAGTTCGTTGACCACGGAGTGGTAGTTCGTTGGCCATGTTTGAGCAGTTCGTTAGTCGTTGTAAACGATAGTGCGTTGGTCGTGTTAAACGGTAGTTCGTTGATTGGTTCGTCTCAGAGTCTAAACGTCTAACAAGTATTTACATCAGTCAATAGTAACATGATTGTTCTTTCAAAAGCTCGTGAAACATTTTCCTTAAAAACCTGTGAACTCACCAGTATTTTATACTGACGTTTTTAGCATGTTTTCTCAGGTCGTTAGAATTGCAGAAACTGGATAGGCGCACGGAGTCGCACTGGAGTCGTACTCGCGTCTAGGATCATTATGCATGTTTTCTTTGGGATGTTAAACTCTTAAACTTATGTTTCTATTTACTTTTGACTTTTGTAAACTTAAACGCTTCCGCGCTTTCAAATGATGGTTTTTAAATGTTATGCATGATTTTATTTACGTATGTTTTTACATTTAGACGTCGTTTATTGTGACCGTTGACTTGGATCCTGGTGTATCACACGCCTCGTGGTAGAACTCCGCTTGTGGAAATTTGAGGGTGTGACAGATTGGTATCAGAGCCAATGGTTATAGTGAACTAGGACTGCATGTAGAGTCTAGTCTATTGCCGAGTCTCACACACACTAGACGGTCACATATGGTTGAGTCTTAACATATGGGTAACATATTGAATTTGTCGGGGTGTCGGTGTCATCATCTTTTAAGTCGCATCATCTGTTTAATTTTGAATCTAGTATTCGGTGACTTGAACTTCAAGCTTGAAGTGCATTTAGAGGATCATGTAGAGCAGTTTATCATGTCGGGTGCACACGGAATCATAAACTGGAATGCATGAAAATCCTAGTGGACCTTGCGTTTGGACGGATGGACCCGAATTGGACCTAGATCAACTTCTTATGATTCCTATAGGGTTACACTACGGGCGAACTAGGACGATCCTGATACGGTTACCGGTATGCCTTCTTGTTTGTCGCTATGCTTCGCTTTTATTTTGGTTCTCGTTCTGTTAAGGGCTTCATATCTGTTAAGCTTTATCTGTTACTGCCTATTGTGCCTACGCCTTGGAAGGGTAAGTCCATGGTTATCATGTGTCGTGTTGCATCTAGTTCGGGTCTGGGGTGTGTTAATTCTATGTGAGGAGGTCATCATTTGTCTTGATTCGCCAACGTGACATCCGTAATCTGGAGACACTGCTTGGACGGTACCTAGTGCTTCGTCTATACCGATCACAAGGGTCTTCAGCATATCCCCGGTCAGGCTGGGTTGATTATGTGACAGTCTATAGCAATCATCTTGAATTCACCTTGAGGAATCAGTTCCTCGGCTTGGGGGTACTTGTTCTTATTACCTTTAGTTGTGATCCTTGTATCTTTTTGTGTTTCTGGGGAGCGTTGCTTTGGGCATTGGGTACTCAGTTGCATGCGTGTTTGCGACGGGCGTGATTGCCGATCCTCCCCTGTTCGTGTCATTTGTGACTTTGCCTTTCTTAAACCAGTTTAAGATCTTGATGATCTTGTTCCTCGAGCTTCTAAGGTTCCTGTTTTAGAACCTAGTTATATCTTTTGAGTACGATTTACATTCCTGTTCTTTTGTGATTAGTGGCCTTCAACATTCAATCGTAAAGGAATCTAATTTTTGGTTGATTAATTATTCTTTCACAGAATCAGACACGTATTTTGTACACGTGTCAACAGTTGTATGTTTGGATTCTGCATTAAATTCAAACACCCCTTGTGGCGTGTAATGAAAACGTTGGTGCATTAGTTTCTTCGATTGAAGTGCGCCAATAGTATTTGTTGACAAAAGCTATTGTCTACACTTTGCATTCAGTTGATTCTAAAACTTTATCTCGTACCATTGTATCGATAAGTCCGTTCACTCTTTGTTGTACTCCCATTGGTTCTTTGAAGGTATCCTACCCCAAATTTTGAGGACAAAATTTTTGTAACATGGGGAGAATGTGACAACCGGCAACTTCCGATCAACACCGATGTGATTTTTATTATGTCAAATAATTATTTATTGTAAATATTATTAAGTTTTGAGTTTCGGAAGTTAACAGATCGTTTAAACAAAAGGAAACCGTGATGGAATCTTTTAACGTGATGTAAACGCGTGCATCGAACGCACGTGCTAGGCGACGAAAATATTTATAATTTTTGCTCGGTTTATTTTTATTTTTAATTTCGAACGCAACCGACTAACTTTTGTAATTTAATATTGAAACAAAACATGAACCGAGGCGCGATACGTTTTAAACGAGTTCATATACGTGACATCCATCTACCAAATGAACCCTAGGTATAAAAGCACATTATCTCCTTCTTCCCTCATTATTATCAGCCGCCTACACCTCTCTCTCTCTCTAGAACCCTAACACACACACACACACACACTCTCTATCTCTAACCTCTCTCTTTCTCCTCTCCCGACATGTCTCTTCTCCCTTGCAAGTGGGACGGTTCCAGTGGTGGATTGTCGGGATGTGAGGGTTTGCAGGGGTTCACGTCGTGGGGGTTTGGGTATGGGGTTGTTTCTGGTGTCGAAGGTTATGACCAGATTCGGTGGTGGTTGTGATGTGCAGGTGGTGGTGGTGGTTCGTGGTGGCTCTGATGGGGTTTTCGGTGGGTAGTTGATGGTTCACAAAGGGGCAACAGGTTTACGGTGGTCTCGGTGGTTATTAATCGGTGTCGTGTGGTGGTTATGGTCCGATCTGGTTCCGATGTTGATGGTTGTGGCTGTAGTGGTCCGGATGTGGTGGTGGTTCAACAGTTGCAGGGTCGGGTTAGGTGGTGCTTGTGATCGTCCAGGTCTGGTCCGGTCTGGTGCGGTCAGGTCCGGGTCATGTTTGGGAAACAGATTCAGTACGAGTTCCTGATTGGCTCAGCTTCGGTTCTGGTTTGGATATCGAGTCCGGTTCAGGTTTGTTTGTGCTTGGGTCTCAGGTCATTTTGAGCTCGTTTTGGTTAGCTTCAGGTCATGGTGCTCGAGTCAAGAATATGTCTGTTGGATTGTTTCGGTTTTGGTCCAACCGATTCAAGTTCAGTTCGTGTTTGTTTTGGTTGCTCGGCTCAACGAGTAAGATCAGCTCAGGTCAAGGTCTGGTCAGATTCGGTTCGGGTCTTGTTCGGGTCAAGTGTCTCGGGTCAGTTTTGCGGTTGTTGGTTCAGGTCCGGTTCTGGTCGGGTTGATTCTGCTTTGGTTGTGCTCGGGTTCGGGTCTCGGTTTGTTCGTTAGTCAATGGTTCGGCTTGAGTTGAGATGGGTCTGTTCCGGGTCTCGTCAATCGGGTCAGATTCGGTTTTGGATTCGTGTTCGGGCTCGGTCAAACCTGGTCAACGGATCAACATTCCAGTCTACACGTAGCTCGAGGTGGCTCCGGGTTACGCGCTGTGATTTGGGCACGAGGAAGTCGGTCGAGGTTTCAGGCTTTGTTTGCTAGCTTAGCATGGAAATTAAGGTGAGTTTCACGGCCCCACTCTTTACTGCTTTCGTTTTCGGGGGAGAAACATGCTTAGTGCTTCGGTTTATAAAAGATCATGTTATGCTGGGTTGGTTGTACGTTTCATTTATGTTCTATGCACATGTGGTTCACGTTGTGACAGTTCGTTGACCGTTGTGGCGGTAGTTTGTTAATTGTGAATGCACAGTTCGTTGACCACGGAGTGGTAGTTCGTTGGCCATGTTTGAGCAGTTCGTTAGTCGTTGTAAACGATAGTGCGTTGGTCGTGTTAAACGATAGTTCGTTGATTGGTTCGTCTCAGAGTCTAAACGTCTAACAAGTATTTACATCAGTCAGTAGTAACATGATAGTTCTTTCAAAAGCTCGTGAAACATTTTCCTTAAAAACCTGTGAACTCACCAGTATTTTATACTGACGTTTTTAGCATGTTTTCTCAGGTCGTTAGAATTGCAGAAACTGGATAGGCGCACGGAGTCGCACTGGAGTCGTACTCGCGTCTAGGATCATTATGCATGTTTTCTTTGGGATGTTAAACTCTTAAACTTATGTTTCTATTTACTTTTGACTTTTGTAAACTTAAACGCTTCCGCGCTTTCAAATGATGGTTTTTAAATCTTATGCATGATTTTATTTACGTATGTTTTACATTTAGACGTCGTTTATTGTGACCGTTGACTTGGATCCTGGTGTGTCACACGCCTCGCGGTAGAACTCTGCTTGTGGAAATTTGAGGGTGTGACAACTATATACTGTATATCATTTACATTCATAGAAACATAATACTACCTCTTTTATTATCAATTAGTTATACAATTTACATTTACGAAAATTTGATTTAGTATAAAAATCAAAGATGTATAGAAATCTCAGCGGAAGCGATTTTGTGGTTGAGTTGGGTTTGTTTATTTTAGCCCTGCAGCCGGAGGGCTGCTCGATTTCTAAACGCCGACGACTCTCATACCGGCGAGTGGATTATTTGTTTAGATAGTATAGAGATGGAAGAAGTGTTTTTTTATTGATAGATAATATTTTGGTACATTCAAATGAGGAGATAACCTCCTCTATAAATACATAAATGAAAATACATAAAATGAGGAATGAGCTAATCTTGGGGTATAAAATATGGAGCTAGTCTTAAGGCACAAATCTTGGAGGCACAAGTCTTGGGGCATAGAATAAGGAGGATAAATTATCTCCAATACTCCCCCTCAAGTTGGAGCGTAGATCATGAACGCCCAACTTGTCATGTAATGTTTCTTTCTTTTCGAACTCTACCCTTCAAGGTGGAGTGTTTTCTTTTCTTGACGGATTCAAAGATTTTGAACCCGATTTTTGCGAGTTCAAATGACCCGACTTTCCTTTTTTTCTTGCGGGTCCAAAGAAAACGACTTGTCTTTTTGCGAGCTCAAAGAGCCCGACTTTTCTTTTCTCGCGAGCTCAAAGAACCCGACTTTACTTTTTCTTGCGTGTTGAAAGAACCTGACTTTTCTTGCGAGCTCAAAGATTTGAACCCGATTTTTTTTTTCTTGCGGGTTTAATAAACCCGACTTTTATTTTCTTGCGGGCTCAACAAACCCGACTTTTCTTCTCGCGAGTTCAAAAGAACCCGACTTTTCTTTCTCGCGAGTTCAAAGAACTCAACTTTTTTTTTTTGCGAGTTCAAAGAACTCGACTTTTCTTTGCGAGTTAAGAAAACCCGACTTTTCCTCTTTGAGAATAGTTGTTCTTCGTTTTTTTTCGTCTTGTTTTCGCCCATCAGTGCATCCTTTATTTTTAATCACCTTTTTTTAAAAAAGGTTAAAAAAAAAAACAATTAACCCAAGACTTACCATTTTTTTTAAAGTTCATCTACTATACCGTATTCCCACTAACTAATTTTTAATATACCCATTGTTAACCATTTTACCATTCACTATTGTACCTGTTCCCGAACCTATTCTGCTCAAGGGTTTGCTCACCGGTTCAATAATAATTCTGGCGCTAGAGGTATTTTTTTTTGAACATTGACACCATAATGTAGTTAATTCAAAAAAAAAAAAAAAAAAAAAAACAATGGAACCTTTCTTTGACAAGTAATATTTTGCGTCTCAGGTTCGACTTTTGAGGGCATCTTTCTTGTCCATTTATTTTGCGGCCGTTTAGCGGTAAACATAGGGTTAACATTCAACCACCAGCCAAACGCAGTTTATTCTTCATCAATCCCTTCTTCAAACAATACTCAGAGGGTGTTTGGGATTGAGTTTCAAAACAACTTATTGATTTATTGGCTTTTTGGAAAAGCCAATAAGTCAATAAGCTGTTTGTGTAACCCAAAAGCACTTTCTGTTTTGACTTTTGGCTTTTAGCTTTTAAGGGTGGAAAAGCTGTTTTTGAAAAGTTAGAAATCCTGGTTTTTGGCTTTTGACTTTTGGAAAAAAAAAATTACAAATCTACCACCCATACAACCAATATTCACAATAAGCTAAGCGAAACAATTAAAAAATAACAATTTATTGACTTTTTGACGTTTCTCATCCCAAAAGCTAATTCAAACACTTTTTTTAAAAGTCCTTTTCAAAAAGTCATAAACCAATAAGCACTTTTGCATTTCCAAACTCAATCCCAAACACCCTCTCAAACACCAAACATTTAGGAACAATCCTCTTCTCTATACTCAACGAAATCAGAAAGGAAGGGCTACATGCTTTAAGGATTGGGTTTCTTCGTTTGTGTCGGCGTGTAGATCCATGGAGGCATCGAGTTCTTTTTGCTGTTCGGATCTCTTACGCTTGTAGGTTTTGCCGCCGAAGCCTTCGTCTAAGCGTCTCAAATCAATGGTGGACGCCATTGATAGATGATGGATGATAGATAAGATATGTGGCCGCCCCTTTGTATCAGATGGATGGTTTGAGGTTTTGTTTTTGGGAGTTTGATTTTTGAGTTGTGTTGTGTTGGGGAATTTTGGGATAGATTGTAGATGATGAGCAAAGTGTTCCAAGAATCGGAAACACTGCTCTGATACCATATAGAAATCTAAGCGGAAGCGATTTTGTGGTTGGGTTGGGTTTGTTTATTTTAGCCCTGCAGCCGAAGGGCTGCTCGATTTCTAAACGTCGGCGACTCTCAAACCGGCGAGTGGATTATTTGTTTAGATAGTATAGAGATGGAAGGCGACCCTCAAACCGGCGAGTGGATTATTTGTTTAGATAGTATAGAGATGGAAGAAGTGTTTTTTTATTGATAGATAATATTTTGGTACATTCAAATGAGGAGATAACCTCCTCTATAAATACATAAATGAAAATACATAAAATGAGGAATGAGCTAATCTTGGGGTATAAAACATGGAGCTAATCTTGAGGCACAAATCTTGAAGGTACAAGTCTACAAGTCTTGAGACATAGAATAAGGAGGAGAAATTATCTCCAATAAGATGTGTTACTTTGTGTTATGATTGTTAGCTGCACTCTTTTACACGTCGACATGCAGCTATTGAATGGAAACTTTATATTTTAATCACGGAAAATTTGATTTATACAATCTTCCAACTAGATTTAGGCATTACGTTAATCAGTTTATATAAAAGTAACAGGCTTCAAAGGTGAGGTTGCAACTCAAGAAACGAGCCGGAGATAAATGCACATGAATTGTGGAAGAAGTTACCCCAAGGAGACATCTTTTAGGCGAATAAAGTTAAGTAAAAAATTAAATGGCTCATTTTAAATTGGTTGAAAGTCATGCATTACTAATGTATATACATTGGCGGATTAACTTTATTTAAACTATTAGGAAATAAAATGGCCCCAGCTATTGGCACCCCCTTATTTCTATTTTAACTCCCCCTCAAACACCTCGCTTTGGCCATAGCGATGCGCTTCGGGTTAAATCGAAAGAGGGAAGTACAAGGTTGCAGGAAGAGCTGAAATTTTAAATCTGAAGCGCCTCGCTATGGCCAAAGTGAGGCGTTTCGGATCAGGGGTTTATTTAGGGTATTTTTTTTGTGTTTTGAAGTGTTTTTTTTTAATTTAATTATTGTAAAAAATTTGAAAAATCTAAAAAAAATTAAAAACAAAGTAATAACCCTAATTAAATTATCGTTAATAACTCTAAAAGTATTTATTTTTTTATGTTTTATTTTTAAAAAAAATAATAACCCTAATCAAACTATCATAAACCAAAATGAAAATTCTACCTTTCTAGATTCTACCCAATTCAGTACTTCCAGGAAAGATACAACATTAATCTTCGTTATCCTTTATCATCTCTAATAATTCAATTCCTAACAACTGTTCACCACTGTTAAGCTTAAGAAACGTAAAATGCGTAAATAATCGTTAAGTGAGGTTAATTATTATCATTGATTACATCGTTGACCTAAAGTACTAATGTGACTGGTCCTTGTTCTCTTCCCAAAGTACTAATGAAGACCTTGATTTGCAATATTTGAAAATTATCATTTCTTGACATGCTTGGTAACAGAGAGGAACACTTTCTTCTTTTGTTCTACAATCTTTGTTAGTTGTTAATGTTGTTATAGTTTTTTCTACTTTTAGAAAGGTTTGAGAGAGAATGTGATTGTTCTCGAATCTCAGTTAGTCTGAAATGTTACAAAAATGTGAAGACCTTGATCTTCGAATGTGGTATGCGCGTTAAATTTCATTAAATAAGTGAAAAGGGTGAATTGGTCAAACTTTGTAGAGGCCTATGTTTTACGGGAGGTGAGTTGGCAATCAAGGGATCCGCTTGGAGTCTAAAGCTTCGCGTGTCATCTTGGTCGAACTCATGTTGCAACATTCGTCTCCTGACTATATCACTCCTGTTGAGAGACCGCAAGGCTGCTTCTGTAGCTCTAACGTCATAGTTGGTTTGGAAAGATTGCTGATAGCCGTTTTCGGCATAAAAAACAACAGTATCATCCATAAAAAACAACAACATTATCATCCTAACGTCTAATATTAGGATATTGTTTAGCTCCTTGTTTGAATAATGGATCTCGTTGTTGCTACGGTTAGTGGATACCATGGAACAGAGAGATTTAAGCTAATCAAACTCATATCTCAAGCCGGTGCAAGTTATGTTGGAGCAATGATTGTGATGAATGTTGTATCTATTTTGAGGGTGTAATGATGATGATGTTGATGATTTGACAAACGATGGTGTGAATTGTCTCTTTACAAATAACGCAAGATCCTAAGGCAAATGAAGTTTAAAGGCTGAACACGATTAAATGTATTTATTGAGTCCTAAGGCAAATTAAAAAAAAACACTTCAAAACACCAAAAAAACCCAAAATAAACCCCTGATCCAAAGCGCCTTGCTTTGGCCATGGCTAGGCGCTTTGGATCTTACTTTTTCAGCTTTTCCCCCCTCGTACTGACGTTCGTTAAAAAGGAAGCCAAGCGACTCGTTATGGCCACAGCGAGACGCTTTAGGGAAGTGAAAATAGAACCATAGGGGTTTTATTATAACCACCCAATAAAAATATCAATCACAAGGCTTAAAATCCTCCTGTCATTATCATACGTTAAATGTATTTATTGAGTCAATGTGTATCTTTACTATAGACGAGTAGTTCTCTCCATAATAGGTGCATAGCTTTTTTGTATTACTAGTGGGGTGCCTTCGTGATGCGGCGGAAAACATAACATTTATACCGTTAATTTTAGGGGTGTGTAAAAGACGATATGATTGAGTTCAATTTCATAATGAAAACCACGTTAGCTATAATACATTGGACTCTAACCTAGTTAGTTATAAAACTGGGGATTCTAACCTGTTAGTTATAAAGAAAATAACTTTTATAAGTTCATGCAAAAGAGAAAGCTAACAAAAATTACATATCTAAATGTGTTTATCCCAAATAACAAAGTCTTAAAAATCATTATTATTAGTACCTGAATTGCTCTATTGAAAATAAATCTACAACAAGCACGTCAAGCTACAATGCTTGATAGATATGATTCACCTTATAGTCTCATACTTAACTATCTTGTAATAAAAATAAAAGCGCATCATACTAAATCAATCATCTTACTTGAAACTTGAATTGTAGGTCGTGTCACCATGGGTACTTCCTTAAATAGCGATCCATAAGTTCTTTATCACAAAAATGTTTTCAATTTTACTCGATGCATTTACTAATTGTAGTGTTAGTCTGTTACCAAATCCTTTTTTTTCTTATAGAAAGTAAAGCTTTGTATTTTTCTATTGACCAATCATTTGTATGTTTACTTTATTCACGAGTTCCAACCCTATATAATATAAAAAGCATTATCAACATCGATTTCATTTTAACTCCCGCTATGATATAATTATCTATTCATGATTAGATGATATAGTTAATCTAAATCTCTTATTATATTTCATAAGGTTATCATGGCTAAGGCAAAATAGGTGTTTGTCAAACTAAAGGGGAATGAAAAAAGATGTCAAAAATATATACCACAATACATAGATACATATACATGTTTATAAAAGTTAAGTTCCTACAAGATCATCAACTCAGAACAAGAGTAAACAAGGATGTCTTGTATAAAAAAAAGTCATCTTTTTAAAACCAAAATCTGAAAATACATACAAACATAACCAAAGTAGAGATAAAACATACAACACTTGAGTAACCTTTCTTGCCGGAATACGTTCACGTCTTTCGATGTATTCAAATGGAAAGCATCATTCTTGGTTGCTTTCTCTTTATATTCCACCTTCTGTCTAACCATTATTGTTATGAAAAAAAAAAGAAATTTCATGTATAAGAGTTTGTTGTCTCTTTAGTTTTCCTCAAGTAATTAATGAATCATATACTTTTATAAGCAGTTGAATCCTTTCAGTTTCTTTTTTTAATTGCTATCATGTTACAAGAATATGATGATTAAAAAATTTATTATTATATAATTCAAAGAAATTTAATTGTATTTATCAATTTATCCAATAATCCACTTATCAATTTAATACTTATGTAGAAAGACCATATTGCCACTTACTAATTTCATTAATTTGTTGCACCATAAACAAAAACTGTTGTAGTTACTTAAATTTTGTTGGTATCCTTATCAAATGCTTTATAATATAGTATATAGATCGGGTCTTCTTATAGTCTTGTAAAATCACTTGACAATTACCATTCAATATGGTATCAGCCTAAAAAAACATTTCAAGATCCTTTTTCTAGTCTCTTTCTTCCTCTCGCTTTTCTATACTTTCTTCTTTAATTTTCTACACCTTCTTCAATCTCCTCCTTTTCTTTTCTCTGTCCATGGCCGCCACCAGCATAGACATTCCCACCATCCTCATTCATACCTTTAGCCATCTAATCAACATAAAATTAAACTCCACCAAATATCTCCCATGGGAGAAACAACTTACCCCCGTTCTTACTTACCTCAACCTTGTTGGACATGTCACCGACACCACTCATCCTCCTTCCAAAACTATCATCACAAATGACAAATCTGTCATCAATCCCGACTACCTGGCTTGGTAAACCATTGACCAAAGGTGCTCCGACCTCTTAATCAACTCTACCCTAACCGAGGAAGCAATGGCCGAAACTATCGGCTATACAACCGCTCAAGCTATTTGGAAAGCCCTCGCCGAGGCATACAACCACTGTTCCATTAAGCGGATTCATAATATCAAAGACTCTCTTCCAACTCTTCAAAAAGGGACTTCTTCTATTTTGGATTATGGCCGGAAGTTTAAGGCTTTAGCCGATCAACTTGCAGCCATAGGACATCCCATTGGCGATGAGGAAAATTGCCACCGGTTCCTATGCGGACTAGGCGCCTCATTTGAAAACATTTCCACATCTGAAGGGACAATTCACCCAGCTCCCCTGTTTCGTGACCTCTTGGCCAACACGGAGAACCAAGAAATGTTTCTCTAGAAACTCCACGGTTCTTAAATACCCCAAGCAGCCTTTTATGCCCATCCAAACAAAACCAACACTCACCGTAACCCCTCATCTCATGGGAGAGGCCACGACTCTTCCTCATCCCGTGGGTGTGGAATCTCCTATCCCAAACGCCCCCTCATTGCCAACTATGTCGTAAAGATGGCCATTATGCAAGTACATGTCTTTAACTCGCTTCTTATGCTCAAAAATCGGTCTCACTTGATGCAAATCTAGCCAAGGATTTTCATGCTCAATGCAACATAGCCTCTGAAACTCCCGATTGGACCGCTGAGTCAGGTGCTCCAACATATATGTTAGCTTCGAATCATTGTTTAAATTATTCTAACTCTCAAACCGGTAACATTCATGTCACCTTTGGGAATAGTAACTCGTTACCTATCACCCACATTGGAAACATGAACTTAAATAATGCTATACCTTAACAAAATGTTTTAGTTGTTCCTAATCTAACTAAAAATCTACTCTCAGTCAGTAGATTAACGAATGATTCACCGGTCAATGTTCTATTTTCTAACGATTCTTTTTTTCAAATCCAGAACATAAAAACAATGGTGGTTCTAGCTAGAGGAATATGCAAAAATGGTCTTTATGTTCTTACCCAAGGTCACAAGTCACTTGTTGTTGTGCTTTCTGCATCGCATTTTCATGCATAATGGCAAAGTCGTCTAGGACATGTTTCTTTATACAAAATTTCAACATTAAATAAATTTGGTCATGTTTTTTTACGTCTTTGTTACTCAAAGCGGGATTATGCGACTCTTGTGAATTATCAATAATGAAACATTTACCATTTATTGACAACCCCAAACGTGCACCATGTGTCTTGGACCTTATTCAATGTGACCTTTGGGGACCCGCACCAGTGCCATCAGCCGACGATTATCGATACTATGTTATCTTTATCGATGACCACTCACAGTTCACATTGTTCTACCCACTAAAAGCCAAATCCGAATTTCCAAACATCCTCATAACCTTTTTAACATTTGTTCAAAATCAATTTTCATCTAATGTCAGGGTTTTCAAAGTTATGGTGGAACTGAATTTACAAATCATCAAGTACAAACGTGCTTTAAACAAAATGGCATACATCATAGACTATTATGCCCTCACATACCTGAGCAAAATGGGAGGGCGGAACGAAAACACTGTCACATCACCGAAACCGGCTTAGCTATGATGTTCAATGCCAAGGCTCCACCTAAACTATAGTTCGATGCCTTCACCTCATCCACTTAAATTATCAATCGTCTTCCCTCAAAAATTCTTGACGACAAATCACCTTTTGAAATTTTATTTAAACAAACCCCAACCTACTCAAATATACGTATATTTGGTTGTCGTGTTTTTCCTTATCTTAGAGAATATACATAAAATAAACTCCAACCAAGGAGTGCCCCGTGTATATTTATTGGTTATAATCCTAGGTATAAAGGTTTTCGATGTTTTGAACCAAAAACGACCGTGTCTATATGACTAGACATGCAAAATTTGATGAAGATGTCTTGCCTTTTCACACAAACTCGACACCCATTAATACCACCAACTTACCCATTACAAACTTTGAAGAACATCTACCCACCCCAATCACTCCACAAACTCCCTCATCTAAACAACCCACTTCTTCCATTCATCAAAACACTCACACTCCTTTCTGTGATGATTTTTCAGTCCACCCACAACAGCTAGCCATCAACAGCCCACCTCTTTCCAGGCCAGTTTCTTCCGACCATTTCAGCCCAGAACCCGTAAGCCCAAACCCCAATCCCTCCACTACACCAACCAACTCCACTCCCTCCCTACCTTCCACACATCCACCAAGCCCATCTTCGAGCCCAATGAACTCACCTCCAATCCCTACTTTCGCACCCACCATAAAATCCCAACCCATGACCACAAACCAACCCATCAACTCCCACCCCATGACCACTCAGACAAAAGATGGAATTTTCAAACCAAAACATTATGTCGATCTTTCACAAGTCTCTACCCATCAACTACATCACTCCCTCTTCTCCTCTCATGTACCAAAAGGCATCAAAACAGACATGAAAAATCCCAAGTGGATTCAAGCCATGCATGATGAACTCAAAGCACTAGGTGGAAATAAAATTTGGACTCTTGTTCCCCGCCCTTCTAGCACCAACAACATTGGATCAAAATTGATTTATAGAATCAAATATAAATCCATGGATCTCTAGATCTCTACAAAGCTAGACTCGTAGCTCAAGGCTTTACCCAAATATCGGGGCTTGATTTCTCACACCCTTTTAGCCTGGTTGTCAAATCTTCCACCATCCGAGTTGTCCTTAGTCTCGCCACCATTAACAAATGGAAACTCTGTCAATTAGACGTCAATAACGCGTTTCTAAATGGACATCTCACCGAAACAATCTTCATGGAACAATCTCCTGGTTTTGAAGACCCCAAAAACCCAACCAATGTGCGCAAACTAAATCGTGCTCTCTACAGCTTAAAACAAGCACCATGTGCTTGGTTTGATCACTTAAGCACATTTCTACTTCATCGTGGCTTTCAAAAAAATCGAGCCGATCCCTCCTTGTTCGTATACAATCGCAAAGGCATCTTAATTTATTTCCATGTTTATGTTGACAATATCATTATCACCAAGAATAAAGAAATCTTCATTACAAACTTCACCTCTTGTCTAAACAAGGAATTTAAAATCAAGGATCTTGGCTTGCTCAAATTTTCTCTCGGTTTTGAGGTCCATTAGACAAAAACCAGCCTCTTCTTAAATCAATCCGAATATGCCGATGACATTCTTACTAGAGTCGGTTTACTTGACTCCAAACTGGTTGCCACTCCTCTCACATCCAAAGACGGCTTCAACTCCCAAGGCCAACCGTTCCATGATCCCACTCTTTATCGGTCTTTCGTAGGTGCTCTTCAATATCTCACAATCACCTATCCCGGTCTCTCCCACGACGTAAAACAAGCCAGCCAATTTTTTCAAAAAACCCACCACAGATCATTACCTACTAGTAAAAAAGATTCTTCCTTATGTTAAAGTCACTTTAGCACATGGTCTAACATTTGACCGACCTACTAACACTACTTTATTAGGTTTTTCAGATGCAGATTGGGTATGATGTATCGATACATGAAGATCCACCTACGTACACTGTATTTATTTAGGTGGGAATTTAGTCTCTTGGAATGCTAAGAAGCAACCTACTGTTTCGCATTCAAGTTGGAGTCAGAATATCTAGCTATGGCAAATACGGAAGCATAGATCATTTGGATAACCAAACTTCTTCCGGAACTTCACGCTCTACCCCTGGGACGTCCAACATTATTGTGTGACAACAAGGGTGCTTTATTCTTAAGTCAAATTCCAGTCTCACATAAACGAGCCAAGTACATTGACATCAATTATCATTTCATCTATGAATTGGTTAACTCTGGAAAGCTCCACACAAAGTTCATCTTCATGGACAAACAAGTTGCCGACATTTTCACCAAAACGGTAAAGTTCATCTTCATGGACAAACAAGTTGCCGACATTTTCACCAAAACGGTTGATTGAAAAATTTAGATCAATGCTTTGTCTTGGATCACCATGTCTCGCATTGATCGAGGGTATTAGGAAATGTCAATCAAAAGGCTTAAAATTCTCGTGTCATTATCATACTTTAATTGTATCTATTGAGTCAATGTGTATCTTTAGTATAGAGGAGTACTTTTCTCCGTAGTATGTTCGTAGCCTTTTTGTATTTATAGGTCTTTTTGTAGTCTTGTAAAATCACTTGACAATAATTATTCAATACAAACATTACATGTTTCATATTTAAAACAAATATATATATATATATATATTATAAAATGAAAACCCTCTTGAGTTGAGAAAACCTTTCAAACCCATGTAAAAAATCATTTTTTTTTGAAAAAAAATAACCAATGTAAAATACATGTTTTTAAGTGTTTTGGACCAAAAAAATAAAAAAAGCGCCGAAGGAATTTTTTTTTAAAAAATAAACAAAGGTGCGAAAACACATGTTTACAACAGTTTTACAACAGCAAATAACTGAAAACATATGTAAAAAGCGTAACTTTGTTTATTTTTTTTTAAAAAATCTCTTCGGCGCTTTTTATATTTTTTTGGCCCAAAATGCTTAAAAACATGTATTTTACATTGGTTTCTAAGGTTTTCTCAACTCAAGAGGGTTTTCAATTTATCCTTCCCCTATATATATATATATATATATATATATATATATATATATATATATTTAACTCTTTTGAAGAGATACATAGGTAGGGGCGGAGGATTTAAAGGCTAGGGGGTGCCTCGTCTTCCCTGTTTTTTTACGCAATGGTAGAAATTTATGATTTTCATAGGTAAATTGAGTCCGGGTTGAGTCCGGCCCTGCCGATTTGATCTTCCGGCCACTACTGATCGAAAAAAATTGAGCCCGGCCCCCTCTGATTCGAGAACCAAGCTTCGCCACGTAACATAGCATCATTTTTTCAGTAATCTCTTCCTTTTATTTACCAAAGACAGATACACAAATAGTACAATACAAACTTTTCTTTTATTCATTATTTTTCATTTTGATATATTGTAACAAGAAAGCAAATAATGAGACGTATGAAAATGAAACATGGACCATTAAGTTAGCCCTTACAATGTCAACGAAAGTGTAACATATATGCTAAGAATAGCACTTGCTTCTGCACATTAGTATAACTTGCAGGTACTTGTCAACAAATTTTATCCATGTGTTAGAATCGTAATTAGAAGAATTCATTTATTTTAGGGTGATGTATTAAAACTAGTGACACTGAGTATTCATATTAGGTCTTGTATATTTTTGTGAGTATCTTCATCATTATCATTATCATACTTAGTTAATCCCACTAATGGCAAAAGCTAAGGTATGGTCTAAGAAGTGTAAGATGTAGACAGCCTTACCTTTACCCCATGTGAATAGAGAGGCTGCTTCCAATGAGACTCCCAACTCAATAATGGTTTTGTATCAAGCCTTAGACACAAGGCACATAACACTTAGCAACCAGGATAAACCCGATTAGTTCATGTACTCCCTTGTCTTTTTCTATCAACGTCACCATCTGATGCATGATTAGCCGTCCGTTATTTTTAATGTTATTTTCACGAAATTAGTAAAGTTAAAATTAGTGCAACTTTACTTTTGCTCCTGAGGGCCACACATATATACGTTATATGCACATAGTCATAAGCGGGCTGAATTTTTATGAGTATGCTTTGCATATTTTAAAAAGTGATTTGGGGTGGTTGTGAGTGGAGGAGAGAGACCGTTCCTCTTCATTTGTTTTTTAATATTATCTGAAAATCGTTGTGACTGGAAGAGAGAGTAAAAGTAATGATAAAACTATAAAAAAATATTATTTATTTAAAGAGGGGAGAGAAAATCTAGTGATTTTTAGTGTAATTTGATGATTAGAGACGGAGAACGTGATGCAAATGCTCTTATAGGTGTTTTTTCAAACTGATTTTGGCGCTGATGTCAAAAGTAAATTCCCCAAATCGATCTGCTTGCCATAGTTGTTTATCATATTTGCTGCTTTTAATCCTATTTATGTTTGCAATTTCCGTGATACATTTCTCATGTTTGGTTTCCTGGTAACTTTTTCTTCTATTTTAAACATATTTTTGTTCCTTGAATCAAAGCTTGGCATCGTACGGAGAAAAATGCACATTGTTTTGACTCAAAATGGAAATGCATAGAGACTGCCAAAGACCCAAGTTGTGACTGAAAACATCAATCCTAAAAACTACAGTCATTTTGTCATTTTTTGTTTTGGAAAATTACATCAGATGTGTCATTTAAAGCTTTTGCGCCAAGTGTTCGGTTGTTTAGTGTTTCAACTTTGGCAAATGCTCAATTCCTACATGCCATAAAAAGCGTGCCCTCTTTTGCAAATCTCCTCTTTTGTAGCGGCATATATGGCCTATTTTGCACATCTTAATCTCCTTTATCTAAGTAAAGGGCTATTTGGCAACGTTTGAATGCGTAAGTGCTGACCCAGTAAGAGGTCTGAGTGGTTAAGAGCTTCTGAATGATTAAGTACCGAATCATTAAAGTGATGTTTGGTTGGACATCTGAATGGTTACACAACACATACACATACACATACACATACACATACACATACACATACACATACACATACACATACACATACACATACACATACACACATACACATACACATACACATACACATACACACACCCTCATTATAAAAGCTCACACACACATTACAAACACTCACCTCTTTCTCTTTAACCCACATAAACACACACACACACATGTGCTCTCTCCCTTCTCTTCTCTCTCTCTCTCGTCTCCTACTAGAGCAAAAGGTGGCTCACTACGATTGTGGTTGTTGGTCGTGACTGGGTGGTGTTGATGACCGAGTGTTGGCTGGACGTGGGGGTGGATTTGGTTTTCGGTGGGATTCAGAAATCTGGGTCGAGTTATGGTGGCTGGATCAGGGATGGTTTGGTCGTGGTTTAGCTGGACGGTGGTTACGATGTTGGTGGATGATGGTGTTAGGATCGTAGAACACACACGCACACACGAACTCGAACATTTACGTGGTTCGGTCTAAACTGACCTACGTCCACGGGGTAACTGGGGTATTCTTATTATTGAGTGATGTAAAGATTACAAGTACAAGAGATATATTTATAGACTCCTAATTAGGGTTTAACCCTTTGCTAATCTTGCTCAACAAGTTAAACAAACTGGGCTGGGCCTATATGTGGGCTGAAGACAACATCTCCAACAATCTCCCACTTGGTGTCTTTGAACCACGAACTGCACCATCTCTTCTGTACTTCTGTAAATAAGATCTCCCCTTGATCTTCAATGCACGTCCAGTTACCCCGATCTCCTCAACACTATTCCTGGAGACTAGTTGAAGCTCCCCTGAGCTCCAACTCATCAGTCATGGTTATGTCTACCACTGACCCATTCTCTGTCTCTACCGGATCCCACTGACACGAACCGCCGAATCCTGAAACACCCTGAGAATAAACACTCTCCATATTCATTAAGTAATCCACAGGAGAGATTTTATCAGCTGGAATACTGGTTCTCTTGACCCAATGTCGTCTAGGAATTCCGACTGAAGCACAACCAGTGCTCCCACTGCCACGAAAACCTCTGACTGGTCTACCTGAACCTTTCCACGCTCATTCATCCCAAATCTGACCTGTGACTCTAGGTTTCTCACTTGTAAAGACAACCTTCTTCTGCCCACGAGATTCTGTGAACACCCGACTTTGTTTCTCTTCTGAACTGGGATGGTCACTCCCTCAGACGGTAAACTGACCATGTAAGCGAACCTCGCTTTCTTCCTCGAGCAATGACAAGATTTCTCTTAACAACTTTCCACAGCCCATTTCCGAACTTAACTTCATGCCCTTGTTCATCGAACTGCCTAACAGAAATCAACTGTCTCTTTAAGCTTGGAATGACCCTGACATCCTAAAAAAGTCCATGAACTGGCTCAATCAAGTCTTCAAATCTAAGTCACCCATGCTCGTAACATCAAGAGCCTCATCGTTCGCCAGTCTTACCTTACAAAAGTCACCTTTCTTCAAATTCTACAATGTTTCACTGCTATGGGTAGTGTGAAATGAAGCACCAGAATCCATGACCCAAGAGTCTCACTGCCTTCCACTGAGCCCCAATGCATCAAACCTAGACACATTCACAGAAACAGAATTTCATATATATGACATCGACTCTAACAAATGTCCCTGTTATCCCAACCAGCTAACAAGCAAACAGTTATAACAGCAGGAGAGCTTTCATGGAATCAATCGGTACCAAGGGTTTTATGACCGTACACACGATCAGTTAACGCAAACCCTAACCGAAAGATCATCCAACCGGAAATAGTCCACATGACTTGTCACTAACCTTTTTTTTTTACTTCACTTATGTCGTCACCAGCATACCTGCTAGTTTCATTTTCTCCAGGTTTTACCAGTAAAAGAAAAACGAAGCTACCGACTCGCCTATATTGTTTTCATTCGTGCGCGAAACAAACCAAATCCATAGCCACCTGCTCGATTTCCTTCTGTTCGTTTTTTTGCAACCTGGTTGAACTTTACACCCCGGTTCACCAACTAAATTTTGTACCGTTAAACTAATCGATTTTCACCTTCTCGTCTTATGCCATGATAACACAATAAAACGACTCACGAAACTGAATCGAACAAACAAACTAACCAACTGAGAACAATAGCACCTGATTAATAATCACTGGTCTATGATCTTATTCCTCTGGTTTTCACAAAAGGCTCTCTAAAACACGTTAGTCAAACCGATCTCCAAACCCCCCAAAAAAGAATATCAGTTCTATATACAAACCCCACAATTTAAAAAGAATGGACTCCACCATAATTTTTGTCTGACTTTGTTCTTTCTTAAAACCAACAACACTCCACCACCTCTTCACTAATAAACAGGCCTTCCAAAAACATACTCATCTACTTTCTGCTCATAAACAAACACACCAAAAACTAAACTCCCAACTTCACAAAAGGAGAACATGCGCTCCCTAAAGCAATCTGCTACTCCCACTTCAAAACCCTATCTAGGTGGTTCTACAGAACCCAAAGAAGCTGTAGCGGCGATGGAGAGTGGTAAGGTGGTCTAGGGCAGCGACGATGGTTGTTAGAGACAGGCAGAGAGCCCTAATCAGGTCTAGGTAGTGGCAGCGGCTGAAGGGTTACGTGGCTGGAGGGGTTGACGCGCACAGGCGCGAGGTGGGTGACGACAGGGTTGGTTCACTTATGTGTTCTTTTCTTTTACTCCTGCCCTCCGCCGACCCGACACACCTGTCGGCGGAGGCGATCTTCTCGAGCCCTATGCTCTGATACCAGTTGTTAGGATCATAGAACACACACGCACACACGAACATGAAGATTTACGTGGTTCGGTCTAAACTGACCTACGTCCACGGGGGCAACTGGGGTATTCTTATTATTGAGTGATGTAAAGATTACAAGTACAAGAGATATATTTATAGACTCCTAATTAGGGTTTACCCCTTTGCTAGTCTTGCTCAACAAGTTAAACAAACTGGGTTGGCTTGTATGTGGGCTGAAGACAACATCTCCAACAGATGGCCACAGTTTCGGTGGTGGTGAGCAACAATGCTGAGGTTGTTATGGTGGAGGTTCGTGGTGGTGATGGTGATAACGGTGGGTTGCGGCAGACGGTGGTGGTTTGGTTTTGGTTTGGTAGTTGTTGTTTAGGTTAGCCAGCAGAGCAGCAGCAGCGACCGGCGAGATCACATGGGTTCCCGAGCGTCTAAATCAGTCATAATACTTGGGCTAAAGTCTGAACGAGTAAGTGCTTGGTTAGATCAGTTTTCCGTTCAGAACCCCCCCCCCCCCCCCCCTCCAACCAAACATGCGTCTTTGACCGAGTCAGAACCGTTTCCGTTCAGACCCTAACCAGACATGAACAAACAACCCCTAAGTTATTTGGTCTAAACTTGATTAAATCTATACAGCAATACCCATGGCGAAGCGCTGGGTACACTTACTAATTATTTATATACATTACACATGTGCAAGTCATGTTTATAATTTTTTAATTACCTAGAGTTAATGGTCAAAATCGTCTCTTAGGTTTGGCCAGTTTTACTACATCAGTTTAAAATCGAAACTTTTTACATTTGGGTCCTTCTATTTTACATTTTTTATTGCCAAATTTGTCCCTAACACTAGACTCAGTTAACTATTGTCATTAACTCTGATGGTATTTTTGTCTTTTTAACTGCCTTTTTACATCTAAGTATTTTTATCTTTTTAACTACCCTATAACTATGTGTAAACGTTGAAAAATAACAAACACATAAAAAGTAAAACAAGATTCTAGATTTTATCAAGGCACTGATAATGTAGAAACAGTATAAATAGTTTAGTTCATAACTGATTTACTTGTGTCCTAGGGTTTTGATCTATCATTGAGTACTTATATTCATTTAGTGACTTCCACTACCGTTTGGTCTCCTCTCGTTGAGCTATAATGGTGTAATTATGTATTAAAACTTATCTAAATAATAGAAACTACACATTATAATATCAAATAGTTCTATAAGATAGAAACTTAATTAACCATGTTGGTCGATTTTTTCAAGGACAAAGCCAATGCAAGTTAAGAGATGAAACAATAACGACCGGCCATGCCTATGTTAACTTATTCATATTTCTGGCTGTTTGTGTTTTGTTTAATGAAATAATAGTAATTGATACAAAATAACCGATCTAACCTTGATTTAAAATTAGATTATCTTTCGGTCACTATATCAACGCAAATACGACAACTGGTAGATGATATAAATGTTTCATTCTCGATGAAATTGATAATATAAACTTATCTATCATCTATGTGAACGCTTCTATCATTAGTTTAAAATAACATATACGTAAAAGGTTACATCTGTTGATTATCAAATATATTTTTAAATATGTATTTATTGAAAATAACAATTATTTACAAAAAAAATAATAATTTATTTATCACAAGTTTTACTAATAACAGACTTGTATTCAAAATAAATTATATTTTTCTAGAATTACTTTTATACGAATAACGTATTGCTGCCGAACAACATCGATATTTGTATTCATTTTATGATTTTTGTTTTTTTTTTCCCTTTAACAAGGAATTCCATTATTTAATATTTACTACGAAAGAGAAGAATCTAATAATCCTCATTGGTTATAAATACACTTCTTTCTACTTCATAATAAGCCTTCACAAAATGGGAAAACTTGAGGATGATTCCTCCATAAACCACTTTGGTCATGAACATCCTTTAAGGCTTCAAAATTCGTTCACTAAAGCCACATGCTTAGCTTGTAACCGAAATATATCTAACTCCTATTATTCATGTGTTGCATGCAATTTCTACCTTCATAAAACATGTATCAATCTACCTCGTACCTTAAAACACCAAAGTGATCAATCCCATGATCTTGTTCTTTTATCATCTCCGGCGTACCCGGAAGGCGTGTTCAAATGTAACGCCTGCGATTTGAACGGGACAGGGTTTTCGTACCACTGTCCCGATTGTCAACTTGATTTACATGTGGTTTGTGCCTCCATGCCACCCTCGGTTGACCACACGGCCCACGGTCATAAACTTTTTCTTTGTTTTAGACCGCCTTATGAAAACCGAGGGTTTAGTTGTGACATATGTTCACAACCTGGCGCCAACCACTGGCTATACCGGTGCGATTTGTGTGATTTTGATGTTCATATGAAGTGTGTCACGCCGAAAACAACTGTCACTAGAGCAATAACACAAAGAGCCGCGGCTCCATCTCCACAACCCTCGGTAAAGATATATTACTCCGCGCCCATGGTGCAAACTCCTCAAGTACTAACCCAGTCTGCTAGTCTTCCTACTTATGAGACTAGTTATTTCGCGCCCCAACCAGCGCAGCCCCCACCGCCGCCGCCACCTGCCCAAGCGTACTACGCCCAGGTGGCGCCAGTGATGGGTGTTCCACATTATGCACCTCAACCAAGACAGACAAGTGTCAAGAATACTATTGTTGGAAATGCGGTCCAAGGTGTTAGTAATGCTGTGGCAACGGGATTACTACACGCTGTTTTAGAAGGGTTGAGTTCATAAGTTTAGATTTTTAAACAACTAAAACAAGAACTTTATTGTATGTAGTCTTGTTTCCATTGTATCTTCCCTTATCCTATCTCGTCGTTTATGTTGTATTGTTAATAACTTCAACTTCAGGCTTGTATACGTCCAAATCAATTTGGGTCTTGTGTGATGAATAATGTTATGAATCGGGCTAGTCGATAGATATATGTATTAAAATGTGATTCTCACTTCATGCAGCATGCACGTGGAGTTCTGTTTTGGTCAACCTAAGTTTCAGGCTTTTACTTATTCTATGTTTACGTTTGTTATTTGAATTCTAGTCAATTAGGAAGTCCTGGTATTTTGCTATTTCAGTTACTAGCCGTTGTACTTCTGCCTATATAAGTGCAGCTATTGTTCCTTGTTTTGTATTCACAAATAAGCAATAAGAAAGCCTTGAAGTTGATCAATAATCTGTTCTCATTTATTATTTGTCGTGTATGCTCTTGATCCAACAGTGGTATCAGAGCTAAGGTCTCATTAATCTTGTTCCACTCAAATCCTTCCTTTGATTTCAATTCCTGTCCCTTTCAAACACACATGGCTGAACAAACCAGTACTCTTCCTACGGCTCCTACCCCAATTCCAGTCTTTAAGGGTGAGGGCTATGAGTATTGGAGTATCCGATTAAAAACTATTTTAAGGTCCAGAGATCTGTGGGAGTTAGTCGAACAAGGGGTGAATGAAGCTGAACCAGATGCTAGCAAACTTAAGGCTGCCAAAAAGAAAGATGCTCATGCTATGGCTATTATTCAACAAGCCACACATGATCAACTTTTTTCAAGAATTGCTGCTGCTGAATCATCCAAAGAATGTTGGGAGATCTTGAAGATGGAGTATCAAGGAGATGCTCAAGTAAAAGCTGTTAAGTTGCAAGGATTAAGGAGAGATTTTGAGAATCTCTCAATGAAAGATTCTGAAAGTGTTGGAGAGTATTTCTCCAGAGTGATGAGCATAGTCAGTCAAAAGAGATCTTATGGAGAAACTGTGTCAGATCAATCTGTTGTGGAAAAGATCCTGCGCAGTTTATCTCCAAGATTTGATGTCATTGTTCCCTCAATAGAGGTCTCTTTTGATCTGGCTCAATTAACACCTGTCAAGTTGATGGGGTCCTTGCAATCACAGGAAGAAAGGTTGAATAGTAGATCTCAAGAGAAGATTGATAAAACTGAAGAGCATGCTTTGCAGGTTGTAGAAAGCAATCGATCATTCAATCCACGTGGAAGAGCACGTGGTGGTGCCAGGGGTCGTGCAAAAGGTAAGGTATTTGACAGAAGCAAAGTACCTCAGTGTTATACATGTAAGAAGTTTGGTCACATGTCAAGGGATTGCTAGTACAATGAGGACCCACAAGCTAATGTTGCTGAAACTGCTGAACAAGGAGAGATGAATGAGGAGCAGCATCTGTTTATGGCATTTATCAAGTGTTGTAAGGCTCCTTTTTCTTTAATGACTAACACAACTCCTGCTCATGAGGCAAACAACCTATGGTTCTTGGACTCTGGTTGTTCTAACCACATGACAGGAGCTAAGTCAAGTTTTGTTGAACTAAATGAAAACTTTAGACTGGATGTTCAGTTGGGTAACAAAGAAACATTGGCTGTAAAAGGTAAAGGTGTTGTAAAAATTAAAACTGGTCCTACAACTCACAAGCTTTTATCAGATGTGTATTATGCTCCATCTTTGGAGTACAATCTGTTGAGTGTAGGCCAACTCATGAGAAAAGGGTACACCTTATTGTTTGAAGCTGGTAAGTGTACAATCAGTGGCCAAGGAATGGAAGTTATGAAGATCCCTGTTGCAAGCAATAATATGTTTGTGGTTGATGCCTCAAAGGCTGAACACACCACTTCTACTCAAGATGATTCTGTGCAGTTGTGGCACAAAAGATATGGCCACATCAATTGGGAAGATCTAAAGAAACTCTATGACAAGCAGATGGTGATAGGCATGCCAAGAATCAAAGGGTCTAGTGTGTGTGAAGGATGCATCTTGGGCAAGCAAGTCAGGCAACCTTTCAAGTCAACCTCCTGGAGGGCAACTCAAAAACTGGAGCTAGTTCATGCTGACTTGTGTGGGCCAATGCAGGTACCAAGTCTTGGTAATAGTCTCTACTATTTTTTACTTATTGATGATGTTTCAAGAATGTGCTGGGTGTATTTTTTGGCTAAAAAATCTGATGCATATGAAAGATTTAAAGTGTTTAAAGCTCTAGTTGAAAAACAAAGCAAGTGTGCCATTCAAGTGCTAAGAACTGATAGGGGGGGTGAGTTCTGTTCAAAAGAGTTCAATTCCTTTTGTGAAGAGCATGGCATAAGAAGAGAACTCTCAGAACCTCACACCCCTCAGCACAATGGGGTTGTGGAAAGAAAAAATAGAACGGTTATGGGAATGGTCAGGAGTATGCTGAAAGAAAGAAGCCTTCCTAATTACTTGTGGGCAGAAGCTGTTGCTACTGCCATTTACATTATCAATAGAGCTCCAACATCTGCAGTGGAAGCAAAGACACCATATCAGGTTTGGTATGGGTATAAACCTGATGTTACAAGGTTTATAGTGTTTGGTTGCATAGCCTATGGGCATGAACTTAGAAATGGCAGAAGGAAACTTGATGACAGATCAAACAAAATGATCTTCATTGGGTATTCCACTAATGGTACAGGATACAGGTTGTTCAATCCAATCACCAAGAAGTTTGAAACAAAAAGGTTTGGAGACACTACAGTTATTGAAGATAGTTCATGGGATTGGAAGGAGGTTCATAAAGATGACAAGCAGGTTTATGATCGTATGTATGCTGACCCATTTCCTGAAGAATACAGTGAAGCTCAAGTGGCAAGTGCAGAAGACCCTCAAAGTGAAGTTCACCCAATATCTCCTGTGGTCTCTACAACACATGAAAGTTCAAGTCAAGAGGGGTCTAGTTCAGGGACCACTTCTACACCAGTCAAGATCAGATCTCTTACAGACCTGTATGCAAATACACAAGAAATGGGTGACATGCCTACTAATTATGTAAACTGTCAGTTTGCTTTGTCCATTGCAGATCCAGTATGTTTCTCAGAAGCAGTCAAGAAAAAGGAATGGCAGATAGCTATGCAAGAAGAATTAGAGGCCATCAATAAAAACAACACATGGGAACTTATGAACTTGCCTCATGGTAAGAATCTTGTTGGGCTCAAATGGCTCTACAAGACTAAATATGGTTCCAATGGGAAAGTGATCAAGTTTAAAGCAAGGTTGGTGGCCAAGGGCTATTCACAGAAGTATGGAGTGGACTATGAAGAAACCTTTGCTCCTGTGGCAAGGTTTGAGACAATTCGAATTATCTTGGCAGTTGCAGCTCATAAAGGATGGTTGATTCATCAAATGGATGTAAAATCTGCCTTCCTCAATGGTGATCTTGTTGAAGAAATTTATGTTGAACAGCCTGAGGGCTTTGAAGTGAAAGGTCAAGAAGAGAAGGTTTACAAGCTACACAAGGCACTGTATGGTTTGAAGCAGGCCCCAAGGACCTGGTATGCAAAGATTGAAGGCTATTTTGTTAGCAATGGGTACTCTAAAAGTCAAAATGAACCAACTTTATTTGTGAAACAAAGTGCTAGTAATATCATCTATGTGTGTTTATATGTAGATGATATTATATGCACTAGTTCAAGTGATGAGTTAATTTCAGAGTTCAAAGCAGGAATGAAGAAGGTATTTGAAATGACTGATCTTGGTCTACTTCAGTACTTTCTGGGCTTAGAAGTGAAGCAGACACAAGAAGGGATATTTATTTCTCAGCAGCAGTATGCTCTTAGCTTACTAACTAAGTTTGGAATGGATGACTGCAAGCATGAAGACATTCCTATGTGTCCCTATGAAAAGCTCCTTGCTGAGGATGGTGAAGACAAAGTAGAAGAAACAAAGTATAGAAGCCTTGTAGGGGGATTAATTTATTTAACTCATACAAGGCCTGATTTGGGCTATGCTGTTGGGGTGCTGTCAAGGTACATGCAGTCTCCATCAAAGATTCATGCTGGAGCAGCTAGAAAAGTATTAAGGTATGTTGCAGCCACTTATCAAGTTGGTATTTGGTACAAGAAGACTGATTACATAGAGCTGATAGGGTACTCAGATAGTGATTGGGCAGCATGTTTAGATGATCGAAAGAGTGTAAGTGCTTGTGTGTTTTCTCTTGGTAATGGTGCTGTGTCATGGAGTTCCAAGAAGCAGAGTACTGTGGCCTTGTCCAGTACTGAAGCTGAATATATTTCAGCAACTGGAGCAGCCTGTCAAGGTATTTGGATTAGTAGAATTCTTGCAGATTTGGGCATGTGTCAAGATTCAGCTGTTACAATCATGTGTGACAGTCAGTCTGCTATAAACTTGTCAAAGAATCCAGGGCAGCATGGAAAAGCAAAACACATTGAATTGAAGTATCACTTTATTAGAGACATGGTGAATCAAGGAAAAGTTCAATTAAAGTTCTGTAACACTCAAGAACAAGTTGCTGATTGTCTTACTAAAGCACTTCCAAAAGAAAAGTTTGTCTATTTCAGGTTTAAGATGGGAGTGCAAGAGTTCGAATCAAGGGGGGATATTAAAATGTGATTCTCACTTCATGCAGCATGCACGTGGAGTTCTGTTTTGGTCAACCTAAGTTTCAGGCTTTTACTTATTCTATGTTTACGTTTGTTATTTGAATTCTAGTCAATTAGGAAGTCCTGGTATTTTGCTATTTCAGTTACTAGCCGTTGTACTTCTGCCTATATAAGTGCAGCTATTGTTCCTTGTTTTGTATTCACAAATAAGCAATAAGAAAGCCTTGAAGTTGATCAATAATCTGTTCTCATTTATTATTTGTCGTGTATGCTCTTGATCCAACAATATGTTTTCTTTTTCTTTTTTCTTTTTTAACTGCAAACAATCACCACCTAGTGAGGATAGCACCTTGTGTGTCACAAGGCTAAGAGTTGATCAACACATGTGTTTTTTATTTGCTTTCAGTTTTCACAACTTTGGAGATCCCGGATTCGCTAGCTGTTTTCTTGAAAACATCAAGTGAGACAATGGACGTTTGTAATTGAAGTTAACAATGGATTTAGCATTAAAATGGATATAGTTTTATAATAATTAACAAATACTTGAAGCGTAATTGAGTAGAACAAAAAACTAAATCTTGGTTACTGTAAGCAATCCCTACATCTTTTCCTTCAAATCATTCAAGCATATTTCACTATTCATTAGTCATTCATTGCAATATTGTATTTACGTAAATATAGAAGTATCATCGGAACAAAAAAACACGACCATAGCCCCCGCCTATAAATGTTGGTATAAAACAAGTTTAATAAGAAAGATAACAATAAAGATAATATAGCCAAATGCTTCAACTTTTATTATAACTGAGAATGCTTTCGAAGTGAATACAAATGACCAGACTTACAACTGCTTAAATAGGAAAAAGACTCAACTGAATTAAGCTAAAAAGCTGCAACTGACTCGGCTTACTTATTGACCCAACAACCCTAAAATAAAGCAAATACTTATTCAAACTTTGTAGCCGTTAGCATGCACACGTGATCTCCATGCAACACTTCAGTTTTCATTTCCAGTCCCTGAGGATGTTTGAATTACATTCTCAACACCCTCCCTTAATTCAAACTTCCGAACACCCAACCTTCTCCTTTGATACTCAAACTTCTCCCTGCTTAATGCTTTGGTCAGGACATCAGCCACCTGTTCTTCTGTAGAGCAGAACCTCAACTCAATCAACCCTTTTGCTACCATGTCTCTTATGAAATGGTATTTTAGCTCTATGTGTTTTGTTCTACTATGATGAATTGGATTTTTGGACAAACATATAGCAGAACTGTTATCACAGTAGATAACAGTAGCATCAAGCTGTTTAACATTCAAATCTTCCATAACTCTTCTCAGCCATATACCCTGACAAGTTGCATCAGTTGCTGAGATGTATTCTGCTTCTGAACTAGATAAAGCCACAACATGCTGCTTCTTTGAACTCCAGGTCACCATACCACTCCCAATGGTGAATGAATGAGCAGAAATACTCTTCCTATCATCCACTGAGTTTGCCCAATCACTGTCAGAATAACCCTTTAACACAATGGCTTCTTTCTTCCCTCTAGCATACCATAAGCCATAGTCTACTGTGCCCATAATGTACTTCAAAATTCTTTTGGCTGCTCCCAAGTGAATCTTTGTTGGCTTGTGCATATATCTAGACACTATGCCAACTGCAAAGACTATGTCAGGTCTAGTGTGGGTCAAGTAAATCAAACCACCAACTAGACTTCTGAATACTGTACCATTTGCAGGCTCACTACCATCATCTTCTTGCAGTTTTTCACAAGTATTCATTGGAGTATACACATTATCATTGTTATGCATTCCAAACTTAGAAATTACATTTGTAGCATACCTCTCTTGGCCAATGAACACACCTTGACTTGACTACTTTATCTCTAGACCCAGGAAGTAGGACAACAGACCTAGGTCTGTTATTTCAAAATGACTTTTCATGCTATTCTTGAACTCCACAGCTAACTTCACATCTGAACTTGCATAGATTATGTCATCTACGTATAGACACACATAGATGACATCTGTCTTCACTTTCTTAAAGTATAAAGTAGGCTCATTTGGACTTCTTTCATAGCCTTCACTTGCAAAGTAAGCATCTATCTTGGAGTACCAGGCTCTAGGAGCCTGTTTCAATCCATATAGGGCCTTCTTAAGCTTGTACACCTTGTCTTCATGCCCTGCAACAATAAAGCCCTCTGGCTGTTCAACAAAAATGTCTTCATTCAGCTCTCCATTTAAAAATGCTGATTTCACATCTAATTGGAACAGGGTCCAACCATAGTGAGCTGCAATAGCTATGACCAGTCTGATGGTTTCAAAGCGAGCCACTGGTGCAAATGTCTCTTCATAATCTATGCCATATTTCTGAGCATACCCCTTGGCCACCAATCTTGCTTTAAATTTCACAACCTTACCATCTGAGCCTAGTTTAGTTTTGTACAACCACTTTAAACCTATCAAGTTTGCCCCTTTTGGATAGTTCACCAACTGCCATGTGTTGTTTTTATTGATAGAGTTTAGTTCTTCCTTCATAGCCATCTGCCATTCTTCTTTATCAGCAGCCTCATCATAACAAAGTGGATCAGAAGCTGTTAATGCAAATTGACAGCTTGCATATACATCTTGCAGACTTCTATATTTAACAGGTTCACTTGTACTGCTTTGAGAGCTTGGGGGACCTTCATCTTCATGTTGATCTTCTGTGTTGTTTACTGTCCCACCATGAGAACTGCTTTCAGCATGATCATTACTATTGCTGCTTGTGTATCCTTCCAGTTCATTTTCAAGAGTGGAGTCTTCTAGCAGCATATAGTTATTTTCAACCTCCTTTCCTTTCCAATCCCATCTTGCTTCCTCTATAAACTTGGGGTCTCTTCTAGTCAGGATCTTCTTAGTGACAGGATTATATAGTCTATATCCTGAGAATGTCTGTGAAGTGTACCCAATCATAATACACTTTGCAGACTGATCATCAAGCTTCAACTTCTTTTGCTCAGGTGTTAGTGCATAAGCAATACACCCAAACACTTTCAGCTTTTCTGCACTGGGCTTTGCACCTGACCAGACTTCAAATGGAGTTTTATCTTGCAGTGCTTTTGTAGGAGAGATATTCAAGATGGACACTGCTGTTGCAGTTGCTTCTGCCCAGAACATCTTGGGTAACCCTTTTGACTTCAACATGCTTTTCATGATTCCCAGGATGGTCCTGTTCTTTCTTTCACTTACACCATTAGCTTCAGGAGTGTGGAGTGGTGTTAGAAACCTTTTGATTCCATTTTCCTCACAATACTTATTGAATTCATTTGAAACATATTCACCACCCCTATCAGTTTTAAGGGCTTTGATTTTATGTTCACTTTCATTTTCAACCAAGGCCTTAAACTGTTTAAACTTTAAGAAAACTTCTGATTTTTTCTCCACAAAGTACACCCAACACATCCTTGTAAAATCATCAATGAACAGCAAAAAGTATTTACTACCACCCAAACTTGGAACTTGCATTGGTCCACACACATCAGAGTGGATCAATTCAAGTTTCTGTTTTGCTCTCCAAGTACTAGTCTTGAAGGGTTGTTTGGATTGTTTTCCAACTATGCACCCTTCACAGTTATTTTGTATTTTGATCTTGGGTAGTTCAGTAATCATACCTTGATTGTAGAGTTGTTGGAGGCCTTGATAATGTAGATGACAAAATCTTTCGTGCCATAGAACTGCTTCTTTGTCTGACTTGTTCAACTCTTCAGACTGTGTTTTTGACACATCCATCAAAAACATATTGTTCTTCTCAAGTCCCACTCTCATTAATGTTACTCCTGTTCTTTTGTTTATTATGATGCATGCATCATCATCAAACAACAATGCATATCCTTTTCTCATTAATTGCCCCACACTGAGTAGGTTATACTCAAGTTGAGGCACAAAATAAACATCATCAATAAGTTTAAACTGCCCATTAGGAGTAACAATCTTTACCTGACCAATACCATGGACTTGGATCTCCTTCTTATCACCCAGTTTGACTGACAGCTTGAAGGACTCATCAAGTTTGACAAAGCTACCTTTGGAGCCAGTCATATGGTTAGAGCATCCAGAGTCTATGAACCAAAGTGTACTGCACACAACTGGTGAAGAAGTATTGGTCATAAGTAAGTAAGATTGAGAGTTATTAACCTCAGTTGTGAATGCCAGGAACAGGTATTGATCTTCATTGCTTTCATAGTCATTTGTATCTTGATTAGCAAAGTTTACTTGTGCTTCATCAAGGTACCAGCAATCCTTCTTCAAGTGACCCATTCTGTTGCAGTGATAACACTGAGGACCCCTTCTTTCTTGAGATTTACCTCTTCCTTTGCCTCTGAAGTTTGCTTTGCCACGTCCCCTAAAACTTGTGCTGCTTGAACCTTCACCTTTCTTTGGACTTTGAAACACCTGAAGAGCTTGTTCATCTACCTTCTCAGTCATTTTACCTGTACTCCTGCCCATCATCCTGGCTTCTTGGGACTGCAGAGATCCCATTAGTCTCACAGGTGTGAGAGTAGTGAGATCAAAGGCAACTTCTATCGATGGGACCACATAATCAAACTTTGTGGACAAGCTTCTAAGGATCTTTTCTACAATCTTCTGGTCCTCCACCAGTTCTCCGAATGATCTTCTTTGACTCACTATTTCCATCACACGTGAAAAGTAGTCTCCAACCATTTCTGATTCTCCCATTGAGAGATTTTCAAAATCTCTTCTAAGTCCTTGAAGCTTTACAGCTTGTACTTGTGTATCTCCTTGATATTCAAGCTTTAGAGTGTCCCAAGCTTCTTTGGCAGTGTGAGAGCCAGCAATCCTTGAGAAAAGATTGTCATGGACTCCCTGTTGAATGATAGCCAAAGCCTTAGCATCCTTCTTTCAGGATTCTCTTTGCCTGTCTTGATCTCCACGAACATGCACACCATTTTCTACCGGTTCCCAGACTTCCTGTGATCTGAGAATGGTCTTTATCCTGATACTCCAGTATTCGTAGCCCTCACCTTTGAAAACTGGAATGACTTGATTGTGAGAATTCTTGTTATCAGCCATTGAATAAGAACAAGTAAACAACCTTGCTCTGATACCACTGTTGGTATAAAACAAGTTTAATAAGAAAGATAACAAGAAAGATAATATAGCCAAATGCTTCAACTTTTATTATAACTGAGAATGCTTTCGAAGTGAATACAAATGACCAGACTTACAACTGCTTAAATAGGAAAAAGACTCAACTGAATTAAGCTAAAAAGCTGCAACTGACTCGGCTTACTTATTGACCCAACAACCCTAAAATAAAGCAAATACTTATTCAAACTTTGTAGCCGTTAGCATGCACACGTGATCTCCATGCAACACTTCAGTTTTCATTTCCAGTCCCTGAGGATGTTTGAATTACATTCTCAACAATAAACCCATCACCAGCTACCGTAACCCTCTGTCATGATCCATCACCATCATAATCTCATTCATCATCAGTATTTAGGTTCAACGAAGACCCGGTGATGGGGATGTCGCTGCTTGCTGCTGTCGTGTACCTCCACTGCCTCCACCGTCGTCCTCTTCTTAATCATCGGAATGGGTCCGGCCCCTCCCCCTCTCTCTCCCTCCATCTCCCTCCCTCTCCCTCTCTCTCCCCCTCTCTCTCCCTCTCTCTCCCCCTCTCTCTTTCTCCCTCTCTCTCCCCCACTCTCTCCCTCTCCCTCTATCCCCCTCTCTCTTTCTCCCTCTCTCCCCCCACTCTCTCCCTCTCCCTCTCTCCCCCTCCCTCTCTCCCTCTCTCTCACTCTCTCCCTCTCCCTCCCTCTCCCTCTCCCTCCCTCACCCTCTCCCTCTCTCTCCCTCTCTCTCTCCCTCTCTCTCCCTCCCTCCCACTCTCCCTCCCTCTCTCTCGCTCCCTATCTATCTCTCTCTCCCTCTCTCTGCCTCTCCCCCTCCCCTCTCTACCTCCCTCCCTCCCTCTCTCCCTCCCCCTCTCTCTCCCTCCCTCTCTCTCCTTCCCTCTCCCTCTCTCCTTCTCTCTCCCTCTCTCCATATCTCTCTCTCCCCCCTCTCCCCCTCTCTTCCTCTCCCCCTCTCCCCCTCTCTCCCTCTATCTCTCTCTCTCTTCCCCTCTCTCCCTCTTTCCCTCTCTCCCTCTCTCTCCCTCTCCCTCTCTCCCTCTATCTCTCTCACTCTCTCCCCCTCTCTCTCTATCTCTCTCTCTCTAGATGTATCATATATGTGTGTGTTGTACAAGAGGTGGGAAATGGGATTGTTTGTTGTATTTTATAAGGAGGTTTGGTTGTTGGTTAGAAACCAAAACCATTTGTGGTTTGGGTTGAGTTGTCAAACAATAAAAAGGGGATGTGTCATCTTCTAAGGTTGACACATGTCCCGGGTGGTGATTAATCAAGTCTCGGTTGGGTTCGTTATCGGGTATCGGCTCGGTTTCGTAACGCGTGCTTTGGTATAATAACATACTTTATATGATAATTCGGGTCTCGGGTTTGTGATTAATACTCGTGTTATGGTAGTTAGTTTTATATTAATACTTTTATTTTATTATTACTTCCTTGATCGTCGGTTAAAAATGCGAAAAATTTTGGGTCTCAAACCGGGTTGTTACATGTGGGGATGTGATAAGAGGGTGTTTTACCATGTTAATTACAAGTGTACAGGTGTACGGTGCTTAAAAGTACTAATTGGAGCTTATTGGAAGGTTTCGGGAGAGGGTAGGAGTGGATTGCATGTATTTTTTGGAGAAACTAAATGGATCTAAATTGAAGATATTAGATGATGATGTGATAAAGCTCTGAAATACCAAGACGCGGCCGCAAGAATCGAAGAAAATGAAGTTATAACGAAAACGTTACGGGGGATACAAGATTTTTCCAAGAAGCTGAATTGTAGCTTACGAGAGTCAAATTGTGGCTTACGGCTGATAGTCAACAAGGAGGACGAAAATCAACACTGTAAGCTACGATTCAGACCCGTAGCTTACGGCGGGTGTAGAGAAAAATTAGGAAAATTGTTCTTTTTAATTATAAAAAGATTTTTATCAACCCTAATCGATTTCTAAGCCCTCTTGCACGAAAATTAACATTCTTTTGGAGGATTTTGAAGCTACAAACACCATTATTCATCATCATTCATCCTTACTTTCGGTTTGCATCAACATGTTCGATATTAATATTCATACTTTTGAGTTGTTTCTTGTTACCATGAGTGGCTAAACATCTTTGAAATCACCTCCAGGTGTATGGTTTATTTGTGAAACTTGAACTCTTGTTTGATTTACTTTATGGATTGTTTTTTATTTAGTTGAAGAATATTTGTGGTTTTTATCATTTAAACGATTCACTTGTCTTCAATTGCTTATCTTGTTATCATTCACATTCGGTTTTCTTGCATCGTGAGTAGTTTGATAATTAGGAGGGTAAGTGATACTTGTGGGTTGGTAATTGAATTGTACATGTTATTATTAAAAACTTGTGTTCGGTTATCACTTGATTTGAACCGTCCAACAAAACTATGTCTATGTAGTATCCAATAATTTAAACAAGAGTAAGGTGGATCATTAACCAGAAACCTGGAGGGGATTACTTCTTTTATATTATTGTTTACAACTTCATAAATTCATTTTCTTAAAATTCCAAAACAAACAACAAATCAATTAGACTTTAGTTTATTCATTATTTTATAAAAAACTATACTTTCCACCAATTCCCTGTGGAGACGACTCAATTTCACTATACTATATTTTTACTTATTTTTGACCGACCCAACGACATCGATCAACCCCTAGGTCAAAAGACTTCCTTTAACCATAAAGGGCAAGTCCCCTACTGTAGTCTGGATAGAAGGTCAAGTGCTTGTTTTTATAGACGATTCTTCTTCTATATAATCACATCACTTGAAACTTAACACTCCACTCCTGATCCTCTCTTCTCCTTATAAGATTTTGCACATTGCACTATCTTTTCTTCACTTTAACATTGACAATAATAATAATACAAACTACAAAGAACATTCTGGTTTGAATACTTCTTCAAATCAGAATCTAAAAACAATAACAAAAACAAAATCTAACCCACGTACGCAAACATGAGGGGACTCTTGCGTTAGGCAAACCGAAACCTTTAATCTTTTTACCATGGAGATTCAATAACCATCCTTGGTCCTATATTTGTTGTAGCAATAGTGTCAAAAGCAAATTCCCCAAATCTGCTTGCCATAGTTATCATATTTCCTGCTTTTAATTCTATTGTTTCTTTGCAATTGCTATGATACATTTCTGATGTTTGGTTTCTTGGTAACTTTTTCTTCTATTCTACACAGATTTTTGTTCCTTGAAATCAATGCTTGGCATCCGACAGAGACGAATGCACATTGTTTTAACTCAAAATGGAAATGCACAGAGATTGCCTACGACACAAGTTGTGACATACCAAAGCGGGCTGAAAACATGAAGCCCAATAAGTACTGTCATTTTGTCATGTTTTGTCTTGGAAAATTACATCAAATGTGTCGTTCAAAACTTTTGCTCCAAGTTATTCGGTTCTTTAGTGTTTCAACTTTGGTAAATGCTCGATTCCTACATCCTGTAAAAAGTGTGCCCTCGTTTGCAAATCTCCTCTTTTTGTAGTTGCATATATGGCCTCTTTTGCACATCTAAGTCTCCTTTATCTAAGCAAGTTCTTTGGTCTAAACTAATTAAATCTAAACAGTAATACGTGCGACGAAGTGTAGGGTACATTTGCTCGTTATTTATAAACCTTACACATGTGCAAGACATGTTTATATTTATTAAATTACCTATAAGGGTATGTAAACGTTGAAAAATAAGGAACACATGAATAAGTTAGTTTATGATTTTTTATATACAAAACAAGCACATTTTTACATAAAAATATAGAAAACTTAACATATGAATCATTAATAAATAAATTAAAAGAATTTAGATTTGCTATTTTTGTTTTCACAATAATTTAATGTTTATGCTTTTCTCTCTTTAGCTCTATATTTCTTATCCTTAGGAGGTCTTCCTCTACTAGCAGGTCTTTTTTTGAAGAACTTTATTTATTCTAGTGTGGATGGAAAGTAGACCTATACAAGGGTTGTTTGTATCTATCGGGAAACAGAGACACAATCTCTTAAGTGTGCACAGGTGTATTTTTGAATGGAGGTTAGAATATTAAAAAAAAACTACTAAACAAGATTTCAGATTTATGGGCTGTTTGGTAAGCCCCTTAATGAGGCTCTAAACCATTCAACACTGAAATGTTGAATCATTCAACACGTTTGTTTCAGCTTCTGAATGGAATGGTTAAGGCTGAACCATTAAGACTTGGATGTAGCTGAATCTCTAAGCACTGAACTAGACTGAACCTTAATGAGGCTCTTCTACCAATGTGGGACAAGAAAACTATCCATTAGGAGATGCAACTTGATGATTCACTACTTAACCATTCAGACCTCTTACCATTCAGCACTTAATCAACCAAACAACCCCTTAACAGAAGACACTAATAATGTCTATAGAGTTAATAGCCAGTTTCGTCCCTGAGGTTTGGTCCAGTTTGCCACTTCAGTACAAAAGTTTTTTTTTGCAAATCAACACCTGTGGTTTGGATTTTTTTGCCAAATTCGTCCTTTTCACTAACCCAGTTAAAAAATCTCGTTAAGGTCAGGGGTATTTTTGTCTTTTTACTTGCAATTTAAAAATTTAATAAAAAAATCTTATCCCACCCCCACCCCCACCTCTACCTCCACCCCACCCATCCCCACCCTCTATATCTTTCTCTCTCTTTCACTCTCTCTCTCTCTTTCTCTTTCACTGTTTCTCTCTATATCTCTGCGATAATATTAATAATAATAAAAATAAAAAAAATAATAATAATATAACATACTCTCTTTGTCTTCTTCCTCGGTATCCAAAAACAATGTCATCTGCAAATTATATTACGAGTCGTTTACATTTGAAAAAATAAAATAGCCCATCTGATATTTGTGTTCTGCATTATGGCTTGATATTTACATGTGAAAAGCCAAGTTCACGTTCATTTCAGGACACATAATGAAAATGCTATATCACCAAAACGAAAAGGGACCTTAAATCGGGTTTACATGTAAAAAATTTGGTTAAATAAAGCATATAAAAAGATGCAATGGAAGTCTGAATACGAGCAGTGGGTTGCTTGTCGAAGGGATATCGGAATCGGAGGAGAAGGAGACCGGAGTTGGCCGAAGGTTGTTGGTTTCATTGTGTTTGAAGGTGACAAGGAAAGGGAACTAGTCGGACTGTTCGAAGGTAGAAGGCGGTTGTCGTGAGGTCACCGGAGAAGGTGACAGGGAGGAAGAGGGGGTCAACCGGTTTGTTTCGGGAATTGTGGACTGGTGAGGGTCACCGGAGATAGGTCGGAGAAGACAAACAGAGGAGGTCGGGTTTATAGTTGGTTATGTAACCGATTGGAGAGGAGAGGATGGCTATCGGAGGGATGATTGGTAAGAAGGTGGTATTCGGGTGGTTGTTGCCGGTGACGGAGATTAGCCGCAGAATGGTCGGAGAAGGTGACCGATGGAGAAGAAGAGAGAGAGTGTGTTATGTGTGACAGAGTGTGTGTGAGAGAGAGAGAGGGGTGGGGTGGGTAGAGGAAGACTGATTGGTTTTTTCTTACTAAAATAATCAAAGGCTATCAAATGACAATATTGTCCTTCATTAAACTGGTAAAAGACAACATTACCCCTGATATTAACGAGATTTTTTAACTGGGTTAGTGAAAAGGACGAATTTGGCAAAAAAAAATCCAAACCACAGGTGTTGATTTCCAAAAAAAAAAATTTTGTACCGAAGTGACAAACTGGACCAAACCTCAGGGACGAAATTGGCTATTAACTCATGTCTATACAATATAAATAGTTTAGTCATAACTGATTTACATGTGTCCTAGGGTTTTGATGTGTGCTTATATACATTTAGTGACATCCACTGAAGTTTGGTCTCCTCTCGTTGAGCTATGATTGCGTGATTATGTATTAAAACTTATCTTTATTTTTTCTTGAAATGCTTTTTCATTAATAAAAACCATAATAAATTAGAAGTGGATGGCTGATAAACGGGCAATAAGCTGCACCGTTTCCTTTTTAAATAGCAAAACCTACTCTATTAATGATGAAGCTTTGCCCATTGACTGGCGAGTAATTACTATACACCACCTTTTGTACCCAATCTTAAAAACGGATCGCTTCAGAGACAAGGACCCTTAATGTATCAAATGCAAAAGGCATGAAGACGTATAGTTCTCCATCCATTAAAATATCAATTAGTTCTATAAGATAGAAACTTAATTAACCATGTTTTCGATTTTTTCAAGGACAAAACCAATGCATGTTAAGAGATGAAATAATAACGACCGGCCATGCCTAGGTTAACTTATTCATTCTTTTGGCTGTTTGTGTTTTGTTTAATGATATTAATAATAATAATTGACAATATAAACATATCTGTCAAGTATGTAAACGCTTCTACTATCAGTTTAAAATAACATATATGTATTGATCATCAAATAATTTAAATATGTTTTTATTAAAAATAAGAATTATGAACAATTATCTAAAAAAATTAAAATTTATTTATCACTTAATTTGATTTTATAAATAATTTTTGTTCACTAACCTAATTAAAAATTCTAATACAAAGTTATGTATAATATATTTTGTCTAACTTCTTCGTATATAAGTTTTACTAAAAACAGAGTTGTATTCAAAATAAAGTATATTTTTTGTTTATGATTACTACTATATCAAGTAACGTATCGCCACCAAACAAATATTCATCTTAAGATTTTTTTCCCCTTTATCAAGAAATTTCATCTATCTATACATATAATAAACCAAAGCTATTTTAATGACATGGCACTCAAAGAGGGTATTTTCTTCATTGAGTGTGCAATTTGTCATCCCATGTGGCAACGACTTTATTTTAGAAAAATAATAATTTAAAATTTAAAAACCAAATTAGATTTTTATCTCTAATGTTTTCTCCCATAACTTTTAAACGTTAATATCTTTTATATACGAGATTTTTTAAAGAAAAAAATTACACCAAATTAACGAGCGTTTTATTATCTTTCCAACGGGTACCATAGTGCTATATAAAATACGAAGAAAAAAACGACTATTTTTTTGTGTGGTTTTGTTCGTATAGGAAAAAAAACACAAAGTGTTCAGGTTATTCATTAATGATGTATAGGCAAGTCATTAGTTATGTTCAAAACAGTAAATATGAATTTTATTTACAACATGTGTTAGCATTGGAGTTGTACATTGTTTTAGATTATGTTTTAATATTAGAGTTATACATTGTTTAAGGTTATGCACTAACATTGGAGATACATTGTTAATTGTTTTAGGTTAAGTGCTACCCGAAGCTTTCCTGCATGTAACTGTAAAACGCATCAGTCTATTTCAGATGTAAAACTGAAATTTCAAATTATATTTCTCAACCCGGGACGTTTCCAGGATATAATCTAGTTGTTTAATATTTAATACGAAAAAGAAGAATCTAATAATCCTCATTGGCTATAAATACACTTCTTTCTGGGTCATAATACGCCTTCAGAAAATGGGAAAACTTGATGATGATTCCTCCATAAACCACTTTGGTCATGAACATCCTTTAAGGCTTCAAAATTCGATCACTAAAGCCACATGCTTAGCTTGTAACAGAAGTATATCCAACTCCTATTATTCATGTGTGGCATGCAATTTCTATCTTCATAAAACATGTATCAATCTACCTCGTACCTTAAAACACCAAAGTGATCAATCCCATGATCTTGTTCTTTTATCATCTCCGGCGTACCCGGAAGGCGTGTTCCAATGTAACGCCTGCGATTCCAACGGGACAGGGTTTTCGTACCACTGTCCCGATTGTCAACTTGATTTACATGTGGTTTGTGCCTCCATGCCACCCTCGGTTGACCACACGGCCCATGGTCATAAACTTTTTCTTTGTTTTAGACCGCCTTATGAAAACCGAGGGTTTAGTTGTGACATATGTTCACAACCTGGCGCAAACCACTGGCTATACCGATGCAATTTGTGCGATTTTGACGTTCATATGAAGTGTGTCACGCCAAAAACAACCGTCACTAGAGCAATAACACAAAGAGCCGCGACTCCACCTCCACAACCATCGGTAAAGATATACTACTCGGGGCCCGTCGTGCAAACTCCTCAAGTATTAACCAAGTCTTCTAGTCTTCCTACTTATTCTACTAGTTATATCACGCCCCAACCAGCGCAGCCCACACCGCCGCCGCCACCAGCCCAAGCGTACTACGCCCAGGTGGCGCCAACGGTGGGTGTTCCACATTATGCACCTCATCCAGGACAGACAAGTGTCTCGAATACTATTGTTGGAAATGCGGTTCACGGTGTTACTAGTGCTGTGGCAACTGAAATACTACATTCTATTTTTGAAGGGTTGAGTTCATAGGTTTAGATTTTTTAAACAACTAAAACAAGAACTTTACTGTACGTAGTCTTGTTTCCATTGTATCTTCCCTTATTCTATCTAGTCGTTTATGTTGTATTGTTAATAACTTCAACTTCAGGCTTGTATACGTCCAAATGAATTTGGGTCTTGTGTGATGAATAATGTTATGAATCGGGCCACTCGATAGGTATATGTTTTTTTGTAAACAAAACCACCTAGTGAGGATAGCACCTTGTGTCACAACTCACAAGGCTAAGAGTTCATCAACACATCTGTTTTTTATTTGCTTCCAGTTTTCACAACTTTGGATATCCCAGATTCGCTAGCTGTTTTCTTGAAAACATCAAGCTAGTGAGACAATGGCCGTTTGTAATTGCAATTAACAATAGATTTAGCATGAAAATGGATATAGTTTTATAATAAATAACAAACACTTGAAGCGTAATTGAGTAGAACAAAACAATAAATCTTGGTTACTATAATAGATAATAGATGTTTTTTTAACTGCAACTTTTATAAACAAACACAAAAACGCAGCCCCGCCACAAGACGGCAAAGGCAACCAACAAAGCCCA
The DNA here is from genome assembly GCA_032199755.1 of Ambrosia artemisiifolia. NCBI lineage: Eukaryota > Viridiplantae > Streptophyta > Magnoliopsida > Asterales > Asteraceae > Ambrosia > Ambrosia artemisiifolia. The sequence continues at coordinate 38,747,208 of CM063528.1, read as the reverse complement.
CAAGGACTACATCACACGTTATACAAAGGACAATTACACAAGTCTCTTCATATGATATTTCTAAATTTCGACCTGTTCTTAAACCATAAGAACTCCTCTATCAATGATCCCAAGAAGAACACTTTAGCACCCCTTCAAATAACTCTATTGTTGGAGAAAACTTTATCATTTCTCACTTTCGGTATACTCCAACATGCAACAATCATGATCCCATAAAGAACCTCCATGTCCTTTATTAGTGCACACTATGACGATGTCCGTAGCTTAGATATGCTGATATGATCTCATGTATATTTTTAAGACGTTTACGGCTTGAAAACGGGGTTCTAGGGGCATCTTGGTAATTGTAAGGTTACCAGGCGTATGGAGTCCATACGCCTAGCAATCTCAGACGTATGAGCCCCTACGCCAGGCTTAGGGAGCATACGCCTATAAATAGAACCTCTTTGCCCGACATTTTGTAACTTTTGATTTGTGTGTGTTTTTTATTTCCTTACTTTTCTACAATCATATCTCATCTATAACAACAATCGATCCATTGCATCTGCCTTTGGATTCGATCATACGGACACAGTATCATCAAATCTTGTGTTGATCCCACAAGTCGTATTAAAGCCTGGCTCATACCTTGTGTGTTGTTAAATTGGAGTAGGTTCAGATCTGATTTGAATAGCAATTGTTCATGTTTTTGATAGAAAATTCATTTTGACCCATTTTCATGCAAAAAATATGGTTTTTGAGTGATCTATATTATAATTACTGTTTTGATCGTTTTTTTGATTGCATAAACATCTTTAGAAATTGGTTTTGAGTAAATCCATATCATATTTGCATCAAAACACATCAGATCTGAGATTTTTGAAAACAAATTGTTTATAAGTTGTTCTTCATGGATTTTAAGAGGATTTCTTGATTTTAGATTGAAGTGTTAAAACAAATTGATGCTACAGCATCTGAATCTGACATAGAAAGTGTGTAAATCAATTGATCTTCAAAAACAACGATGGATTTTTGCAGATCTGGATTTTTGAGAAAAATCATAAGTGTGTATTCGTGGTGTTTTTCATTGATTTGGATTTGAATTCGTGTTTTGAAGGTTTTTGGGCATCATATTCGTGTTCTACATCAAATTCCTAACAAAACCTGGTCATTCGATCATCCATACCTTCAATTTCATCCAAAATGATCAAAAAACACCATGTTCTGCATCCACACGTCTGTTAATGTGTTCATACGCCTGATCCTTCAGGCATGAGGACCCATGTGCTTGGTTCATACATGCGATTTCTCCATACGCCTGTAACAACCTCCCAAACTTGTGGAAACACCCTCCATACATGTGGAAATCTGTACTAGATAAATTTTGACCATTTTGAAGTTTGACTTTGTCCGTTTCTCATCCAAAACATTGTCTATTCATCTAATACCATTCCAATCATCATGAGTTAGAATTATATCACCCAAGTTGACCGACCTATCAGTTTCAACAACAAATCGCACCCAATTGATTCATTCGTACTTAGTTGCAAGCGCCATGAACCCCCACAACAGGCGAATGCTGTTACACCATATTGTTCATTTTCTTACCCACCTCAGCAATAAATGCCCATGCTAGAAAATTCTTAGGGCGATGGTTTTGGCAATAAGCCCAGTTCTGAGTGTCATCAGATGATGAAGAACGACCACGAGACGGAAAGCAGCAACAGAGCTCCCAAAATGGAACATCTCAATGAATACTCATCCTGGAAGGGGAGCATACAACGACCCATAGAGAGAATTGATGCCGAGATTTGGTATTAGGTAGAGCATCCATTAGTCAGAACATTACAAGAAAATTCGCATCTACTAGTAGAGATCTCTCAAATAAGTGATTATGAGAAGACAAACTACAAGAATGAAGCTGACTTCTTGAGAAAGCATGCAAATTAGTTAGATGATGATGTTGATCGTTTGCTAGCAGAGGACGACTTCTTGAGCAGTAAAAAATCTTGCTTAGTTCAAGACCTTGTGGAGTTAACTATCGATTACTCCAAATATTTCGTTGCTGATGGATCTACATCTCACTATACATTCATGGCAAATATTCAGGACAAAGTTAAGAGGCTGTTTAGTTGATAAAGTGTTGAATCATTAAGAAGTCTGAATGGTTAAAAGGATCTGAATTGGTAAGTGTTGAATCATTAAGTGTTGTTTTGTTGGACCTCTAAATAATTAGTCTTCTTGTCCCAAATTGGTAGAGGAAGTAAATGGATTCATTCAGTGCTTAATGGTTCAGCAACATCCCAATTCTTAATGGTTCAGCCTTAATCATTCCATTCAGATGTTGAAACAAACGTGCTAAATGAACTGAATGATGAATCATTCAGCGCTAAATGATTCAGATGCTCATTAAGAGCCTTACCAAACAACCCCTAACACTTCTGAAATTCAAACTTGTAAAAAATGTGTTGAACTCGAAGCTAGATTTGAATCTATGAAGGAACACAATACCAGTTTTGTATATGATCCAAGATCCTGTACTAATGCAAATGCTTCCATTAAAAACAATGAAAAGGATTTTAAATACACTGTCATGTTGTTAAAGAAGGATGTAAGTGAACTAAAAATAACTAATTTAAACATGCAAGATCCTATAAATAACTACATCACTGATTTACAAAAATCAAGAAACTGTTACAAGCTGCACAGTGTGATTATGAAACATTTAAGAAAAGCTTGAGAGTTACTCTAATTCCAAATATGTTGTTCCTCCACTCCTGCGTGATAATTACTCCAAATCACTAGATGAAACCCAAATCACTCAGTTCCAGGTCACAACATCGCCTGTAGTTGATCCTGCTGACATCAAGAAGACATAAGTTGTTAAAGATGTTAACTGCTGTCAAACTGAAACTGAGAATGAGGAATCGAATGAGAAAGACTAGAACCCAGGTCTAGGACTTGAAACCAGGATCCCATTAGAAAATCACATTGCTTGTGATCCTGATTCTGAATATGATGAGGATATTGAGGAACTAAATTATGACTCTGGTCTGTATTACATGATTAAGGATTTTGTATTACATGATTAAGGATTCAAATAAGGTTTAATCAGGACAAAAATTTCCAATCAAAATGTAAACCAATCCTTTATAACTAAAATGTTTAAATCTGCTTCTAGTAAATATATTGATTTTTTTTATCAAATGTCACTAATTAATCAAAACTAGTGCAAAAAAGACAGGCCTGCAGTCGGGGTGCTCAAACTAGTCAAGCTAGACAACCACCACCTACTTCAACAAGAAAGCCAGTGATTCCTCGATATCCTAAACACAAAGATATCATATGGATTTCTTCCAATACGACCCCAAAACTAGTTGCTTTTGTAAGATCAATCAGAATCGATCAGATGTAACACTTTGAGAATTCTTCAAATTTAAAATATTTTCAACAAAAGGATCAAAGAAAGCTTGCATGTACATCTCATGATAATGGGGCTAGTTCATCCAGAGATAGTGGTTCCGGTTCAAAGGTTGTTGATAACTGTTTCAGACAATCATCACATGTTTCTCACAACCAAAATGAATAGAGAACATGTTTTGAATGTCAAGAGGTTGTCCCCATAAGTGACCTCGTTGGGAACATCAAGTTGAGAACTTTAGACCCTCAAATAACTACCAACGCAAGCTGCTAAGGTGAATTCTATTCAAGATGAGGGCAAACAGAAGGTTGACGAGAAAGTTAAACCCCCATTCACTAAGGTCAAAGCATCTAAGACAATCCTAAAGGCATCACCACCTAATGGAGTGTCTAAGAGAAGTTCAAAGCATACTAATCAGGCAAACCAACTGGTGAGTCCTAAAGGTCAGCCCAAAGAAAAACCAAAATCTATCAAGCAAAAGATTCAAAAGGCCAAGCATGAACACATTTGGAGACAAAAAGTGATGGATACCAAGTCTGAAAGTTCCACTTATTCAAACACAACACCATAAACACATGTGATTGTAAGTGCATCTCCTACATCATCGGGCGATTGGATGGAGATTCCAATGCTTGATGCTAATGGACGACCCAAGACCGTAAAGGTTTGGGTTCCCCTAGTCCAAATAATCTTTGAATGCTCATGCAGGGTGTCGCCTTAGGTGCTCTTAGCAGTCTATGAATTGTTGATAGTGGGGCATCCAGGCACATGAGGGGCGACTTATCTATCCTATTCAATATCAAAGACATGAATGGGGATATGTTTCTTTTGCTGGAAATAAAGGGGAATACATCACGATGGAATGATGTATGTCTAATGGAATCTTGAGTTTTGATTGAATCAATTATGTGAAGCAAATCGACCACAATCAACTGAGTGTGTTGCAGATTTGTGAAAAAAAATTATGTGATGTTCAATGACATGGTTTGCTTTTTTCTTAAGTCGGGATTCGTGATTCCTGAGGAGTGGGAGATTATGTCTGCTAAAAAGGTGAACAATTTATATGTATTGGATATGAGTCAAGCGATCACCAAGTCTACCCAGGTGACCTACTTTCACCCAAAGGCTACCGAGAAGGAATCGATTATGTGCCACAGACGCATGGGACACATCCATCTTCGCAAAATGATTTAACTCGTCTAGAATGGTTTGATGGATGATGTCTCGGTAAAACATTTTCATCTGAACGACGTCTTCGTCAGTTGAAAGAAGGGTAAGCAAAAGAAGAAGTCTCATCCCAAGAAGAAAATCGGTTCAATGTCGACTCTGCTTGAACCACTTCACATGGAATTGTTCGGTCTAGTGAAGAGGAAGAGTTATTGTGGTGATCTTTATTGTTTGGTTATTACTAATGATTATTCAAGATTCTCTTGGGTGGTATGCATGAATCATAAAAGTGAGACATTTGGGAATCTGCAAGTTTTGCTCTTGAAGCTAGAATCCCTGTATAAGTTGAAAATCTGTAGGATTCGCAGCGATAACGGGACTAAATTCAAGAATCAAGGAATGGAAGCATTTTGTTTTGAAAGAGGTATTCATCATGAATTCAGTGCGCCTTACACCCCGCAGCAGAACGGTGTGGCTGAAAGAAAGAATCAGACCTTGACTAAGGCTGCTAGGACGATGTTGGCAGACTTGAAACTCCCCGTGAGGTTCTGAAATGAAGCCATATATTGTGTATGTATTACCTTAAATAGAGTCCTGACAGTGAAGAAGTTTGGCAAGACCAATTATGAGCTTCTCAATCTTTGCAAACCCAATATGTAGATTCTTGAACCATTCGGTGCTCCTTGTACCATGATGATCAAAAATGAGAAATTTGGAGAGAAAGCTGAAGAAGGTTTCTTTGTCGGTATGCCACTCCCAAAAAGAGGGTTTGGAATACTCGTGCACAAAGAAAGGATGAATATTGATGTTCAGAGATAGACAACTAATTTCCATGGTACATGTCCAGATTGGATGTTCAATTATTCGAGTTCATTTTAGGAATTTGGTCTTGATGGTATAGTAGAAGAAGTTGTAACCCAAATGTATTAAGATTGTGAAAACATTACTAGTTTATCGCTTGTGCGTCCGATCACAATCTCTCCAGCTGTAACTTCTTCCTATCGAGTTCCTTCTGTAGCAGCCGGGGATACCGAAGAAGAAGAAGTGTTCATGGATGCATCAGAGGAACATGATGCATCTTCATATGATGATGACTTTGTTGATTCTCCTGAAATGCTTTCAGATCCATCAGTTGAACAATCTAATATTTCCAATCCTACATGTATTCCTGATTCTAAAATTAGTTTTACAGGTAATACTAACAGTAATCCTACAGGTACAAGTGGTAATATGATTATATCTAATGTTGGTCCGTCTTCTTCCGGTGCTCCCGTGTTAAATACTCGAATTGATCTTTCAAAGTACAATATACCAGAGAGTGTCCATGTTCTTACTCATCCTAAATCTAGGATCCATAACATACACCCTCTTCAAAATGTCATAGGTAATCTAGAAAATGGATAACAACATGTGGGTAGCTTAGGGCAAGTTCAACGGCTCTATATTCAAAGATAACATAATCCAGTTAGCAGAACTAGTGGTCCTTGGACTTATATGTCTCACAAACCGAACCACGCTGTATCAATGAGGCATTAAGGGAAGAACCTTGGATTTAAGCAGTGCAGGAAGAACTCCTTCAGTTCCGGAAACTAGGTGTTTGGGATCTTGTTGATCTTCCAAAAGGTGTGAAGAAGATCAGAACGAAGTGGATTTACAAATGCAAGAAAGATAACCGAGGCGTTGTCGTTCGCAACAAAACTCGCTTAGTTATTCAAGGGTTCCGACATATTGAAGGAGTAAATTAAAATGAAATATATGTTGTGGTAGCTTGTATGGTGGCGATTTGCATATTCTTGCGTTCGCTTTATACAAATGTTTCAAAGTCTACCAAATGGACGTGAAGAGCGAGTTTCAATATGGTAAAGTGAAGGAAGTGGTGTACGTGGGGCAACCACCGAGTTTCGAAGTTTCAATGCAAAGAGACCGAGTTTAGCGATTAAACTAGGCTCTTTACAGACTTCATCAAGCTCCAAGATAATGGTATGAGACGCTCTCTCGGTACTTAATCTCTCAAGGGTTTAACCGTGGACTTATTGATTGTACACTCTTCACCTTGGAGAAAGATGGTGACCTTTTCCTGGTCCAGGTATATGTCGATGATGTCTTTTTTTGTTCTACTAATTAAAATTTGTGTAGGGACTTTGAGAAAATGATGAAGAATAAGTTCGAGATGAGTGCGATAGGAGAAATGCGGTTTTTCTTTGGTTTTCAAGTTTAGAAACCAACGGAAATCTTCATTCATCAGACCAAGTATGTAGCTGGCATCTTGATCCAGTTCTCGATAAATGACATTTCGCCTGCTTCGACTCCTATTCAGCTCAATCGGGATTGGACCAAATGAGAAGGGTATCAATGTGGACCCTTTCTTCTATCGTGTAATGATCGGCTCTCTCGTCTGTATGACTACTTCTCGTCCTGATATCACGTTCGAACATGCTTGTGCATATGTTACCATTCGAAACCGAAAGTCTCACATTGTACTTCGGTTAGACAAATCGTTCGTTATCTGAAGGGATGCCTAACCAAAGGTCTTTGGTACCCTTTTGACAATAAGTTTGATTTCACAGCCTGTGGTGATGATGATTATACTGGCTGTAAGATCAACGCAAAATCCACAACGACTGGATGTCAATTTCTAGGGAGTATACTTGTGTCGTGGAAATGAAAGAAACAAACATCGGTTGCTGTTTTAACTTCTGAAACTGAGTATGTTGTCGCTTCTTCATGCTGCTCATAGGTTATCTGGATTCAATAGCAAATACGGGAATACGGTTTGATATGAGGCCGTAATTTCCATTACCAATGACCTGGTTAACCACTCTAAGGTCAAACACGTCCATGTCCGCTATCATTTCATATGCTACTGCTTTGAAAAAAGGATGATACATGTTGTTAAGATTCACACCGACCATAAACATGTTGACCTAATTTTTAAAGCCTTTGACAAATCTCCTTTCATGTACTTTCTTTTAGTAAATGGTATCAAGTTAAAACAAGATTAGTCCACATCAATGTTTCGTTTTCTGTATGTATTTTCTCTTATCAAAAGTACAAAATAATTTGAAAAACAACAAAAAACCAAACACATTGAAAAGGTTCAAAATGATAAAAATAATAGAAAATGAAAAATGAGTTTTTGATGTGTGGATAAGAGAAAATGATAATGCATCATTGGACTATCAGTCTTACAAATGATATACCGGTACACTACAAGAATTCAGGGTGTTTACCCACATATAATTTACCTACACATGCAAATGTGTGAGTAAATATCTACACATTTTTATACATATGTTGGTAATTGTTGATGATTTATTTTAATAATAATTAACACTTAGTATAAGTAGATAATACCTTTTAGCTACACATTGGATTTGGTGGGAAAACTTCCCCCCAAAATTTAAGAACAATTAAATATTAAACACCTACACATGTAATAAATTTTTTTATGTGTAGGTAAATTATCTACACATATGTAAACAACTAATATATGTGTAGGTAAATGATTATCTTTACCAACACATAATAATCTTAAATAAATGTGTAGATAAATTAATGACGTGGCAAACAATACCTACACGTATAAAAATGTATACTATTTGTAGATACTAGATACATATAAAATATGTTACGGATTCATATGAACTCAATGAATTTTAAGTTTTAACGGATGTTATGTATAACAAAACTGGAGTGAACTTAATAATATAATGTGAGGTGAACCCATAAAGAACAAACAAAAATAGTGCAACGGATAATACATTTGTTTACAACCAATGATTCCTGTAACACAATTCACACACACAGGGGAAGACATATATATAGGGCCGGCTCACTAGGGGTGCAAGTAGGACCCCTAGCCCGGGCCCAAATTATAGGTGGGCATAATTTTTTTTACAGTTGTTTGTGATAGGCCCATTAATAAACAGCTTAATACCCATTAATCTAGTTAGGTTAAAAAAATAAAATGAAAAAGAAAAACGGGGATTGTTTCTAATGATCGAAGAAGGCGACCAGAAGCTTATCAAAGAAAAATGGCCAACCACCACCAAGGTGAAAATTTGTATGTTTGATGGTTTGCAGTTTTATTGAATATCTATCTATACATATAATAAACCAAAGCCATTTTAATGACATGGCACTCAAAGAGGGCATTCTTCCCCTTGAGTGTGCCATGTGTCATCCCATGTGGCAAGGGTTTATATTAGGAAAATAATAATTTAAAAACAAAATTAGATTTTTCTCTCTAATGTTTCCTCCCATAACTTGTAAACGTTAATATCTTTTATATACGAGATTTTTTTTAAAAAAAATTACACCAAATTAACGAGCGTCTTATTATCTTTCCAACGAGTACCATAGTGCTATATAAAAAACGGAGAAAAAAACGACTATTTTTTTGTGTGATTTTGTTCATACAGGAAAAAAACAGAAAGTGTTCAGGTTATTCATTTATCATGTATATGCAAGTAATTAGTTATGTTCAAACCACTAAATATGAATTTTATTTACAACATTTGTTAGCATTGGAGTTGTACATTGTTTTAGGTTAGGTTTTAATATTAGAGTTATACATTGTTTAAGGTTATGCACTAACATTGGAGATACATTATTAATTGTTTTAGGTTAAGTGCTACCCGAAGCTTTCATGCATGTAACTATAAAGCACATCATTCTATTTCATATGTAAAATTGATATGTCATATTAGATTTCTCAACCCGGGACGTTCCCGAGGTATAATCTAGTCCATATTATATATAATGATGGCTTATTGCTGTAAAAAGTTGTGAATAAAATCCCTTATATAAATATTTTAACAAACAAACATATTCATTATTGTATATTAAATCTTGTTGCTGTTAAAAAAATTATAGTAAATTTAGTTTAATATATATGTAGTATGATTGTAATGAGGATCTGAAATGTATCATCAATTCATCATGTATGTTTCGCTTTGACTCAAAAACCAAATACATCATGTTTTGTATTTGGCGGAACCAATCTATGTTCCTAATTGTTCTTATGTTAATTCCTAATTGTTTAATAGGTAACTGACTAATTATTAATGGTTAGAAATTAGAAATTTAGACTAGGGTTTTTGTTGAATTAACCTAATGCTCTAATAATCTTAATTGTAAACTCTTAGGGGAGCTTTACTCATCCTCGGTTAGCTATTCGCTTATTACGGTATGTCAGTAACTCACTATTATTGATATGTTTATTGATATTACTTTAATCGTCATACAAAATAAAATAGTTTACCTTAATTATTCCATTAAGGCCTAAGGCTAAAGGGCACATTTTTCGTGACTCGGCTCGGGTTTATGAATTCTCAGGACCGGTCTTGCATATATAGAAAACCGTGTGTAAAGGAACCCAATCGATTTTGAATTATTGATAAGGATCTATATAGATTATATACGGCGAAACCATAAATAAATTATGCGGTGAACCCATAACTGTCACACCACGCCAATGGCGGAAACACATGACGCGACGCTCGAAAGCATATCAAAGTCAAGATTAACACAAACTATATTTAATTAGAAAAGATCATTATATTAAGATGTCGAGAAGGAGTACCTTGTTTCAAACATTACATAAAACAACAAACATTAAGTTTTAAAGTGGGGTGTTTCCGTTTATGTCCCAACCCGATGGTAACAATAGATGAAACCCCCAACCAGTGTCCGACATCCCAAATTCCACCGTACTAGCCGCATACCTGTTCAGAATTTATTTACCTGAAAGATATGTTTAAAAAAAAGACGTCAATATATAAAATATTGATGAGTTCACAGGTTTTAGTTCCATAACAACAACATTTCAACAACAACATTATTAATGGAACAAAATAAGTAGTGACCTTTGTAGTGAGTAGCTAACTCCTACAAAAACTATGACGAGCAATTCCTTAAGCCCATAACCAATCCAAGACTAATAATAATGCCCCGCGAGCAGAAGTTGTTTCTCGGAAAATAACAACTTAGTTCAGAATACGTGCACCCCTAGCATACACAGTTGCATAATCGACGCAATCGATTAGGGGTGGGCCTTGTCAGGCACCAATAGTACTATCCAAATATTCCTTCGGTTCTCGATTTCAATACCCACAACACACGAGTAAATGGTTACAGTAGCGAGGACTCACCCCGAGTGGCGTACAAACAACAAAACCTAAGTAAAACAGTAAAAACATTTTAACATTTAAAAACATTTTAACATGTAACAACATTTGACAAACATATCTTTCCCCCATAGTAAAACAGTAAAAAGGGGCCATGAAACTCACCTTGATTTCCTGGCTTAGCTAGAAAATAAAGCTCGAAGCTTTGACCGGCTTCCTCGTGTCCTAATTACCAATGAAGGACACCTTAAAAATCTATCATATATAAACCTAGCTTATTTTCCGGTTAAAAGATAGTTTATCTAACTATCTAGACTAGTGGGTATTAACCCGAGTCTTAAGCGTTTTAACTCGTCGAACCGATCGTGACTTAATGTGGTGATCAAGTTCAAGACCAATGAGGGTAGCAGTAACATGGGTGCGCCATGAGGGAAAGTTTGATTGGGAGTTGGGTGGCGGTAGTAATGTGGACAATTTGTTTGGCCATTGTGAATCGAAAAGAAAAGAAAAAAGGCAGGCAGAAGGTGTTGCAGGCAGTGTTTTGGATCGGAGATGACTCAAGGGAGCTTTTTAGGCTCTTGATACCATATGAACAATATAAGTTTGTATTAAATCAATTGTGCTTTACTCAATATTTACAACATAACATATAGAGATACAAATGTAAATGCAATAATACAAAATGAATACAAGAGCTGATTCTTGGGCAATCTTCTTGGGCGAGAATTGTGTCCAGCTAATCATCTTGATTGATTGGCAATTATCTTGATAATCAACTTGGTTGACTAATTGAATGGAGAGAATAATATGCAATTAATGTTGGCTTAATGTGTGGTGTTAATACTAAGCCTAGCTAATTATACAATCAAAGAGGTACCAGAATCCATCGGTAGTCTCAAACATTTGCAGTACCTCAATTTTTCTTACACATATATCACGTGTTTACCTAAGCAAGTCGGTGACCTTCATAATCTACAGAGTTTGTTGTTGTCTGGTTGTACTATGTTATCTAGCTTGCCAGATAGTATTGTATTTAATGCATCTGCGACAACTAGATATTAATGATACTCCAAAGTTGAACAAGATGCCACTAGGAATTGGTCGGTTGACGGGCCTACAAACTCTATGCAAAGTCTTTATTAGAGAAGCCTGTGAGTTTAATATGTCTGATCTTAAGGGCATGTTGCATCTTCAAGGTCAACTTTGTATTGATAGGCAACACAACGTGAAAAACGCAGGGCATACAAAGGAGGCAAACTTACGACAAAAGAAGGGTATACGTGATTTGCAGTTGAAATGGAGTGATGTCTTTGATAATTCTCGAAATAAATTAGCCGAATATGAAGTACTTGAATGGTTAAAGCCTTTTGAGAAATTGAGAAGCCTCAAAATTTTGTAATACAATGGAATAGAGTTTCCTAGTTGGGTTGGGGATCTGTAATTTTATTGTTTAACTCAAATCACATTAATTGGCTGTAGAAATTTTAATTGTTTACCAACACTTGGATATCTACCGTCACTTAAAAGGTTGTGTGTCAAAAGCATATACCAGTTAGACAAAGTGGGTTCTGAGTTTCTTAGACATAGTAACTCTCGTGATGGTAATGCATTTCCAGCACTTGAAGTTTTGGAATTTAATGATATGCCGAATTGGAAGGAATGGTCAACTAGTGATGGTGAAAAGCATGGGACATTTCCTTGTCTTCGTGAGATATCTACAGTTGATTGTCCGAAGCTTGATGTAGTGGCAATCGATTCAATACCGTCACTTCGGGTTTTGCATCTATCTAGGTATTCTGTAGTGGTGTTAAAAGCACTGTTGCTAGTAATCTTGTATTTTTGTATTGTGTTTAAGGTCGTGTTGAAAATTTTCAAGCCTGATGCTAGTAATCTTGATAAGAGCTCCGGTTGGCGTGGGTCATAAATATATCTTTTGCAAGGTATACAATGGGGTAGTTAATTCACTTCCCCTTTAGTTTCACTTACAATGAATAAATTTTTGAAGTGGACATAGGTTGTCTATGTAAAGCGGGTTAGTCCCTAATAAAAGCATTCGGATTGAATCAAGTTATTGATGCATGTCCCTTGTGGACTCTTGTTTTCATATTGTTTTTAAATTTCAAAATGAAAGTTGCGAAACGATTGTATGCTTTTTGTAGATTTACAATCATTGTGCAAAAGCATGTGTACTAATGTCATTTCCAATGGTAAGAGAGGTGAGGTAGTTAGTAGATTATTGGGCTTGATCCAAATCCTTTTGAGGATGGGTCTATTAATGATTTTAGCCATGGGCTTGTTTCAAAAAGTTTATTTTAGCCTATCTCATTTATATAAATAAAACAATAAAACAATCGAACCTCACATCTTTAAAAACTCAAATAGTACATGCTATATCTCATACCATATGTTATACTCTAGGGAAGGGTCGCATACTCCAAGCTCACCGCCGCCAAATATGTGGTGCAAACTTGAGCCCCATACCGCCCGTAATTTGAAACAAAAAAGGATTTGTGGATGCGGGATAAAAGCTAATGTGAATATGTGGGGTGGCGGGGAAAACCACACCACTATTGTTGCATAATGCGGGGAGTGGAGAACTCATTGTTGGGGCAAAGCTTTGTTGGGGCGTGGTGGAGTACTAGCAAACAATTAATTGTTTTAAGTACCCATTTTTTTTAACAAATTTTCAAAAACAAATTACACAAATAAGTTAATAAATATAGATTTAGAAATTTCATACATAAGTGCAGAAACTGTAACTCCATAAATATGGTATTTATAAATGGGTCATGATAACTACACACCCCCTATATGGGGCGTATGGCATCTGTGTGGTCAACCTTGGAATATGTGTGGTCAAAAAGCTTTGTATACGCCTTCTGTGATGCCATACTCCCCATATGCTTGTATATATGCCTCATATGACCTCGTACGAGGCCTATTGAAGTACAAGGCACAAGTTCCTATGCCAGACATGTCACCTCGTACCTGTATACGACTCCTGTGAAACCATACGCCCCATATGCTTGTATGTGCCTCATATGACCTCATACAAGGCATATATAAATACAAGACACAAGTTTTTTATGTCAGATATGTGACCTCGTACCTGTATACACCTCCTATGATACCATACGCGGCGTATAGACCCTTTTTGGCTTGTTACGTCGACCAAAACCTGTGTTTCTTCGGAGGTGACATCGTAGCCATACGTGGAGTATATAGCCATACGCCCCATATGGTTGTAGTATTTGATTGCATGAACACCCCATCTGTTATTCAACGTTTTAAGCGAACTTAAAAAATATCATCCGAAAACTCACCCTTTGATCATCAAATTTAATGTAGTACGATGTCTTAGAACATTTTTGACGACATCGACGACAGCTAAAAAAATAATTTTTAACGTGTTTTACAAAGTATAACTCGTAGTATATCTATGCCATATACCGAACGTTTAAAAATTTTAAAAAATAAACATGCCAACCAAGGAAAGCTGTAGTTTCTTCTAAAGAAACCCAGACATAGCATATGAGGTGTATGGTGTCATATGGGGCATATAGGGTGATTGATCTGACACCCAATGATTGCTAGCATAAAAGTCAATAAAGTGAAAGCTATCTGGGGCGTATGGTGCATACGCCCGAGATGAATGTTTCAGGGTGTGTAGATAAGTGATGAGGGTGGGGTGGGGGGGGGGGGGGTAGATACGAAGAGACTTATAAATATAACAAGCCCATGTATAGAAAATAAAGTTAAATCTCTTTGTTAGGGTGAAATGGTCATATTCATAATAATCATGCAATAACAAGTTGCACATCATGCTGTAATAATGATACTAATGTCTTCTAATTGACCATAGTAGCTTGAGTTTTCTTGACCTGCTTTAAAATTTGAACATTAATGATGGTACCAGTGGGCCTAGAAACAGAAAAGTAGTCGGTCCATACAATGGAATGGACCACACTGTATAAACCAGAAGTTTCGAAATGCAACATTAAAGACAGATGGATTTTTTTACACCAAAATTTTTAACTTAAGTTTATATGAAACTAGGGGCATATAACCCGCGCGTTGCCGCGGGAATGCAACACAAATTCGATAGGTATCGGGTCGTTACAGTACCAATATACCCATGCTTTGCTGCGGAATGCGACACAAAGAAAGTCACGATATATTGGTTCCCCGCGCTTCGTTGCGGAGCTCCTATTGCGTTGAGGGTTTGGTGGTCGTTAAAAATCGCGCCTCGTTGCAAGAGCTCCTGTTGCGTTGAGAGTTTCGTGGACATTAAACATAACATTAAGTA
The DNA here is from genome assembly GCA_032199755.1 of Ambrosia artemisiifolia. Lineage (NCBI taxonomy): Eukaryota > Viridiplantae > Streptophyta > Magnoliopsida > Asterales > Asteraceae > Ambrosia > Ambrosia artemisiifolia. The sequence continues at coordinate 38,732,207 of CM063528.1, read as the reverse complement.
ACAGTTGTGGGCAAGAAAAAAAATACTCGCCGCCGGTGACCTTGCAGACCAGCCTTAACATTACAACAGTAGGGTTAAAAAAATATTCGCGGCCCATTACCTTGCAGACCAGCCTTAACATTACAACAGTTGAGTTGTCTATTGTTGACTTCATGTAGAGCTCAAAGTATTCCAATAACCGCGGCCCATTACTTGTTCACCAAATATGAGGCCCACAATTGCCCATTAATTGTTCACCAAATGTGAGCCCACATTTTTTTGTAACTCGTAGCCTTTTAAAGTCAAAGTTGTTTACAAAAGCCAACAATGGTAGGCACTATACAAACGTCAACAATTGAAAATTCATTATTATATAATTTGCGTAAGATAGTAACCGACACTATTGAAGTGTCTTTTAGTTAATATATAGAAGAATGCTTTGTGTTTTGAAGTAGATAGATATATTTGTAAAATTTTAGAAAATTAATTTATTACTTCTGAAACCAATCAAAATTTAATAGGTGTGTGTAATTAATGGCGCCAGTATTAAAAGATCAACATGAAGGCTATGACAATTTAAGGATGTGATCACATACTGACATAGTTAAGGGGGCGGGGGCACCACCAGAAATGGTCACGGCCTCACGGGTACTCCACTATTAGCACGGTAACACCATCGCCACGCATGCCGGTAGTGGTCCTGTGAACCATTTTCTGGTTCTATCTAACGGGCTTGTAAACGAATTTAATTAACTGCAACGGTCGAATTTGGTATTTATTTTAATCAATTTTAACTATTTGAATTTATTTTACATGAAACGGTTATATTTTATGACTGTTAATTTCAAATTGTATAAAATCTACACGGTTTAAACAAAAAACTAGCATAACTAAACAACTTTAAACACAAACAAATGGATCCAAGGAAATTAAAGAGTATTTAAAAGGGTGGGAGGGGAACCTCGAAATCTAAAGTTGGGGTTCTAGTAGTCGTGGTAGAGGTTCGGGTTTGGGTTCAAGCTCGGGTACGGTTAAACCCTATAGGCCCGTGATAAATTTTCCACAAAGTCAACCCCATCCACAACCGCTTTACGCACAATTCCCACAATACCAACAACCCCAAAGCCAACCCATTTTGTATCCAAATTTTTTACGCTGCCTCAATTAACACCACAACAATAACTAGAGGACTTCGAATTGTATGTAATTAGGAGTCCAAACCCTCGTCAAACAAATGATTATGATACTGAGCGAGACCTCCACCTACGTGACGATGACGATGAGGAGGAAGAAACTGTGCCAGAGACACAATTCAAGGCACATGAAGATGAAGAATTAGGCGATGAAGTGGAGGAGATGCTTGTTGTAGAGGATCAAGTTGTAGAAGTTGAGGGGGGGGGGGGGGATTTAGGAAGCGAACAAAAGTTGTGAAGTGGAATACAACACAAGAGGTTGCTTTGGCAAAAGTTTGGTGCTATGTGTCGGAGAACAGGGAGAAGAATAATCATAGAAGCAAGGGGAGTTTTTGGAGGGCGGTCTAAAAACATTACACAGAATTGTTGGATGATCCACCCGAACAATTGATAAATTACTTCTAAATGGACCGCCAATGAACCCACAAATAAATTCGTTCAATGGCCTTCATCAACAAGCGGTATAACGATTATGATATATTTAACTTATGGTTTTATTTAATTGTATAAATCTCAATTGTGTAAGTCTATGTGATGGGTTTGATTCGGGGCCTCGAAGATTAGTAACGGTAAGGTAATTGGAAGTGGCTTGTTAGCAAAGCGAGTAATGTTTTGTGACGGTTTGATTGGGGACAATCAAATGTAAGTGTGGGAATGTGATGATCGGGTTAATGAATGGTTAATAATGTGCCCAATTGTATGTTTTTGATGTGTTTATGATGATTAAATGTGATAAATGGGATAACTAAGCAAGTGTGGATTGTTTCAGGATAAATGGTGAAATTTGATGGAATTAGAGCCGAAAACATGAAGCATAGTGATCGAGTTTGAAGATTCGACGTTATCGAGATGTTCCGGAGTTCAATGGAAGTGAATTGAAGTTGTAATGTTTGGATGAGGAGAAATGAGAATTAGGGTTGTTTGGATGAGGTTCTAATGGTGAAGATCAAAGAAAACAAGAAGCTAAATTTCACACCTCAGAAGATTTGTTGCCGAAGATTTGTACCGTAGGCTACGCTTTTGAAGCATAGGCCACGGCTGAGGAAAGAAGCCAAAGCCCGAGAAGCTCAACCGTAGTCTACGGGTACAGGTACGGCGGGGAAGAGTGAACTATGGAAAGTTGTTATTTTTTAAGTATAAAAGATATTTTCCAAACACTAGGGGTTCTTGGCTGTCCATACACGAAAAATATCAATATTGGAGAGATTTTGGAGCTGCAATCATCAACAAACATCATCATTCATTCACTCCTTTGGTTAGGATCAACATGTTCGGTTATGATAATCAATCTTCTGCATTGTTTCTTGATACCATGAGCGGCTAAACACTTTTGTAACCACCTCCCGGGTGCACTATTCGTTTATGAAACCTTTAAACTTGTTTGATTTGGTTATTGGATTATTTTTCATTCATTTGAAGAATATTTATGGTTTTAATTAATTAAACGATTTACGTGTGTTACAATTGCTTATCTTTTTATCATTCGCATTCGGTTTTCTTGTATCGTGAGCAGTTTGATTATTGAGAGGGTAATTGATACATGTGGGTTGGTAATTGAATTGTACAGGTTATTACTAAAAACTTGTGTTCGATTATCACTTCATTTAAAATCAGTTAACAAAGCCATGTCTATGTGGTATCCTATCATTTAAGCAAGTTTGGGTGAAGAATTGAACCGGAAACTCGGAGGGGGTTACTTTATTATTATTATTCACAACTTCTCAAATCCGTTTTATGAATTCAAAGTAATTAGGTTTTAATTTAATAATTAAATTTACAAAACTACTATTTCCACCAATTCCCAGTGGAGACGACTCAACTTCCATATACTACTATTTTCTTATATTTTTATTGACCAAACGACATCGCTCACTCCCCTTTGCTCAACTAGGAGTGCCGCACCCACTGCCCGCTCTGTAACTGAGAGGTATAGCGTCAGCGGCACCTTAGGTAGAGGCGCAGTGAGAGTTGGAAGGTTCATTAAGCATTGTTTCATCTCTTGGAAAGCCATCTCTAGGGCAGGCGTCCAGTGGAAATTGCTCTTTTTTAAACAATTCTTCGAGGTATCCACGAACGGAAAGGACCTTAAAGCGTATATTGATAGGAGTCGGTTGAGGGTGACGAGTCGACCCATCAACGTTTGGACTTCTGTAGGATCGACACTCGGGTCAACCGACAATCACGAGCTTGCTTGTTTGGAGTGCGGAATCCTCCAAACAGGTCTAAATGATCAAAACGATAACGAAACAATGGTAACGAGATGACAACACACACAACAAATAGTCAAAAGATTGATTCGATTACTAAAAACAGAGCTCGGGTGTTTACGGACACGAAAACAATCTCTCAGACCTTGGGAAGGGTGTTTGGGGGCTGTGTGATGTGACAACTCCTTATTAGGGCAATCATTAGGTCCTTATATAGTCCCACAACTCGTGTGCATGACATCAGGCAATTAGGAAGCTATGTTGTATGCACCAGGTAGCAATTAGGAAGCAATGCTGTATGCATATCAGGCAATTAGGAAGCTATGCTGTATGCATATCTCCTAATCGCCCCTAAGGACCTTCAAGCCCCAAATAGCGTATAAATGCACCCAAACACCCTAGAAACCGTCCAATACCAAGGTATACTAGCCTAGGGACATCATGTACTAACAGACTCCCCCTTGGACCAAGCTAGTATACGATTACGAGCCATAAACTACTCGATTAACCAAGCCAACGACCTATAGAGACCTATCACTAGCTATGGACATACTAGATAATGCACTTACAGACTCCCCCTTGGACCTAGCTAGTGATTTACAGACTCAACCTATCATCTAGCTGGGGACACACAAGAAGTGCATTTACAGACTCCCCCTTGGACCTAGCTAGATATGTATGGTCTTCGAGTCCTCATGTCTTCATGTTCAGCATTCTTCAATTTAGGGTGACACCGCAATGTATAACCCTTGAAAACTTGAACATATCAACTGCGTTGAGCTTTAGTCGTGGCTTCATAAGATCTCGTCTTGGTCGTCGATTTGCTTCAATGACTTGGGAGGAAACAAGAGATCTCCGCTTTTATGATTGATGATTATGTGACTTGGACGAAGATCAATATCATCTTCACTTTCATTTCTTGACTCCCATCTTCTTCAGCTTCGATTGCTGGATCTCTACCACGATCTGGTTTCTCTGAAGATGGAGTATTGGATTCTTGCAGTTCAGGATGATCTTGTTGTTCAGGTTGGGATCTTGTTCAGATTCAGTCTTTGTCGTTTGATGCATGATGAGCACATTAGTTGTATTTGATCCTGCAGAAAAATTAATAAAACTGCACACAAACTACTACTTATATTAGATCGACAAATAATCCGGACTCAATCAAATTCTTGAAGGTTATCATTTGATGAACTTTCAAGATTTGTCCATTTTGACCACCAATTTGAGAAAGTAGTCATTCTCCCCCTGAATATTTAGATCTTTTCAAATTTCACCCTGAACTCTCACGATTGACAATTTGAGACCCTGAAAGTGATATTTGACCCTTGAATTTTGTAAAATTTAGATTTTATTTGTGTTTCGGCTTCGGATCTGAGATTCCAATTGAAGAATACTTGTATTCCAACATCGGTCAATCAAAAATAAAGACAAAATAAAATCTTTTTTTTTAAGATACTCAAACATAAGTTAATAAATGCAGGAAATGTAAAACTATTCAAAAGTTTTTTTTTTTTTGCGAGTTTCATCTGTGAGGGAAACATATCAGTGTACAGACTATGCTAGAACCCTTATACTATCAGTTTTTGATTAAAATTACCAATAAGCATCCTACAACAACTGTCAGTATTGTTGTCCACCTAAACTCAAAATCAAGTTTTATCGCTAGGCACTTTAGATACGTTTAAGGTAATATTAGACTGATCAAAGGTGTTCCCCGCACACGCGACACATTCCCGTATCAAGGCATGCACAAAGCTTCCTCGTAACCAGTGAATAAGCTATTGTCATCCGTATTTACAAGGAATGGACTAAGTGGTGATCAGGTCTGCAAGAACGCTGCAGCAGAGAGACCAGTGAGATCCAGACCAGGGTTCAAGTCAAATACCGTATATTTTTTATTTTTCACGGTACGATGCTTTAGGTATATGAATTATTTGATACCTTAGAGCGATTCTCTTTGAGAATAGGGTTTTGGCATTCACGATCTTTTTGCTCTTACAGGATTCCCAGACGTCTCCTTATCAAAATTTATTCTATTTTTTTGGTTTTCTTTTCTTTTTCTGAGAATGGCAAAGAGGTGTCTCAGTTGTAGGCTACGAACCCAACGTACGTCACTTATGCCACCCCATTTTATTCTGAGAGACGTCCAGTTCACCCTGGATGTATCAACCTCTTAAAGACCAGAAACCTCGGATTTTGGCATTCTATCAACAAGATTTAGGCTTTTAGACCATATGCCAACGTGACGTTAATCCACACAATTCTCAGTTGATTTAGGTTTATATCACCGTGCCAAGCTTGGAAATGATTTCGAGCCTACCAACACATCATTGTAGAGGCTACCTATCAGATCCAATATTTTTAAGATGATAAAGGTCCAGACAGTCCGACTGATTGGTTAATATCATCTTCCCTATATTCACCAAAGAAACTCATTTTTGAAATTTTTCAATTTTTTTTTTAATTTTTGGATTTTCTGATGTTTTTGTATTTTTCTGAATTTTCTCCCCCTAAAAACTTAAAAAAATTGCGAAAAGAAATTTTTAATAAAAATATTAAAAATGATTTTCCGATGTGGTTTACTCAGATTTTCCCAAAATGCCTTTTACCTTTCAAAGATAGTCAAATTTAAATTTGTCAAATGGTTTGGTGAAACTTTTGGCAATTCGGTAGTCAGTGTGGACATAAATAATCACTGGATCCTTAGTGATTGTTATGGAAGTTACGCTATTAATAAGAGGATGGAGGTGATAAGAGAATGCAAACCGTAGTCAAGCATGTGTGTAGAAGTATCCAAAGATAAACCTGGAAACAGCAGCTCAATGCAGCTACCTGATTGGGCTTCGCAGGTTGCAGGAAACACATGTGACGCCCTCCCAAGAACTGATATCCACCCGTTGCGGATCCAGCTTCAATGTTGTAACCACCATAAACAAATTCACTAAAGTCAACGAGATCCAACTTATCGCCATTAGGGTACCATAGACCTTTGGTCGGTAACCCTTTAGATAATGAAGGAACCGTTCTGCAGCAATCACCCAGTCCACTCTTATTCATTACTGACATCCGTTGTTAAGTCGAAACACTGGGTCTTGAATTATTCTCATCGAGCATCTTCTTTTCTTTATTCTTCTTCGATAACAAATCCCCTCCTTAATTGTCTAAGGTTTCATATTCTCCAAAGATATTCTCCAAAGATATTCTGATAAATTTACTAGCGCAATATGACACCTATTTGTGCTAAGATGCCCCACTGTCAACAATCAAATTACTGTTGATAGTTCCTCCTGGAACAACTTGCACACTTGTTCAAAGATTAGTTCTCGAGGGGGACCCAGGCCTTGACCATCTCTGGTCGGCCTAGGTCATCAATCATAGGCAGCTCCATCCATCTACCATGAGGGGTAGGTGTTTTCACATCAGTCGCAGTTGATGTAGATGGTGCTAATGAAGCGGATAAACTCACAGATGGTGCTTCAGCTGCTTTTGGCTTCCAAATCTGGTCATGCTTATCCTTTACAGGTCTTTGCTTGACAGATTTGGGTGGTACATGAGACTTCACCTTTGGGTCAGCCAGTGGCTTTGCCCTTTGGTTAGTCTTTGGACCTGCTTTTGGTCCTCCCTTGGTTTTTGCAACCTTGGGTTGGGCCTTTGAGCTTGATCCCTTGTCAGCTTTAGGCCTTGCACCATGAACAACAACCTTTTGTTTCTTTTTCACATTCTTTGGTGTCACCTGAACTTGTTGTTCAGGTGTCTTGTATCTTTGGTTGTTGTATTTAGGGGGCTTAAGACCTTTTCCCTTTAATTTTCTCAGATAGGGACAATTCGCAATCAAGTGTCCAACCTCGTTACATTCATAGCATGACCTCCACTCTTCATAGTACAGAGGTTCATACCGTGACTGCCTCGAGCTAACCTGAGAAAGTCTAGGACTACAGCTCCCTTGTGAGCTTCTAAATCGAGAGGTACTCGGATATGAATCATAATCAGATGATCTTGGTGAAAGATTTCTTTGATGATTTTGAAGAGAATGTCTCATCTGATCAGTACCTTTCGATTTGATGGGCTTAAGTTCATTGAACTTTGGACCCTTTTGATTTTTCCCAGATCGATTCTTTTGATTCACATGTTTGGTGGGTTTGCGTTCAACATGTTTCTTTTGATCAATTAGTTTTCTGATATTAGCTTCAGTAACTGGTATTTCCTCAAAAATATGTTTAATTAAGGGTTGATCAACATATTTAATAGGAAACTCTTTATCAGAAAACAATTTGTCAGATCCCACCAACATGTACAACCCTTTTGTGCCTTCAGGAAACTGAAAGTGCTTCTTTTCCGGTTCAGGTTCACACAAAATGTGATTTTTAATAGAACTATGTGAACCTGATTGAGCCTTCTCAGTTTCCTGGGATTCTTTATTAGAGTCCACAAGGTTTACCTCCGGTAAGGCCTTTGGTTTCAATTTCACTTTCCGTCTATTTACAGAACGTTTATTGTAACCAAGTCCTTGATTTTCTTCTTGCTGAGACTGGTTTTTAATATCAACATCATTTTTACTTAGCACAAACTTTGCAAACTGAAAACCATCTAGCTTATGTTGGGCTTTTTCATACTCACATTTTGTTTGAGCTAATTCTTTCTTTACTTCCTCAAGAGATTTAGAAAGCTCAGAATTTTCTTTCATTAAAATTTCATTTAAGTTTTTAAGCTCCATTTCATTTGCTTTCAAAACTTCATTTATGGTTATACAATTAGCTAGATCGCAAATAAGGGTCTGGTCGTTTTCAGACATTCTTTCAATCATACTTTGGAGTTTGGCACAGTTAGAACAGACAAACCTGGAAGACCCTTGTAAAGTAGGTTCAGTTCCGTGCTTCATTTGAATTCCAACTTCTGGATTTTGATCATCAGCATCTTCCTCTTCTGATTCACTCTTTTCAGAAGTTGAACAATTTGCATCAGCTCTGTTGATTTCTTCAGAGCTTCTTTTAGGATATTGTTCACTGGATGATGATTCACTATCTGCATCTGTACTCTCTTCTGAGATTTGAGCACTCTCTGACACTTCTCTCGATTCCACAGTCTCTACTCGTTGAGCAAAACACGCAATCTGTCCATTAACACCTCCCATGAGTTGTGTCTTCTGGTCAAAGCCTTTCTCAGCAAGCACAGTAAGTACACTCGCAGCATCCGTGTTTGCTGAGACAGAGTGAATTGCAGGAGTAACCGAAACCACAACTTTTCCTTGATTGTTTTGAACATTGGTAAGTTGTCTGGTTGGATTCGGTTGACTTTGACTAGCATCTGACGTTGATTTCCTCTCCAGATGGGCCGACGGATTACATCCGAAACTTCCCTGTTGTTGTCGTTGTTGAACCGGTTGGGTGTTCATTGAAGTAGCGAAAGCCCATGGTTTGGTTGCATTTGCCATTAAGAAAGTCTAGTGAAAAAGTCAACTCGTGGTCAATAAAAGTCAAACTTCGGTCCAAGACGGTTAACACGTTTTTTTTTAAAGTCAAACTTGGTCAACGAAAGTCAACTTTGGTCAACGCGAGTCAAACTTAGGTCAATTTTAGGTTCAGCAGACTAACACGTGAGTAGGAAGTCTAATTGCTTGATTAGAGGTGAGTAGAAGTCTAATTGCATGTATTATAGGTGAGTAGGGCTAATTGCTAGTAATTATAGGCGATTAGGGCTAATTGCTAGCAAATATAGGCGATTAGGGCTAATTGCTAGTAATTATAGGCGATTAGGGCTAATTGCTAGCAATTATAGGCGATTAGGGCTAATTGCTAGTAATTATAGGCGATTAGGGCTAATTGCTAGCAATTATAGGCGATTAGGGCTCAAAGGACACGAGTAGGTGCTACTCGTGTACTGTAGCACGCGAGTAGGCTGCTAATTGCCTGTTCTTAGTTCCTAATCGCTACCTGCAGGCCTAAGACGAACTTTTTCACAAAAACACCCATTTTAGCTTCAAAATCTTACCAAAAACGTTGTGTTTATACGCAAAATGATTAGAAATGATTCCAAAACACTTTTAGAACAAAACCCAATCAAAAACACACGTTTTAATCCGTAAGAACACACTTAGATTTTGAAAAACTATGTTTTTATGAAAAACCCAAAGTTTCAAAGTTTCTAACAGGTTTTTGATAAAAATCCAAACTTTTTGGAACAAAAACCAGCTGTTTAGACTCGTTTTGATATCTAAACACTCGTGATAAGAGCCTCGGCTCTGATACCACTTGTAGGATCGACACTCGGGTCAACCGACAATCACGAGCTTGCTTGTTTGGAGTGCGGAATCCTCCAAACAGGTCTAAATGATCAAAACGATAATGAAACAATGGTAACGAGATGACAACACACACAACAAATAGTCAAAAGATTGATTCGATTACTAAAAACAGAGCTCGGGTGTTTACAGACACAAAAACAATCTCTCAGACCTTGGGAAGGGTGTTTGGGGGCTGTGTGATGTGACCCCTCTTGATTAGGGCAATCATTAGGTCCTTATATAGTCCCACAACTCGTGTGCATGACATCAGGCAATTAGGAAAGCTATGCTGTATGCACCAGGTAGCAATTAGGCCTACTCGCCCCTAATGCCAGGCGATTAGCCAAGCTAATCGCCCCCTACAACTTCCTAATCGCCCCTAAGGCATTCAACCCCAAAAACGACAAATAAATGCACCCAAACACCCTAGAAACCGTCCAATAACAATGTATACTAGCCTAGGGACATCATGTACTAACAGACTCCCCCTTGGACCAGGCTAGTATACGATTACGAGCCATAAACTGCTCGATAGACCTAGCCAACGATCTTTAGAGACCTATCACTAGCTAGGGACATACAGATAATGCACTTACAGACTCCCCCTTGGACCTAGCTAGTGATTTACAGACTCAACCTATCATCTAGCTAGGGACACACAAGAAGTGCATTTACAGACTCCCCCTTGGACCTAGCTAGTGACAACACACACAACAAATAGTCAAAAGATTGATTCGATTACTAAAAACAAAGCTCAGGTGTTTACAGACACGAAAACAACCTCTCAGACCTTAGGAAGGGTGTTTGGGGGCTGTGTGATGTGACCACTCCTAGATATATATGGTCTTCTGGTCAAGGTCTTTCTCAGCAAGCACAGTAAGTACACTCGCAGCATCCGTGTTTGCTGAGACAGAGTGAATTGCAGGAGTAACCAAAGCCACAACTTTTCCTTGATTGTTTTGAACATTGGTAAGTTGTCTGGTTGGATTCGGTTGACTTTGACTAGCATCTGACGTTGATTTCCTCTCCAGATGGGCCCACGGATTACATCCGAAACTTCCCTGTTGTTGTCGTTGTTGAACCGGTTGGGTGTTCATTGAAGACGCGAAAGCCCATGGTTTGGTTGCATTTGCCATTAAGAAAGTCTAGTGAAAAAGTCAACTCGTGGTCAACAAAAGTCAAACTTCGGTCCAAGACGGTTAACACGTTTTTTTAAGTCAAACTTGGTCAACGAAAGTCAACTTCGGTCAACGCGAGTTAAACTTAGGTCAATTTTAGGTTCAGCAGACTAACACGTGAGTAGGAAGTCTAATTGCTTGATTAGAGGTGAGTAGAAGTCTAATTGCATGTATTATAGGTGAGTTGAAGTCTAATTGCATGTATTATAGGTGAGTAGGGCTAATTGCTAGTAATTATAGGTGATTAGGGCTAATTGCTAGCAATTATAGGTGATTAGGGCTCAAAGGACACGAGTAGGTGCTACTCGTGTACTGTAGCACGCGAGTAGGCTGCTAATTGCCTGTTCTTAATTCCTAATCGCTACCTGCAGGCCTGAGACGAACTTTTTCACAAAAACACCCATTTTAGCTTCAAAATCTTACCAAAAACGTTGTGTTTATACCCAAAATGATTAGAAATGATTCCAAAACACTTTTAGAACAAAACCCAATCAAAAACACACGTTTTAATCCGTAAGAACACACTTAGATTTTGAAAAACTATGTTTTTATGAAAAACCCAAAGTTTCAAAGTTTCTAACAGGTTTTTGATAAAAATCCAAACTTTTTGGAACAAAAACAACCTGTTTAGACTCGTTTTGATATCTAAACACTCGTGATAAGAGCCTCGGCTCTGATACCACTTGTTGGATCGACACTCGGGTCAACCGACAATCACGAGCTTGCTTGTTTGGAGTGCGGAATCCTCCAAACAGGTCTAAATGATCAAAACAATAATGAAACAATGGTAACGAGATGACAACACACACAACAAATAGTCAAAAGATTGATTCGAGTACTAAAAACAGAGCTCGGGTGTTTACAGACACGAAAACAATCTCTCAGACCTTGGGAAGGGTGTTTGGGGGCTGTGTGATGTGACAACTCCTTATTAGGGCAATCATTAGGTCTTTATATACTCCCACAACTCGTGTGCATGACATCAGGCAATTAGGAAGCTATGCTGTATGCACCAGGTAGCAATTAGGAAGCTATGCTGTATGCATATCAGGCAATTAGGAAGCTATGCTGTATGCACCAGGTAGCAATTAGGAAGTTATGCTGTATGCATATCAGGCAATTAGGAAGCTATGCTGTATGCATATCTCCTAATCGCCCCTAAGGACCTTCAAGCCCCAAATAGCGTATAAATGCACCCAAACACCCTAGAAACCGTCCAATACCAAGGTATACTAGCCTAGGGACATCATGTACTAACAACTTCTTTGATGGAGGTGGGGGAAAGGCATTCGTTAGATTGCCTGAACTTTTTCGGGGTTGGTGCGGAAACCATCCCGCGTGACAATGACTCTAAGAAATTTACCTTCCTTCATGGTGAGATGTTGCAGGCAAAACCATGAAGTCGCACAACTTCTGTGCGTTCATGCTTGCCGCCCGTCATGGTGGCGGGAAAAGAGATCATGTCGCGTGGCATTATAACTTCGTGAATGAAGCCCGAGGTTGGTTCCTTGACGGGAACGAGGCGGGCTATATCTTCATCGTCAAGTTGTTGGAAACACTAATAACACATGATGTCAGTGCTTCTGCCGCCATCAAGAAACACATATCGCATGCGATAATGGCCAAAGACGGCGGTGATTACATGTGGAGCCATGGTTGACGAGCCTCTGAGGACTTTGGGGAGGAGGACATCGGCCTCCTTCCATGCGTCGGTGTTTTTCTTGCGAGAGAGCTTCCCGTGGTTTTTGTTGCTCCCGCTGATGATGTTGTAATGGTGGCGCGGGAGACGATAAATCATATGTGTTTGGAGGTTGCGTATTTGTTTCCGCGATCCCTCCTCGCAATTTTCTTTATTGTTGTCGCCCCGCGTGCCTCTGTGCATGTTGTTGATCAAATGGCCCAGCTGACCAGTTTTCAATGCGGATTTGATTTCCATCTTCAAACTGTAATAGTTGTCGGTGAGATGGCCATAATCGTTATGGCAGTCACAAAACTTGCCAGTGTCCACATTCTTATGCTTTCCAAGGGGTTTTAGTTCCTTGAAAGTGATTTGCTCTGTCTTGAGCACTTGAGAGGGTGTTTTGGTCAGCGGAGTAATCATTGTTCTTTTTGGAGTGGCCACGCTGGTCACGCGTGTGTTTGCAGCGCTTCCTTGTTGTAGCACACGGTGTAATCTTCGGTAGATTCATTATCGTTGAGTTGGCATAACAAGACATGGGCTTTGTCCTTTTTGTGCTTCCGCAAATGAGAAAATTGATTTGAGAATTTTGCGATCAAGTCGTCAAAATCTGTGAGGCTCCCCTATGTTAGGTTATGAGCGAGCAGAACTTGGACTTTTCCGCAAACGACTTTGGCCTGTATGGCTTGACCAGGTCATCATCCACATGTAGATGAGTTTCAAACGTACCCGTGACGAAGTGAGAGTTATGTTGGTAACATCGCTAGTCATAATCTCGGTTACTGGTGGATTCGTAACCGTCTGACTCCTCGGCCATCTTGTCGTAGCCCCGGACGTGTGTGTCTCCACCACATCCCCTGCTACGACCCGAGTGCCGGTCGTCTAGTTTATCTTTTCCTTTTCGGCAGTGTTTGGCCGAGGGGGAGTCTAGGTTTAGCCTTTTCCCGATCGTTTTTTGTTTAGACATCATTTCTTTATATTTAGCAGCTCTGTGAGCCTACTCTTGAATAAACCACTCATTCAGGTCGATTTCATCCTCATCATCATTGTCTGAGTGATGTGAATCCTCGACGGGTTTTTGGGCTCGTGTAGTAGTTTGTTTTCTAATAGTTTAAGGGGTTCTGGTGTCTCCATCAAGTGGACGTAGAAGATCTACGTTTGATGGGATCACCGGAAGTTTGGGGTTTGGATCAGCCATGGGTGGTCTAAAAGATGTGTTTTAGAAACAAGTTTCAGCTGATACGGATGGCACCAATGAAGAAACAACGAGTATACTTACCTCAAGAGAGATCTGTATAGTGTTAGACTCGTGGTTGATGTAGGGTATAATCCTTCGCTCACCACTCATGGCTGAGATCCGAAACCTGAGAAGAATAGAATCGGTGGGCCTTACGAAAGGAGGCGCCCGGAGGAAAGTCACAATGAGTCGTAATAGCAGACACAAAAATGGTGTTGGCCCGGTTGGTCGTAATAATGTATGTTGATCCTCCACAAAGAAAGGGTGACCACCTTTATATAGGATGTACACGGGCCAGACATCATAAACTCATAACCACCACGATGGGTTTGGGCCCGAGTTATGGGCTTGCCTCCTTTTGGCCCAATCAGTTAGTATTGGACAAAATAATTAGAATCAGACTAATCACAATTAATGCAGGAGAGAGAGGGAGAAAAGTTGCACCGCCATGCCATAGGTCCACGTGGTGCGATTGGAGTGGCTGCAGGCGGATCTTCCTCTGACAGCAACGGTCTGCTTCTTCCAGAAGGTGTCTGATATGACGTCTTACACAAAGGTGAACAGTGCAGCATGGTGGGGATAAGGGGGCTGCACCTTCACTGTTGGTGGTCAGATTTGTTGGGCCAACGCTGAAACACGTCGTCGTGTAATTGGCCTGCAATAGACCTTCGCAGTTTTATCCGATGAGGGCTGCGCCGATGGTTTGGACACCACTGAGGTTTAGGGTCTGCGTCATCTTGTGATTGATTCCGCGGAGGTGTAGACTCCGTGTAGGTTGGCTACCCTTGTCTTCTTGGCTTGGTGCCTAGCCTTGATGACTTATCCCGCGAGGTCTTATTAGCATTGTTGCGGGGTAGGGTCTTTCTTCGCACTAGAATTTGGGGCCCTATCCCTTCAGATATTTAAATATGCTTACCCATAGTCTCTGGAATATACTCCTTAAGATTAACAGGGCTATTTTTGGAAACGAATTTAGATTAAATGGGACATGGAAGCAATAATAAACCATCAAAAACTTTACCCCTTTATAATACAATTATTGATTGCGTCGTTCGGTTGGAGAATATGCAACTCAAATTGGTAGGGTTAAGAGTTTGATTTTGAAACCGAGGATTACATACAACTCTCGTCATTGCAATCCCTTTGACTGTTATTGACTCTTTAACATACTTAATCAGACCCAACTCCATTCCAACAACCCAATAGTCAGCACTCAGCACCAATATTATTAACCATAATAGCATTTGGCTTTTGATAGTTAATGCCACCTGATAACAGTTGACTTTCTATGATCAACAACTTTTTACTGCTGTCAACCTTTTGTTGGTTCAGGCCCAAATCACACAATAGAAAACTATTGTGTAAACAGAAAATAAACGATAGAGAGATAAATTTTGTTGTTTCGAATGTTTTCACTGCTTCTATTATTCAACATGTTGGGCTCTTTATATAGCCAATTACAATACTCAAAAGAAAAAATCAACTAAAAAAACTTATCAACAAAACTAGCAACTAAGTAGGAACTATCCTACTGCTCGGTAAACCAATACTAAGTACCTCCAACATGTGACTAAATTAACTATCCAATGACCCGCGAACAAACAGATTAACCCAACACCTTTAACAGATTCTGATTTCTGTTAGTAGTTGACTTTTCACAGATCCACATCCAGCTTTCCACAAACATCCGGTTATTAGGAACATTGCACCATAATCCATGTTTGACTGCATTTTAACTTGACTCTTGCAACATTAATACACATATCATCCTTTGACCCATAAACAGTTAACTCTTTTTAGAAGTTGGGCATCCATGTGAATTGCTCCCGCCATTGTACCAGACTCAGAAAAGTCAAATTGTAATAACTTGCTGGAGTTATATGCAGTCCACGGTTTATTGAGATTTGAGTGTGTTATGTGAAGATTTAAGTCAAAATAAGTCAACTCAGAAGGTCAACATAAGTTCAGTACGTCCTGAAAGTCAGCTAGATAGAAGGTGTCACTGTCTGATTGGTCATTATCTGAAAGTTTATATCAGTTTTATTTCTATTTGAATAAGTCTCTATTGTTGAAGGGGCAATTGTGTTACTTTTCAAATATGTTTGTTATGAGTTAGTTAGCTGGTAGAGAATTGGTGATTAGGGCTATAAGTAGTCTCATAATCTGATCTTCGTATGTATGTACTTTTCATTGGTTCAAATTCCTTTCATAATTCGTATTCAATAGTGTTCTGATAGTAATAAAGTGATAATAGAGTTAGAAATGTAATAATAAGAAGTACAGGGACTAGTTTTGACAAGTAGTTATAGTTCAAAAGTTAGTTAAAGTTAGTTACTAACTGTTATGTTGTATAAATAATAATCAGTCGATCAATGAAGAGCTATGCTATGTTGATTGAATTTCCTCTTCCTATTCTCTAATTCATTTCATAGATATCAATTGGTATCAGAGCCAAACTCGGAGTGGTGGCCTAGAGAGAGCTAGCCGTGACCAACGAGGACGTTGGCCCTTAAGGAGGGTCGATTGCTATGGACTGAAATCATTGCAAGCTATGGGACTTGTCCCACATTGGTAGTATGGGCAACCAATGTGGAGTCCATAACCTAAGTGGGCTCTCTCTCCCATCAGACTAGTCTTTTGGGATGAGTTCTCCTGTTTAGGTTGTAACAAGGTATCAGAGCCGTCGATTCTCTCGACCTCCGATCACCACCACTATCCACTGTGTCGTCATAACTACCACCATAACAACAAATTGCCACCATAACAACCAACCACCATTTATTCAGATCAATTTTTCTTCAATTCATTCTTATTCCTTCGCATTTCGATTTAACCATCATAGCACATCTCTGTTATAGCCATAATAACGCATCTCCATTATAGCGATTCTACATCATAGAGCATCTCCATTATTCGTTTTTTCTATTCTCTGTTTTGTTTCATCCGCTTTGTTTTTTCTTCGAAACCCAGGTGTGATCAATCGTGGTCATACCATTCCAATTGATTGATCAATTTGTGACCAATCAACTCTGTGGATAGATCATTTGTGATTTGTCCACTCTTTTCAGTTCTTTCGATCATCATCATCATACTCAGTTAATCCTACCAATAGCATATCCAAGGTAGGGTCTGAGGAGGATAAGATGTAGACAGCCTTATCTCTACCCCGTGGGAATAGAGAGGCCGCTTCCAGTGAGACCCCCGGCTCCATAGTGGTTTTGTATCAAGCCTTAGACATAAGGCACATAACACTTGGCAATTGGGACAAGCCCTGTTGGTGCATGTTGCCATTTGTCTTTTGGCTATCAACGCCACCACATGATGCATGATTAACTGTCCATCGTTTTTTAACATTATTTTCACGAAATTAGTAAAATAACATTAAAATTAGTGCAACTTTACTTTTCAGTTCTTTCGATATTTCTTGATAATAATCTTGTATATGTTCATCAATTAACATGACAACTACCCGTAATCAGAATCTTGAACAAAAGATTCAAGAACATGACAACACCTTGAATCGGTTAGAGGCGGCTGCTGGCCAGAATTTGACTGTAATTGAGGTACACAACTGTTGGAATGAATCGTACCACACAAAATATTAATAATGATAATAATAATATAGTTCATAACAGCTATGCAACTGCTGGATTGAATTATAATTCACACAATAATAGACTAACAAAGATTGAATTTCCGAGATTTGATGGAGATAATGTGGAGGGCTGGCTTTGCAAAGTAGAACATTTCTTTGCCATTGACCAAACACCTGATTCTTTGAACGTGAGGCATGCAATTGTGCATATGTATGATATAGCCCTGTTATGGCACCAATCGTTTGTGCAGTCAAGAGGAGGAAACATTGATGTAATGAGTTGGGGTGAGTATAAAAATGTTGTGACTGCCAGATTTGGTTTGTTGTTAAATCAAGATGCCATGGGAACTTTGGCAGCCATTAGACATACATGAACTCTTGAAAAGCTCAATCAAGAATTTGATATGGCTTTGACCAGGGTGACAATCTGTGATGAATAGGCTCTGAGTCTGTATCTGAGGGCTTTGAAACTAGAGATTGCTTATCAAGTGAGACTCTTGAGACCTAAGAATTTGCCTGAGGCATATTTGCTTGCAAGAATGCAAGATGAGGCTTTAACAGCCATACAACTTGTTCAAACAAGAAGCACAAGAAACACTTATTCTACTTATAATTATAATAATAAGCCATTTACAATGGCCAACACTAACAAAGTTTCTTTGCTTCCTAGTTAAAAATCTGTCAGTTCAAGCAAATGGACTTTGACCCATAAAGAAATAGAAGAAAAGAAAGCAAAGGGTGAATGTTTTGGTTGTACAGAAAAATAATCAGAGGGTCATATTTGTAAAAATAAACAATTGTTTTCCATTAAGTTAGCAGCAATTGATGAAGAAGAAGACATGCCAGTCTTGGAGGAATTGATGAGTCAAGATATGCAAGAACATAAAATTTCCCTAATGCAATGATGGGAGTACCATCATTTTCAACCATGAGGGTACAAGGTTCTGTTGGAACTAAAACTCTGCACATTTTGACAGATTCTGGATCAAGTCATAATTTTTGAATGAACAGTTAGCCAAGAAAATGAACTGTCCTATCAAGAATATTGCAGAGGTAAAGGTCACTGTGGCAGATGGTAATAAGGTAGCCTGCACTCAGATGTGTCCTGATTTTCAATGGAAAATGCAAGGTAAGTGGTTTAAAGCTGATGTAATTTTGATTCCATTATCTAACTATGATATGGTCTTGGGGGTGCAATGGCTGCAAACACTCAATGATATAATTTGGAATTTTAAGGCCTTGACTATGAAATTTAAAGTTGATGGACAATGGGTAGAGTAGAGAGGAATAGAAAATAAAGAAGTATCCATTTGTTCAGCTAAAAAAATGGATGATATGTTGAAAAGTGGTGACTCATTAGTGAATGCTCAAATGTTTAGTTTGAGTTCTGATGGGGGTGAAACCTTTTAGCATGACCCAGTTGTGACTGTTAAAAATAAAAATGAGGTGTTGGAACAATTGTTGGAGAGGTTTGATGATGTTTTTGCTATCCCAACCACTTTACCCCCTAAGAGAAACTGTGACCATCAAATAGTGTTGAAAGATGAAAAATGTAACTATAAACCAAAGGGCATATAGATATCCTGCAACTCAAAAAGATGTTTTGGAAAAATTAACTAAAGAGTTAGTAGATTCAGGGGTGGTTAGGCATAGTCAGAGTGCTTTTGCTTCACCTGTAGTTTTGGTTAAGAAGAAAGATGGTTCATGGAGATTCTGTGTGGACTATAGGCAATTGAATGAAGCTACTATAAAGAATAGATTTCCAATTTCCTTAATAGAAGAATTACTAGATGAATTGGGTGGAGCTACTGTGTTTTCTAAACAGGACTTAAGGGCAGGGTATCATCAGGTAAGAATGGCTGAGAACGATATCCATAAGACTGCATTTAGAACTCATGATGGTCTTTTTGAGTTCTTAGTTATGCCTTTCAGCTTAACTAATGCTCCAGCCACTTTTCAGGCCCTTATGAATGACACTTTTGATCAGTCATTAATGAGGAAAACCACTTTGGTATTCTTTGATGACATATTAGTGTACACTCCAACTATGTCTCAACATGTCAAAGACTTAGAACAAGTGTTGTTGCTTCTAAGGAAAAATTCTTTGTATGCAAAAAAACCAAAATGTTCTTTTGGTGGTAAGACTGTGGTGTATTTGGGTCATTTTATCTCTGAAAAAGGTGTTCAAACTGACCCAGGGAAGATAGCAGCCATTGAACAATGGCTTGTTCCTAAAACTCTTAAATAGTTGAGAGGTTTTTCTTAGGCTTAACCGGATACTATGGAAGTTTTAGAATGGTTATGGGGAGATAGCTAAGCCATTAACAGATCTTTTGAAAAGAGATGCTTTTGAATGGAATGGGTTTGCTCAAGAGGCCTTTGAACAATTGAAGAAATCTTTGGTTAGTGTTCCTGTGTTGGCTTTGCCTAACATAGAGAAGTTGTTTGTTGTTGAGACTGATGTATCATCTACAGGCTTGGGAGCTGTATTGATGCAAGAAGGCATGGCCTTCACTAGCAAAGCTTTATCTCTGAGACAACAGTCTATGTTAGTATATGAGAAGGAGTTGTTAGCTGTTTTGTTAGCCGTAAAGCAGTGGCATCATTATCTCATTGTCAAAAAGTTCATAATAAAAACTGACCATAAAAGTTTGAAGTATCTTTTAACACAAAAGATCACCACTCCTTTACAAAAAAACATGGTTGGCAAAATTGATGGGTTATGACTATGAGATAATATACAAAAAAGGGGTGGATAGTACAGTGGCAGATGGGCTCTTTAGAGTAAATGGTTTGACCTTGTTTGAGTTGGGAGTCAGTACTTTGGATCCTATGTTAATACAAAGGATTAAAGACTCATGGGGGCAAGATAGTAATTTGCAGTCTGTGATGCAACAGCTGCAACAAGGTGTACTAATTAATAATGTAAGCTGGGATGGCAATGTGTTAAAGAAGAAAGGGAAAATCTGGGTGGGAAATGATCCTTCATTAAAGCAAGATATTCTGAAGTTAGTACACTCTTCTCCATTTGGGGGGTCACTTTAGTCATATTCCTACTTTGAAAAAGCTGCAAAGTCTTTTTTACTGGAAGGGTAGTTCAAAAGATGTGTTGGCATTTGTGAAGAGTTGTCATGAGTTTCAACAAGCCAAGTCTATTGCAGCCTTTACCCATCCCCATACATGTATTCACAGACATTTCCATGGACTTCATATCAGGCTTACCCAAGTCACAAGGGAAAGATACAATTTGGTCATTGTGGACAGGCTTACCAAGTCTGCCCATTTCATTGCCCTCTCTCACCCATGTTCTGCTCCTTAGGTAGCCCAACTCTTTCTTGATAACATATACAAGTTACATGGTTGTCCATTGAACATTGTATCTGATAGGGATCCCTTATTCATGAGTCAATTCTGTAAAGATTTTATGAAACTGCAAGGGGTAAAATTGTCATTTTCAACTGCTTATCACCCTCAAAGTGACGGGCAGACTGAAGTTTTAAGTAGGTGTTTGGAAGCATACTTAAGGTGTATGTGTATGCACTGTCCTGGCTAGTGGATGAAATGGTTAAGCCTTGCAGAATGGTGGTATAATACCACTTATCACTCAGCTATAAAGTTAACACCTTTTGAAGCCTTATATGGATTTCCACCCAATATTCATATACCTTACATACCAAATGATACCAATGTGGCTGTTGTTGAGAAATTATAGAAAGACAGGGAACTAATGATTGTTAAACTCAAAGAATCTTTGACTCAAAGCAGAACTAGAATGAAGCAATATGCAGACAAAAAGAGAACTGAAAGATCTTTTGATGTTGGTGGTTGGGTCTATTTGAAGTTAAGACCTTTTGTGCAGACTACAATAAAAAGACACAAGCATTCTAAGCTGAGACCTAAGTATTTTGGTCCATTCCTCATTTTGGCCAAAGTGGGAAAAGTTGCCTATAAGTTGGACTTGCCTGATGAAGCCCAGATTCACAATGTTTTTCACGTCTCTCTATTGAAAAGAGCTCATAGTCATCATGTTCCTGTTTTGCCCCTGCCTGTTGGAAGTCGTTTCTTGTTACAACCAAGAGCTATTGTGGATCACAGGTTAGTTAGAAGGCTGACAGACAAGTTAAACAAGTTCTGGTTCATTGGAATGATTTGCCACTTTTTGAAGCTCTTGGGAATATGCAGATGATTTTGCTTTACGTTTTCCTGATTTTTTATTCTTGAGATAAGAATCATTTCAGCAGGGGAGTTATGATAGTAATAAAGTGATAATAGAGTCAGAAATGTAATAATAAGAAGTACATGGACTAGTTATGACAAGTAGCTATAGTTCAAAAGTTAATTAGAGTTAGTTACTAGCTGTTATGTTGTATAAATAATAATCAATCGATCAATGAAGAGCTATGCTATGTTGACTGAATTTCCTCTTCCTGTTCTCTAATTCATTTCATAGCTATCATGTTCGACATAATTATTCAATCATTTGGGCTGTCAATTGTTTCATAATTCTTTGTATTTTCTAACATGTTACAACATTGCTGTTAATAGGTAATTTTAAAACTTTTAAGCATCTACGTTTGTTGTATTGATTGTTTTTATCCAACTTTTTGTTCTTTCAATTTTGTTTACTAAAATCTGTTGGCAAAGATGGCAGTGTTTTAAAAAATTGCAGGCAAAAGAGAATATTATTTCTTTTCACCAAGGCTTATACGTTGGTAATAGTACTCGTTTTAAAGGGGATGTTAAAAAACATAACTTTTATTATATATATATTAAAAAAAAGATAAAAGAAGGCCTTGTTTGTATCTCATTTCTTTAAGTCATTTATTTTAGAAAAAATACACAAGTAAAAAAATTTAAGTAAAAATTTAGTAGAACATAATAAGCTTGTAAAAGCTTTCTGTTAGATAATTACCAATCAAGACTTGGTCATACGATTTCTAGAAGTTTATTGTATTTTTAATAAAACAACAAAATTGACATTGAAGTTTAATGGAAGACAGCTGCACATGGAGTCTTATCCATTATTGTACTGGAAGTTTACTCTTGTCCACACAAATTTAATCAACTTAACTCCACTGCTTCATCTTCATTTGATCACTTCAACCAGTTTCAATCTAAAATCACTTAACTCCTCTGCTTCACCTTTCCTTTCAATCTAAAATCAAACTTTCTTTCCATTTCTAAATTTGCAATGGCTGTTGGTGAACTCTTTCTCTCAGCATTCATCACTGTGTTGTTTGAGAAGCTGGCTTCCCCTCAATTCATCAGGCTGGCTAGATCTGCAGGGATCTCTTCTGAGCTCAAGAAACTGGAAAGCAACTTGACCCTCATCCGAGCTGTGCTTGCTGATGCAGCTCAGAAGCACATAACAGACACATCAGTTCAGTTGTGGTTGAACCAACTCCAGCATCTGGCTTATGAAATAGATGATGTGCTTGATGATTTGCAAACAGAAGCCATGCGGAGCCAATTAAAATCTGATGCTAGCACGAGTAAGGTATTAAAGTATATTCCAACCAAATTTCATGCTCTTAACTATGGTCGTAAGATGAGTTCTAAACTAGATGAGATTACAGCCTCATTGCGAGACCTCATTGAGAAGATAAGTATTTTGGGTTTGACTAATAAGGTTGAAATGCCAAGTAGAGCTGCTGCTAGTAAACCGCGTGAGCAAACGTCGCTCTTGCCCGTAAAAGATGTTATAGGTCGGGAAAGTGATAAAGAGGCATTGTTGGAGAAGTTGTTGGGAAGTGAATCTTCAAGTAGTCAAAATGTTAGTGTCATGTCCATAGTCGGAATGGGTGGGATTGGTAAAACCACTCTTGCCCAACGTTTGTATAACGATGAAAAGGTGAAGAAACATTTTGAACTCATGTCGTGGGTTTGTATTTCTGATGAGTTTGATGTATTCAAGATTAGCAAGGCTATTTTTCAAGCTGTAGGTGGAGGGAACCAAGATTTTGCTAATTTAAATCTGCTTCAGGTAGCCCTTGCAGAAAAGCTATCAAAGAAAAGGTTCTTACTTGTTCTAGACGATGTTTGGAACGAAAATTACAACGAGTGGGAACGCCTCCAACGCCCTTTTACTGTAGGAGCTCCTAACAGTAAAATTATTGTGACAACAAGGAAGGCCATAGTTGCATTGATGATGGAATCTGTTCAGCATTACCATCTTGAGCTTTTGTCAGATGAGGATGCTCTATGTGTATTTTCTCAGCACGCATTGGGTGAGCAAAACTTCGATGTGAATAGAGCAATTAAACTGCATGGTGAAGATATCATCAAGAAATGTGGGAATTTGCCTTTGGCTTTAAGAGCACTTGGGAGGGTATTTAGAACAAAATCCAATGTTGGGGAATGGGAGGAGCTCTTGAACAGTGAGTTATGGAATTCACATAATGGAACTGAGATTCTTCCCGCGTTAAAGCTAAGTTACTACGATCTACCACCACATTTGAAACAAATGTTTGTGTATTGCTGCTTATTCCCAAAGGACTACGTGTTTGACAAGGATGAACTAGTACTCTTGTGGATGGCTGAGGGTTTTTTGTGCAAGTTGAATGGAAACCAGGCAATGGAGAATTTTGGTCGAGAGTGTTTTGAAGAGCTAATGTCGAGGTCCTTTTTTCAGCAGTCAACCAACGTGAAATCACAATATACAATGCATGACCTAGTAAATGACTTGGCCATTCATGCCGCAGGAGAGTTCTTTTTTATGTTGGAAGATAAGATGGATGTTTTTGGTAAGAATGAAGCGTTGGATAAATTCCATCATGCTTCTTTTATCCGTGCACAATTTGAAATGCACACAAAGTTCAAGGCACTACAAAGAGCTAGGCATCTAAGAACGTTCTTACCTATGTCGGTTGAAGGGCGAGGTATTAGGGATCTATTCTACCTATCAGACATGCTTCTTATCAAACTACTTCCACAATTGCAATTTCTAAGGGTGCTAAGCCTAGCTAATTATACAATCAAAGAGGTACCCGAATCCATTGGTAGTCTCAAACATTTGCGGTACCTCAATTTTTCCAACACTAGGATCACATGTTTACCTAAGCAAGTCGGTGACCTTCATAGTCTACAGAGTTTGTTGTTGTCTGGTTGTCGTATGTTATCTAGCTTGCCAGATAGTATTGCACATTTAATACATCTGCGACATCTTGATATTAATGATACTCCACAGTTGAACAAGATGCCACTAGGAATTGGTCGGTTGACGGGCCTACAAACTCTATCCAAAGTCTTTATTGGAGAATCCTGTGAGTTTAATATATCTGATCTTAAGGGCATGTTGCATCTTCAAGGTCAACTTTGCATTGATAGCCTGCACAACGTGAAAAATGCAAGTCATGCAAAGGAGGCAAACTTACAACAAAAGAAGGGTATACGTGATTTGCAGTTGAAATGGAGTGATGTCTTTGATGATTCTCGAAATAAATTAACTGAATATGAAGTGCTTGAAGGGTTAAGGCCTTTTGAGAAATTGAGAATCCTCAAGATTTTTCACTACAATGGAACAAAGTTTCCTAGTTGGGTTGGGGATCGTTCATTTGATTGCTTAACTCAAATTACATTAACAGGCTGTAGAAGTTGTGAATGTTTACCAACACTTGGACATCTACAATCACTTCAAAAACTATGTGTCAAAAGCATACACGAGTTAGACAGAGTGGGTTCTGAGTTTCTTAGACATAGTAACTCTCGTGATGGTAATGTATTTCCAGCACTTGAAGTTTTGAAATTTGCAGATATGCCGAACTGGAAGGAATGGTCAACTAGCGATGGTGAAAATCATGGGGCATTTCCTTGTCTTCGTGAGATATCTATAGTAGATTGTCGGAAGCTTGATGTAGTGGCAATCGATTCAATACCGTCACTTCGCGTTTTGCATGTATCTGGGTGTTCTGTAGTGGTGTTAAAAAGCATGGTCAGTGTTTGTTCATCAATTAGTAGATTAGAAATAAGTGATATTAAAGGACTTACTCAGCTAGATGGAGAAATTTTAGAGCATGTTGGGGCAGTTGAATATCTAAAAATCTCAGATTGTAGTGAGCTGACATACCTGTGGGAATCAGAAGCAGCTGCATGCGAGATAATGAAGAGTTTACAGAAGCTGGAAATAAGTAACTGTAAAGAACTGGTATCATTGGGGGAGAAAGAGGCGCATTTAGGGATTAGCATGGAATCTCTTACAGAAGTGACTATTCGAAGTTGCCAGAGACTGAAGAGTTACATGTGTCCAGATAGAATTGAGAAGTTGTCAATAAGTAATTGCCCTTTAGTTACAGTTACTACAGATGTCCTCCCATCCACTCTGAAGTTTCTTGACATTAGTAGGTGTGATAATCTGGAGGTAAGATGGTCTCCCATCAACAGCTTGCCATCACTTGAATCTCTTGCCATTTATACAATGCCCAATATGAGATTGTTTACAGGAGGTTGCTTATCTTATCTTACCAGGTTAACAATATTTGGCTGTGATAATATAGAATCCATTCCAGATAATGGTTATGGTTTTCTTCCATCTCTTTGCTTGAAAGCGCTTAATATCTGTAATTGCAAGAACCTGAACTCATTTCCTTATGATCAATTGCAAAATCTCACATCCTTGGAAGACATGTGGATAAGTAATTGTCCAAGTCTGGATTTCATCTTTCCCAGTGGTTTGTGGCCTCCTAATTTAAGTTTTTTAAAAATAGGAGGGTTAAAGAAGGACATTTCAGAGTGGGGGCTGCAAAATTTCCCAACCTCACTTGTTTCACTACTCTTATATGGTGAAAACTCAGATGGAGTGGTTTCATTTGCAGCAGTAAAGGGAGAAGAAGATAAGAGTGGTTCATCATCATCATATTTTATTCTTCCATCATCTCTAATTGAACTACGTATATGGGATTTTAAGGAGTTGGAATCAGTTTCAGAGGGCCTGCAACACCTCACCTGCCTTCAACATCTTATTATTGGCAATTGCCCAAAGGTTAGAGATCTGCCAGAGAAACTACTCCCTTCACTTTCAAGTTTGTGGGTGGAGGATTGTTCCCCAGAATTGAAGAAAAAGTGTAGTAGAAGAAGAAGAAGAAGAAAAGGAAAGTACTGGTCCATCATCTCCCAAATCCCTAATCTTCAATTGTATTCAGATTGATGAGCTCTGTAATACCCTGCTTCTCATACCAACATACTCGAACAGCTAACCTTCTGTACGTTAACATAATATTATGTGTTCAATGGATTCAGGAGACTAAACGTTGAAGATGGGCTGACTTCTAAAGCTTTTTCTCAGGCCCAATACGATTTATTATTTTCTTCAGCCCCGTAGCCCAGGTAGTGTTAATAATATTCATACAAATTCAGTGCTTAGGAATTTAAATTACTACTTGTTTATTAAACAGAAATCCAAACTTCTTTTTGAGTAATTAAGCATAAAATTAGATTTAAATATATGTAGGAAATGTTTTAAATGCAAATATAGAACCATACAAGGGGGTGAAGATATTGAAATTGGTGTCGGGAGCAATTATGTTGGGTTGACGGGTTCACTAGTTTCGAGTTGGCGTGCAGGTTGAACTGTTCAACCCAAACACAACCTATATTTTTATTCATGTAAAAAACATCAAACCCAACCAACACACACTTAAAATTTGTCACCCAAACACGACCATTTCACCAACCTATCAAAAGGGTTAGATGAGACACTGAAATCCATATATTTTTGTTGTCTTTCAGGTCGTGTTGAAAATTGCCAAGCCTGATGCAGTTAATTCTGATAGCAGTTCTGCTAAACCAAAGCTGATGTTGACATGGGTCATAAATACGTCTTGTGCAAGGTAAACAATGGGGTAGTCAAAACACCTCCCCTTAGTTTTGCTTACAACTAATAAATTTTTGAAGTGGAGACAAGTCGTCAATGTAAAGCCAATTAGTCCCTAATAAAAGCATTCGGATTTAATCAAGTTATTGATGCTTGTGGGCCCTTGTTTTCGTATTGGTATTTTCAAATTTTAAAAATGAAGGTTGCAGAACGTTTGTATGTTTTGTGCAGACTTGTTCCAAGGTTTACAATCATTGCGCAAAACCATGTGTTTTAATGTCATTCCAAAGGTCAAAGGCAGTTTGTAAAATATTGGGCTTGATCCAAATCCTTTTGATGATGGGTCTATTATTGATGTTGGCCATGGGCTTATTTCAAAATGTTTGTTTTAGCCCATCTCATCTAGATAAATCAAATAATCAGACCTTGCCTCTTGAAAAACTCGAATGGTATATGTTAAATTTCATGCCATACGTTATACTCAAGGGATAGTGGCATGCCCCACCCCACCCCACCCCCGCCAAATATCTAGTGCGACCTTGAGCCCCAAACCACCGGTCATTGAAACATAGAAGTGTCTGGTGATGGTTCTGAGATGAAGCTAATGTGAAGGTGTGGGTACCGGCCTAGCAGGGAACACCACCACTCTACTGTTGCAAGATGCGACACCATGAGTATAACGCTTGGCCTCATAAACCACAATATTAGCAATTTAAATTTATCCCGACAAATCATTTCAAAGCATATGGACTTAGCGATATTTTATTGGAAATTAAGGTATTAAAGAGTCGTGTTTACAGGTTTGACAAATGTGATATAATAAAGGGCATATTTATCAAGAAAATTAATTTAAAATATTTAATTTGTCAACTTGAGAATTCCTGATCTTGAATTGTGTTTGGATTGATGAGCAGTTATACGTCTAAAACGATGAAGAAGGGATAAGTCAGTTGCCCTACCCATCCTGAAGCTCAGCTTGTTTTCGCCCCATTAGTTGGTCCAGCCCAATTCATTTTTTATATTCAACAGCCTAGGTATTGTTAGTTTTATACACGTTACTTTTATAAAATGTATATATAAATTCAGTGCTGATAAATTTTAATTGGAATATTGGATTTAAATACTCCCAACTTTCAGAGTTTGGCCGGCAATACTCCCAACTATGAAAATGTTTATCAGCACTCCCAACTTTTAAGGTATTTTCCACTGGCACTCCCAAACTAACCCAGTTAGTGTGTTCAGTTAGTTTGCTGACGTGGCATGCTGACAAGGCCATTATTGCTGACATGGCATGCTGACGTGGCTATTATTGCTGACGTGGCATGCTGTGGAAGATGATGTGTCATCTTATGTGTCATCCATGTCAGCATGCCACGTCAGCAATAATGGCCACGTCAGCAAACTAACTGAACAAACTAACTGGGTTAGTTTGGGAGTGCCAGTGGAAAATACCTTAAAAGTTGGGAGTGCTGATAAACATTTTCGTAGTTGGGAGTATTGCAAGCCAAACTCTGAAAGTTAGGAGTATTTAAATTCAATATTCCATTTTAATTAGTATATATTTCCAATTAAAATGCGCTATGTTATATATCTCAGTGTACTTACCTGGACCTTGTTTCTGAAACCCAGATGGATGCAGCACAAATGTCTTGATCTCTTGGTGACATTTAGAATACCCTCGCACGCACCAGTGACTATCAAAGATAGCCACTGAGTTACATTGTAAGTCAGTCACAATTGGGTTAACGGAACGTAATTTGAAACGTTGAAGATGGGGTTACTTCCAAGTCTGTTGTCCTACCTATCTGATGCCCATCAGCTTGTTTTCGGCGAGCAGTTTCCTCCGGCTCAACTAGATATATTGTATTCAGCAGCGCAGGTACTGTTAAATATATTTATACATAAATGTAATCTTTATAGAAGTGTGTTATGCTTTTCTTTAGTAGTTACTTTAATACAACTGTAAGTCTACAATTGTTCTATAAATCATATAGACTAACTTACTAAGTGTCTTAACTTTAAATTACAGAGACTGATTATTATTTAAGTGGAGTTAGCTAAATTATTAAAACGTGTGGTGATGATTCATCTTTTTGTGAAATATTAGTGAGGTTCCGTTATAAATTTTTAAACTGGAATTACGATGTGTCAAATAAGAATTTCATAACACGGAATGATAAGTGAATATAAATATTTGAAATTTAATACATTTGAATAAATACTAAACCACCCAGTTTAGATTCAACATACAGTGAAACAAAATTATTTTGAAACATGAGCAAAATGTGGTGGTTGAAATGAGTCTCAGGGTAGGGGCCGCAGGCTAGAGAGGTTACTATGTTAGGTCGGCAGAAGATTGACGTAAACGGAAACCTTTGTGTTGCAGCTCACGCCCGAACTGCAGCAGCAATACTGGCGGTGCAGCTTCTGTTCTAACCTCAGCAGCATCACTGAGCAATCTTCATAGCCTGCAGGTAGTAATAGAACTATGATTTTGTTTGCTGTTAACATATGACACGCATAATTGCAATCCCTTTGACTATTGATAATAGTTGACTTTTATGATCATTGACTTTTGACTGATGTCAACCCTTTGCAGATTTTGTTTGCTGTTAAATCTAGAGTATTCCAAGATTGAACCAGAAGTAGTGGCATATCAGCAGCTCGGAACTCGGATCTCAAGATAGCATAAGTTCATAACTATCCAAACACATGATTCTTAACTGTATTTTGCTCATCACGTCCCTCTTCCTGTTAGCATTCCTTTGACCGTAATCTATGTTTGACTGCAATTGGACGTTGACTGTTACAACGTTAATACCCAAATCATCCATTGAACCACAAACAGTTGACTTTTTACAGTTTGTCTCAAACCGGTGAATTAGGAAACCTTACAGCTATGTGAATACCGGACAGGGAAGATGGAATTGCAGCCAAAACAAAGCAAATCAGCCCTACCAGAAACCAGCTTTTAGACCGATGAACCCGTTACAACACTGACCGACCTAATGTTAACGGTCCAATTCTCAGTTTTCATTTATCCCTGTCTTTCATTCGGTTCGGATCCTGTTCTGGGGATGATTCGTTGCTCACTCTTAGACTATTGTCAGTTAGTTTTATGAATTGAAATCAGTAAATTACTATACCAAACTTTTGTGACTTTGTTCCCATTTAATATAAAATACTAGGTTAGAGTCCCGTGGGGACCCACGGTTCACCCGAAAGTAAAATGAAAAAAAAGTAGGAAAATAAGAATTGTATTATGCAATTTGTTTTGGTTACTAAATGTTTGATAATGCAATATGTATGAATTTTGATGTTAAATGCAAAATGTCATCTAACAGTTTAATGTAACGAAATGATGGATATATCGAGTAAGTAAAGTTTAATTTGACAACTGCAAACTACATAGCATACTATCACAATATCACACATTACATCATTTGGATAATATCTATATTCTAATCATAATTAAGCTTAAGCATAAAATACTTATCATTTAGTTGGGGCTTAACGAACTTCAACCAATATCACGCATTACATCATTTGGGTAAGGGTGATATCTATATTATAATCATAACTAAGCTTAAGCACAAAACACTTATCATTTAGTTGGGGCTTAACGAACTTCAACCAATGGTCCATTTTCATTACTTCAATCAAAATCTTCCAACTTTTGCTCATTGATAGCTGATTTTTCACCTTCGAAGTTGTTATCATTGTCATCACGATCCTCAGAGTGCAGCTCATTTTCAATAATTTATGAAAACCTCCACTATTGTATTCCATATTTGTGTTCTACATAAAATATAGTTGTTGTAAAGATATGGATACGGTGATAAGTAAATCAAAAAACAATCCTTAACCCACTTACTTGAATGGATAGCTTAAATTTCCTATATTTTATTAAAAAAATAGACACCAAAAGGATCAACCCAGACCCATTTCAACATGTAGCCAAAAGGACCCATTATACACACACTTTAGGCAACTTTTGACATGTTACAAAAAGCCGCCAAAAAAACGTCATTATTTAAACTGTGTAAATATAGTACTTAACAATTAAAAATCTTAATAAATAACATCAAAATCATAATCAATCATTCAAATCAATGACATTAAAATAATCTGTGTCTGAAATTGACTTACCCATTATATACAAATTATTATTAACATCTTAAAATTAGCACACTTAAAATTACCACACTTATTGAAATCAAGATGATGATTATCGTTTAGTTACAATTGATTAAAGGAAAGTCGTAATATCAAAATGAAAGTCGGTCAACAATGTTAAAATGAAATTCGTAATATTAGTAACATCAATAAATAAGATTAAAAATCTTAATAAATAACATCAAAATCGTAATCAATCATTCAAATAAATGACATTAAAATCATCTGCGTCTCAAATTGCCTTTCCCATTATATACAATTTATTATTGACATCTTTAGTAATCATTATTAGTTGTACAAAAAGTAACATTTTGAAAATTTATATTATCATTTAATTTCGTTGTTAAATTTGGTATGACGATTAAATGATTTTATTATTTGTTAAGGTTTATATAGTATTGTTGTGTCTCGAACAATTCTGCAAAATTGGAAATACTGTGCCTCGATTGACGTGATCGAGTAGTAATATTTATTTATATATTTGAATTATAAAAATGGAAGGATTGGAATTTACGTGAATTGGTCAACAACGCTTAAAATTAGCACAATCAAACTCAAAGACATAAAGTCAAAGAATTGACCTCCATCAAATTAACAAAAACGTAAATGTTTTTACTCAGATTTAGTCAACAATATTAAAATTAAGGTCGTAATATTAGTAATAGCAATGAAAATTATCTTGAATACATTATATGTTTTAGGAAACTGTTAAATAGATTTAAATTATATTTATTATTAAAAGAATAATAAAAGTGTAGGAAAATAAATGTACACTCCCATCTTCGGATTATATTTAAATTATAAACTGTTAAATAGATTTAACATTATTAAATAGATTTAAATAAATGTTTAAAGGAAAGTCGTATATGTTTAAAAGAATATCGTTTCATGACAATTGATTAAAGGAAAGTCTTTGAATTATAAAAAAGGGAAGGATTGGAAATTGACGTGAATTGGTCAACAACGCTTAAAATTAGCACAATCAAATTCAAAAACATATAGTCAAAGAATTGACCTCCATCAATTTAACAAAAACGTAAAAAGTTTTTACTCAGATTCGGTCAACAATATTAACATTAAGGTCGTAATATTAGTAATAGCATTGAAAATTATTTTGAATACATTATATATATTTTAGGAAACTGTTAATTATATTTAAATTATATTTATTATTAAAAGAATAATAAAAGTGTAGGAAAATAAATGTACATTGTTATCTTCGGATTATATTTAAATTATAAACTCTTAAATAGATTTAACATTGTTAAATAGATTTAAATAAATGTTTGAAAGACAGTCATATATGTTTAAAAAAATATTGTTTCATCACAATTGATTAAAGTAAAGTTGTATTATCAAAATTAAAGTCGGTCAACAATATTAAAATGAATTTCGTAATATTAGTAATATCAATAATTAAGATTAAAAATGTTAATAAATAACAACCAAATCATAATTTAAATTTCAAAATCAATGACATCTTGTGGTGCAACCTTAGTAACAAAAATTTTGTGCTCGATTGAACACCATTTGAAGACACAATATTCGACAATGGAAGTATCTTTTGATTGAAGCAAATCAGGTCATCCAATCACTGTAAACCTTTACAAAAGAATTATGTATAGAAAATTTAGAATGTGTAACTAATTATAAAATAAGAATATTGTAAACATAAATGTTGAATATGCAAATAACAAACCTAGTGACTTGTGAAACAATTTATGCACGTAATATTAGTATTAGTATTAGTTAGTATTAGTAATTATTAGTAACTGGTAATATATTCGTAAAAACAGTAATAGAAAATTTTAATTCGGTCAATAAGATATAAATGGGATTAAAATTAAAAATCGTAATATCAGTTTTAGTATTAGTAATATATTCGTAATTTAATTCGGTCAATAATAAATAAATGAGCTTAAAAATCGTAATATATAACATTAAATTCGATCAATTATTATTAATGTCATTAAAACTCATAATAAATAACATTAAAAAAATAAATAAATCCTATTAATTGCAGGCAAGACCAATAATAATTCATAAAGATAGATTAAATATAATTTCATAGTAATATTAATATAAATAAATGAGATTAAAAAATCGTAATAAATAACATTCAATTCGGTCAATTATTATTAATGTCAATTAGTATTAGTAATATATTCGGTCAACAATACTATTTTTACGAATAGTAAAACTAAAATCTTAATATTAGTATTAGTTAATATTAGTAATTAGTAATATATTCGTAAAAATAGTAATAGAAAATTTTAATTCGGTCAATAAGATATAAATGAGATTAAAATTAAAAATCGTAATATTAGTTTTAGTTTTAGTAATATATTCCTAATTTAATTCGGTCAATAATAAATAAATCAGATTAAAATTAAAAATCGTAATATTAGTATTTGTATTAGTAATATATTCGTAAATTAATTCGGTCAATAATAAATAAATGAGCTTAAAAATCGTAATATATAACATTAAATTCGGTCAACTATTATTAATGTCATTAAAACTCATAACAAATATGATTAAAAAATAAATAAATCCTATTAATTGCAGGCAAAACCAATAATAATTCGAATGAATAGTAATATAAATAATATTAAACATAATTTCATAAAGATAGATTAAACATAATTTCGTAGTAATATTAATATAAATAAATTAGATTAAAAAATCATAATAAATAACATTCAACTCAGTCAATTATTATTAATGTCAATAAATAACATTAATTCTAACATACTAAAAATACATTAAAAATAATTAAATCTTATTAAACATAAATCGAAAAAAGTAATATAAATAAATGAGATTAATAATTTTAATAAATAACATTAATCTGTCAATTATTATTAATGTCAATAAATAATATCAAACATCTTAATAAATAACATAAAAAATGAATAAATCTTATTAATTGCAATCAAGACTAATCATAATTTATAAACATAGTAATATAAATAAATGAGATTATAAATCTTAATAAATAAACTCAAAATCGTAATCATTAATTCAAATAAATTACATTACAAACATAAAAAATCGTAATTTTAATTTGAAAATCAATGACATCTTGTGGTGGAACCTTTGTAACAAACAGCCTGTGCTGGATTGAACACCATTTAAAGACATAATATTCGCCAATGGAAATATCTTCTAATTGAAGCAAACTAAAATCATAATATTAGTATTAGTATTAGTTAGTATTAGTAATTTTTTTCAAAAAAAAGTTAGTATTAGTAATTAGTATTATATTCGTAAAAATAGTAATAGAAAATTTTAATTCGGTCAATAAGATATAAATGGGATTAAAATTAAAAATCGTAATATTAGTTTTAGTATTAGTAATATATTCATAATTTAATTCGGTCAATAATAAATAAATCAGATTAAAATTAAAAATCGTAATATTAGTATTAGTAATATATTCGTAACTTAATTCGGTCAATAATAAATAAATCAGATTAAAATTAAAAATCGTAATATTAGTATTAGTATTAGTAATAAACAAATGAGCTTAAAGATCGTAATATATAACACTAAATTCGATCAATTATTATTAATGTCATTAAAACTCATACTGAATAACATTAAAAAATGAATAAATTCTATTAATTGCAGGCAAGACCAATAATAATTCGTAATATTAGTTTTAGTATTAGTAGTATATTCGTAATTTAATTCGGTCAATAATAAACAAATGAGCTTAAAAATCGTAACATTTAACACTAAATTTGGTCAATTATTATTAATGTCATTAAAACTCATAGTAAATAACATTAAAAAATAAAATAAATCCTATTAATTGTAGGCAAGACCAATAATAATTCTTAAAGATGGTTTAAACATAATTTCGTAGTAATATTAATATAAATAAATGTGATTAAAAAATCGTAATAAGTAACATTTCAATTCGGTCAATTATTATTAATGTCAATTAGTATTAGTAATATATTCGGTCAACAATACTATTTTTACGAATAGTAAACTAAAATCGTAATATTAAAAATAAATGAGAGTTATTCCGTTCATAAATAAATGTTAAATTGATTAATAATCAATCATTCATAATCAAAAATAAATAAGGCTTATTATGGTAAACTGAAATTCATATTAATATTAATATAAATTCGGTCAATTATTAAAAGATAGTAATAAATAACATTAAATTCAGTCAATTATTATTAATGTAAATAAATAACAATAATTCAGATTCAAATTTCAGTTTAAATGACATTTAATTCGGTCAATTATTATTAATGTAAATAAATAACAATAATTCAGAATTAATGATATTAAATTCGGTCTAATAATACAATAATATTAAACATATTTTCGAAAAACAGTAATATAAATAAATGTGATTAACTGTAACGTTCCTGTTGTGTATGTTTTTAGACAACAGAAATTTGTTCATGGCCTTCAGCACATTCTGAATTGACACGTTGAAAAACAACATTAAAAAATAAAGAATCATTTTTGAAAATTAAATAGGCATATGTACATGAAAATAACAAATATATCAAAATTTTTATTACTTTATAATAAACATATTTTCATTCATTTGAAACGTATTTTCATTCATTTGAAACCGTATTTTTTAAAAGCATATTTTCATTCAGATTTTTAAAAACAGATTAAACGGAATTGTGATAAACACATATTAAATCAGGGTTATTATAAAGTAATAACAAAGATACTAGTGAAATTTCTTATTAGTTTAAATGGAAATCATTCTTCTTAAGCACATATTCTAAAGAAACGGATTTTTATATTCAGATTTGTTATAACCGGATTTGTGCTAAACACATATTCAATCTGATTGTGATAAAGGGATTTGTAATATACAAATATTCAATCAGAATTATTTTAAAGGGATAATAAGGATTTTTTTCATTCGGATTTTTGTTAATTTTATTACTATTCAATCGGTTTTACTAATGCTATGTTTTAACATTTAAAAAACAAGATTTGATCCGAAGACACAAATTCTAGGATCCAAGTAGGTATATGGAGCTGCAGCTTTGTATCTATATTTTAGGTTTTGTTTATTTATTGACTAAATCCTTTTATGGTAAACTTAAATTCGTATTAATGTTAATATAAATTCGGTCAATTATTAAAAGATAGTAATAAATAAGATTAAATTGGGTCAAAATATTATTAATGTAAATTGATAACAATCATTAAGATTCAAATTTCAGATTAAATGACATTAAATTCGGTCAACTTTATTAATGTAAATAAATAACAATAATCCAGAATTAATGAAATTAAAATTGGTCTAATATTATCAGCCGAATATGGAATGTAGGTTTTCAAATAACGAATCCGATTAAATGCTTAAGAAGTCGGTTTCATTAGTATTCAATCCTAATGAGGTTAGTTATATTATTTTTGTAAAATTTGTATAAAAATAAATGAATATTTTGGGTAATCATTTAAAGCTATTTACAAAAATATATGGTTTAACGGACAATAAAGAATAAATCATAACTAATATTATTTATTATCATTAACAATAATTGACCCGAAATTTAGGATTACCATAATTGACCGAATTTAATGTTATTTATTACAATTTTTTAATCTAAATAATTTATATTACTATTAATACGAAATTGATTAAATTGATTAAATTATACGAATTGATTAAATTAATACGAGATTTTTAATCTCTAATTTTGTATAATTGATTAAATTATACGAATGAATATTAATTAAATTGATTTCGCATAATTGATCAAATTTATGGTTTACCATAATAAAACGTATTAATTTTTTTGTATGAATGATTGATCATGAATCAATTTGACCCGAAATTTAAGATTACCATAATTGACCGGATTTAATGTTATTTATTATGATTTTTTAATCTCACTAATTTATATTACTATTAATACGAAATTGATTAAATTTTAAGAATTGATTAAATTAATACGAGATTTTTTAATCTCTAATTTCGTATAATTGATTAAATTATATGAATGATAATATTGATTAAATTATAATTGATTTCATATAATTAATCAAATATATGGTTTACCATATTAAAACGTATTATTTTTTTTGTATGAATGATTGATTATGAACCAATTTGACCCGAAATTTAGGATTACCATAATTGACCGAATTTAATGTTATTTATTACGATTTTTTAATCTCATTAATTAATATACTATTAATACGAAATTGATTAAATTGATT
This sequence comes from Ambrosia artemisiifolia, assembly GCA_032199755.1. Lineage (NCBI taxonomy): Eukaryota > Viridiplantae > Streptophyta > Magnoliopsida > Asterales > Asteraceae > Ambrosia > Ambrosia artemisiifolia. Next base: position 38,694,654 of record CM063528.1, on the reverse strand, counting down.
AAATTATACGAATTGATTAAATTAATACGAGTTTTTTTTTAATCTCTGCTTTCGTATAATTGATTAAATTATACCATATTTAAATTATGGTATAAACCATATTTAAATTATGGTATAATGTTATAGAGTAGGGTGTAATAAAAAATAGAGTGGATGCAAATAGAATAAACCATATTTAAATAGTATATTGTATCCGACGATTATTTCCATTCTATTTTCATACCACTCTTTCCATAACATTATAAATCCAGATACAATGAATCTTGGCTAATTCAAATCTTGGTCAATATCCATTATATCCACATTTAATAATATCATTCATTCTATATCCCCATAAATCAAAAGTTTTAAAGCATTCCATAAAATCAAAAGCTTGGAAATAGGAAACATTATATTTCATTTAAAAAAATTGAAACCACTTTCCGATTTTGCCATGACCCAATCGAGTGCACCCACATCCGAGATCCATGATCCATTCAATCACCAACCAAATTAAAGATTTCCACTAAAAACATTCTTTCAAGCATATAAAGACCCAAATTATATTAAATCCCCAAGAACAAATAAGAACAAAAAATGAACATTCTTGAACCCTTTAAACAATATTCAAAATCACAATACCGTTCAAAAATAATGAATTCACCAAAACAATTTATCTAAGCCTCTTTTTTGTATTGGTTAATATATGTAGGTATAGGTTATGTTAGTATGTTTTATAAATTAACATATTAATACAAATATTCTAAAAACTTTGACCTTTCGTCTTTTATATAAAAAAACAAATAACATACTAATACAGAATACTCACCATTTCTCTGTGTTCATCATACCTCGCCTTCAGTCAATGTGAATCCCAAAATGTATACGGAAATGAATCTGATTATTTGTATCAAAATCGTAAAGATGAACCATATGTGTATATAATCAATAACATAAAGGCAGAATAAAGAATGCACAAAACTGAATATGGTTGGAGATTATAAAAAGAAAAAGGGTAATATTAGACCGATTATTAACAAAACACTACACACTAACCAGTTTTACATCGAACATAATCAAGAATGCAGAAAAAATTATGGATGTGCGACTCTATGTTTGAATAGACTACATACCTAGAATCAAGAATGCATAAGAAGAAGAAGGATGAATGTTGGTTGGAAGATTTGTTAGAGAGTGTGATGGAAGAATGTAGATAATTAAAATAATAAAAGAGTATTTATAGTGAGTAAGTTGGAGCTCCATATTGAATATGGATACCTCAAACCCTCTCTAAAGGCTTCATTCAACCCAAGTTAACCTCAATTATTATATAGATAGATTTACTAAATTGACCACGTTTACCCTCAGGTCAAAATTATCGTCTTTGGAGAACCAATAAAGTTGACCTAATTGCACACTCAGATAATCAAGTTGATAGCGTTAGCGGGCTCTAAGAATGTTACTTAAACCAATATCAATTGTAAACTACAACCATTAAATTCTTATCGTTTTTTTTTTGCTGCTTTGGTGACTAAAGATTCAAGTGCATTGATAGGTGTTCAGATCTGTATGAGAATGTATAGCTAATGTTCAGATCTGTGTATGTATATGAAAAGCTATTAATGGAACAGTAATGGACTATTGAGATAAAGCCATAATGGACTATTGAGATAAAGGAAATGGCGGGAACAAGAAAAAATGGCGGGAAGATTGTTATTATGGAGAATATGTAAAGGAAATTACAAAGTGGTTTTAGGGCTATGCCCTCTCTCACTGCCAAGCAGGAGTCTTACACATTTAACCAACTAATTCCCTATCATCACTAGCTTATTACATGTCTATTTATACTAATACCAATTAACACCTTCTAGAATATTCCGATTATACCACTTACAAACATAACATATAACTATTGATATAAATCTTTATTGTAAAACCGTATTACTACTTCCCCATTCAATTAAGTCTTGACCTCAAGACTTGCAACTAAAGCTGTCTGATCACCCTGAACAGCCTGAGTTTCCAACAGAAAATTAGCCCCTTCCACCGCGTCATATTCATCCTCGCCCAATAACAAAACCCGGAGGGAACCTTCAGGACATTTGTGAGCCGGCCCATATTGTTGACCACAACGAAAACACAATCCCTTCTTCCTACGCTCCTCCCATTTAGTGCGCAAAAGGGAACAAACTCCCCTATCCCTCTGAAAAACCTGACTCGGAGTCGAAGAAGGAGGAAGACTCGCTTTAGAGATGGAACCGCTGGAGTAGAGGACTTGGCTGTGGAATCCAAGGGATTATGAAGTCCAGTAGATTGGAGCTCAGAATGGCCCAAACGGAAAAGCCCATCCCCTAACCCTGAGGTATGCGACCCAAACGGCTGGATGTATCGGAAACGTGTAAGCGACGGTGTACCATTAGGTCGAATCATAGATTCCACATCCTTAGCCAAATACATGGCATCCAACCTAGACTGAGGACGATGCAAACGGACCCACTGTTTCACATCAGTTTCAAACCAGCAACAAAGTAGCCCAAGGCTTGAGATTCTGGTAACCCAGGGACCAAAGACAACAGATACTCAAAGTCATCTATGTAATCATAAATCGAGTCAGCCTGCTGAATCGTAGCTAATTGTTCATACGGATTCTGAATCTCCAAACCACTAAAACGTTGCAACAATTCTGATTGAAACTCAAGCCACGAGAGAGACGGGCGAACCTACGTAATAATCGTGAACCAATGTTGAGCGACACCGATCATACTCATTTGAGCAAGTTGTAACCGAGCAGCATCCGAAGTATTATTGAGATCCAAAAACAGATTTGCCTTCTGGATCCATCCTTGAGAATCAAAACCAGAGAACTCAGGTAACTTCACCTTCTTCACAGCCCAGGGTACACCAGATGGAGGAGCAACCGAACCAGATCTGGAACCAAATCCAGAGAAACCTTCATCAAGCAATCCAGAACCCGACGAACCATCAGCATGACGTTTCTCTTGTGATTTCATCCAACGATTTCATCCAACTCAGATCAACCTTTCTGAATTCTGCAGATTCCGCACGATCTTCATTCGGCGAAAAGAGAGACGCCTTAATCTCATTAACATCATATTGAAGTTGCAGGATCTGTTGTTCATGAGTAACCAACCGAGAAACCTGATTCACCATGATTAAATTGGAAATTGAAAGAACAGAATAGTAGAAAAAATAAATCAGAACAGAATTAGGATCGAGATCTGATAAAGATTAGAGGGATGGCTGGTTGGACCAATGATAGGTGTTTAGATCCGTATGTGAATGTATAGCTAATGTTCAGATCTGTGTATGTATATGAAAAGCTATTAATGCAACAGTAATGGACTATGGAGATAAAGGAAATGGCGGGAACAGGAACAAATGGCCGGAAGATTGTTATTATGCAGAATATGTAAAGGAAATTACAAAGTGGTCCCAGGGCTATGCCCTCTCTGCAGGAGCCTTACACATTTAACCAACTAATTCCCTATCATCACTAGCTTATTACATGTTAATACCAATTAACACCTTCTAGAATATTCCGATTATATCACTTATAAACATAACATATAACTATTGATATAAATCCTTATTGTAAAACCGTATCATGCATCAAGACCACCTCTTCTTATGGTGGTCCCTGTACATAGCAAAACCAGAACATTGCTCAATATCATCAATAATTAAGTTGATTTAAATCAATTCAAGGACTTCATTAACTGCATGTGATTAAACTTAAAAATAAAATTTTAAGAGATCCGAAATATTTCATTTCGAACCGGACCGGTTCGACCCTATCGGGCTGGTTAATAACCCGGACAATTACGACCCGGTCGGGCCCGGTAGCGACCCGGACCGTTTCGATCCGACCAGGCCCGGTAACGAGCCAGACCATTTCAACCTTACCCGTCCCGTAGCGACCCGGACTGTTTTGACCCGACCGGACCCGGTAGCAACCCGGAACGTTTCCACCCGACCGCGCCTGGTAACGACCCAGACCGCTTCAACCTGACCCGTCCCGTAGCGACCAGACTGTTTCGACCCGGCAACCGCTAGCGACCCGTCCCGTAACGACCCGGACCGTTTCGACATATACTGCTACATGATGATAGTTGACTTTCTATGACATTGACTTTCGAGTGCTGTCAACCCTTAACATATTTTGTTTGCTGTTGACTCTTACTTTTCCCAAATCTACATCCAGCTTTCCACAAACATCTAGTTATTCGAGAGCTTGCACCATATTAGGCATCCCAAGACATATGCCTCCAATCCCTCATTCTAGTCAACACATTCAATCCTCTAATCTCTCATTCTAGTCAATACATTCAAAGACCTTTATGTAATTTTCATTTATGTCATAGGAGGATTTCTCTCCTAATTAGTTGTAACATTTCTTGTATAAACCCTTGTAATATCTCAATACAAATCATCAAAGTTGTTACACTTTCATGGTATCAAGCTTTGATCCATTGAATCCTAAAGTTCCCTTGCACTTCTTGCTCCTTTTTTCTTCTTCGATTCTTGCCCACCCGCCCACCTTACTGTTCTCGTAACACCTTTCCATGTCTTCCTCAACTGAATTATCCACAATCCCTCTCCACTCCCTTAGCCATCTTATTAACATCAAACTCAATTCAACCAATTACCTTCCTTGGGAAAAGCAAATCACTTCGGTTCCATCGTACCTAAACCTACTCGGCCATGTTGATGGTTCGGAAATTGACGCGAGTGTCGTGGGTCACGGCAAAAACAATTTATAAAGAACTTAAATACACAAGACTAGCAAGGGTAACTAAGGTCGTCTCCAAGGAATTGGGGTTAGCTTGGTCTAGAATTATGAAGTTTGCTTTTAAACTAATGTCACTAATCTAATATCCTAACTTGGGTTTTTCCCTCTTTTAATTGATTTGAGTATTTTAGCGTCGATCTAGCCACAAACAACTAGATAAAGGCTTTGGTAACAAAATAGTAACAAAATGGTAACAATAGCAATAATACTACAAAGACTAGATTTGTTAAGTAACGGGATTCTAATGATAAAGGCGACACCTCCGGGTATGGTAATGCAAGAATACTAAGTTGTAGTAATCAAATGGTCCGAAAATGGGTTTTCTCTATATTTAACATACGGGGATAAAGAATCGCAACTTAGCCATCAACTACTATCTATAGGACCGTAGTATGCTTTATCGAATACGTTCACTAAATCCGCTACACTATATTGACACATAAATGACAGAATTTATCTCATGAAATTAAATACATAGACATATCTAATCTTGCAATGAGTCTAATCCAATATCAAGCATTCAATATAACGATTATGTAAACACAAATAATATACAAATTCGGAATCAAATGATTACAGAAACAACCCGAAACTTACAAAACCTTCACCCGGAGGTGAAGGTGGAACTCTAGCCAGACATGGTTTCAACACGAATGGATGGTTTCTTGATGTTCCTTGCCTTCATACAAGCTTCCCTTGATGATTTGGGAGTGATTGGTGGTGTAAAAATGGAGTTAGAATGTTGAAAATACGAACAGAATGCGTGTTCTTTAACAGGTTTGCGAGTGGAGTTGAAGGTGGGTTCGTGGGCTGGAAAGGAGAAGACAGCCAATTTTTCCACAATAATACAGCCCCGCGGGTCGCGGAGGAGAAGGAAAGTCTCCCGCGGCCCGCGGGGGAATATGAAATATTTTTTCTGTTTTAGGAACACGCCGCGGCCCGCGGGAGTCCCTCCTTTCCTCCCGCGGCCCGCGGGGGAGGTTTGTGCAGGAAACTTTTGTTTTCTTGACGTTTTCGATCGTTTCTTGCGCCCGTTCTCGTTCCGTCTCGCGTCTTCGGATATTTTGCTCGTAAAAACCCCTTTTTAGCATATAAATCATCATTACTCTTTTCCTCGCTAAAGCTCGTAACTTCGGGATAACTGCACACAAAACACACTAACAAACACGAATTAAATCACACAGATGTGATGCACACGGCATCGCATCACACCCCCACACTTGTCTTTTTCAGTCTCTGAAAAACTTTCAAAAATATTTTCCACAACAAACATAGAAATGGTTTCTCCTAAATGTCAAAACTTAAGGTTCAAAGTCATACCTCATTTGTACGCAAGCACTAGATGTGTTAATTCAACAAGTTAAATATATATATTTTTCAAAACTTGAATTACTAGATAAAGTTTACCGTTCAATTGAAATCATCTAGATGCCACACGCCCCTCACAATTGTCGCTCCTCTCGGTGTGATATATGGACTAGCAAAAGATGTGCTAGTATAATCGCTCAAAACCAATCCTGAAACTTTGTTAGTATAAACTTGTATAACAATCATACGTATACGCAAAAATGCACATGTAAATAATAAAGGACTTATGGTTTTTGGGCTTGAGGTAAAGGTAGGATATGTGGGTGAAAGTGGTTAAAATGAAAAAGGAGAAAATCCAACTCGAAATGATGATCCTTATTTAACTTTTCTATAACGTCGAAACAATCGACAATAACAAACAACAACTATTTTTTTTTTATATATCTCTTTCTTTTTCTTTTGCTTTTCTTGAATAATAACACAAATACACAATAAATATTGCTTAATCAAAATTGTTGGATATTTTGGGTAATTGTTTTGGGTTTGGCCAAATGAAAGGTTTAAGGCTCAAAAATGGTTTTACTAGTGGTATATTTTTGGGTGGAAGGATAGGTAAAAATAAAACAAATGGTGTGAAGGTAAAATGGTATTCTAAACGCCTTTATCATTTTGGTGCAAAATTGTTTTAGCATGCATCAAATTACACAAGTTTTATAACAAAGAATCAAGATAGTTTACACTCAACAAAAGAATATATGTATGTGTATCATGTGAATGTAAAAAGGCTCAAAACTCACCAAGTATGATAAAGGTTGCCGACGTGTGCAAGAATTTGACTTCAAAAGCTTGGTAAACATTAATCATGTAATTCGTTATATTTCTTTTAAAACCCTTGTTGAAAACGATTCATTTTACTTGCAACAAATTAAACCATGACTAAGAATCTATAGTTACAACAATATAGAATTTACCATTTATGCAAAATTATGTTTGTTTTTCGCTTTTATTGTTTTCAGAGACTATTTTGTTTTATAAAAAATTTAAACACACTCAAAAACACACCAAACGTTTTCCCACCCCCACACTTGAGAAAAACATTGTCCTCAATGTAGAAAAGGAAAGAAAATAAAGAAAACGCAAACAAACAAAAAGTGCAAGAACAACTCCCCTTTGATGATATGATAATGAATTTGAAGTCGTAGTTCTCAAAATTTCCAATCTGCTCGTATAGCATTCCATTCGCAAGCAGACATAGATGACAATTCTCACACGTCACAATATCCAAACATAATAGACACACCAAAAATTGTTAAGCACAAATATAAAATCACATCAAAAATAAAAAGTATCAGTATTCAAACCACAAACCAAAATAATATCTCAATATATCAAACAAACCAATGTATCAAGAGTATGAGATAACAAACCAATCATATGACGACACAAAACTACTCGTCATCTCCAGCACCTGTATCTGATGGATCCTCCTGTGGCGGCTGTAAGATAGGAGGGAGAGGTATACCCTGCTGCTGAAAGTAATATCGCCACAGATCATCCTGGCGCTGCCTGTCCTCTGCCATCTGCTGAAAGATCTGGTCACGTAAGGACTCTAAGGTCAATGGAGGAGGCGGGAACTCTCGAAGAGGATGAGAAGCATGTAATCTCTCGCTATAAGCGCGCGGGGGCTGCTGCTGCCTACCCGTCGGGACTGCCGTCCTCATAGTCTCCTCTGCCTCTACACTGGCAGGTGGTAGTATCTGTGGCCCATGACGGGGCTCCTCCCATCTCTCCGGATCCTGAGGAAGACATATCCTCGCAGCTCTCAGCTCATCAATCCCATATCCAACTGTCCTAGGGCCCCTAGTCAGCAAAGTCTGCCTATATCGCTCATAAACCCCCAGGCGCTCTGCTAGTCGACCAATATACGGTCCCATGTCTAGGCGGGCATTCTTGCCCGCCCTACGCCCTCTAGCAAGTGATGTCAATAAAACAGTAGCAATATTGGCCCGGTGGCCGCTGATCATGCAGTAAAGAATGAACAAATCCCTCAGATTGCACTTATCAATGCCATCAGATCTGGCATTGACAGTGCAAGCGATAATCCTATGTATATACCTGATAATCGGATCTCGGATCTGGGACTCCTGACACGTCCTCTCAGAATAGAAAGTATCTGCAATAGTCGTCCAAAACTCATGTAAACGTGTCGGCCTCACTGCCCATGGCTGGGATGAATCAAAAGAACCTCGTAGCAGCTGTGCAAACTCAGGTGCAGCGACCTGCTCATCAGTGTATAAATCCATATGTACGGCAAACTGAGGTACCGACATCTCATAGACACGCCTCCCTAAAGCAAACGAAACCGCATCCCCCTCAGCAAACTTCTTCGGGTCGTATAAGAATGTAGAGTGAAACTCCACTGTAAGCTCCTCAAACTGCGGCCACTCGCATGTCATCGCCCTAATCCACTCTGGGCCACATATCTGGCGAATACGCTCCTCCTGACCCAAGCGCCCTACTATCTCCCAGTCAAATGTGCGATGCCTCAGTAGCGGCATCATGGTCAGGAACCTGGAGCAACGTACCGCCTCCTCCTGACCGGGCACTCCTCCTCCTGGAAATACTGAATCTGACGAGCCTGGCGCTGACGTCGTGCCCGTTTGGCACCTCGGGCGCTACTCTCTGCGTCACCTGACATCCTGTTGTACAAACACATTTTAAAGCAAGTCAGGCGATAATAACAATTATTTTTATTCTTTATTTTTATTTTTTTGAATGTTTTTGGATTTTCAAAATAATTATCACACGTAAACGGTCGTATAGCATTTTTGTCGCGACCACGTGGTTTTAAAATGCAAACTAAAATTTAGAAAAAATTGAAAATTTCGGGATACCTGCTTTGTGTATATATATTCCAGATCGAACTTCGCCCAAATGGAGATTGAGTATGGGCGAAGCGATCTAAAAACCTGTAAAAGCATAGCAAGCAACAATATATTCCCATTGACTCCCTATTTTGACTCTAAACAAACGAATAAAAACACTAAGGTTTCATGAATGCAATCGACACAATCTAATTAGGACAATTATTAATCAACGCATCACAAAAATTAACATGACTACACGAATTGATGCCCCCCCCCCCCTCACTTGAACATATTTGTCCTCAAATTGAATACAAGGATCGTATCGACAAAAAGCGCCAACCCCTAATTTATGAAGTAATTTGTTTAATCCAATAATCAAACTATACCTATCACTTCGCCAAACCACTAGTTATGAAGTATATCGCGACGTGCTATGAAATAACGATGATACTAACAACACTAATCAAGTATTCTAAGATCAATATTCCATAAACAGGGCATAAACAACGGACAATAATAATCTATCAAAATCACGAAGTTCGTTGTAAATAAGCGATGACGAGTACGAAACGTACCTGAATGACAAGCAATGGAAATACGAGACTGACTCGGTGATAAAGCGACGATGAACAGTGTCAGTGGCGGTGGTCAGCGGTGGTCAGTGGTGGCACAGTGGTGGAACAGTGGTGGTAGGCGGTGGTCAACAGCGGCAGTGGTGGTGGGTGGCGGACTGGACAGAGGTGAGGGTGATGATGGTGGTGGTTGATGATGCGATGGTGGTCTGAAGAGGTGGTAGTAATTGAATGGTGGTGAGAGAGTGGTGGTGAGCGACGGTGGTGATGACGGTGAGGAAGGACGGCGGTGGATGTCGGTGGTGCAGGAGGGTTGTGATGGTGGTGGTTGTCGCGTGGTGGCAGGAGGGTGGATGGTGATGGGTGTTGGTTTGGGGAAGACGATGGTTTTATTATTTTTTTCTGGATTTAATGATACCCCGCGGGTCGCGGGGAGGTCTAGGGTTCCTCCCGCGGCCCGCTGCCCAATTGGATAAATCAATACGCTCCCGCGGGTCGCGGGAGGAATGAGAGAATCCTCCGCGGCCCGCGGCGCGTGACAATTTCAGAAAAAAAATGAAATTTTTGAACAGCAGCTGTTTTCGCTAAAGTTTCAACCCAAACTCAATCCAAACGACTCCAAAACGCTATTTTAACCCGTTTAAACCTACGGCGTACCTGAAATTATATAGGAGGAGTTCATTTGCGCTTCCGAAGCATCAAGAGCACCTAAATTTACTTAAAAACACAAAATATACAAAAACGACGAAAACGCCAAAAATGCACAAATATAGATAAAACAATATGTACAACACACACGCACACATACGTACCTTCATTGGGACGTTTAAGTTGGGGAGCCCTCGAAAAGGCTTCCCGATTCAATGTCCGGTCCCAATTTCTCCATTCCATCACAATATTTGTTCAACATCGGCTCGCTTGTGCATTGTGATGATTGTTCTTTGTTGGGACAAAGAGGATTGACGAAACCACCTTTTGATAACCTTAGTCTATTCCATATCTGCCTAAGTATAGAACTGCTGAAGAACAAAAAGAAGAAGTACTGAAGAACAAACACAAAGTACTGAAGAGTAAACTCATCAGAAGTTCTGAAGTCTAACCAGACATTTCACTGAAGAACTGCTGAAGACAAACTGCTCATCAGCAGTTTGTCACTCATCAGCACTTTCCCTCAGAAGCTTCTAACCGACTGAAGATCAGCAGTTTTGATTATAATATAGTTTTGTTAAAGTCTTGATTTCAAGTTTCAATGTACAGACTGATGTAAGCTTATCTTAACATAATATCTTTGTTAAATATCTTAGATTACTTCAGACTTCAGTTTAGTACATTAGTCTATAAATAGATGAGTTTGTTCATCTATTTTGATATGTGATTTTGTGTAATATCTTTGAACTTATATTGAAATCCTTCGGGCTTTAAACTTATAATTTCCACTTCACATCTGAGAAACATAAACTGTTATTACTGCTTTGTACTTAGAACATTTATTGTTTCTCATTTCTTATTCAGTCAAGGGGGAGTAATAACTCCTCATCAAAGTGATCTTTTAGACCTTTGAACACTTGTATTTCCGCTGCTTAATAACTCATATATAAATCTGATAAACACATAAGTGTTCATATAAACAGCCACTGATCCAACAATTGGTATCAGAGCATCTGGTTAATCTGATCAAAATCAATCTAACAAATTGAGATTCAGACACAGGCTCAATATTGATATTCAATAAAAAGGATAAATGGCTCACTTTTTAAATCCATCACTTTAAGGAAGTATTGACAAATCCAAACTTCTTAAAAATGGATCCCTACAATACTGGATCTGCCAACAAACCTGCCATGTTAGTCAGAAATGAATATAACATATGGTCTAAAAGGTTGGCACACACTATTTCACAAACAAACACTGGATGTTGGAGGTCTGTAGTTTTTGGACCCCACAAACCAGTTGTTACTGATCCAGAGGGTAAGACTGAAAGACCAAAGGACCCAAAAGAATACACGGAGGAAGATTTCCAAAAGTTTGAGCTTGATGCAAAAGCTTTCTCCATGTTGGCTATGGCTCTCCCAAATGAAATTTATGCTGGCCTTTTACATTGTGAAAGTGCCAAAGAGCTGTGGGACTGCCTAAAAGAGCAGTTTGCAGGAACTGCTGAGGTGATAGCCAACATCAGAGAAATATTGGCTCAACAATATGAAACTTTTACTCACATAGAGGGTGAAACTTTAACTCAACAATTTGAAAGATTTTCTTCACTCATCTCTGAGTTAAAAATAAACAATCAGACCTATACAACTGAGTCTATGTTGCATAGATTTTTAAGGTCTTTACCTTCGAAATGGGAAACTTACTCTATAGTCCTCAGAACCAGTTCAGATTTTAACACCTTGAACCTAACTAGGTTACATGGTAAATTACTAACTTTTGAGAGAGAAATCAATCAAAAGAAAAAGCTGCAAGAATCTGGTAAAACTGCTGATGACTATACTCCGGGTAGCACAGCCTTATTAGGACATGACTCACCATCCTGTTCTAATAATTTTGGTTCTTTTGACCACATTGACATAACAGCTGGGATCTCATCAGATGGATCTTTCCCAGCTTATGACAATGAAGAACTAAGTCAAACTGCTGACAACATGTGTTTCATCATGGATGATTTAAAATACTTTAGCAGTGATGACTTAGAAGAAATGGAAATATTGCACCAACTGGCCTTGTTAAGCTTAAAAACTAACAAATTTTACAAAAGGTCAGGAAGGAAATTTCCAGGACTAAACAATTCAACAAAAGTTGGTTTTGACAAATCTAAACTGAGATGTCATAAGTGTCAGAAGTTGGGACACTTTGCTAGAGAGTGTAGAAGCTCTAGCTATAACCAACCAATGTCCTCTGGAAATCAATATAACCCCTCATATAATAGGAATAATGGAACTAATGGGAGTGCTCATTTTGTACAGGCACAAGCTCCAAATGTCCAATATGTGCCACAAGTACAATATGTACAGATGCCTACTCAACAACAACAGCAGCTCATGCCTCCATTTCCAACTGCTCAACTTCCTGCACAAACTCAACAACCCCCTCAGCAACAAAGCTTATTTACCTCAGGGTATGTTGATTGGAGCAGTCTTCCTTATGACACATCAGAATGCAGTCAGGATGCAGACAATAAGGTCTATGATGTCAACTGGGGAGAACCTGATAATGGCAGAAAGAACTTTGCCTTAATGGCTTTTGAAGGATACTCTTCAAATTCTGCTCTAACACAGGTATCACAACAATCTCTGTTAAAGCTTTGCACTAAATCTTGCAAAGAATCATTTGCTTTAATTAGAGAAACCAATGTGCATTTACAAGGCAAATCCAATGACATGGAAAGAAAATACACACAAATGAAGTGTGATTTGGAAAGAAAAATCATGTTGAAAAACAAAGAAATTTCCAAACTAAATGATAAATCCATTGAAACAGAAGCACAAATTAAAACCATGATAGACAGCCTAGGAAAAGTCAGACAAGAGCTTGCTGACACCAAGGTTAATTGTGAAAAATGGGTTGAGTCTTGTAAAGGGTATCAAATGTTACTTAACAAACAAACTGCAGCCAATGTTAAGTTTGGCATTGGATATACCCACACTGAATCACCAACAGATTTCACCCACAAAACTGATAATGATGGGAAGAAATTGATTCAAACTTCTGATATGGAGGAATGCACATCCTACCATCAGAACTTCCTCAAAAAGGGAAGTCCTGCAGAAGTTAAAACTACTGACAATAAGCCATCAGCAGTTTCAACTACATCAGGAGTTGAGACCCTGAAAACTGCTGATGACCTATTTCAAAAATCAGATTTTGTCAGTAAATTGCCTTCCAGCTCTCTTGATCTATCTAAAAGGAAAGAGAAGGCAAAAGCATGTGAAATATGTGGTCTGTTTAACCACATAACTGAACTTTGCAGATTTAGAAAGGTAAATCAGTTAAATAAACAAAGAAATCAACTGATTGTGGGAAAACAGATAAAACAAGATTATCAAAATACCTTTTTTCCCAACAAACAACAATCAAACAAAACCCTTTCTAAGAAGAAGCCTTTATCTCAACAAAGGTCATCTTCTCAAAGTTCAATTTCAGAAGTTTCACCTAACTTATCAGCAGATTCACAAACTGCTGAAGTTAAAGATTTGATAAACTTGGTTAAACTTCTGATGACCAAAGTTGATGGTGGAAACCAAAAAGAACCCACCATTGTTCTTAATGACAAATCCATTGCCAAAAAGACATGGATTACTAAAAATGGTCCACAACAAGCTGCACCTGTTCTCAAGAGCAAACCCAAAGCCAAACTGGCTTGGGTTGCCAAAACTAACTAATTTGCTATCTTGTGCAGAGAGTCTCCAGAGGTTTGAACAGTATATGGTATGTGGATAGTGGAGGCTCAATGCACATGACTGGATGCAGATACCTGATAAACAATTTTATCAGTCAAAGAGAAGGATCTGTGTCCTTTGGGAACAATGCCAAGGGATATGTGCTAGGATATGGCAATGTATCCTCAGGCAAAATGCAGTTTGACAAGGTCAATCTGGTTGAAAACCTTGAGTACAACTTGCTGAGTGTCTCTCAAATGTGTGACAAAGGATATTCTTCCTTTTTCACAAAGACAGCATGCAAGATCATATCACCAGAAGGCCAGAAGTTGATAGAGAAGATCATTGAAGATCATACTTTGCTGATTGCCAAAAGATGTGGCAATGTCTATGCAGTGGACATTGAAAAGGACAAAGTATTAAACAAGACTGCCTGTTTCTTCTCAAAGGCATCAACTTCAGAAAATGATCTCTGGCATAGGAGACTTGGCCATGTGAACTTTAAAACCATCAATAAAGTCACAAAAAATGGGCTTGGTCAGAGGTCTACCTTTGAAGGAATATCAGTGCAAAGAACACTGTGTTTCCTGTCTTAAAGGTAAACAGCATAAGTCTTCCTATAAGTCTATTGAAGAATCAAAAACAACTGCATGTCTTCAACTACTCCATATGGACTTATTTGGACCAGTCAAGATCATGAGCCTTGGTAAGAAGAAGTACTGCTTGGTCATCATTGATGACTACTCAAGATTCACATGGGTCTTCTTCTTATATTCCAAGGATGAGGCAGCTGAGATCATCAAGTTCTTTATTCTACAAGTAGAGAAGCAATACTCTCTATCTGTCAAAGTCATCAGGAGTGACAATGGGACAGAGTTCAGGAACAAAACTCTGGATGAATTCTGTCTGTCTAAAGGGATTGTTAGACAGTTCAGCATTCCCAGAACTCCTGAACAAAATGGTGTGGTAGAAAGAAAGAACAGAACATTAATTGAAGCAGCCAGAACAATGTTAGCTGATTCAGGCCTACCTTTGTATTTTTGGGCTGAAGCAGTCAACACTGCATGTTATGTTCAGAATAGAGTCCTTATCAATAAGAGACATACCAAAACTGCCTATGAAATTCTTCATGGCATTAAGCCCCTTATCTCCTTCTTCAGGGCTTTTGGATGTCAATGTTTTATCCTCAACATCAAAGACTCTATTTCTAAGTTTGCTGCAAAAGTTGACACAGG
The DNA here is from genome assembly GCA_032199755.1 of Ambrosia artemisiifolia. Lineage (NCBI taxonomy): Eukaryota > Viridiplantae > Streptophyta > Magnoliopsida > Asterales > Asteraceae > Ambrosia > Ambrosia artemisiifolia. Next base: position 38,679,507 of record CM063528.1, on the reverse strand, counting down.
TTATTTTCTTGGTTATTCTCCTTTGAGAAAAGCTTACAAAGTATTCAATTCAAGAACCAGGATAGTAGAAGAAACACTGAATCTCAAGTTCAATGAATCAAAACACACTCTTATTCCAGCAGATCCTGCTGAATTATTTGATCTTGACAGTTTTCATTTCGGACCTGAAAAGACTGTTGAATCATCCAAACCTCCTCAAAATGGTTTTCAAGGATTTGAAGATGATAGTCCTGCACCATGGACTCCAAACACAGTCAGAAGATCAACTATCAAACCTTCAGAAGTTTCAAAAGCTTCAACTTCAGGAACTACTGATGAACATGTTGAAACTACTGATTCAGCTGAACCTAAAACTCCTGAAGTTCAAATAACAGCTGAACCAGATATTATCAATCTCAGTGGTTTATTTGAAGAACCTGTAGAGCCATCATCCAGTACAGGTTTACAACAACTGATTGAACACAAGGATCATCCATTGGATCAAATCATGGGTGATATTGCATCAGGGGTACTTACAAGAAACCAGCTTTCCAACTTTTGCTTATTCTCAGCATTCATCTCTCAGTTGGAACCAAAGAAGTATCAAGAAGCCCTCAAAGACAACAATTGGGTGCAAGCAATGCAAGAAGAGTTGCTTCAATTCAAGAAACAACAGGTTTGGGAAATCTGTCCCTTACCTGAAAACAAGCAACCAATTGGAACAAGATGGGTCTTCAGAAACAAATCAGATGAGGCTGGTATGATCATCAAGAACAAAGCAAGACTAGTGGTACAAGGTTATTCCCAAGAGGAAGGAATTGATTATGATGAAACCTTTGCACCAGTTGCAAGACTCGAAGCTATCAGGTTATTTTTAGCTTATGCAATTTCCAACAACATTAAAGTTTATCAAATGGATGTCAAAAGTGCATTTTTGTATGGAAAAATAAAAGAGGAAGTGTATGTCTGTCAACCTCCAGGGTTTGAGGATCCTTCTCATCCTGATTGGGTTTACAGACTTGACAAAGCTCTTTATGGGCTAAAACAGGCTCCAAGAGCCTGGTATGAAACACTTTCCAACTTTTTACTAAAGAATCACTTCTCAAGGGGATCCATTGATAAAACTCTTTTCATAAAACATGTTGGAAATCATGTCTTACTTGTTCAAATATATGTTGATGATATCATTTTTGGTTCAACAAATTCAAAACTGTGTGAAGAATTTAAGAAACTCATGCAATCAAAATTTGAAATGAGTACAATGGGAGAATTGCAGTACTTTTTGGGACTGCAAATCAAGCAACAGTCAAATGGAACATTTATACATCAATCAAAATATGTTAAAGAATTATTGAACAAATTTTCTTTACAAGACTGTAAAACATGTTCCACTCCCATGACACCAATCACACAAGTTGAACCAGATGATCAAGGGAAACACATTGATCAAACCATGTATAGATGTATGATAGGTTCTCTTTTATATCTAACTGCTTCTAGACCAGATATCATGTTTTCAACTTGTGTCTGTGCTAGATACCAATCTGCACCAAGAGAATCTCATCTAATTGCAGTCAAAAGAATCTTCAGATATCTGAAAGGAACTCCTACTTTAGGAATTTGGTATCCTGCTTCAAGCAATACCAAGTTAACTGCTTTTTCAGATAGTGACTATGCAGGCTGCAAAATGTCAAGAAAATCAACATCTGGTGGTTGTCAATTCTTAGGAAACTGTCTGGTGTCCTGGCAATCAAAGAAACAAACATCTGTGGCAACTTCAACAGCTGAAGCTGAATACATTGCTGCTGCAAGCTGTACTTCACAGATACAATGGCTCCAATATCAACTGCTTGATTATGGAATCAAAGAGACCAAGACCCCACTTTTAGTAGACAGCAAATCTGCCATTAGCATCATTCAAAATCCTGTTCAGTTTTCAAAAACTAAACACATTGAAATCAGGTATCATTTCATAAGAGATTGCTATGAAAAAGGCAAGATTGAGGTGAAGCATGTCACAACAGCTAATCAAATAGCTGACATTTTCACCAAACCCCTTGATTCAACAACTTTTCAGAGGTTAGTATCCATGCTTGGGATGTTAAACTTAGAAGAAAGTCTGTAAGTGTTTCACTTTTTAGTTCTGCACATATTTTACTTTTCACTTACATACTTATCTGTCACAAACCTCTGAAGACCAAAAATTTGAGAAAAGAGAAAGTTCTGATGAACAAATTTTGAAAACTACTGATAAACATCAAAATGGGATATTTTCAAAATGGATATAACTACTGATGAAAATCAGAAGTTAGAAAAGTGTTTTAAAAGTCATTTGCATCAGCAGTTGAAACTGCTGATGAGATAACTAAAACCACTGATGAAGAAACCTTTCTTCTTCAGCAGTTTGACTAAAAGGGTAAAACAGACTTTTCACTCGTCAGAAGTTTGACCTAGTCGGTTAAAAACTTCTGATAAATACCCTGTTCCAACACTTATCCATTCAAAAAAAAAATTCCCTCTTTCTCTCTCAAATTCAAAGCAAAACCCCTTCTCTAACCTAAAAAATCACTGTTCGATCAAAAACATCCATGGCTCTCGTGTTAAAACAGGGACACAACCAAAGAGGCTACTTTGTTAAAGATGAAGCCTGGTCCCAGTATGATGAGATACTTGATCTCATCATGAAATCCCAATACTATGATGCTTTCACCATTGATCCACCCATTCATGAAGAAACTCTTAATGAGTTCTGGGCAAATTCAGAGACGGTGAAGGTGAATAATGAAGTGATTTCCCTCAAATCTTCCATAAAAGGGAAACTGATGGACATCTCACCAGAAACACTAAGCATCAGGCTTGGTTTGAAGGATTCTGAGGCACCTGAGCATATTCCAACCTCAGATATTCATCTGACCATGACAGAGTGTGGCTACGAAGGTACTTTGGCACAAGCAACAGTTTACAAAAAATATTTTGACCCACAATATAAACTGTTATTTCATTATATTATTATGTGTCTTAGTCCAAAAACTGGGTCAATAGATCAGATGCCTTCAACTTTTCAACCTATTTTTCATTCCATCATAAATGAAACTTCTTTCAAGGCATCAAAACTGTTTTTCAATGAACTGGTTTTACATCATGAAAATGATAAAAAGAAATTTTTGTTGTATCCAAGGTTTGTTATGCAATGCATAATAAAAGAACTTGGAGAGGGAGTACTTGAGGGAGAAACAACAACTTTAAATCCTTTAACTGCTCAAGTATTCTCTAGGCACAACAAACCAGCACTTTTGCTAGAAGATGACCAAGGGGAAGAACAACCCATCCCCAAGGAACCCACATCTTCCAAACCCAAAAAGAAAACTAAAAAGCCTAAACAACAAAAACCAAAAACAACCAAGTCACTGAAAAAGAAAGTTCAGGAAGTGGAGAAACCTGAAACTACTGATGTGCAATCTGCACTTGAAAAGGAAGTGGCTGAAACATCCTCTCAGCACACTCCTTCTCCACCACCCAAAAGAAAACCTGTCACAGTTATTTTCCAAAGAAAAAGATTTAAGAAACCAATAACTGTTGACCCTGCTTTTGAAACTGCTGAAACCATTCCTGAACCCACTCAAACTCCTGAACACCAACCCATAACAACTACTGAACCTGAACCCTCACATACAACCATAGAAATTGCCCAACTTCTCTCAGGACTTAAAGGAACCCATTCACCACATGTCACTCCCCTTACAACACATCAAATTGGGGAGATACCTTCAGAATTTGACATGAATGTGGATCCTTTTAGCCCAACACAGAGAGATGAGGATGAACAAGAGTTTGTAAGCCCAAACTTGCAAACTTTTGATACTTTTGAGGCTGCTACTACTCACTTATCACCCAGTGGTGAACCTGAGGATAGTAGTAACATAGCTAAGACCTCAAACTTGGCAACTACTGATGAAGGCCTAAGGCCAGAAGTAGGAAAACCTCAGGACCAAGATAAAGAGGTTCATGAGACTACTGGTTTGGGTCCAGCTCATGATATAACTGATCCTGCCCTCTCTGAGGACACTATCAGGGATTCAGATGATTCCATTAAGTTGGTTGATGAATCAAACATTCCACAAACTGAATTGACGGTTGACATTGAAGGTCCTGAATCTAAGGTCTCCAAGCTCAAGAAGCTGGTCACCAAAGATCAGGTTAAAGACCAGTTAGCCCAAAAATCCCCAAAACTGGCATCTTCAGAGCAATCTGAAGATCACCCAAAAAGCACCCCTTCACAAAACAACCTACCCAATTCACTGGGCTTACAAGCATAGATCTGAACCAACTATGCAGCCCAGATGGTCCCCTGTATCAGGCACTCAAACAAATCATAACTGATCAACTCAAACCCTTCACAACTGCTTGGGAGTTAAAAGCTAACAATCAGTTTGGGTTGATCAACTCAAGACTTGCTGAGTTGAACAAGAAGATGGATGAATCCCAAGATCAACTGGCAAGGTTGTCTGCTGCAACATCTCATTCTATTAGGCTTCCAGAAGTGGATGAAGCCAAAAAGGGGGAGATGATTAAGGAACCAACAGAAGTTGCTACACAAAGACAAAATCCTGATCAAGAAGCTGATAGACCAACACAAAGACCAGGAAAAGAAGTAGCACCAGAGTTCAAGTTATCTAAGGCATCAGAGGGAACTGCTGATTACATTTCTCAAACTACTGAAGACAATCCTTCAGCAGTTGTGACTCCAATTACCACATCAGCAGTTCTACCTCCTAAACCATCATCAGAAGTTCCTAAGGCAACTGAAAAAGAACCTGCTCCCACTCCTTTGCCTACAACAACTTCCACAGCTGTCTTAAACCCTACTCCCATCAGCATGTCAAAAGATTTATTGGAGAAGAGTTTGAAAGAAGCTGCTAAGAAGGCAAAAGAAGACAGAGTATGGAACAGCCTAGAAACTAGAGAAGACTTGAGCTTTGAAGAAAAACTGATCAAGTACCAAGAGAAACTTGATGAGCTTGAGGCTGAAGAGAGAGCACTTGAAGCTGCTGCTGAAGAAGACAAAAGAGCACAGCTTATAGCATTCATTACAAAGAACTCCAAATCAAAGCAAGTGGCCCTCAAGAAACTCTCAACACAAGAACTGACCAGAAGAGCACAGATGCTATCTGATAGAATAGCAACTGAAAATGAGAGGAAAGCCAAAAGAACTGAAGTGATTGAAGAGTTAGTGGCAAATGGCTATGGTTCAAAAGCCTCAATCAGCAAATGGAAAGAACAAACTCTCTATGAGGCTTACAAGAAATTCAAAGCAAAGAAAGTTGCTGAACCAGAAAGATTTGAAAGCCAAGAAGTCCAAACAACTTCTATTGTCAAAAGACCATCTGGTACATTAAGAAGGCCAGCCACCAAAAGAAAAGCATATGGAGATCCCATTGTCAAGACTGACTTCAAAATGATTTTGCTAGAAGGAGATCAGCTTGTACATGGTGATTTTGATGTTGAAGAGAAACCCATCTTGACCCAATTCAGAGACAAGGCTACCTATGCTTATCAGTTACAACAATCCATCCAAGAAGAAACACATACAAGGGGTGTTACAGAGCATCACCTGCCCAACATACCAATCCAAGGTGCTGCTGAATTACAAGGAAGTCAAGAATCTCACCTGAGAGTCACCGAAATAGAAGACATTCCTCAATCAGGTCAACCTAAGGAAACTGGCTTAATTTCCTATGCCTCTGACTTTGACAGGTCAAAGGTAAACATTGTGAAATGGTCATTTACTGAATCCAACTCAGTACTTGTGACCAGGAGAGACCGTTCAAGTAAGGTCTATAGAAACTCAAAGGAGTTGAGTGTTTTATCGTCCAAAGACCTTCTCACCATTCAACATTTAACACCTGAACTTGGTCCTCTCACTGAGCAACAAAGATGTACTCTTACCACCCGGATGACAGCAGAGATCTGGAGGATGCTAGAAGAGAGAAAAGGACAACAATAAAGGATAGATAAGGTTTTGGCTTCATCAATCCAGGGGGAGATTGTTGGGACAAAGAGGATTGACGAAACCACCTTTTGATAACCTTAGTCTATTCCATATCTGCCTAAGTATAGAACTGCTGAAGAACAAAAAGAAGAAGTACTGAAGAACAAACACAAAGTACTGAAGAGTAAACTCATCAGAAGTTCTGAAGTCTAACCAGACATTTCACTGAAGAACTGCTGAAGACAAACTGCTCATCAGCAGTTTGTCACTCATCAGCACTTTCCCTCAGAAGCTTCTAACCGACTGAAGATCAGCAGTTTTGATTATAATATAGTTTTGTTAAAGTCTTGATTTCAAGTTTCAATGTACAGACTGATGTAAGCTTATCTTAACATAATATCTTTGTTAAATATCTTAGATTACTTCAGACTTCAGTTTAGTACATTAGTCTATAAATAGATGAGTTTGTTCATCTATTTTGATATGTGATTTTGTGTAATATCTTTGAACTTATATTGAAATCCTTCGGGCTTTAAACTTATAATTTCCACTTCACATCTGAGAAACATAAACTGTTATTACTGCTTTGTACTTAGAACATTTATTGTTTCTCATTTCTTATTCAGTCAAGGGGGAGTAATAACTCCTCATCAAAGTGATCTTTTAGACCTTTGAACACTTGTATTTCCGCTGCTTAATAACTCATATATAAATCTGATAAACACATAAGTGTTCATATAAACAGCCACTGATCCAACATTCTTCCATTTTGCCAAGCGTTCCATGCTTGGTTTGTCTATCCTCCGGCGGTTTCTTGTCCACATGGTAATTGCCTTTCACCGTGCTCGTCTCAACCTTCCTTCGCTTCTTATCATGCCAATTCTTTTCTTGCTTTGTCTTCATCTTGGCACTATCATATTTCTCATCAACACTTGGGTTAGTTAAATCCGGAAACACTTTCAAATATAATTTCTGTTTTCCGCTTCTAATTTTAACCGTTCCATCAACACAATTAATTTTTGCTTTCATTGTTCTTAAAAACGGCCTACCCAATATTACTCTTGGTTGTGTTTCTTGACTACCGGGTGCAACATCTACCACATAAAAGTCAACCCGGTAATTAAAATTACCTACTTGCACAACCAAATCGTTGATTACTCCCCTTGGTTTCCTAAGAGTATGATCGGCCAAAACCACATTAAGATTCGGCTCTTCCAAAGGGCCAAAGTGGTGTTGATCGACTATACTCCCGGGTAAAATGCTAACACATGCTCCAAAATCTAGGAGCGCCCGTTCGGTTTTAAATTCTCCAATTTGGATCGAAATAAAGGGCTCTCCCGGATCTTGGAGTTTCGGGGGAATATCATCCTCAATAGGAGTGGGTTCAACTCCTTTTTCCTTATCCGAATTATCAAACATTGAATTGTATGGGGTAGTATTATTCTCTACCTCCACGACTTCTTCGGTAATTTCATTTTTTAAGATGAATTCACAATTTGTTTCATTTAAAAATTCGTTTATAGTAGTGATTTGTGAATCCTCTTGTTGTTCCCATTCCATTACAACTTCACGTTCATCATCATTTAAATGTGATGGTAAAGTTGTATCATCATTACCTACAAACTCACCTTGCTCTGCTAAACTTACAACATTCACATGAGCATTTTTACTTGTTGAAGCTTCATTTGAAGGCTTTTCAGGAATGTCTTTTTTTCGGGCTACATCTTCTGCAAGTTGAGCCATTTGCCTCAATAGCGCTTCTTGCGTCTTTCCCAGGATTTCCACTGCCCGTGTAAGTTCTGACACAGGAGATTCTCCACCGCCTTGGCTATTAGAAGGACCTTGGTTGTATCCCCGTGAAGAGTTCTCACGGTTTCCAAACCCTTGGTTGTTTCCATTGTAGTTCCTTTGATAGTTGGCTTGATAATTGCCTTGACGGTTTTGGTATGGTTGATTACCTTGTCCTCCTCCCTGCACATTAGGTTGAAAGTGAGGATTCAATTGGTTTGAAGGATTACCATACCTGAACTTTGGGTGATTTCTCAACCCCGGATGATAAGTGTTGGAGTTCATATCATAAGGCTTCCGTTCTCCATACACTTGGTTGACTTCAGCCTCTTGCCCTGCAACCATAGGACATTCGTCAGTTGGATGTTGTACATCCCCACAAACTCCACAAGCCTGAAACTGGACGGACGACACGTCCCGTTTCTTTAGTCGGGCAATTTCGCGTTCCAAAGTAGCAAGTCTATCTTGGGAACTTGGATCAGGCTCACCCCCTGTTTTAACAATAGGCTTCTTGACACGCCTATCAGCAGACTCCTCAGCTTTTGAATTCTTACTCATTAGTACCAGAAAATCCCAGTCTACCTGTTCATGGTTAGATAATAACGTTCCATTGCTAGTAGATTTTAAGTATTTTCTCTCATCCTTGTTTAGACCTTGCACAAAGCATTTAACCTGTTCCCACAATTCTATTTTATGGTGTGGGCATTTTCTTAACATGTCATTAAATCTAGCAAATGCCTCATGTAATAATTCACCTGGTAATTGTGAAAAGGTTCGTATTTCAATGCGAGCGTCATCAGTTTTAGCAATTGAGTAATATTCATCTAGGAAGACTTGTTGCATGTCTTCCCATGTATAAATACTGTGAGGAGTTAAGGCCAAATACCAACTTTTGGCCTTATCTTTTAGTGAGAATTTAAACATTCGCAGGCGTACCTCATTTTGATGGAAATTGTGACCCCCGAAGGTTTCACAAACGGATGAAAACTCTATGAGGTGCATATAAGGATCTTCCTGAGGTAACCCATGAAAGAAAGGTAGAATACTTACATAACCGGGTTTACAGTCAAAAGTCCTCCTACCCGCTGGTGGAGGGACTATAGGAGATTCAGCAACTGAGACGACTGGTCTAAACCTGCCGTGTACTCCCTGAGTGAAATCGGGCTGTGGTCTCCGTTGGACATTCACCTGTTGATGCCTCTGCTGTGCCTGTGGTGGCGGTCTCTGGTATTGTTGCCTCTGTTGTGGTTGCCTCTGATACTGTGGTCTCTGATCGTCCATACCTGCAAAATGAGGTTGATCACGATAAAAATATTGATTAACATTTTGGTGTCTATATTGTTGATAATTGTTTCCAATATCACTAATATAGTCGTGACTCCAATTATCTTCTTGTGTTTCGTAATCATCCCGTGGAACTGCCTCCTCGAAAGGTCCATATCCTTGCTCTTCAGAACCTGTATCATGAAAAGAATCGTGGTCAGACTCATCCGAATGATATGTATGAACGCTTACGTGATCAGCCGACCGATAACTCGGGACACTTGGTGTTGCATCATCCCGTATTTGATCCCTTAAATGTGATAGGTTGTTAACCCTATCTTCATAAACTGTATTTGGAATGATGGGATCAAACACCAAATTTCTTTGGACTGACATAGGACGTGGTTGTTGTTGTGGATGTTGTTGTACTGGTGGACTATAGGACCGTCTCCTGTTGTTGGATCCTTGCGGTTCCATTTGGATTTCTGTGGGCGGGTTAGGTTGAATATGTCTTCCTAACCGGTTAGCTCGATGTTGCCGTGCAAGTTTTTCAATTTCAGGCTCAAATATCAAAGGAGATGTTCTCCCAGATCGCCTTGTATGCATACAAAAACTATTCCTGCACAATGAACGCAACCCGAGTAACACAAAAATATAAATCTACCAAAATAACAATATAACACAAAAATTCACAACAATCAAACACACTATTTTTACAAACTCACAAAATCAATCAAATTCACAACTAACTCAAATCTCAACCCTAAATTATCAAAAATTCCAAAAAATTCTGAATTAAATTAAAAATTTTACCAAGACCGAAAAACGCTAAATTTTTGTAATTTTTATATTTTTCCAATTTAAACACCAAATCAAAACATACAAACACAAAATCAATACCAAATCACAAAAATCACTAAAATCACACAAAAACTATGAACTTCAAATATTTTTAAATTTTTATATTTTCTCAAAAACAATAACAAATCTAAGTTCTAAAACACACGAAAATCAAATAACACAAAAATAACACAAACAAATCTAAACAAAACTAAACACACCGATTCCCCGGCAACGGCGCCATTTTGACGCGAGTGTCGTGGGTCGCGGCAAAAACAATTTATAAAGAACTTAAATACACAAGACTAGCAAGGGTAAGTAAGGTCGTCTCCAAGGAATTGGGGTTAGCTTGGTCTAGAATTATGAAGTTTGCTTTTAAACTAATGTCACTAATCTAATATCCTAACTTGGGTTTTTCCCTCTTTTAATTGATTTGAGTATTTTAGCGTCGATCTAGCCACAAACAACTAGATAAAGGCTTTGGTAACAAAATAGTAACAAAATGGTAACAATAGCAATAATACTACAAAGACTAGATTTGTTAAGTAACGGGATTCTAATGATAAAGGCGACACCTCCGGGTATGGTAATGCAAGAATACTAAGTTGTAGTAATCAAATGGTCCGAAAATGGGTTTTCTCTATTTTTAACATACGGGGATAAAGAATCGCAACTTAGCCATCAACTACTATCTCTAGGACCGTAGTATGCTTTATCGAATACGTTCACTAAGTCCTCTACACTATATTGACACATAAATGACAGAATTTATCTCATGAAATTAAATACATAGACATATCTAATCTTGCAATGAGTCTAATCCAATATCAAGCATTCAATATAACGATTATGTAAACACAAATAATATACAAATTCGGAACCAAATGATTACAGAAACAACCCGAAACTTACAAAACCTTCACCCGGAGGTGAAGGTGGAACTCTAGCCAGACATGGTTTCAACACGAATGGATGGTTTCTTGATGTTCCTTGCCTTCATACAAGCTTCCCTTGATGATTTGGGAGTGATTGGTGGTGTAAAAATGGAGTTAGAATGTTGAAAATACGAACAGAATGCGTGTTCTTTAACAGGTTTGCGAGTGGAGTTGAAGGTGGGTTCGTGGGCTGGAAAGGAGAAGACAGCCAATTTTTCCACAATAATACAGCCCCGCGGGTCGCGGAGGAGAAGGAAAGTCTCCCGCGGCCCGCGGGGGAATATTAAATATTTTTTCTGTTTTAGGAACACGCCGCGGCCCGCGGGAGTCCCTCCTTTCCTCCCGCGGCCCGCGGGGGAGGTTTGTGTAGGAAACTTTTGTTTTCTTGACGTTTTCGATCGTTTCTTGCGCCCGTTCTCGTTCCGTCTCGCGTCTTCGGATATTTTGCTCGTAAAAACCCCTTTTTAGCATATAAATCATCATTACTCTTTTCCTCGCTAAAGCTCGTAACTTCGGGATAACTGCACACAAAACACACTAACAAACACGAATTAAATCACACAGATGTGATGCACACGGCATCGCATCAGAAATCTGTCCACCCGAAACCATCATCTCAAACAACCAAACCATCCCAAATCCTGCCTTCACCGAATGGAAAACGGATGATCAAAAAGTGCTCCTCCTCATAAACTCTACTCTAACCGAGGAGGCCATGGCCGAAACCATAGGTTATACCACCGCGTTATCGGATTGGAAAGCCTTAGCACATGCGTATAGCCATTGCTCAATTGAGCGCATTCACAATCTTAAGGATTCCCTTCCAAATCTCCAAAAAGGAAACAGATCGGTTGCCGAATATGGTCGAAAATTCAAACTCATATCTGACCAACTTGCTTCAATTGGTCACCAAATAAGTGATGAAGATAAGCGCCACTGGTTTCTTTGTGGATTAGGTGCTTCTTTTGAAAATTTCTCCACTTCTCAATACACCATATATCTCGCACCTCCCTTTCGTGATCTCCTCGCGAATGCGGAAAATTAAGAACACTTTGTCCAAAAACTTCATGGGACAACACCCGCTGAAGCTGCCTTTTACTCCAAACAACATCGGCCCTCTTTGTCTTTCCATGGATGAGGTTGTTCGAACTCCTCAATAGGTAGTGGAAATTCCTACAACAAACGTCCTCCCACTTGTCAACTTTGTCGCAAAGAAGGCCACTATGCTAGTACCTGTCCCACTCTAGCCTCTTATGCACAAAAAGCTCTAACTCTAGATGAAAATCTAGCTCAAGCTTTTAATGCGCAATGCAATCTTGTTTCCGAAAATCCGGATTGGACGGTCGATTCAGGTGCAACAACACATATGCTAAATAATATCCTTGATCTAAAGGTTTCTAAACGTCACAAGGGTAACATGCGTGTTACCTTTGGTAATGGGCAATCATTACCCGTTACTCACATTGGGAACACGTCTTTAAATAATTATATACCTTTACAAAACGTTCTTGTTGTTCCCAACCTTACAAAAAATCTTCTATCCATTAGTAGGCTCACAAATGAATCTCCCCTAAACGTTTTATTTTCTAACAATTTTTTTTCAAATTCATGACCAAAAAACGGGGGAAGTTCTTGCTGGAGGCATTCGCGAAAATGGTTTCTATGTCCTTACCCAAAGTCACAAGTCTCTTGTTGCCGCACTTTCCGGTTCTCAACTTCGTGATTCATTAAATAAATGGCATAGTCGCTTAGGACATGTTTCCTTTGAAATTATATCTACTTTGAATAAACTTGGTCATGATTTTGTTACCTCTTTATTACCCAAACCGAGTTATCTATAGCGAAACATCTACCATTTATTGAAAACAACAAACGTGCTCAACAAGTTTTAGACTTAATTCATTGTGACCTTTGGGGACCCGCACCTATTGCCTCAGTCGATGGATATTTATATTATGTGATATTTGTAGATGACTAATCTCGATTCACATGGTTTTATCCTCTAAAGGCAAAATCCAATTTCTACAATGTTCTCACCGTTTTTCTAAACTTTGTACAAAATCAATTTTCAACAAGTTTCAAAGTTTTTCAAAGTGATGGTGGAACCGACTTTACAAATAATCGAGTTTAAACTTGTTTTCAAGAACATGGCATACATCATCGCTTATCTTGTCCTTATACACCGGAACAAAATGGTCGGGCCGAACGTAAACACTGTCACATCACAGAAACCGGTTTAGCAATGATGTTTAATGCACATGCACCACCAAAATTATGGGTTGATGCTTTCACTTTCGCGACTTACATCATAAATCGCCTTCCAGCAAAGCTTCTTGAAAACTAGACACCATTTGAACTTATTTTTAAACAACCTCCATCATACTCCAACCTTCGCATTTTTGGGTGTCTCGTATATCCATATCTTCGTGACTATACCAAAAACAAATTATTATCGCGAAGTGCTCCTTGTATTTTTATTGGTTATAGTCCAAGATATAAAGGTTTTAGATGTCTCGATCTTCAATGGGACGAATCGATACGACCCGACATGCCAAATTTGACGAAGATGTGTTTCCCTTTTTCACCTCCTACACAAACTCCGACACCACAAATCTTCCTTTCACAAATTTTGAAGATTTTTTACCTACTCCAACATCTCATAACCATCCTAAACCTACTACTTCTCCCACCAAACCAACACCAATACCCACATGCTCTCAATGTCCTTTTACCCAACCCCATTACACTGACTCCTCACCTCACAGTCCCTCACCTGAACCCTCATCCCTAACCTCACCATACACATCAACCGACCACTCACCTCCAAGCCCACCATCGGCCCAATCCTCTACAAATGAAACACCTTCACTCCCTACTTATCAAACACCCCCTTCGGCCCAACAATCCACCTCGGCCCAACAGCCAAACTTGGACCCAACCTCAATCTCGAACTACTCCACTGACTCGGCCCAACCTTCCAGCCCAGCTCGATCCTCTTCTTCAACTCAAACTCAAAGCCCACCAAACTCACCGATTCCAAATACCAAAAATCATCCCATGACCACTCGCTCCAAAAATGGTATTTTAAAACCAAAACACTTTGCTAACTTATCTCAATTTTCCACTCACCCTCATCATCATTCCCTTTTTATCATCACACCTACCCAAAGGCATAAAAACCGCTTTGAAAGATGCCAAATGGGTTTGTGCAATGAATGAGGAACTCCAAGCCATACATTCCAGCAACACATGGCACCTTGTTCCTCGTCCCGCTTCCACTAATATCATCGGCTCTAAATGGATCTATCGGATAAAATACAAGTCCAATGGTTCTATTGATCGCTACAAAGCTCGACTTGTGGCGCAAGGTTTCAATCAAATTCCGGGTCTAGATTGTTCTCATACTTTTAGCCCCGTTGTCAAGTCTTCCACAATTCGAGTTGTCCTAAGTCTTGCCACCATTCATCATTGGAACTTACGACAACTAGACGTCAACAATGCTTTTCTAAATAGCAAACTTACTGAAACGGTGTTCTTGGAGCAACCACCAGGATTCCAAGATCAAAACCATCCGAATCATGTTTGTAAACTAAATCGTGCCATTTATGGCCTTAAACAAGCTCCACGAGCTTGGTTTCAACTATTAAGTTCATTTTTAATCACTCTTGGTTTCACATGCAGTTGAGCCGATCCATCATTATTCATTTTCAACAATAATGCTACTTTAATTTACACCCTTGTCTATGTAGATGACATAATCATCACGGGTAACAATGAAAACTTTATAAAAAACTTTACTCGACGACTACACAAAGAATTCAAAATTAAAGATCTTGGTTCCCTAAGTTTCTTTCTTGGTTTTGAAGTCACTGACGTAGGGCTGTCGTGTACCCTTATCAAAAGAAATTTATATTTTGCAACTTCTAAACTTACAGCTAATGTAAATTGGGAAGTCGGGTTGTCGAACCTACGATGAATGGGTGGAAAGTCTAAAGGCGAATATGCTAGATTTTATGTCACGATTTTTATAGTTTTAAGATTTTTTAACAATAAATGTAAAATTCGGTTTTGAGATTGGTTTGAGATTTTTAACTAACAACAACTAAAATTCTGATTTGTAACAATAATAATTAAAGAGTAGCTTCCACCCAGGATCCTATTGGTATGTTTTGCTGACAAGTTTCGACTGTTGTTCTACACACTTCCTGTCACGAAGCCTTGGATTTTTAGTATTGAAATAATAACTAGTGAGATCTAATCAGTCTAGTTATCCCTATGCAAACACTCACAAACCTCCTTACGGTGTCGAATACGAAAGACCGTAATTAATAGATAATTTGATTTATGCAAACAAGGTTTAATCAACACACACAAGTAGGCACTGGGCTAGTTCATGCAACATATACAATAAACAATATACAAAACATACAAATATTCACCAGGGGAAGAAGCCACTGTAAACGGTTTAGCTCCGCATGACGGAACCTAATGCTTCCACAGGGTGGAAGAATGCTTCCATGGTCTCTAGAATCAAGAAGGGGATGATTTGGAGGTGATTTGGAGATGATTTGGGTGTAAACCCGTGGCTGTTCGTCCTCAACAGAAGGTTTGCGAGACTTCTTAATCAGTTCCCCCAAGTGCAGAACAAGCTGGAATGGAAAACAGCTCAGCATCGCATTACATGGCGTCGCGGACCGTGACGGATTAATCTGTCGCGCTCCGTGACAGAGCTTAATAATTCTGATGAATAAATGGTATCCGGCGGACCGCGATGTGTTTAATTAATCCCAGGCAGTCCGCGACAATGAGTAAAATTCAGAATTACTATTTCTTTGACGTTTTCTTCCATTTCGCGCACCGTCTTTCGTTCCGACTCGTATTTTCTCACTTAAGACTCATAATTTCATCATTTTAGTGTCTTTTCGGTCTTCTCCATCATTCTCCTTATTGTAACTAATTCCCGGTTAAACTACACACAAAAACACACAAAACAAACAAATTAAACTATAAAGATGTGGACCTTTCGGCCTCACATCACACCCCACACTTATCTTTTTCAGTCCCTGAAAAACACTTCAAAATAAAACAAACATAAATATGGTCGTGTAAAGATATCCTACTTATAATTCAAAACCATACCTCATTTGCGAAAGCATTAGATGTGTTAATTCAACAAGTCAGACGGATATTTCTTTAAAAACTAAATTTACTTGATCAAGTTTAATAATCTTTTGAACTCACTTATACGTACACACCCCTTACAATACTCGCTCCTCTCGGTATAATATCTGGATTAGCGTAAACTGTGCTAATATTATTCACTCCAAAGCAAACTTGAAACTTGTTAATATAATTTTGTAAAGTTATCATACTAGTATGTAAAAATGCACAAAAATATGAAAAGGACTTATGGTTTTGGGCTTTGGGTAAAGGTAGGATAAAAGTGGGTAAAAACTAAAAAGGTTGAAAAGATAAAATGGGTAAATGGGTGAAATCGAATAAATCCTTATTTCGAACAACTACAACTATAAACCATAACAATGTCGAATAACGTCGACTTATGATACAACTAATAACACAATTTTTTTTCATATATTTTTCTTTTTCTTTTTGTTTTTCAATAATAATACAATACAAATGAATACAACTAAATATAAACATGGATTTATAAATTCGATACAAAATGGGTCTAGGTAAATTGTTTAATATGTGGGTTTACATATTAAACGGTAAAGGCTCAAAATGTGTCAACTAATGGTAAAATGGTATGTAAACGGGTTTAACACCAAAAATGGTGTGAAATGAAAAGGTTTTCCTAAGTTTTACCTTAACATATATGAGTGCATAAATACTATTAACCATGTATAAACTAGACAAATTTTATAACAAGTAACAAGTGGCTTTACACTCAACAAATGAAAATGTATATGTAAATATGGATATGTAAAGTGTAAAAGGCTCAAGATCTCACCAAAGTAGGATAAAGGTTGCTGACATGTACGTATACTTGTCTTCACTAAATTGTTAAAATTGATCAAATAAATCTATATATTTTCTTAAAAATACTTGTTGGAAACGGTTCATATTACTAACACAATTTAAAGCATGATTAAGAATTTACATTTCGGACTATCTAAATTTGACCAAATTTTGGTTTTAATGTTTGTTTTTAACGCTTAACAAGGACTTATTTTTCAAAAAAATTTAAACACACTCAAAATATGTTTCCCCACCCCCACACTTAAGATTGACATTGTGTAGAGGATGAATTAGACAACAATTACAGGATTATATGATCATACAAGTTACTAAACCAGGTGCGGAAACCCTAGCTTAGAACAAACTGATATAAACTCAATCAAAACACAATCAAAGTCATTTTAAAGGCTTTTCATAGATTAACTTTTCCAAATAAACGCTTACAAATTGATTACAGTTAATCTAGACCACTTCTAAACACTCTCAACACACTCTGGAACACACACCAAAAACACACACTCTCAATGACTCGTTATACATTACAAAAACCCAAATTCTATATATAGTGTCTGCACATTCGCCCAAACTCATTGGTCGAATGTAGCAGTTTTCCACATTCGCCCAATGCTGTTGGTCGAATGTATTCTTCTGTTCTGTCTGTTCCAGGTTCGTCCACTATACAAGTCACCTTCGCCCATTCCTTTCTCCTTCGCCCCTTAACACATGTTAGTATCTAATCATTAGTCGCAAAACGGCATCTACAAACTCCCCCTCGACTATTGATTAGATCGTTTTCTGTCTTCGTCCATGGCTTTGTTCAGCAACTTGATTCTGAGTATACTCTTCTGTTCTTTCGTCATCTCCGGCTCTAATTTTCTCTTTACCGGCTTTGACACATTAGCCATCTTCACCTTCTTGCCAAGCTTCCCCTCCAAATTACTTCCAGCATTAATGTCATAAGCAAAGCAAACACCCACAACTTGTGTGTATTTCCTTGCTTGATCTGCATCGTTTGGCTCATGATGAATCGGATTATAAAAGAGCATGATGATGTCTTCGAAGGTGCAATTGATCAGCCACATAGGATCAAATACATGAACATGCTTGTATTTGTCCTTACCATCTCTCAACACTATCACAGCTTCAGCCTTTCTCCAATCATAATACCAGAAAATGAAATCAGCACTGAAGTGTTGAGGCATAGGCATCAAAGGTATCTTCCTCATAACTTCAGGTGCCTTGTAAATCAAGGTAACCCTTTTCAACTTGGTTCGAGGATCAGTATCCCTGTGAACTTTCCTCCGGGGATATTGTGGTTTAAATCTGTTCCACTTCGTTCTACTTTCCCAAACCAATTTGTCTGCACACCAACCGACGTGTGAATTATTCACTGAAGCACCAGACATTTGGAATCTGCATAAATCTCTAACCGCCCAGTACGGTAGAGTAAGCAAATCAATGAATCTGTAAAAATACAAGATTCCAGATTCCCACTTAGCAGCTAAACACTTCAGCCTGCCTAAGTATGTCCACCCAAGAGCTCTGCCTCTGAACTTTGCATTATGAAACCTATAGAAGTTTCCTTGAGCTTCAGGCTTTGGTCGGTTTTCATCCATCAATCTTAATTTCTTCAAATATTCTTTCAATTCATCAGACTTATTTGAAGATTCTGGCACATCAGCTCCAAGTACTTTCTCAACAAACTCAGCACTTCTTTTTCTTGCCTTTCTTTTAGCAGACGTATTATGCCTTTCAGTAAAATCAGGAAACACCACGTCTTCATCATTTTGTCTGAAGTACTGTGGATATTCCTCATGCGTAATATCCTCTATCTCAACTTCTTCAAATTCAGGGGTTTCTTTATCATCAGAGTGAGTTCCAATATCCTTTTCAGGAATAGGTGGAATCGACTCATCAACAATGAATTCTTCAAACGTTTTCCCTACTCTCTGTGCAAGTCCATCCAGTATCTCCTTTGCCACAGAAGCAGGTACTTCCCCCTCTTCAAGATCAGGATCGTTATATTCCAATTCATAACGCATGTCATCAGTTTGGAATATTTCTGCAAAACGACCTGTGAACTCAATGGTCCACTCTCTCTTCTCTAACATGTCCTTATATACTTGTTTTGCATCATCAGATAAAGACCTCACCTTCTCATTCCAGAACACTGTCTCATCATCTACATTCTCTCCTTTCTTCTTCGAACTAGACTCACCTGTGTCTTTCTTCTTCTTAGAAGGTGGTCTCTTCTCAAATGTAAACTTAGCAGTATCATCTCCTCCATCATTATCATCACTGCTACTATCATCATCTTTTTGACTTCCTGAACCTTCAGCATCATCATCATCATCATTATTATCATCTTCATCATCACTTTTATCCGATTCTTCATTCTCATCATCCTCATCATCCTCATCTTCCTCTTTATCAGATTCAGATGGTTCGAAATCAACCTGTTCAACCTCTTTCTCTGTATCCTCCTCACCCTCCTTCAACTTGGGTGCTACGTTGTACAGATCATCAATCAGATCACTAAGGCGTTTGTTTTCAGCCTTCAGCTCTTTGTTATCTTCTTTAATTGCCTTGTATCTGTTCTTGTTTCTCAGAACCTTACCTTCAAGCTTCTTATTCTTTGCTTCAAGCTTCTTTACCTTCTCATCTATTTCATCTTGATTAGATTTAGAAGCTACAACGATCTGAAGCATTTTCTCTTCATTTTGCTTAAACTTGGCAATCTCAGCTTGCTGAGCCACTAACATCTTCATCATATCGTCCATTTTCTTATTCACCTGCTTCATCACATCATCATCCACAGTGACTTTCTTTGATTTGGACTTTGACTTAGATGGCTCATCCTCAACTACTTTTCCTTTCTGAGGCTTAGTAAACATATCAAGAACATTATCCAGTGCAATGTTGAACTTATCCACTGGTAATGTTGTTGCCTCCACAGTCTTTTGCTTCTTAGCTGCTGGTGAAGATTGTTTTGATGATGTACCAGCATCAGGTAATCTCTTTCCTTTCAACAATAAATTCAGTTCTTTCTCTCTCAGCTGCTTTGTACTGGTCTTCTTGGCCATGGTTTTGTGTTTGGGCTTGGGCAAATTTACTACAACAGTTTCACCCTCATTCAATTCATCCAAATTAATAGTCAACCCTTCATCTTCAGCACCAACAGATTGTTTGCCCTTCTTGGCTTCCTCAATCGATCTGTTAAGTGATTCAGACTCACCAACCAAAGTGGCCTTTTGTTTGGTAGTCCGTACATTTTCAGCATCCGAATCCCACTGTTCCTCAGTCTCAGTCTCCTCTGAATCAACAGACTCTTCATCTACCAAACTCGTACCCTTCTTAGCAGTAGTCTTCTTCCTCACCGCTTGTTGTTTTGAACTTCCCTGATCTGTCTTTCCCTTACCCTTCCCTTTGGCTCCGGGATTGACAACTTGTCTCTTTCTCTTCGTGCTTGCATCAGCATAAACTAGTGGATCATCATTATCACTGTCACTGTCAGGATGCCTCGCTGTGTTCTTTCCAGGATCATTGTAATCCTCTCTAGCTAAGGCTCCAAACAACCTTCTGTAAGGTGGTCTTTCATTTTCAGGTACACCTTTATAACCCTTCATTCTTGCTAAGGTTCTAACATTCATATGATCCATGTTAAGTATCTGTGTTGGATCCTTCTTCAAGTGTGGATATTTGTGATCAAAAATCATCATAAGGAATCTAGGATAAAGCATAAAATATTTCTTCTTCAATCCCTTCAACATCTCCAACATGTGATCTAAAATCATTCCAGCAACGTTAAATGGTTTATTGAGAGTCAATGCAACCATTAACGAGCTCATACTCTTCCTCATCACGTCATACCCTCCACTAACACATCCAAATACCATTATGATGACGTGAGCAAAATACTTGAACTGCACGCTCAGCTTCCCTTTATACATAGAACCATCAGTAATCGGTCCTTTGTATTTCATTCTCAGGAAACAAGCTTTTTGCTCAGTCCAGGATAATTCTCTTGGATCCTCACTTGTTTCAAACTGGATCTGGAGAGCTTCTCTGATATCAGCTTCAGTGATGAACATCTCCATTCCCTGAATCTTGCTTTTAATGATAGTCTGATTATCAAAGTAATCATACTTGGCGTTGTTATAAAAATCCTCAACTATATCCTTGTAGATGATAGTTGGTGTGGCCAAAGCATAAACCACTCTGCATCTCTTCAAAAACTTGATGATCTCAGTGAATTCCACGTTCTTCTCAACGTCTCCAAGATATGCGCAACAGTTATGAGTCTTCTCAAACGGCCATTTAGTACCGCTTGATGATTCTCCTTCTTGCACAGTCTGTGGAACTGGATCAGCAACTGTAGTCTCCACAGGAATATCAACGGTTGTTTGTTCTTCAGCCATCTGAAAGATAAAATCAAAATAAAACGTCAAACCACGAAATCGTCAAAAATTCAAAATTTTAGGTTTCCACATTCGCCCATATAACACTGGTCGAATGTAGGGTTTTTGTGGCCGAAGGTGCAATTTTTCTGGTCGAATGTACAAAGATTTTGAATAAAAGATACATTCGCCCGTTTAGTGTTACCTTCGTCCGTCCAGTTCCACCTTCGACCAAATCGATGAGCCGAATGTAAAACTGGTTAAATCCCAAAATTTGAAAATTTTCAAACTTTGTTTTTAGGCCTTGATTTTGATCAGAATCTATCCTACCATGGCCGATTAAGCTTCGTGTACCATTAATTTCCCTAAACATTCATTCTATATCAGTTTTAAAACGAAATTAGGGTTTATATTGTTTTATTGATCAATCAGTGATAAAAAACTTGTTTATAACCTAATTCCTAACACATTCTCCCCCTAAAACTGATGTGGGATGAATGTATATCAAAAATAAGCATCAAAAACCAGTCAATCATCACAAACACTAAAACCCTAAGTCCAGTGATAAAGCAAACGATTCCGGCTTCATTCCTGAACCATTACCTGTAATCTTTATACGAAAATGATCAGCAAACACTAAGAATCAAAATGCACAAGCACAGGAATCAAAATCAACAAGGTCTTGTTATGAGGAAAAATTTTGAAAAACAGAATGACTGGTCGAACCTGAGTTGGCATATTTATAAGGTTCCACATTCGTCCGTTCCTGCTGGTCGAATGTACAATGTTGTCACCTTCGCCCCTAATGAAAGGCACGAAGGTAAAAATGTTTTACCCGAAGGTGAAGTTTGGGTAAAAGCCACATTCGCCCAAATCTGTAACGGCCGAAAGTGAACAAAAATCCCACATTCGTCCCAAATTAAGGGCGAATGTAAAATGGAACTTTTGAAAAATTTTGCCAAATTACAAATTCGAATCCCGTTAACATTTTTCAATCCGTTTAGCTTCCAAAACACAAATTTACACCTTTTAGAATGATACAAAGCCCAGATGGTGTTGTCAAATCTCAGAAATTGACTATCAAGCATCCCCGGTTATCAAAAATAAAGCAGAAATGCAAAAATTTTGGATTTTTCTGAAATTTTATCAAAAACACACCTAAAATCTTTTTGGATTTTGTATCTTTTTGACATTAAAAGTAAATTGCAACAAAATAAAATGCATCAAAGTAAATGAAAGCAGTAAACATTTTGTGAAATCCGGTCAGAGGATCATATCAGTTTTCTGAGAAATCTGATCACAGCGTTGATCTTGGTTTAATATTATCATTAGAAACAATATGTGATACGGCAATTGCTGATATTGTGGTCCACGTAAGCTCACATGCAGACAATTACGCAATGCTTTAAAATGATACGAGTTAGGTGTATTAGACTAACACGATGTGGTGCCCACACACACGACATACTCCCGTATCAAGTAATTGCACAAAGCTTCGTCGTAACGCGTGATTATGCCAGAGTTATCCGTAAAAGTTACAAAGTATATAGCACAGAGGTGTACAGGTCAGCAAATGAATGCAGCAGAGTAACATGTGCGTATACACTAGGTTGAGGCTGATATTAATCACTGATTTGCATCAGATGATCAATACGATGTAATAATGATCTATGATCAATTAAAACATAAAGTTCCTCAATTCGGTAACTTCCGGTTTTGGCAATTAAGCTCTTTTAGCAAATATTCTGATAAAACTAGGTCCGTAAATCAATACGACAAAAGTTTATCAGAATATCCCGGATAACCATAACATAACGACCCGAAACCTCAGATTTTGGCAATCCTATCAAACGAAATTACGGTACTAAGACCATATGCCCATGAGGTGTTCAGCCACGAACGCGTAGTTCGTTATGTTTGTATCACTAATGCACGCAATATTTAGTCTACGAAGCCTATCAGCATATCACACGTAGTCAACACACGCCTCATAAACTATACAATTCTTTAGTCTGTGTCAGATTCCCACTGATGTACTATCATTTCCTCTGTTTTACCAGGAAATCATTTTTTTATTTTCTAATTTTTAGGTCTTTTTGAATTTTATAATGTTTTTGGTTTTTCTGGAAAAAAAAAAAAAAATTTGAAAGAAACAATCCACTCGAAAGCATCAACTTCTTTGAGGATTAAACAATCCCCTCGAAAGCATCAACTTCTTTGAGGATTACGATAGTAAAGAGAAATTCCCAATTAGCAAAGAGAAATTCCCAATTAGCAAAATATAAAAACTAAAAACTAAAAAGCGATAAACCGAGGTGCCGATTAGTCCTGTTTTTCCTTTATATTGTTTACTTTTAAAAGATATTCAAAGCGTGAACGATCAAAAGCTTTAGTAAACAGATCTGCACGTTGGTAGTCAGTATGTATTTTGACCATATCAATCAATTCCTTAGCGTAACAATCACGGATAAAATGATATTTGATCCGGATGTGTTTCGCTTTAGAATGATTTTCCGAATTTTTAGTTAATGCAATTGCGGCTTCGTTGTCACAGTAAATAGGAGTTTTAAGAAACTGCAAACCGTAATCCACCATTTGTTGTTGAATCCAGAGTACTTGCGAACAGCAACTCGAGGCGGCAATGTACTCGGCTTCACAGGTAGATTGTGCTACGGAAGTCTGTTTCTTGCATTGCCAGGTGATTAACCTGCTCCCGAAAAACTGGCAACCGGCTGTAGTAGATTTGCTATCTTTGTCACAGCCGCCCCAATCTGCATCACTAAAAGATATGAAATCAAAATTATCATCATTAGGGTACCAAAGTCCTTTTGAAGGACAACCCTTCAGATATCTAAGGATACGCTTGACCGCCGTCAGATGACTTTGTTTCGGCTTCGATTGATAACGGGCACAGAGACACGTTGCGTACATAATATCTGGTCGAGACGCCGTCAAATACATCAGAGATCCGATGATTGCTCTGTATGTAAAAGGATCCATCAGCTCCCCCTTAGCGTCCACTCCAATCCCGTGATTGGGTTGAATCGGGGTATCCATTGGCTTTGAGTCCTCCATCTGGAACCGGCTCAAGATATCGGAGACATATTTTGTCTGGTGAATGAAGATCCCGTCGGGTCTTTGGTCCACCTGCAAGCCTAGGAAAAACTGCATCTCCCCCATTGCGCTCATTTCGAACTTTTCCTGCATGACAGTTTCAAACTCCCTGCATAAAAGCTCGTTAGTTGAACCAAATATTATATCATCAACGTATATCTGTACTAGAAGCAAATCATCTCCCGTCTTTTTCGTAAAGAGGGTGCAATCGACGAGGCCGCGCTTAAATCCTTTGGTGATGAGGTATGTACTCAACTCCTCGTACCACTGCCTCGGAGCCTGGTGCAAGCCATAAAGAGCTTTGTTCAACACGTAGACCTTATCCCGGTGGATTGGGTCCTCAAAGCCTGGTGGCTGCCCGACATACACCTCTTCCTTGACTTTACCGTACAGAAATGCGCTTTTCACGTCCATCTGGTAAACTTTGAATTTCTTATAAGAAGCAAACGCAAGGAACATCCGAATAGCTTCGATTCGTGCTACCGGTGCATAGATTTCATTATAATCAATCCCTTCGATTTGATGGAAACCCTGCACGACCAATCTGGCTTTGTTACGAACAATTACCCCACGATCATCCTTCTTACACTTAAACACCCATTTGGTGCCAATCTTCTTCCTATCCGGCGGCAAATCCGTGAGCGTCCAAACTCCCAATTTCTGGAATTGTAATAACTCCTCCTGCATAGCTTCCACCCAGGCATCATCCTTCAAAGCGTCCTTGTATGTCCTTGGCTCTACCTGCGACACATAACACGCAAACGACCAATCATTTTGACTACCAGATTGTTGAATTTTGGCATATAAAGCTAAAGCACCAAAACTCTCTGGCGTATTAACACTTTTAAGCTGCCCTCTGGTCATAACACTGCTTCCAGGATCACCGATAACTTGCTCCAGCGGGTGAATACGATGAATCCGAGATTCCGGATAATCAGGTACTTGCACTCCCGTCTGAACAGTCAAGTTCTCTACAGCATCCAGATCATGACCCGTATTTGATGATGAAGCCACATCAGAAGTTGGAGTTGGGTTCACTTGCGGTGCCTCCTGCTCTTCAGCTTGATCAAGAATAGCTTCTTCAAATTGTTCATCTTCAGATTCTGAAGTGTCTAATGAAGTTGAAGCCTCTTGAAAAATCTCTTCTTCTTGTATAGAAGCGTTGGTATCATTAGAAGCTGGTAGGGGGTTCACGGTGATTGGACGCACCAACGGTGAAGTTGTTGCATTTTCACACTCGTAAAGTAGTCTAATGACAGCTTCTTCAACCAAGCTATCTAGATTGAATGATTCAAAGAAATCTTTGTAATCAAACATCCAATCAGGACCCGTGCCTTGAATATTTTGAGTATAACGTTGAACTTCCACGTTAGCCCAGTCTTCCACACGACGAGTTCGCTTGTTGTATACCCGTTTAAGCGGGGTTGCATATCCAACAAAGTAACCCTCCTCGGCTTTAGGACTAAACTTTTCGCTTGGATTCAACATAGTGCAAGGCGCCCCAAAAGGTTCTAGATACTCTAAGTTCGGCTTTCTTCGGTGTAACAGCTCATAAGATGTTTTACCAAACTTCTTCACTGTTAGAACCCGATTTAATGTGTAATTTGCGGCATAAATCGCCTCGTTCCAGAACATTACTGGAAGATTTGAATCAGCAAGCATTGTTCTAGCCGCTTCAATTAGAGTCCTATTCTTTCGTTCAGCAACACCGTTCTGTTGAGGGGTGTACGGAGCCGAATATTCATGATGTATCCCTTTGTTTTCACAAAGTTCATCCATCCTGGCATTTTTGAACTCCGTCCCATTGTCACTCCGAATTCTCTTTATCTTCACATTGTAGAGATTCTCCAGTCGAGTGAACAGAACTTTTAGGTTTATAAAAGTGTCGCTTTTATTCTGCAAACACATCACCCATGAAAATCTTGAGTAATCGTCAGTGACGACTAAACAATAAAGCTCTCCAAGATGACTATGGCGCTTGACCGGTCCGAAAAGATCCATGTGCAATCGCTCTAGTGGCATCTCAACAGAGTTAACCTTTTTCACTTTGTGGGACTGTTTGTGTTGTTTCCCCTTTTTACAACTCACACACTTGTCATTCAGATGGAAATGTTTCACATTAACTCCATCGACAAGTCCATTCTTCACAAGTTGATTCATTTTCTTCAGATGAATGTGCCCCATTCTTCGGTGCCACATTATCGATTCTTTCTCAGTCGCCTTGGACAAAAAGCATGTTATTTGTCCCTGTGATGTCATCGCCTTGGACATATCAAGAATGTATAGATTGTTGACGCGAGGTGCCTTCAACATTATCCACTCTTTAGGAATTGTAAAGCCCGGTTTCAGAATATAGCAGGATTTGTCATCAAAATGCACAGTAAATTTCTTATCACAAATTTGACTGACACTCAACAGATTGTAGTCTATCTGCTTCACATACGAAATCCGCTCGAAACTCACTATCCCATTGCTCACACTCCCTTCCATCGTGATATATCCGCCTTTGTTTCCTGCAAACGCTACATACCCGCCATTGATGTTCTTTACGTCGAACAGCAACGCAAGATCCCCTGTCATGTGGCCTGAAGCTCCACTATCAACAATCCAAAGACTGCTAATAGGGCCAGCTGAAGCTCCCTGCACACACAATGTAAATCAGTTAGTTCTTTCGGGGGACCCAAGCCTGAGTCTTGGGTCTTTCAACATCAGGTTTCACAATGACATTTTCACAAACATTTTTAACATCTTTTTGATCAATCTTTTTCTGATTGCTCAAAACAGTTTTCTTTCTCTCATTATCCTTTGAAGATGAGGCTCCTGGAGTACCATTGGGTGTCCAAGATTGTTCAGTCCTTTTCAGAATACGAATCTGAGACTTTGGATTCTCAGTCGGGTTCTGAACATTGTTAGCAAAAGTAATTTTCTTGGTAACCTTATCTGATTTAACAGACTTAGGTCCAACATTTGATTTGACAATCGGTTTTGGTGGAACCTTTTGTCTATCAACTGTTGTATTCACCACAGGCTTCCTCCACGAGTTTTCCATTGCAATCCGATTCCTTCTATCATAGTGCATTGGACGAGTGTTCCTCATTTGAAAATTGTTTTGAAAATTGTTTTGATTATAAAACGGTTGTGGTTGTTGAGGGACAACTCTCCTATGTGGTGGCACATAATGATCAATCGGTTTTCTCATAGAATTCCTCACTTCAACTTCGTGCCTTTTGTGCCTTACATATGGGCACTGAGCAAGTAAATGCCCACGTTCCCCACACTTAAAGCACGCACGGTACTCTTCAAAAACATTTGGAGCATTTGGTTGAGCAAATGATCTCACAGGATATTGATCATTGTACTGTTGCTTCCTTAAACTCTCAGGGAGTGGCCCTTTTGAGTAAGTCGGCTCATTAAAACCATTAGCTCTGTTTTTGGGTTTAACAAACTCTGTGACATGTACCTTTGGTTCTTGAGGAACATCCAAATACAACTTCTTTAACAAAGCTGGTGGAATTTCATTTGTTCTCTCATGTTTTGGGAACCAAATAGTACTTTCTTGCCAAATCTTTTCAATTTTAGCATAATTGGCATTTTTTATTGGAAAGTCCTCGTCAGAGATAATCTTATCGGATCCTTCCATCCGATAAAATACCTTGACAGGTTTGTCACATTGTTCGTTTTTCTCATTCTTTTCAAGATCTTTCTTAACCACATTAAGATCTTTCTTCACAGTATTCTTCTCAGACTTATTCACATGATGAATACTTTTCATTGGAACAATTTGAGATGATGAAACTGGTTCATTTGTAACGATGTGATTTTCTTTTGGAATTTCACATGCATTAACAGTTTGGTTACTACCAGTCTCATCACTCTCTGAGTCTGAGTCAACACTTTCAGCAGTAACACCCTCATCATTGATTCCCAAAATCGGTCTAACATCGGAATTTGGATCACCAATACTTGAAGTATTTGATTCATTTTCCGATGCTGAATCAGATTTTACCGAACTCTCCGGTGTCACTTGGTGACAATTATGGTTTTCAAAAAGAACCGGAGATGGTACAGCCCGATAATTGGTTGTTTTATCATCAATGATGTGGTCTACCACATAAGCAACATTCTTGTAACTTTCCAACTTTTTGTTTACTTTTTCAGCAAAGCATTTGATGGCGGCCA
The DNA here is from genome assembly GCA_032199755.1 of Ambrosia artemisiifolia. Classification (NCBI taxonomy): domain Eukaryota; kingdom Viridiplantae; phylum Streptophyta; class Magnoliopsida; order Asterales; family Asteraceae; genus Ambrosia; species Ambrosia artemisiifolia. Next base: position 38,651,044 of record CM063528.1, on the reverse strand, counting down.
TTTCCAACTTGGTGTTTTCAATTTCATTAATATAGTTGTTAATTGCCAATTGTTTTAATGACAAAGTGTTTTTCAAGTCGGAAATGTCCTTTTTGTAGCCATCTAATACTTTGTTAAAAGCATTCAACTCTTTGCGAGTAGATTGACTGTTCATGATAGCACTATCACGTTGAACACGGAGTTGTTTAACCTCCTCAGTCAATCTATCACATGTACCACAATATTTTTCACTAGAATTATCAGTACTACATGCAGAACTTACAGGTTTTGGTGGATCAGTCATGGCCATTAATGCGAAATGAGCTTCCTTTCCTGCAAAGAATCTGGAATAATCAATCTTTGTGAAAGCATCATCTGCAATGCACGACTTCCTTGTCATCAGAAAATCTGCTTCTGCAAGCAACTGATCAATATCTTCATCAAGAGAATTAACACTTGCTTCTGTATCCGATTCACTGTCTGAATCAGAATAAACTGATTCACACTCCTCAGGAATGTCAGAAACAGTATCAATCACAACTCCAGAATTTGTTTCTTCAGATTGAACATCAACATCAACCTCAGCATTCACCTTAACAGGTTCAGATTCACCATCCATCTCAGTCTCAGACTCATCACTATCAACTTCAGTTCCTTCCTTCTCCTCCATCATCACCGAATCTCCAATATCAACCTTATATGCAACACAAGCCACATTACTCCCAGTGGTAATTTCCTCAACACCTATCTGAACACTCGACCAGTCAAACCTTTCATCTTGTTGAGTAACCAATGCTTGATTGGTATTCTGTTGTTCATTTGGTGTAGTGATTGGTATGACTGTTCGGTTAGTATTGTTTGGTGTTTGGGTTTGTGTCTGGTTTGGTGTGTTTGGTTGTCTGTTTTGGTTGTTATTAAAGTTGTTTTGATGGTTGTTTTGGTAGGAAACTTGGTTTTGGTTTTGTTGTTGACGGTTCTGATAACTGGCATTGAAAGGATTTCTATTGCCTTGTTTTGGTGGTTGGGTACATTCTCTTTTAAAGTGACCTTTACCTCCACAGTTAAAACATGTCACTTTCTCCTTATTAAACCCGTAGGTTGTATTAGGAGAAGTTCCCAAGTCTGTTCTACCTGTCTTCTCAATAAACTCAGTTGCTCTTCGCATTATGCTCGCAAAAGCCCATTGGATATCAATGAGTTCCATTTCCTCCTTATCAATCTGTGCATAGTCTTCATTGGTCAAGTTGTTATTACCAATTTGACTAGCAACTAACCCATTGTAAGAAGAAACCATTGCAGAGACTAATGCAATGTGTTGCTGAGCAACTTCTACAGTCACATTTCCAAGATTGGAAGTCTCCAAAACCACCGTTTGTTGGTTAGGTTGAATCATTGGTTGTTGTTGAGCTTGACCAGCAGTGTAAAAAGCTGCTTGTTGCTTTGGGGAGAATGGTGGAATGTATGAATATTGATATGGAATTTGTGGTTGTGGTTGTGATAAAGATGAAGTTTGTTGTTGGTAGTTAATGGTAGGTGATTCTACAACATTGGATATACAAGCAACATGTGGTGCAACTAGCCCTCCTGAACTTGCACTCACTGGAACTGAAGATCCTCCAAAGTATAAGTTTGGATTCTGAGGAATCTGTGCTCTCCTAGCCTTCCTCTTCTCTTCCAATTCCTTGTTTTCCAGCTTCTCGATGAACTCCTGAAGAGACCAGTATTGAAAAGCATCCTTCTCTTTCAGAACATCCACATGCTGATCCCAATTTGGTGGTAATGCTTCAGCAAACTTGTCCACCTGTTTTGCCATAGGTATCTGTACACCATAGCTAGACAATTCAGATATCAAATGATTATATCTAGGAGTTAGTTCTTTCAAAGTTTCATTTCCAACATAAGAAAAATTCTCAAACTCCTTAACAAGTTCTTCCATTCTCAAACTTCGAGTCTTCTCATTTCCATCATGCTTCCTTTTAAGCATATCCCACAGAGCCTTAGAAGTTGTGCACGTCCCAAACTGATGCAAAAGATCATTGGTGATTGCCTGTGTTAGTTGGGAGAACGCCTTCTTTTCCACAGCAAACTTCTTTTTCTCATCCTCAGCCATGCTCTCCAATGGCACTAGTTCACCTGTGTTCTCCAGAACTGGTGGTGTGTAACCTTTAGCAATCATGTTCCATGCTTCAGCACCTTCCACTCCCATGCCTTCCAGGTGTATCTTGAACTTTTTCTGCCACTGATTGTATTCTTGAATCTCCATAAGCTTCGGTGGCCGAGTCCCGCTACCTGAAGACAAATCATTAATCAGTGTGGAAATAGCATTAGTAGTTTGAGTGTTTACCACCGCTGCTGCTACTCCCCAGTAGTCAGACTGTGGTACTGTAGGTGCACTCTGAGTCATGTAGTTAACCGGCTGCGAAGACTGTGTGCTCGTCTTCTGTGCTGCCACTGTCCATGGGTCCATCACCTGCTGTTGTGGTTGTGTAGTTGCTGGTGTAGGAGTAGTCTGATAACGCCACATAATCACGTACTTCGAGAAATTCAACACTTAGAAAAATTTTCCAAAAACTGTCCTAGGTTCGCCCAAAGATGATCAGGTTCGTCCTTTTAGGTTCAGGTTCGCCCAAACAGTTTGTCCCGAAGGTAAAACTCTCACCAGAATGTAAAAATATACAAACACTTTCTACGTTCGTCCGTTTCTGTTTCACCTTCGTACCCCCGATGTCCCGAAGGTGAAGACTTTTGCCCGAATGTGAAAAATTAAAGTGAAAAACTCTAGATTCGCCCAGAAACTTCTAGGTTCGCCCAGAAATCCTCTCACCTTCGACCTAAAACTCACACGTTCGCCCAAACAGTCCAGGTTCGCCCATTTCTTACTTTTGAAAAACGGTTACACTTTGAAAAACGATTATTTTGATCTCTGATTTTCAAAAGTTTGTGGATTTGAATGATCTTGATTAGGTTTTGCTTCGGAGATGATTTGGAACAACTTTAATACTTGGAATTTTGAATTTTAACCACAAAATCACCTCTAATTCTTTCAAAAACACTCAAAAACCATTTTTATATGAAAACAGATGTGAATTGATGAAAATTATGTCCAAATCAGCTCTGAGTTTATCAATTTGTTGTTGTATGATCCTCTACGCTCTGATACCACTTTGTAGAGGATGAATTAGACAACAATTACAGGATTATATGATCATACAAGTTACTAAACCAGGTGCGGAAACCCTAGCTTAGAACAAACTGATATAAACTCAATCAAAACACAATCAAAGTCATTTTAAAGGCTTTTCATAGATTAACTTTTCCAAATAAACGCTTACAAATTGATTACAGTTAATCTAGACCACTTCTAAACACTCTCAACACACTCTGGAACACACACCAAAAACACACACTCTCAATGACTCGTTATACATTACAAAAACCCAAATTCTATATATAGTGTCTGCACATTCGCCCAAACTCATTGGTCGAATGTAGCAGTTTTCCACATTCGCCCAATGCTGTTGGTCGAATGTATTCTTCTGTTCTGTCTGTTCCAGGTTCGTCCACTATACAAGTCACCTTCGCCCATTCCTTTCTCCTTCGCCCCTTAACACATGTTAGTATCTAATCATTAGTCGCAAAACGGCATCTACACATTGTCCTCAATGTAAAAATGGGAAAAGAAAAATAAGCAAACCAAAGAACTAGAACGACTCCCCTTTTTCGATGTGACCATGTAAATGAAGTCGTGTCTTCCAAAATTTCCATTCCACTTGTATAGCATTCCATTCGCAAGCACAATAGATGATAGTTCTCTCAAGTAAGCAAATAATAATGTAAAACAAAACACATCAAAAATGTTAAACACACCAAAAAATAAAAATGTTCAATCAAACGAGAATTTGAAGGTTGATATTATGCGCCTTATTGAGTACGAACAGGAGTCCGAAATTGCATGAAAACTAAGACCTGGGGACAAAAATAAAATTTCTGAATTTGAGTCGGCGTCGCGGACCGCGTGGGTGTTTAAAAACATCGTTGCGCTCGGCGACAATTGATGAAATTTCTGATTATCCAGCATCCGAGTGGACCACGACAGATTAAATTAATCCCATGCGATCTGCGCCTTGACCAAGAAATTGCTGCTGTACAGCAGCCTCTGCAGAAAACATTTCTTGCGCCTGTTTCGCTCAAATCTAATCCAAAAACCTGTATTTTGTTATCTAACAAATGTGGTTCATATATCTATCAATTCGCGTTCAGTTCGCGCCTTCAAATAATCAAAAATTACGTCAAATCCAACAAAACGACACTAAAAATTTAAAATAAAAGTCTAAAACAAACACATAACTATGTACACGTTTACCTCATTCCTCAAGTTCAAGTATTATCAATGAGCGGATTACTCAAAAATAACACTTCTACATGCTTGGTCGGGCCGTTGATGTTCTTAGCGTCCAGATACGGCTTCAATCTATGACCATTCACCATTTGCCATAAGTGGTCGTCAAAGTCTTCAATTTCAATATTACCATTGTGCCCAACCTTGGTGACTTTATACGGACCCGTCCATTTGCTCTTTAACTTCCTGGGAAATAATTTCAACCGGGAGTTATACAACCATACCCATTGTCAAACTTCAAATGTTTTTGGGCGCAATTTGGCATCGTGGACCTTTTTCATCTTTTCCTTGTAGGTGCAGGCACAATCGTATGCCTCATTCCTTAATTCTTCCAACTCTCCCAAGGCTAGATGTCTTGTTTTTCCTGCAAGGTCATAGTCCATATTAACTTGTTTAACCGCCCAAAATGACCGATGTGTTAATTCTAGGGGTAAATGACAACCTTTACCATAAACCAATCTATATGGTGTAGTTCCAATAGGTGTTTTGTAAGCCGTACGATAGGCCCATAAGGCGTCATCCAACTTCATGGACCAATCCTTACGATCCGCTCGCACGATCTTTTGCAAGATTTCTTTAATTTGCCTATTGGAGACCTCGACTTGACCACTTGTTTGTGGATGGTAAGGCGTGGCAATTCGATGGTCTACACCATAGGTTTTAAGTAATTTGCCAAAATGAAAATTCTTAAAATGTGATCCCCCGTCGCTTATTATCACTCGAGGGATACCAAATCTTGAGAAAATATTTGATTTCACAAATTTGCTAACTACTTTGTTGTCATTTGTTTTAGTGGCAATGGCTTCAATCCATTTAGATACATAATCCACCGCCACTAAAATATATAAATAGCCGTCAGAATTAGGGAATGGACCCATAAAGTCAATTTCCCACACATCAAAAATATCAACGACAAGAATAGGTTGCATAGGCATTTCTTCCCTTTTTGAAATGCTCCCCATTTGTTGACACCTTAGGCAATTTTTAGCGAATTCTGCGGCATCCTCGAATAATGTGGGCCAATATAACCCACAAGACAATACTTTATGTCCCTGTCTTTTGTCCGCTAAAATGACCTCCACATGCTGATTCGTGGACCATAGCCAACACACATGGTATTTCTTCATCAAGTACACATTTGCGGATAATTTGATCAGCACCCACCTTGAACAAATCTGGTTCATCCCAAATGTAAGGTCTTGCTTGAAGCTCAAATTGGGTCTGTTTCCTTCTATTCCAATCTTGTGGTATTGTACCTGTAGCCAAAAAATTAGCAATGTCAGCATACCATGGTCCTGTTTCAATAGCCATAATATACTCATCAGGGAATTGTTCGTTAATATCCGGTGTGGTGTCTGAATCTTCCAAAGTGAGTCGTGATAGATGATCGGCCACTACATTTTCACACCATTTTTTGTTCCTGATATCCAAGTCAAATTCTTGAAGTAATAGAATCCACCGAATCAGCCTTGCTTTAGAATCCTTCTTCTCCATCAAATACCTGACAGCACTGTGATCAGAATAAACAATTACCTTACTACCATAAATATAGGATCTAAAATTTTCTAACGCATACACAACCGCAAGCAACTCCTTCTCTGTAGTGGTATAATTCAATTGAGCACCAGAGAGGGTTTTGCTTGCATAGTAGATAACAACAGATTTCTTATCCTCTTTCTGACCAAGTACAGCCCCAATAGCAAAGTCGTTTGCTTCACACATAATTTCAAAAGGAAGAGACCAGTCAGGTGATTGCAAGATAGGGGCTTGTATCAATTGTTCCTTTAATAAATTGAATGCTTTTAAACATTCTGTGTTGAATTCAAATGGAACATCTTTTAAAAGCAGGTGGCCTAAAGGTTTGGTGATTACACTAAAGCCTTTAATGAACCTACGGTAAAACCCGACGTGTCCTAAAAATGAACGGACACCCTTAACATTAATAGGGGGAGGTAAAGTAGAAATGACACTGGTTTTGGCTCTATCCACCTCAATCCCTTTCCTTGACACCACGTGCCCCAGAACAATAACCTCTTGAACCATAAAATGGCTCTTTTCCCAACTAAGGACCAAGTTAGTTTCTTTACACCTTTGTAAAACCTTTTGAAATTCATGTAGACATGACTCAAATGACGACCCAAAAACAGAGAAATCGTCCATGAAGATTTCTAAGGCGTCCCCAACCATATGTGAAAAGATACTCATCATACACCTCTGAAAGGTGGCTGGGGCATTGCACATCCCAAATGGCATTCGCCTGAATGCGAAAGTACCATAAGGGCATGTGAATGTGGTCTTTTCCTGGTCATCAGGATGGATGGCTATTTGATTATAACCTGAATAACCATCAAGAAAACAGTAGTATTTCTGACCAGAAAGCTTCTCAATGATCTGATCAATAAAAGGTAAAGGAAAATGATCTTTTGAAGTGGCAGCATTCAATTTCCTGTAATCAATACATACTCGCCACCCCCGTAATCGGCCGGGTAGTGATTTGCTCGCCATCTTTACCTTTTACTACCTGTACTCTAGCTTTCTTCGGTACCGTCTGAGTTGGGCTAACCCATGCACTGTCAGAAATGGGATATATGATCCATGCATCCAACCACTTAAGCACTTCCTTCTTCACTACCTCACACATGTTTGGATTTAATCGCCTTTGTGTGTCGCGTGAGGGTTTAGCATCTGCATAAGTTATTATTTTATGCATGATATTTTATGCATGACAATAGAAGGACTAATACCTTTAAGATCTGCGATCATCCACCCAATGGCGGCTCTATGATCCTTAAGCACCTTCAGTAGTGCTTCTTCCTGTCCTTCATCCAAATGAGCTGAAATAATAACTGGCAAAGTCTGTGCTTCCCCAGGTAAGCATACTTGAGGTGTTGTGGTAACTCCTTCGGTTCAACCTGTGGTGGTGTGCTCAATGATGGATGCAAACCCGAAGATATTTCATCAGGCAGTTTCTCAGTGTGAAAACTCCAAGGCGGTCGGCCATCACGTACCGCCATTACATCCAAACTTTTGACTTCCACCTTCAGCTCCTGCTCATGCTCCGGTTCAGACCTCTCACACATAACACAAGTTTCTGTGGCTCCATCCTCAACATGAGGGTGACATCTATCAATAATGTATGTAGTAAAACATCCATCATCAGTCAAAGAGTTAGAAAGATTTGGAAATACTTGGAGTTGAATCTTCCTACTGCCATATTTTATGTCAACCAGACCTGTTTCACAATCAATAAAAACACGTGCAGTAACAAGGAATGGTCGACCCAGAATCACATTTGGTTGCTGACTTTTGCAAGAAGACATATAATCCAGCACCAAGAAATCCACCGGATAGTAAAATTTTCCACTTTAACAATAACATCTTGAACAATTCCTCTAAGAAGCTTATGAGTCAAGTCAGCCAAAACCACAGTGGTATTGGCTGAGCGCAATGGTCCAAAGTCATATTTATTGTATAAGCTTCCTGGAAGAATGCTCACACTCGCTCCAAGATCCAATAGCGCCTTAGATGTTTTAAAATCACCTATTTGAATAGGTATGAAAGGTGTTCCTGGATCTTGGAGTTTAGTTGGAAGATCTCCAAGTACAACGGCACTCACTCGTTCAGGTAAGGTGAGTTGTTTAGGAATTTTGTGGTCCCGTTTTTGAGTGCACATTTCCTTCAAGTACTTGGCATAACCCGGAACCTGTTTAATAGCATCAATTAAAGGTAAGTTAATTTTTACTTGTTTAAAAACTTCCCACGTTTCTTCCCGTTGTGGACCTCTTTTATTAACTACACCTTTGTTTTCTGTTTTTAACAAAGCCTTAGGAAATGGAACTTGAGGTGGCTTTTTTTCCTCAGATAAAATAGTGTCGTTTTTATCATTAAAGGTGACCTTTTTATCTGTTGCACTGGTATAGGTTCCGGTTCATCCTCGCTAACCTCATTCTCATCAATATCTTCTACTGTGCCATCAACAAGGTTAGGTACTACAAAAGGTTGGTTACAGGTTTTACCACTACGCAAGGCATTTACACGATCCTCTTGACTGATTTCTTCTATTTCTTCTATTTCTTCTTCATCACAACAGGAGTCCTCTTGTGATTTTCTCCGTTGTTCTCTAAGCTGTTTTACTTCAACCCAATCTTCAGGCAATCTCTCCATCTGCAACGTCAACTCCTGAGTAGCTTTTTCCCTTATAAACATTTGTTGCGACACGAATTGCAAGTCTTGTTGAATCATTTTCATTATGGCTAGCATTTCTTGATTTCCTGCATCATCACAATCAATAGAATTAATAATATCTTCTTGGAAATCATCGTAAGGCTCCATAACCTTTTCGTCCCAATAACCATAATTGTCCTGCTCATAATAATCATCATAAAACTCATTAGGGCCAGAATCCCAATATGTTTGATTTTCATCAAACTCATCATAGTAGGGATCCTCAAATCCCCAATGTGGCGTGTCTTCGAATGGAATGGGCCGAGAATGGCTATTTATACTCTGCATATGATTATGGTCAACTCCCATCGGGATTCCATTCGAGTATACCTGTGACATTATGTCTGCACACAACAAAAAATAGGCGTAAATCTGTACAACACACTAGAAAGAAATAAAAATCAAGTCAAACAACAATATTTTTGGATTTTCTTGAATCTAACAATGAATTCACACAACTTAACACAAAAATCAAATATTTCACCAAAAATACTAAAAAATAATATTTAATTCAGAAAAATTCAGCAAAAAAAAATTTAAAACAGAATTTTTTTAAAATTTTCTGAAAATCGGCTTTTTTTAATAAAAATAAATATTTTTGTATTTTTCAAGTTTTAATAACACAATCAATCTAGTAACACAAATCAATTAACAAACTAACAATTATTAACCTAAACACAATTTTAACACAAGATCTACAAAAATAAAATCTTTTTATAATTTTCTAATTTTTCAAGATCTAAACAATTCTAATAACAAAAATACTATGAATCACACAAAAACACTTTTTTTTCAAAAAAAACTAAATAAGATCTATCAAGTAATGCAAATCTAGCACAATTTTCTAAAATTAATCTAAGCGCACCTATTCTCCGGCAACGACGCCATTTTGACGTAGGGCTATCGTGTACCCTTATCAAAAGAAATTTATATTTTGCAACTTCTAAACTTCCAACTAATGTAAATAGGGAAGTCGGGTTGTCGAACCTACGAGGAATGGGTGGTAAGTCTAAAGGCGAATATGCTAGATTTTATGTCACGATTTTTATAGTTTTAAGATTTTTTAACAATAAATGTAAAATTCGGTTTTGAGATTGGTTTAAGATTTTTAACTAACAACAACTAAAATTCTGATTTGTAACAATAATAATTAAAAGAGTAGCTTCCATCCAGGATCTTATTCGTATGTTTTGTTGACAAGTTTCAACTGTTGTTCTAAACACTTCCTGTCACGAAGCCTTGGATTTTTAGTATTGAAATAATAACTACTGAGATCTAATCAGTCTAGTTATCCCTATGCAAACACTCACCAACCTCCTTACGGTGTCAAATAGGAAAGACCGTAATTAATAGATAATTTGATTTATGCAAACAAGGTTTAATCAATACACACAAGTAGGCACTGGGCTAGTTAATGCAACATATACAATAAACAAGATACAAAACATACAAATATTCACCCGGGGAAGAAGCCACCGTAAACGGTTTAGCTCCGCATGACGGAACCGAATGCTTCCATAGGGTTGAAGAATGCTTCCATGGTCTCTAGAATCAAGAAGGGAATGATTTGGAGGTGTTTGGAGGTGATTTGGAGATGATTTGGGTGTAAACCCGTGGCTGTTCTTCGTCAACAGAAGGTTTGCGAGACTTCTTAATCAGTTCCCCCAAGTGCAGAACAAGCTGGAAAGGAAAACAGCTCAACATCGCATTACACGGCGTCGCGGACCGCGATGGATTAGTTAAATCTGTCGCGCTCCGCGACAGAGCTTAATAAATCTGATGAATAAATGGTATCCGGGCGGACCACGATGAGTTTAATTAATCCCAAGCGGTCCGCGACAATGAGTAAAATTCAGAATTATTATTTCTTTGACGTTTTCTTCCATTTCGCGCACCGTCTTCCATTCCGACTCGTATATTCTCGCTTAAGACTTGTAATTTCATCATTTTAGCGTCTTTTCAGTCTTCTCCATCATTCTCCTTATTGTAACTAATTCCCGGTTAAACTACACACAAAAACACACAAAACAAACAAATTAAACTATAAAGATATGGACCTTTCGGCCTCACATCAGTCACCTACACAAAAACCGGCCTGTTTCTCAATCAATCTAAGTATGCCTATGACATACTTTCTCGAGCCGGCCTTCTTGACTCCAAACCAGTTGCCACATCACTCACACCCAAAGACATCTTCAACTCTACTAGTGAACCTTTTCATGATCCAACCCTTTATCGCTCTCTTGTTGGTGCCCTGCAATACTTAACTATAACCCATCTAGATCTTTCCTTCGCTGTCAATCAAGCTAGTCAATATCTTCATAATCCTACAACTACTCATTTTCAACTTGTCAAACGCATTCTTGGTTATGTCAACGGAACTTTATCTCATGGATTAACGTTTGATAGGCCACCTAACACTGTTTTATTAGGTTTTTCTGATGCAGATTGGGCTCGTTGCATTGACACACGCAGATCAACATACAGTTATTTCATTTATTTGGGAGTGAATTTGGTATCTTGGAGTGTAAAGAAGCAACCCACCGTAGCTCGTTCAAGTTGTGAATCAGAATATAAGGCCACGGTGAATACCGCTTCGGAACTTATTTGGATAACTCATCTACTACGTGAACTACATGCCTTGCCACCGGGATCGCCAACTCTATCGTGTGACAACAAAAGTGCTCTTTTTCTAAGTCAAAATCTGATATCACACAAGAGAGCAAAACACATTGATCTTGACTATCACTTCATTCGAGAGTTAGTTGCTGCATCTTCACAAAGTTCATATCGACAGATCAACAAGTAGCCGACATCTTCACAAAAAGTCTCCCCAAGCCATTATTCGAAAAATTCCGGACAATGCTTGGTCTTCAACCACCTCCGACTCGCATTGACGGGGGTATTAGGCATCCCAAGACATATGCCTCCAATCCCTCATTCTAGTCAACACATTCAATCCTCCAAATTTCTCATTCTAGTCAACACATTCAATAATCCAATCTCTCATTCTAGTCAATACATTCAAAGACCTTTATGTAATTTTCATTTATGTCATAGGAGGATTTCTCTCCTAATTAGTTGTAACATTTCTTATATATAAATTCTTGTAGTATCTCAATACAAATCATCAAAGTTGTTACACTTTTCACACCATAATCCATGTTTGATTGCAATTGAACTTCAACTCTTCCAATATTATTAGTTTTCAGACTTTGACACGTCCCGTAGCGACCCGGGCTGTTTCGACCCGACCGGGTCTGGTAACGACCCGGACCGGTTCAACCTAACCCGTCCCGTAGCGACCCGGACTGTTTCAACCCGGCCGGGCCCGCTAGCGACCTGGACCGTTTCGACCCGACCGGGCGTGGTAACGACTCATACGGTTTCATCCTGACCCATCCTGTAGCGACCCGGACCGTTTCGTCATATACTGCTACATGATGATAGTTGACTTTCTATGACCATTGACTTTTGAGTGCTGTCAACCCTTAACATATTTTGTTTGCTGTCGACTCTTACTTTTCCAAAATCTACATCCAGCTTTCCACAAACATCCGGTTATTCGAGAGCTTGCACCATAATCCATCTTTGATTACAATTGAACTTCAACTCTTCCAATATTATTAGTTGTCAGACTTTGACCCACGAACAGGTGTCTTTTTTACAAGTTGGGCATCCATGTGAATGGCTTTCGTCACTGTACCATCCTTACAACTCTCAACAAGAACTGCCATTAGCTGCATCTTACCAAAGTCTTCTTCTTAAAAAAATATAATTCCCTTGGGTTTGCATTTTCTGAAACTAAAGGAACTAGGTCCATTGATTGATATTAGGGTACTCAGAAAAGTCATATTGCAATGCTGCACATAATGTTTGAGGTACAGTTCAACATCTTCATAATGAAACAACCAACCAAGCTCATTAATAGCGAATATCTCGCCACATATATTGTATAGTTTGTTAAAAATGATTGTGTAAATATCTTCCTCATATTTTAGAGATTTGATTGTATCTCTATATACTGTGAATAGATTAATGAAATTATCATTCTGGAAAATACCAAGTCTTACGTGGTATCAGACTGACGTGGAACGGAAGCCGGGAAAGTGCTATATACATTCTAGCAAACGTTTAGATATAAAACTTGTATGAGTGAAAATTTATAATTATCAAATTTGTTCCTAAACATTACAAATAAGACTTTATTTATAGGCTAGTCTAGTGATGCGATGCCGTGTGCATCACATCTGTGTGATTTAATTCGTGTTTGTTAGTGTGTTTTGTGTGCAGTTATCCCGAAGTTACGAGCTTTAGCGAAGAAAAGAGTAATGATGATTTATATGCTAAAAAGGGGTTTTTACGAGCAAAATATCCGAAGACGCGAGACGGAACGAGAACGGGCGCAAGAAACGATCGAAAACGTCAAGAAAATAAAAGTTTCCTGCACAAACCTCCCCCGCGGGCCGCGGGAGGAAAGGAAGGTTCCCCGCGCCCCGCGGCGTGTTCCTAAAACAGAAAATATATTTAATATTCCCCCGCGGGCCGCGGGAGACTTCTCTTCTCCTCCGCGACCCGCGGGGCTGTATTATTGTGGAAAAACTTGCTGTCTTCTCCTTTCCAGCCTACGATCCCACTCTAAAACCCAGCTCGCAAACTGTTAAGAACCAGCGACTTCTGTTCGTTTTCTTACACTTCTAACTCCATTTTTACACCCCAAATCACTCCCAAATCATCAAGGGAAGCTTGTATGAAGGCAAGGAACATCAAGAAATCATCCATTCGTGCTGAAACCATGTCTGGCTAGAGTTCCACCTTCACCTCCGGGTGAAGGTTTTGTAAGTTTCGGGTTGTTTCTGTAATCATTTGACTCCGAATTTGTATAATATTTGTGTTTACATAATCGTTATATTGAATGCTTGATATTGGATTAGACTCATTGCAAGATTAGATATGTCTATGTATTTGATTTCATGAGATAAATTCTGTCATTTATGTGTCAATATAGTGTAGAGGATTTAGTGAACGTATTCGATAAAGCATACTACGGTCCTAGAGATAGTAGTTGATGGCTAAGTTGTGATTCTTTGTCCCCGTGTGTTAATATAGAGAAAACCCATTTTCGGACCATTTGATTATTACAATCTAGTATTCTTACCTTACCAAGCCCGGAGGTGTCGCCTTTATCATTAGAATCCCGTTGCATCACAAATCTAGTCTTTGTAGTATTATTGCGATTGTACCATTTTGTTACCTAAGCCTTTATCTAGTTGTTTGTGGCTAGATCGACGCTAAAACACTCAATCAATTAAAAGAGGGAAAAACCCAAGTTAGGATATTAGATTAGTGACATTAGTTAAAAGCAAACTTCATAATTCTAGACCAAGCTAACCCCAATTCCTTGGAGACGACCTTACTTACCCTTGCTAGTCTTGTGTATTTAAGTTCTTTATAAATTGTTTTTGCCGCGACCCACGACACTCGCGTCAAAATGGCGCCGCTGCCGGGGAATCGGTGCGTTTAGTTTTGTTTAGATTTGTTTGTGTTATTTTTGTGTTATTTGATTTTTGTGTGTTTTAGACTTAGATTGTTATTGTTGTTGATAAAATATAAAAATTTAAAAATATTTGAAGTTTTATAATTTTTGTGTGATTTTAGTGATTTTTGTGATTTGGTATTGATTTTATGTTTGTATGTTTTGATTTGGTGTTTAAATTAGAAAAATATAAAAATTATAAAAATTTAGCGTTTTTCGGTCTTGGAAAATTTTTTAATTTAATTCAGAATTTTTTTGGAATTTTTGATAATCTAGTGTTGAGATTTGAGTTAGTTGTGAATTTGATTGATTTTGTGAGTTTGTAAAAATAGTGTGTTTGATTGTTGTGAATTTTGGGTTATATTGTTATTTTGGTAGATATATATTTTTGTATTACTTTGGGTGTGTTACTTGTGCAGGAATAGTTTTTGCATGCATACAAGGCGATCTGGGAGAACATCTCCTTTGATATTTGAGCCTGAAATTGAAAGACTTGCACGGCAACATCGAGCTAACCGGTTAAGAAAGCATACTCGACCTAACCCGCCCACAGAAATCCAAATGGATCCGCAGGGAACCAACAATAGGAGACGGTCCTATAGTCCACCATTACATCAACGGGACCCGCCACAGTCACCACAACAGACACAACGCCGTCCTACACCCGTTCAAAGGAACTTGGCGTTTGACCCCATCATCCTGGACGAGGAGCAAATTCATAATTTGACTCACTTAAGAAATCAAATACGGGATGATGCATCACCAAGTATCCCAAGTTATAGGTCACCAGAAAGGGTAAGTGTTCATACATATCATTCTGACGAATCTGACCAAAACTCTTTTTATGCTGCAGGATTCGAAGACCAAGAACATGGACCTTTTGAGGAGGTGTTTCCACGTGATGATTACGAACCACAAGAAGATAATTGGAGTCACGACTATATTAGTGATATTGGAAACAATTATCAACAATATAGACACCAAAACGTTAATCAATATTATTACCGTGATCAACCTTATTATGCAGGAATGGCCGATCAGAGACCACAATATCAGAGGCAACAATACCAGAGACCGCCACCACAGGCACAGCAGAGGCATCCGCAGGTGAATGTCCAACGGAGACCACAGCCCGATTTCACTCAGGGAGTACACGGCAGGTTTAGGCGCGTCGTTTCAGTTGCTGAATCTCCTATAGTCCCTCCACCAGCTGGTAGGAGGACTTTTGACTGTAAACCCGGTTATGTAAGCATTCTACCTTTCTTTCATGGGTTACCTCAGGAAGATCCTTATATGCACCTCATAGAGTTTTCATCCGTTTGTGCAACCTTCGGGGGTCACAATTTCCATCAAAATGAGGTACGTCTGCGAATGTTTAAATTTTCACTAAAAGATAAGGCCAAAAGTTGGTATTTGGCCTTAACTCCTCACAGTATTTATACATGGGAAGACATGCAACAAGTCTTCCTAGATGAATATTACTCAATTGCTAAAACTGATGACGCTCGCATTGAAATTCGAACCTTTTCACAATTACGAGGTGAATTATTACATGAGGCATTTGCTAGATTTAATGACATGTTAAGAAAATGCCCACACCATAAAATAGAATTGTGGGAACAGGTTAAATGTTTTGTGCAAGGTCTAAAGAAGGATGAAAGAAAATACTTAAAATCTACTAGCAATGGAACGTTATTATCTAACCATGAACAGGTAGACTGGGATTTTCTGGTATTAATGAGTAAGAATTCAAAAGCTGAGGAGTCTGCGGATAGGCGTGTTAAGAAACCTATTGTTAAAACAGGGGGTGAACCTGATTCGAGTTCCCAAGATAGACTTGCTACTTTGGAACGCGAAATTGCCCGACTAAAGAAACGGGACGTGTCGTCCGTCCAGTTTCAGGCTTGTGGAGTTTGTGGGGATGTACAACATCCAACTGACGAATGTCCTATGGTTGCAGGGCAAGAAGCTGAAGTCAACCAAGTGTATGGAGAACGGAAGCCTTATGATATGAACTCCAACACTTATCATCCAGGGTTGAGAAATCACCCAAATTTCAGGTATGGTAACCCTTCAAACCAATTGAATCCTCACTTTCAATCTAATGTACAGGGAGGAGGTCAAAATAATCAACCATACCAAAATCGCCAAGGCAATTTTCAACGAAATTACAATGGAAATAACCAAGGGTTTGGAAACCGTGAGAACTCTTCACGGGGATACAACCAAGGTTCTTCTAATAGCCAAGGCGGTGGAGAATCACCTGTGTCAGAACTTACACGGGCAGTGGAAATCATGGGAAAGACACAAGAAGCACTATTGAGGCAAATGGCTCAACTTACAGAAGAGGTGGCCCGAAAAAAAGACATTCCTGAAAAGCCCTCAAATGAAGCTTCAACAAGTAAAAATGCTCACGTGAATGTTGTAAGTTTAGCAAAGCAAGGTGAGTTTGTAGGTAATGATGATACAACTTTACCATCACATTCAAATGATGATGAAAGTGAAGTTGTAATGGAATGGGAGCAACAAGAAAGTTCACAAACTAATTCTATTTTTGAAAACTTAAATGAAATAACTTGTGAAACAATCTTAAAAAATGAAATTACCGAAGAAGTCGTGGAGGTAGAGAATACTACTATCCCATACAATTCAATGTTTGATAATTCGGATAATGAAAAAGAAGTTGACCCCATTCCTATTGAGGATGATATTCCCCCGAAACTCCAAGATCCGGGAGAGCCCTTTATTTCGATCCAAATTGGAGAATTTAAAACCGAAAGGGCGCTCCTCGATTTTGGCGCATGTGTTAGCATTTTACCCGGGAGTATAGTCGATCAACACCACTTTGGCCCTTTAGAGGAGCCGAATCTTAATGTGGTTTTGGCCGATCATACTCTTAGGAAACCAAGGGGAGTAATCAAAGATTTGGTTGTGCAAGTAGGTAATTTTAACTACCGGGTTGACTTTTTTGTGGTAGATGTTGCATCCGGTAGTCAAGAAACACAACCAAGAGTAATATTGGGTAGACCGTTTTTAAGAACAATGAAAGCAAAAATTAATTGTGTTGATGGAACGGTTAAAATTAGAAGCGGAAAACGGAAATTATATTTGAAAGTGTTTCCGGATTTAACTAACCCAAGTGTTGATGAGAAATATGATAGCGCCAAGGTGAAGAAAGAACAAGAAAAGAATTGGCATGATAAGAAGCGAAGGAAGGTTGAGACGAGCGCGGTGAAAGGCAATTACCATGTGGACAAGAAACCGCCGGAGGATAGACAAACCAAGCATGGAACGCTTGGCAAAATGGAACAACGATCATCACAATGCACAAGCGAGCCGATGTTGAACAAATATTGTGATGGAATGGAGAAATTGGGACCGGACATTGAATCGGGAAGCCTTTTCGAGGGCTCCCCAACTTAAACGTCCCAATGAAGGTACGTGTGTGTGCGTGTGTGTTGTACATATTGTTTTATCTCTTTTTGTGCGTTTTTGGCGTTTTCGTCGTTTTTGTATATTTTGTGTTTTTAAGTAAATTTAGGTGCTCTTGATGCTTTGGATGCGCGAACGAACTCCTCCTATATAATTTCAGGTACGCCGTAGGTTTAAACGGGTCAAAATAGCGTTTTGGAGTCGTTTGGATTGAGTTTGGGTTGAAAACTTAGCGAAAACAGCTTCTGTACAGACATTTCATTTTTTCTGAAATTTGGCACGCGTCGCGGGCCGCGGAGGTTTCCTTCATTCCTCCCGCGACCCGCGGGATCTTATTATTTTTGAAAACTTAAAAGGGGCAGCGGGCCGCGGGAGGAAACCTAGACCTCCCCGCGACCCGCGGGGCATCCTTGAATTCAGAAAAAAAATAAATATAAAACTGTTCATCGTCCCCAACCCAACCCACCACCCGACCACCACCACCTACGGCCATCATCTCCACCACACTCCGCCATCACCACCACTCGGCAGTCCACCACCATCACCACCGTCTCCACCACCCCAGCCACATCCTTCCACCTCTGATTACCACCATCTCCGTCGCTCACCACCACCACTGTTACCACCCTATAACCACCTTCGGCCACCATTCAGAACTACCACCATAGTCTTCCACCACCACTACCACCACCCTACGGCCACCCTTCTGCCACCACTGTAGCACCACCACTAGTCACCACCGTTGACCACCGCTGACCACCGTCGTTTTCTATTCCTTTCGTTTTTCTTCGCTTCAGGTACGCGCAATTGTCTCTACGATATTAGTCGTTATTATGTTTGCACACTTGAGCGTTTGAGTTTTCGATAATCTATACCATGTGTGTTAGGAAACGTTAGTCATGACCTACGTCGTATTATAGCAATATTATTCGATAGTGATTTGCGCTTTGATGGCATTTATGGAATTAGATGTACTAGAGAGGTAACGGTTTGGTGATCGACTGTTATGGCAGTTTGTTAGCGTTTGTTAGATGTTTTCGTTGTTATGGTTGATTACCTTCATAATAGTGGTGTAGCGGCGATTTGAGTTTGCATATAAAATATATTTGAGGACAAATACGCTTCAGCGTGGGGGTGGGTGCTATTTTAGTCATTCTGGTGATTTTGCTAAGTCGTTTAACTTCATAAAGTTGCTAGCGTGCCTAGATTTTGAACTGATTGTTGTGTGGATAAGCGGTTGCTAGTTACCATGATTAGCGTTTACCTTAGTGTTTCGTTTTTTTTTAGAGTCCACATAGGTAGTCATTGGGAATACATTGTTGCTTGATATGATTTGACATGTTTTTAGATCGCTTCGCCCATACTCAATCTCCATTTGGGCGAAGTTCGATCTGGAATATATATATACAAAGCAGGTATCCCGAATTTTTCAATTTTTTCTAAATTTTAGTTTGCGTTTTAAAACCACGTGGTCGCGACAAAAATGCTATACGACCACGTGCGTGTGATAAAAATACAAAAACAATATAAAATATTAAAAACGATAAAAATAATTGTTAATTATCGCCTGACATGCTTTAACATGTGATTGTACAACAGGATGTCAGGTGACGCAGAGAGCAGCGCCCGAGGTGCCAAACGGGCACGACGTCAGCGCCAGGCGCGTCAGATTCAGTACTTCCAGGAGGAGGAGTGCCCTGGACCAGACGCTGACCCTATTCCACCAGGGGATAGGGTCCTCAGGCATCACACGCTGTTACTATTTACTATTGGTCAGGAGGAGGCGGTACGTTGCTCCAGGTTCCTGACCATGATGCCGCTGCTGAGGCATCGCACATTTGATTGGGCATTGGTAGGACGCTTGGGTCAGGAGGCTCGTATACGCCAGATATGTGGCCCAGAGTGGATTCGGGTGATGACATGCGAGTGGCCACAGTTTGAGGAGCTCACAGTGGAGTTCCACTCTACCTTCTTATACGACCCGAAGAAGTTTGCTGAGGGCGATGCAGTTTCGTTTGCCTTGTGGAGGCGTGTTTACGAGATGTCGGTACCACAGTTTGCCGTACATATGGATTTATATACTGCTGAGCAGGCCGCTGCACCTGATTTTGCACAGCTATTACGCGGTCCTGTTGATTCATCCCATCCTTGGGCAGTGAGACCTACACGTCTACACGAGTTTTGGACGACTATTGCAGATAGTTTTTATTCTGAGAGGACGTGCCAGGAGTCCCAGATCCGAGATCCGATTATCAGGTACATACATAGGATCATAGCTTGCACTGTCAATGCCAGATCTGATGGCATTGATAAGTGCAACATGAGGGATTTGTTTATTCTCTACTGCATGATCGGTGGCCACCGGGCCAACATAGCCACTGTGTTATTAGCTTCATTTGCTAGAGGGCGTAGGGCGGGCAAGAATGCCCGCCTGGACATGGGACCATATATTGGCCGATTAGCTGAGCGCCTGGGTGTTTACGACAGATATAGGCAGGTTTTACTGACCAGGGGCCCCAGGACGGCTGGCTACGATATAGATGATTTGAGAGCTGCGCGTATATGCCTTCCTCAGGATCCGGAGAGATGGGAGGAGCCTCGTCATGGGCCACAGATATTACCACCTGCTGGTGTAGAGGCAGAGGAGATTATGAGGGCGGCAGTCCCGACAGGTAGACAGCAGCAGCCCCCGCGTGCTTATAGCGAGAGATTACATGCTTCCCATCCTCTTCGCGAGTTCCCGCCTCCTCCCTTGACATTAGAGTCTTTACGTGACCAGATCTTTCAGCAGATGGCGGAGGATAGGCAGCGCCAGAATGATCTGTGGCGATATTATTTTCAGCAGCAGGGTATACCTCTCCCCCCTATCTTACAGCCGCCACAGGATGATCCATCAGATGCAGGTGCTAGAGATGACGAGTAGTTGTGGGTCGTCATATGATTGGTTTGATATCTCTGACTCTTGATGCATTGATTTGTTTGATATATTGGGATATTATTTTTTTTTGTTTGAGGTTTGGATATTGTTACATTTTATTTTGATGGTTGTTTATATATTTGTGCTTAACAATTTTTGGTGTGCTTGTTATTTTGACGTGTGAGCATTATCATCTATGTCTGCTTGCGAATGGAATGCTATACGAGCGGATTGGAAATTTTGAGAACTACAACTCCAAATTCATTGTCATATTACCAAAGGGGAGTTGTTCTTGCACTTTTGTTTGTTTTCGTTTTCTTTATTTTCTTTCCTTTTCTACATTGAGGACCATGTTTTTCTCAAGTGTGGGGGTGGGAAAACGTTTGGTGTGTTTTTGAGTGTGTTTAAACTTTTTATAAAACAAAATAGTCTCTGAAAACAATAAAAGCGAAAAACAAACATAATTTTGCATAAATGGTAAATTCTATATTGTTTTAACTATAGATTTTTAGTCATGGTTTAATTTGTTGCAAGTAAAATGAATCGTTTTCAACAAGTGTTTTATAGAAATATAACGAATTCATGATTAATGTTTACCAACCTTTTGAAATCAAATTTTTGCACACGTCGGCAACCTTTATCATACTTGGTGAGTTTTGAGCCTTTTTACATTCACATGATACACATATATATATTCTTTTGTTGAGTGTAAACTATCTTGATTCTTTGTTATAAAACTTGTGTAATTTGATACATGCTAAAGTAATTTTGCACTAAAATGATAAAGGCATTTAGGATACCATTTTACCTTCACACCATTTGTTTTATTTTTACCTATCCTTTCACCAAAAATATACCACTAGAAAAACAAATTTTGAGCTTAAACCTTTCATTTGACCAAACCCAAAACAATTACCCAAAATATCCAACAATTTTGATTAAGCAATATTTGATCCAAGTCATTTGTGTATTTGTGTTATTATTCAAGAAAAGCAAAAGAAAAAGAAAGAGATATAAAAAAAAATTAAAAAAAAATAAAAAAAAAATTTATTATAGTTGTTTGTTATTGTCGATTGTTTCGACGTTACAAGGAAGTTAAATAAGGATCATCATTTCGAGTTGGATTTTCTCCTTTTTCATTTTAACCACTTTTACCCACATATCCTACTTTTACCTCAAGCCCAAAACCCATAAGTCCTTTATTATTTATATGTGCATTTTTGCGTATACGTATGATTGTTATACAAGTTTATACTAACGAAGTTTCAGGATTGGTTTTGAGCAATCATACTAGCACATCTTTTGCTAGTCCATATATCACACCGAGAGGAGCGACAATTGTGAGGGGCGTGTTGCATTTAGATGATTTCAATTGAATGGTAAACTTTATCTAGTAATTCAAGTTTTGAAAAGGTATATATATTTAGCTTGTTGAATTAACACATCTAGTGCTTGCGTACAAATGAGGTATGACTTTGAACCTTAAGTTTTGACATTTAGGAAAAACCATTTCTAGGTTTATTTTGGAAAATATTTTTGAAAGTTTTTCAGAGACTGAAAAAGACAAGTGTGGGGGTGTGATGCGATGCCGTGTGCATCACATCTGTGTGATTTAATTCGTGTTTGTTAGTGTGTTTTGTGTGCAGTTATCCCGAAGTTACGAGCTTTAGCGAAGAAAAGAGTAATGATGATTTATATGCTAAAAAGGGGTTTTTACGAGCAAAATATCTGAAGACGCGAGACGGAACGAGAACGGGCGCAAGAAACGATCGAAAACGTCAAGAAAATAAAAGTTTCCTGCACAAACCTCCCCCGCGGGCCGCGGGAGGAAAGGAAGGTTCCCCGCGCCCCGCGGCGTGTTCCTAAAACAGAAAATATATTTAATATTCCCCCGCGGGCCGCGGGAGACTTCTCTTCTCCTCCGCGACCCGCGGGGCTGTATTATTGTGGAAAAACTTGCTGTCTTCTCCTTTCCAGCCTACGATCCCACTCTAAAACCCAGCTCGCAAACTGTTAAGAACCAGCGACTTCTGTTCGTTTTCTTACACTTCTAACTCCATTTTTACACCCCAAATCACTCCCAAATCATCAAGGGAAGCTTGTATGAAGGCAAGGAACATCAAGAAATCATCCATTCGTGCTGAAACCATGTCTGGCTAGAGTTCCACCTTCACCTCCGGGTGAAGGTTTTGTAAGTTTCGGGTTGTTTCTGTAATCATTTGACTCCGAATTTGTATAATATTTGTGTTTACATAATCGTTATATTGAATGCTTGATATTGGATTAGACTCATTGCAAGATTAGATATGTCTATGTATTTGATTTCATGAGATAAATTCTGTCATTTATGTGTCAATATAGTGTAGAGGATTTAGTGAACGTATTCGATAAAGCATACTACGGTCCTAGAGATAGTAGTTGATGGCTAAGTTGCGATTCTTTGTCCCCGTATGTTAATATAGAGAAAACCCATTTTCGGACCATTTGATTATTACAATCTAGTATTCTTACCTTACCAAGCCCGGAGGTGTCGCCTTTATCATTAGAATCCCGTTGCATCACAAATCTAGTCTTTGTAGTATTATTGCGATTGTACCATTTTGTTACCTAAGCCTTTATCTAGTTGTTTGTGGCTAGATCGACGCTAAAACACGCAATCAATTAAAAGAGGGAAAAACCCAAGTTAGGATATTAGATTAGTGACATTAGTTAAAAGCAAACTTCATAATTCTAGACCAAGCTAACCCCAATTCCTTGGAGACGACCTTACTTACCCTTGCTAGTCTTGTGTATTTAAGTTCTTTATAAATTGTTTTTGCCGCGACCCACGACACTCGCGTCATCTAGTAGCATACACATTAAATTTGGTCAAAGTAACCGACATATTAACTAGTAACATAAATGAAATAAAAGACCATGACCAAATATTAATTTCGGTCAATATGATCAACATTTACATAATTAAGATAAATGATAAAATCAACATCCTAAAATACAACTTAATTTATTAAAAAGCCTAATTATTATTAGTATTATTATTATTGTTATTATTATTATTATTATTATTATTATTATTATTATTATTATTATTATTATTATGTTTCTTTTTTTTTCACTCGTCTTTCGCATTCCCAACGGTCCATAAACGAGTCACTTATTCAACTTCTCGGTCCCCTATCATTCTTCCTCACTTGAAAAGAACCCGTTCTCTAGTTCTTGGAGTACAGAGCTTTAATTGATGATTTCTTTCTTATCTCCACTTCTAAAGATTTCTCCATAACCATCTTATGTTTCACATTTTCACCGGTTATGATTTTTCTCGATTTTTCAACACATATCAAAGGGACAAAAATGTAGTTGGAAACTTCATTGTCTTTGTTCCCTTTATCATTTGTATCATTGATTTCTTAGCATTCCACCATGCTACAATCATTTGCTACCTCTAACATTATGGATGGAGATTCTTCAAGCTTGTTGTTAACCTCTATATCTTGACAATAAACATCATCATAGTTGTAAGATTCATCGGTTTTAAGATTGGAACTATCATCAAAATGAGCGTACCTATTGTCATATAACTCACTGGACTTATTCATATTGACAAGATGTTGATAGCTACTAGTAGTGTTACCACTGAATCCCTTAGGTCGCAATGGGATGATGACTAGCACTATAGTAACCACCCTCATGATTTTTGTGGACGTTTTCCCTACCTACGATCATGGCACGTAATTCTTCATTGATAGTGTCGGTTTGTTTGACTTTAAATAAAGATCATCCAACGCACGTCATAAACCATCAACCATACAATCTCCATCATAAGAGTGAGGAGATTGATTTACTTCAATGAAACGTGACATCAGGATACAAACAAGCTCTAATACCATCTCACGTGGAACGGAAGCGGTGGAAGTGCTAGATACGTTCTAGCATATGTTTAGAGATAAAACTCGTTTGAGAAAAAATTTATATTTTACAAAAGTTATTCCTAAACATTACAAGTGAGACTTTATTTATAGGCTAGTCTACTAGCATACACATTAAAATTAGTCATAGTAACCGACATATTAACTAGTAACATAAATGAAATAAAATACCACGACCAAATATTAGTTTCGGTCAACATAATTGACATTTAGACATACTTAATAAATGATAAAATCAACACCCTAAAATAGAACATAAATTATTAAAAAGCCTTATTATTATTATTATTACTATTATTTTTATTATTAATATGTTTCTTTTTTTCACTCCTCTTCCGCATTCCCAATGGTCCATGAACGAGTCTCTTATTTGACTTCTCGGTCCCCTATCATTCTTACTCACTTGAAAAGAACCTGTCCTCAAGTTCTTGGAGTACAGAGCTTTAATTGATGATTTTTTCCTTGCTCCACTTCTAAAGATTTCTCCATAACCACCTTATGTTTCACATTTTCACTGGTTTTGATTTTTCTCGATTTTTCAACACATATCAAAGGGACAAAAAGTAGTGGGAAACTTCATTGTCTTTGTTCCCTTTATCATTTATATCATTGATTTCTTAGCTTTCCACCATGCTACAAGCATTTTCTACCTCCAACATTATGGATTTCATGCTTGTTGTTGTTAGCCGATAATCTTGCAAAGATTACGGCATATTGTTTATTATTGTTGTAGATTGTATAGTCAATAGTAGTTAAGCTATTTCCTATTTTAGTGGGTTCCCTTGTATTATAAATGTATGTTAACATTATCAATAAAATCTCAAGAGATTATACTCTCTCACATGGTATCATTGTAGGGTTTTTAGTTTTTTGAAACACCCCTGCCGTCCTTGATCATCCAGCAGCCGATCACCATGGCTGACCAGGCTTCTACCCCTGCAAACTCCTCGGAGAGCAGCCCTGCTAAAGCCCTTCACCCGGTGTACACGGTAAGCAACATTCAACACAAAGTACGTGTTCTTGATGGCACGAAAGTGTCCTACCCTTTGTGGGTTAAGCTTTTTACGCTTCACGCAAAGGGTTATAACGTCCTTAACCATATTGACGGTACGCCGCCTCCCGCCAAGGACTCTCCCGAGTATGCTACGTGGGAGAACGTCGATTCCATTGTTTTACAATGGATCTACGGGACTCTCTCGGATGCTCTTGTACTTAAACTACTCGTGGATGACTCCACGGCGTATGAAGCTTGGCTTCGTGTTAAACGCTACTTCAATAGTAACCGAGGACCACGGTCACAAGCCCTTCAACATGAACTAGCCAATACTACCCTTGCCTCCATGCCCAACCTAGAAGCCTATTGCCAGAAAATCCAAGACCTAACCGACCAACTACAAACCTTAGACTTCCCTATGAATGACCAACAACGCGTACTCCACTTTGTCAAGGGCCTACCCAAGGAATATGACACCATAGCATCCATTTTGAATAATTCCTTGCCAACTTGGGATGACGCGGTCGAGCAACTCATCTCCGAAACCGGTCGGATGAAAACTCGAGATGCCGTCACTAACCCATCGACCCTTGCTGCTGCCATACCCTCCTCAGCCCACTCTAATAATCCCACCCCAACACCCTCGCCGTCCACTTCCTCACACCAGCCCAATAACCATCCTACCCCAGGCCCAAATCCTAACACCTACTCCCCTAATCCCCACCGCTCCACAGGCCCACACCCCCACCATCAGTCCCGGCCCAATAATAGAAACCCACCAGCCCGTTCCTTTAACCGTAACCGAAATAATCAGGCCCCACCCCAAAACACCTACAACCGGTCCTATACCACACCTCCCCCTTACCCGAATAACCCCCAACAACAACCATATTACCCTCCTTTTTGGGCCCCTCCTTATTGGACCCCGCCACCTTGTCCTTACCCCACCCAAAGTTGGTCACAACCGTGGTACCCACCGGCATCCTCCGGGTCTTCAAACACCCGTGGCAATAATAATAGGGCGGCACAGGCACATCTCACCGAGGTAGATCCATTGGAACCGACACAACTCGCAGATGCGGTTCATGCTCTTTCTGTTGATTCAGGTGACGAAAATGATCAGTGGAACTTCGATACAGGTGCATCTTCTCATATTTCTTTAGATAAAAATAACATTGACACATTTTCTACGTTTGCACCAATAGCGTCAATAATTGTTGGTAATGGCCACAAACTTCCAGTTTTGGGTTCAGGAGACACTACCTTAAACTTTGCCTCCAAACCCTTGTACCTTAAAAACATCCTTTTTAACCCAAACATCGTCAAAAACCTTATATCTGTCCGTCAATTTAACATTGATAATTACACATCTATTGAATTTGACCCATATGGTTTTTCTGTGAAGGATTTCAAGGATGGCACGATCCTGAGCCGTCACAACAGTACGAGTGACCTGTACCCGCTCACCCCAAATGCTTCCGAAACCGCTTGTTTTGCTTCAACCCAAGACTCTCCCTTTTGGCACAACCGGCTCAGTCATCCGGGTCAACCCGTTTTAGATTTTCTTCGTTTGAACAATTTTATTTCTTGTAATAAACATAAAACTGCATCTCTTTGCCATGCTTGTCAGTTGTCCAAGCATAAACGGTTACCATTTAATGATTCTGTTTCCAATACTTTATGTCCTTTTTCGTTACTACATTGTGATTTGTGGACTTCACCTGTTTTAAGTCATTCGGGATATAAATATTATTTGGTAATCATTGATGACTTCACTAATTACACATGGGTCTACCCGCTCAAGTTCAAATCCGAAACCTTTTCCAAGCTCACACATTTCCATCAATTTGTGACCACCCAATTTCGTCTTCCCATCCAAGCCATCCAGTGCGATATGGGAGGCGAATTTGACAACACCAACTTTTGTATAACGATAAGAAAGTGAAGGATCATTTTGAACTCATGGCATGGGTTTGTGTTTATGATACGTTTGATGTCTTTAACATTAGCAAGGCTATTTTTCAAGCTGTAGGTGCAGGGAACGAAGATTTTGCTAATCTGAATCTGCTTCAGGTTGCCCTTGTAGAAAAGCTATCAAAGAAAAGGTTCCTACTTGTTCTAGACGATGTCTGGAACAAAAATTATAACGAGTGGCAACTCGTCCAACGGCCTTTTACTGAAGGGGCTTCTGGAAGTAAAATTCTTGTGACAACACGAAATCTGAAGGTTGCATCAGTGATGGACTCTGTTCAAGCGTACCCTCTCGACCTTTTGTCTAGTGAAGATGCTCTATCTTTATTTGCTCAGCATGCATCAGGTCAGCAAAACTTCGATTTGAATCAAACACTTTTAATGCATGGTAAAGATATCATCAAGAAGTGTGGTAGATTGCCTTTGGCTTTAAGAACACTTGGGAGGGTGTTTAGAACAAAAATCACTAATGAAGAATGGGAAGAGCTCTTGAATAGTGAGGTATGGAAGTTAGATGATGAGAGTAAGATTCTGCATGCTCTAAAGCTAAGTTACTATGATCTTACACCACATTTGAAGCAAATGTTTGTGTATTGTTGTTTATTCCCCAAAGACTACACCTTTGACATAGATGAACTGGTCCTGTTGTGGATGGCTGAAGGATTTTTATACGAGTCAAACGAAAAGTCAATGGAGAGTATTGGTCGGGAGTGTTTTCAAGAGCTAGTGTCAAGGTCGTTTTTTCAGCAGTCACACAGTGATAAATCACGATACACAATGCATGACCTGATAAATGACTTGGCGAGAAGTGTTGCGGGAGAGTTCTTTTTTGTCTTTGAAGATAAGATTGATGTTCATGATAGGAATGAAGCCTTGGAAAAGCTGCATCATATTCCTTTTATTCATGAACGCTTTGCATTATACAGAAAATTCAAAGCATTACAAAGAACTAGTTGTTTCGAACTTTCTTACGCATGCCAATTACAAGGTTAAATACATGGGACAGGTGTTTCCTATCGAACATGGTTCTTGTCAAACTACTTCCAGAACTGAAGTTCCTACGGGTGCTAGCTAAGTCTAGCTAACTATGCAATTAAAGAGGTGCCAGAATCCATTGGTAGTCTCAAACATTTACGGTATCTCAATTTTTCAAACACTTCTATCAAATGCTTACCTGAGCAAGTAGGTGATCTTCTTAATCTACAGAGCTTGCTGTTGTCTGGTTGTGATTACTTACATACCTTGCCAAATAGTATTGTAAAGTTAATAAACCTACAACACCTTGACATCACCGATACTCCAAAATTGAATGAGTTTCCGTTGGGATTTGGTGGGTTGACAGGTCTACAAACGCTATCCAAAGTCATTATTGGAGGACCTGGTAAGTTTATAATATCAGATTTGAAGGGATTTTTGCATCTTCATGGTCAGCTTTCCATTGAGGGGCTGCACAACGTGATAAACGCAAGTCACGCAAAAGAGGCGAACTTACGACCAAAGAAGGGTATATGTGATTTGCAATTGAAATGGAATGATGTCTTTGATGATTCTCGAAACAAATTAGCTGAATATGAAGTACTTGAGGGGTTAAGGCCTTTTGAGAAATTGAGAAACCTCAAGATTTTGTACTACAATGGAACAGAGTTTCCTAGTTGGGTTGGGGATCCGTCATTTGATTGTTTAACTCAAATCACATTAATTGGCTGTACACTTGGATATCTACCGTCACTTAAAAGTTTGTGTGTCGAAAGCATACACGAGTTAGAGAGAGTGGGTTCTGAGTTTCTCAAACATAGTAACTCTCGTGATGGTAGTGCATTTCCCGCACTTGAAGTTTTGAAATTTGAAGATATGCCGAACTGGAAGGAATGGTCAACTAGTGATGGTGAAAAGCATGGGATGTTTCCTTATCTTCGTGAGATATCTATAGTAAATTAATATTGGAAGTGAGAGGCATCAGTGTTGCTGTACTTTGGAATCCCACATCGAAAAGTAAGAGAGAATGAAAAGTTTCATCCCACATCGACCAAATGATATTTTCCACCGTCCAGGTCTTTTATATAAATATAAGAGTCCTATAGTCCCACATCGAAAGAATGATATAACTGAGCATATGGTTGATACTATATATAACAATATGGGTTCCTATAGAGCATAAGTTAAATTTGGGAATGATATAGTATAAGAGAATCCTAAGCCTACGATACCTCGTTGAGTATTGTTAATAGTCGTTTTTGGAGTGTGAGTAGGAGCACCAGTAGAGAGACTCTGCATCAAGGTATCGTAGATAGTTTTGAGGTATGTTTTCATTTAAGTTATGTTTAGTTAATTATTATTTTTTTAGTACTAGTAGGAAGCCCGCGCGATGCAGCGGCGATGACTATTTTAAACGGGAACGTTTTCTATTAGTTTATCAATTTTCTCATGATATGTTTTATAGTACAACTGGAAGTTGATCAATCCTCTCTTGATCACGTTCCACTAAACGTGTTACAATAGTGTATAAATAATAGGATTGGCAAATCGTGTCTTAGCAGGTTTAACAGGTCTATGACGACATAAACAACACAAGTTCTAAACATGTGTACAACTCATTTAACTACTTTATATCTCATATTTAAAACACACGTATGTTTTGTTTACCAATAAGAAATGATGGATCATAGCCTCGTTATTTTAGGTATATAAAAAATGTAAAAATCACATAGTGTACTTATTCAATAAATAGATCTAATCGTGTTTTATACATGTTACCTATTATCATCCTAAATAAGCCGAGATGAATAAATAGTTATCTATTAGGTATAGATTCTAGTAATAAGTTTGTTAATGATTTTTAGTTTTAGAAAAGTGTTAGTTTTCATCGATTGTAATAAGTTTGATGATACTTGTGTTATACTGGACACAAACAAAGACTTTAAAAATTGATGCAGTTTTTTTAAAGAATTACTATTAATGCCAGTATAACATAAAATATGACCAAACAAAGCATTCATACGTTCCCTTGGTGCTTTGACTTTTTTTAATTTAATAATTATAATAACTGTATTACATAATAATAAAAAAAGAATTCAAAAATGTGATTCATGTTAAAAGCTTTGATGTTCGTAGCAATCATTTTTTCTCAAATAGTAAAAATGGATCACATTTTCTAACTTGCCAACTTGGAATGTACGTTGTTTAACTACAAAAGTCAATGCATCCCATTTAAATTTATTCTGCGAAACCAAAGTATTGTCAAACCTGTGACATATTAATCTTTTTTCATCTAACTATGAACCCTGATAACAAATGCTAGCCGGTTACAAATGTAATTGATATAACCCCGATTGCATTTTCTTATGAAACAAAAATAATTAATAAAGGAAACCAAAACATATGAAATATGTAGCAAGACACATTAAAAACATGGATATGATGTTTGAATTTCCAATCATGAAGGCATTTGGTTTTGGGCGGACCTGAGTCTCTTTTTGCCACCAGATATGCCTGATTCTTCTTCAGAAGAAGCATCCTTTGATTTGGTAAATGAGTTTGAAAGATCACAATAAGGATGAACCACCCATTTAATATTGTTGTTGAGCTCCCTGATTAGACCCACATTTCTTGTGAGGTTAAGGGTACTTTAGATTCTTGATTCTGGTTGATTCCATTAATGAGCAGCATGTTTTGGACTTGTATAAAGCGTTAGTGTCTCTAGTACCTGCCCATTCCCAGTTCCTGAATATACATCCCCTTCCATCAAAATCACCCAAGATCAAACGCCTGTTAAATCAAATAATAAGAATCATAAACAAACCCAACGATCCAGTTATAGAGGGGAAAAAGGGTCTTGTTTTAGTGGGGTCAAACCAAAACAAATTTTGTCCAAATATAGTATAATGTGTGTCATATATGATTACATAAATTGTATCGGTTCAATGCTTATCTAGTTAATTGGATAAACTGATATGAAAAGTTTTACCCACTATGGGCTTCTCAACCCGTTCCTCTGGTTCGCTTTTTAGCTAGAGTTATATCCTTGATATGTTTGACCCATTAGAGACGATAAACCAAACCAAACCAAACCAAACCATACATAAGTATGCTACATGGGCCGAAAACGCAACCTCTAATACAACAATATACTTGCAAAAATGAAAGTGTAAATATACACTCCCATTGCAATTTGAAGACCCATTGCAGTAGGCCCTCCTTATTTGATTTAGGTTAATTCCTATAAGCATAAAGGCAAGGACATTTGATTTAGGTTGATTCCTATAAACATAAAGGCAAGGACCTCCCACTATAATAAAATAATTTTGAGAAATTATTAATTTGAAAATGACAGTAGTAGAAACGCTTATTACATGTGGAGTTTGATCATGTTAAAGATACGCAAATACATATTAACATTTAGAGTCTCTTAACAAACCTGGATAATAGAAATCCGATGTTTCATTATTGTTTTTAACAAAACCTTTACAACCAGAGCCCACTGTCTTCAATTAATATATGTATCATATTTAAACAAAATGCCTAAATCACAATAACACACCCCATCAGCAAAATGATCTTATACGAGAATGTGAGGTGCAAACAACAATTACCTTTGTATTGATTTAAATAGGAATAAATGATTTAACACTCTAAACCACATAACCAACAACACAATGGAAACCTGAAGGCGAATATGTTGCCTGTACATAAGTAGAGAAACAAAATAAGTGCTTTTCCTATGGCTTCTATATCTAGCCTGCGAAACCAAAATTTTATTAAAATGTCAAACTGTGACCAGAACTCGTCTGTAACGTATTGCGTTTCCCCAACTTCCAGTTAGGCATCTAAATCAATTGTTGCTAGATCTACCGAAAAATAGAAGATACAAGAGTAGACCGGTCATCGGAATACCTGGATAGCTGTCGAAACTCTATCTTTCCCACTAAAAACCACCATAGCCACTCTTCAGCCTTCGAACCGTATACAACTTCACTGTGACAACTGCTAGCCCAAATACACCGCCGCCGTGACATTACAACTCCACCAAATCCCACCAGCATACCTCTTATTGGAATACCAGTCACTCACTCTCTCTCCCCCTGTCTCTAAACATGTTTGTACAAGAGTGTATATATTTGAACCCCTCACCTTAATTCCACTTAACCAGTGTGTTTCTTACATTTACCTTAATGGATTACAAAATGAAGATATGCCACATATTTGCACGTGCATGAACATACATGATGTAAAAAGTAAATAATGCCGATGTATTATATAGAAAGTACTCACCACACCAGAAGTTGGGATTCTCAGATGATTCCTTGAACTTGGAACGATCTATTTCTACATTATCTATGCTTGATGGTTCAGCAGAACATTTTACTATATCATCTCTTGTTACCAAAGGCTGAGGAAATAGACCTGACTGTCAATGAAACTGGATTATGTCCAAACACACTCTTCTCAATTCCAATTTGCATAACCAAAGAAAATTATTATAATACAACAATCACATCTATGACAGAGTTTATGAATAACTTTATTAGTATGTAAGCAAAGCTGACTTCTTAAAACACACTAAATAGTTGACCAACATTCCATGGTAGACCATATCTTCATATTTTTGTTTACATACAAGGATTAACACAATACAATGGCGTTGTATATTTCTGTTTTAGAACAATATTAATTACATTATTGTAAGTTCTGAGGCAAATGAACACAGATTTACTGGTATATTGTAACACAATCCCATCGCATTGTATATTTCTTTTTTGGCAATAATTAAATGAACCAAATACATTCTTCTCCTTTTGAGTTTTGACCCATATTACAATTTACAAACTTCCGAAAAAAAATCCATTTTGACCTAGACACGCTTGAGTTTACCAACACGAGTAAAAACAAGCCTCGATGCATTTGAAATCTGGATTTAAGAACAATCCTTTTGTGTTCATAAAGTTTTCATCTTTACTATGTTTTTAGCGACATTTGCCAATCAACCAAAGAGTATATCTAACACTCACAAACTGTCTTGTACATCTACAATGAATCTACAACTATTCATATCTAGAGAAGATCAAAATTTTATCAGATGCTAGCTAATTTGAATTAAACACCATATCGCATTCTAGACTAAAAGAGAAAGTCCAGAATCAGAAAAAAGTCTAATGTGCTAAATAAAAGTTAACTTATTGATTTTCTAATGTGCTAAATCATATATAACCACGACAAATCGACAATGTAGATCAATTTACAGTTTAAAAGTGGGCTTAAGTTCAAAGTTACCTTGTCAAGTGAGCTACATATACTTTTCTGGATATATTCTTCATCTGTACAATTTCTTATTCATAGTTCTACAACTGAGAAAAAAATTAAAAAAAAAACGTATAAAATTATAAAAATTCATATAAACAATTTTAAGTATAACAACATTAGAAAACTGACGTGGGATGCAAGACCATAATACTTAACTGTTGCTAAATCATAAGCTCAAGCAGCTTTCTCTTCCATATCATTACCACCTAAATAAACTGATGATGCAACATACAAAAACATATGAATGCTGTAAGTATATGTAAATTATAAAGCAAAGTCAACATTTTTTCATAAATTTTAATCATGGTATTTTGAATTTTGATTTCAAACCCTTATCTTCCCTTCTATTTCAATAAGTGTTGCTCATCTTTGTTTTAAACACAAACCCACACACGATGAACCGCAACCAAAGCTTGTTTAAATATCTCAGATGAAAAGTTCTTTGCAGGACTATCAAAGGGGGTTGCTGCTCAAGACAAAAAATAAATAAATAAATTAAGCAAACAGCCAAACAGTTCTGTAGAGAACTCAAATCAAAACAAATAGAAACGATTTCTTGTCAGTTTGTTAACTAAATAGGTCCAACCCCTATACAATTTAAACACCACAAGTCTTGTTCGCCAAAACTCTCTCAAGCGTAACAACTGAAAAAATTTTGAACAGAAAATGCAAGATAGCTGCCTACATTTCAGTAAAAGATACCAACAGTTAACTCTATATTCAAACTTAAGAAAACAAAATTCAGTAAGATGCGGCAATGTAATGAACTACGTAGGTTATGCGAATGCAATAGTGTTTGAAAAAATGAAAGCAGATCCTCAATCTCCAACACAAACATCGGATTTTATGGTTTGAAGAAAAGAATTGATTTGAGAGGAAGACAACAGACAAAGAGATTATATGAAATTAGGGTTGCAGGAATGGTTACAGTTTGATGCGATTATAAGTCAAAATTCCTTTGTAACTTCAGCGAGATCTTCTATTACTCTCTTCGATTCTTCGATTCTTCTTTACTTATGGTTTTAATCCCATTTCTTCTTTATCTTCATAACCTTCCCATTTGTTGATGGAGTAGAAGCAATCGGAGGAAAGATGAGTGACAAGTATGTTTATGAAGAGTGGGGCGGGATGTAAATCAAAAAGTTGCTGCTCATTATTTTTCTAATTTCAAATGAGAGAACACACATAAATCGCCACAAAGTGCCCTGATAATGCTCAACTTCCTTTCAAAGCTAAAAGACTGATTTGCCCCTGTAAATTTCTTAGGTTATGCATCATGTGTTGTACGTTAAGCAGTTAAAATTGTATTACTTAAGTTTTAAGAAGTCCTTGCCTCATGCATTATAATATAGTATAGATTATTAGCGGTAGTCTAGCATTATTATTTTTAAGTATTAGGATTATTATTAGGGGTGGGTATTGGGTAGCCTAGCCTTAGTTAGGCATGGACTGATCACCCATGCTTAAACAAGGCAGCGTTAACCAATATCCAATCGTAATAATAACTAGTTAGGCATGCCCTTACCTAACTTAGAATTGTATAATTGTACCAGGACCCTGAGGTATTACCTGGTTATACTAGCAAGTGTTGGGCAACTGTTAAACATTGTTGAACGGGTGAGTTATCATGACTTTTTCCAAAACTGTGACATATATTTGTATCATCAATTGCATGTCAGGATCATGGTTGTGTTTCCTAAAACTGTGATGGATGTTTGTATGAGTAATAGATGTGAGGTGATAGGGGTGTTGAGACCATGTAAGGCCAACAACACACCTCACCTGAGTAAATAAGTAAATGTGATGTATCATACATGCGCGGGAATTGGGGTATTCTGGATCCGAAAAGGGAAAGTAAATGTGCCAACTCAAGTGTGTGTCCTGTAACTAAAATCAGTATTGTTTTCCATGATATGAAATGAATGTTTTCATACAACTATGCATGAGCTCACCAGCATAAGCTGACGTAAAAACTTTTTAAATATATGTCGCAGGATTAGCAAGTTTACGAGTAAAGTTGTGCTTCCGCTGCTAAGTCAGGTATCAACCGTGCATGATCACCCGAGTTTGGGGTGGGGTGTTACACCCGACTGGTTCGAAACAGTCCGGGTCGCTACGGGACGGGTCAGGTTGAAATGGTCTGGGTCGTTACCGGGCCTGGTCGGATCGAAACAGTCCGGATCGCTACCGGGCCCGGCCGGTTCGAAATGGCCCGGGTCGCTAACGGGCACGGTCGTTGACGAGTCCGATCGGGTTGAAACGGTCTGGATCGCTAACGGGGTCGGCCGGGTCGAAACGATTCCGGTCACTAATGGGCCCAGCCGGGTCGAAACGGTCTTGGTCGCTAACGGATCTGGTCAGGTCGAAACGGTTCGGGTCGCTAACGGTCCCGGTCTGGTCGAAATATTCCGGGTCGTTACTGGCCCCGGTCCGGATTGATAACGGGTCGGTCAGGTCGAATTTTTTTTTTTACTTTTTAAAATTTTAATTTTTTAAAAAAATTTTAATCTATTTTTATGTGAACCTATGTTAATCCAAACCATCCATACCCAAACCCATCCTCACCCAACCCATCCTAACCTATTTTTTCAATCTACCCATCTTGACCCAAACCCATCCTAACTTAAACACATCCTGACTCAACAACCAACCCAACCCAACCTACCCATTTTGCCACCCCTAATCAAGGGCATATTTATCAAGAAAATTAATTTAAAATATTTAATTTGTCAACTTGAGAATTCCTGATCTTGAAGTGCATTTGGATTGATCAGCAGTTATACGTCTAAGACAATGATGATGCGATAAGTCAGTTGCCCTACCCATCCTGAAGCTCAGCTTGTTTTCGCCCCATTAGTTCGTCCAGCCCAATTCATTTTTTATATTCAACAGCCCAGGTATTGTTAGTTTTATACACGCTACTTTTATAAAATGTATATATAAATTCAGTGCTGGTAAATTTTAATTAGTATATATTTCCAATTAAAATGCGCTATGTTATATATCTCAGTGTACTTACCTGGACCTTGTTTCTGAAACCCAGATGGATGCAGCATAAATGTCTTGATCTCTTGGTGACATTCGGAATACCCTCGCACGCACCAGTGCCTATCAAAGATAGCCACTGAGTCACACTGTAAGTCGGTCACAATTGGGTTGATGGATTCCAGCGACAGGAACTCAGTCCACGGAACGTAATTTGAAACATTGAAGATTTGGTTACTTCCCAAGTCTGTTGTCCTACCTATCTGATGCCCATCAGCTTGTTTTCGGCGAGCAGTTCCCTCTGGCTCAACTAGCTATATTGTATATTGTATTCAGCAGCGTAGGTACTGCTAAATATATTTATACAACTGTAAGTCTATAATTGTTCTATAAAATATATAAACAAACTTACTGAGTGTCCTAACATTAAATTACAGAGACTGATTATTTAGTTGGAGTTGGCTAAATTATAAAAATGCTTTGTGAAATGTTAGTGAGGTTCCATAAAAATTCAAAACCGCCCAGTTTAGATACAGTGCAACAAAATGCTATTGGTGGTTCTCATCAGATTCTGAAAAATTATTTTGAAACAGGAGAAAAATGTGGTAGTCGAACCGACTGGCAAGGTGGTTTGAATGAATCTCGGGGTAGGGGGTAGTGGCCACCTAGAGAGGTTACTGTGTCAGGTCTGAAGAAGATTGGCATCACTGCAGCCTTTGCGTTGCAGCTCCCGCCCGAACTGCAGCAGCAGCGCTGGCTGACAGCTTCTGTTCTAACCTCAGCAGAACCAGTGGTTGTTGCAGCTCCTGTCCAAACCACAGCAGCATCACTGAGCAATCTTCTTAGCATGCAGTTAGTAATACAACTATGATTTTGTCTGCTGTTAACATATGACACTCATAATTGCAATCCCTTTGACTGTTGATAATAGTTGACTTTTTGTGATCATTGACTTTTGACTGCTGTCAACCGTTTTCAGATTTTGTTTGCTGTTAACTCTAGACCATTCCAAGATCGAACAAGAAGTAGTGGCATATCAGCAGCTCGGAACTCGGATCTCAGCATAGCATAAGTTCATAACTATCCAAACACATGATTCTTAACTGTATTTTGCTCATCACGTCCCTCTTCCGGTTAGCATTCCTTTGACCATAATCTATGTTGGACTGCAATTGGACTTTGACTGATATGAGTGTCAGTCTTAACAGAAACCAGCTTTTAGACCGACGAACCCGTCACAACCCTGACCGACCTAATAGTTCTCAGTTTTCATTTATCCCTTTTTTTTCATTCGGTTCTGATCCTGGTCCGGGTTTGATTTGCTCCCTCTTAGACTATTGTCAGTTATGTTTATGAATTGAAATCAGTAAATTACTGTAACAAGTACATAGCGTTAGCAGGCTCTAAGAGCTTATCGTTTCATTGCTAAAAATGTTCATTAAACCAATATCGATTATAAACTACAACCATTAAATGCTTATCGTTTTTTTTTGCTGCTTTGGTGACTAAAGATTCAAGTGCATCAGTATCAACTCAAGGCCGCCTCTTCGTATGGTGTTCCCTGTGCTGGCTGCAGTTTAAGTGTGAGCACCAATTCAAGTTCAATCCACACAACAAAAACCTCAGAAAAATATATGACTGCGACTTCTCCTTCTAAAACCCGACTTCTAACCATTTCAAAAGGAGGGGAACATAGGGGTGTTCTTTTTAACTGATAACCAATAACCGATCCGAACCCGAAGTGATCCGACTCGAGAAACTACCTTACTCGATTAACCCGAACCTGATTAAGTGCATATCTAAACCCGACTAGAGTCTTTAGGGTCGGTCTTCGGATTAGTTTTGTATAATTCGGGTTGACCCGAATAACCCGAATACTTCAAAAACAAATAAATGATCCAGTTTCAATATTTTTATGTATATCGGAGTAGTGTTTTTGTTGCCAAATTTGCAACTAAATATTGTAGCCCATGTTGTGTTTTTATTATACACATATTGTAGCCCAAATGGATAGAAATACGCAACCCAAATGGTTGGAAATATGTAACTCAAACACCTGAACCATTAAACCGATAACCATTTAACTCGATCCGAAAAACCCGAACCCGATTAACCCCATAACCGATAACCATTTAACTGGTATTTTCACAACCGAAACCCAAACCCGATGAACACCCTTAGGGGAATAGTATTCTTTTCATGAGGGTCACCATGTTGGGCATGCATGTGAGTTGGTCACCAGCATTAGATCCTTACAACCGTCCACAAATTTTAACTAATGATGCACAAAATGAGGAGGGAGGTGTTAGTAACATTTCAGTCCATAAACATTTAAGTACAATCTTAACATCCCTTTATTATTCATATTTCTTCTACTTACGATTACTCTTTTGACATGTACATAGCAAAACCAGAACATCGTTCTTTAAAAATAAATCTTGAACATCTCTCACCTAAGCCCTAAACCTCATGTGAAATCAATCTCTCCATTCATAACTCTTCCCATTTCCCCTTTCGCTTGATTGGGACCTAAATCAGCCAAACCGTTCACCATTTCCTCGACACCCTGCACTCATTTGACTCGTTTTTTTCAACTTTAAGTTAACACCTTAGATGTCTTTAACAGTTGGTAAAGGCTAACGGGTCGAGTTGGGTGAACTTACTAGGCCCAAAGTTGGCTACTAGGATAATATTTTGAGTAAAAGGTTCAACTAATAAATGGTATCGAAAGAAAAAGGGAATCTTAAATTGCCTTTATCATCTATGTGCATAAATCAAGTCCACAATCTCAG
The DNA here is from genome assembly GCA_032199755.1 of Ambrosia artemisiifolia. Classification (NCBI taxonomy): domain Eukaryota; kingdom Viridiplantae; phylum Streptophyta; class Magnoliopsida; order Asterales; family Asteraceae; genus Ambrosia; species Ambrosia artemisiifolia. Next base: position 38,611,592 of record CM063528.1, on the reverse strand, counting down.
CATATATCAAATCACACAAGTACTAAAACAAAGAAACATACGGCCTACTCTTAGCAAATAAAGAATTTTCTCTGTAAATGAATTGAACTAGTAGGCTCAATTACTCACCAAAATGGGGAACAGGGTTATCGACGTGTGTATGCATTTATTGCCAATAGTTTGTTACCCCCCGTCACATAATTCTAAACATTTTCTTGAAAAACACGTGCTGCAAACGGTTTGTACTGAAAAAGCTGCTTCACGTCCAATTACAATGATTTTCAAGAGACATTTTCAACTTGTGCTTTTTAGGCCATATTTTTTAATTTATTATTTATTATTTTTTTAAATGACTCAAAAACCTAACTAAGACAAATGAAAAATGAAGTTTCCTAACCCCACACTTGAACGACACATTGTCCTCAATGTGAGTTAATAAAATAAAGTAGAATTAAAAATCATATACAACACTAAAAGGAACTAACTCCCTTGGATAACCAATATGCGTAAGAGTCATGTTCAGTAGCTCCACATCCACCCATATAACGTTTCATTCGTGGCCTACAAACAAACCTGAAAAACTATGACTAAAAAATAGAAACATAAAATTATGGGATGCCTATATATTGAAGGTATATAGATCCAACATGCCTGAATGGACTCAAATAAACGAAAAAAACAAGAAAACATACTTAGATGGCAAAATGATGGAATGTGGTGGGTGATGGATGAATTTAAAATGGTAAAAATGATATTAAAAAATTGTAACGAACAGCGACAGAAGAAAAGAAGTTAAAAAAAAATTAACAAGGTTCATGTAGCCTTTGTGTAACGCCCCAAAACTACGTTTCACTTAATCGTGCCATTAGGCGTGATTAGCAATAATAATGTGGGTTATGTTCTAATATAGAAATAACCTAGTTAATGTTATTAGTTATATAAAGAGTTAATAGCCAAAATCGTCCCTGAGGTTTGGTCACTTTTGCCACTTCAGTCCAAAACCCAAACGTCTTAAATCTGGGTCCGTAGGCTTTTGATTTTTTGCCACATTCGTCCGTGACGCTAACCCAGTTAACTTATCTCGTTAACTCTAGGGGCATTTTTGACTTTTTGCCTACAAAATCGAGGGCATTTTAGACATTTTGGCTATTAACTCCTAAATAAATAAAAGAAAAAAATAAAAACAAAAACATTTATTTAAGTGAGAGAGAGAGAGCAGAGATAGAGAGAGAGGAGAGAGAGAGCAGAGAGGAACCTTCCTCTCTCCGGTGAACGCCATCCGCCGCCGCCGCCTCCCTTCTCTGGTAAGATCTCCACCTTCCCGAACCCTCCTCCTCTTCTGTCTCTGTTAACAAGCAGCTACAACATCAGACCTAACCTAGTATAACCCGATAACATTGGTAACACCTTCCCGAACCCTCCTCTTCTGTCTCTGTTAACAATCAGACAGTCACCGGTTTATGGTGACTGTCGTGAATCCATTAAAATCAGTCAAACCCGAGAACCTATCCACAAACCCGATACCTTGTTCCTCTATTTATAACCTATAATTAGTAATCATCGAGTCCCAATCACCACCAAGAACCTTCTTTCTGTTTTGAATCTCGTTCCACCTTCGAAACGATGACCGGACAGTCACCAAGAGCCAGTGAGATGGTGTTTAGAGAGAGGGAGATAAAGAGATGATAAGAGAACAAAGAGGTTAAAGAGGGGCGATGGTGATTGGACTCGGTGGGTGTGGGTGTTTGGACTCGGGTCTGTTTGGACGGGTTCAGGGGCTCGGGTCCGACGGGTTCAGGGGCACGGGTCTGTTTGGACTCGGTGGGTGTGGGTGTTTGGACTCGGTGGTTCAGTGGAGTCGGGTTTTGGTTCGATGGTCAAGCAGAGGTTGTGGTTCGTGATGGTGGTCAAAAGATTGGAGGCTATGGTGGTGGTTGTGGTGGTGGTGGTGGTGTGTGATGGTGGGAGGTTTAGAGTAGAAGAAGGTGGGGGATGTGGGTCCCACTTATTAAGTAAAAATATTAAAAAATAAAAGTGTAGGCAAAAAGTCAGAAATACCCTCCAACTTAACGAGATAAGTTAACTGGGTTAGTGTCAGGGACGAATGTGGCAAAAAATCAAAAGCCTACGGACCCAGATTTAAGACGTTTGGGTTTTGGACTGAAGTGGCAAAAGTGACCAAACCTCAGGGACGATTTTGGCTATTAACTCGTTATATAAATGGGCAAATAAGATAGAAAACTAACTTGATTAGTTAGTTTTTAATAAAAATAACATTAGGGGTAAACTTGAGGGGCCTTTGGTGAAATATTTGGTCAAAATGAAATGGTCAATAGACACCCGAAAGGGGGCATACAAAATCAGCCAAGAAGAAGGCCTCTTGAGCCTTAAACCAAACCCTAAGTCCCTAAAGTTGAAGAATTGATGCAAGAGGTTGATGTAAGAGATGAAGGGTGTATTCTAGAGGGTCAATATTCAAGGATTAAGCTTTGGTAAGAACCCTAACCCCCAATTCGTATAGGGTTCGAAACCCACATGTGGGTTTGGATCAAAACACGTTAAATTCATGTTATTATTGAATATAAGTAATATTGATCATCCATAATGGCTTAAGAATGAGTTAGATTGTTGGAAACTTGCTTGTATGCAAAGATGATGATTTTAGATTTCATTAGTAGCTTTGATGTGTAACACCCGGCGTGTTACGGTTCTCATTAACGGGTCGGTTCGTACCCGACCATCCGACTATTAATTTATAATATTTGATTGTTTTAAAGTCTGCAGCCAAACGCCCCTTTATTTTCCTTTATCTTCTGCTAAATCTGTTACCAAACACCCCTCTAGTCAACTCTTATACCCATTACCAAACACTCCTAATTTGTGTTTAAGTGTAAAAACCCCCATCTCCTTCTATGTTTCCTCTGCATATCAAACGCGCACACACACACACTTGTGTGTGTTGTTGAGGACTCCTCACTGGCAGGTCACCATCTCCGGCGCCGGTGGACCTTCCCCTCCGGTGGTTCACTTTCCTCCTTTGTAAGTCTCTCTATTAAACCTGTCCTCCACATCCCTCTCATAACCATCATCGGTTCCGTGACCTGCAACTATCATCCTAATCAGACAGTCACCAAGATCCGGTGACTGTCTCCTGTTACTGATATTATCACCACCGCAACCTCTCCCCTGATTTGATTATAACCGATACCTTTTTATATTCACCATCGAACCTTACCTCATGAACCTGTTCTCTGCTTCTAAAACTTATAATAATCTCTTAGTCTTGTAACCGGACATTCACAAAGTCATGGTGACTGTCATCTGGCTCTTATAACCCTCAACCTATCCGTACCATCCTCTCATAACCAGTGGCGGATCTACAAAATTTTTTTAGTAGCAACGTTTAAGAAAAAAACAATTCGCCGTAGTTTCATACAATGACTTGCTATCACTCTTTTGCATGACCCAATTCATACTTTTGGTTTTGACTTGACGTTGTTATAATGTTTATGGTTTACTCCTAAATCAATTAAAAGAAAAAGGCTACTCAAATGCTGGATTGCTACCTAATTCCTAAAGCCTAAATTAATTATCAAATAACAAATCTCTAAATCAATCAACTACTGAATTGCTACCTAATTTCTAAAGCCTAAATCAATTAACAAACAACAAATCCCTAAGCTTGTTGACCCGAAATGGATTGACAGAACAATGCATCAATTGATAAACAGTAAACCAGTACTTACTTTTTGAATGCCTGCTGTCCACTCGAACAAAACAGTCGACAACCGGAATGAAATATGGAATAGAATACAAAACCCCAACCAAAGACAACAACATGAACATATAAACCCTACCTCAGAAATCGTAACAAAGCAAAATTGTAAAACATCCAAAACACAAGTTATAAAACACATGAGCAAACCATTCAATTAATCAAAAACATTTACACTATAATCAGTTATAATATCCAACACCCAATTTATAATTACTCATTACTAAATGCCTAAAACACTTATAACAATTCAATTATAAAACACAAGAGAGTAAGGGTTCATAAGGTTTAAAAAAACTCACAATCGACTGTGGACAGGGGCGGCGCTCTACTCCTCCTTGGCTGCTGCTCTGGCTGCTCATGTTGGGAGGAGGAGGGACGGTGACGCAAAGTTAGGGACGTAGGGTAAGGGTTCATATTTCAGAAGGTTTGGTTGCTGCTCTGCTCTGCTCCTTTGCTGCATGAAAAAGAACAGAAGGTTTATTTTGTTTTGGTTTTGTGAAGGTGAAGCGGGTTGGGTTGGGGACTTGGGGTGGGCTTGTTGTTGTTGGACTTGGATTAAAGGGGGGTGGGGTGGTTTGTTGGTGAATGGTGGACTTGGGTTTAATGGTTGGGATATTATTATAATTAGAGTAGATTAGTTATTTTTTTGGTTATTATTAGTCGAATTCGATAAATATTTTTCCGAGTAACGTAACGTGGTAACGCATAATTTCATTTAGTAGTAAGTTAACATTTATTAAATTTTAGTAGCAACGTAAATTTCATTTTAGTAGTAACGTTTTTGAAAAATCATAAAAAAAAATGAAAATTTTCCACTACATTCGCGAAGTTGAGTAGCAGTGGGCGCGGTCCCTAGCAATGAGCTAGGTCCGCCCCTGCTGATAACTCACCTATTATATATAGTTATGGTGTGTCTGATAGAGTCTTTGATTGCATGTTGTTACCGATTGAGTTTACGATTGAGTTCCGGTAATAATTGGAATGAAGAAATTTGCGGGTGGAGATCTACTAAGAGTTGAATTGAAAGTTGAAACACCAAGTACGAGTCAGAATCTTCTTAAAGATCCAAGTTCAATGGTGAAACCCAAAACTCAAAGTCCAAAGAAGAATGTTCAAGATCTCAAAGGATGTTTGAGCCCAAGGAAGGACGAGTAATGATTAAACGAACCATGTGTTTGAACAAGCTAAGTGGAGCCCAGAGAACACTGCAAGAGATCATGAAAAGCCTTGGGAGAATCAAGTTGAAGACATGTTCGGAATTAAAGACCCACCAATTTTGAGTCCGAAATTACGTGGGTGATTGTTGGTAATTTACGGACTTCAAGTCACAAATCGGTGAACTTGGGGGGGGGGGGGGGGTTCAATATTGAAAAGTTAGTCATAGTTGGTTAAGTTTCCTAATTATGTTATAATTATATTTGGTAATGTCTTGGCTAGCAAGTTTGGCTTAGTCTATATAAACCAAGTTGGGTTAGACATTATTAACAAGAGAGAAGAGAAACTGAGTTATTGTTTAGAGAAACCGAGTTATGGTTTAAACGTCTGTAATAAGTTTTTTGACGTTATATTTTCACATTAATATATTTGAGAGTTATTACATTCACATACGTGTTCTTATTATCAATTCATGGACCTAGTTATAACCAAAATGAAAATCTTGATAACTAGTCGCTTCAAGCAACAACGGTCAATATGGTCATATAATTTAATCATTATGGACCATATTATTAAATTATAGATAGTGGGATAGTACTCATGATGATAAAGTGCTATATACATAGTCATCTTCAACAACGAAAATGAAACATTTATTCCCACTTTATTATAATAAGATATTAAAAAAGCATAACTTTCAAATGGAACACAGCTGTGCAGATGGAGACATTATGTTACTATACAATATGTACTAATATTATACTTGAAACTGGAGCAACTTTACATATTGATAATCACTGATCAGCGTAATGAAGTGGAAATTTGGTTGTATTTTGGATTATTTTACAATAAAGTGAGCAAAAAAAATTTTTATTATATTATAATCAGCTTCTCAATGAAGACACTGATCAACAAAAATTCTATTAACCTCTTTGCTTCCATCCCATCAATTCTCTGAAATCAAATCAAAACCCACCAGAAACAAGCAATCCTTTTATTTCCAATGGCTATTGCTGAACTCTTTATTGGAGCAGTCATCACCGTGTTGGTTGAGAAGCTGGCCTCAGCTGACTTCATCAGGCTGGCTAGATCCGCAGGAATCTCTTCGGAGGTTGGGAAACTGAAAAACACCTTGCCCCTGATCCAAGCTGTGCTTGCAGATGCAGCTCAGAAGCACTTAAGTGACACATCAGTTCAATTGTGGTTGAACCAACTCCGGCATCTAGCTTAGGAAATAGATGATGTACTCGATGACTTGGCCACTGAAGCTATCCGGCGCCAGATGAATCAAGAACATCATTCCAGCACCAGCAGTAGCACGAGTAAGGTATTAAAGTACATTCCAACTAAATTTCATGCTCTCAAGTACAGTCGTAAGATGAGTTCAAAGCTTGATGGGATCACAGCCACATTGTGTGACCTCATTGAGAAGATAAGTATTTTGGGTTTGACTAATAAGGTCGAAATACCAAATAGAGCTGCTTTTAGCAAACAGCTTGTGCAAACTTCGCTCTTGCCCATAAAAGACGTTATAGGTCGGGAAAGTGATAAAGAGGCATTGTTAGAGAAGTTGTTGGGTAGTGAGGCTTCGAGTAGTCAAAATATCAGTGTCATGTCCATAGTTGGTATGGGTGGGATTGGCAAAACCACTCTTGCTCAACTTTTGTATAACGATGAGAAAGTGAAGGATCACTTTGAACTCATGTCATGGGTTTCTGTTTCTGAAAACTTTGATGAACTTACTGTTATCAAAACTATATTTCAAGATGTTGGCGGGTACAATAATAAAATTACAACTCTAAATCAATTTCAAGTGGCCCTTAGGGAAAAACTTTCGAATAAAAGGTTCCTAATTGTTCTAGATGATGTCTGGAATGAAAATGGCCTAGAGTTGGAAAACTTTCAACGCCCTTTTACTGTAGGGGCTCATGGAAGTAAAATTCTATTGACAACACGGAAGGTCAATGTTGCATCTGCGATGAAGGCTGCTCAAGATTACTCTCTCGAGCTTTTGTCACATAAAGAGGCTCTATCTTTATTTGCTCAGCATGCATCAGATGAACAGAACTCCAATATGAATCAAAAACTGGAATTGTATGGTGATGATATCATCAAGAAATGTGGTAGATTACCTTTGGCTTTGAAAATACTTGGGAGTTCCTTCTATGGAAAATCTAGTGATGAAGAATGGGAGAAGATCTTGAATAATGAGATATGGAAATTTGATAAAGAAAATCAGATTCTTCCTGCTCTAAAGCTAGGTTACTATGATCTCCCGCCGCATTTGAAGCAAATGATTGCATATTGTTGCTTATTCCCGAAGGACTACATGTTTGATAAGGATGAACTAGTCCTTTTGTGGATGGCTGAAGGTTTTTTGTCAAAGCCAAACCAAAATGAGTCAATGGAGATTTTTGGTCAGGAGTGTTTTAAGGAGCTAGTGTTAAGGTCGTTTTTTCAGCATTCAAACAGTGATAAATCACGATATACAATGCATGACCTGATAAATGACTTGGCAAGGAGTGTTGCGGGAGAGTTCTTTCATATAATCTATGATAAGAATGAAACTTTGGAGAAATCCCACCATGTTTCATTTATCTGTACAGAATATAATGTGTACAAAAAGTTCAAGGCGGTACAAACAACTAGAAGCTTGCGAACTTTCTTAGCCATCTCGGTTACATGGTTACCTACATGGAAAAAACTCCAAATATCAAACAAAGTTCTTATAGAACTACTTCCCCGACTGAAATTGCTAAGGGTGCTAAGTCTATTTAATTGTGCAATCGAAGAGGTACCAAATTCCATTGGTAGTCTCAAACATCTACGGTACCTCAATGTTTCCTACACTGTGATCAGATGTTTACCTGAGGAAGTCAGTAACCTTCATAATCTAGAAAGCTTGTTGTTGTCTGGTTGTCACAAGTTATCTTGCTTGCCAAATAGTATTGTAAAGTTAATAAACCTGCGACATCTTGACATCAGTGATACTCCATTTTTGAATAAGATGCCCTTAGGAATTGGTAGGTTGACAAGTCTACGAACTCTATCCAAAATCGTTATCGGTGAAGCTCATGAGTCTAAAATATATGATCTTAAGGGCATGTTGCATCTTCAAGGTCAACTTTGTATCAAGGGGTTGCAAAAAGTGAAAAATGCATCACATGCAAGGGAGGCGAACCTACAACAAAAGAAGGGTATATGTGATTTGCAGATGGAATGGTGTGATGTCTTTGATGATTCTCGGAATGAAATATCTGAATATGAAGTACTTGAAGGTTTAAGGGCTTTTGAGAAGTTAAAAAGTCTCAAGATTATTTATTATAGCGGAACAAAGTTTCCTTGCTGGGTCGGGGATCCTTCATTTGTTTGCTTAACCGAACTTACATTATGTAAATGTACAAGTTGTACATGTTTACCAACACTTGGGCATCTACCATCACTTCAAAAGTTGTTTGTTGAAGGCATGTATGGGTTAAAGAGTCTTGGTTTGGAGTGTCTTGGACCTTCTAATTCTTTTCATGGTGATGCATTTCCATCACTTGAAGTTTTAAAATTTGAAGATATGAAGGGCTGGCAGGAATGGTCAACTATTGGTTGTGACAAATCTAGAGTGTTTCCTTGTCTTCGTGAGATATCTATCATAAAATGTCCAAAGCTGGATGTAGTGGCAATGGAGTTAATACCATCACTTCGCGTTTTACATGTAGAAGAATGTATTTTAGCGGTGTTAAATAGCATGGCCGGTGCGTCTTCATCAATTGCTGAGTTGAAAATACAAAATATTGAAGGACTTACTCAACTACATGGAGATGTTTTACAACGTCTTAAGGTAGTTGAATATCTCAGCATTTCCGGTTGTGGTGACCTTACATACTTGTGGGAATCAGGAGTGAAGGAATATGATATTCTTGACGGTTTACAAAAGTTGGAAGTAAGTGAGTGTGAAAATTTGGTATCATTGGGGGAGAAAGAGATGCATTTGAAATCTGTTACAGAAGTGAAAATTACAAATTGTGGGAGTCTCAAGAGTTACAATTGTCCAAATAACATTGAGAAGTTAGTAATGATGGCGTGCCCTTTTGTTACATCCTTGAGCTTCCCAACAATGGACGACCACTCATCCTCTTTAAAGATTCTTACTATTTGGAGTTGTGAAAATATGGAGGTAAGTTGGCTTGTCAACAAATTCTTGTCATCACTTGAATCTCTCTACATTTATGATATGCCAAGTATAAGGTCATTTCCCGAAGGAGGCTTAGTTCATCTCACCACGTTAACAATTTCTTCTTGTGATGGCATAGAATCCATTCCAGATAATGGGTACGGTTTTCTTCCACTTCTTTGTTTGAGGTACCTTAGGATCTATAATTGCAAAAATCTGAACTCATTTCCTCATGAGCAATTACAAAATCTCATTTCTCTGGAAAAAATGGAGATGACTAATTGTCCAAGTTTAGATGACTCCTTTCCATGTGGTTTGTGGCCTCCTAATTTAAGCTCCTTAACAATAGGAGAGTTAAAAAAGCCTATTTCAGAGTGGGGTCTGCAAAATTTCCCAAACTCACTTGTCACACTAGAGTTACATGGTAGAAATTCAGACGGCGTTGTTTCATTTGGTATAAAGGCGGAAGAAGATATGAGTTGTTCATCATCATGTTTTCTTCTTCCATCATCTCTAATTAATCTAGATATTCAAAATTTTAGGCACCTGGAATCAATCAAAGAGGGCCTGCAACACCTCACCTGCCTTCAACATCTTGAGATTACCGAATGCCGAAAGCTTAGAGATCTGCCAGAGACACTACTGCCTTCACTTTCAAGTTTGCATTTGTCTGATTGTTCCCCTGAATTGTTCAAAAAGTGTAGTACTGGTAGAAAAGGCAAGTACTGGCCCATCATCTCCAAAATCCCAGAATTTAAGTTATACCCTGTTTATGAAACCGAAAGTTCTGAAACAGAAAGTGAGTAAGCCATTGTTTCTGAAATCAACATCGACAAAAGCTGAAGCAGAGAATTCTTGATCCATCTATGCCATTCGTAACACCGAGATAACCCTCTGTACCGATTTCCAAGAACTTAATATGTGTTTAGTGGGTTCACTTTCGGAAGTCAGTTGCCCAGGCTGCTTGTTCTCGGGCCAGTTAATTTTTTTTTGCATTCAGGAGCCCAGGTATGTTCATATATAAATCTCAGTGCTTATAAATTTAACTACGAAAATATTTTAGTTTAAATGCAATATGTTAAACTAATGTTCATATATAGGTGTTAATCTTGATTTGAAGTTATAGCAAATTATTTCTCAGTATATATAAACTAACTAGCTTTTATCCCGAGAGTGTCCCGGGGTTGAAAAATATAACCATTCTAATAATACTAATACTAATACTAATAGTAATAATTATTACTTTTGTAATTAAATAAATAAAAAAATAACCTTGCTATAAGGTGACACCATGTGTTGCAGTGTTACGCGATTCTTTCTCCTAACTTCTCTTAATGAAGTATACCTATCCATCTTTAGAAGAGTAAAATTCCAATGATAGCATGGCGATTGGGCTAAATTTCAACATTGTATATTAGAACCTGGTTTAAAAGAAAAAAAAACATGATTAATGAATAACCTGAACACTTTGTGTTTTTTTCTTGTATGAACGAAACCCCATAAAAAATAGTTGTTTTTTTTCTCTGTTTTTTATATAGCACTATGGTACTCGTTGGAAAGATAATAAAACGCTCATTAATTTGGTGTAATTTTTTTCTTTAAAAAATCTCGTATATAAAAGATATTAACGTTTAAAAATGATGGGAGAAAACATTAGAGAGAAAAATATAAATTTGTTTTTAAATTCTTAAAGAGATTAGGGTTAGATAAGTGTAGGAGAATGGATGAAAACAAAATAAAAAATAAATTAAAAACTCTCACCTCAACGTGCCACGTGACACATTCAAAGGAGGGTTGAGGCCTCCATTGAATGCCACCTCATCAATATTCAATTCTTTTATTATAAGTTATAGATTATAGATAGATTATAGATGTATATATTAGAAATAGTGTCTATTATTGTGAGTGATTATTTGATGGGAGTTGGTTAAATATTTTATTTTTTATGATGCTTGGAGACTTGGGGACGATTGATCTTGTTGCAAAATAAATGTGAAGTTACAAAAATCGGCTATAATCAATAATATTAAATTGGAATTAAGATTGTGTTAAATTCGAATATTTTATTAGAATTTAGATACTTACAGATTACTTAAAATCAAAGTGAATTTACATACTTCGAAAATTTAAGTCGTTTTGAATATAATGTCATCAAAGTTTTTTACTTCAATTCACTTCTCTGAATGTTTCCCAATACCTTTTTTTATGAATAACCTCATGTTCATGTAAACATTATTTTATACGGATAAAAAAGCACTTAACTAATGAATCAAAACTAAATATGAACCATTTAGTCTACGGTCATCTGTTAAGTCTTTGGGAAATATGATTCGTTTTGGTGTGATATTTACCTCATGTTTTATGACTTTTGTTTCTCTACTCTGTTACTATAGGTCTTGCTACTTGGCGGCTTTGTTTTCAAAGTGTAGTTTTAAATTTTTGATACAAAGGTTGCAGACCAAGTAGGGGTGGACCTAGCTAATTGCTAAACAGAGACCAAGTGCAGGGTTTGTCTAGATGCGTTTGGAGGTTTACAGTCATTTTGCAAAAGTATGTGTTCTAAACTGCTAATATCTTCACTACACATGGTTTTGGAAAAGATTGGGCCTAGCTATGATACTTAGGGTAGACTTAAAAGAAGATAAGTTGTCTCATACACATGAGCTTGATTCAAATCATACTGATATTGCGTTATTGGGCCTATTCCATAAAAGTTATAAAAAGTTGTCCATCAAACTTCTAGGTCAATATTTCATTTTTCTGTCTTCTTATGTAATGGGTACAGATTTGGTAAAATGAACTAGTATTTATGTGATCCAATCAAAGAGAACAAAATATCGCATAACTGGGAAAAGGCGGATTTATAACATATACCAAACATATATACAAGAATGATAAAATGGTATGTATTGATCTTGTGCAGAGTGTGGGCCATTATCCAGTTAATTAAATTCAATCTAAAACAAAGTTTTAGTAAGTGTGAAGATATCTTGAAATTAGAATAAATATATGAGGATGTAGTTTTGACCCATTTACGTATGTGACAATTTGGTTGTGGTTTATTTCAAAGGATCATGGGTCAGATAAAAAATAAGCTAAAGAGGAAATATGATGGAGGTAAACAATAATCTAATTTTTATAAATTTTTTTAATGTGCGTTGATAACTTATTAACAGTCACCTTTCACCCTAAACATAGAATGAATGCGCCACCTTCATGGCTAAAATGGTTAATTGGTTGCATGTGGTAGCTAATTTAACACTTTTGCTTCTAGAATGTCCTAGCTAGTGGTTGAGTTACTTCTGTATGATATCAACTTCCATGGTTCTGCAAGAATCTTTTAATTAGACATTAGCATTTTGCAATGTATTTAGTCAGATTATAATTTATAAGATTTAGAAATTGTGAATTTATAACATGGCTCAAAATAATATAATTTTTGATTTTACGGTCAGTTTTTTTTATTTAAGTTTTGGTCGGCTGGTTTCCAAACCGTGACTAACGGTTTGGATTACGGTTTATACAAGAAACCAACCGTATAAAACCAGACCGGACAGTAAGAATTTATTATGATAAATATTTCATAATATATGTATATTGTATATTATAAGATATAGGTTGAAATAAAATTGTTTTAATTCTAATTAAAACCAAAGTATCGAAAGTGCATTCTAAATTATCAACAACTTCCATTTTTCCTACTAAGAATAATAATAAGATTTTACCTTGACTCTATTTCAGTTAAGACTCGGAGAGAGACGATGTATATTATAAGATATACGTTGAAATAAATTTGTTTTAATTGCATAAGACATTAGACTTAAAAAACAATTTAAAATCCATACCCTTGACTCTCTTTCAGTTAAGACTCAGAGACGAAGACAACAAATGTTAAGTTTCATGTTCTTTTTTGTTCTTACCCAGAGAACTTTTAAATGCAAAAACAAGATATTATAGAGCTTAAACCATGAAATCAAACCGGAACCAAACCGTTAATAATGGTTTGGTTTGGTTCGGTTTAGAAGTTCTATGGTTCGGTTCTGGTTTACAAATATCAAAAACTGTTACTCACGGTTTGGTTCTTGGTTTGATATAAAAACCGTGAAAACCCCCACTATATATGCAATTGAATGATCACCCAAGAATAAAAAAAAAGGAAGTAAAAGAAGTAAAAAGATGTTACCTTAACAACTAATTCTTTTTCCTTGATTTGATTTGAATATTTATGAAGAATTCTCTGATGAAATAGTTTTTTTGATCTGTTCATGATTGGTAAGTAACTCGGTTTTAGAAAAGTAAACGCTAATGACAATAATTTCAACATATAAAATCATAAGAGTGTTAAAAAAATTACTAATTTCAACATATAGTCACCAAAATTAATATTTTCAGGACCGGACCGGACGTCAAACCGGTCCTCTTATCGGTTCACTGGTTGAACCGGTAAGACCGGCTAACAGTCAAACGGTCCCAACACACACATACCGGCTAGTCCGGTTTTGACAATCTTGCAAAATATATAATAATTCCATTGATTGTAAACTTAGGTGGGAAAATGTTACCTGTGAATATCCAGTTCCCTAAGTAAATTAGCTTTCAAGATTGTCTCTGTTTAAAATAGTTTTCTTCTTTTCGGTATATATAACAATTCTTTCGATTGATTTTATAAACGTGTAACATATTATATTATATTTATATTAATAATATATGACAAAGAATCATCTATACACAAACGTAATATAGATCTTGATATTATCTTTGTAAATTTGTAATATATAATAATATAAATTAGTATTATATATTATATCACAAACTATACACAATAATCATCTATACAAATTTGTAATATAGATAAATATATTTTAAATTTTGAATAAAGGATCTTGATAATCTTTATATGATTATATAAATATAAATCGATCAAAATACTATATTAGTATTAAATACAGTTTAGCAAAAATTAGCAACCGCAAATAAAACGTTTAAGTAGATGAACATTTTTTATATAATTATCATAAACAAAAAGAACATACAAAATAAACCGTTTTAAATACCCCAACTTCAAAACAACAATACAAAATAATTGATTTGTTTTAAATAAGTATAAAAACAACGGTTCAACAACACCGTTGTATTTTATATCAAATAAAACAATTTAAAAAAAATACATGAACGGTTTAAATAGTTATAAAAAAACAACGGTACAATCCATCTCAACCGTTTTAATATATATCAAATAAAACGGTAATAAATAGTTTGTGTAATTGTTTTAAAAGCATTTGTTTTATAAAACGGTGGTTTGGCTTTTTACAACGGTCTGTTCAAACCGTTTTAAATAAAATATTTAACCGTTTTAAATGATGTTTTTTGTATTGTTTTAAATAAGTATAAAAACAACGGTTCAACAACACCGTTTTATTTTATATCAAATAAAACAATTTAAAAAAAATACATTAACGTTTTAAATACTTATAAAAAAACAACGGTACAATCCATCTCAACCGTTTTAATAGATATCAAATAAAACGGTAATAAAATGGTTTGTGTGATTGTTTTAAAAGCATTTGTTTTATAAAACGGTGCTTTGGCTTTTTACAACGGAGTGTTTTAAACCGTTTTAAATAAAATATTTTACCGTTTTAAATGATATTTTTTGTAGTAGTGTCAGTAAAGGGTTTTAAAGACGTAGAGGCGTTACCCGAGAAGAATTATGTATGTGCATTGTTGGTATGTCCCTTGCTAGTGATAGGTCTCTATAGGTCGTTGGCTAAGCAAATCGAGTGGTGTGTGGCTCGTAGTCATACTAGCCTGGTCCAAGGGGCACTACTACAAAAACTGGCATTTGCCACGGCAAAATCCTTAGCAAATCCATAGCAAGAACCCATTTTGCTACCGATTTGCTATGGATTTGGTCCGTAGCTACAAGTCTCGTCGCTAATTTATTTGCTACAAATTTTAGCTACGGAATATATATTTGCAACGAGTTTAGTTACCAAATGGGACGTCGCTATTTTATCTACGAATTTGCTACCAAAAAGTTTGCTACAAATTTTGGCTACCGTTTTTTAGCTATGAAATTTTGCTTCGAATTTTAGCTTCGAAATCCGCTACAGCTTAGTAGCTACGACAATTTTGCTACACGGTTTGCTACAAATATGTTAGCTACGCTTTGGTTTTGCTACCAAGTTTGTTGTGGAATTATAGCAACGAATTGGCTACGCATTTAGCTATGAAAATTTCCTTGAATATTGCTATGAGTATAACTATGGATTTTGGAGGATTTTGCTACAAATCTAGCAAGGTTTTTGCTACAAACTTACCTACGAATTTTGTTAGGATTTTTACAAATATTTTCGTTAATTTTTTCTGTAAAAAATATAATCAGATCTCAGCAAAATACAAAAACAAAACACATATGAAAGATAAATATTAAAACCAACTTGATTCATAGTTCCAACAAAAACAAATGTAACACAAGAAAGATCCAAAGTGTAACACGATAAAGATCCAAACTTTAACACGATAAAGATTCAAACTTTAACAAGATAAAGATCCAAATTATCTAAAAGCAAGACAAAAAACTTCAACATAACTCAACTTGGTGGCGGGTTTTGTGGCGCATTTTGTGACAACAATCGAATTCTCTCATTCATTTCGGCATATAACCTTGCACTTTTTCGATTTTCTCCATCATAGCATGTTTCTCTATTTTATCTTTTTCTAACTCCGCTATTTTTTCCTTCAATTGTTGCACCTATAACATCGAAAGCAAAAATACCAATTAGCATCCATTATCACACCTTATAAGATGACTCAATAAAATAGTTCTAAAAATATATATAACTAGTTCTAACCATATATAATTAACATCTTTTTCAACACTTTTGCAGCCATATATGCATTAGTTAAAGCCTGCAAATGTTTACGGATAAAACTTGAGGCTATATTCATGGCTATTGTATCGCTTAAATAACTATAAGCCACTAAAAAGATTACCAGTATGCATTAGTTAAAGGCTGCAAATGATTACGGATAAAACTTGAGGCTCCTCGTACCATTTAAACTAATGAAGAGCTACTTCAAACAAAAAGGAAACCAATGATACTTTCACATGATGGCAGTGTTCCAAAAAGTATTTTGTGATTGATGAAGGTCATCTCCTAACACTCATGTTATAATTGTTATGTTCTTTCATGAATGACAGTAGCTAGATGGCGGAATCGAATAAGGGGAAAAAAACTATTCTTTTTGCATGCTGCACATAGGAAAACAAATATACACCATTAGGATGTCTTTGGTTTAGATCTTTGTTTTTTATCTTCAGTGGTCTCAACCAAACAGGCAACCACAGAATGGAGTCACGTACATTCGCCTAATAGTGAGTTGCAATTGCCTTGAATATTACAAACAAACCTAATTCTAGGGGTGAGCATTGATGTGAGGCCGAAAGGTCCACATCTTTATAGTTTAATTCGTTTGTTTTGTGTGTATTTGTGTGTAGATTTGCCCGGAGTTAGCTACATTAGCGAGGAGGATGGAAAGAATGAATAATATGCTAAAATGGTGATTTTACGCGCTTAAAGTGGAGACCGTTGAGGAGTTTATCTAAATTTGGAAAATGTGAATGGAT
This sequence comes from Ambrosia artemisiifolia, assembly GCA_032199755.1. Classification (NCBI taxonomy): domain Eukaryota; kingdom Viridiplantae; phylum Streptophyta; class Magnoliopsida; order Asterales; family Asteraceae; genus Ambrosia; species Ambrosia artemisiifolia. The sequence continues at coordinate 38,594,885 of CM063528.1, read as the reverse complement.
CTGAAATGAAGATATTATTTGATGATGTGAAAGCCCTCTGAAATACGAACGCGTGGCCGCGAAAACGGACGAAAACGGAGTTGTAACGAAGATTTTACGAAGAAAACAAAAAAACACAAAATCTGAATTTCCAAGTCCATCGCGGACCGCGATGGAATTATTAATTCCGTAGCGGTCCGCGCGAGACCCAAAAATTCCGTTAAACAGCTCAGTTCAGATCAGATCGCTCGAACCTTCGCAACCCCTCGGCTCTGCCGAGTTTGGGGGCGATTTACCACCCTTTTCCACCCCAAAACACCTCCTTTAACACCCCACAATCATCTCCTACCACCAAGTGAAGTTCCAACAAGCTAGAGGTGACCCGAATCTGTGATGACAAGCGGAGGAGGCTAAGCTTCGGTGGCTCTATCTCGGGTGAATCTTTATTAGTTTTTGGTAATTTGATTGTGTTATGATTATTGTATGTACTAGCACGCCACTACTTGTGTGGATTTGAATAAACTTTGCTATTAATTTGATCAATTTATCTGCCACTGTGATTCCTTGCCTCACTAGGATTTTGATCGGTTGTAGTATTTGGGCTATTAGGTTGCACGCCGAGACTTTAAAAGGTGTCCTTAATTAGCTATTTCTATCCTAATATCCAAGGTCTCGTGACAGGGGATGTCGTCGATGGTCTTAACAAATCAGTAGCATAAATGTATAAAGAGGATCCCGGGAGAAAAGCCATTCATTTTAATTACTGTTGTCAATAGTTAGTTATTAGGAAACCAAACCAAAACCGTGATCTTTACTTTTCCGCATATTTACTTATTTGTCTATTTATATTTTTGTCAATTAAAACTATACGAACGAATAACTAATGCAAAACCGACCACATGCTCTTCGTAGGATCGACATCCGTGCTTCCCTATCTACATTAGTTTGTAGGTTTAGAAGTAGCTAAATATAAATTCTTTTGATTAGAGGCGTGACGACAAACCTCTATCAAAATGGCGCCGTTGCCGGGGAGCTAGTGCGCTTGGTTTTGTATTTATTGTTTGTTTGTATTTTTATTGAAAAAACTAAAAAAAAAATAGAAAATTTTAAAAATTAAAAAAATCGGAAAATTTTAAAAATAAAAAAAAAATGTATACAAGTGTTATTTAATTTTTATTAGATTTCACTTTGGGTATTCTAGCTTTTTGTGCAGGTTTCCTTCGCGAGCTTAGAATACTATGGATCGAGCCTATTCAACATGTATAGGTTGTGGTAGTCCTTATCACACTCACTTTGAGTGCCATGAGTATAGGCGACAATTTGAAGACGATAGGAGGAGATTAATTGAGTTGGATATCGAGTATGACGATGTCCAACCTTATTATCTCACTTGGGAAGATTTTTGTCATAACGCCGCCATGGAGTCTCATGATGAGCAAAATCATAGTTATTATGACTATGAAACCGAGGAGACGTCAATTGTAGGTAACCATCAAAATAATTATTATTATGAAATGTCAGAATATGGTATTCCTATTAAACGTTTCCATGATCAATACCAACTTCCTCCTTGTAAAGAAAAACCCAAAAAAACTAAATATAAAACCAAGGAGGAAGCCCAACTCGCTCGAATTGAAAAAAAATTAATTAAGATCGAGGAGTGGTTAACAACACCTAGCCAATCAAGTACAAAAAGAATTCATCATTTGAACTTGAAATGTAAATTATTATCGGAAAGGATAGCTCTAATCGAGTTTATGTCGCCCTTACCCGATAACATAAGAACTCTTTGGCAAGTTGAGGATGAGGTTATACCAAATCCTTCACTCGTTGAAGAGTCAACTTTGGAAGAGGTTGTTGTTTGTATTGATGTAGGTACTCCAAGTCAAGAATCTCACCAAATTCATCCCGTGCCGATTAACCTCATAAACAAGGATCGGGATGAAGAGTCAAAGGCGAATATTCGAAGGGTGAGATTACAAGACATTGGAGTCAAGCTCATGAGACGGGTCAACCACAAACACATCGGCTCACTCAACATGCCAATCTTTAAACGCTTGTTTATTTGGCATGTTCACTACCGAGCATACATTGGAAACTCGGTAGGCAAATGCGCGCTTAGACCACCTTGATTGACAAATAAGGTAAAGTCCGGCTGAAGACATTAAATTTAGCGCTTTTGGGAGGCACCCCAAGTTTAAATTTTTATTTTTGTGTGTTGTGTGCATTTTTGGCGTTTTTGTGTGTTTGTATTTTTTTGAGTGTTTTATAGGATTTTAATGCACAAACGAGCATGGAATGGATTCACAGGTATGTTGTAGTGTTGCAAGTCCGGAAATATTGTTTTCGGACATGTTTGGAAGTGATTTTGGCGAAAACGGGTCAAAAATTCGGCTGTGCAGAAGGCTGCTGATGTGCAGCGAATTTCCAAGCCTGGCGCGGACCGCGCGAGGATGGGTAATTCCATCGCGGTCCGTGACAGCCCCAAAAAAAAATAAAATAAAATAAAATAAAATAAAAATAAAAATAAATTAAAAAAAAAAATTAAAACCCAAATTTTCCAAATTACTTCATCTACACTTTATATACTTCCATTTTCTCATCCGAAAATTAAAAAAAAAACAAACAATTCGGATGTCCGTGTTCATTTTGTTTTATATTTTGTGCATAATTTTGTTGTGAGTTTTTGTGTGATAGGTCACTTCGCTCGTACTCAATCTCCATTCGGGCGAGGATAAGGACACTCTTGGATTGCGACCGAAATGCTATACAACCAAAGTGGACTTTTGGACCTCACGACTTCAAGATTTCGGGGAGTCGTTCTATCCTTATATATTATTTTTTTTTTTTTTTTGCGTGTGTTTAAAATTTTTGAAAAAAATAGTCCTTGTTAAGCATTAAAAACAAACACTAAAATTTTGTTTTGGTCAAATTTAGATCGTCCGAAATATAAATTCTTAATCATGCTTTAAATTGTGTTAGTCATATGAACCGTTTTCAACAAGTATTTTTAAGCAAAATATATAGATTTATTTGATCAATCTTAACAATTTAGTGAAGACAATTATATGTAGATATCGGCAACCCATATCCTACTTTGGTGAGATCTTGAGCTTTTACACTTTACATATACATAATTCCATATATATTTTCATTTGTTGAGTGTAAAGCCACTTGTTACTTGTTACAAAATTTGTCTAGTTTATACATGCTTAATAGTATTTATGTACTCATATATGTTAAGGCAAAACTTAGGAAAACCTTTTCATTTTACACCAATTTTTGTGTTAAACCCGTTTATACCATTACATACTATTAGATAAACCCTCTTGAGCCTTTACCCTTTCATTTGTCAAACCATAATTGTTACCCAATACCCGACCATTTTGTCCAGTTCAGATCTAGATCTAAAAGAATAAAATATTATAGATCTAGATCCGGATCCAAAAGAATAAAATATTATAGATCCAGATCTAGATCCAGATCTAAATCTATTATATTATATTAAAAAAAAAAAATTCAGAATTAAAAAAATAAAAAAAAAATCCGAAATAATAAAAAAAAAAATCCGAAATAAAAAAAAAAAAAAATTATTCCTATTTCTACATTGAGGACAATGTATCGTTCAAGTGTGGGGGTGGGGATAGTTTGTGTGTGTTTGTATAATCAGAATTCGGTTTTGACGTGAGGTTTGTCGTCTCGCCTCTATCAAAAGAATTTATATTTAGTATTTCTAAACTTACAAATTAATGTAACTAGGGAAGTAAGGATGTCGATCCTACGAAGAATGGGTGGTCGGCTTGAAGGCGAATATGCTAGATTTTATGTCACAAATTTTTATAGTTTTTTAGATTTTTTAACAAGAAATGTAAAGTTCGGTTTTGAGATTGGTTTGAGATTTATAACTAAAAGTAACAAGAATTCTGATTGTAACAATATTAACTAAAGTAGTAACTCTCTCCCGGGATCCTATTTATACATTTATGCTACTGATTTGTTAAGACCATTGACGACATCCCCTGTCACGGGACCTTGGATATTAGGATAGAAATAGCTAACTAAGGACACCTTTTAAAGTCTCGGCGTGCAACCTAGTAGCCCAAATACTATAACCGATCAAAATCCTAGTGAGGCAAGAAATCACAGTGGCAGATAAATTGATCAAATTAATAGCAAAGTTTATTCAAATCCACACAAGTAGTGGCGTGCTAGTTCATACAATAATCATAACACAATCAAATTACCAAAAAGTAATAAATATTCACCCGGGGAGAAGCTACTGTGAAGAGATTAGCCACGCATAGCGGCTGTAGACGCTTCAAACATGTTGTTTCTTGATTCCATAGCTTCTACAATGATCCTTGGAGTGATTTGGAAGAACTTGGACAAGATTTTGAGTGATTTTGAGTAAAACCCGAAGGTTTGACGTTCTCCTCAGTGGGTTTGCGAGTGGGTTTTAACAAAACCCTCAAGTGCAGAACAAGCTGGAAAGGAAACAGCTCAGAATCGCATTCATTAGTGTCGCGGACCGCGCCAGAATAAGGAATTCCCAGGCGGTCCGCGACAGCGTTAATTATAACAGCTGTTCTGGAAGGTTCGCGCGGACCGCGATGGGTTTATTAATTCCCACGCGGTCCGCGACAGGGCTAGATAATCAGAATTATAATTTCTTTGACGTTTTCTTCGGTTTCGCGCCCCGTCTTCGGTTCCAACTCGTATTTCCTCGCTTAAGACTTGTAATTTCATCGTTTTAGCATATTTTCTGTCTTTTCCATCATTCTCCTTATTGTAACTAATTCCCGGATAAACTACACGCAAAAACACACAAAACAAGCAAATTAGATTACAAAGATGTGGACCTTTCGGCCTCACATCACACCCCCACACTTATCTTTTTCAGTCCCTGAAAAACACTTCAAAACAAAATAAATATCAAAATGGTCACGCAAAGACATCCTACTTAAAATTCAAAATCATACCTCAATAGTGAAAGCATTAGATGTGTTATTTCAACAAGTCAAATAGATATTTCTTTTAAAACTAAATTCGCTTGATCAAGTTTAATAATCTTTTGAACTCATTCATACGTACACACCCCTCACAAGATTCACTCCTCTCGGTTTAATATCTGGATTAGCAAAAGATATGCTAATATTTTTCACTCCAAAGCAAACCTGAAACTTGTTAATGTAAATTTGTAAAGCTATCACACTAGTATGTAAGAATGCACAAAAATATGAAAAGGACTTATGGTTTTGGGCTTTGGGGTAAAGGTAGGATAAAAGTGGTTAAAAAGGGTTGAAAAGATAAAATGGGTAAATGGTGAAGTCGAATTTTGAATCCTTATTTCGAACTATAACATTGTCGAATAAATATCGACTTATAATACGAATATATTTTTCTTCTTTTTCTCATTTTTTTTTTTTTTGTAATACAACAACACAATACAAATACATGAATACAATATGGATTTCATAAATCGAACAAAATGGGTTTAGGAAAATTTGGTAAATTGTGGTTTAACAAATGAAAGGGTAAAGGTTCAAAATGGTGTAACTAATGGTAATATGGTGTGTAAACGGGTTTAACAAGAATTGGTGTAAAATGAAAAAGGTTTTCCTAAGTTTTTCTTTAACATAAATGAGTGCATAAATACTATTAAGCATGTATAAACTAGACAAATTTTATAACAAGTAACAAGTGGCTTTACACTCAACAATTGAAAATATATATGTAGTTATGTATATGTAAGGTGTAAAAGCTCAAGATCTTACCAAGGTAGGATATGGGTTGCCGACATGTACGTATAATTGTCTTCACTAAATTGTTAAAGTTGATCAAATGAATCTATATATTTTTCTAAAAAAAAATACTTGTTGAAAACGGTTCATATGTCAAACACCATTTAAAGCATGATTAAGAATTTACGTTTCAGACGATCTAAGTTTGACCAAATTAAAGTTTAATGTTTGTTTTTAACGCTTAACAAGGACTATTTTTAAAAAATTTTAACACACTCAAAAACTCAAAACTATGTTTCCCCACCCCCACACTTAAGATTGACATTGTCCTCAATGGCAAAAATGGGAAAAACAAATAAATAAGAGAACTAGAACGACTCCCCTTTCGATGTTGCAATGTATGAAGTCGTCTTGCAAAATTTCCATTCCGCTTGTATAGCATTTCGTTCGCAAGCAAAATAGATGATAATTCCCTCAATTAGCAAATAATATTATGAGACAAAACACACCAAACAATGTTAAACACACCATAAAAATAATAAAAACAAATATATACATCACAATCACAAATCATGTTCAAAATGTATCAAAATAAGAGAGAGTGTAAAATACAACCATAAGCACAACCGAGCTAATCAGCATCTGTAGAATCGTCAACCTGTCGAGGCTCAGTCGCTGAAGCTCCCTGATCTGTAGGCTGGAAATATGCAGGCACAACAATACCCTGACTGTCCATAATATGGCGTATAGCCCTAGCCATCAAATCATCCCGCTCTCTACTCTCTCTCCTGCTCTCCTCTACCTCGTGCCGCACCTGATCAATCCTCGCGAAAATCTGATCTCGAAGATCAGTCAATGTAAGCACCGGAGGAAGTGGTGGAGTCAGCTCAACACGCGGTATAATAGTAGGCTCTAGTCGAGCGGCCGCGGTGGCTGAGGACTCCGCCTGATCAGGTGTGGGACGCGGCCGCTGAGGTCGCGCCCTAGGCACCTCGCTCCAGCGAATCGGATCGGCTGGCGCACATAAACCAGACATCCTCATCTCATCCAAACTATACCGGTCCGTAGCAGGACCGGCAGTCAGCGCCTCTCCAGGATATCTCTCAAAAACGCCCAAGCGCTCTGCCAACTGCCCAATGTAGGGCCCCATCTCCAACCTCACATCGCGGCCAGGCCGTCGGGCCTTAAGTAAAGATGTCAAAAGGACGGCCGCGATGTTGACCTCAGTACCGGTCACAATCGAGTAGAGGACGAAGAGGTCCCTATAACTGCATTTATCCTGCCCATCGTGACGAGCAAGGATAGTGCATGCGATAATCCGATGAAGATATCGAATCATCGGATCGGTAATGTGTGTAGCGGGTATGCTCTGTGTGTACACACAATCACCGATCGTGTCCCAGAACTCCTCTAGCCTAATCTGGGACACTCCACGAGTAGGGGTGGTGTCAGTCTGCACCCCTCTCGGTAACAACTCGAATGCCGGTGACCGTGCCTCCTCCTCAGTATAGAGACCGGTAAGTACAGCGAAGGCAGGCACCGACATGGAGTACATACGTCGTCCTAAGGCGAACGTCACGGCGTCGTCGCCTAGGAAGTCAGTGGAGCGGTATAAGACAGTCGAGTGAAACTCGACTGTCAACTCCCTGTACTGCTGCGCAGTAGGCGTCAATGCCTGCAGCCAACGTGCTCCCAACATATCCCTCAATCTATCCGCTGCTCTAAGCGACACTAAAATGTCCCAGTGAAAAGTCCTGTGTCGAAGCAGGGTCATACCGATAAATCTATCTCTGCGATCGGCCTCCCGCGTCCCATCCTGGAAACGGAGAAGCGTGTGCGTCTCTAGTGGGCCCGGCTCTGCACCTGCAGCAGGTAGCTGCTCCGCTGCTGAATAACGGATCTCACGAGCCGGCCTAGCACCGCGTGGACGTCCTCGAGCCATATCTGAAAAATTAAGAAAACCTTAGTACCGCAGATATCGTTGATTATATATTTTTATGATTTTTCTATTTTTATTGTTTTTGTATTTTTATAATTTTCACAACTAAACGGAAAAATAAAACAACCGAATGATCGTATTGCATTTTGGTCGCGACCATTATGACGGTAATAGAAAAACAAACAAAAATGAAAAATTAAAAAAATTCGGGATACCTGTGTTGGAATTTCAATATCCAGACCGACTTTGCCCAAATGGAGATTGAGTATGGGCAAAGCGATCTAATCTCCTGTTTAATGACCAAAACAACAAGTATTCCCATAGACTCCCTAACGGACTCTAGCACACCAAAATATTAATCACACGCTAACTATTATTATCTAATCAACACACAATTATACTAAAATCGTTAAACAAGGATGAACGCGCAATTATGAAGTAAGAACAATAACACACCTATTATGAAGTAACGACTAGACGCCATAATTTTGTCAACTCGATTTGATTTGTGCCTATGTCTAAAATTATGAAATAACAACCCCACCCCCACACAAGCGTTCCCAATTGTCCTCAATTGCATCAATATTTTAATCTAGCGTTCGTCAACTAGTTATGATCATCGCCTATCAAAGCATTCAATAAGTAATAATAATCAAGGCATCGAACCTAAACTAGTGATTCAACAATACTCGCAATATCATGTATAACAATAATAACACAACCGAGCGATAGAGAGTCGTACCTAATGCGCACAATAACGGAATGAGAAAGACGAATAGGAACAGTGGCTCACCAACTCGGATTAAAATCGCGATCAGTGGGTGGTAGCGGTGGTGATTGGTGGCAGTGTGGTGGTTTTGATGATGGCGGTGGTGATGGCAGTGGTGTTGCAGGGTGGGTGGTGGTGACAGAAGGTGTTAGTGGGGCGGGCGACGGTGGTTGCAGAGGGTGGTTATGGTGTTGATTGGAGTGGTTTTTGGGTGTGGTTCGTCGGGGAAGACGAACAGTAAGTTATATTTTTTTTCAAATTAATTCGTTCTGTCGCGGACCGCGGCAGATTTAGGAATTCTGAAGCGGTCCGCGTTGGGGTTAATTATTTTTCTGATTTTAAGTAATTCGCGCGGACCGCGACAGGAATTAAAATTCCTAGCGCGGTCCGCGTTGGGTTAAGAAATTCAGAAAAATGTTGCTGCTGTTTGTTTTTCAACCCAACACGACCCGTTTCGAATATTACCAGCCAAAACCTATCCGGTTAACGTTCTGGAGACCTAAAACTTACCCGGAATCCTTGACATGTCCAAAGCGCTCCCCCGAATGCGTCCAAACCTTGTAAAACTCAACAAAACATGAAATTTCCAAAAACGCCACAAATATTAACAAGTATTAAAACTTAACAAAAAAATAAACATACACCTATATACAAACGCACACACACACTCAAACCTGGAAAATGAGATTTTTAAGTGGGAAAGCCTTGTGAAAAGCTTCCCGGTTCAACATGCGGATCCCATTCGCCATGTCCGCCCCAAAGAGCTATTGGCGGATTATTCTTTTCTTCATGTTTTGACTCACCCTTGGAGTCAACCTTCTTCACAAACTCAACAAACGGGTTAGAAATATTATCATGAAAATCTAATTTAATTTCCCGTGAGTTTACATCCAAGATCTTAACCGTTCCATCTATACAATTAATATTTGCTTTCATGGTTGCTAAGAACGGTCTACCCAAAATAATCAAAGGCGATGTGTCCGGTGGGTCGGGCTCATCATCTATGACTAAAAAGTCAATTGGGTATATGGATCCTTGGATTTTAACAATCAAGTCCACTAACATCCCCCTCGGTTGTGAAGTTATGCCATTTGCCAACACGACTTTTATATTTGTTTCTTTTAAAGGTCCAAAGTCGTATTGGTCGTATAGACGACCGGGAAGGATGCTAAAACAAGCTCCATGATCAAGTAATGCCTCTTTAAAGTCAAAACCTTCAAGTTCAATAGGAATTGAAGGCATGCCCGGATCTTGGAGTTTTGGTGGACATGTACTCAACAAAACGGCTCGAGCAAGTTTGGATAAATGTAAAATTTTGGAAGGCTTGCTCGGCCCGTTTTCATCCTTATTTGTTTCGTGAACGGGATCATTTTTCACAACCTTAGGTAATGTTTCTTTAGGTGTGGAATTTGTCAAAGTACCATTACCTTCAATCTTTTCATTTGTAAATTTTTCACAAAATATTTTCTTAAGATTTTTAGTTTTAAGTTGTGAAAGTAAATCCCGTTCATCGTTATCACAAATCTCAAGACTAGGAGCCACAGTTACCGAGTTAATCCGCGCGTTCTTGGGATTGGAAGTTGATGCTTGATGCGCGGGGTTCACTTTGGTGTCACTAGGAAGCGTTCCTTCGGTTTTCTTCCATTCGGACAGTTCACCGGCAACTTGACCCATCTGTACATTCAAAGACTGAGTAGATTTTTCATTAATGTCAAGTCTATGCTTTACAGATTGCATGTCTTGTTGGATTTGTTTTAGCAAGTTCATCATTTCACTTTCGTGTTGGTTGGATGGACTTGCGTTTTGGTAACTCTTTTGGTAACCACCATTATTTCCACCTTGGTAATTGTTTTGATTATATTGATTGCGTGGTGGAAATGATTGTTGGTTACCACTAGATCTATTACCCTGAAAGTTAGGGTTGCTTTGATTATTAGGGTTACCATAACTTAAATTAGGATGGTTTCTCAATCCGGGGTGGTATGTGTTTGAATTAAAATTAGACCAATTTCTAAGTCCACCCTGGATTTGATTAACCTCCTCTGGTTTACCTACAATGCTAGGACACGAGTCAGCAATGTGTCCTAGCTCTCCACAATGGCCACAAACTTGTGGACCTCCCGTTCCTAGCAGTGCCAATTGCTGCTCAAGTTTGGTGATCTTTTCCTTGTCACCTGTGTCCACATCCTCGACTGCCTTGACAGTCGCCTGCCTGGATCTTCTTTGCGATTGTGCCTTCCTTTTTGAACTTGTTGCACGCCTTTCCAAGTAGTCCCAGTCAACTTACTCGTCATTAGAGGTGAATGTGCCATTAGAAATAGATTCTAAGGCAAATTGATCGTCACTGCTTAAACCATCATAAAAAGAAATAATTAGTTCCCACAGTTGAATATCATGGTGAGGACAATTTAAAAGAAGCATTTTAAAACGACTAAAAGCCTCATGAAAATACTCCCCTGGTTGTTGAGTGAAGCCTCTAATGCTCCTCCGTGCCTCATTCATCCTTTGCGATGTGTAATACTCGTCTAAGAACTGCTGTTGCATTTCTCGCCATGAGCGAATTGAAGCTGGAGGTAATGATTGAAACCATGCTAAAGCTTTGTCTTCTAATGTAAACTGAAATAGTACTAGCATGATTTCGTCATCTGTGAACCCTTGTCCACCCACAGTGTTGCATCGAGCTACATAAGCTCCAATGTGCAGGTAAGGTTCTTCTGTTGCTAATCCATGAAATTTAGGCAAACTTTGAATTGCCTGTGATCGAACCTCAAATGTCCTACCTCGGCGTTGTGGAATCACAACAGTCGAAGGGTTGGTGATAATGGCCGGCCGGTAATGACTTTCAATCCCTCGGATGGGACCTCGGTCAAGGCGCCTAGGAATGCCTCCTGGTTGCATCTGTATTGGGGCATGCCATGGGCGGATGGGCCGAACTATCTCATGCTGCTGTACGGGTGGAACCTGCTGATACAACGGGTTCAATGGAAACTGTTGAGTGTTATGTCTTTGTTGCTGCGTCCTCCTCTGTACTACCTCGTATCCCGCGGGATCTATATCATCTGCATCTGATCCATCCTCAACTGAAGTACAGTAACCTTCCTCAAACCGATTGGCAAGGTTGGTAGTAGGTTGAGTCTGTGGAATGGATGGGTCAATATTTTGGGGGAATGAGGGTAGTGATGTGGATGATGGGTCATCGGGTAACATTCTAACATAGGGTGATGTGTGTGATGTAATGGGTGGTTGTTGAGTGGTAGATTGTTTTTGAGAGGATGTTTGACCTTGTTGAGGTCGAAACTCATCAAAGGTGGGCGGTATAGGCATAGTAGTGGATGATGTGACTTGTGGTGACTGTGTGACTGGTTGGTTAAGCTGTGATCTAAGGTGGTCACCAGGGCTGCCCATGGTGTCCACGGGTGAGGGCGGTAATGAGACTGCACGTGCCCTTTGTAGGATTCGGTTATTCCTAGCGGTTCTTTCTATTTCGGGATCAAAGGCTAAAGGTGAAGAATGTCCCGAACGCCTCGTGTGATGCATGCACCTGTGAAAGTACCTACAAAACACAAACAACAACAATAGGCGTAAATCTGCACAACACACCAAAAATAACAACAAGCGAATCTAACAATGATTTCACACAACTTAACACCAAAAATTCAAATATTCACCAAAAATAATAAAATTTAAAAAAATTCAGCAAAAATTCAGAAAAATAAAAATAATTCAGAAAAAATAATAAAAATAATAAAAAAAATTCAGAAAATAAATAAAAATTCCGAAAAATTCAGAAAAAAATAAAAATTAATTTTAAAACAGAAAAATTATTAAAAATTTTGAAATCTGATTTTTTATATTTTCTTCTTTTTACGGCTTTTTAAAAAAAAATAAAAATTATTTTTGTGTTTTTCAAATTTTTATAACGCAATTAATCTAAAAATACAAATCAAATCACAAACTAATAATTATCGAGCTAAACACAATTTCCACACTAAATCTATAAAAACAAAATCTTTTTATATTTTTCCAAAAATTTTAAGATCTAAACAAATCTAAAAACAAAAACACTAAAAATTACACAACAACTAAAATCCAAAAACTAAGGCAAATCTAACACAATTTTCTAAAATCAAACTAAGCGCACCTATTCCCCGGCACGACCACTTTTTTTTTTTTTTTTTTTTTTTTTGTAATACAACAACACAATACAAATACATGAATACAATATGGATTTCATAAATCGAACAAAATGGGTTTAGGAAAATTTGGTAAATTGTGGTTTAACAAATGAAAGGGTAAAGGTTCAAAATGGTTTATCTAATTGTATATAAATGTGTAAACGGGTTTAACACAAGAATTGTTGTAAAATGAAACGGTTTTCCTAAGTTTTGCCGTAACATAAAAATGTGCATAAATACTATTAAGCATGTATAAACTAGACAAATTTTGTAACAAGTAACAAGTGGCTTTACACTCGACAAATGAAAATATATATGGAAATATGTGTATGTAAAGTGTAAAAGCTCAAGATCTTACCAAGGTAGGATATGGGTTGTCGATATGTACGTATAATTGTTTTCACTAAATTGTTAAAATTGATCAAATGAATCTATATATTTTCTTAAAAATACTTGTTGAGAACGGTTCATATTACTAACACAAATTAAAGCATGATTAAGAATTTATATTTCGGAAGATCTAAATTTGACCAAACAAAATTTTAGTGTTTGTTTTTAATGCTTAACAAGGACTATTTTTTCAAAAAATTTTTAAACACACGCAAACAAAGATAAGGATAGAACGACTCCCCGAAATCTTGAAGTCGTGAGGTCCAAAAGTCCACTTTGGTTGTATAGCATGTCGGTCGCAATCCAAAAATGTCCTTATCCTCGCCCGAATGGAGATTGAGTACGAGCGAAGTGACCTATCACACAAAAATCTCACAACAAAATTATGCACAAAATATTAAATAAAAGGAACACGGACATCCGAAACATAAATTTTTTTTTTTTTTTATAATTTTCGGATGATAAAATGGAAGTATATAAAGTGTAGATGAAGTAATTTGGAAAATTGGGTTTTAATTATTATTTAAAAAATTAAAATTGTTTTTTTTTTTAAACTGTCGCGGACCGCGATGGAATTACCCATCCTCGCGCGGTCCGCGCCAGGCTTGGAAATTCGCTGCACATCAGAAGCTTCCTGCACAGCCCAATTTTTGACCCATTTTCGCCAAAATCACTTCCAAACATGTCCGAAAGCAATTTTTCCGAACTTGCAACACTACAACATACCTGGGAATCCATTCCATGCTCGTTTGCGCATTAAAAACCTATAAAACACTCAAAAAAAAAAAATACAAACACACAAAAACGCCAAAAATGCACACAACACACAAAAATAAAAATTTAAACTTGGGGTGCCTCCCAAAAGCGCTAAGATGATTGTCACGGAGTTTTGTAAGGAGTTTTGTAAGTGACGTACATAATGATGCTTGTAATCCTAGCTTTGGGTTATAAGTGGTAGTGTGCATGCTAATCTTGCAATAGTGGTGGTGGAGGTGCATCAGAACCCGGTGCGGGTTTAAGGGTTCAAATGGGTCCTAGGTGGTCCGACTTTAATGGTGCGCGGAAGGTTTCCTATGGAGGTGCTTGCGGATATGTTGACGGGGTTTTGGTTTGAGGACTCGGTTCGAGACGGTTAACTTGCAGATTGGGAAGCTTTGCAACCAGTGAGTTCTAATCCCCCTATTTTCTGTTTTAAATATTTTTGGGGCTATCATACATGCTACACCGGGTTTATTTTATTACATCTTAAAGTGTTGATTAAATTAAAGAGCTTTACGACTTAAATGTTTTTATAAACGTTTTCCAACGAGTCGGTTCTATAGTGATTAAATGAGCCAAGAGGTTTAGAGGTACAATTTGATGATACCATAACGAGAGATAGATAGAGTTATGAATTATAAGAGTCAAGTCTTGTCTTTTTTAGCCTAGATGGTAAATGGTTAGAAACATAGACGTTTCGTGTGACACTTGTAGAGTAATGAGATACGAGATATGTATTTGGGTTGTACATGCGTGGGGATACATGTGTGTCCTTGGATGTTCAGAGACGGGCTTAGTGGCCAAATTATATTGTTAGTGGTTAATCCACATAAAGATGTGTGATGTCAAGTTATAGGCACTTATGTGTGTGTTTGTGTGTGAGTGTCTGTGTGTTATGTGTAAGATGTGGCACCCTGGTGGTGTTTTAAGGAGTAAGCCTTAGTGGCGAAGAAGATTGCCGTTGTCCTTGTGACACGATGTGTTAAAGATGATTGTCGTTGTCCTTGCGACACGATGAGTTAAAGAGGCTTAAGATGATTGTCACGTTTACGTGATGAGTTTTGAGATTGTGACGGGCCATCGATGAAAGAGGATATCGACGTGTCCTAGAGAGGGTCACTTCTTTGTGATTTGACCAATTGTGTGGTAGGTTCCCACCTTATGTGTTTTATTTGCATTCATATTAGATAAAATGGTTGGTATGTGCTGTGTTTTGTTAAAAGATGATAATATAGCGTTTCATGTGATGAATTGTACTTGGGGGTTCCCGGTACAATTAAGAGGAGTGTAGATGAACTAGTCATGTGTAGTGACATTGTGTTGGAGAGGGAATAGTGGAACGAGTAAAAGAAGTTGCAGAGTCATAGTTGTGGGTCGTGACGGGGTGGTAAGTCAGTTATGGTTATGAATCGTTTTGAGTGGGGAGTTGATAAAATATCTATATAATTAATGATGATGATTTTTAAGGATATGAAGTTGGGTTTTAAATTAAAGTATTTTATGGTGTATTTGAAATACGGCGTAGCTGACTTTTCCATGTATGTTAGATTGTTTTGCAGGTTTGTTTGAGTTAGTGATGCATCTTGGCTAGTTGATGGGATTACTCGGGATAGCATGGATGGCATTCGTAGTTTTAGAAATTTATTAAATTTTTTTAAAACAATTTGTACCGTTTTAATTCTTTTTCCGCTGCGTGATTTTAATAAAAATTTTATTTTTAAATGGTACATTGTAATGAGACCCAACAGTAGGGTGCCTGGGTTTGGGGCCTTACAACAAGCAGCCTTCATTGCTTAACAATCTCGCCCTGGTAAGTCCTCTCGTAACTCTTCTGGTTCATTTAATACTAATCGTAGTCGTGGTCGTGGTGCAGGTCGTGGCAAAGGTAAACGACCACCTCATTGTCAGTTGTGTAGAACAGATGGACACTATGCAAACATGTGTCCCAACCTCGCCTTTTATGCCCAACGTGCTGTCTGGCCCAAGCTTTCCATGCACAGTGTAACCTCACTAAAGAATATCCCGACCGGACAGGTGACACAGGTGTGTCTGCTCATATGACACCCTCTGAGAATGACCTTACCCATATTTCGGGTATTTCCAGGGATGACTTTGTTCGTTTTGGATGAAAAACGTTCTTTACATGCTTTAGATATGATTCATTGTGATCTTTGGGGCCCTTCACCTGTCACATCCACAAATGGCTATCGCTTTTATGCCATTTTTATTGATGACCATTCCCATTTCACGTGGTTTTACCCACTTAAACATAAATCTGATTTTCATGAAGTGTTATCATCCTTTGTTCCTTTTGTTCAAAATCAATTATCCAGAAAAATAAAAATTTTCCAAAGCGACGGTGGTACCGAATTCACAAACCATAAAGTTCAAAAACTTTTTCAACAACAAGGTATACAAGAAAATGAAGCTAATGCAACCCCGGTAAAATGTTGCATTAGGCCCTGAAAAGGTTGCATTATGCCTAATGCAACCTTTTATCAAGGGTTGCATTAGGTGAAGTTGCATTAGACCTAATGCAACCTTTTTATAATGCAACCTTTTAATATACTAAAGCAACTTTTCTAACACTCAAATGCAACCTTTGTTACCCCAAATGCAACCTTTCTTACACTTAAATGCAACCTTTTCTTACATCAAATGCAACATTTTTTAAGGTTTTAATTCCAACAATGCAACCTTTTTCAAATGCAAATGTAGCTTTAGAGGATCATTGTATGAAGAATTTCTCTTTATATGCAATAGTATCTCAACGACACCAACATAGTAATAACATAAATATAATAGGTAATCTTATCTCATAATACAAATATGTCAAAACTTAAAATAATATTCTAATTACAATAAAGTTGTCAACTACAACAATAAAAACATAAAGAAAACCTCCAACTCGTCTTTAAGATCCTAAAGTACTCCGATACAAGCAACTTCAACTTCAAGCCTCACGTTAAATAATTCCATAAGCCCTAAGCCCACCCGGAACGGTAGCTATCATGCTCCATGCTCATTACCACTGTAAAAGGATCAACCAAAGCACTTCCATCTTCTAGCAATTTGTAGTTCCTCATTTGTTCCTTCAAAAGAAAATAACACGGTATTTAAAAAAAACAAAGACCAATAAACAAGTGATACAAGTTGCTTGTTGAAAATATATATCCTTGACAATACAAGTTAATTGTTGAAAACATCAGCCAAAATACTGACAAAAATAAACTTGGAACTAAAAACCCAATTCATATTACTTGTGGTTCGGTATTCAGGTTTGATCTAACCTGCATAATCAAAATGGATGTAAGGAACTCAAATATTTTACCTTATTTTAACTATGACTTGGTAAAATGAAAATAGTTATATAACTTAAACAGGCAAGCTAAAAACACATATACATAAGTCAGAATTATGAGAAATAAAGGAAATTATGATTTCAACAAATAACCAACTACAAATATAAAAAGAAGCAACCTAAATGTCAAAGTGCATATTCACATCAGAAGGTTTGGCATGATTACTCATATGGTTTTGTAAAAAGTTTTGATTACCTATAGAAATGAAGAATGATGCACCCCATTAGTTTAAACCCATATGTATCAATTATATGCCTTCAAAAATATGTATCACTCATATGTGGAGCTTCTCCATGTTTATATTTCAAGCCAAACATTGAATAATTACAACTTAATAACCTTTGTTCAAATTATGTAAAGTCGACAAAAGAACATTCAAATATTCAAATAGACTGGAAAGGAAAGTTAAATATTTCTATTTAAAATTTAGGGTCAAAATATTGCTATGGCTGATACAAACAGCTACGCATACAAATTTAAGTTAAACCCATGTTAAAGTAGTACATAATCAAAGTGACTCTATCTAAATTCAAACTAACACCAAATTTACATATACTTTTTGGCTTAAAGTAAATAGTGTTCTTTCTTACTTCTTAGTCTTAGAATGAGGATGCTTTTCCTGGCATAAGACTAACCTACAGATAGGAATAAACTCTTCTCTCATTTTTGCAGCGACAACATAAATTTTTCCAATACCAGCCTAAAGTAACATAATTAGATCATATAGTTCAATATGATTATATAGTCAAACTCCTAACCCAAAGGTATTTATAATATTCATAAATTAAAAAGTATAATCAGATTTGGAGGACAATCAAATATTTGCAGTAAAGTTTGTGAATGGATCTAAACTAACCATCCTAAATGTTTATAAATCACAAGTTCACAACCAAGGTAGGTCACAAGTAAAGCAAAGCAAATATAATTCTTTTTTAATTAAATGACTACCATCGCACTTAGAACAAGGCTGTAGATTATTATTGTAATCATATATAAAAAAACAGACAAAAAAGTGAACAGATCAGCCCCGCCCTACCTGAACTAAAAAACTACCTATTTTTGACATGTTATATAACCCTCCAACCAGTACTTGTACAGCTTGAATCTGATCTACTCATTATGTTTACAATATGTTTTTGCTGTTATGTTAAAAGAACAAATAAAAGTTGTATGTACTGATGACTAATATTGAATTGCACATCAATACATTAAAATATGCTATATAATATTTGCATTTTAATTGTGTGAGCTTAAAATGTGCTGACCAACATTCTTTCATGGACATTGCATACTAACTATGATTAGGACTTTTCTTATTTTTCTATTAATAAATGAAAATGTTTCAACTCATGATCAAATGAATAGACAATAATGAATAAAACATATATCTATTTTTTTATATATCATAAATATAGTACACATATAATGCATATAAGGTTGGTAACCTACTATTGTGCATCAAAACCTGGTAAACTAAAAAAAATGTGCTAAGCAAGTTACTTTCACTGATTCTAATACATGGAAAATGACGCATGTGAGCGCGATTGAAAAAGTTTTCAATCACGGTCTCATGGAGAAGTGACGCTCAAGAATGACATGTGTATAACCAGATGAAGACGACCCGTGTGAATCGTTTGCCAATGTAACCCGCATGAAAACAAAGTTTTCCCATTTTGACCCGCTTTGCATTTATTATATTTTTAAAATTGTCCCATCCTAGACCCGCCAAGAATATTATTTAACCCACAACAACCCATGGGATTTTATTTAAAGTTCAATTTATCTAAAAGATTGACAATCAGTCAAGATTGAAATGTAGAATTACATGTTGCAAAAGAGATGGCAAACTAATAGGTTTACAGTATACAATGGCCCAACCAAACCAGGATCCACGTACATGTGCCATTAATGTTATAGCTAGAGATAACATGTGTATTTTCCGGCATTTCATAAGGCATGAAATCCGGTTCCATTAATCTTGGTTTTAAAAAGCGCGCTCGTGGCGCGCTTAAGCGCAAAGCGCATCTAGGCGCAACCCTGTGCGCCTTATGTAACCCAAGGCGAGCAGTGTGAAAAAAGCGCAAGAAAAGCACAAAAAGCGCAACAAAAAAGCGCACTAAAAGCGCGCTTTTCGTACACATGATGTTTTTGTGCTTAAAATTGTTATACATGTAGCTAAAAAGGTTGTACATTTAAGTTAAATCATATATATACCTTATTTGTATCTATATTTTGAGTAAATAATGTTAAAAACCTATAGCATACATAAAAAAAAATTATATAATCGTCTTGCGCCTCGCGTACGAAAAGCCCACCACTTTTGCGCTTTGCGCCTCGATTTTAGACCTCGTCGCTTTTGTGCGCTTCGCGCTTTTTAAAACCAAGCCCATAATGCAACCAACAAGATAACCCCACAATATTTTCTTCTTAGTGCAAGCAATAACCAAATTCAGCAAACCTTAGAACCTCAACTTAATTTAGCTCAAGTCATTATAGGATGAAACTCAATTGAGATGAAAACTTGAATCACATTCACATAAGCACTATCAGCTAAAGATGTCTATGTCCATGCAAGAGTTCCAACAATCAACTTAAATTTATAGATTTAGATGTTTATGCACATAAGCACTATCAGCTAAATTTAGAGACTTAGATGCTTATTAAAACAATAATCATATTCAATTAAATATAATTGCATGGAAAAGGTCAAGAACAAGGCAGATTCAATTGCTAATAACCAATAAATAATACTCAAGAACATTAATTTAACAACAGTTACCTATCATCAAAAAATGATTTAAAACAATCAAGAACTTAAAACAATCAAGAATTTAACAAGAGTTACCTCTTTCCTTTTGACAGAATCCACTACACGGAATCAGTTCTTTTGTTGTACTTGATTCATTATCAGATCTACAGATACAACAAAAAAAGAAAAAAAATACAAAATCCATGTTAAAAATCATCAAACAAGAAGTATATTCACAACAACTAGGTTAGGGCAAGAAAACATGAACATCTATGAAACAGAAAGCTTAAATTATCAAGGAAGATAATCGCCAAAACCTGAAGAAAGGATTATGAAAGACAAAAGCTTATTGTTCAGATCAATTTCAACTCCCCACGAATCGCATTACCTAACAAAATTAACACACGAAGGTTCAATTCAATATGGGAAAAAGATAGAAGCGAATCTTTGCATAGTTGCTCATAAACAAATCAATGGCACATTATTAATCAATTGAAGATAATCGTTTACTTTTTGTTTACTGACCTAGGATTGAAGGTGGGTTAAAGCACCGATTGAACGACTCTTAACCGACGATTGAACCCGATCAACTTCTGAATATGAACCGTACTTATGATTGAACCACATATGATAACCGGAAATTAACTCTCATATATTGTTTGAGGGTGAATTGGTTATAGGGTTTGAGAGTGATAAGAGGGAACCTAAAATTTTGAATGTCCTATTGCCGCTAATCTTGAATGAAATCGGTTTGAGGGTGAATGGAGGGAAACTAAATTTTCATAATGTAATTGCCACTAATTGGCTTTCGGAATTGAACGGAGTTGATAGGTCTGACGGGATTTGAAAACCGGATGACGTAAAAAAAAATTAATAATTAAAATATAGATAATATGAGAAGATGCAAACGAGCTGAATCGAGCGCGAGGTCGTTTAAGTTATAAAAGCTCGAGCTCGCGCTCAAATAGATTCAAGTTTTATTTTTAAAGCTTGGGCTCATTTGTTATTTTTTATTAACTATAAATATTATTTTTTATATAATTTAGCTATTTTTTCATAATTTTATAATTAGCAATTATTATTACTTAAAGATATAGCTAGGATTCTAATTAAAATTTATATAAATGGTAGACTTGTTTAGGCTCGTGAGCCGCCTACTAATAAAGTGATGCTTAAGTCTATATATCTAATAAAGTGATGCTTAAGTTCAATATGCTTTGACTTCCCATCTATGACTGGATTATTAGATAAATGAATTGTAGACCTGTTAGTTGCCTTCTTATGTTCAGCTTCAAGATCCTTCAAAATCCTACTCAACCATATAGCCTGACAAGCTGCTCCAGTAGCTGAGATATACTCAGCTTATGTACTGGACAAGGCAATTGAGTTATGCTTCCTTGTACACCATGAAATGACTCCACTTCCTAATGAGAACACATTTGCTGACACACTTTTTCTGTCATTCAAACAACCACTCCAATTACTGTCTGTATAACCAGTTAACTCCACTGGTTGATTCTTCTTATATTCAACACCAAACTTTAATCTCCCTGCAACATACTTTAGAATTCGTTTTGCAGCTCCAAAGTGAGTTTTACTAGGATTCTGCATGAACCTAGATAAAACATTCACACTGAAGCCAATATCTGGCCTAGAATGCTGCAAACACATTAGTCCACCAATTAAGCTTCTGTGCTTTCCAACATCAACCTCATCAGTATGATCTTCCTTCCTATGTTTCTCATTAAAATTCTTAGGAGTTTCTTCTATTTTGCACCCGGCCATACCAAACTTGTTAAGCAATTCTTCAGCATACTTCTTTTGACCCATAAACACTCTGTCTTCATTTTGATAAACTTCCAAACCAAGGAAAAATCTAAGGAGCAACAAATCAGACATTTCAAACTCTCTCATCATACCTTCTTTGAACTGATTTAGAAGTTGTGTACTTGAGCTTGTGTAGATAATATTATCTACATATAAGCACACATAAATTATTCGAAGATTCTCAGCCTTCTTAACATACAATGTGGGCTCACTATAACTTCGTGAGAAACCATGACTAGTAAAATAGGAATCAATCCTTGAGTACCAAGCTCTTGGAGCTTGTTTAAGGCCATACAAGGCCTTATGTAGCCTATAAACTTTCTGTTCTTGCCCTTCAACTTCATACCCCTGTGGCTGCTCAACATAGATTTCTTCCTCCAGTTTACCATTCAGGAAATCTGACTTGATATCAAGTTGAAATAACCACCATCCTTGAGCTGCTGCAACAGCTAGAACAGTCCTAATGGTCTCAAAACGAGCCACAGGAGCAAAGGTATCTTGGAAATCAACCCCTTTCCTTTGTGAATACCCCTTGGCCACAAGCCTGGCCTTATACTTCAACACTTCACCTTTGGGGCCCAACTTGGTCTTGTACAACCATTTCAGACCAACAATATTCTTGTTGACAGGCATGTCCACAAGTTCCCAAGTTCCATTTTTATCAATTGCTTTAATTTCTTCTCCATTCTTCCTTGATCACTGCATCATCATAACACATTGGATCACAGATATTCAAGGCAAAGTCACATACCCTAAGTTCTTCCATAGGAGAGGTTTGCTCATAGACTTCTCTTAGGGACTTTGTTTTTATTAAGGCTGATGATGCATCAACAGTTCCTTGAACAGGGCTGGAAACAGGTTCAGATGGGCCAGCTTCATTTGTTGCAGCTTTAGTAGATTGATTAGCATGGTCTTCAGGCTATGTTGTGTCAGCAGGGGTAGTATTGTCATTTTCCAAGTCAAGTAGAGCATCAAAAACACTTAAGTCCCACAAGTGTTTGTTTTGCTCATTCTTAACTTTAGACCAATCCCATTCCATCTCTTCAAAACACTCTATATCCATTCTTTTAATTATCTGCTTGGTTAAGGGATTGTAGAGTCTATACCCTTTTGAGGGATAGGAGTACCCAATTAGAATGCACTTTCCTGATGTAGGGTCAAAGTGATGCCTCAATTGTCCTGGCTTCAATCCATAGGCAATACTACCAAAAATTCTTAGATTGTCCACTTTTGGCTTCTCCCCTGACCAAATGTGTAGGGGTGTCTTTACATCCAAAGCCTTTGTGGGAGACAAATTAAGGATATGCACAACTGTTGAGACAGCCTTTGCCCAAATGTAACTTGGTAGCCCTTTTGCCTGCAACATACACTATGCTCTTTCTACTATTGTTCTGTTCTTTCTCTCACTTACCCCATTTTGCTCAGGGGTATAGGGAGTAGTAAGTTGTCTCTTGATTCCATGTAAATCACAAAAAGCATGGAATTCATGAGAGCAATACTCTCCTCCCCTAATAAATTTTCCAGTTTGTTTCTCAACAAAAGCTTTAAACAGTTTAAACTTACTAAAACTTCAGATTTCTTTTCAATAAAATGAACCTAAGTCATCCTAGAGAAGTCATCAATAAACAAGAGAAAGTACCTGCTTCCACCAAGACTTTTAACAGTCATGGGGCCATACACATCTGTATGAATGAGTTCAAGCAGCTGAGTAGCTCTCTTGTTACTGATCTGGAATGGTTGTTTATGCATCTTCCCAAGGGCACATCCTTCACACTTGCCATATTCTTTCATTTTAGGGAGTCCATTTACAATGTGTTTGTTGTGAAGCTGTTGTAGAGCCTGAACATGCAAATGTCCAAACCTATAGTGCCATAACTTAGTTTATTCATGAAGTTTAGAACTGCCACCACTTTTTACTTTGGTAGCATCCAAGGGAAACATATTATTGGCTGCAATCTGTACTCTCATCAACTCAGATTGTGTTTCCTTATGCACTATAGAACAAGCATCATCATCAAACAAAAGTTCATACCCTTTCATCATTAATTGACCCACACTCATCAGATTATATTCTAAGTTTGGAGCATAATAAACATCATCTAGGTACTTATAATTACCATTTGTCATTTTAATCTTAATAGTTACTTTACCTTCAACTGCTAGGTCCTTCTTGTCTCCCAGCTTCACATTCAGCTTGAAATTTGAATCCAGATTCACAAAACTAGCTTTAACTCTTGTCATGTGATCATTGGAGCATCCTGAGTCAATGAACCAAAAACTTGGATTTTCTGCTTCATTTGCACATAAGGCCATGAACAAATAAGGAGTTTCCTCATTAGTTCCTTCTTCTTCTTCATTGTTTGCAGCTACTTTGGCTTGTTCTTCATCATTGAACCAACAATCTCTTTTAACATGCCCAAATCTATTACACTGATAGCATTGAGGACCTTTGTTCATGTCTTCACTTCACTTCCACGTGGAGAACCCGAATGTGTCCTCGTTGTACCTGTTCACGAACAAAATGAATGTCGAGCTCAATGTGTTTGGTGCGTTGGTGCTGTACCGGGTTGCCTGAGAGATAGACAGCACTAACATTGTCACAGTAAACTAGCGTTGCGCGAGATAGGGGAAGACGCAGTTCAAGCACAAGGTTGCGGATCCAGCAGACATATGCGACAACATTGGCAACGCCACGATATTCGGCTTCAGCATTGGATCTGGAGATGGTAGACTGGCGTTTGGAGGACCCAGAGATGAGATTATCACTGAAGTAAACACAATAACCGGATGTGGAGCGGCGAGTATCCGGACAGCCGGCCCAATCAGTATCCGTATAGGCAACCAGCGAATGCTGAGGAGCAGGCCCAAGATGAAGTCCATGATCAGAAGTACCCTGCAGATAACGGATAATACACTTCAGTGCATTCCAGTGATCCTGTCTAGGGTCATGCATGTGCATACAAATTTGTTGAACCGCATAAGAGATGTCAGGACGAGTAAAAGTGAGGTATTGTAATGCTCCTGCAAGACTTCGATAAGACGAGGGATCATCATGAGGTGGACTGGAAGTCGCAGACAGTTTGGACTGGGTGTCAACTGGAGTAGCAACCGGTTTACAAGAGCCCATAACAGCCTGATGAATAATGTCTTTAACATATGCCTGCTAAGAGAGAAACAAGTGATCACCATCCTGAGACACCTGAATACCCAAAAAATAAGAAAGAGGACCCAAATCTTTCATTGCAAATTCCCCGGGTAATATATTTAATAATCGTTCGCGTAGGGCCGTGGTGGACGTAGTGAGAATAATGTCGTCCACATAAATCAAAAGATAAGCAACGTCGGACCCATGATGATATATAAAAAGAGAGTTGTCCGATTTGCTTTGCCGAAACCCTTGCGTAATAACAAAATCTGTGAATCGCTGGTACCAGGCCCTTGGCGCCTGCTTAAGACCATATAAGGACTTCCGTAGATGGCATACGTGATCCGGAAGATCCCTGTGGCGAAAACCCATGGGTTGGTGCATATAGACTGTCTCTTCCAAGTTGCCGTGGAGGAACGAATTAGTAACGTCCAACTGATGAATAGGCCAAGACTTGGAAAGGGCTAAAGTGAGAACAAGCCGAACAGTAGTGGGCTTAACTACTGGACTGAATGTTTCGCCACAGTCAATACCTGTTTGTTGTTTCCGCCCATCACATGCCAACCGAGCTTTGTAACGCTCCAAGCTTCCATCCGACCTGAATTTATGTTTAAATAACCACAAACATCGTATAACATTCATATCAGGGGTCCTAGGTACAAGCTCCCAGGTCTTGTTTTTAATAAGTGCACTAAATTCA
Organism: Ambrosia artemisiifolia; assembly: GCA_032199755.1. Taxonomy (NCBI): domain Eukaryota; kingdom Viridiplantae; phylum Streptophyta; class Magnoliopsida; order Asterales; family Asteraceae; genus Ambrosia; species Ambrosia artemisiifolia. The sequence continues at coordinate 38,569,350 of CM063528.1, read as the reverse complement.
TTGGACATGGCATCGTACCATTCTGGAGAGGACAAGGCAATCTGGGGGTTCTTTGGGACAGGAACAATGGTGGAAGTGTTGAGGTTAAATTGGTGCTTGGGTTTATGGATGCCGCTCATGGAGCGAGTATGGATGGTGCGAGTTTGGGGAGGACGAGGAGGGGTGGGGTTGGTTGGGACAGAATGAGTCGGATCAGGTGAGTCCAAGGGATTGGGTGATTGAGGTATCGGGTCAGGAGAGGTGTGTGTATTTTGGGCTTGGTTTTGGGCCGTATTGGAGATGATGGGTGGACTGTGAGAGAGATTTGGGGAGTGTGGGCTAGTGGAGGATGGCCTGGGGGGTGTTGGATCAGAGTTGGAAGAGTTAAGTGGGCCAGTGGGTTGTATTGGATTGGAGGGAACCGTATGTGAAGTATTAGTGGGAGTGGTGGGCCGAGGGGGGTACAGTGGGCGAGGGAGTTGAAGGCGGATGTTTGTGTAGATAATCCCAAACTAAGGGAGGTATGGTTGGGTTGAGGAAATCGTAGGAGGGGGATTTGGTAGGAGATTGAATGGCATAGGGGAAGACGGATTCTTCGAAGTGCATATGTCGGGAGACGATGAGTTGGTGAGAGGTGAGGTCGAGACATTTGTAACCCCGATGATTGTCAGGGTATCCAAGAAAGACACAGGGATGAGAACGAAAATTGAGTTTGTGAATTTTGGTGGAGGGAGTGAGTGGGTAACAAAGGCAACGAAAAACACCAAGGTGCTCGTATTCCGGTGTGCAATTGTATAGGAGAGTGATTGGGGATTTGAAGTTGTAGAGTTTATTGGGTAAGATATTGAGGAGGTAGGTTGCGGTTTCGAGGGCATGGTGCCACATGTTGGGTAGTAAAGAGGCTTGTGCAAGGAGAGTGCGGACCATGTTGTTAATGGTGCGGATTTTGCGTTCCGCCTTACCATTCTGAGAGGATGTATAGGGACAGGAAAACCGAAATTGCATGCCATTATGATTACAAAAATTGTAAAAGTTCTGATTTGCATATTCTTTGCCATTGTCACATTGAAATTGTTTGATTTTACGTTCAAATTGTGTATGGATTAAGTTATGGAGTTTGGCGAAGGTTTAAAACACTTGTGATTTTGTGGCGAGTCCGCGAGTGGGAAAGTCCATAAAAATTAGTAAAATCATCCAAAAACAATATATAATATTTGTGACCACCCGTACTAAGTATGGGAGAGATCCATAAATCGCTGTGAACAATGTCAAATGCAAGATGAGTAAAATTAACTGAATCATAAAAAGGCAGTCTAACACTTTTGCCAAAAACACAAGATCGACAAAGTGTTTTATTATGTTTTCCATAGTCAACAAAAGATGATAATTTCAAAGAATGTAACAAATTGTTTCCAGGATGACCCAAACGTTGATGCCAACGATCTTGTGAAACTGCAACAAAAGATGATGGTTGAGTGGTCTTGAGAGGGAGTGGTGCAGTCAAGGGGTAAAGATCGCCGGTGCTATTGCATCGTAGGATAGGAGCCCGAGTTTTGACATTCTTCACAAGAAAGCCAAATGGGTCAAATTCAATAGAAACTATGTTGTCCGTTGTAAGGCGATGGACAGAGATTAGGTTTTTAATTATTTTAGGGGCAAAAAGGACGTTGTTAAGTTTAAGGGGTGGGTATGGTGGGGGTAAAACCTGGTTGCCTTGGGCCAATACAGGGATGGACATGCCATTATCAACAATAATAAATGTATTAGTGCAAGAATTAAAATTAGACGGGGAGTATATACCTTGGGCATTGGCCGAATGAGAGGAGGCACCAGTGTCCATCACGCCATGATCTGGTTGATTGAGAGCCAAGGAGTAAAGGGCTTGTTCAATGTCCGTGGCCGAGTATTCAGTGTGGTGTGCCTGGTCGGGTCGAGGGCCAAGAATACCTTGAGAGTTTTGGTTGTTGGGCCTGGAGGGGTAGGGGCATGGAGGTTGGGCTGATTTGTTGCTGTTCAGGAGCGAGGCCCACTGGGCCGAAGTCCAGTTACTCGGGAATACTATATAGGGGTGGTTGTTATTGGCAGGTGGGTTAGTGGTGGGTCTGGGCTGCTGGTTAGTGGGCCTGCCACAGGATTTGCCACGAGAGTTTCTGGGCCGTGTATGAGACTGATTAGTGGAGGTGTTTTGGGATTGGTTTTTCGGCTGGGTGTAAGAGGTGGCAGCAAGGGCGGACGCCGCTGACTGGGAGGCCCGTGTGACTTGGCGTTTCTTTTTGCTCTCCTCCATAGTGAGACGGGAACGGACCTCACTAAAAGGAGGAAGCGGGTCACGGTTTTGAAGTACGGTAGAGATATTATCGTATTGTTCGGTAAGACCGGTTAAAACTTTGAGGACAAGGAGCCGGTTTTCAACAGGAGACCCGACCCCGGCCAATTGATCCGCTAAATGTTTAGCATGATCGCAATAATCGGTTCGCGAATTCTTGGCCGAGAAAAACGGCGCGAGTGTTTTGATTATCAGTGAATTCGCGTTCCACTGCAGTCCAGGCATCAAAAGCCGTCTGCCCAGGCTGCAGTATGATGCGAAGCAGGGGTTGAGACAAAGTGGCGTAAATCCACTGCTTGACCAAAGCATCTAAACGATGCCAGAGTTGATCAACAGCAATTGCGGCAGCCTCTGCCTTGGCCACGGCTGCCGGGTCTGATGCGGAAGGAGGTAGGACAGAGGTGGGCAATCTAGGAGATAGGTGGGAGGAGAGTTCATAAGCTTGGCAATGGACTTGAAAGAGAGTTTGCCAAGTGGTAAAATAGGGGGAATCTTTTTCAAGAACAATGGGTATGTGGGATTTTATGTTGGTTACAGTTAAGGCTGGATGAAGGGATTTTGAGTCCATTGATGATGAAAAAGGTAGAGGATAAAAGAGGTGGAAGGCAGCAGAAAGAAAAGAAGATGCGGCAGAATTAGGTTAAGGATCGAAGGTAGTGGGTGATACCATGAAAGTGATGAAACCTTGATTTCATTCCTAGACTTTTCAAATATTTATAATACAAAAGTCATATCTCCTAATATGGAGGAGATTTTCTTACAATGAATAGATTAACTATAGACTATTTACCAAATATATAAAACATATATTATTAGATACCATTTGGTAGCTAACTATAATCCATGTTTGACTGCAGTTGAATTTTGACTTTTCCCAAAATTAATATCCATATCAGCCATTGACCCACAAACAGTTGATCTTTTACAAGTGAATGGCTCCATCCACTGCTCATGTAGCTTACGAATCATGATTTCTGGTTACGAGTTAAACTCTTTGGGTTATTTGTTAGAAATTTTCAACACATTTATATCAATACAGGACAGTCTTGTTAAAAAGAATAAAATCTTTTTGGACCAGGATAGCCGATCAATGCAGTAAACCAACATTGTCTTTGATTGGTTTAACTATTTATTCCATATTTTGTTCAGTGTAGAACGATGAAGAAAACAATACAACAACAACCCTCTGTATACCAATTATAAATATAAACAAGCCAATAAATCTTTGATTGGGTAGTATTTTATTGATTGTTGAGGGTCTATTGGAGTTCAGGAGTTGTATGTAACTCATAAAAATAAAAGGGCCATGACTTCCTAAATAGTTTATTTGGAAAAATGGATTATTATTTTGTTAATAAGTGTTTTTAATCATTCATATAAAGTATTAAGTAAACATGTAGATAATTAACAATCAAGACCTGGTCATACGATTTCTAGAAATTTTATTGTATTTTCAATAAAACAAATAAATTGGCATTGAATTTTATTTGTAGCACATGGAGTCTTATCCATTATTGTATTGGAAATTTACTCTTGTCCACACAAATGTAATTACTAAGTCCTCAGCTTCATCTTCACTTGATCACTTCAACCATTTTCAATCTAAAATCACTTAACTCCTCTTCTTCACCTTTCCATTTTCGATCGGAAATAAAAGTTTCAAGTTTTCAATGGCTGTTGGTGAACTCTTTCTCTCAGCATTCATCACTGTGTTGTTTGAGAAGCTGGCTTCCCCTCAGTTCTTCAGGCTGGCTAGATCTGCAGGGATCTCTTCTGAGCTCAAGAAACTCGAAAGCAACTTGACCCTCATCCGAGCTGTGCTTGCTGATGCAGCTCAGAAGCACATAACAGACACATCAGTTCAGTTGTGGTTGAACCAACTCCAGCATCTGGCTTATGAAATAGACGATGTACTTGATGATTTGCAAACAGAAGCCATGCGGAGCCAGTTAAAATCTGATGCTAGCACGAGTAAGGTATTAAAGTATATTCCAACCAAATTTCATGCTCTTAACTATGGTCGTAAAATGAGTTCTAAACTAGATGAGATTACAGCCTCATTGCGAGACCTCATTGAGAAGATAAGTATTTTGGGTTTGACTAATAAGGTTGAAATGACGAATAGAGCTGCGGCTAGTAAACCGCGTGAGCAAACGTCGCTCTTGCCCGTAAAAGATGTTATAGGTCGGGAAAGTGATAAAGAGGCGTTGTTGGGAAAGTTGTTGGGCGATGAATCTTCAAGTAGTCAAAATGTCAGCGTCGTGTCCATAGTCGGAATGGGTGGGATTGGTAAAACCACTCTTGCACAACTTTTGTATAACGATGACAAAGTGAAGAAGCATTTTGAACTCATGTCGTGGGTTTGTATTTCTGATGAGTTTGATGTATTCAAGATTAGCAAGGCTATTTTTCAAGCTGTAGGTGGAGGGAATCAAGATTTTGCTAATCTAAATCTGCTTCAAGTAGCCCTTGCAGAAAAGCTATCAAACAAAAGGTTCTTACTTGTTCTAGACGATGTTTGGAACGAAAATTACAACGAGTGGGAACGCCTCCAACGCCCTTTTACTGTAGGAGCTCCTAACAGTAAAATTATTGTGACAACAAGGAAGGCCATAGTTGCATCGATGATGGAATCTGTTCAGCATTACCATCTTGAGCTTTTGTCAGATGAGGATGCTCTATGTGTATTTTCTCAGCACGCATTGGGTGAGCAAAACTTTGATGTGAATAGAACAATTAAACTGCATGGTGAAGAAATCATCAAGAAATGTGGGAATTTGCCTTTGGCTTTAAGAGCACTTGGGAGGGTATTTAGAACAAAATCCAATGTTGGGGAATGGGAGGAGCTCTTGAACAGTGAGTTATGGAATTCACATAATGGTAGTGAGATTCTTCCCGCGTTAAGGCTAAGTTACTATGATCTGCAACCACATTTGAAACAAATGTTTGTGTATTGCAGCTTATTCCCAAAGGACTACGTGTTTGACAAGGATGAACTAGTACTCTTGTGGATGGCTGAGGGTTTTTTGTACAAGTTGAATGGAAACCAGGCAATGGAGAATTTTGGTCGAGAATGTTTTGAAGAGCTAGTGTCGAGGTCCTTTTTTCAGCAGTCAAACAACGTGAAATCACAATATACAATGCATGACCTGGTAAATGACTTGGCCATCCATGCCGCAGGGGAGTTCTTTTTTATGTTGGAAGATAAGATGGATGTTTTTGGTAAGAATGAAGCGTTGGATAAATTCCATCATGCTTCTTTTATCCGTGCAAAATTTGAAATGCACACAAAGTTCAAGGCACTACAAAGAGCTAGGCATCTAAGGACTTTCTTACCAATGTTGGTTCAAGGGCGAGGTATTAGGGGTCAATTCTACCTATCGGACATGGTTCTTGTAGAACTACTTCCACAACTGCAATTTCTAAGGGTGCTAAGCCTAGCTAATTATACAATCAAAGAGATACCAGAATCCATTGGTAGTCTCAAACATTTACGGTACCTCAATTTTTCATACACGAGTATCACGTGTTTACCTATGCAAGTCGGCGACCTTCATAATCTACAGAGTTTGTTGTTGTCAGGATGTCGTATGTTATCTAGCTTGCCAGATAGTATTGCACATTTAATACATCTGCGACATCTTGATATTAATGATACTCCACAGTTGAACAAGATGCCACTAGGAATTGGTAGGTTGACGGGCCTACAAACTCTATCCAAAGTCGTTATTGGAGAAGCCTGTGAGTTTAATATATATGATCTTAAGGGCATGTTGCATCTTCAAGGTCAACTTTGCATTGACAGGCTGCACAAAGTGAAAAATGCAGAACACGCAAAGGAAGCGTACTTACAACAAAAGAAGGGTATATGTGATTTGCAATTGAAATGGATTGATGTCTTTGATGGTTCTCGAAATAAATTAACTGAATATGAAGTGCTTGAAGGGTTAAGGCCTTTTGAGAAATTGAGAAGCCTCAAGATTTTGTACTACAATGGAACGGAGTTTCCTAGTTGGGTTGGGGATCCGTCATTTGATTGTTTAACTCAAATCACATTAATTGGCTGTAGAAATTGCAATTGTTTACCAACACTTGGACGTCTACAGTCACTTCAAAAACTGTGTGTCGAAAGCATACACGAGTTAGACAGAGTGGGTTCTGAGCTTCTTGGACATAGTAACTCTCGTGATGGTAATGCATTTCCAGCACTTGAAGTATTGGAATTTAAAGATATGCTGAATTGGAAGGAATGGTCAACTAGTGATGGTGAAAAGCATGTGACGTTTCCTTGTCTTCGTAAGATATCTATAGTAGATTGTCCGAAGCTTGATGTAGTGGCAATCGATTCAATACCGTCACTTCGCGTTTTGCATGTATCTGGGTGTTCTGTAGTGGTGTTAAAAAGCATGGTCAGTGTTTGTTCATCAATTAGTAGATTAGAAATAAGTGATATTAAAGGACTTACTCAGCTACATGGAGAAATTTTAGAGCATGTTGGGGCAGTTGAATATCTAAAAATCTCAGATTGTAGTGAGCTCACATACCTGTGGGAATCAGAAGCAGCTGCATGTGAGATAATGAAGAGTTTACAGAAGCTGGAAATAAGTAACTGTAAAGAACTGGTATCATTGGGGATGAAAGAGGCGCATTTAGGGATTAGCATGGGATCTGTTACAGAAGTGAGGATTACAAGATGCCAGAGACTGAAGAGTTACATGTGTCCATATAGAATTGAGAAGTTGTCAATAAGTGATTGCCCTTTAGTTACAGTTACTGATGTCCTCCCATCCTCTCTGAAGTTTCTTGACATTGGTTACTGTGATAATCTGGAGGTAAGATGGTCTCCCATCAACAGCTTGCCATCACTTGAATCTCTTGACATTCATGGAATGCCTAATATGAGGTTGTTTCCAGGAGGTTGCTTATCTTACCTTACTAGGTTAAGAATATGGGGTTGTGATAACATAGAATCCATTCCAGATAATGGTTATGGTTTTCTTCCATCTCTTTGCTTGAAAGCACTTACTATCTGTAATTGCAAGAACCTAAAGTTATTTCCTTATGAGCAATTGCAAAATCTCACATCGCTGGAAGAAATGGTGATAAAGAATTGTCCAAGTCTGGATTTCCCCTTTCCGAGTGGTTTGTGGCCTCCTAATTTAAGTATTTTAGAAATAGGAGGGTTAAAGAAGGACATTTCAGAGTGGGGGCTGCAAAATTTCCCAACCTCACTTGTTAATCTATGGTTATTTGGTCAAAACTCAGATGGAGTGGTTTCATTTGCAGCAGTAAAGGGAGAAGAAGATAAGAGTGGTTCATCATCATCATCTTTTATTCTTCCATCATCTCTAACTTCACTACATCTAAGGGGTTTTAAGGAGTTGGTATCAGTTTCAGAGGGCCTGCAACACCTCACCTGCCTTCAACATCTTATTATTAGCGAATGCCGAAAGATTAGAGATCTGCCAGAGAAACTACTCCCTTCACTTTCAAGTTTGCATTTGTATGGTCGTTCCCCAGAATTGAAGAAAAAGTGTATAAGAGGAAAAGGCAAGTACTGGTCCAAAATTTCCCTAATCCCTCATCTTGAGATACATTCATAAGCTGTGTAATAAATACCCTGTTTCTGAAACCAACATGGATGCAGCTGAATCACCACCGTAAATCAGTCCCCAATTTCAGATAACTTCATTTGTATTTTATGAATTCCGGTGACTATAACAAAACATTGAAGATGGGCCAATTCCTGAAGCTTTCTGGGCCCAATTTGATTTATTGTATTCAACACAACAGCTCAGGTATTGTCAATTAATTATTATTATTATTATTATTATTATTATTATTATTATTATTATTATCTATACAATGTTATTTTTATAAAAAACAAAGTGTGTATATAAATTTAAATAAGTAAATATTTTCAATTGAAATGCAATATGGTAATTCTTTTTTAGTTACGTATAAACTGGTTGTGTGAAATTATTTAATTACAGTTACAACATATTGTATTATGAAATATATAAACCAGGTACATGTTACTACGAAATAGGGTCTTGAACTTTGAATCTAAATATCATTACTGAGATTTATTATATGATGGGAGTTGGTTAAATTTATATGATGGTTGGAGACCTGTTGCGAAATATTTGTTAAGTAACTCTGTTTTGACCAATAGTCTCCAAATTGAAATTTTAATTTGTGTTAAATAAGAATTTATATTAGAATCTTAATACTTTTGGAATTACTTACCATCAAATGAAGGTAATTTAATGAAGTTAACTCAAGAAGAACATGGCTACATTGTAGGTTTTTGTGATTTATGAGTGGAGGCGCTTTACTTCTACATTACAATGTGCTTGCTAATAAGGTACGGACATCTTAGCCTTATTTTAATATGTAGTGTTTAGTTTTTGGGCATCTGTTTTCTTTGGAAACGCTGATACCTTTCTGTACATATATGATAGTGACTACCTCATGTTTTACGACACTTTGAAATGTGCCGTCCTGATACAAACTACCTTTCGTTTCTCTGGCATATATATGAACTGATATCAGTTCTAGTTAACTGAATCAGATTTATATTTTTTATGTTGTATGGAAGGAGTTGCATTATTAATTCTTGATGTATATAAGTTTAATATAGCTTGAGATCATAACATGTATTAAGGTTTGAATTGATAATTGATATGAAATGATTGTACATGAGTAGCACCATTATAGTTGATAATTCTTGTGGAAGTAATAATTATACATTAAGCCAAATGCTCAAGCTGAATATGTTTAATACTTGACTTGTAGTGATGAATTGCTATAAGCATTATGAAATTTAGCATTACTTTCCAAAAGTTTGAGGTTTAGGTAAAACTAATAAACCCGATCTTATACTTACTCATGATAAACTAATCCAAGTAATCTAGAAGTGGATGAACATATTGGTGAGGGAAGCCAAATTAGTCAATCATGTTGCGAGTAGGAGTGTCAATCATGTTGATATTTGTACATGGCATGTTGAATTGTTCAACCTGAAACCATATTTAATTCATGAAAAAAAAAACATAAGACAAACTCATTCACTAACACTATGTAACCCGCCACGACTCATTTAACCCTATTTATCTAAACGTGTGAATCGGGTTGGTGAAATGTAAAATGGGTGAAATGGGTATAAATGGAGACCTAAAATGCCTTAAAGTACACTTCAAAATCACACGTATTATGACACATGTTAAAACTTTTTTGAGCAAATTCATGGGTTTTTGGTACCTATATGATTGGTCATTGGTTTGTAAATTTGCAGGTTTAAATGAAGTTTTTAACAGTTTTGGAGGAAGACCAGTGGAGTTAGGATCAACAGCGATCTCAGTAAAAGAAGTGGAGAAACAGAATTCGCCAAGCGTGAAATGGACGGTCTTCATCAGTAGCAACATTCGACTAAAAGAAGTGAAGAAAAAGAATTTGTCAAGAATGAAACGGACGCTATTGAAGATTCCTCGTGCACAAAATATTCTCATTTTGTGGTTGCATTTGGAACACACGAAATGGACTGTATTGCACTTGATACGGTCAATATTTCACTTAGTGCAGAAACCCAAAATTCTTCTGTTTAATGAAGGTGACGCCCACAAGTGCGGGGCGATTTCTGGAGGGAATGAAGGCTACCGAGGAAGCTCTGATGGATACAATTTGAAGGCTTGGAGCTGTAGATTAGAGCTTTTCGGTTAGAAGATCATTCAGTGTGAAAACTTCTCGCATTTAACATTGATTTTTGGTTTGATTTCTTGTTTTTCAACATGAATTTGTTTTATCAAACTTCTTAATTCGTTAGTTAATGGGCTAATGCCCCTTTATCACCTAGGTTAGACCATGCTCGTTCAATGTTTTGACTTTTTAGTTTGACTTTTGACTATAAACATGTTGAATTTAGTATAATTCCGATGTCATTGCTTTTGATGTTCATGTGTCATGTGTGCTTATCATTATTGATTATATAAGGTGTTTATATGTTTTTATCGATTTTGAAATGTGGAGATAACCCTTGTTTTGATAAATTAATTCCGTGAAAAATATCTTGATTTTCGATTCTAACGTATGGTACTAGGAACAGCAATTTATCAATTGATTATATTAGTGTGCGTCCATTGAAAAGATTATTATGTTTTGTTAGGAGTCATTCTATTCAGTGTTTGATAGATTGGGTGCTTGTAAACATGAGACACATCTACTTATTCATGATTAGTAGTTTTTAAATCATTGGTTTTTCAAATCTAAGTTAGCTTCATTGGCCATCCGATTGACTACCTGCACATTGTCCAAATCGGTCTCCTAGAGTCATGGTGGCCCCACCTTCATTAATATCCTTAGACTCACTAACATTCTCTTTAGAGTTTGAAGCATCGCCTCGTTTGGCTACCTGCACATTGTCCAAGTTATTTTGTAATGGCTCAGACTGAGGGGTGTGGGAAGGGGAAAGCCATCGGGATGATGACTTGGCAGTTTCCCCGAAGGGGAACACCGCCCCCCCCCCCCCCCCAAGCAAGATCGGTGAACTCGGGGAAATACTCCCGTCCACCCCGTCCCTTTTCCCAATGAATTTTTTGAACGTTGGCCCCTTTTGAACGTTGGAAGTTACCGTTTGAAAAAAAAAAGAAAAAAATGTTTTATATATATATATATATATATATATATATATATATATATATATTATAAAACTTCAAAATCCTACCACCAATTCAAACCAATTCAAACCTACTTCACACAACACTCCATATTTTATAAACTTTACACCCTAATTTTTTATAAAACCACATAATAATTTCTAGCCTTTTTCACCTAATTTTATACAAGCATGAGTTCGTCGTCAGAAGAGGCAAACGTTGCCAATTTTTTTGCGAGCACGATGGTTGAAACGGCAAACATATTGTTGGAGTTCGTAAACGACAGTAGTGACGAGGAAACAAGTTCGGAACCACGAACAAGACGCGCCGCATTAAACAGAGATCGTGAGGGTATATTTTATTTCTTATACTTTTTAAATTTCTTATTTTGTTATATTTTATTAACTTTTTTTTTACTACTATTTTTATTGTATTTCATATCTTATATTTTAAAAATAGATTTTTGTTATATATTTTATTTCTTATATTCTTTAATTTTATCTAAAGGTGCACACGAACGTTTGGTTGCTGACTACTTTGCTGAGGACTGCGTATACCCAAACGAACTATTTAAGCGTCGCTTTAGAATGAGTCGCCGATTGTTTCAACGAATTGCCAATGACTTGGCTAATTATGATGAGTTTTTCACACTACGATATGATGCTAGAGGAAAACGAGGTTTTACGACTCTACAGAAATGTACTTCTGCGATTCGTCAGTTGGCGTACGGGACTGCTAGTGATTCATGGGATGAATACTTAAGGATGTCTGCTAGAATGAGTCGGGAGTGCTTGTATCGGTTTTGCGAAGATGTCGTGAACTTATATAGCAAAGTTTACTTGCGTAGGCCAACGAAGAACGAAATCCAAAAGCTTTACGCACACCATGCAGAGAGACACGGCTTTCCTGGCATGCTTGGAAGCATCGATTGCACGCATTGGCCATGGCGTAATTGCCCCACTGCATGGAAAGGGCAGTTTACGCGAGGTGACATTGGAGAGCCATCAATTATTTTAGAATCCGTTTGCTCACAAGACCTTTGGATTTGGCATGCATTTTTCGGAGTTGCTGGTTCATGTAACGATTTAAATGTTCTAGCTAAATCCATGATTTTCGACCGCATCATTAGAGGTACCGGTCCTGATGACTCTTTCGTGCTCAACGGGGTAGAATATAAGCACGAGTATTATCTAGCAGACGGGATATACCCAAGTTACTCATCTCTTGTGAAAACGATACAAATTCCCACGGATGAGAAAAGAAAAAAGTTTGCGAAATGCCAAGAATCGGCGAGAAAAGACGTTGAACGGTTATTCGGTGTTTTGACGGCTAAATGGCATGTTATTGGGCGGCCCGCACGTGCATGGCATCCAGAAAACTTGAGGTATATTATGTACGCTTGTACGATACTACATAACATGATAATCGAAGATGAAGGCCGCGCTATATGTGAGTATGACCCGAATGACGTTGAAGAGAATATCGAGCCGGTTGACGAGGGACAACAACAATCGAACCGGTGGGCACTAGAGGATAGTACCGTGCACAACAATCTTTGCACGGATCTAATCGACCATATTTGGAACAATTTTCGGGTCGATGATGTTGGTGACGAGTAGTTTGTATTTTTTTACTTTCTTTAGGTTTGTTTTTTTTTAATTTGTTTAGGTTTGTTTTTTTTTAATTTGTTTAGGTTTGTAATTTTTTTTTAATTTAAAATCTTTTTTTATGTGTCATCCGAATTGTTTTTTTTTTTTTTGGTATTATTTTCGTTTTTTTTTAATTTCCATGTAATTTGTTTTTTTAATTTTAATGAAAAAAAATACTCCCTCCGTCCCATTTTAAATGTCCTCCTTTCCTTTTTTGTTTGTCCCAAATTAAATGTCCCTTTCCAAAAATGGAAATGTAATTTCCAGTTTTGCCCATAAAAGACAAAACACAATCACCACTTTTGAGGATATTATTGTCATTTTACCACATACAAAGAAAAAATTTCTTAAAATGTGTGTTTTTGGAAGTGGGACATTTAAAATGGGACGGAGGGAGTATTAATGAAAAATAAAGTCTATAAAATAAATCAAAAAAAATAATAAAAAAAGGAAGGGGGAAGGGGAACCATTTCCCCTAGAAGGGGGAAGAAAAAGGGGAAAATGATGTGGCGCCGATGTGGACAAGGGGAAGAAAGGGGGAAGGGGAACCACACCCCATAGTCTCAGTATTAAACTTCTCATTATTGTCTGCACGCGAGAATTCATGCACAACATTTACTGCCACACTGTTTCCTATATCAGCTACCGTATTTATTATATCACCATTCGTATTAAATTCCTTCGCCAAGAACTGTTAACGTGCTTGTGTATTCCCATGCACTTCGTTTCCACAAGCCAACCGTTCATCTTCCTTATGATGGCTCGCCGAATTCCCTTTGAGCGGAGACATTGCCGGAGTAACAAAATTCCAATCCATCGGACTGATTACTTCCTCGCCTATAATCTCGCCTTCTTCCACGTCACACGGAACATCAGCCATGGAACCCATCGACCCAGCCGGTGACGACTGCTTGACTGATGATAACACCTCAATGATAGATTGCAGCTTTGAGTTTTTATCTTCGGAGATCCAGACCTTGTACCACCCAAGATAGTACCACCTCCTCCTCAATCCTCCTACCTTCCTGCGATAGGATCCAACAATAACCACAAGAGTTATCTGGATCCGACCAAGAGAAATCCGAACCACCAATTACTTTCCCAAAACTACCACTAATCATATAGAAAACTTTGTTGTCCCGTAGGTGGACTGGGAATAGAGGTACACAAACTGTGTTTTTTTTTTTAAAAAAAGTTAGGGTAATGAAAACTCAAAAGGTTGAGTTTGAAACTTGTTCGGGTTGAAAGTTGAAACTAGGTTGTAACTAATTTCAAAAAAACATATTTTTAGAAATACACAAATAGAAATCAATCTAAATATATACATGTATTCAAACTTAAATCCGACCAAAAAATTATACAAACTCACAGATTCTAAAATCATAAATCAATGAAAAAATTTCAACAAAACGATAAATACTACTACTACTAATGTCTTCATGAGATTTTGGTAAATCAATTTTCCTGTCAAATTCTTCATCGCATAAGAAGACGGATATCAATACCATATGTGAATATCAAAAACTGAGAACATAAAAAAGATGCATCAATGTCATCTATAAAAATAAATATCTGAATTATATCTTGATCAAAAACTGAGAATATTTTAGTTGATAATGTGCAAATATATCTTGATCTTATTTGATGGTTCAGATGATGAAGCTATCAACGGGGAACCAATATCACATAAACCCTAATAGTCAAACGGATTGCATTATCTATAACTCCAAATAGAATGCTGCAAGTCAACAGATCTAACTATGCGCATCAAATTGATCAACATTTCTTGGACAGCATATACAGTGCAATCCCTTTAACTATTGTCGACTCTTTAACATACTTAATCGTGTTAAAATATAGAGTTAAATGCCAAAATGGCCCCTGTGGTTTGACCCAAATTGCCACTTTGGTCACTTTTTTGAATTTTTTGCCAAAACCACCCCTCAAGTATCGAAAAGTGCCAAAATGACCCATATTTAACTGAGTTTCTAACTGAGGATGGAAAGTCAGTTAAGTATCAGGGGCATTTTCGTCATTTCATCTGTAAACTGAGTTTTTAACCAGATTGACTTCTTGTTGACCTGTCCTTTGAGTAGTTGACTTTTGTTGACCGCATCATCATCATCATCCCCAAAACACCCACCCATTTATATAAACCCTCACCACACCTTAACATCATCATCATCATCCCCAAAACACCCACCCATTTATATAAACCCTCACCACACACACACACTCCTCCCTGATCTCTCTTAACAAACACACACACTCTCCTCCCTGTCACCACCCCCAGCCACCGCCGCCGCACCGCCTCCAACCACCACCAAATCCGCCGTCGTCGTCTTCTTCCTCCTCCTCGTTTGTCTATCTCTCTCTCTGGTTACTCTCTCTCTCTATAACTCTATTTCTTATTATTATTATTATTATTATTGTTTTGCAGAGAAAAGTGAAATTAGGGACGGAGAAAGCGAGAACTGGCATTCGTATCCATCAGTAGGACGAACAGGATCAATGATGCCTACTGCTTCTGAAGTTAGACGGCGGCGGTTTAGGGTTAGGGTTCCGATTAGGGCTGAGGATGGAGGTCCTGTTCAGGCTGAGATCTTGGTGGTGATTGCGGTGGTCTCTGAGGTGGTTGCTGCTTTGGTTGCTGCTAAGTTGTTCAATCGAGTTTAGATTGTTATTGAACGTTGCTGCTAAGTTGCTGCTAAGTTCTAAAACATCTGTGAGGTCTTCGGATCTTGCTATTTGATACCTTATTGTGTTCAATATCTGAATCTTTGTAGTAAAATTTCCATTCATATGATGTAGATGATAATTAACTGAATTCTAATTGTTTGAAGGGACCTTGCTGTTTGATAGCTACATGTGTTTAAGGTCTGAATCCTCCTTGTAATCAAACTGTCACTCACCATGTAGACGATGATTTACTATATTCTAGTTGTTTGAAGGGACAATTATTGCACTGTTGAAACATGTTCTGCCTTATGATCTTTATATTTGATGCATATTTGTGTTCAATACCGAAACTTTGTCATGAAATTGTCATTCATGATGTAGACGATGATTAACTATATTCTAATTGTTTGAAGGGTGGTGGTGGTGGTGGCTGGTGAAGGTTGTGGAGATGGGTGGTGTTTATATTTGCAGAAGAAGAAGAAGAGGGGGGTTGGGATGAAATGATGAAAATGCCCCTGATACTTAACTGACTTTCCATCCTCAGTTAGAAACTCAGTTAAATATGGGTCATTTTAGCACTTTTCGATACTTGAGGGGTGGTTTTGGCAAAAAATTCAAAAAAGTGACCAAAGTGGCAATTTGGGTCAAACCACAGGGGCCATTTTGGCATTTAACTCAAAAATATATTAGTATATTTTTACTTTCAATTTTATCCTTGTTTTACATTTTTATAAAAAATAAATTGGGTTCTTATTTCTGGGTTAAGTTGTTTGTTGTTTCAGGATATTGGGCTAAGTGTTTTGGGCTGGTTGGAAAAGAGTCCAGGAAGATTAAAAAGGAGTAGCTATCTTGGTCCAGTTGTTGCAACCCATCAGGAGGAGTCCAACCCATCAGGAGGAGCCCATTATATCAAGTGTGTTTGTTTTACTTGATCTCTGCCGTCCATGTGGCGATCCGTGTGAGAGATTATGATAGAAGGGTTGAGAAAGCCAGTTGGTGTGCTTTCTCAACAGAAGCATCTATGCTCTCTATAAAAGGAGAGCTGATCACAACGTTCTAGGGTTAACACCTCTGAGTCTCAAACTTTACTCTTGTTATTCCCTTTCATTGTTCCATTTGATTTGGTCATAGAGATTGTCATCTAGGGTTTGTTGAATCTGGAACAACTTGTTTCAGATTAGAAGTCTTTGTATCCTGGTGATTTGAGTCTTGTGTATGATCGTTGAAATCCTGTGTCTGGATCTGTATTAGGTGTTAGGTTTTTCTTTGTAACCTTAAGAGTCATTGTATGTTTTGGTTATTAGACTCATTTAACATGGTATCAGAGCCCTAGGTTGTGTTCTTGGGGTTTTCTGATATTGATCTGTCGAATCCCTTGTTCGATCTGTGACCTGGGTAATCTGGTGGTCGATTATTCCGTTGTGAAGTTGTTGATTGTGATCTGTTTGGAGCTGATTTAGCTTGGATCTTGGATCAAAAGAAGTGCATATTTTCTTGTGCTCTCTGGTGATCAACCCTTGAAGGTTGACACTACGAGTTTGTTGGAAACCCTAACTTGGGCTATTCCTTTGGTGAGATCTTTCCTATCTGTTCTTGTTTTTTGTTTGTGTCTAGGAGCACTGACCGGGTTAGGGGGACCGGTATTGGCTCAACTGTGTTGTTGTTTGGGTCTAGTGTCTAGATATAGGAAGGCTCCCAAGTTAAGACCTGCGGTGGGGCCCCTGAGAGGAACCACTGATCTGGATCACTGACTTGGCTTCGCCAGTTTAGGTATTGTTTGTTGGATTGTGTTTTTTTTTTGTTTCTTCTGTGTTGTGTGTTCTGTGTGCTATTAGGGTTATTGATTGGCTGATTATTTGTTATTGATTGTGTGATTCTTTGTTGTGTTTAATATGGCTGGTGATAATCAGGATCCTCATGTTAATCAGGGTCCTGGTAGTGGACAAGGGTATGATGCTGGACCTATTGTCACTCTTGTGAGTAAATTGGATGCAAGTGATCCACTCTACTTACATGCTAGTGACTCCACTAATTTGACTATTATTAGCATAAAACTGAAAGGTACTTAGAATTATACTGTTTGGGCTAATGCTATCATACTTGGTCGTCAAGTTAAAAACAAGTTAGGATTTGTTAATGGTGATTGTGTTAAACCTACAAATGATGAAGTTCTTGCTAGGTAATGGGATGAATGTAATTCAGTAGTACTTACATGGATTCTGAACTCTGTGTCTGAAGAACTTTATATGGGTCAAGTTTATTCTAAATTAGCTTCTGAAGTATGGAAAGATTTAAAAGAGACATACAATAAAATTGATGGGTCAGTGGTTTACAACTCATATCAAAAGATAAACTCATTCAATCAAAGTGGTATGTCTGTTTCAGAGTACTATCATAAGCTAAATGTAATGTAACTTGATCAAATTTTACAGTTACCTTCCTGTACTTGTGATGCATCTAAAGAATTTAATAATTACAATCATATGATAAAATTGATGCAATTTTTGATGGGGTTGGATAGTGCTTATCAAAGTGTTAGGACTGCACTGTTGATTAGAACTGAGCTTCCCCCTATAAAAGAAGCATTTGCTATTGTTTCTAGGGAGGAATCCCATAGAAACTCTAGTAGTGGGTCTAAACAGTCTCAAACTGTTGGTTTTGCAACTAAAGTTGTTAATAATGATTTTATAACCAATAGTATAGTACTAAAAGAATTTCTAGAAATAATAATCAGTCTTTGAAATGCAAACATTGTAACAAAACTGGACATTTAGTAGATAAATGTTATGAAATCATTGGATATCCCTCTTGGTTAAGACCAAGACGGAATCAAGGGAAGAAACCAGTGGCTAACAATAGTGCTTCTGAGTCTACTGGTTCTAATGTTGCTACTCTTACAACTGAACAAGTGTCTAGGTTGTTGAGTCTTCTTCATGACAAGTCAAGAGAAGGGTCTCAAAGTTGCAACTTATCTGACAGAATTTTATGTGCTTCATTTGCTTGTTTTGGTTCTAAATTGTATTGCTTTGCTAGTACTGATAAAGGGTTAATAGGGATTGGTTGGTTGGTTGATTCAGGAGCTAATGAACATATGGTAAAAAAATGAAAATGGTCTATTTGATTATGTGGATAACTTTCAAATTCAGAGAAACCCTGGAATTAATAAAAATGGGCAATCCTGAGCCAAATCACGTTGTGTCTGACTTAAATATTAAAGTAAAACATCCCAATGGGACTTTTGCATTAGTAACTAAGATTGGTAAACTTAAACTTGCAGAAAATGTTATTTTACAAGATGTGTTAGTAGTTCCTGAATATTCTGTTAACCTGTTATCTGTACATAAGCTGGCTAGAGACAACAAGCTGTTTATAGGTTTTGATGAACATAAGTGTTACTTACAGGACTTGTTAACCAAGAAAGTCCTGCTGACTGGTGATCAATGTGATGGATTATACATGTGTAACAATTCTTGTTCTTTGACTATGGTGTGTTTTAGTAGTACTATAGTTGTTAACATGTGGCATTCTAGGTTGGGCCATCCATCATATCAAGTGCTAAAAATTTTGAAACCTAGTTTGAACTTAACAAAAGACCATGTGCCTTGTGATGTGTGTCACAAGGCCAAACAACATAGAGAACCATTTCCATTGAGTGATCATAAGAGCACTCAATTGGGTCAACTTGTGCACTTGGATGTTTGGGGACCCTATAGGGTAGCTGATAGGGAAGGTCATAGATACTTTTTAACAATAGTAGATGATTTTTCAAGAGCTGTGTGGGTAACTTTGATGAAACAAAAAAACTGAAGTGTTTGATAGAATAACAAATTTTGTTAACATAATACAAAACCAGTTCAATAAAACAATTAAGATTTTTAGAAGTGATAATGGGACAAAATTTGTTAATAATCAAATGACCATTTTTTGTAAAAATAAAGGTATCATTCATCAAACTACTTGTGCATACACACCCCAACAAAATGGGGTGGTTGAAAGAAAACATAGGCATCTACTTAATGTGGCTAGGTCACTATTGTTTCAGAGTAATATACCTATTAAGTTTTGGAGTGAATGTATCCTAACTGCTTCATATCTTATTAATAGGACACTTTCTTTAGTGCTTGGAGGGAAAACTCCCTATGAGTTAGTATATGGTTTTAGTCCCTTTCTTGAACACTTGAGGGTGTTTGGTTGTCTGTGCTTTTGTACCATATTAAATGAGTCTAATAAACTAGAGAGTAGAGAAGAAAAGTGTGTTTTTCTGGGTTACTCTCTTGAGAAAAAAGGGTACAAGGTTTTTAGTCTTGACTCTAAAACCGTCCTTTTTTCAAGGGATGTGAAATTTTTTGAAACCTGTTTTCCATTTAAGGAATCAAATGTTTTGGAAAAATTTGATGCTAATTCTGATAAAACCATAAATAATTTGAATTTTTTTACCTCTATGAAAGCACAGAATCACATTCAACCTTAGGTGTGGATGAGCCCAATAATGATAGAAAGGGAGAAGGTAGTAGGGATTCAGGAACACATGGAGAACAGCAACCAGATGTTCAGCCCACTTGACGTGTGCGATACTATACATAATTTTGCAATGAATAAACACACGTTTCTGCTTTAATATTTATAAAAATGGTTTAGACCTTAATATTAAAACACACAATAGGGCAAGTGTACCCTGTCATATATGTAGTAATGTACAGATAAGAACCAGATATCGATCCATGGACGCGCGCGGAGCAATGGTACTAAAACTCTATCCCCGATTCACCAGTAGGAAAAGATAGTTTGAGTTTGTTTATAACTAGATTAATTATAAAACATGTAAATAAATTAACTACGACTCCAAATAGAAAATATAACCATATAAACTATAATACGCCAATCCTAGCATGTCATCTACATATAATAAGAAATAAAGGCATGATCAACATTCCCATTTTCCGACACTTAGTTTCCCTCTCGGGCATCCTAACATGACAACTATACAGCAAGCTAACACGAATACACACGTTAACCACTTCAAGTTGTTTATTAGCGCGCAACTGATATGATCTCATGAGAATCTTTAAATATAAGTTAGTATCACCTTTCGGGAGTCCTCAACCGCACTAGTTAAGGAAAGCAATATCGAATACACAATACGACCACCTAGACTAGCATAAAGTAGAGCATTTCACAACCTATTCCGTTTTATCAACTTTGAACACAAATCTACTAAGATCGCCATTTTCACCAACATAACTAACAAAGATCATTAACCGTGTCAAAGATTGGTAACAACACCATTAAGCTTTTTAGACTCTTTTAGGTGCCGGTAAACATCTATAATCATTATCCGAGTGACTTTAACCAAACCAATACCCGGTTACAGTTTCATGGTGTAAACTTTATTAACAAGTTAACTAGTCTACTATCGGACGATTAAACGGACGGTTTCTTCAACAAGTAATCCACCTAACACATTCGACAATCATCAAAGTCATCCAAACACAACTACAAATCTAACAACAATGAAACAAGGTTGCGCTATGATCATCAAGATTCAAACATGAAAAACGCCAAATTCATACAAAACTTGATTTCATACAAACGGTTGTTTTAACTACTAACTATTACTAATGTTCTTGCCCGTAGGCGTACGATTAACTAAAACAACATCAAAATAGCGTACAAAATCAGATTTGGATCATAAAAAGCTTAAAGGATCAAAACATAAGAATGCTAAAGAGATGGATTGGATGATGAAGGATGGATCGGATGGATTCCCAAGCTTGTTCCACGCCTATGCAGCACTTCGTTAGCCCAGAAAATCGTCAGAAAACGTTCCCCAAAGATCCAACAATCGAACAGTGGGCTGAATGGAGCATTTATAGCAGAACAGAAGATCCGACCGGCCGCGTGGATGATCTAACCGGCCGGTCACTTTGCATGGGTCAGGCACGTTTCTCGATTGCTGACGTAGGCCTTCTAGAAGGTCCCCAGAAATATCAGGTTGCTGTGCGCGGCTGGTCGCTTGGTTCGCGCGGCCGGTCGGATTGGTCTGGGTGTCGTTCGCGTGCCGAAAACTCCGTTTTTCCTTCTGTTATGCTTCCGGGACATCGTTTAAGACCTAAAATCGTAAAAGATACCCAAATAAGTACCAATTCCTGTGTATAAGGTCAAAAACGTCTGAAAATGGGAGTTAAACGGGGACTTTTATATGTGTAAATTAACGTATATCACCACTATTAAAGGCTTGGCTGGGAGTCAGCAGCCTAATAGTGAGGGTTTAGAACCTGGTAAGGCTGATCATGTGATTACTGAACATGACCACAGTAACCTTTCTGAGGGTGACACACTCCAAGAAGGATCTGTACTTAGAAGATCTTCTAGGAATACAAGTTTTCCTAGAAAGCTTAGTGATTTTGTGGTGGAGGGGAAAGTAAAATATGGTTTAGAAAATGTTGTAAATTTTTCAAAACTTTCCTATGAAAATAGGTGTTTTTCATCTGTGTTAGACAAATATATTGAACCCAGGAATTATTATGAAGCAATCAAAGACGATAACTAGGTTAGGGCAATGAATGAGGAACTAGAGGCCCTATATAGAAATGACACTTGGGATGTGGTGGATTTGCCAAAGGGTAGACATAAGGTAGGGTGTAAATGGATTTATAAGGTAAAGTATAAATCATCAGGTGAAGTTGATAGGTTTAAGGCTAGACTAGTAGCCAAGGGATATAGTCAAAGAGAAGGTTTTGATTATGATGAAACCTTCTCCCCTGTTGTCAAAATGGTTACTATTAGAATTATATTCAGTCTAGCTGCTCAGAATGGTTGGAATGTGTATCAACTTGATGTCAATAATGCATTCTTATATGGGGATTTACATGAAGATGTCTATATGTCCTTACCTAAGGGTGTCAGTTCTGATTCTCCTAATAAAGTCTGTAAACTTAAAAAGTCCTTGTATGGACTTAAATAGGCTCCACGACTGTGGAATGAAAAACTTGTTGAGTCTTTACTTGAATTTGGTTTTACTCAAAGTCATTGTGACTACTCTATGTTTATAAAATCCACAGATTCTGTGTTTTTAGTATTATTAGTATATGTGGATGATATAATAATTACTGGGAATTCTGTGGATGAAATAGAGAAGGTAAAACCAAGTTTTAGAACCAAATTTCTAATTAAAGATTTAGGAGAGTTGAAATATTTATTAGGAATTGAGGTTAGTAAAAATGAAAAAGGGTTCAATTTGACACAAAGAAAGTATTACACTGAACTGTTAAATGAGTATGGTATGTTGGGGTGCAAACTTGTGTCAAACCCTATTGAACAACATCATGTGTTAGTCTAGTTGAGTCAAATAGTAAGCTTTTATCCAATATAACTGGTTGTCAAAAACTTGTTGGAAAGCTTATCTATTTATCTCATACTCGACCTGATATTGCATATTCTGTGCACTATCTGAGTCTGTATATGCACAAGCCTACAGAAGGGCATCAAAAGATTGCTTTTAGGTTACTCAGATATCTTAAGTCAGCCCCTGGAAAAGGGCTGTTGTTTTCTAAGAGTGATCATTTTGATTTAAATGTGTATGCTGATTCAGACTGGGCTAAGTGTATTGAAACAAGAAGGTCTGTGATGTATTGTAAAATACATCTATTTCCAGTGTAAAGTTTGTTTAGTTTTCGAGTCATTTAGATAGTGTTTTTATTAGTTTTAAGCTTGTACCGGTCTATTTCATTTATTTAGCGTTTTGTAGTTTTTTATTAATTTTGGGTCTTTTTAGTGTTTATCTATTTTATTTTATTTTTATTTGTATAGGTGTTAATGGACGTGGGAGCGTAAACGAGCAACTTTGGTCAAGTCAAGAATACCCGAGTCTAGAGCACCAAGTTATATTATAATACTATATATAAATAATAGTTTAATAATAATAGTAATAATAATAATAATAAATAAAAAAAAAAAGAAAAAGGACCGTGACTTTTTGTCACAGCCCAAACCCAACTATGTTTGAGGCTCCAATTACTTTACTTGGAGGCCACTAATTTCTTTAAGGGAGAAGGAAAAAAAAGCGGCCCATTATTGTTGTCAGGGGAGGCGGCATTATTATATGAGATTGAGGAGAATATTATTCGAAGGGGGCAACAGCGATTGAAGATTATTCTTCGACAGCAGCAGCATATTTGAAGAGAAGGGAGTCAAGTGTTGAAGCATAGGTGCCAGTACGGGTTGGTTCTAATTCAATTATTTATTATTTATTCTATTTGAAACCCGTTGTGAACACCATGAATTTTATTTATTTCCATTGTTTTGATTTTATCATGACAATTAAAGGCTAGACCTTTTTACTACCTAGGTGAAGATGATTGCACTTGTTTGATTTGTTTTCTTTTGGTTTTGGAACTTTTGGTTGTGGGTGAATTTTAGAGTAAAGAACTCTTTATTTTCTGGTTTGATGTATATGCGTATTTAGTTTTGTTTAATTAACTTTTATAAACTCCACTTGCGTTTTTGTGAATGTCTTTCATGTATGAATGCGGGTTAGGTTGCGGACTGGGTGTTAGCAACTAGTTTATGGTTAATATCTGCAGGTTATCCATAGGAGTTGTAATTGTTAGTTAGATAATTCTAAGTGTTCTACCAATTCTCAATAACTGTAAGGTGCGAGATTGTTGGTCTGTCTAGGGTGTTAAATTGCTAGATCTAGAGGCTTTGTGAGAAGATCTTCCTAGTTTCCCTAGTATTCCTTGTAGGCCAAGTCTTATCAGAAATATTGTAGTTACCCCTTGCACTTTCGGGTGTATTGTGACTTTCGTGCTGTGAGGTAGACTGTCTAGCGGGTACTTTAAGATTCGAGTAGGTAAGCCTGTGAGGGTAACCTCTCAACCGGTGGTTTAACAGCACAACAATATTCTAGGGTTTCCCCTTGAGAAGGGTTGAGGGTGTCTAGTTTATTCTTGTGTTTAGTATTTTAAGATCTCGGTTCCACACCAGTTCCATAGCCGTTAGAAACTTATCATTCATGTGTAGGATTCTAGCCTAGGTAGTGCCTTCCCATCATCTGATCCGAACTCCAGTTCCCAGCTTGTGTCTTTAGTATATTTAAGTTTTATTTTATTTATTTGCATTAGTTTGTTAGAAAAGCCCCCCTTTAAGCAACAAAACATTATCAAGTCAGTTTGTAGATAAGTAGTCGAGTCTAGTTTACGTTTTCTAGTAGAGTCTCGTGGGTTCGATACTCGGACTTACTTTAGCTGTACTGCACTGACCGGTACACTTGCCGGTTGTGTGGTTTAGGTTTAGAGAGTCTTAGTTTATAAATTTAAAACTTAGAGTGTCTAGTTTAGGTTAATTTAGTTATTTTTATTAAACCACTTTGAGCACATCAGTCTGTAACAGGCTTTTGTGTTTTTCTGGGAAACTGTTTAATATCCTAGAAGATCAAGAAACAGTCAACTGTTTCCCGCTCTTCAGCAAAAGCCGAATACAGGGCTATGTGTGCTAGTGCTTGTGAGGCCATATGGGTCAAAAACTTGTTGTCTGAACTAAAGGTGTTGGTAAATTTACCAGTTAAGATCCACTGTGATAGCTCAGCTGCTATATCTATAGCTGGAAATCCAGTGTTTCATGATAAAACCAAACATTTTGGTTTGGATTTGTTCTTCTTAAGAGATTTGATCTCTTTGGAAATTATTCAGACTGTCAAGGTTGACTCAGAAAGTCAATTGGTAGATATGTTCACAAAAGGTTTGTTAACTCATCAACATGATAACTTGTGCAAACAAGTTAAAATGGTAGATGAGTTTGGTTGATAAAATTGAGGGGGGGGGGGGGTGTTAAAAATATATAAGTATATTTTTACTTTCAATTTTATCTTTGTTTTACATTTTTATAAAAAATAAATTGGGTTCTTATTTCTGGGTTAAGTTGTTTGTTGTTTCATGATATTGGGCTAAGTGTTTTGGGCTGGTTGGAAAAGAGCCCAGGAAGATTAAAAAGGAGTAGCTATCTTGGTCCAGCTGTTGTAGCCCATCAGGAGGAGTCCAACCCATCAGGAGGAGCCCATTATATCAAGTGTGTTTGTTTTACTTGATCTCTGCCGTCCATGTGGCGATCCGTGTGAGAGATTATGATCGAAAGGTTGAGAAAGCCAGTTGGTGTGCTTTCTCAACAGAAGCTTCTATGCTCTCTATAAAAGGAGAGCTGATCACAACGTTCTAGGGTTAACACCTCTAAGTCTCAAACTTTACTCTTGCTATTCCCTTTCATTGTTCCAGTCGATTTGGTCATAGAGATTGTCATCTAGGGTTTGTTGAATCTGGAACAACTTGTTTCAGATTAGAAGTCTTTGTATCCTGGTGATTTGAGTCTTGTGTATGATTGTTGAAATCCTGTGTCTGGATCTGTATTAGGTGTTAGGGTTTTCTTTGTAACCTTAAGAGTCATTGTATGTTTTAGTCATTAATGAGATTGTATGAGATTGTATTAACTTTTGATGATTTTACAATGAGATGTACAAGAGTATAAATACAAGAAGGATAGCAACTATTGAGGAGAGAAATCCTCCTCTGACAAAAATAGAGAATCTATACATTGAATGCTTTGAATGAAATTATATGCAGGAATGATTTGAGGCAATTATTTAGTATTGCCTAATACCCCCCGTCAATGCGAGATGGAGGTGCTTGTAGACGAAGCATTGTGCGAAACTTCTCAAATAACGGTTTGGGTAAACTCTTTGTGAAGATATCGGCAACTTGTTTATCTGTGGATATGAATTTTGTGTTGAGATGACCAGCAGCAACTAATTCACGGATGAAATGGTAGTCAAGATCTATATGTTTTGCCCTCTTATGTGAGATAGGATTTTGACTTATGAAAAGTGCACTCTTGTTGTCACATAACAAAGTGGGCGGCCCCGAATGTAAAGTATGTAGATCACGTAGAAGATGTGTGATCCAAATAAGCTCGGAAGCGGTATTTGCCATTGCCCAATATTCTGACTCACAACTTGAGCGTGCTACCGTTGGATGTTTCTTGGCGCTCCACGAAACCATGTTTCCACCCAAGTAAATGCAATAACCGTAGGTGGATCTTCGAGTGTCAATGCAACGAGCCCAATCTGCATCAGAAAAAACTAATAAAAGGGTTTTAGGTGGCCTATCAAACGTTAACCCATGAGATAACGTCCCTTTGATGTATCGAAGAATACGTTTGACACGTTGAAAGTGAGTGGTGGTAGGATTTTGAAGGTATTGACTTGCTTGATTAACAGCATAGGACAGGTCCGGACGAGTAATGGTTAAATATTGAAGGGCACCGACAATAGAACGATAGAAAGTTGGATCATGAAAGGGTTCCCCGGTGGAGTGGAAAATGTCTTTGGTTGAGAGAGGTGTGGCAACGGGTTTGGAATCAAGGAGGCCGGCTCTAGAAAGGATGTCATAAGCATACTTGGATTGATTTAGAAATAGACCGGTTTTAGTATGGGTGACTTCCAAACCAAGAAAGAAACTTAAAGAGCCGAGATCTTTAATTTTGAACTCCTTGTGAAGACGACGAGTGAAGGTAGTGATAAAATTGTCGTTACCTGTTACAATTATGTCGTCAACGTATACAAGGATATAAATTAAAGTTCCATTGTTTTGTAATATAAATAATGATGGATCAGCTCGACTACATTTGAAACCAAGTGTGATGAGAAAAGAACTTAATCGTTGAAACCAAGCTCGCGGAGCTTGTTTTAAGCCATAAATGGCACGATTTAGTTTACACACATGATTTGGACGATTTTGGTCTTCAAAACTTGGTGGTTGTTCCATACAATCATCAAATCATATCATAACATCCTAAATCCTCCTAAATCACTCAAACGGGTCAAAACGCATATTATCATCAAAACACATCAACCAACCTTCAAACTCCTAGATTATCATCCTAACAACTCATCCATATCAGAAAAACATTAAACACACAAGAATCTCCAAGTTTTAATCATAAAATTCCGTTCTTTGCATGAATCATTAACATATAACTCATATAAAGGATTAGACTTGTTTTAAAACTATTTTTTTCAAAGGTTTTCAAAGACACAAAGTTCATAAAACCAGGTCTGGACCTTTAGGGGTCAAAATAACATGATAGAAGTTTAGGATGGATAACACACCTTGGATTTTGCTAAAGAGGATGTGTAAAGCTTGGAAATGGTAGGTTTTAGGGCAAAAACGAGTTCTAGAAGTTAAGTATGGTGTGAGAGAGGTTTGGGGCGAGTAAGGGTTTCACAAATGATGTTTTGCAAGTTAATTATGGTATTTATAGTTGTTTCTAGTCGTTCCTGATGTTACACGCAAGTAGGAACTGCAACAGGCAATTAGGAATCCTAATTGCCCCCTTTACAGGCGAGTAGCTTCCTAATTGCCCCTTTTACAGGCGAGTAGCTTCCTAATTGCCCCTGTAGGTGGCAATTAGGAATCCTAATCGCCCCCTGCAGGCTGATGTGAGTTTTCGGCATGTTAAAGACTATTTTAACACATATAAGCACATATTCACATACCAGCAGGTTATATAATGATTGAAAACACATAATGCATGATAACTAACACGTTCACATTCGTTCACCAATCCCGGGGACTCCAGACTTGGGTGTGTGCATTAAATGACTCGAGACTCATGTGTGTGTATTAAATTCGGCGATTCTACAAATCACCAATCCTTGTACCCATGGTTATGGACCGACTCCCAATGATCCCTTGGATCATTGTAACGACTCCCGATGATTCCCAGAACCATCGAAACAACACAACTGACCTAGTTAAGTGTAAAGTATGCACGACTCGCTAAGGTAGACTTACTAGTTTGACAAAAGTTATTAACATGGGTTTGCCGGGTGTCACATTATATGTATAAATAGATATTAAATTACAAATCATTCATACTCCAATTAACTTGTACAAAAGTTTTGAAAATCATTTTCATTTCTTTAGAAAACTCATTGATTTATAAATCATTCGTCGTGTATTCAAGAAATTTCGTATAAAATTATTGAATTATTCTGGTGTAAGTGACTATTCCTATAAAATCAAGATCATTGACCCTATGGTTAATCCGGTATTAATAAACAAAACACGAATATTACGCTCCAACTTAAACATTCCTATGCGAGTTTCCAAAAGTTTTATTTTTACTCTGCAAATTATGCAAGTCCATCAAAACTGAATATGCTAGAGATATATGAGTAATGTATTTCTAAAGAATTCCTCCAAATTTCAGATTAGAAATTAGGAAAAATTCCATGATAACTCAAATCGTTTTAAAATCTCTTCAGTGTGATTCTGTAATCTACTGAATTTGTTCCCATTTACTTCTATTCTATACACAAGTGAGTATTTCAATCGTGAGAAATAACGTAAATACCCTTCACCTTTAATTTCAATATTGGCAAACCAGTATTTAACCACCAACCACACGTCTCATTTTAAACAAAACCTTATACCCAAAGACTAGCTTTTCAATTTACAAATCGAGAAATCTATCAGTACTATAATTTCCTTTTATTCAAATCAAGTATTGATATTCCTTATATTATTGAAAGACCCCAGAATTTATCTCAACTTGACCATCATCACTATTATTATCATCCTTAGAAATCCCAAACCACTACGAGAACCTTTACCATACCTCTGTTCGAATCATCATTATCTTTAATCGAATCTGCATCCATATAGGTGCGAAGGGCCTTTTCGGCATGACTCTACATCCATACCCGATTGTTTTCTTTCCATCAATTTTCCTCTCAATATGAACGATGAGTATTGTTTACGACATTCTATAATCTAAATCTCTCGATGTGTATATATAGCAACCTCAGCTATGTAACACCTATGATCTCTTTCCGAGAGCAAAATAATATTTTGAATAGAAATATTATTACCACGAAATCTTGTGACAAGATAGTAAAAGAATATTTTGGGATCTATCTAAAGAGACCGAATTCTTCTCAATCAATTGAGTAACAATATAAATATCATCTTAATCTTATGATTTAAACAAGTCAGAAAGATTAAAAAGATTGGACTATTATATTGGATATTCTTCGAATATGAAAACATTCAAGAATGAGTTTCATCTCTTTGAAACAAATTCGACAGATTGAAAGTCTATTTCGTTAGACTCAGATCAAAATGTTTCCTTCGAGAATAATATAATTATGAATCTAAAAGAAAATAAAGATAAGAATCAGAGAATAATGTGTGAAGGACACATACCTATTGTGATTAAAATAAACAAGCACTTGAATATTAGGTGAGGTTAAATAGTAATTATGATCGCGACATAATTACAAATGAGTAGGAATTTATCAAGGAACAGTATGTTTGGGTCACGAATATATTAAAAAGATATAATAATAAGAATCCGAACTATCAGTGTATCATATATGGAGAATACGACCATATAACTAGCAATATAGTTAAAATTCCTTCATGGAATACGACTAAGAAAATATTTGCAGAATAAAAACCAACGAGTGTTCAAATTCTATGAATTAAAGAAATCAATTTATTGATTGCCAACCAAAATGTAAAACAATCATGTTCATCAGAATAAACATGGATGCTTCCACAATAATGATAAGTCAAATCTTTTTGACTTAAGAAATAACAATTGTTCCTATATATAAACTCACATGAGTTCTAATACAATCAAATTGGTAAAACGACCAAATGATAGCAAGTTGAAGATCATGAATAAGACATTATAGAAGAATTGATTAATCCTGAAAAGATAACCGACGGAAATCTATATGGATTCAGCAACCGGAAATGGTGGAATTCAATGATTAAGAAAAATCAGAAAAGAATAATTTCTATCTAATATATCAATGATTAAATACCGATTGGAATTATGTAAAGATCCAAACGGTACAATCAAAGTGAAAATGGAAAATAAATAGAATTATTTTCCAGTGAAACTCTCTGGCCAAAGAATGATGAACTTCCTGTTCCGAGTTAAAGGTTTGTGAGAGATATTCTAAGAAATCACTATTCTGGCAAGAACTATCTACATGAATATCCCAATAAGATAAGCCTCGCTTATAATGAGTTGGATTGGAAGATATGATAAATTTCCTATATAGAAATCTTATCAGATTGTGTTCTCAGACACCCAGAGTATAGACTTTCATCGAATATATAAATATAATTCAAATAAAAAAGAAAATATTATAATAAGAAGAAAGTATTCCAAGCAAGTATATATCATGAAGATAACGAATTTATAGTGTCTACTATAGATGGTTATCAGTATTCACTTGGATATTAAAAGAATGTAAATAAACAAATAAGAAGAATTATAAGAACAAGAGACATCAGATATGTCGAAATAATCAGAAGGCATTGGAAGTGCCAAATATCATAAGAAGGCATTGGATATACCAGAAGAAATCATTCTAATAATATATATATATATATATATATATTAAGAGACATTATCAAATAAAAAGTCATAAGAAAATGACTAATAATTTATAAAGAATGTTTTATGAGAAGAAATTGTATATTTTTATCGAGAGTGTCGACAAATTCCGAAGCAGTTTCAAGAAGAAAAGATTTATTACAGAAATACTTAATGCAATAAGTACTAGTGTATTAAAACCCGAGTGATAATCATGATTCTGAAAAAGAATAAATGATGCATTGTTATAAAAATCTTAAGTTAAGAATCGTAACGACGACTGCTACAAATAGATTCGAAGACTATAAGAAAGAAGCTACATATAAATTGACTGTGGAATTGTGAAAGCCTTATTCACGGTAATACAAAGAGAAAGTCAAATAATATGTATTAATATACGATGCAGTCAATCATCAATGAAATAGTCAGTTGAAATTTATTATCGATGATTTATGAAGAATCTTAAAAACCTATTTCCATAAGTCAAGATAATGAAAAGGAAAAGTGATAAGAATTTAATCCCAGATGAATCATTATCAATGAAAGAAGAATTAAAATAAGTGATTCACACTTAGAATAAAAATTCAAGAATCTTTTTTAAAAGACTCATCAATGCTTATGCCTTTCATCTCTCCAGAGATAAAAAAGAATTGTTGGAACCGTGTAAATTCAACAAGTTTCATTAGCCTTTTCTTACACCTTTGGCTCTGGATAAGACGCATCTGACGGTCTGAGAAACCTCTTGACTATACATAAATATAGGTATCGACCAAGGAGTTAACCATATTATATCGATGTATCATGAGAAACTTACAAGATAGAGATTGTAAAAAGAAAAAAAAAATAATCTGATATTTACCACGAATTATTTCTACTCTCTAAGAAATCAGAAGTACAATGATGGTAAATTCTAAACTTAAATCCAAAATCTCTTCGTTCGTATCCCATTCATTATCATCTTCATTAAGATATTAATGATAGGTTTGAGACTAAGATGACCATCTCTTAAAAACTATCTAGTAAACCATCATTATGGATAAATCCGAATATCAAACGATGAATATATTATATCGATTTGAGACCTTAGTGATGTTTGATGGAAGTTGGTGATTCCTTGAAAATAATTAGAACCTCGAAACGTGTGTAACCCTTTTTATATAAGGAATAATATCCAATCTACTTCCCATCCTAATAAGGAAAAGATAAGAAGAATATTAATATTATAAAGAAAATATCAATCTATTAAGAAAACCTTAAACAGTCTTATCCGAAAAATACAATATAGATAATCCATGTATCTGAATTAACATGACTATTGCAAGAAAGGTTAAAACGTAATTAGCAGAATGATATTCAAGATCCACTGTCGCAGCCAAACGCCCCTAATCTGCTATTAAACTCATCACCAAGCACCCTATGTGCTGCCTTATCTCCATTGCCAATCACCATCGAATCCTGCTGTTATACCCGGTCCGAAACATCCCCTAATATACCCACCTATAAAAGCCCTCCTCTCTTCTCCCTTCTCTCTGCACACAAACGCACAACTAGGGGTGCAAACGAGCCGAGCCGAGCCCGAGCTCGACCAGGCTCGAGCTCGAGCTCGATTAACTTATAAGAGCTCGAGCTCGAGCTCGGCTCGGTTCGAGCTTTGTTTTTAAAGCTCGAGCTCGGCTCGTTAGTAGTTTCTCAAGCTCGAGCTCGGCTCGGGCTCGGCTCGTTTAGTGTTTATTAGTTAATATATTAAATTAAATAATATATATAATAGGCTCGTTTAGGCTCGATAAGTCAAAAGCTCGGCTCGGCTCGTTTATTAAACTACTTAAAATGTGGGTAAATAATATAAAATATTAATAAACCTAATATTATATTAGGCTCGATAAGGCTCGACGAGCCTGGCGAGCTTCATATGCAAGGCACGAGCTCGAGCTCGATAAGTAAACGAGCTTCATTTTAGGCTCAAGCTCGGCTCGAGCTCGATAAGGCTCGGCTCGTTTCGAGCTTTTAACCGAGCCGATCTCGAGTAGCTCGCGAGCTGCTCGGCTCATTTGCACCCCTACGCACAACACACACACTTTGTACCGTCGAGTTCCCAACCGGAAGGTCACACATACTTGTGTGTGTACAGTCGAGTTCCCAATCGGAAGGTCACTACTTCCGGTTACTGCCCCGACATTCCTTCTTCTCCGGTAAGCCTCTCTCTTTAACCTATCCTCCACTTCTGTCCTGATAATGTTTCGATAACAACTCACCTTCATCATCATCCCAACCTGTGACCCTTTCCCCCTGCTTCTGATGTTCAGTATCACGACAGTCACCTGTTTTGGTGAATGTCATCAGTAACCATCAATCGGTCCAACCCACTATCAAACCATTTACAAACCTCCACTCCTCTTTCTCCTTTGATCTGATGACTGGCTTAGCACCGGTCTAATCAGTTGTTGATATCAATTGTTTGTCGAACCTTACCCATCTATCTATTTCTGATTTGTAATCGATAACCTAGTGAAACCATCCAGTCACCCAAACCAAACCCATCCGATGATCCCTACCTTCACACACACATCCGATGATGTGTGTGTGTGTATGTGATATGGGTCAAAAGGGTGGGAATTGAGGTTAGAAAGTTAGTTGGTATACAAGGGCAAAAGAGTCAAGTTAGTTGACCAATGCCCATCAACTTTCCAAGGGTTGATGAATGAGGTGTTTAGACCATATTTGAGGAAATTTGTATTGGTATTTTTTTGATGATATCTTAATATACAGTCCCACATGGAACACTCATCTGCAACATTTGAGGTCAGTGTTACAATTGTTAAGAGAAAACAAATTGGTGGCTAAAAAGGTAAAATGTGTGTTTGGTGCTAAGGAGTTGGAATATTTGGGACACATCATATCTGAAAAGGGGGTAGCAACTGATCCTGTGAAGGTTGAAGCCATTCAAAATTCGCCAAAACCAAAAAATTGTAAAGAGCTGAGGGGTTTTTTGGTCTCACGGGTTATTATAGAAGGTTTGTTAAAAACTATGGCAGTATAGCAAGACCATCCACTCAACTGACAAAGAAAGATGCTTTCATATGGAATGATGAAGCCACAGAAGCCTTCAATGTCTTAAAAGCTGCTATGATACAACCACCTGTTTTGGCATTACCTAATTTCAATGAGCCTTTCATCATCGAAACTCATGCCTTAGGATATGGTATTGGGGCTGTTGTAGCAGCAGGGTCATCCAATTGCTTTTATAAGCAAGGCCCTATCCCCAAAAAATCTGGCACTATCCACTTATGAAAGAGAGCTGCTGGTCATTATTCATGTTGTACAAAAATGGCAGCCATATTTGATTAACAGGCCTTTTATAATCAGAACTGATCAGCAGAGCTTAAAGCATTTATTAGAGAATAAGGTAGCTACTGTTTTTCAACAAAAGTGGCTCTCAAAGTTATTGGGTCTGCAATATGAGATACAGTACAAGAAGGGGTTAGAAAATTCAGCTGCAGATGCTCTCTCTAGGGTCACTCATGGGGAGTTACTGCAACTCACTGTGTCATCTGCTCATTCAGATTTGTTAACCGAAGTGCAGCAGGCATGGGGAAGAGGATATGGATCTTCAAAAGATGATAAAAGAATTGAAAGATAATGCTTCAAGCCATAAGCATTACAGTTGGGAAAATAATGAATTGAGAAGGAAGGGCAAATTGGTAATGGGTAATGTTCCCTCCTTAAGGTTAAAAATTTTGAAATGGGTCCATGATTCTAGCCAGGGGGTTATTCAGGAGTGCAAGCTACCCTGAAAAGATTAACCAGGCTATTTTATTGGTCTAAAATGAAAAAAAGTGTTCAATCTTATATTAGAGGTTGCTCAGTTTGCCAACAATGCAAATATGAGACAGCATCCTAACCTGCTTCAACCTTTACCCATTCCTCAAGGTGTTTGGGAGGATATTTCTATGGATTTTGTGGAAGGCTTACCAGGGGGAAAAAATGTTATTTTGGTAGTAGTAGATAGGCTAAGCAAGGTTGCTCACTTTCTTGCCTTGGTTCACCCCTATACAGCAGTGGATGTGGCCCAATTATATCTTGATAATATCTTTAAGCTGCATGGTAGCCCAAGAACTATAGTGTCTAACAGAGACAAGATTTTTGTTAGCACTTTTTAGAAAAAAATTAATGATTTTGCAGGGTGTGGAACAATGTCTGTCAAGTTCTTATCACCCTCAGTCTGATGGCCAGACAGAGGTCTTAAACAGATGTTTGGAAAGCTACCTTAGATGTATGTGTTTTGAAAAACCAAGTGAATGGGTCAAGTGGCTTGCATTAGCTGAATACTAGTACAACACCAGCTATCAGACTGTCGTAAAGTCTACACCTTTTGAAGTGGTTTATAGGCAACCCCCTCCATTACACCTTCCCTATTTACCTAGGGAGAGTAGTGTTGAGATGGTAGATAGAAGCCTTACTACTAGAGAACAAGTGATTAACTTGCTGAAAGAAAATTTAAGAATGGCACAGAACAAGATGAAACAATTGGCTTATCAAAAAAGAAGTGAAAGAAGCTTTGAAGTAAATGATTTGGTGTATTTGAAGTTAAAACCATACAGACAAATGACAGTGCAACAAAGGTATAACCAAAAACTTTCTGCCAAGTATTATGGCCCTTACAAGATTTTGGCAAAGGTGGGCAGTGTTGGATACACTTTGGCATTACCAGCAGGCTGTAGTATTCACCCTATAGTTCATGTATCCTTGTTAAAAAAGTTCTATGGACCTGATCCTGTCAGTCAAACTGAACTGGCTGTTGTTCAGAAGAATCAGGTGCAACCAAAGAAAGTGTTGGACAAGAGAATTTTGAAGAAAAACAATAGAGTTTGTGTACAATGGTTAGTGCAATGGGCTGATGCTACACCTGAGGATGCAGTGAGATTGAAAGAAGATTCCCAAATTTTGATCCTTGGGGTCAAGGATCTTTTCAAGGAGAGGGAACTGATATGGGTCAAAAGGGTGGGAATTGAGGTTAGAAAGTTAGTTGGTATACAAGGGCAAAAGAGTCAAGTTAGTTATCAATAAGGGGCAAATGAGTCATTTTAGCAAGTTGTAATGTTGGTCTATAAAAGTCAAAGAGTCTGTAATCAGCTAGTAGTTATGATAATAAACAGACTTTCCCGCCCAACTTCTTCTTCTCAATTACACCATTAATCCATCTCCATAGCTCCATTACTTCAGAGGTTGTCCCTAACCTCTCTGTAAGAGCTTGTATTTGAATATTACTCTGTAATCTCAGATACAAACCATAACAGTATGTTATCTTTTATAACCCGGAAGCTATAAGCCTAGTCGATGAGGCTGATACCATGACAAGGACCAATTGGGTTTCCAATCGAGCCCTGTTGATAATCCGATGAGGGTCTAGTTATATTATGTTCCATATACAAAAGTGTATATTTAATGGTTTGAAGTGTACAATTATCATTTGATTATTAGTTATTATCTCCTGATTATTAATATATCTTTATGATTATTGTTATGAGGTACCAATTCTTAAGACAGGTCCGATACCCGGTTTGACTTATCAACCGGAATAGAACCCGGTCCAATAAACCGACATGGATCATCATCATCATCATCATCATTATTATTATTATTATTATTATTATTATTATTATTATAAGATTATATATATAATACGGATAACGATTGGACTTGACAATAGTAATAAGACAATAATAAACATATGTATGAATATACTAGGTTAGAGTCCCGTGTATTACACGGGTTGAACAAAAAATAAAATGACATATTTTGTTTAGGAGATAAAATTAGATATATTTTTTTTTATCAAGAACAGTAACATCAAAAGATTGAATTCAAATTGGTGGGATTTGTTCGATGGGTGTTGGTGGGCTGGGATCTGTTCTTGGATCAATGACAATCTGTTCAATGATCATCTGCGACGGTAGGGGGTTGGGATCTGTTGGTGGTGGTTCGATGGCTGTGGAGGTGGTTTGACGGTATGGTGGACGTGGTTCGATGGCTGTTGGTGGATTTTTACAAGCATAAATATGTTTTGTTTAGATCTGGTTTTTATATAAATATATAAATTTTCTAGTTCTTTTGATGTTTCTTACTTTTGCTTCATTCATGGGAGGATTTTCATTGTTGATTTTTTGAATTTCTGGTTTGGGTTTGTGGAATAGAATTGTCGTTCTTTTGATAATATGGCATAGTGAAAGAACAAAATGTCGAGCATAACAAAAACATTTGCTTGCCTTGAGTGGACTAGGTCAGACATTGCTTATGGTGAAGGTTGTTGGTGGGATCTGTTGGAGGTGGTTCGACGGTATGGTGGAGGTGGTTCGACGGTATGGTGAAGGCGGCAGTATGGTGGGGATGATGATGATGTGAAGATTATTATTATTATTATAAGATTTTTTTCAGGGCTTTTGTGTAAAGATGTTGATGTTTTTGTTTGAAGGAGATGATGATGATGTGAAGATGATGATGGGTTTTTTTATATAATGTAAGTAAACACCGGTATAATACATTTTTTGGTTTTATAGATGTTTGGTTTTTTTACAATGATGTAATACGGATAATGTAAGTAAACACCAGTGTAAATATGAATGTATAGATATTTGTTGTTATTTTACATCAGCGTAATACAAATGATATTACAAAAATTATAGATGTTAGTTTATATAGATCTTAGTAAACACTGATGTAAGTAAATCATACAAAATTATAGATGTTTGGTTTATATAGATGTGAGTAAACACTGGCGTAAATAATTACATCAGTGTAAATCACACAAAAATTATAGATGTTTTGGTTTATAATCGATTAAAATTTGGTTACATGATGCTTGAATCCTTCGATCTGATGTAAATGTGAGAGACGCATTAAACAAACGCATAAATGTCTTTAAAAAAACAAAGACATACCTATCTTGAGTTTGATGCTGCCATTGTTGAACCGTTGGTAATGATACACCTAATATCTTTCTTGGATTGTAAGAATCTTCCAAAAATAACCACCTTTTTCAACCCCTAATACTCTAGTTGCAAATGGAACAGACAAAAAAATCCACGATTATTGCACAGAGATAAATTTTATTCTTATTGCTATGATCGATTAAAATTTGGTTACCTGATGCTTGAATCCTTTGATCTGAACGTGAGTGTGAGAGAAGCATCTGTTATAGTTTAAGAATACTGATAGACACAGAGCATTCACGAATAATTTGAGAGATAGCAGTATATTATTTGAGAGAGAGAGAGAGACAGGGGTCACATTTATATAGTTGCGTAAGGGGTTTTGATTTTGAAATTTTAATTTGGAGCTCAAATCTGGAGTAATAGTTGTATGAACATCTGTTATAGCAAGTGACATTATTTATTTAAGTATAATTTTATTTATGAAGCACGAGTCACCCACTATTGAACATCTGTTCAGGCAAGTGACATTATTTAATTATAATTTTAAGTTGATTAATGACATTGCTTTTTGCATCACCAAGGCATTGTTGACCTATATCTATGCTTGACACATCAGCTTTTCTTAGATTTTCTTATGTCACTCACGACTCTCCTATTATAGTAAGTATAGATAGAGATTTTTCATATACATCAAATTCAATTCAAATATTTATTTTCATTTTTATTTATCATCATACCATATAAAGAAAGCAAACTATCTATAGGGTTAGGATTAAATACACAGTGAAAGAAAAATAGAAAGTCGTATGATGGGTATCAAACTGACTCCGATTGAACTCATTCAAGCGACATTGGAACCGTCTCATCGAACCCTACGATGTTAGTTTTTAGGTCTTCGTTTTTTGGGGTTTTAGCTTTTAGTTTTTAGAATATACGTTATATCATTGTGTATTTTATGTAACATTGTGTCTTTTCTTATTTTCATCATTGTGTCATTTTTTTAATTTATTGTATCTTTTTTCTTCAGCATTGTGTTATATTTTTTGACACTATTTATATTTTATGACTCATTGTGTAATATTTCATGTTTTTTTTATCTTTCTCACTTTTCTATAACCAATCTGTTTTTTTTTTTTTTACTTCGTTCATCAGACCACTTTCAAATATCAAAAGTTCAAAACCCCTTTCTACACGTTTTGCTCTTCAAAAATCCCCTCTTCATGCCTTTCTTCCACACCTTCACTTCTTCAATATTATCACACATTTCAACAATAATTTGAATAATCTCTCTCAACTGGGTATCTCTCCAATCTGAATCTTTTTATGTTTTTAACCATAAAAACCGTTGCTTTTTTATTACTTTATTTGAATTTTGAAATGGGTCTCTTTATTATCAACTGTTTATATATTTTTTTCATTTCTTTTTATTTTTCTCATGAAGCCCATAAATCTTTATCTCATTTGGCTGATTCCCAGATGAGATTTTGACTAAATGAAACATTTTTTTAAATAAAAAAATATATCTGCCAACACGAGATCGTGTAACACTACCATGGAGTTTAGAGGAAGAAGTTTGTTTGGTGGATTGTTATATCTGCCAACACGAGATCGGAGGAGAATACGACCGAACCAAAACCTTTTGGAAAGGGGTGGTCACTCGTTTTAGGCGACGAAGGGGTGAGAACGTTCGTTCTCGAGATATGATTTATGGAAAATATTGTTCCATCAAAACGAAGTGCACCGTTTTTGAGGGGTTCTTCATGGCCGCGATGAGAGCCAACCCAGATTTGAAAGATGAAGACTGAGTCGAAATGGCTCGTAATCAATATTGATACACCCACAATGACAACTACCCACATGAACAAGTGTGGAGACTTATGAGGGGATATTTTCTTATGTAGTCTTCATGTTTTTTATGTTTTTAATGTTTTTTATTTTATGTTTTTATTATGCAATGGAATGTTATTTTTATGTTTTTTAATGGAATGGTTTTTTTATATAAAAAAAATTGTGCTAAATAATATATTTGGTAAAAAAACAATCGGTAACTCTTAGCCACAACACCCTGTCGTGAGCGGTCGCCGGGTGCTAACCAGTGCCACGTAGGCGTTGACGTGGTTAAATATTATTCGATAAAACTATCACTAAGCTCTAGCCACAACGGATAATCTTGTAATGTAATGTAATGTAATGAAACGAAATCTATAACCAATCTGTTTTTTCTCTATGTTTTTTACTTGATTCATCAGACCACTTTCAAATATCAAAAGTTCAAAACCCCTTTCTACACGTTTTGCTCTTCAAAATCCCCTCTTCATGCCTTTCTTCCACACCTTCACTTCTTCAATATTATCACAGATTTCAACAATAATTTTAATAATCTCAACTGGGTATCTCTCCAATCTGAATCTTTTTATGTTTTTAACCATAAAAACCGTTGCTTTTTTATTACTTTATTTGAATTTTGAAATGGGTCTCTTTTTTATCAACAGTTTATAATTTTTTTAAATTTCTTTGTATTTTTCTCATGAAACCCATAAATCTTTATCTCATTTGGCTGATTCCCAGATGAGATTTTGACTAAATGAAACATTTTTTTAAATAAAAATCCTAATTTTCAATTTTGATGGAAATTTTATATAAATCATGGATTTTTGTGTTGTCATTTTCTTGCATTTTGCTAATTAGGGTTTGTTTGAACTTTGAAGTTTATTTTGTCTGCAAAAAGGATAATTTGATCAAAGTTTTAATTTTAGGGTTTTGAACTATTTTTTTTTTCTTCATTTATTGGAAATTATTTGACTTAAAGTTATGAACTTTAGGAAGTTTATCAGATCTTGATTTTTTTTTTACTTTGTGGTGTGTGTCTTGTGTGGATGGTTTGAATGCTGCAGCCACTTTATACCAAGAATTGCTTTTATTTAACTATTATTTTATTATTATTTTTAATTTTTAGTTCTACCTAATTTCATGCCAAATGCAGAATATTAGGTTGATTGGTATTAGGAATATCTTATATGAAATTATGAATTATGAGTTATGATCTTGTTGGGCAATCACATTTTGTGTTTGTTTTTATCTGTTTATATATATTAGGTTCCAAGTTATTTAGTCTTAATTATTGGGATTTAAATTGTAAAGTAGCTAATTAATATTCAAAGTAATGTCTTTGTAAAGTGATAGCTGAATTTGAGGATCAATTGGTTGTTGGAGCAATGTCTATCTATTTCTTTCTTTCTTTCTTTCTTTCTATCTAATCATATTGTCTCAATGATTGAAAATGTATGTATGTATGGATTGATTATTATATGCTTAAAACTACTCTTAGTTTCCTTGATTTTACTTAAACATGGTTGGTGTGAGTATCTGTATATTACTATATGGTAGTTTAGAGCTTCACCTACCTGTCTCACTAGATTTTTTTTTTCTGATTGCATTTTTTTTTGTTTTTTATCCCTTTATGGTTAATGGTATGCTATCTTGTGACATTTTCTTGAACGTAGACGGGTAGTTATTCCAACTTATGCATTGTAGACTTGTACCGACAACATAGTACTGCACACCGTCGTAATTATGTTTGGATCTTTAAAATAATCAAGCATGTAATTAAATAAGCTATGGTTGTTTGAGTTGCCGGCTTCATTTCAACAATATATTGTCAACATTTGGCCAAAATTCACTAGTTATATTCTTCAACACTTTAAAATCTTTGTAACCTATAAGATCATAACATGTTCTCATATTTCTCTTTACGCTTTATGTTTTGACAGATGCTGCAAGTCTTTTACAAGCAACAAAACTCGAGCTTTGAAGCTTGATCATGTGCTAAATTGCTAAGATTAAATCAGTTCAAATATTATTGGGATTTCGATGGCGCCTGGCGGGGGCGTTTGTAAAGATGTTATTGAGTCTCACCCTAAATCTTTTAAATATGATGTGGCAACAACAAAAACTGATAAAAGTGTCTTGAATGTCCTGTTTGCACGACGTTAATGTATCCTCCAATTCACCAGGTTTGTTTATACATAGTATATAATTTATTGAGCGTAAATGATAAATTCTAGTTGATTGCACTTGTTAAATTTCATGGCCATAAATAATTGATTTCGTTTGTTAAAACTTTACTCTGATTGAGAGAAACTAACTACTTTCTTAAAATTATGCTACAAAGAACCCTCCTTTTTGGCTTTCATCTACGGTTTTTAATCTTCTGGTTGATTATGTTTAAGAAAGTTTTGCTTTGTTTCTAGAGGAATTCATTACTTTCTGCAAATTTCCAAAGAAAAATCGGGTATGATAATATAAATTACCCCTTTCTTTTACCTACATTTCAGTTTTCTACATCTAGTTTCATGGGCAAAAGCCATTAAATCTTCACTTTAACTTTGCTTAATTGATTTTGAGGAAATCACTATTTTCTTAAATCACTAAAGCTAAATGCGATTTCATAATATAAACTACAAAGAACCCTCCTTTTAGGCCTTCATTTGAAACAACCCCCCATTTTGCCTTCAGTTTCCGGTTTTAACCATCTAGTTCACTCTATACTTTATCATCTCATGGGCATAAATCATCATTTCACATTTCTACTTGTAAACTTTGCTTAGATATAGACGAAATCACGATCTTCTTGACTTTCTAAAACTAAACAGGATTATGTTATAAAGAACTCTCCTTTTTTTGGAGTATTTTGCTCTGTTTTTAGAGGATTTAACTGTTTTATGCAAACATTTAAAGCTAAAGCTGGTATAAAATTACATATTTTTTAAAATTTAACAAGTTAACTGATTGAAACCACCACTCAGGAGGTATATGCTTTAAGAACATACATTGAATGATTTTCGTCGTATTTGACCCGCTCTTCTTTAAGCGTTTTAACTCGACCCGTTTGAGATTAAACACAACTTAAATCGACCCATTCACAAGTTAACTGATTGAAAC
Source organism: Ambrosia artemisiifolia (assembly GCA_032199755.1). NCBI lineage: Eukaryota > Viridiplantae > Streptophyta > Magnoliopsida > Asterales > Asteraceae > Ambrosia > Ambrosia artemisiifolia. The sequence continues at coordinate 38,526,752 of CM063528.1, read as the reverse complement.
CACCACTGGTGTTTCACATAACCAGATATCATGAAATTAACAGCTTTTTTACAATCAACTTCTTTGAAACAATAATATGAAACATCATATTATTGATTTTTTAGTTTTAGCTGATTTTTGAAAAAAAAAATGAAAACTGAAAAAACTGAAAGCCTTGTCCCTTAAAATCATATTTGCAACATAAAATGGAAAATGATATGTATAATTAAGGATTTTTGGCTTGTATAGATGAGAAATAAATAGATACAACGTGCTTTTGTTAAGGATGTGTCGGTAGGTCCAACCAGCATTGAAGTTTCCTAGGATTATTTAACGCATTGTCGTCCTCCTTCATAAATGCATTATAAGACCAGGTTTGAAATCCTTTGATACTAATAATTTTGTCCTTTTTGAATGGTTTGATGATGTTCGAAACTCTGTATACTGTTAAGTCGATATACTATTTGAGGTATTAAAGTTTTCCAGTTTCTTTTACAAAAGTAAGGTTTTTTTGACAAGTGGTGGTGAGCAGAATACTAAACAGTAGAAATAAACGAATCGAGTTGATATCCCTATAGAAGAGTTAAAAACACTAGCTTTGCCACCCTTGCCCGGGATTTGGCCTTCATATTCATTGCATTGTGCTAGAGCCAAATTTTACATCTGATACATTTAATGGCATATCAAACTGTTAAGAATATTCATGGGTTGTTGCATCTTATGGTTGATCCAACGTGCAACATATTTAAATACCAAACACTCGTGGATGGTATTTACTCTTGAACGGTCTTTGTTACTTGAATAGTTATCCCTGATTTTCCGAGGTTCAAGTATAACTTGAACATGTTTTGACCCATTGCCCTCTCTAAACTATAAAAGAAAGGTGAGAAATTTAAAACCTAAGAATATGAAATGATATACCAAAGGCTATATCCATCTAGAGTTTTTTACCAGCTGCATATTCCATCGGTACATCAACGACTTGTTAACCAATAATAACAAGTAACTGGCCTATTCCGTCACAACAGTTATTAGTGATAAATTCAGATTGGACATTTGAGCCACTGGAATTTGCAGATTTCATGGGTAAAATGATAATTTGATTTGAGTTTGGTAGCTGTTTAAATAGCATTGTTGCTGAAAATTGGTATGCAAAGCAATAAGACCAAGTAAAATGGAGCATGAACATGAGGAACCTTGAATCAATGTGTTATTACACAGGCAATTGATGAAAGGGACGCTTTAAGAAGAGAAGAATAGACTAAGTTTGGTAGCTGTTTTACTTGGTACATCAGTACATTGTGTTGTAGCTTTCCTGCCTTCATTTACCCATGGAAGTTAACATTTTTTACTGTATGTATTTATTGAGATTGTAATGGGTCAAAAAGGGTTATCATAAAACGGGTCAAACTGGTCAGACGGGACCAGTTTTCTTACAATCAAAATCTAATTTTTGTTAATATTAGTAGAGCAGCCTAATCCGAGAATACAAACCCGAACAATCGATGCTGTTGCTAAAACCTTTAGCGACACTTTATTAATTGAAGCTGAATGAAAATACAAAGGAAACAAAGGCTTTTATAGACCCACTATCCTAATTCTAATGCAATTCTAGAACGTACTAAAAGATAATTACTAAACAAATAATTCAAATCTAATACTATTTAGTAATTAAACAACCCTAATTACTATTTTACTCGTTTAGTCTCAAGACAACAAACCAGTAGAAGAATTTGAGTATAATAATATTCGTTGCCTCAAGATACCATCATCCTCAAGGTCATTTAGCATCTTGTCTCCGTTCGTTGCCTTGTGGGAGCTCTTACTAAATTATTCACATGGTCATGAAGGTTTCTTTTCTTAGTCTCCTGCATTAGAATCTTCTTGTGGTGTTACCAGAGGCATTACAGATGAAGCTTGTGTAACACCCCAATTAACATATTAAACACGGTTAAACTCGTTAATAAAGTTATAGGATTTTGGGGCTTAACACACTAAAAGCTTAACCAGGTTAGACATGGTGTTAACCAAGTAAAAACATAATTGAAACTAGAGGGACTAAACATGTCTAATGTCTAAAGAGGGAATGTCTAGAGGGAAAAGGGTGGGGATCGATTTTCAATCAGATAATGAATGATCAAAACACCCTCTATCCCTATGTTGCTGAAATCCCTCAATTGGAATGGGAAACAATTCCCCTAAGTGAGCTAAGTCTAAGGTATGTCAAAAAGATTGATTTGGAGATTAACCTTTTAATTCAAGCATATATAGCACAAATTGATTGTTAAAAAGGTGTAATGAGGTTTTGCAAGACTTTAGGAACATCAAACCAACGTAAATGAAAGATAAAAGGTTGTATTTTGTAAAGATGTAAATAAATAATCCATGTGCACTAGTGAAAGATAAATTGGGTAAAATCCCCAATTTCCATGGGAAGAAATATTAGTATAACTAACAATTTGAAAGTTCGGGGAATGGTAAATTTAGTGGATAACTATGCTAGCGTAATTGCTTAAAAACAATGCCCGCTAAGTGTTCGATTAAATGCCTAAGTGAAAAATGGATCCCTAGAGCATATGAAGATCATGGGTGAAATTGACATAGGCTATTGGTAGTAAATGTCCTAATGATCACCTTGGTTTAATGCTTTAGGCGGCGCAGATGAGACCTCGGGAAGCAAGGCCAAGCCAGACACATGCCAAAAGGGAAAACTCTATGGTATGTTACATGTTTATACATGTTTTAGTTGATAGGTTAGAAAATTTGATATGAGAAACCGATTCCAAGAAAGGACTTATATCAAGTAGAAAACATAAGTAAGCGAGTAACCGACATGTAAAACCAACGCATAAATGGTCCTAGGGGCCGTAGAGCCGGAGGTGTTGTCGGAAACAAATCTAACATGGTTGCGGATCATGGTTTCAACATCAGGGCACAAATCATTGTCAATTGTAGAATATGAATACTACATTTAACCAGACAAATGGGTCGAGTTTACTCATTTGATTGTAGTCGAATAATCGGCATATAAGACCAAGGTATAAGCATCCATAGAGGATGTAGAGGCCAAGACATTGTCACCAAAACATCTATCCTAGTGATGGCTGGGATGGAGATCAAACTAACCGAAAATATTGCTAAAAATAAAAGGTTGAAGCTGAATACTCAGGTTCGGCAAATGGCTCTAAAACTAGATGCTTGTTAGTTGGGTATATTGCGGGTCAAGTGAGTACCCGGCTAACCCCGCCATCCGGTTAGGTTGGAGAGGTTTAGAAACTTAAGTAAAAATGAGAAATCCTTGATATAACGATGAAGTCTTAAGGTTAGATGACTCAAATGGGTCAAAACGGAGGAGCTACTAGGTGTGGTTTAAGTTTCACAGGAATTTGTAAATCTCAAGCCTAGATTAATGATTCTACATGCCAACTATGTCTCCCAGGCATGGGAGTCTAATAAAAGTTAGGAATCTCTAGCTTAATGCGCAAAGGGGTCGAATTCGATAATAGGCTCCAAACCGAATCGAATCATTGTTCATGGTGAATTCACAAACCTAGCCATTGTATTGGGTTGGAAAGAGAGGTTTCATAATGAGTTTCGTGAGTCAAAACTTGTGAAAACATCAAAATTTTGGCTAAGCCAGAATGCAGCTCAAAGCTGCAATTTTCTGGGAAAAAACCCATGTTGCATCACGCGACGGGGTGGGCTTAGGGCATCGCATAGTGTGACACTATCCATGACGAACCAAACTTGTGTTTTTTGTTAAATTTTTGCCCCCATTACTTTATGCCACCACATTTCTAACCATCCTTGTGTGTGTTTGTGATAGGTTTGGTTATGATCGGGAACCAAATGAGCGATCAAGCTACAGACAAACCGAACGGAATATAAACCTTACATTTTGTCATGAATCTTCAACTTGGAAAGTTTTATTATCCTAACTAGTATTCCAACTTTTTGTGTAAAAATTCCGCTGTGCAAATTACTTTTGATAAATTAACTTGATTCGGTTGGTCCTTAAAAACAACTGAAAAGGGCTCACATTTTGTAAGCTTTGCTAGTTATTAACATTATTAGTAGTAATGGTTTAAATGAAATTTGTTTTCGTGTAAAAACTCGTCAATCCTGTCGATTAGAGGTTAGGGTGTCATAGCTTGTGTGGCAACAACAAACCCTAAAGAAAAATATTTCTTTTCTTTTCTTAAAATAATTTTGCAAGAGGATCCGGAAAAAAAAAACTATTAATGACTCTGTTGTGTTGACCCATTAACCGACCCGTCTGACCCGCCCCTCTTGTCACCTCTAAACTATATTACAGGTGAGAAATTTAATACCTAAGAACAAGAAATTATATAGAAGGCTCAAATTATATACAAGGCTACATCTAACTAGACTTTTTTGCCGCCTTCATGGCTAAAATGATAATATGATAGCGCATGTGGTAGCTGTTTTAGTAGAATGTTGGCTGGATATTAAGATACAGAGCAATAAAGCTCAGTAAAATAGGGCCGGAACATGAGGAACTTTGAATCAGTGCGTTGTTACAAAGGCAAGTGAGAAATGAACTTTGAATCAGTGTGTTGTTACTATAAGACGGGCCAAACATGGTCGGACAGATCCGCAATCACATGTTTGTCTTTTCTTTTCTTGATTTTTGCTAGTAATTTTCTTACAATCAGAATCCAACTTTCAAAAAAACCAAATCAGAAGAGTTTATGTTTTTCCAATACATTTTTTATGACTTTTGACCCATTTGAGAATATAAACCAAATCGACCCGTTTACAAGTACTATTTTTATATTGTACAAATAATTAATGTTTTTATAGTATGATTATAAAATTATATTTTTGAAATCACAAGCTAATGTTTGATGCAAAATATAATCAAAAGTTTTATGCATACAAAGGTTTTGTGACTTTGGATTGGACCCATTTGAGGCAAAATATTACCCAAATTGAACACATTGACCCTTGGTCAAAATTGTCATCTTTGGATAACCCATCAAGGCAAATAAATATAAATACCTTTTCTGAAACTCATAAATTCCTTAATAAAGCAGGTCTGCATGACCACGAAACCGTAAAATAAGATGAAGCATAAACAGCAGACCATTAAAAGGGCTTGAGACCGTGGTCCAAGAAGTGATTTCTCAGCAATTGAGTTAAGATACTCATCACGGCTGCATGACCACACATCTCGCCTGCATTATGTGGTTTTAGAGGACCTAATCGCACTCTCAGATAATCCAGAAAGTTTATACAACGTGATAGCGTTAGTACGCACTAAGAGCTCAGGCCCAACAAAATGCATTATATACTAAACAAAATCACCCTGCACTAACAAAGGATAGTGCTATCAGTTTCACCATACTTAAGATCGCCTCTTCTTGTGGTGGTCCCTTTGTTGACTGCAGCTTCTGTGTCAGCATCAGCCCAACTTAAAACATTGCTCTTAGTAGGGCAGTGTTAAAACATCAGCCCAATCTTAAAACTTTAAAGCATCGACGTTTGTTTTTTATATTCTGTTGGTAAAAAGGGCAGTGTTAAAAAAATGCAGGTAAAAGAGAAAATATTATTTTTTTCCAATCCATCGTTAAAACCATTACCCAAGCCTAGGTTTTCATGTAGTCTTTCACAAAGGAATCCTTCCTTTCACCAACGGGTTCATCCGTTGGTAATAGTCCTGCAAAAACATAATTTTTATAATCAGTTTTTTTAACGATCACAATCTATCCTTACATTAACATATTAAATCAGTTACAAAAGCATAATTTTTATTTAAAAGAAAAAGATAAAAAGAAAAGGCCTTTTGTCCTATTGATTCCAATCAAGACTTGGTCATACGATAGAAACTTATTTGTATATTCAATAAAACAACAAAATTGACATTGAAGTTTATTGGAAGGCAGCTGCACATCGAGTCTTATCCATTATTGTGACATTAAAGTTTACTCTTGTCCACACAAATTTAATCAACTTAACTCCACTGCTTCATCTTCGTTTCTCACTTCAACCATTTCTTTATCTTAAATCAAAACCAACCAAAAACAAACTGTCTTTCCATTATCAAACTTCCAATGGCTATTGCTGAACTCTTTATTGGAGCATTCATCACTGTGTTGCTTGAGAAGCTGACCTCTGTTGACTTGATCAAGCTGGCTAAATCTGCAGGAATCTCTTCCGAGCTCGACAAATGGAGAAACAACTTGACCCTAATCCAACTTGTGCTTGCCGATGCAGAAAAGAAGCACATAACAGATGAACGTGTTCTGTTTTGGCTAAACAAACTCCAACATCTGGCTTATGAAATAGATGATGTGCTCGATGATTTGGCCACCGAAGCTATGCGGAACCAGATGCAGCAAGAATCTTCTAGCAGTACCAGCAAGAGGAGTAAGGTATTAAAGTTCATTCCAACCAAATTTCATGCTCTTAACTACGGGTACAAGATGAAATCTAGGCTAGATGAGATCACAGCCAAATTGAGTGTTCTTGATGAGGAGAAAAAACGTTTGGGTTTGAATGATAATGTTGAAAGATCACATAGACCAAGTAAACGGTTGGAGGAGACTTCACTAGTTGATGAATCCAAAATCATAGGCCGGGATGGTGATAAACAAGCATTGTTAAGAAAGTTGTTGGGAAGTGAATCTTCAAGCAATCATACCCAAAATGTCAGCGTTGTGTCAATAATTGGTCTTGGTGGAATTGGCAAAACCACTCTTGCCCGACTTTTGTACAATGACAAGAAAGTGAAGGGTCACTTTGAACTGATGTCATGGGTCTGTATTTCTGATGAGTTCGATGTATTTACAATTAGCAAAGCCATTTTCAAAGATGTTGGCGGGAACGACCAAAAATTTGAAACTCTAAATCAGCTTCAACAGGCCCTTGCAGAAAAACTTTCAAAGAAAAGGTTCCTGCTTGTTTTGGATGATGTTTGGAATGAAAACTACACCAAGTGGGAACTCCTTCAACTCCCTTTCAACGTAGGGGCTACTGGAAGTAAAATTCTTGTAACGACACGGAAGACCAAGGTTGAAGCTGTGATAGACTCTGTTGATTCTTACCCCCTCGAGCTTTTGTCACACGAAGAAGCTCTATCTTTATTTGCTCAGAATGCATCAGGAAAGCAAAACTTTGATGTGAATCAGACACTAAAACTGCATGGTGAAGATATCGTTAAGAGATGTGGTAGATTGCCTTTGGCTTTGAGGACACTTGGGAGGGTATTTAGAACAAAATCCGATCATGAAGAATGGGAGGAGCTATTGCATAGCGAAATTTGGAATTCACAAAATGAAAGTGAGATTCTTCCCGCTCTAAGGCTAAGTTACTATGATCTCCCACCATATTTGAAGCAAATGTTTGGGTATTGTTGCTTATTCCCAAAGGACTACCTGTTTGATAAGGATGAACTAGTTCTCCTGTGGATGGCTGAAGGTTTTCTGTCTGAGTCAAATGGAAAGAAGTCAATGGAGAGTTTTGGTCAGGAGTGTTTCAAAGAGCTGGTGTCAAGGTCTTTTTTTCAGCATTTAAACAATGATAAATCACTATATACAATGCATGACCTGATGAATGACTTGGCGAAGAGTGTTGCAGGAGATTTCTATTTTATGTTGGGTGATAAGATAAATATTGACAAGAAGAATGAAGCTTTGGAGAAATCCCTCCACGTTTCGTTTATACGTGAAAAATATGATGTGTACAAAAAGTTCAAGGCACTAGAAAGAGCTAGACGCATGCGAACTTTCTTAGCCATGTCGGTTACAAGATTAAATGCATGGGCAAAGTTCCACTTATCGCAGAACGTTCTTGTAGAACTACTTCCCCAAATGGAATTCCTAAGGGTCCTAAGCCTAGCCTATTATTCAATCAAAGAGGTGCCGAAATCCATTGGTGGTCTCAAACACTTACGATACCTAAATTTTTCATTTACTTGTATCAAATGCTTACCAGAGCAAGTAGGTGATCTTCTTAACCTACAGAGCTTGTTGTTGTCTGGCTGTCATGACTTATATGCCTTGCCAAATAGTATTGTCAAGTTAATAAATTTACAACACCTTGACATCACCGATACTCCAAGATTGAACGAGATGCCGTTGGGATTTGGTGGGATGACAAATCTACAAACTCTATCTAGAGTCGTTATTGGAGGATCTGGTAAGTTTACAATATCCGAGCTGAAGGGATATTTGCATCTTCATGGTCAGCTTTCCATTGAGGACCTGCACAACGTGAAAAACGCAGATCACGCAAAAGAGGCGAACTTACGACCAAAGAAGGGTATATGTGATTTGCAATTGAAATGGAGTGATGTCTTTGATGATTCTCGAAATAAATTAACCGAATATGAAGTACTTGAAGGGTTAAGGCCTTTTGAGAAATTGAGAAGCCTCAAGATTTTGTACTACAACGGAACAAAGTTTCCCAGTTGGGTTGGGGATCCCTCATTTGATTGTTTAACTCAAATCACATTAATTGGCTGTAGAAATTGTAGTTGTTTTCCAACACTTGGATATCTACCGTTACTTAAAAGTTTGTATGTCAATAGCATATACGAGTTAGACAAAGTGGGCTCCGAGTTTCTTGGACAAAGTAACTCTCATGATGGTAGTGCATTTCCAGCACTTGAAGTCTTGAAATTTGAAGGTATGCCGAATTGGAAGGAATGGTCAACTAGTGATGGTGAAAAGCATGGGACGTTTCCTTGTCTTCGTGAGATATCTATAATAAATTGTCCGAAGCTTGATGTAGTGGCAATCGATTCAATACCGTCACTTTTGGTTTTGCGTCTATATAGGTGTTCTGTAGTGGTGTTAAAAAGCATTGTCAATGTTTGTTCATCAATTGCTAGATTAGAAATACGTGATATTGAAGGACTTACTCAGCTACATGGAGAAATTTTAGAGCATCTTGGGGCAGTTGAATATCTAAAAATCTCAGATTGTAGTGAGCTCACATATCTGTGGAAATCAGAAGTAGCTGCATGCGAGATAATGAAGAGTTTACAGAAGCTGGATATAAGTAACTGTAAAGAACTGGTATCATTGGAGGAGAAAGAGGCGCATTTAGGGATTAGCATGGAATCTGTTACAGAAGTGAGGATTAAAAGTTGCCAGAGACTGAAGAGTTACATGTGTCCAGATAGAATTGAGAAGTTGTCAATAATTAATTGCCCTTTAGTTACAGTTACTGATGTCCTCCCATCCTCTCTGAAGTTTCTTGCCATTATTAACTGTGATAATCTGGAGGTAAGATGGTCTCCCATCAACAGCTTATCATCACTTGAATCTCTTGACATTGATAAAATGCCCATTATGAGATTGTTTCCAGGAGGTTGCTTATCTTACCTTACCAGGTTAGCAATATGGAGTTGTGATAACATAGAATCCATTCCAGATAATGGTTATGGTTTTCTTCCATCTCTTTGTTTGAAAGCACTTACTATCTGTAATTGCAAGAACCTAAAGTCATTTCCTCATGAGCAATTGCAAAATCTCACATCTCTAGATGAAATGTGGATAACACAATGTCCAAGTCTGGATTTCCCCTTTCCATGCGGTTTGTGGCCTCCTAATTTAAGTTATCTATTAATAGGAGGGTTAAAGAAGGACATTTCAGAGTGGGGGCTGCAAAATTTCCCAACCTCACTTGTTCAACTAGAGTTAGATGGTAAAAACTCAGATGGAGTGGTTTCATTTGCAGCAGCAAAGGGAGAAGAAGATAAGAGTGGTTCATCATCATCATCATCATCTTTTATTCTTCCGCCATCTCTAACTAGACTACGCCTACGTTATTTTAAGGAATTGGAATCAGTTTCAGAGGGCCTGCAACACCTCACATGCCTTCAACATCTTCTTATCATCGGATGCCCAAAGCTTAGAGATCTACCAGAGACACTACTCCCTTCACTTTCAAGTTTGTGGGTGTCTGATCGTTCCCCAAAATTGAAGAAAAAGTGTAGTAGAAGAAGAAAAGGAAAGTACTGGCCCGTCATCTCCCAAATCCCTTATCTTCGATTGGATTCAGATTGATGAGCACAGATGTTTTACAAAAGTAAGTAAGCTCTGTAATACCCTATTTCTCATACCAACATCCACGCACAGCTAACCCAATACGATTCAGGAGACTAAACGTTGAAGATGGGCTGACTTCCAAAGCTTATTCTCTGGCCCAATACGATCTATTATTATATTCAGCACCGTAGCCCAGGTAGGTACTGTTAATAATATTCATACAAATTCACTAATTCACTACTTAAGAATTCACATTAGTATTTTTTTAACTGAAATCCAATTTTCTTTTTGAGTAATTAAGCATAAACTTAGATTTAAATATATATAGGAAATACTATACAAGAAGGTGAAGATATTGAAATTGGTGTGGGGAGCAATTATGTTGTGTTGACTAATTTCGAGTTCGCGGGTTGAATTGTTCGACCCAAACACAACCTATATTTCTATTCATGTAAAAAACATCAAACCTAACCAGCACACACTTAAGATTTGTCACCCCGACCATTTCACCTATCTATCTAAACCCGACAAACATGTTGATAGATGTTAATCAAGTTGTAAGCATGTTAGTCGGGTTAGTGAGGTGTAAAATGGGTTAAATAGGCATAACGGGATAGCGAGTCGATATATTTAGTTTATCAAAAGGGTTAAATGAGACACTCAAATCCTTATATTTTTGTTGTCTTTCAGGGCGTGTTGAAAATTGCCAAGCCTGATGCAGGTAATTCTGATAGCAGTTATGGTGAACAAAAGCTCTGGTTGACATGGGTCATAAATACGTCTTGTGCAAGGTAAACAATGGGGTAGTCATAACACCCCCCCCCCCTCCTAGTTTCGCTTACAACGAATAAATTTTTGAAATGGAGGCACGTCGTCTATGTAAAGCCAATTAGTCACTAATAAAAGCATTCATATTTAATCAAGTTATTGATGCATGTCCCTTGTGGGCTCTTGTTTTCGTATTGGTATTTTTAAATTTTAAAATGAAGGTTGCAGAACAATTGTATGTTTTATGCATATTTCTTCAAAGGTTTACAATCATTGTGCAAAACCATGTGTGTTAATGTCATCCAAAGGTCAAAGACAGTCTGTAAAATATTGTGCTTGATACAGATCCTTATGATGACGGGTCTATTATTGATTTGGCCATGGGCTTATTTCAAAATGTTTGTTTTAGCCCATCTTATCTAGATAAATCAAATAATCAGACCTCGCCTCTTGAAAAACTCGAATGGTATATGTTATATCGCATGCCATACGTTATACTCAAGGGATATGTGGCATACTCCACCTCACCCCCGCCAAATATCTAGTTCGAACTTGAGCACCAACCCGCCGGTCATTGAAACATAGAAACGTCTAGTGATGGTTCCGAGATGGAAGCTAATGTGAAGGTGTGGGTTCCGGCCTAGCGAGTAACACCACCGCGCTACTGTTGCATGATGCATGGAGTGGGTAACACCGTGAGTGTAACGCTTGGCCTCATAAACCAGAATATTAATAATATAAATTTATGCCGACAAATCATTTCAAAGCATATGGAGTTGGCTATATTTGATCGGGAATTAAGGTATTAAAGAGTCTTGTTTACAGGTTTGACAAATGTGACATAATCAAGGGCAATAACATTAATTTAAAGTATGTAATTTGTCAACTTGAGAGTTCGTTATTTTCAGAGAAAAAAGTATTGTAACATTCTTTTTAACTTTTGGCAAAAATTGTAGAATTAAGAGTATAAATAATGTGGATTGGCTCATTTGCAAGCAAGCCATTACCCACAAAAACTCAAAAGCTATGCGTTAATTAACTTATAATTTATACACCAACGATCTGGACAGTAATTTTGATCTATCTAAATTCTAAATTAATACAAAAGCTTTCTTTAGTTAGGTAATCTGGTGTTCCCTTAAGTCATTAGAAAATCAAACCACTACCAAAACAGGTCTACATAGTAAAAGATCAATATTGATGGGGACTATGAACCACATAAAAGATTGAAAGAAGAAGCCTTTAACAAATAGCTAGCATTTGGAGTACTAGAAAAAAATGTATTGTTCTAACTTCTAAGTTTTACCTTCTTATCCAAATTTAAAAAAAAAATAAAAAAATTAAGTACATAAGTGTCGTAGCCATAACTTCACAAATATAGTATTTTATAAATATAACAAGCCCAAATAAAGAAAATAAAAATAGATCTCTTTATTATTTGGGTGAGATAGTTATATTCATAATAATCTTGCAATAACAAGTTACACATTATAATGATACTATTTTCTTCTAATTGAACATAATAGCCCTGAGTTTACTTGACATGCTTTAGGCTACACGGTGTGGTGGCGTGGTTATAGACTGTGGAGTGCTTCTACGCCAGCCCACCCAACCGTGGCAAGTGTGGAGCATACTCGTTGGAAATTTTCACCAGCATGGAGCAACACCTGACGATGGACGTGGCGGTCATTCATTAGGCCAACTAAATCAAGTTATTGATGCATGTACCTTGTGGGCTCTTGTTTTCGTATTGGTATTTTCAAATTTTAAAATGAAGGTTGCAGAACGATTGTATGCTTTGTGCAGACTTGTTCCAAGGTTTACAATCATTGCGCAAAACCATGTGTTTTAATGTCATTCCAAAGGTCAAAGGCAGTTTGTAAAATATTGGGCTTGATCCAAATCCTTTTGATGATGGGTCTATTATTGATTTTGGCCATGGGCTATTTCAAAATGTTTGTTTTAGCCCATCTCATCTAGATAAATCAAATAATCAGACCTTGCCTCTTGAAAAACTCCAATGGTATATGTTAAATTTATGCCATACGTTATACTCAAGGGATAGTGGCATGCCCCACCCCACCCCCGCCAAATATCTAGTGCGAACTTGAGCCCCAAACCACTAGTCATTGAAACATAGAATTGTCTGGTGATGGTTCCGAGATGAAGCTAATGTGAAGGTGTGGGTACCGGCCTGGCAGGGAACACCACCACTCTACTGTTGCAAGATGCAGGGAGTGGATAACACCGTGAGTATAACGCTTGGCCTCATAAACCAGAATATTAACAATATAAATGGATGCCAACAAATCATTTCAAAGCTTATGGAGTTAGCGATATTTGATAGGAAATTAAGGTATTAATGAGTCGTGTTTACGTGTTTGACAAATGTGAAATAATCAAGGGCATATTTATCAAGAAAATTAATTTAAAATATTTAATTTGTCAACTTGAGATTCCTGATCTTGAATTGCGTTTGGATTGATCAGCAGTTATACGTCTAAAACAATGAAGATGCGATAAGTCAGTTGCCCTACCCATCCTGAAGCTCAGCTTGTTTTCGCCTCATTAGTTCGTCCCGCGCAATTCATTTTTTATATTCAACAGCCCAGGTATTGTTAGTTTTATACACGTTACTTTTATAAAATGTATATATAAATTCAGTGCTGATAAATTTTAATTAGTATATATTTCCAATTAAAATGCGCTATGTTATATATCTCAGTGTACTTACCTGGACATTGTTTCTGAAACCCAGATGGATGCAGCACAAATGTCTTGATCTGTTGGTGACATTCAGAATACCCTCGCACGCACCAGTGACTATCAAAGATAGCCACTGAGTTACACTATAAGTCAGTCACAATTGGGTTAATGGATACCGGCGACAGGAAGTCAGTCCACGTGACGTAATTTGAAACATTGAAGATGGGGTTACCTCCCAAGTCTGTTGTCCTGCCCATCTAAAGCCCATCAGCTTGTTTCCGGCAAGCAGTTCCCTCCCGTCTCAAATAGATATATTGTATTCAGCAGCGCAGTTACTGTTAAATATATTTATACATTAATGTTATCTTTATAGAAGTGTGTTATGCTTTTCTTTAGCAATTATTATAATACAACTGTAAGTTTATAATTCTAATACAAAATATGTAAACTAACTTATTGTCTTAACTTTAAATTACAGAGACTGATTATTTAAGTGGAGTTAGCTAAATTATTAAAATGCGTGGTGATGATTAATCTTTTTGTGAAATATTAGTGAGGTTCCATTATAACCGACAATATTAAAAATGGAATTAAGATGAATGTAAAGACTTATGGAATTATCTTAACGTGAAATGGTAAGTGAATAAATACTAAAACGCGTGCAGATTATAATGGTTTCATTGTTAATTCGAAATTCAAAACCACCCAGTTTAGATTCTACATACAGTGCAACAAAATGCTATTGGTGGTTCTCATCAGATTCTGAAAAGTTATGTTGAACCGACTGGCATGGTGGTTAAAATGAATCTTGGGGTAGGGGGCGTACGCTGCAGCCTTTGCGTTGCAGCTCCGGCCCAAACTGCAGCAGCACCACTGGCTGTGCAGCTTCTGTTCGTCGCACCTCATTAGCAACACTGGTTGTCGCAGCTCCCATCCAAACCACAGCAGCATCGCTGAGCAATCTTCTTAGCCTCAGTCAGTAATAGAAGTATGAATTTTGTTAAGCATTTTATCACAAAAGTATAAGATCAAAAGCTATGATGGTAACAAATTTCAACACTTAAAAGACTGATATTTCACTATATTTAATGAGATTGTAATGGGGCAAAAAAGAGTTATTTTGGAACGGGTCGGATGGGCCAACCCACAAAAACTTCTTCATCTGTTATTTCCTTGGTTTTACAACCCTACCGTCAGCACCAACTTATTAAGCATAAGAGCATTTGACCCAACAACATTTGGCTTTTCACAGTACCGCCACATTATCACAGTAGACTTTCTACGAGCATTTGACCAAACAACATTTGGCTTTAACAGATTCGTTTACTGTTCACGTATGACAGTTGACTTTTTATGATTATTGACTTTCGACTGCTGTCAACGTCCCTTAACAGATTTTGTTTGCTGTTAACTGTTGACTTTTCCAAATCCACATCCAGCTGTCCACAAACATCCGGTTATTAGCAACATTGAACCAGAAGTAGTCGCGTATCAGAAGCTTGGAACCCGGATCTCAGCATAGCATAAGTTCATAACTATCAAAACACATGATTGTTAACCGCATTTTACTCATTGCGTCCCTCTACCAGTTGGCACTCGATTGACCGTAATCTATGTTGGACTGCAATTGGACTTTCACTGTTACAGCATTAACACCCATATCACCATTGTCCCACAAACAGTTGACTTTGTACAGTTTGACCCATACCTACAAACAAAGCATGTCAGTCTGGTCCTGCAAGGAACCAGTTTTAGACCGGCGAACCCGTTACAACCCGGACTGATCCTAATGTTAACGGTCTGGTTCTCAGTTTTCATTTATCCCAACTTTCTTTCTGTTCTGATCCTGGTCCAGGTTAGTCCGGGTATGAAACGTTTCTCACTCTTAGACTACTGTCAGTTATGTTTATGAATTGAAATCAGTAAATTAGTCAACTGAATGCAATATGTTATTTTGAGTAAGTAAGTGCAATCTTGATTTAATTATACCTAAGAAATTATTTAGATACAACTCTAACAAAGTTTTGTGACACTATACTAATTTAATTATCATCTTTGGAGATGCATCAACAACATAGGTTGGCTCCTTAGAATAATCATAACAGCCCTTCATCATTGGTCTGACATTTATTCTAGTTTAGATTACTCTTTTGACATTTACATACCGAAACAGAGAACGTCATTTTATGAGATTAATCTTAAGTCCAACATACATGACAAACCATCCCAATAGTTACCATATGAAATGTCATATCAACTAATATCAATCATACAGAATTTATAGTTTCTTCATCAATCAAGCTTTTAGTGTTATGATCAGTTGTAACATATATATGTTGCAGTTACGAGCCAGGGTACTAACAACGTGTTGGTTTAGGTTTATTTGCACCATAACTTATTTAACATGTCTAATGTATGACTGCTCATCACTTGGGTTGTTACTTTACAGAATTATATAAATTTCTTTAATTAATGAATTACTTAAATGTAAAACCTGTTGGGTTTTTAATCATAACTTGTTAGTTTTATTTATTAGTAGTATTTTATTTGAATAAAATATTAGGTAGACTTGGTATACTTTGACCGAATTCCTTGGAGGTACCCATTGAAGTGAAAGAGTGGGGTATACCATTTCTTAGGTTGTTGAGATTTTTTTGTGGTTTTCTTGTTTCCACGTATTATGTGTAAAGCTATTTAAAGGCCTCTTTGTTTATTGAAATAAAGTAAGCTTTTCCTTCACAAAACTTTCACATCATACCCTCTGCATATTTTTGTTCATCTCATAACACAAATCTACAAACAAAACTCACTTTCATAATCGATAAGGAGGGACCTAGTACCAACAAAACCAAAATTGTTTCATATGCTATGAACTTATTATATGGAACACAGCTATGCAGATGGTGACTTTATATTAGTATACAATATGCATTAATACTATATTTTCAATAATACAATTGATTATCGTGACTAAGTGGAAATGTAGTTTTATATTGGATTATTTAACAATAATTGATCACATCATTTCCAACTACTACATATTTTATTGTATTTGCAGTTTACTCTGATCTTCAAAAAGTCTTACAACCTCCTCATCTGCACATTTTCATCTAAAAAAATTAATTCTCTCTAATCAAAACCTGCCCAGAAACAAAACAATCTACTCATTTCCAATGGCTGAACTCTTTATTAGTGCAGTCATCACTGTGTTGGTTGAGAAACTGGCTTCTGGTGACTTGATCAGGCTGGCTAGATCTGCAGGAATCTCTTCCCAGGTCCAGAAACTGAAAAACACCTTGCCCCTGATCCAAGCAGTGCTTGCTGATGCAGCTCAGAAGCACATAAGAGACACATCAGTTCAATTGTGGTTGAACCAACTCCAGCATCTGGCTTATGAAATAGATGATGTGCTTGATGATCTGGCCACTGAAGCCATGAGGAGCAAGTTAAAGTCTGATGCTAGCACAAGTAAGGTATTAAAGTATATTCCAACCAAATTTCATGCTCTTAACTATGGTCGTAAGATGAGTTATAAGTTAGATGAGATTACAGCCTCATTGCGAGACCTCATTGAAAAGATAAGTATTTTGGGTTTGACTAATAAGGTTGAAATGCCAAATAGAGCTGCTGCTAGTAAACCGCGTGAGCAAACTTCGCTCTTGCCCGTAAAAGATGTTATAGGTCGGGAAAGTGACAAAGAAGCGTTGTTGGGAAAGTTGTTGGGCGATGAATCTTCAAGTAGTCAAAATGTCAGTGTCGTGTCCATAGTTGGTATGGGTGGTATTGGAAAAACCACTCTTGCCCAACTTTTGTATAACGATGAAAAGGTGAAGAATCATTTTGAACTCATGTCGTGGGTTTGTATTTCAGACGAGTTTGATGTATTTAAGATTAGCAAGGCTATTTTTCAAGCTGTAGGTGGAGGGAACCAAGATTTTGCTAATTTAAATCTGCTTCAGGTAGCCCTTGCAGAAAAGCTATCAAAGAAAAGGTTCTTACTTGTTCTAGACGATGTTTGGAACGAAAATTACAACGAGTGGGAACGCCTCCAACGCCCTTTTACTGTAGGAGCTCCTAACAGTAAAATTATTGTGACGACAAGGAAGACCATAGTTGCATCGATGATGGAATCTGTACAGCATTACCATCTCGAGCTTTTGTCAGACGAAGATGCTCTATGTTTATTTGCTCAGCATGCATTGGGTGAGCAAAACTTCGATGTGAATAGAACAATTAAACTGCATGGTGAAGATATCATCAAGAATTGTGGGAATTTGCCTTTGGCTTTAAGAGCACTTGGGAGGGTATTTAGAACAAAATCCAATGTTGGGGAATGGGAGGAGCTCTTGAACAGTGAGTTATGGAATTCACATAGTGGAAGTGAGATTCTTCCAGCGTTAAGGCTAAGTTACTATGATCTGCAACCACATTTGAAACAAATGTTTGTGTATTGCTGCTTATTCCCAAAGGACTACGTGTTTGACAAGGATGAACTTGTACTCTTGTGGATGGCTGAGGGTTTTTTGTGCAAGTTGAATGGAAACCAGGCAATGGAGAATTTTGGTCGAGAGTGTTTTGAAGAGCTAGTGTCGAGGTCCTTTTTTCAGCAGTCAACCAACGTGAAATCACAATATACAATGCATGACCTGGTAAATGACTTGGCCATTCATGCCGCAGGGGAGTTCTTTTTTATGTTGGAAGATAAGATGGATGTTTTTGGTAAGAATGAAGCGTTGGACAAATTCCATCATGCTTCTTTTATCCGTGCAAAATTTGAAATGCACACAAAGTTCAACGCACTACAAAGAGCTAGGCATCTAAGAACTTTCTTACCTATGTCGGTTCAAGGGCGAGGTATTTCGGATCAATTCTTTGTATCGGACATGCTTCTTATCAAACTACTTCCACAACTTCAATTTTTAAGGGTGCTAAGCCTGGCTAATTATACAATCAAAGAGGTACCAGAATCCATTGGTAGTCTCAAACATTTGCGGTACCTCAATTTTTCTTACACGAATATCACGTGTTTACCTAAGCAAGTCGGTGACCTTCATAATCTACAGAGTTTGTTGTTGTCTGGTTGTAGTGAATTATCTAGCTTGCCAGATAGTATTGTACATTTAATACATCTGCGACATCTTGATATTAATGATACTCCACAGTTGAACAACATGCCACTAGGAATTGGTCGGTTGACGGGCCTACAAACTCTATCCAAGGTCTTTATTGGAGAAGCCTGTGAGTTTAATATATCTGATCTTAAGGGCATGTTGCATCTTCAAGGTCAACTTTGCATTGACCGGCTGCACAATGTGAAAAACGCAGAACACGCAAAGGAGGCAAACTTACGAGAAAAGAAGGGTATATGTGATTTGAAGTTGGAATGGAGTGATGTCTTTGATGATTCTCGAAATAAATTAGCCGAATATGAAGTACTTGAAGGGTTAAGGCCTTTTGAGAAATTGACAAGCCTCAAGATTTTGTACTACAATGGAACAGAGTTTCCTAGTTGGGTTGGGGATCCGTCATTTGATTGTTTAACTCAAATCACATTAATTGGCTGTAGAAATTGTGAATGTTTACCAACACTTGGACATCTACAGTCACTTCAAAAACTGTGTGTCAAAAGCATACACGAGTTAGACAGAGTGGGTTCTGAGTTTCTTCTACATAGTAACTCTCGTGATGGTAATGCATTTCCAGCACTTGAAGTATTGGAATTTAAAGATATACCGAATTGGAAGGAATGGTCAACTAGTGATGGTGAAAAGCATGTGACGTTTCCTTGTCTTCGTGAGATATCTATACTAGGTTGTCCGAAGCTTGATGTAGTGGCAATCGATTCAATACCGTCACTTCAGGTTTTGCATCTATCTAGGTGTTCT
This sequence comes from Ambrosia artemisiifolia, assembly GCA_032199755.1. Classification (NCBI taxonomy): domain Eukaryota; kingdom Viridiplantae; phylum Streptophyta; class Magnoliopsida; order Asterales; family Asteraceae; genus Ambrosia; species Ambrosia artemisiifolia. The sequence goes on along the minus strand of CM063528.1, from coordinate 38,507,398 downwards.
GTAGTGGTGTTAAAAAGCATGGTCAGTGTTTGTTCATCAATTGGTAGATTAGAAATATGTGATATTAAAGGACTTACTCAGCTACATGGAGAAATTTTAGAGCATCTTTGGGCAGTTGAATATCTAGACATCTTATATTGTCATGAGCTAACATACCTGTGGGAATCAGAAGTTGTTGCATGCGAGAATCTTAAGAGTTTACAGAAGCTGGAAATAAGTGGCTGTAAAGAACTGGTATCATTGGGGGAGAAAGAGGCGCATTTAGGGCTTAGCATGGAATCTATTACAGAAGTGAGTATTGAAAATTGCCAGAGACTGGAGAGTTACATGTGTCCAGATAGAATTGAGAAGTTGGAAATAAGTGATTGCCCTTTAGTTACAGTTACTGATGTCCTCCCATCCACTCTGAAGTTTCTTGACATCAGAAGGTGTGAGAATCTGGAGGTAAGATGGTCTCCCATCAACAGGTTGCCATCACTTGAATCTCTTTACATTGAAAAAATGCCCAATATAAGGTTGTTTCCTGGCGGTTGCTTATCTTATCTTACCAGCTTAACAATATGGCATTGTCATAATATAGAATCCATTCCAGATAATGGTTACGCATTTCTCCCATTTGTTTGCTTGAAAGAGCTTAATATCCGTAATTGCAAGAACCTGAAATCATTTCCTTATGAGCAATTGCAAAATCTCACATCGTTGGAAGTAATGAAGATACGTGATTGTCCAAGTCTGGATTTCCCCTTTCCATGTGGTTTGTGGCCTCCTAATTTAAGTGCTTTACAAATAGGAGGGTTAAAGAAGGACATTTCAGAGTGGGGGCTGCAAAATTTCCCAACCTCACTTGTTCAACTACACTTATATGGTGAAAACTCAGATGGAGTGGTTTCATTTGCAGCAAAGGCAGAAGAAGATAAGAGTGGTTCATCATCATCATCTTTTATTCTTCCATCATCTCTAACTGGTCTAGATCTATCGCATTTTAAGGAGTTGGAATCAGTTTCAGAGGGCCTGCAACACCTCACCTGCCTTCAAAATCTTGAAATATGGGAATGCCCAAAGGTTAGAGATCTGCCAGAGAAACTACTCCCTTCACTTTCAAGTTTGGAAGTGGATAATTGTTCCCGAGAATTGAAGAAAAAGTGTAGTAGAAGAAGAAGAAGAAAAGAAAAGTACTGGTCCATCATCTCCCAAATCCCTTATCTTCGATTGGATTCAGATTGATGAGCACAAATGTTTTACAAAAGTAAGTAAGTAAGCTCTGTAATACCCTGCTTCTCATACCAACATACACGAATAGCTAACCTTCTGTACGTTAACATAATATTATGTGTTCAATAGATTCAGGAGACTAAACGTTGAAGATGGGCTGACTTCTGAAGAGGCCCAATACGGTTTATTATTGTCTTCAGCCCGGTAGCCCAGGTAGTGTTAATAATATTCATACAAATTCAGTGCTTAGGAATTTAAATTACTAATTTTTTATTAAACTGAAATCCAAACTTCTTTTTGAGTAATTAAAAATAAAATTAGATTTAAATATATGTAGGAAATGTTTTAAATGCAAATATAGAGTTGGGGGTGAAGATATTGAAAATGGTGTCGGGAGCAATTATGTTGGGTTGACGGGTTCACTAGTTTCGAGTTGGTGTGCAGGTTGAACTGTTCAACCCAAACACAACCTATATTTTTATTCATGTAAAAAAACATCAAACCTAACCAACACACGCTTAAAATTTGTCACCCAAACACGACCATTTCACCTACCTATCTAAACCTGACAAACATGTTGATAGATGTTAATCAAGTTGTAAAAATGTTAGCTGGTTTAGTGAGATGTAAAATTGGTTAAATAGGCATAAACGGGATAGTGAGTTGATATATTTAGTTTATCAAAAGGGTTAGATGAGACACTCAAATCCATATATTTTTGTTGTCTTTCAGGTCGTGTTGAAAATTGCCAAGCCTGATGCAGTTAATTCTGATAGCAGTTATGCTGAACCAAAGCTGCTGTTGACATGGGTCATAAATACATCTTGTGCAAGGTAAACAATGGGGTAGTCAAAACACCTCCCCTTAGTTTTGCTTACAACTAATAAATTTTTGAAGTGGAGACAAGTCGTCAATGTAAAGCCAATTAGTCCCTAATAAAAGCATTCGGATTTAATCAAGTTATTGATGCATGTAACTTGTGGGCTCTTGTTTTCGTATTGGTATTTTCAAATTTTAAAATGAAGGTTGCAGAACGATTGTATGCTTTGTGCAGACTTGTTCCAAGGTTTACAATCATTGCACAAAACCATGTGTATTAATGTCATTCCAAAGGTCAAAGGTAGTTTGTAAAATATTGGGCTTGATCCAAATCCTAGATGATGGGTCTATTATTGATTTTGGCCATGGGCTTATTTCAAAATGTTTGTATTAGCCCAATTCATCTAGATAAATCAAATAATCAGACCTTGCCTCTTGAAAAACTCGAATGGTATATGTTAAATTCATGCCATACATTATACTCAAGGGATAGTGGCATGCCCCACCCCACCCCCGCCAAATATCTAGTGCGAACTTGAGCCCCAAACCACCGGTCATTGAAACATAGAAGTGTCTGTTGATGGTTCCGAGAAGAAGCTAATGTGAAGGTGTGGGTACCGGCCTAGCAGGGAACACCACCACTCTACTGTTGCAAGATGCGGGGAGTGGATAACACCGTGAGTATAACGCTTGGCCTTATAAACCAGAATATTAACAATATAAATGGATACCAACAAATCATTTAAATGCATATGGAGTTAGCGATATTTGATAGGAAATTAAGGTATTAAAGAGTCGTGTTTACGTGTTTGAAAAATGTGATATAATCAAGGTCATATTTATCAAGAAAATTAATTTAAAATATTTAATTTGTCAACTTGAGAATTCCTGATCTTGAATTGCGTTTGGATTGATCAGCAGTTATACGTCTAAAACAATGAAGATGCGATAAGTCATTTGCCCTACCCATCCTGAAGCTCAGCTTGTTTTCGCCCCATTAGTTCGTCCCGCCCAATTCATTTTTTATATTCAACAGCCCAGGTATTGTTAGTTTTATACACGTTATTTTTATAAAATGTATATATAAATTCAGTGCTGGTAAATTTTAATTAGTATATATTTCCAATTAAAATGCGCTATGTTATATATCTCAGTGTAGTTACCTGGACATTGTTTCTGAAACCCAGATGGATGCAGCACAAATGTCTTGATCTCTTGGTGACATTCAGAATACCCTCGCATGCACCAGTGCTATCAAAGATAGCCACCGAGTCACACTGTAAGTCAGTCACAATTGGGTTAATGGATTCCAGCGATAGGAACTCAGTCCACGGAATGTAATTTGAAACATTGAAGATTTGGTTACTTCCCAAGTCTGTTGTCCTACCTATCTGATGCCCATCAGCTTGTTTTCGGCGTGCAGTTCCCTCTGGCTCAACTAAATATGTTGTATTCAGCAGCGTAGGTACTGCTAAATATATTTATACATAAATGTTATATTTATAGAAGGGTATTATGCTTTTTATTGTAGTTATTATAATACAACTGTAAGTCTATAATTGTTCTATAAAATATATAAACAAACTTACTGAGTGTCCTAACATTAAATTACAGAGACTGATTATTTAGTTGGAGTTGGCTAAATTATAAAAATGTTTGGTGACAGTTTATCTTTTTGTGAAATATTAGTGAGGTTCCATTATAAATTCATAACCGATAGGACTTAAGATGAATGTGAAATATTAGTGAGGTTCCATTATAACAGATAATATTAAAATTGGAATTAAGATGAATGTAAAGACTTATGGAATTATCTTAACGTGAAATGATAAGTGAATAAATACTAAAATGCATGCAGATTATAATGGTTCTCATCAGATTCTGAACCGACTGGCATGGTGGTTAAAATGAATCTTGGGGTAGGGGGCGTACACTGCAGCCTTTGGGTTGCAGCTCCGGCCCGAACTGCAGCAGCACCACTGTCTGTGCAGCTTCTGTTCTAACCTCAGTAGCACCACTGGTCGTCACAGCTCCCGTCCAAACCACAGCAGCATCGCTGAGCAATCTTCTTAGCCTGCAGTTAGTAATAGATGTTGGGTTTATCTTGATAGTTCGGGTTGTTTAACGAGTTGCGGGTTGCGGGTTCAATTTGGAGCAGCGGGTTGCGGGTCAAGAGTAGTTGTTCGAGTGGTAAATGGGTCAATTATGGTTGTTATGGATGTCAGAAATCTTAGTGATTTTGGCTGCAGTTTATGTTGAATTGGTAAAGGGTTTGACCGAATAAAATGGACGTTGAGGTGTTGACTATTGAGATGAAACGGGAGTTTTATATTGCTGATTAAAAGGAGGACTCGACTTAGTTGTTTGTTTCTTTGTGTTTTCTATAAATAGGATAGTTTGATGCTTATTTTGTAACCCTTCTCATTTTGATAATATAAGCAAGCTTTGTGCATATTTACGTTTACATTTGAGCGTGTGTTGTGAGTATATTTGGGGCCTGAACCAACAATGGAAGCATGAATTTTGTTAAGCATTTTATCACCAAATTATAAGATCAAAAGCTATGATGGTAATGGGTCAAAAAAAGAGTTATTTAGAACGGGTAGGATGGGGCCAACCCACAAAAACTTCTTCGTCTAATTGATCAACATTTCTTTGACTCCATATGACACTCATCATTGCAATCATTGTTGACTCTTTAACAACCCAACTGTCAGCACCAACTTATTAACCATAACAGCATTTGACCCAACAACATTTGGCTTTTCACAGTTACCGCCACATTATCACAGTTGACTTTCTACGAACATTTGACCGAACAACATTTGGCTTCAACAGATTCGTTTACTGTTCACGTACGACACTCATTGTTTTGACTATTGATGACAGTTGACTTTTTATGATTATTGACTTTCAACTGCTGTCAACCCTTAAGAGATTTTGTTGAATATGACAGATCTGTATTTATTTTTATTTTTTCTGAAATTTTCTATCCATTCATAATAATACGGGTCAATTCGGGTTGCATTTTATTGATGACTGGTCATGTGGGTAAAATAAAATGGACAAGACTTCCTAGATTATTATGTTGTTATTATAGTGTTTTTAATCATACATAAGTCATAAATTATTTGGATAAACTAAATACAAAGGAAATATTAGTACAATTAATGTTTTTTTTTCTTTAAACGTTATTGTCTTGTTATGCAGGTACGGCAATTCTTCTGTGGTGGATAGCATAGGATGAGGATGGTGGGATCTGATCTTTCACAAGATAAGAGAAGTTTTGGGGTTCAGCGTTTGAAATGTTAGAAAATAAAATATTTTGGGCATAACATTGCATCACTTCCCTATTTGATTTCCCTCAATCAAGCCAAATACTACCGTTGAACTACAATCAAGGAGAGTCATTATTAATAATATTACCGTTGAGCTACAATCAAAAAGGAGAGTCAGTAATGTTTTTTTTTATTTCCTTGTATATTGTTATCAACCATCTATATAGTGTCCTTTGTTTCTTTGTAATACAATACACATTATCAAATCAATAGAAATCATATTCAGCCTCTGGATTCCATTGAAAACATGGTATCAGAGCGGTGTGATCGATCTTAGGATTAACCCGCTCATCATCTACCGTTTTTTTTCTCGATTCAAACTCTGCCCAACCCGTTTCATTCCTACATAAAAATCATGTCGGATGATCCCAAAAATGATGATCTTACATTGCGGATCACTAGTCTTCTCAAGAATAGCATCAGTAACCAAAATCAAACACACAAACAGAGCCTCTCCGACTCCTTGAAAATCAGCCTCACATTGAATAGTCAGAATTACGCCTTGTGGTCTCGGATGATTCGAGTCGCAATTGGTGGCAAATCAAAACATCTCTTGAGCCACTTGACGGGAGACCCGAAACCGACCGATAGCCAATATGAACAATGGGAACAAGACGACTTAGTGGTGTTCTCATGGTTGATACAGAATATCGAACCGGCTCTCGTCGGTAACCTAACCGAATTCCAGACAGCCAAAACATTGTGGGATGCGTTAGTTGTCACATTCAGTAGCAAGAAAGATAAGTTACAAACTTTCGATCTTCATGTGAAAGCAAATGGCATAAAACAGAACGGTTCCCCTCTGGAAGATTTTTTGATTGATAAAACAAAGTTGAAGTGTGATCATTGTGGTATGACTAGACATACCAAGAATCAATGCTTCCAACTCGTCGGCTACCCAGAGTGGTGGGCCGACGGTCACAAAAGAAGGAACAAGGAAGGAGGTAAGGCCCCTACAACGGAGAAAACAAAAGAAATCAGCCATGGAGGTGGCAGCGAGCAGAAGAGGAGCCATGGCGGCTGCGGCGGCGGCGGCTTTGGAGGTTTCACATCCACTGGTTGTGATGTCGTAAATAATAAAGGAGGTAAAGGGTTTGAGATTTTTTTCTCAAACCCCCCTTTTACTTTTATTGATTTTAGTAAATTTGATTATGACATTTCCAAATTAATAAAACTCTCCTTTGAAAAAAATGTTTACTTTGATACTGGACAAAATTCTTCAATCGAAAAAAACAATTTTTTTTGTCAAACTAACATTTCTAAAGATTCTATTATATCTAAAATTATTAATAAAAAGGGTGAGACCGTAAATGGACAAGTCCATATGGCTCAAAATTGTGGAAAATTAGATAACTCGTGGATATTTGATTGTGGTGCAACTGATACTATGACATTTGATGTATCGGATATAGTATCGCAATCTAAACCCAGGGTTAACCATATTAAAACCGCTAATGGTGGGGAAGCTCCTGTAAAAGGAGGAGGCACAATTGAGATATCGCCAACTTTAAAACTTTCAAACTGTCTTTATGTTCCTTCGTTATCACATAAATTATTATCTATAAGTCATGTCACAAAAGAATTAAATTGCACAGTTTTGATGCACCCTACGTTTTGCATCCTTCAGGATATCAGGACGGGAGCAATCATTGGTCGTGGCACTGAACGTCGGGGATTGTACTATGTGGAGGAAGTGACTCAACATGGGAATGTGATGCTTGCTCACGGAACTATGGACAGAGAAGCTTGGCTTTGGCATAGGAGATTGGGGCACCCATCTATCGGTTATTTACATCTTTTATTTCCAAAATTATTTCCTTCAAATAAATCTTTAAACTGTGATACTTGTGTTTTGGCTAAAAGTCATAGACATACTTATAAATTTAATAACACAAAAGTTGATTCACCTTTTTCACTTATCCATTCTGATGTTTGGGGTCCCGCAGAGGTTATTGGAGGGCAAAATTTCCGATATTTTGTTCTTTTTATTGATGATTGTACTCGTATGACATGGATTTATTTTTTAAAAAACAAATCAGAAGTGTTTGATAAATTCACTATGTTTTATACCATGGTACAAACACAATTTAAAACCAACATTCAAATTCTTCGATCTGATAATGGGGGAGAATTTGTAAATGACTCTATGAAATTGTTTTGTCAAAACAAAGGAATTATTCACCAAACGACTTGCCCACACACTCCAGAACAAAACGGGACCGTTGAGAGGAAAAATCGTATCCTTTTGGAAATAACTCGAGCTCTTTTAATAGAGTCTCAGGTTCCCAAGTCTTTTTGGCCAGAAGCTCTGGCTACTGCCACTTATCTAATTAATAGACTTCCTACCAAAGCACTTGATCTTAAAACCCCACTAAAAGCTCTTTCTGATTTTATGAAACTCCCACCTATCCTCACACTTGAACCACGGGTATTTGGATGTTCCGCCTTTGTCCATATACCCAAAACAGATCGAGGGAAACTTGGCCCATGTGCTGAAAAATGCGTCTTTCTAGGCTATGGTATCAATCAAAAAGGATACCGTTGTTATAGCCCAAAAAGACGTCATATGTACACCACCATGGACTGCAACTTCCTTGAAACCGAATTTTTCTATACCGCCCAACACAGTGGTCAGGGGGAGAAACAAATTGACACCCTGAGTTGGCTAAAATGGGTTCCATCCTCGCAAGAAGTTGTTCACAATACCCAAGATGAGTCACTGACTTCTCAAGAGCCCGACAACTCAACAACCAGTGTCACTAACCAAGATTCTCCTATCCTGATACCTGAGGTAAATGACTCTCAAACCTTTGAAAGTTTCCCTCAAAATGATACATCTAATAATATCTCCGATGATCTTCAAAATAATGATATATCTAATAACCATGAGATACCTGTAGAACAACATGTGCAGGAAGAACCAATACAAGAAGAAACAGTGGAAAAATATGTTTTACCACCCAGAGCCAATAGAGGTGTTCCCCCAAAACGATATTCTCCAGAAAAGGAAACAAAATCATCTAGATACCCTATGGCAAACATTGCCAAAGGCAACTTATCTAAAGAAGCACAAGCCTTTGCTTCATCCTTATATGACGAAGAAATTCCCAACTCTGTGGAACAAGCTTTAAATTCACAAAACTGGAAGGAAGCAATGGAAGAAGAGATGGGAGCGCTCATTAAGAATGAAACATGGGAAAAGAGTGTTCTTCCTCCAGGGAAGAAACCCGTAGGATGTCGTTGGGTGTTCACAATCAAACACAAACCAGATGGAACAATTGAAAGATACAAAGCCCGTCTGGTTGCAAAAGGATATACCCAAACGTACGGGATTGATTACTCGGAAACCTTCTCTCCAGTAGCAAAAATTGATACAATTCGTGTCCTTTTTTCCATTGCCGCAAATAAAGGATGGCCTCTTCACCAATTTGATGTTAAGAATGCCTTCCTACACGGCGAATTAAAAGAAGAAGTGTATATGGAACCTCCACCTGGGTTCATGGAAAATTTCAAGGACAAGGAAGTATGTCGGCTGAGGAAAACTCTTTATGGGCTTAAACAATCACCTCGGGCTTGGTTTGGTAGATTTACTCTAGCAATGAAGGGATATGGTTTCCGACAAAGCAACTCCGATCATACGTTGTTCCTTAAACGCAAAGGTAAACTTATAACTTGCTTGATTATATATGTTGATGACATGATTATTACAGGAAATGACCAGGAAGAGATGAAGAAGTTAAAAACAAAGTTGTTCACAGAATTTGAAATGAAAGACTTGGGAAGGCTAAAGTATTTCCTTGGAATTGAAGTTCTAAGGTCCAAACAAGGGATCTTTATATGCCAAAAAAAGTATATTCTTGATCTCCTAGCTGAAACCGGAATGATTGACTGTAAACCAGCTGACACTCCAATGATAGCTAACCAAAAACTTTATATGGAAGACGGAGCAGAATTGGCCAACAAAGAAAGATACCAACGTCTAGTGGGTAAACTTATATACCTTTCACATACTCGCCCAGACATCGCGTATGCTGTTGGAGTTGTTAGCCGGTTTATGCATCAACCCCAAGTTGCCCACATGGAAGCAGCATGGAGAATTGTTAGATATCTTAAAGGTACAGTAGGGCACGGGGTTCTCTTTCAAGACAACAAACATCTAAAGGTTCAGGCATATACAGATGCTGATTGGGCAGGAGATAAAGAAGACCGAAGATCAACATCCGGCTACTTCACTTTAGTCGGTGGGAACCTTGTTACTTGGAGAAGCAAAAAACAAAAAGTTGTAGCCTTATCCAGTGCAGAAGCAGAATTTCGCGGGATTGCACGAGGTTTGGCAGAAGTCTTGTGGATACGTAAACTTCTAAATGAGATTGGATTTACTCAATATGAAACCAGTACGATAATGTGTGATAACGAAGCCGCCATACAAATTTCAGAGAATCCTGTTCAACATGATCGAACAAAGCATGTGGAAGTTGACAGACACTTCATCAAAGAAAAACTTGAAACAGGGGTTATCGAGCTTCCATTCGTCCGATCAGAAGACCAATTAGCAGACATTCTAACTAAGGCCGTTAATGGAAAAATATTCAATCATTGTCTTGGCAAGTTAAGTATTGGAGACCCCACTACTTAACTTGAGGGGGAGTGTTAGAAAATAAAATATTTTGGGCATAACATTGCATCACTTCCCTATTTGATTTCCCTCAATCAAGCCAAATACTACCGTTGAACTACAATCAAGGAGAGTCATTATTAATAATATTACCGTTGAGCTACAATCAAAAAGGAGAGTCAGTAATGTTTTTTTTTATTTCCTTGTATATTGTTATCAACCATCTATATAGTGTCCTTTGTTTCTTTGTAATACAATACACATTATCAAATCAATAGAAATCATATTCAGCCTCTGGATTCCATTGAAAACATGAAAAGCTTCAAATTCTACTTGAAGAAAGTGCAAAAGTACCTGTGATAAATATGATCATTGTTATTACTGGGTTTATCATCCACGCGTCAGAGTAATCGTTTGTTTAAACTCTAATGTTTCTGATATTCATTCTGGTTTGAACATTACACTCTAATGCACTGGTTGTCTGTGTTTCAGATTTCGGTTACGAATGTTAAAACTAAAGAATTATACGTTGCCGATCCTGTCTATTAGTGAAAAGCAAATCACATGAAAAACCGTAAACATTAGGACATAGAAACAGAACTCGAATCTAACCATTTAGAAAAGGACTGAAAAGTGTTTGTGTATCACCCCAACCTGGCCCAGTTTTGACATGTACCTAGAACAACCAACCAACTTATTGAATTTTGGTCCGCAATGGGTTATTTATAACAACACTTTGAGTTATTTTGGGTCATAAGTATTATTTTAGTGTCAGTTTGGCTGTAGTGAACAGAAAAGAAATATCCGCCGGGTCACAATGAGCATGAAATGACTAAATGACAGAGCGGGTCAGAATGGGCACCCTTATAAACATTTTCCTATACTGTTGATATGCAACCCGTATTTCATTCCTGCGGTTCCACACCATGTTTTAAGGAAGGCAAGGAGCAGAACAAAGAAGGATTTATGAAACTAAATGGACTGAAAAGTTTAGTTGTAGGGCGATTGACATGTATGATATATTGATGGATGAGAATAGATGGAGTTTGCACCTGTCCACCAGCGCTACATCCTTCAAAACATTATACTGTTAAAGATACAATATAGTACTCATAAAGTGTTAGATATCTAGTCACTTATGTGTCATCTTCAACTGTGAAATGGAATTATTTAGCCCCAAAATTATAAAAATAATCTTTTTTTTAAACCTGTCACACATGTCGCATCTAAACACTTTCAAAAAGCTACGCAGATGGTGACTTTAATGTTAGGACAAAATATTACATTTCCAAGTGGAGCATTTATAGAAATTGATTATCATTAATCAATAAATAATTTAATAATTATTGATGGATCAGAAAGATGATTAAGAACAATTATAAATGCCAAGTCTCTCACTTTTCTTTATTGAATATGTGAAATTGTGATGAATCAACACCACTGATTACAAGACTTTAAATAGGAAAGATTGTAACGTAAACCTACTGAAAAATAGAACAACTTAACAAACTTATTCAAACGTAAACTAGACTGAATCAAAGAGAGAAAAGTGGAACTGAATGGAGACTTGACTTCAACCGATAATCCTGCAGGAATTAATTAGACTCATGCACCATGCACGTGTGGATCACTTTCAATACCCCCTCTTGATCCATACTCCTGCACACCAATAACATGCCTGAAATAAACAAATTTTTCTTTGGCTAGAGCTTTTGTGAGGACATCAGCAAATTGATCATCTGTCCCACAATACTTCAGAGTAACTTGTTCCTGGGACACCATATCTCTAATGAAGTGATGCTTCAACTCTATATGCTTAGTCTTGATATTCAAAACTGGATTTTTCGATAGGTCTATGGCTGATTTGTTGTCACAGTAGATAGTTGTAGCTCCCAGTTGTGGAACATACAAATCCACAAGAAGTCTTCTTAACCAAATTGCTTGACAAGTGGCACCAGTTGCAGCAATATATTCAGCTTCTGTGCTTGAAAGAGCCACTGTTGTTTGCTTCTTAGATGACCATGAGATTGCACCTTCACCTAACATGAACACATAACCAGAAACACTCTTCCTGTCATCTATACTTGCAGCCCAGTCACTATCTGTATAACCAATAAGCTGATCATCACTGGCTCTCTTGTACCATAACCCCAACTGAATTGTACCAGCAATGTATCTCAAGACCCTTCTTGCAGCTCCTGAATGAGTTCTTGAAGGTGCTTGCATAAATCTGGATAGGACACCAACTGAGTATGATAAATCTGGCCTGGTATGGGTCAGATATATCAAACCACCAACTAGACTCCTGTAATCTGAAGCATTCACCTTTAACTCTCCATCATCCAGTACATATTTTTCTTGAGTATTCATTGGAACTGCTTCTGTCTTGCAATTCTTCATGTTGAATCTATTGAGAAGATTTTGAGCATATCTCTTTTGATTGACAAAAATGCCCTCAGCAGATTGTTCTACTTCCAAACCAAGAAAGTACTTCAATAAACCCATGTCTGTCATATCAAACACAGCCTTCATTCCATCTTTAAAATCTTGAATGAGCCTGTTACAGGAACTTGTACAGATAATATCATCTACATAGAGACAAACATAAATGATATCACCTGTATTAGTCCTTTTAACATATAGAGTGGGCTCATTTAGGCTTTTAGAGAACCCATGCTCCTGGAAGTACCCATCTATCTTTGAGTACCAAGCTCTTGGGGCTTGCTTCAATCCATATAAGGCTTTCTTGAGCTTATAAACTTTATCTTTAGCATCTTGAACTTCAAAACCTTCAGGCTGCTCAACATAAATATCTTCTACAAGATCCCCATTTAGAAAAGCTGATTTGACATCTAATTGATGTACAAACCAACCACAATGTGCAGCCACAGCCAGAACCAGCCTGATGGTCTCAAACCTTGCCACAGGGGCAAAAGTTTCTTCGAAGTCTATTCCTTTCTTCTGGGAGTAGCCTTTAGCTACTAGTCTTGCTTTATGCTTCAGAACTTTGCCATCAGGACCAAGTTTAGTCTTGAACAACCATTTGAGGCCTACAACATTCTTATCTTTAGGCAAGTTCACCAGTTGCCAAGTATCATTTTTCTGAATAGAGAGGATCTCTTCTTGCATAGCCTTTATCCACTCCTGTCTTTGGTTTGCCTCATGAAAATAGATAGGATCTGTAACACTCAAAGCAAAATGTAAGTTCAAATAATCACAGTGAGCTGTGTTGGTAACCTCCTGTGTGTTTGAGTACAGATCTTCCAGTGTTCTAACTCTGGCAGGTACAGAAGAGCTACTTGAGCTTGATCCTTGATCATGAGTACTGGTCTGTATGCTGGCAGCAGGTGTGTGAGGCTCAACTTCATCATTGGCATCAGCTGTGGGCTGGATGACATCTTCATCTTCAACAGGAAATGGATCCACATACAGTCTTTCATAAGCAGCTTGATCTGTCTTGTAGGTGTCATTCCAGTCCCATTTAGCAGCTTCAATTATTGTAACTTCATCTTTTGGTCTGATCTGGAACTTCTTGGTCTCTGGATTATACAACCTGTAGCCACCACCTTGTATTGCATAGCCAAGAAACACACTTTTGTTTGACCTGTCATCCAACTTCCTCCTGCCTTGTGCATAAGTGTGGCCATACCCTATGCAACCAAAGGTTCTGAGAGATGATACATCAGGCTTTTCATTGAACCAGAGTTCATAGGGTGTTTTGCTGTCTACTGCAACTGTGGGTGATCTGTTGAGAGCATGGACAGCTGTTGCTACTCCTTCTGCCCATAAGAAATTAGGCAGTTGTTTGGCTTTGAGCATGCTTCTAGTCATCCCCATAATGGTTCTGTTTTTCCTCTCCACAACACCATTGTGTTGTGGTGTGTGTGGAGGAGTCAACTCCCTTCTTATGCCTGCCTGATCACAAAAAGAATGGAACTCCTGAGAGCAGAATTCTCCCCCTCTATCTGACCTTAGTACCTTGATGGCCTGTTCACTGTGCTTTTCAACCATGGCTTTAAACAGCTTGAACTTAGTAAATGCCTCAGATTTGTGAGTTAAAAAATAAACCCAACACATACGTGTATAATCATCAACAAGTAAGAAGTAATAGAGGCTTTTACCTAGACTGGGTACTTGCATAGGTCCACATAGGTCCATGTGAATCAGCTCTAACTTCTTTTTAGCTCTCCATGAATGATCTTTGAAGGACTGCCTGGTTTGTTTACCAAGTATGCAGCCTTCACAGACTTCTGGACCTTTGATTCTGGGAATACCAATCACCATGTGTTTATCATAAAGAGACTTCAAGCTTCCAAAATTAAGATGCCCAAACCTATGATGCCATAGTTGAGCAACTGAATGATTGTCATTCATTGAGTTCTCAGCTTTTGTGGCATCAAGCAGAAACAAGTTGTTAGTGGACACTGCCACTTGCATCACTTCAACTCCATGGCTTCTAATAACACACCTTCCATCTGCAAAGAGGAGTGAGTACCCCTTCTTCATAAGCTGCCCTACACTGAGTAGATTATACTCAAGTGAGGGAGCATAGTAAACATCTTCTAACAACTTATAGTTGCCTGACCCAGTATTAATCTTGACTGTTCCTTTGCCTTCAACATTGAGAGTTTTCTTATTGCCTAGTTGAACATCCAGCTTAAAGCTTTCATTCAAAGAGACAAAGCTATTTCTTGATCCTGTCATATGGTTAGAACAGCCTGAATCAATAAACCACAGGTTGTTTGGTTCACTTACTTGGGTAATCATAGCCATGAATAGATGAGGTTCTTCAGAAATCTCTTCTTTCTCTGTCACTTCTCCTACCAGGTTGACTTGAGAGTCTTCAGTATTGTACCAACAGTCTTTTGCCATATGTCCAAATTTCTTGCACACATGGCATTGAGGAACCTTACTTCTATCAAAACTTTTGCCTTTTCCTCGACCCCTGAAAAAATTTTTGCTTCTTCCTCTAAAGTTACTGCCATTCGTAGGTCGAAAGTTGTTGTCTTGCATAACCTGCAATGCATGTTCCTCCACTTTTTCTTGTTTTTCATTCATTCTACTATTCAGCCTCTCTTCTTGAGACTGGAGAGATCCCATCAATTTAACAGGAGTTAATTGAGACAGATCTAAAGATACTTCAATAGAAGGTACCACAAAATCAAATTTGGGTGACAAACTTCTAAGTATCTTTTCGACAATTGATTGATCTGTCACAACCTCTCCATATGATCTCTTTTGGCTAACTATAGCCATGACTCTTGAGAAGTAGTCCCCAACTGGTTCACTATCTTTCATCACAAGGTTTTCAAACTCTCTTCGGAGTCCTTGTAGTTTTACAGCCTTGACTTGTTCATCACCTTGGTATTCCATCTTCAAGATCTCCCAACTTTCTTTAGCAGATTCAGCAGAAGCTATACGAGAAAAGAGTTGATCATGAACAGCTTGTTGTATAAGAGCCATTACATGAGCATCTCTCTTCTTCTCTTTTCTAATCTTTGCAGCATCTTGTTCAGTACGATCCACACCACTCTCAACCAGATCCCACAAATCTCTTGACTTGAGGATAGTCTTCATTCGTATACTCCAATGATCATAACCTTCCCCTTTGAAAATTGGAATCGGAGTTGGAGCAGTTGGTAGATTGCTAGATTGATCAGCCATAGAATTGATTATGAGAGACAATAAGAGCAAGAACCTTGCTCTGATACCACTGATGGATCAGAAAGATGATTAAGAACAATTATAAATGCCAAGTCTCTCACTTTTCTTTATTGAATATGTGAAATTGTGATGAATCAACACCACTGATTACAAGACTTTAAATAGGAAAGATTGTAACGTAAACCTACTGAAAAATAGAACAACTTAACAAACTTATTCAAACGTAAACTAGACTGAATCAAAGAGAGAAAAGTGGAACTGAATGGAGACTTGACTTCAACCGATAATCCTGCAGGAATTAATTAGACTCATGCACCATGCACGTGTGGATCACTTTCAATAATTATTTTATTAAATTATTTTTGTTCTGTTTTTCATTTTGAGTGTTTGATTATTAGGGTTGTTTTTGTGTGTTTGAAATTTCCAGCCCACCCTTATCAAAACGGGTCAATTCGGGTTTTATATTATTGATGATGGGTCAAACATGTAAAATAAAATGCAAAAACTTCCTACATGGTTTTTTCTGAAAATTGATTTTCTGTTTTGAAATGATGTGTTTTCAATCATATATAAGCCAAATTAAGTTTTTAGTGCAAATATTGGTTTTATAATTCTATTATTTTGTTATGCATGTATGGGAATCTACCTGTGATGAAACGGGCCTTGACAGGTTCGTGTCAAATGCATTCCTACTATAGCAACATATCATAAGAAGTTATAGGGTATGTTTGGCAAAACTAGCTGGTGGTTGGTAGCTGGTAGCTGCAATCTGTTAGCTGGAAGTTGGTAGCTGGAAGCTTTTTAAATATATTTTGATGTTTGGCAAAGTAGCTGAAGCTTTTAATAAAATGTATAAAATGACTAAAATGGGCATAACTAAAAGCTTTTAAGGAAGGTTTTTATTTTATTTTTAAAATAGAATGGGTATTTGTGTCATTTACTATGCTCGGGTCAGCGATTACTTTGATAGCAGCGACAAGTTTAATCCGGCTCTTTAGACCTGGTCTCGTGGTCCGTCCTCTGACCTGGAAAAGCAACAACTTGATGATTTGTTGATGCATTTGGAGGGTGCAATCCTGAATGGGAACCAAGACACTTGGGCATGGGAAGGATTAGAAGGCTGCTCTTTTTCTGTTAAAGACATTAGGAATGAGCTCGCGTCCCTTAGTCATGTTCAGCAGCAAGGCAAAGGTTTTTATTGGAACTCTTGGGTGCCGCTTAAAGCCATTTATTTTCTGTGGAGGGCGATCGATAATAATGTAGCTACCAAGGTAGAGTTAGCTAATCGCGGAATGGTGCTCCCAGATCTTATCTGCCCTAGGTGTGGTCTTTATCCGGAGGATGCAGACCATGCATTCTTCGACTGCCTTTGGTCTAAAAGTGTTTGGTGGAATGTTATTAGTTGGATGAAGATCCCTTGGCCTACGGAGGTTAATTCCTTTTCCGGAATGATAGACTTTATCAGGGAGTCCCCGGGTTCGAGAAAATGGAAGAAATTGGTTCACATGGTGGCGACGGCTACAGTTTGGAAACTTTGGATTGCACGAAACTCAAAAGTTTTTGACGACAAGTTCATTCCGGTGCGGATTGTGTTTGATCAAGTGAAGGACGACTCATTCCTTTGGGCAGTCAACCGTGGCAAGATGTCCGATATTTCATGTTTGTTTAGTTTGCGTTAGTTTTGGTTTTGGCTGTTTTGTTTCCTTTTCTTTGGTGTATGGTGTTTTCCAGCTTCTTGCTGGCGCTTTATATGCAGCTATAAAGTGTTTGGTTGTTCAAAAAAAACTAATTAAAAGATTGTAGCTAGTAGAGCTTTTTCTTAAAAGCTAGTACTAGTAGATTTTCACTATAGAGCTTTTTCTCCAACCTAAAAGCTTTCAGCTCCTTCAACCAAACGAGACTTTTTATTGAGTAGGAGCTTTTTCTTGAAAGCTTGAAGCTTGAAGCTCCTAAAAGCTCTTAAAAGCTCCTTGCCAAACATACCCATAGTTAACTAAAATGAAGATCTTGATAACTAATCACATTAAGCAAAAAAGCGCAATATGGTTATACGATTTACTCATAAGAATATAGTAATTACAAGGAATTTATCAATACCATTACATAAGAATATGTTTTAAAAAACATAAGTTTCAAATGGAACACAGCTGTGCAGATGGAGACTTTATGTTACTATACCAAGTGGAGCAACTATACAAATTGATAATTATTTTAGAGTAAAGTGATCACATCACTTTCGGCTGCTACATATTTTTATTATATTACGAAGACTTAATCAGTATGATAGGCTGGAAGTTTAGTCTGATCTGCAAAAATTCTATTAACCTCTTTACTTTCATCCAATCAATTCTCTGAAATCAAAAACTTCATCAGAAACAAAGCAATCTTTTTATTTCCAATGGCTGTTGGTGAACTCTTTATTGGAGCACTCATCACTGTGTTGGTTGAGAAGCTGGCCTCTACTAACGTCATCAGGCTAGCTAGATCTGCAGGAATCTCTTCTGAGGTCGAGAAAGTGAGAAACACCTTGTTCCTGATCCAGGCTGTGCTGGCTGATGCAGCTGAGAAGCACATAAGAGACACATCAGTTCAATTGTGGTTGAACCGACTCCAGCATCTGGCTTATGAAATAGATGATATGCTCGATGATTTGGCGACCGAAGCTGAGCGGAGCCAGGTACAGCAAGAATCTTCTACCAGCACCAGCAAGAGGAGTAAGGTATTAAAGTTCATTCCAACCAAATTTCATGCTCTCAAGTACCGTCATAAGATGAGTTCTAGTTTAGATGAGATCACAGCCAAATTGAGTGTTCTAGATGAGGACAAAAAACGTTTGGGTTTAAATGATAATGTTGAAAGATCACATAGACCAAGTAGACGGTTGGAGGAGACTTCGCTAGTTGATGAATCCAAAATCATAGGTCGGGATGGTGATAAAGAGACATTGTTAGGGAAGTTGTTGGGAAGTGAATCTTCAAGCAGTCATACCCAAAATGTCAGCGTCGTGTCCATAGTTGGTCTTGGTGGGATTGGCAAAACCACTCTTGCCCGACTTTTGTACAACGACAAGAAAGTGAAGGCTCACTTTGAACTAATGTCATGGGTCTGTATTTCTGATGAGTTCGACGTATTTACAATTAGCAAAGCCATTTTTAAAGATGTTGGCGGGGACGACAGAAAATTTGAAACTCTAAATCAGCTTCAACAAGCCCTTGCAGAAAAACTTTCAAAGAAAAGGTTCCTGCTTGTTTTGGATGATGTTTGGAATGAAAACTACACCAAGTGGGAACTCCTTCAACTCCCTTTCAACGTAGGGGCTATTGGAAGTAAAATTCTTGTAACGACACGGAAGACCAAGGTTGAAGCTGTGATAGACTCTGTTGATTCTTACCCCCTCGAGCTTTTGTCACACGAAGAAGCTCTATCTTTATTTGCTCAGAATGCATCAGGAAAGCAAAACTTTGATGTGAATCAGACACTAAAACTGCATGGTGAAGATATCGTTAAGAGATGTGGTAGATTGCCTTTGGCTTTGAGGACACTTGGGAGGGTATTTAGAACAAAATCCGATCATGAAGAATGGGAGGAGCTCTTGAATAGCGAAATTTGGAATTCACCAAATGAAAGTGAGATTCTTCCCGCTCTAAGGCTAAGTTACTATGATCTCCCACCATATTTGAAGCAAATGTTTGGGTATTGTTGCTTATTCCCAAAGGACTACCTGTTTGATAAGGATGAACTAGTTCTCCTGTGGATGGCCGAAGGTTTTCTGTCTGAGTCAAATGGAAAGAAGTCAATGGAGAGTTTTGGTCAGGAGTGTTTCAAAGGGCTGGTGTCAAGGTCATTTTTTCAGAATTTAAACAATGATAAATCACTATATACTATGCATGACCTCATGAATGACCTAGCGAAGAGTGTTGCAGGAGAGTTCTTTTTGATGTTGGGTGATAAGATGGATATTGACAAGAAGAATGAAGCATTGGAGAAATCCCACCACGTTTCATTTATCCGTGAAAAATATGATGTGTACAAAAAGTTCAAGGCACTAGAAAGAGCTAGACGCGTGCGAACTTTCTTAGCCATGTCAGTTACAAGATTAAATGCATGGGCAGAGTTCCACTTATCGCAGAACGTTCTTACAGAACTACTTCCCCAAATGGAATTCGTAAGGGTGCTAAGCCTAGCCTATTATTCAATCAAAGAGGTACCGGATTCCATTGGTAGTCTCAAACATCTAAGGTACCTCAATTTTTCGTACACTCAGATCACATGTTTACCAGAGCAAGTCGGTAGCCTTCATAATCTACAGAGCTTATTGTTGTCAGGTTGTCATGTGTTAGCTAGCTTGCCAAACAGTATTGTAAAATTAATTAACCTGCGACATCTAGACATTAGTAATACTCCTGAATTAAACGAGATGCCATTAGGAATCGGTAGGTTGACGGGTCTACAAACTCTATCCAAAGTCATTATTGGAGAAGCTCACGAGTTTAACATATCCGATCTTAAGGGCCTAGTGCATCTTCAAGGTCAACTTTCCATTGAGGGGCTGCACAAAGTAAAAAACACAGCACATGCAAGCGGGGCGAGCTTACAGCAAAAAAAGAATATCCATGATTTGGAGATGGAATGGAGTAATGTATTTGATGATTCCCGTAATCAAATAACTGAATACGAAGTACTTGAAGGGTTAATGCCTTCTGAGAAGTTGAAAACCCTCAAGATTTTGTATTCTAGTGGAAAAATGTTTCCTGGTTGGGTTGGGGATCCCACATTTGTGTGCTTAACCGAACTTACATTATGTGGTTGTATAAATTGTACATGTTTACCAACACTTGGGCATCTACCATCACTTCAAAAGTTGTTTGTTGAAGGCATGTATGGGATAAAGAGTCTGGGTTTGGAGTTTCTTGGACCATCTAATGCCTCACATGGTGATGCATTTCCATCACTTGAAGTTTTAAAATTTAAAGATATGGAGGGCTGGGAAGAATGGTCAAGTATTGGTGATGATAAATCTGGAGCGTTTCCTTGCCTAAGTGAGATATCTATACAAAATTGTCCGAAGCTAGAGGTAGTTGCAATGCAGTCAATACCATCACTTACGGTTTTACAATTAGAAGAGTGTTCTTTAGCAGTGTTGAAAAGCATGGTCGGTGTGTCTTCATCAATTGTTAGATTGTCAATACAGAATATTGAGGGAATTACTCAATTACAAGGAGAAGTTTTGCAACATCTTACGGCAGTTGAACATTTAAGTATTTCCAATTGTGGTAAAGTCACATACCTGTGGGAATCAAAAGCAGAGGCATACGAGAATCTTGGTGGTTTAGGAAAGTTGGAAGTAAGTGATTGTTCAAATTTTGTATCAGTGGGCGGGAAAGATGTTCATTTGAAATCTGTTACAAAAGTGGACATTAGAAACTGTAAGAGACTCAAAAGATACCATTGTAATCTGAAGCATTCACCTTTAACTCTCCATCATCCAGTACATATTTTTCTTGAGTATTCATTGGAACTGCTTCTGTCTTGCAATTCTTCATGTTGAATCTATTGAGAAGATTTTGAGCATATCTCTTTTGATTGACAAAAATGCCCTCAGCAGATTGTTCTACTTCCAAACCAAGAAAGTACTTCAATAAACCCATGTCTGTCATATCAAACACAGCCTTCATTCCATCTTTAAAATCTTGAATGAGCCTGTTACAGGAACTTGTACAGATAATATCATCTACATAGAGACAAACATAAATGATATCACCTGTATTAGTCCTTTTAACATATAGAGTGGGCTCATTTAGGCTTTTAGAGAACCCATGCTCCTGGAAGTACCCATCTATCTTTGAGTACCAAGCTCTTGGGGCTTGCTTCAATCCATATAAGGCTTTCTTGAGCTTATAAACTTTATCTTTAGCATCTTGAACTTCAAAACCTTCAGGCTGCTCAACATAAATATCTTCTACAAGATCCCCATTTAGAAAAGCTGATTTGACATCTAATTGATGTACAAACCAACCACAATGTGCAGCCACAGCCAGAACCAGCCTGATGGTCTCAAACCTTGCCACAGGGGCAAAAGTTTCTTCGAAGTCTATTCCTTTCTTCTGGGAGTAGCCTTTAGCTACTAGTCTTGCTTTATGCTTCAGAACTTTGCCATCAGGACCAAGTTTAGTCTTGAACAACCATTTGAGGCCTACAACATTCTTATCTTTAGGCAAGTTCACCAGTTGCCAAGTATCATTTTTCTGAATAGAGAGGATCTCTTCTTGCATAGCCTTTATCCACTCCTGTCTTTGGTTTGCCTCATGAAAATAGATAGGATCTGTAACACTCAAAGCAAAATGTAAGTTCAAATAATCACAGTGAGTTGTGTTGGTAACCTCCTGTGTGTTTGAGTACAGATCTTCCAGTGTTCTAACTCTGGCAGGTACAGAAGAGCTACTTGAGCTTGATCCTTGATCATGAGTACTGGTCTGTATGCTGGCAGCAGGTGTGTGAGGCTCAACTTCATCATTGGCATCAGCTGTGGGCTGGATGACATCTTCATCTTCAACAGGAAATGGATCCACATACAGTCTTTCATAAGCAGCTTGATCTGTCTTGTAGGTGTCATTCCAGTCCCATTTAGCAGCTTCAATTATTGTAACTTCATCTTTTGGTCTGATCTGGAACTTCTTGGTCTCTGGATTATACAACCTGTAGCCACCACCTTGTATTGCATAGCCAAGAAACACACTTTTGTTTGACCTGTCATCCAACTTCCTCCTGCCTTGTGCATAAGTGTGGCCATACCCTATGCAACCAAAGGTTCTGAGAGATGATACATCAGGCTTTTCATTGAACCAGAGTTCATAGGGTGTTTTGCTGTCTACTGCAACTGTGGGTGATCTGTTGAGAGCATGGACAGCTGTTGCTACTCCTTCTGCCCATAAGAAATTAGGCAGTTGTTTGGCTTTGAGCATGCTTCTAGTCATCCCCATAATGGTTCTGTTTTTCCTCTCCACAACACCATTGTGTTGTGGTGTGTGTGGAGGAGTCAACTCCCTTCTTATGCCTGCCTGATCACAAAAAGAATGGAACTCCTGAGAGCAGAATTCTCCCCCTCTATCTGACCTTAGTACCTTGATGGCCTGTTCACTGTGCTTTTCAACCATGGCTTTAAACAGCTTGAACTTAGTAAATGCCTCAGATTTGTGAGTTAAAAAATAAACCCAACACATACGTGTATAATCATCAACAAGTAAGAAGTAATAGAGGCTTTTACCTAGACTGGGTACTTGCATAGGTCCACATAGGTCCATGTGAATCAGCTCTAACTTCTTTTTAGCTCTCCATGAATGATCTTTGAAGGACTGCCTGGTTTGTTTACCAAGTATGCAGCCTTCACAGACTTCTGGACCTTTGATTCTGGGAATACCAATCACCATGTGTTTATCATAAAGAGACTTCAAGCTTCCAAAATTAAGATGCCCAAACCTATGATGCCATAGTTGAGCAACTGAATGATTGTCATTCATTGAGTTCTCAGCTTTTGTGGCATCAAGCAGAAACAAGTTGTTAGTGGACACTGCCACTTGCATCACTTCAACTCCATGGCTTCTAATAACACACCTTCCATCTGCAAAGAGGAGTGAGTACCCCTTCTTCATAAGCTGCCCTACACTGAGTAGATTATACTCAAGTGAGGGAGCATAGTAAACATCTTCTAACAACTTATAGTTGCCTGACCCAGTATTAATCTTGACTGTTCCTTTGCCTTCAACATTGAGAGTTTTCTTATTGCCTAGTTGAACATCCAGCTTAAAGCTTTCATTCAAAGAGACAAAGCTATTTCTTGATCCTGTCATATGGTTAGAACAGCCTGAATCAATAAACCACAGGTTGTTTGGTTCACTTACTTGGGTAATCATAGCCATGAATAGATGAGGTTCTTCAGAAATCTCTTCTTTCTCTGTCACTTCTCCTACCAGGTTGACTTGAGAGTCTTCAGTATTGTACCAACAGTCTTTTGCCATATGTCCAAATTTCTTGCACACATGGCATTGAGGAACCTTACTTCTATCAAAACTTTTGCCTTTTCCTCGACCCCTGAAAAAATTTTTGCTTCTTCCTCTAAAGTTACTGCCATTCGTAGGTCGAAAGTTGTTGTCTTGCATAACCTGCAATGCATGTTCCTCCACTTTTTCTTGTTTTTCATTCATTCTACTATTCAGCCTCTCTTCTTGAGACTGGAGAGATCCCATCAATTTAACAGGAGTTAATTGAGACAGATCTAAAGATACTTCAATAGAAGGTACCACAAAATCAAATTTGGGTGACAAACTTCTAAGTATCTTTTCGACAATTGATTGATCTGTCACAACCTCTCCATATGATCTCTTTTGGCTAACTATAGCCATGACTCTTGAGAAGTAGTCCCCAACTGGTTCACTATCTTTCATCACAAGGTTTTCAAACTCTCTTCGGAGTCCTTGTAGTTTTACAGCCTTGACTTGTTCATCACCTTGGTATTCCATCTTCAAGATCTCCCAACTTTCTTTAGCAGATTCAGCAGAAGCTATACGAGAAAAGAGTTGATCATGAACAGCTTGTTGTATAAGAGCCATTACATGAGCATCTCTCTTCTTCTCTTTTCTAATCTTTGCAGCATCTTGTTCAGTACGATCCACACCACTCTCAACCAGATCCCACAAATCTCTTGACTTGAGGATAGTCTTCATTCGTATACTCCAATGATCATAACCTTCCCCTTTGAAAATTGGAATCGGAGTTGGAGCAGTTGGTAGATTGCTAGATTGATCAGCCATAGAATTGATTATGAGAGACAATAAGAGCAAGAACCTTGCTCTGATACCACTGATGGATCAGAAAGATGATTAAGAACAATTATAAATGCCAAGTCTCTCACTTTTCTTTATTGAATATGTGAAATTGTGATGAATCAACACCACTGATTACAAGACTTTAAATAGGAAAGATTGTAACGTAAACCTACTGAAAAATAGAACAACTTAACAAACTTATTCAAACGTAAACTAGACTGAATCAAAGAGAGAAAAGTGGAACTGAATGGAGACTTGACTTCAACCGATAATCCTGCAGGAATTAATTAGACTCATGCACCATGCACGTGTGGATCACTTTCAATAATTATTTTATTAAATTATTTTTGTTCTGTTTTTCATTTTGAGTGTTTGATTATTAGGGTTGTTTTTGTGTGTTTGAAATTTCCAGCCCACCCTTATCAAAACGGGTCAATTCGGGTTTTATATTATTGATGATGGGTCAAACATGTAAAATAAAATGCAAAAACTTCCTACATGGTTTTTTCTGAAAATTGATTTTCTGTTTTGAAATGATGTGTTTTCAATCATATATAAGCCAAATTAAGTTTTTAGTGCAAATATTGGTTTTATAATTCTATTATTTTGTTATGCATGTATGGGAATCTACCTGTGATGAAACGGGCCTTGACAGGTTCGTGTCAAATGCATTCCTACTATAGCAACATATCATAAGAAGTTATAGGGTATGTTTGGCAAAACTAGCTGGTGGTTGGTAGCTGGTAGCTGCAATCTGTTAGCTGGAAGTTGGTAGCTGGAAGCTTTTTAAATATATTTTGATGTTTGGCAAAGTAGCTGAAGCTTTTAATAAAATGTATAAAATGACTAAAATGGGCATAACTAAAAGCTTTTAAGGAAGGTTTTTATTTTATTTTTAAAATAGAATGGGTATTTGTGTCATTTACTATGCTCGGGTCAGCGATTACTTTGATAGCAGCGACAAGTTTAATCCGGCTCTTTAGACCTGGTCTCGTGGTCCGTCCTCTGACCTGGAAAAGCAACAACTTGATGATTTGTTGATGCATTTGGAGGGTGCAATCCTGAATGGGAACCAAGACACTTGGGCATGGGAAGGATTAGAAGGCTGCTCTTTTTCTGTTAAAGACATTAGGAATGAGCTCGCGTCCCTTAGTCATGTTCAGCAGCAAGGCAAAGGTTTTTATTGGAACTCTTGGGTGCCGCTTAAAGCCATTTATTTTCTGTGGAGGGCGATCGATAATAATGTAGCTACCAAGGTAGAGTTAGCTAATCGCGGAATGGTGCTCCCAGATCTTATCTGCCCTAGGTGTGGTCTTTATCCGGAGGATGCAGACCATGCATTCTTCGACTGCCTTTGGTCTAAAAGTGTTTGGTGGAATGTTATTAGTTGGATGAAGATCCCTTGGCCTACGGAGGTTAATTCCTTTTCCGGAATGATAGACTTTATCAGGGAGTCCCCGGGTTCGAGAAAATGGAAGAAATTGGTTCACATGGTGGCGACGGCTACAGTTTGGAAACTTTGGATTGCACGAAACTCAAAAGTTTTTGACGACAAGTTCATTCCGGTGCGGATTGTGTTTGATCAAGTGAAGGACGACTCATTCCTTTGGGCAGTCAACCGTGGCAAGATGTCCGATATTTCATGTTTGTTTAGTTTGCGTTAGTTTTGGTTTTGGCTGTTTTGTTTCCTTTTCTTTGGTGTATGGTGTTTTCCAGCTTCTTGCTGGCGCTTTATATGCAGCTATAAAGTGTTTGGTTGTTCAAAAAAAACTAATTAAAAGATTGTAGCTAGTAGAGCTTTTTCTTAAAAGCTAGTACTAGTAGATTTTCACTATAGAGCTTTTTCTCCAACCTAAAAGCTTTCAGCTCCTTCAACCAAACGAGACTTTTTATTGAGTAGGAGCTTTTTCTTGAAAGCTTGAAGCTTGAAGCTCCTAAAAGCTCTTAAAAGCTCCTTGCCAAACATACCCATAGTTAACTAAAATGAAGATCTTGATAACTAATCACATTAAGCAAAAAAGCGCAATATGGTTATACGATTTACTCATAAGAATATAGTAATTACAAGGAATTTATCAATACCATTACATAAGAATATGTTTTAAAAAACATAAGTTTCAAATGGAACACAGCTGTGCAGATGGAGACTTTATGTTACTATACCAAGTGGAGCAACTATACAAATTGATAATTATTTTAGAGTAAAGTGATCACATCACTTTCGGCTGCTACATATTTTTATTATATTACGAAGACTTAATCAGTATGATAGGCTGGAAGTTTAGTCTGATCTGCAAAAATTCTATTAACCTCTTTACTTTCATCCAATCAATTCTCTGAAATCAAAAACTTCATCAGAAACAAAGCAATCTTTTTATTTCCAATGGCTGTTGGTGAACTCTTTATTGGAGCACTCATCACTGTGTTGGTTGAGAAGCTGGCCTCTACTAACGTCATCAGGCTAGCTAGATCTGCAGGAATCTCTTCTGAGGTCGAGAAAGTGAGAAACACCTTGTTCCTGATCCAGGCTGTGCTGGCTGATGCAGCTGAGAAGCACATAAGAGACACATCAGTTCAATTGTGGTTGAACCGACTCCAGCATCTGGCTTATGAAATAGATGATATGCTCGATGATTTGGCGACCGAAGCTGAGCGGAGCCAGGTACAGCAAGAATCTTCTACCAGCACCAGCAAGAGGAGTAAGGTATTAAAGTTCATTCCAACCAAATTTCATGCTCTCAAGTACCGTCATAAGATGAGTTCTAGTTTAGATGAGATCACAGCCAAATTGAGTGTTCTAGATGAGGACAAAAAACGTTTGGGTTTAAATGATAATGTTGAAAGATCACATAGACCAAGTAGACGGTTGGAGGAGACTTCGCTAGTTGATGAATCCAAAATCATAGGTCGGGATGGTGATAAAGAGACATTGTTAGGGAAGTTGTTGGGAAGTGAATCTTCAAGCAGTCATACCCAAAATGTCAGCGTCGTGTCCATAGTTGGTCTTGGTGGGATTGGCAAAACCACTCTTGCCCGACTTTTGTACAACGACAAGAAAGTGAAGGCTCACTTTGAACTAATGTCATGGGTCTGTATTTCTGATGAGTTCGACGTATTTACAATTAGCAAAGCCATTTTTAAAGATGTTGGCGGGGACGACAGAAAATTTGAAACTCTAAATCAGCTTCAACAAGCCCTTGCAGAAAAACTTTCAAAGAAAAGGTTCCTGCTTGTTTTGGATGATGTTTGGAATGAAAACTACACCAAGTGGGAACTCCTTCAACTCCCTTTCAACGTAGGGGCTATTGGAAGTAAAATTCTTGTAACGACACGGAAGACCAAGGTTGAAGCTGTGATAGACTCTGTTGATTCTTACCCCCTCGAGCTTTTGTCACACGAAGAAGCTCTATCTTTATTTGCTCAGAATGCATCAGGAAAGCAAAACTTTGATGTGAATCAGACACTAAAACTGCATGGTGAAGATATCGTTAAGAGATGTGGTAGATTGCCTTTGGCTTTGAGGACACTTGGGAGGGTATTTAGAACAAAATCCGATCATGAAGAATGGGAGGAGCTCTTGAATAGCGAAATTTGGAATTCACCAAATGAAAGTGAGATTCTTCCCGCTCTAAGGCTAAGTTACTATGATCTCCCACCATATTTGAAGCAAATGTTTGGGTATTGTTGCTTATTCCC
This sequence comes from Ambrosia artemisiifolia, assembly GCA_032199755.1. Taxonomy (NCBI): domain Eukaryota; kingdom Viridiplantae; phylum Streptophyta; class Magnoliopsida; order Asterales; family Asteraceae; genus Ambrosia; species Ambrosia artemisiifolia. Next base: position 38,479,232 of record CM063528.1, on the reverse strand, counting down.
AAAGGACTACCTGTTTGATAAGGATGAACTAGTTCTCCTGTGGATGGCCGAAGGTTTTCTGTCTGAGTCAAATGGAAAGAAGTCAATGGAGAGTTTTGGTCAGGAGTGTTTCAAAGGGCTGGTGTCAAGGTCATTTTTTCAGAATTTAAACAATGATAAATCACTATATACTATGCATGACCTCATGAATGACCTAGCGAAGAGTGTTGCAGGAGAGTTCTTTTTGATGTTGGGTGATAAGATGGATATTGACAAGAAGAATGAAGCATTGGAGAAATCCCACCACGTTTCATTTATCCGTGAAAAATATGATGTGTACAAAAAGTTCAAGGCACTAGAAAGAGCTAGACGCGTGCGAACTTTCTTAGCCATGTCAGTTACAAGATTAAATGCATGGGCAGAGTTCCACTTATCGCAGAACGTTCTTACAGAACTACTTCCCCAAATGGAATTCGTAAGGGTGCTAAGCCTAGCCTATTATTCAATCAAAGAGGTACCGGATTCCATTGGTAGTCTCAAACATCTAAGGTACCTCAATTTTTCGTACACTCAGATCACATGTTTACCAGAGCAAGTCGGTAGCCTTCATAATCTACAGAGCTTATTGTTGTCAGGTTGTCATGTGTTAGCTAGCTTGCCAAACAGTATTGTAAAATTAATTAACCTGCGACATCTAGACATTAGTAATACTCCTGAATTAAACGAGATGCCATTAGGAATCGGTAGGTTGACGGGTCTACAAACTCTATCCAAAGTCATTATTGGAGAAGCTCACGAGTTTAACATATCCGATCTTAAGGGCCTAGTGCATCTTCAAGGTCAACTTTCCATTGAGGGGCTGCACAAAGTAAAAAACACAGCACATGCAAGCGGGGCGAGCTTACAGCAAAAAAAGAATATCCATGATTTGGAGATGGAATGGAGTAATGTATTTGATGATTCCCGTAATCAAATAACTGAATACGAAGTACTTGAAGGGTTAATGCCTTCTGAGAAGTTGAAAACCCTCAAGATTTTGTATTCTAGTGGAAAAATGTTTCCTGGTTGGGTTGGGGATCCCACATTTGTGTGCTTAACCGAACTTACATTATGTGGTTGTATAAATTGTACATGTTTACCAACACTTGGGCATCTACCATCACTTCAAAAGTTGTTTGTTGAAGGCATGTATGGGATAAAGAGTCTGGGTTTGGAGTTTCTTGGACCATCTAATGCCTCACATGGTGATGCATTTCCATCACTTGAAGTTTTAAAATTTAAAGATATGGAGGGCTGGGAAGAATGGTCAAGTATTGGTGATGATAAATCTGGAGCGTTTCCTTGCCTAAGTGAGATATCTATACAAAATTGTCCGAAGCTAGAGGTAGTTGCAATGCAGTCAATACCATCACTTACGGTTTTACAATTAGAAGAGTGTTCTTTAGCAGTGTTGAAAAGCATGGTCGGTGTGTCTTCATCAATTGTTAGATTGTCAATACAGAATATTGAGGGAATTACTCAATTACAAGGAGAAGTTTTGCAACATCTTACGGCAGTTGAACATTTAAGTATTTCCAATTGTGGTAAAGTCACATACCTGTGGGAATCAAAAGCAGAGGCATACGAGAATCTTGGTGGTTTAGGAAAGTTGGAAGTAAGTGATTGTTCAAATTTTGTATCAGTGGGCGGGAAAGATGTTCATTTGAAATCTGTTACAAAAGTGGACATTAGAAACTGTAAGAGACTCAAAAGATACCATTGTCCAAATAACATTGAGAAGTTGGTAATAAGCAATTGCGCTTTAGCTACAACCTTGAGCTTCCCAACAATTGACGGCCTCTCATCCTCTTTGAAGTCTCTTAATATTATGAGTTGTGATAATATGGAGGTAAGTTGGTTGGACAACAAATTCTTGTCATCACTTGAATCTCTCTGGATTATAGAAATACCCAATCTAAGGTTGTTTCGTGAAGGATGCTTAGTTCATCTCACCAAGTTACAAATTTGGAGATGTGATAACATAGAAACCATTCCAGATGATGGGTATGGTTTTCTTCCAATTTATTGCTTGAGAGAGCTTTTCATAAGAAGGTGTAGGAATCTGAAGTCATTTCCTCATGGGCAATTGCAAAATCTCACATCTCTGGAAGATATATGGATAACAGAATGTCCAAGTCTGGATTTCCCCTTTCCATGTGGTTTGTGGCCTCCTCATTTAAGAATTCTATCAATTGGAGGGTTAAAGAAGGACATTTCAGAGTGGGGGCTGCAAAATTTCCCAACCTCACTTGTTGAACTAGACTTATATGGTGAAAACTCAGATGGAGTGGTTTCATTTGCATCAAAGGCAGAAGAAGATAAGAGTGGTTCATCATCATCTTTTATTCTTCCATCATCTCTAACAAAACTACGTATATTGTTTTTTAAGGAGTTGGAATCAGTTTCAGAGGGCTTGCAACACCTCACCTGCCTTCAACATCTTTGTATTCAATCTTGCCCAAAGCTTAGGGATCTGCCAGAGACACTACTATCTTCACTTTCAAGTTTGATTGTAGAGTTTTATTCCCCAGAATTGAAGAAGAAGTGTAGAAGAGGAAAAGGCAAGTACTGGCCCAAAATCTCCCAAATCCCTCGCATTGATATCTACTAGATTGATGAGAAGTTGTTTTACAAAAGCAAAATGAATTAGAGTCACAACCTAAACTGTTGGTTTCAGGCCCAAGATAAAACACTCACTACACACTCACTCAGGTTATGTAAATGAAAGTTATGATTGTAGAAAATAAAAATAGAACGATGGAACTTGCTTCATACTTTTATTAATAAAATGGGCTATATAGCCTTACAGTACACACATTGGAAACATACCTACTTTGCATTATTTTTGCAACTACTACCTAAAAACCCGGTACAAAGACTAACCCATGATCTTTTACTCAACGTTCATTTCACAAACTTGGTCAAACTCCACTTCTTTATTCTTTGAATCACCACCAACTAACTTAACATAAAATACTAATTAATACTTACGTGTGTGCATGGACTCAAATATCATATGCAAAACATATTATTAAACTATTACCCAATTTAGTTTGACCCATTAGTAACTATGTCAAGATTAATCCAACATAAACTGTGTAGATTGTTTTCAGCCCAACATGGTTTCCTCCAGCCCAATTCGATTACTATACTATAATGTATATATGTATTCAGCAGCCCCAGTACCTTTTCATTGTATTTATACCAAAATGTTATTTTATATAAAATGTCATTGATTATGAATTTAAATCAGTAATATTTTTATTGAAACTAATATATTCTGTTTTCAGTGATTAGGAACTTGTTTAAACACAGTTATAACAAACCCTTTTTTTTATAAAATATGAAAACTGATTTACATATTACCACAAAGCATTGTCTTAACTATAAATTAAAGTATAATTACCGACACTAATTGTTTTTAGGAGTTAATTACGTTAATACAACGGTTGTGGACAGTTCGTTTGTTGCGAACAAGGTTTAAAAAGGCTGAAACGGGCCTCGAGGCGTTGTCCGTTAGCCTCATGAGGCGTAAGCCTCAAAACATTATTAAAAATTAGAAAATATATATATATAAGTATGTCATAAAAATACAATATAATATAAAACAAAACATCATGAATATTATAAAATCTAATTTAGTAATGAAACAAACATCATAAAATAGTTTTTAATAGCATTTTAATCTTTTACTTAAGTTTGGAGACCAAATGTAAGCTAGTGAACATTGAGGGGATTAAACATAAAAATACCAAAAGTTAATAAAAACCCTAATGCCACCTCCTTTATATACGCTGTTTTCTCTCCTCTCCCTTTGTTCTTCCAAACGTTAACAAGCTGTCTTTTAATCCAACCAATTGATTCGAATAGTTCATCATTTTGTGGTTGTAATCATGACATGGCCTCGCCTGCCACCCTATAGATGTCATCAATTGAGTCTTATTCACCACCTAGACCCAATTTTGACTTAGGTGGTGAGGCTTACGCCTCACAGCCTCAGCGCCTCAGAAAGCCTCGGACAAGCCGAGGCTTAGGTTTCAGTTGACCCCATGAGGCTAAGCCTCTTATGCATTTTTTCATAGCCTCAGGCGAGGCGTAAGCCTCGAGGTGAGCCTCAGACAACCTTTTTAAACCATGGTTGCGAAATATTTGTAAACCTTGCACAATTATGTTATAATGGATAATATTAAACTGGAATTAAAGTTTGTGTTATAAGAATATCATATTAGAATCTTAATACTTATGGAATTCCATAACATCAAATGAATTTAATCTAAAGAAGAAAATGGCTACATTGTAGGTTTTTCTTTCTGAGTGGAGACAATTTACTTCTACATTACGATGGGCTAAACGGTACGGATATCCTAGTCTTTTCTAATATGCACTTTTAGCCTTTGCGCACCTTTCCATGTGATAATTTATAGATAGGATAACTCATGTGTTTACAACACTTTGAAATGTGTCAACGCGGTACAAATTACCTTTTGATTCTCTTTTGAGGCAACCAAGGCTCGTACTGTTAGCATGAACATAAATTGATATCAATTGTAGTTAACTGAACCAGATATCTTTTATATATTGTATGAACTAAGTTGCATCATCCTTGGTACATATAAGTTTAATGTATCTTGAGATCATAACATATAATAAGATTTGAATTGATAATTATTCATATGAACTGAGTGTGCATGAGCAGCATCATTAAAGTCATATTATTTGTGGAAGTATCATTATACATTAAGCCAAATGCTCAAGTTGATTATGTATCATACTTCACCTGTGGTGGTTAATTGCAATTGATTTTTTTCTTGTCTAGGTGAAGTTGCTTTTAGAAGAGCCTGAACCATGCGTCAAATTGGGGGATTTGTTGAAGGATCTTGAATATTACTGGGTTCATCATCCATGTGTCAAATTGGACTTTTGTTTAAACTCCAAATCTTTACAATATTGATTTAAGTTTGACATTACGGACCCAGTTTTGTTGAATTGAATCTTGAAATACATGATCACCGATTGCCTGTGTTACAGATATCGGTTATGAATTTTAAAACATAAAGAGTTATGGGGTGTTGATCCATGTTTATTACTCAACAGAAAAATCTATGTTTAGAAATTGACAAAAAGTGTTTTTGTATCACTGCAACCCAAACCAATTTTGGCATGCACTCGGCAAACCAACCTATTTGTTAAAATTTGGGCCACTATGGGTATTTGTAAAATATTTTGAGTTATTTTGTTAAATTTTAATGGCATATAGTAGCTGTTTTATTAGCATTTTGAATGGGAAGTAAGATGCCTAGCAATAAAACTCACCAAAATTGAGCCGAAACATTAGGAACTTTGAATCAATTAGTTGTTGCAAAGGCAATTGAGAAATAAACAGTATGAAAAGAATAGTATATTCATTTCAAACTGCATCAATATGTCGTCTTGTATTGCTAAACAATTATTTAGAACGTTGGGTTGTAGCTTTCCTGCCTTCACTGACCGATGAATCAGAAGTTTCAAATTTGCTTCTACAATGTTCCAGCAGTATTAACTTCCATAATTCTGCAAATATTAGTCAAGAGTAACAATTTTCACTCTATTTATTGAGACTGTAATGAGTAAAAATTGATTATTTTTAAAACGGGTCAAAATGATTTAGATTGGTTAAAATGCAAGTGAGGTTAGGGTTTGATTTTGATTTCAAACGCGAGGAAGAAACTGTTGTGTTGACGCAGGTCGTACTGCATGGAAGGCAATAATATTGATACAGATGAGGGAGGTTTCAGAGAAATACATGCCTTTTTTATTTCCAATTCATTCGCTACACTAGTGGTATAATTATAGCAGCCCCTCATCATTGATCTTTGACATCCTGAAACTAACTTTTCACAGCTAAACCCTTTTGATTATATTTTCCTAAACTGCATTATGTCTTTAATCATCTTTCAAATACACAAAACTAATCAACAGATCTAACTATGAGAATCAAATAAATCAACATTTCTTTCACTGCATATGACTCTCATCATTGCAATCCCTTTGACTATTGTTGACTTTTTAACATAACTAATCAGACTCAAATCCAATCCAACAAGCCAACTGTCAACCTTTGACTGAATAACATTTGGCTTTTGACAGTTACTGCCACTTGATGGCAGTTGACTTTGTATGAGCATTGATTTTTGACTGCTATCAACTCTTTAACAAATTTTGTTAACCAGAAGTATGAAACAGCAGTATTAACTTCCATGTGGTAATGGACACATAGATCTAAGTATGAAAGTTGATCAACATCCCTTTGACGACTACATGATGCACTCATCAATGCGATCTCTTAATTTAGCTCAACTCCATTTCAACAACCCAACTGTCACTAACTTATAAGCCATGACCGCAATTGACCCAGCAATATATGGCATCACAAGATGACAGTTGACATTCTATGATCATTGACGTTTGACTGCTGTCAACCATTTATTATTACGTCTGCTGTTAACTTTTGACTTTTCCCAAATCCATATCCAGCATTCCACAAACATCCTGTTATTACCATAATCCATATTTTACTGCAATTGAACTTTGGAAAATTGGATTATTATTTTGTTAATAATGTGTTTTTAATCAGGCTTGCTAGATCTGCCGGAATCTCTTCCGAGGTCCAGAAACTGAAAAACACCTTGCCCCTGATCCAAGCTGTGCTTGCTGATGCAGCTCGGAAACACATAAGAGACACATCAGTTCAGTTGTGGCTGAACCAACTCCAGCATCTGGCTTATGAAATAGATGATGTGCTTGATGATCTGGCCACTGAAGCCATGAGGAGCAAGTTAAAGTCTGATGCTAGCACAAGTAAGGTATTAAAGTATATTCCAACCAAATTTCATGCTCTTAACTATGGTCGTAAGATGAGTTCTAAGCTAGATGAGATTACAGCCTCATTGCGAGACCTAAGTGAGAAGATAAGTATTTTGGGTTTGACTAATAAGGTTGAAATGACGAATAGAGCTGCGGCTAGTAAACCGCGTGAGCAAACTTCGCTCTTGCCCGTAAAAGATGTTATAGGTCGGGAAAGTGACAAAGAGGCGTTGTTGGGAAAGTTGTTGGGCGATGAATCTTCAAGTAGTCAAAATGTCAGTGTCGTGTCCATAGTCGGAATGGGTGGGATTGGTAAAACCACTCTTGCACAACTTTTGTATAACGATGACAAAGTGAAGAAACATTTTGAACTCATGTCGTGGGTTTGTATTTCAGACGAGTTTGATGTATTCAAGATTAGCAAGGCTATTTTTCAAGCTGTAGGTGGAGGGAACCAAGATTTTGCTAATTTAAATCTGCTTCAGGTAGCCCTTGCGGAAAAGCTATCAAAGAAAAGGTTCTTACTTGTTCTAGACGATGTTTGGAACGAAAATTTCAACGAGTGGGAACGCCTCCAACGCCCTTTTACTGTAGGAGCTCCTAACAGTAAAATTATTGTGACGACAAGGAAGACCATAGTTGCATCGATGATGGAATCTGTTCAGCATTACCATCTTGTGCTTTTGTCAGATGAAGATGCTCTATGTTTATTTGCTCAGCATGCATTGAGTGAGCAAAACTTTGATGTGAATAGAACACTTGAATTGCATGGTGATGTTATCATCAAGAAATGTGGGAATTTGCCTTTGGCTTTGAGATCACTTGGAAGGGTATTTAGAACCAAATCAAATGTTGAAGAATGGGAGGAGCTCTTGAACAGTGAGTTATGGAATTCACAGAATGGAAGTGAGATTCTTCCCGCGTTAAGGCTAAGTTACTATGATCTGCAACCACATTTGAAACAAATGTTTGTGTATTGCTGCTTATTCCCAAAGGACTACGTGTTTGACAAGGATGAACTAGTACTCTTGTGGATGGCTGAGGGTTTTTTGTACAAGTTGAATGGAAACCAAACAATGGAGAATTTTGGTCGAGAGTGTTTTGAAGAGCTAGTGTCGAGGTCCTTCTTTCAGCAGTCAACCAACGTGAAATCACAATATACAATGCATGACCTGGTAAATGACTTGGCCATTCATGCCGCAGGGGAGTTCTTTTTTATGTTGGAAGATAAGATGGATGTTTATGGTAAGAATGAAGAGTTGGACAAATTCCATCATGCTTCTTTTATCCGTGCACGATTTGAAATGCACACAAAGTTCAAGGCACTAAAAAGAGCTAAGCATCTAAGAACTTTCTTACCTATGTCGGTTGAAGGGCAAGGTGTTTGGGGTCAATTCAACCTATCGGACATGCTTCTTGTCAAACTACTTCCACAAATGCAATTCCTAAGGGTGCTAAGCCTAGCTAAATATACAATCAAAGAGGTACCAGAATCCATTGGTAGTCTCAAACATTTACGGTACCTCAATTTTTCTTACACGAATATCACGTGTTTACCTAAGCAAGTCGGCGACCTTCATAATCTACAGAGTTTGTTGTTGTCTGGTTGTACTATGTTATCTAGCTTGCCAGATAGTATTGTACATTTAATACACCTGCGACATCTTGATATTAATGATACTCCACAGTTGAACAAGATGCTACTAGGAATTGGTCAGTTGACACACCTACAAACTCTATCCAAAGTCTTTATTGGAGAAGCCTGTGAGTTTAATATATCTGATCTTAAGGGCATGTTGCATCTTCAAGGTCAACTTTGCATTGATAGGCTGCACAACGTGAAAAACGCAGGTCATGCAAAGGAGGCAAACTTACGAAAAAAGAAGGGTATATGTGATTTGCAGTTGAAATGGAGTGATGTCTTTGATGATTCTCCAAATAAATTAGCTGAATATGAAGTACTTGAGGGGTTAAGGCCTTTTGAGAAATTGAGAAGCCTGAAGATTTTGTACTACAATGGAACAGAGTTTCCTAGTTGGGTTGGGGATCCGTCATTCGATTGTTTAACTCAAATCACATTAATTGGCTGTAGAAACTGTAATTGTTTACCAACACTTGGAAATCTACCGTCACTTAAAAGTTTGTGTGTCAAAAGCATATACGAGTTAGACAGAGTGGGTTCTGAGTTTCTTAGACATAGTAACTCTTGTGATGGTAATGCATTTCCAGCACTTGAAGTTTTGGAATTTAATGATATGCCGAATTGGAAGGAATGGTCAACTAGTGATGGTGAAAAGCATGGGATGTTTCCTTGTCTTCGTGTTATATCTATAGTAGATTGTCCGAAGCTTGATGTAACGGCAATCGATTCAATGCAGTCACTTTTGGCTATGCGTCTATCTAGGTGTTCTGTGGTGGTGTTAAAAAGCATGGTCAGTGTTTGTTCATCAATTGCTGAATTAGAAATACGTGATATTAAAGGGTTTACTCAGCTACATGGAGAAATTTTAGAGCATCTTGGGGCAGTTGAATATCTGAAAATCAGAGTTGTAGTGAGCTCACATACCTGTGGGAATCAGAAGCAGCTGCATGCGAGATATTGAAGAGTTTACAGAAGCTGGAAATAAGTGACTGTAAAGAACTGGTATCATTGGGGGTGAAAGAGGCGCATTTAGGGATTAGCATGGAATCTGTTACAGAAGTGACTATTCTAAGGTGCCCGAGACTGAAAAGTTACGTGTGTCGAGATAGAATTGAGAAGTTAGAAATAAGAGATTGCCCTTTACTTACAGTTACTGACATTAGTGACTGTGATAATCTGTGGTCTCCCATCAACAGCTTGCCATCACTTAAATCTCTTCACATTGAAGAAATGCCTAATATGAGGTTGTTTCCAGGAGGTTGCTTATATTACCTTACCAGCTTAACAATATGGGATTGTGATAACATAGAATCCATTCCAGAAAATGGTTATGGTTTTCTTCCATCTCTTTGCTTGAAAGAGCTTAGTATAAGTGATTGCAAGAACCTAAAGTCATTTCCTCATGAGTATTTGCAAAATCTCACATCTCTGGAACAAATGCAGATTAGGGAATGTCCATGTCTGGATTTCCCTTTTCCATGTGGTTTGTGGCCTCCTAATTTAAGTTTCCTAATAATAGGGATGCAAAATTTCCCAACCTCACTTGTTGAACTATGGTTAGATGGTGAAAACTCAAATGGAGTGGTTTCATTTGCAGCAAAGGCAGAAGAAGATAAGAGTGGTTCATCATCATCATCTTTTATTCTTCCATCATCTCTTACTAAACTAGAGATATGGTATTTTAGTGAGTTGGAATCAGTTTCAGAGGGCCTACAACACCTCACATTCCTTCAACATCTTGAAATTCATAATTGCCCAAAGGTTAGAGATCTGCCAGAGACACTACTCCCTTCACTTTCAAGTTTGAAAGTGTTTGATTGTTCCCCAGAATTAAAGAAAAAGTGTAGTAAAAGAAGAAGAAGAAAAGGAAAGTACTGGTCCATCATCTCCCAAATCCCTCATCTTCGATTGGAAGAAGATTGATGAAAGCTCTGTAATACCCTGTTTCTCATACCAACATCAACGAAAGCTAACCCTGTGGAGACTAAACGTTGAAGATGGGCTGACTTCTAAATCTTTTCTCAGGCCCAATACGATTTATTGTCTTCATCCCCGTAGCCCAGGTAGTGTTAATAATATTCATACAAATTCAGTGCTTAGGAATTTAAATTAGTACTTTTTTTTAAAACTGAAATCCAAACTTCTTTTTAAATAATAAGCATAAACTTGATTTATATATATGTAGGAAATGTTTTAAAGGCAAATATAGAACTATACAAGAGGGTGATGATATTGAAATTGTTGTTGGGAGCAATTATGTTGGTTTGACGGGTTGATTAGTTTCAAGTTGGCACGTTAAATTGTTCAACCCATATTTTTATTTCTTCCAAAAACATCAAACCATACTAGGACACCCTTACAATCTTTAACCCAGACACGACTGTTTTACCTATTTCTCTATACATGTCAACCGTGTTGACAAATATTAATCAAGTTGTAAAACATGGGAATCATGTTAGTGAGGTGTAAAATGGGTTAAATGGGTATAAATGGGACAATGAGACGATATGTTTAATTATATAAGTTGTTGGGTCTACCTATTTAATTAAAATGGTTAAAAGGTCAACCTGGACACGATCTGTTTATCAAAAGGGTTAGGTGAGACGCCCAAAATCTTATATTTTTGTATTGTGTATTTGTGTTTCAGGTCGTGTTGACAATTGTCAAGCCTGATGCTAGTAATCCTGATAAGAGCTCCAGTTGGCGTGGGTCATAAATATATCTTGTGCAAGGTAAACAATGGGGTAGTCAATCCACTTCCCCCTTAGTTTCAATTACAATGAATAAATTTTTGAAGTTGACACAGGTCGTCTATGTAAAGCGGGTTTGTCCCTAATAAAAGCATTCGGATTGAATCATGTTATTGATGTGTGTCCCTTGTGGACTCTTGTTTTCATATTGTTGTTTTTAAATTTCAATATGAAAGTTGCGAAACGATTGTATGCTTTGTGTGATTTACAATCATTGTGCAAAAGCATGTGTAGTAATGTCATTTCCAAAGGTCAGAGAAGCAGTTAGTAGATTATTGGGGTTGATCTGGGGCCTTTTGAGGATGGGTCTATTAATGATTTTAGCCATGGGCTTGTTTCAAAAAGTTTATTTTAGCCCATCTCATTTATATATAAATAAACAATCGGACCTAACATCTTTAAAAACTCAAACAATACATGCTATATCTCATGTCATACGTTATTTTGAAACAGGAGCAAAATGTGGTGGATGAAATGAATCTCGTGGTAGGGGCGGTCGGCTAGAGAGGTTACTCTGTTAGGTCGACAAAAGATTGGCGTAAACGGCAACCTTTGTGTTGCAGCTCCCGCCCGTACTGCAGCAGCAATACTTATACTGGCAGTGTAGCTTCTGTTCTTACCTCAGCAGCATCACTGAGAAATCTTCTTAGCCTGCAGGTAGTAATAGAACTATGATTTTGTTTGCTGTTAACATATGACACTGATGATTGCAATCCCTTTGACTATTGATAATAGATGACTTTTTATGATCATTCACTTTTGACTGATGTCAACCCTTTACAGATTTTCTTTGCTGTTTACTCTAGACTATTCCAAGATTGAACCAAAATTAGTGGGCATATCAGCAGCTCGGAACTCGGATCTCAGCATAGCATAAGTTCATAACTATCCAAACACATGATTCTTAACTGTATTTTGCTCATCACGTCCCTCTTCCGGTTAGCATTCCTTTGACTGTAATTTATGTTGGACTGCAGTTGGACTTTGATTGTTACAACATTAATACCCAAATCAGCCATTTACCCACAAACAGTTGACTTTTTACAGTTTGACTCAAACTGGTGAATACCGGACAGGGAAGATGGAATTGCTGCCAAAACAAAGCAAATAAGTCCTACCGGAAGCCAGCTTTCAGACTGACGAACCCGTTACAACCCTGACCGACCTAATGTTAACGGTCCAGTTCTCAGTTTTCATTTATCCCTGTCTTTCATTCGGTTCGGAATCTTTGCTCACTCTTAGACTATTGTCAGTTTTGTTTATGAATTGAAATAAGTAAATTACTATAACAAACTTTTGTGACTTTGTTCCCATTTAATATAAAATATTTACCAAATTGACCACGTTTACCCTCGGGTCAAATTTATCATCTTTGGAGAACCAATCAAGTTGACCTAATTGCACTCTCAGATAATCCAGCAGGTACAAACAAGTTGATAGCGTTAGCGGGCTCTTAGAGCTCGGACCCAACAAGATGCATTAGATACAGAACAAAATCGCCCTTCCCTAACAAAAGATATATTTTCATTTTTTTTTTTCTGCTTTGGTGCATCAGTATCAACTCAAGGCCGCCTCTTCTTATGCTGGCTGCAGTTTAAGTGTCAGCACCAATTCAAGTTTAATCCGCACAACAAAAACCTCAGAAAAATATATGACTGCGACTTCTCCTTCTAAAACCTGACTTCTGGCCATTTTAAGAGGAGGGGAACAATAATCTTTTCATCAGGGTCACCATGTTGAGTTCTGAGTTTTGTTGACTTCCGGGTTTGGTTGACTTTGAACTTGTATCAGCTATCATTATCAATTGACCTTTTCCTACATGTGTCTTTTAACTAAACTATGTCTTTAATCCATCTTCCAAATGCACAATAGCTTCAAATCTTGTTTAGCAACATAGCAATATGTATCAATCCAAATAGAACTTAATTGATCACAACTCTATTTGACTATTGTTGACTCTTTAACACAATCAAACTCAACTCCATTCCAACAACACAACTTTCAGCGCCAACGTTATTAACCATAACAGCATTTGGCTTTTGACATATACTGCTGCATGATGACAGTTGACTTTCTATGACCATTGACTTTTGAGGGCTCTTAACCCTTAACATCCAGTTATTCGAGAGCTTGCACCATAATCCATGTTTGACTGCAATTGAACTTCGACTGTTCCAATATTATTAATTTTCAGACATTGACCCACGAACAGGTGTCTTTTTTTACAAGTTGGGCATCCATGTGAATGGCTTTAGTCACTGTACCACCCTTACAACTCTCAACAAGAACTGCCATTAGTCGCATCTTACCCATTGGTTGACCAAACCATACCAAAAGTCTTCTTCTTAAAGAAATATAATTCCCTTGGGTTTTCATTCTCTGAAAGTAAAGGAACCGGGTCCATTGATTGATATTGGGTTACTCAGAAAACTCATATTGCAATGCTGCACATAATGTTTGAGGTATAGTCCAACATCTTCATAATGAAACAACCAACCAAGCTCATTAATAGCGAATATCTGGCCACAAAGATTGTATAGTTTTTTAAGGAATGATTGTGTAAATATCTTCCTTATGTTTAGGAGATTTGATTGTATCTCTATATATTGTGAATAGATTAATGAAATTATCATTCTGGAAAATACCAAGTCTTACGTGGTATCAGACTGATGAGGAATGGAAGCGGTGAAAGTGCTAGATACATTCTAGAAAATGTTTAGAGATAAAACTCGTATGAGAGAAAATTTATAATTATCAAAACTTGTTCGTAAACATCACAAATAAGACTTTATTTATAGGCTAGTCTACTAGCATACACATTAAATTCGGTCAAAGTAACCGACATATTAACTAGTAAGACTATCCTCATTCACAACCCAACTTTCAAATAAAAAATTAAATTCTCTCTCTTCCACATACACAACCCAACCCTACTCAAAATTTAACACACATTTACAACCCAAATCATCTTAAAATATTTTTTTTAAACGAACTAGGTTTTTAATAAAATTTATATCAGAATGTTCACAAAAAAAATTAAAAAACACCGTGCATTTAGTTTTATTTTTAAGTTTAAATATAACAAGTTATTTGAGTAATTAAGTTAGTGGGGTGTAGTTGGGTTGCAACCCTTGGTTGGTGCACCAAACGGGTTGTGAGATTTTTTATCATTTTTTTTTCCTTTTTTCCATGACCGACCATTCGATTTTCACACCAATGAGGATAGTCTAACATAAATGAAATAAAAGACCATGATCAAATATTAATTTCGGTCAACATAATCGACATTTAAACATAATTAAGATAATTGATAAAATCAACACCCTAAAATAGAACTTAAATTATTAAAAAGCCTTATTATTATTATTGTTGTTGTTGTTGTTGTTGTTGTTGTTGTTGCTGTTGTTGTTATTATTATTATTATTATTATTCTTTTTTGGTACACTCGTCTTCCACATTCCCAACGGTTCATAAACGAGTCACTTATTCGGCTTCTCAGTCCCCTATCACAGACCTTCTGATCCTCTAAACCCTACCTTACACTTCTCTGCCTCTTCTCCTCTTTTGTTTCTGCCGCAATCATTCCCACCCTCCCATTATCATGGATATCAAACTCCACCAGCCATGACTGTCTCCAATATTAAAAACTTCGCACCTATAACCCTCAAGGTCGGTTTTTTGAGGTGCATTGCTTCTCAGATCAGGTCTTCGACAACCTGTCTCCCTAGCTCCAGTGCCTGCCCCTCTTCTTCCATGGATGATGACAGGCAAGACACTCCAACAACTGGTTCTGAGGCCCTCTAGTCTCGTCTTGATGTCATCATCCTACAGGGTATATGGCTTGATTTCATCTTGTTAGGACCGTCGAACTCGCGTTCCAACAATCACGGGTTTTATCCTAGAGGTGCGGAATCCCTCTAAGATGCTCTAATAACAGAAACAACGATTGAAACAATGAAAAGAGTAATCACAACACACACGGGTCAAAAGATTATCTATTAATCAACAAAACAGAGCACGAGTGTTTACAGAGATCAAACCAGACGTTCTATGACCAGGGGAGGGTGTTTGGAGGGTGTGTGAGGCAAGAACTGAGGTCTAGGGTTGAGAATGAGGGTATTTATACCACCCGGGTACGACCAGCACCTGTTAGGCGATTAGCAGCCCAGCATTAGGCGATTAGCAGCTAATCGCCTAAAGGCAAGGCATAAACGCCTAATGGGCCAAGGCGATTAGGCCCATAAACGCGTAGGCCCACAGCTAAACGCCTAAGACCCCAAGGCTAATCGCCTAAAGCATCCCTCGACCTCCAAAACGCGTATAAACGCCTCCAAACACCCCGAACTACGTCCAAACAACTAATATACTAGCCTAGGGACATCGTGCACTAACAGACTCCCCCATGGACCAGGCTAGTATACGTACAGAAATAACCAAAAGACATCGTTCACACCAAAATAGCAAACAACTTTACAGACTTGATAAGCAAAAACGATTACAACTAAACAAAAATACAAGCAGCATCTTCAATCTCTGTCTTCAGCTTGATGTTGTTCTGACCCGTGTGATCCTCGACCAGTCACATCCTGCATGAACCTTGTTAGCATAACAAAACCGGATCACTCTCTGAAACTTCATAGCTTGATCGGCTTCAACAGGTAGATGCATGATCGGGTACTGATACAACATCTCCACATCTTTCTCTGAGCAATTAATCAGCCACATAGGATCCCAAATCCTAATCTTCCTGCATGGATTTGGACTGTTGCCCAAGACAATCACCGCTTCAGTAGTTGCTGCATCATAGTGCCAATAATACAGCTTCGTGGTAAAGTCTTGTTCAAGTGGAATAATGGGAATCCTTGAAACGCATTTCGGTGGCTTGACTTTGTGCTCCCAGATTGGCTTCAGTGTAAAAGGATGAATTTTGTCTGTTTGGTATGATCTGGGATACTGAGGCACGAGTTCTTTCCATCCCTCTATGCTTTCTCTCTTCAACTTAGTGTAAAAACCCGAAAGTGGAGGAGCCTTTTCTTTATATAATGGATAATCAAGACGAATAAGATCACGAATATACCAGAACGTCAGGCTCAGAATGTCTTTATATTCTCTGAAGTACAACACGCCTTCTTGCCATTTTATCCCTAGCATCCTTGTGTTACCGATATATGCCCAACTTATCACATTACCCGACATCTTCGTCAATCGCTTCTTGAAGACGGCGGCTCGCTCAACCGGCTTTTTCTTTTCTTCAGGTTTAAACCACTTAGGATAGCGCTCCCTGATTTTATCCTGTCGGATCTTAACTTCATCAGGAATATCAGCAGAGTCAGACTTTAACTTTTCCTCAGCCTCTCGTTCCATCTCCTCATCAATGTTTAGAATACCAGCGCCCGACTCATTTACCACATACTCAGGAGTTGGGACGTTGGTTCCATCTTCAAGATCTACCTCATTATTATCAGGATGCAACTCAGGAGGGACACTTTGGCTCGCACCGGAAGATTCTCCCGGTGTAAAGCCATAAACTTTTGCTATGTCCTCTGGTGTCATCTCTGGTAGAATCTCGCCTTCCTCCAGATCATACTCGGGCATGGCAGGTGGTGGGAGCAAGTTGCCTTCATCATCATACGCAAAATAGCAGTTTAAAGGCTCAACATATTCAACCTGAATCAACGCTTTCTTCTTCAGTTGCTCGCGAAGTTCTTGAATCTTGCTCATCTTGAGTGATGGCTCCCCCTGAGAAGAAGAACCTGCCTCGGGATCATCGCCTCGGCGATCATGACGCTTCTTTGTACGCCTCTCAGCTGAACCACCCGATGACCCGCCACCGCCTGTGGCTCCAGGATCCCCACCATCACCTTTACCATCACCCTGATCATCATCATCAGACTTATCATCATCCTCTTCATCATCCTCATCATTATCTTCACTATCTTCATCATCACCACCAGCTGTACTCGCTCCAGCCTCAGAACCACCAGTGAGCCTAGGCTGAGTTCCAGACAACTCATCCAACTTAGCTCTTAATCTAGTATTTTGTTTCCTGTACTTGGTGATTCTGCGCTCATTGCTCACATTCGCGAGCTGGAGGTCATTGTACTTACCTTCAATACCTGTCAGTCTCGCCAAGGCACTTTGGTTCGACTGTATTAACTGTTGGTGTGATTCCATAAGCTGCCTGTTCGACTCAAGAATCTGCTGATTAGACAAAGTAAGTGCGTCGACAGTAGCTCTAAGATCTGTATTAGCAGTGATGGTCTCGCCAATCAACTCAAGCATCGCTGTTTCATTTTCTTCGATCTGAGTGTTCTTGCTTCTTAACTCTGCTATTTCCCGCGACTGTGCAGCCACTAAAGCCATGAGTTCGCTGACATTACGCTGGAGTTGTTCATTGGAAGCTGAAGTAGAAGAAGAAGATTGGCCTGAGGGTTTAGCTGCTTTGGTTGTTGCAGCTTCCTTCAGTCTCCGGATATGATCACCAACCGGATTAGAAACTAACTGCGAACCTGTCGCATCAACGGTAGCTGAGACTTGCTCAGTGAAGACTACCGAAGAAGGCATAGACATGGTAATACCTGTAGGCATAGCTGCACTGGAAGATAGAGGAGCTGAAGAAGTGGCTGCTGTTGTAGTTGTTGTTGCTGTTGCTGTTGTTGTTGCTGTTGCTGCTGTTGTTGTTGTTGCTGGTGTGGCAGAAGAAGTTGGAGAGCCGAATGTATCAGGAAGATTCAAAGCTGCAAGTTTTCCCCTCAATCTCTTTGGGGACCTATCAGGCACACCTAGATTCTTTGACATCCTTTTCTGACCTCTACCAATCTTAGCTGCCGTGGTTTTCTGTCTCTTGTGAGGAGGAGGCGTGCTAAGGTCAGCGTCGATATCTGCAATAAGATCCTCACCTCCTGGTGTGAAAGTGGGATCCCTCGCAAGATCTCTCGCCTCGGCTGTGAGAGCCCTATCCTCTTCCAAACTAAGCACATCAGGTGCATCATCTTCAGTCGCCTCTGAGTCATCATCTTCATCATCAACGTCTTCAATATTAACCGGGCCTTCATCCAACTTATCCTTACCCCTGCTTGAGCTAGCTGGTGCATCAACATCCAAAGACGCAGAATCAAACACATCATCATCACGCCTATGCTCAGCATCCCCCGTATTGCCCGGTTCATTGGGACCCAATTCATCAGTGGGTCTGCCAATAATATCATCACCTTTGAACACCTGTCTATGAACCTGAATATCATCTTCAGACTCACTGTCGTCGTGTCTCCACCTATTCCCAGGTGGTGCCTCATAGATATCTTTAGCAAGAAACGCATACAATCGCCGACTTGGTGGATGTTCTGCCTTCAGCTTCTTCTTATACTGTAGCATTCTTTTCAGCTCAACTTCATCAATATTCTTTATCATGAGCAACTCATCAGCACGCTTCACCAAATCTGGAATCTGGTTGTCAAGGTTTGCAGAAATCGAGGATAAACAATGAAAGAGTGCTTTGTTGGTTTCTGCAAAATCACTTCCTTAAGATGATGCAAAATCAGACCAGAAAAATTGAACGGCTTGTTCAATGTTAACGCAACGATCGCTGATGCTAAAGTGTCCCGGATCGCATCAAAAGTGCCTTTGCGAGGGCCGATGCACTTTAGCACAACGTGCGTTAGGTATTTTATCTCTGGCGGTAAACAACTCTTTTGCAACATCTTCTGAGTACGAACATCGGCTGAATACTTCATCCTGAGAAAACCACCACGAATCAAGATGGTATCGAACACGATCGGATCCTCTTTGTCATCTTCGAATCTCAGAACCTCTCGAATCAAGTCTTCTGTGATAACCACGTCCTTTCGCTGAACAACACTTTTAACAGTTGCTGGAACAGTGCTGTTGTCGACCTTTGCATTCTGATAGAATTCCCGGATGATATCCTTGAAGGCCGCGTATTCAGTAGAGATAGCATACTTGATCTTTGATCGTTTCAAGTACTCGATAATACCTTCGAACAACTTGCATTCTGGCTTTGAAACTGGTCCGAGAAAAGCCAAACAGTTGTGCTTCTCCGATGTACCGTACCGCATGATTCTATAAGACAAAACACACGACACGATCATTAGAACAGTTAAGGATATGATAAAAACGGACAAAAACGGACAAGTTTGACAAAAATTGGTCAACAATGGGTTATTATGCGATTAACATGGCTAATCGCCTAATCCATTACGTGTTTAGGCATAAACGCCTTGTCCCTTAGGCGTTTAGCTGAGAAAGGAGCCTAAACGCATTGAACTCTACGCGATTAGCCATAGCTAATCGCGTAAGCCTATGTTCTTCACCAATTTTGCCAAATCTTGTAACGGGTCAAGATGTGTTGTAATTTTTGGTGCATTTTAACCTAACACAACCGATAATCAAAAGCCCTATGTTTAATTTCAGTTTCAAGTGCATATCAAGGACCAATTTAACCGGGTTTATAATTAGGGTTTATAAGGCTTGAAATTTGGGCGATTTTGATTTGTGATGTTTTAGGTTGTAATTTTGGTACCAAGATAACCTACGAGCGCCGATTAAGATACCCCAACCAAGAAATCTTATCAACAAACACGTTTCAAGCTTAATCAGCGTTTTTTTTTTTGACCAAGAGTTTTCGGACCCTAAATCAGCGATTAAACCATCAAATACGAGGTGTTAGAATCTGAAACTTTGGGAAAAGATTACCTTGGTAGTGTAGATTAATGTGCTAGAACAGTAGAATTTTTGGCAGAGGTTCGATTGTATCGGGTGAGAGGGAATGGTGTGGTGTTCTTGTGTTTTTGAAAGTGAATGAAGAAGGAAAAAAAATAACTGTTTCTTTTATATCCAATGGCTAATTGCATAGACATAGGACACGAGTACCCTTACTCGCCTAAAGACTCAAGGCAATTAGCCTTACTCACTTAGGACCTTTAGGCGATTAGGAATGAAGTTGGTTGGGTGACACAATAAAGCTACTCGCCTTAGAATATAAGCGATTAGACTCATACACACATCACACATAACACGATTAGGGCTACTCGCCTAAGCTCTTATGCGATTAGCACCTTAATTGCCTAAACCCCCTTCCACAAATTACCAAAATGCCCCTGCAGCACCAAAACATGCAATTTTGACCCGTTTAGGTTCAAAACTTGCGTTTTTCAACCCGATCTCACACGCGACTCAGATGATGACTCAAAAACTTGAAAATGTTTCATTTTCCACCCTTGTACTCGGTAAAACACACGGTTTTGACCCGGTAAAAATACAAGTTTTCAATTAATTATCCTTTTTATTTTTCGGTGTTTTATTCTTGAAGAAGTAAGATTACAATGGATTAGGTTTCCAACATCAGCAATCAAGAATAGCTAATATACTAAAGATAAAATAGAAAATAAGCGAAAAAGCAAGAACAACTAACTGTACACTATCATATTTTTGTGAGTTTCGATAGTTAGGGAATCATATCAGTGTATGGACTATACTAGAACCCTTATACTTTCAGTTTTTGATTAAAATTACCAATAAGCATCCTACAACAACTGTCAGTATTGTTGTCCACCTAAACTCAAAATCAAGTTTTATCGCTAGGCACTTTAGATACGTTAAGGTAATATTAAAGCTGATTAAAGGTGTTCCCCGCACACGCGACATATTCCCGTATCAAGGCATGCACAATGCTTCCTCGTAACCGGTGAATAAGCTGTTGTCATCCGTATTTACAAGGAATGGACTCAGTGGTGATCAGGTCTTGCAAGAACGCTGCAACAAAGAGACCAGTGAGATCCAGACCAGGGTTCAAGTCAAATACCGTACATTTTTTATTTTTCACGGTACGATGCTTTAGGTATTAATGATTTGATACCTTAGAGCGATTCTCTTTGAGAATAGGGTTTTGGCATTTATGATCTTTTTGCTCTTATAG
This sequence comes from Ambrosia artemisiifolia, assembly GCA_032199755.1. Taxonomy (NCBI): domain Eukaryota; kingdom Viridiplantae; phylum Streptophyta; class Magnoliopsida; order Asterales; family Asteraceae; genus Ambrosia; species Ambrosia artemisiifolia. Next base: position 38,458,045 of record CM063528.1, on the reverse strand, counting down.
GATTCCCAGACGTCTCCTTATCAGAATTTATTCTATTTTTTTTGTTTTTCTTTTCTTTTACTGAGTATGGCAAAGAGGTGTCTCAGTTGTAGGCTGCTAACCCAACGTACGTCACTTATGCCACCCCATTTTATTCTGAGAGACGTCCAGTTCACCCCGGATGTACCAACCTCTTAAAGACCAGAAACCTCGGATTTTGGCATTCTATCAACAAGATTTAAGGCTTTTAGACCATATGCCAACGCGGCGTTAATCCACCAATTCTCAGTAGATTTAGGTTTATATCACCGTGCCGAGCTTGGAAATGATTTCGAGCCTACCAACACATCATTGTCGAGGCTACTTATCAGATCCAATATTTTTAAGATGATAAAGGTCCAGACAGTCCGACTGATTGGTTAATATCATCTTCCCTATTTCCACCAAAGAAACTCATTTTTTCATTTTTTTGAATTTTTGAATTTTCTCATTTTTTTTTATTTTTGCATTTTCTGATGTTTTTGTATTTTTCTGAATTTTCTCCCCCTAAAAATCTAAAAATTTGCAAAACGACAATATTTTTGGATTTTTCTGTTTTTGAAGAAAAATATTTACAAAAACGATTGCCAATGAGGATCTAATCCTGCTTTTCTTTAATGCCATTTAAAACCAAAAGATACTCGAAACGAGGTTTATCAAAAGCTTTGGTGTATAAATCGGCACGTTGGTAATCCGTGTGGATTTTAATCATATCTATCAGTTTCTTTTCATAGCAATCGCGTATGAAATGATACCGAACATAGATATGCTTCGCCGTGGAATGGTTTACCGCGTCTTTAGCAAGCGCTATAGCAGATTCATTATCACAGTAAATAGGAGTGTTTAGAAATTTCAAACCGTAGTCTCTCATTTGTTGTTGTATCCAGAAAACCTGGGAGCAACAGCTGGACGCAGCTATGTATTCCGACTCGCAAGTTGATAAGGACACAGAGGCTTGCTTCTTGCACTGCCACGAGACTAGTCGACCTCCTAAGAACTGGCATCCAGCCGATGTGGATTTTGCGTCTTTCTTGCATCCGCCATAGTCAGCATCACTATAAGCAACGAGGTCAAACTTATCATCATTAGGGTACCAAAGACCTTTGGTCGGACAACCCTTTAGATAACGTAAGATCCTCTTCACGGCAACCAGATGGGACTGTTTCGGCCTGGACTGGTACCTTGACAGCAGGCAGGTTGCGAACATTATATCAGGTCTTGAAGCTGTGAGGTACATCAACGAGCCGATCATTGCTCGATAAAGAAAGGAATCAACGGCTTGTCCTTTCTCATCCGGACCAATCCCGTGATTGGTTTGGATAGGGGTGGCTATTGCAGCAGAGTCTTCCATCTGGAACCGGCTCAAGATGTGAGCAACATATTTTGTCTGGTGGATGAAGATCCCCGACTCAAGTTGATCTACTTGCAAGCCTAAGAAAAATTGCATCTCCCCCATCGAGCTCATCTCGAACTTGTCCTGCATTAACTTTTCAAATTCCCAGCACAAAACCTCATTAGCATGTATTGGGGTTGATCCGGGGCCTTTTGAGGATGGGTCTATTAATGATTTTAGCCATGGGCTTGTTTCAAAAAGTTTATTTTAGCCCATCTCATTTATATATAAATAAACAATCGGACCTAACATCTTTAAAAACTCAAACAATACATGCTATATCTCATGTCATACGTTATTTTGAAACAGGAGCAAAATGTGGTGGATGAAATGAATCTCGTGGTAGGGGCGGTCGGCTAGAGAGGTTACTCTGTTAGGTCGACAGAAGATTGGCGTAAACGGCAACCTTTGTGTTGCAGCTCCCGCCCGTACTGCAGCAGCAATACTTATACTGGCAGTGTAGCTTCTGTTCTTACCTCAGCAGCATCACTGAGAAATCTTCTTAGCCTGCAGGTAGTAATAGAACTATGATTTTGTTTGCTGTTAACATATGACACTGATGATTGCAATCCCTTTGACTATTGATAATAGATGACTTTTTATGATCATTCACTTTTGACTGATGTCAACCCTTTACAGATTTTCTTTGCTGTTTACTCTAGACTATTCCAAGATTGAACCAAAATTAGTGGGCATATCAGCAGCTCGGAACTCGGATCTCAGCATAGCATAAGTTCATAACTATCCAAACACATGATTCTTAACTGTATTTTGCTCATCACGTCCCTCTTCTGGTTAGCATTCCTTTGACTGTAATTTATGTTGGACTGCAGTTGGACTTTGATTGTTACAACATTAATACCCAAATCAGCCATTTACCCACAAACAGTTGACTTTTTACAGTTTGACTCAAACTGGTGAATACCGGACAGGGAAGATGGAATTGCTGCCAAAACAAAGCAAATAAGTCCTACCGGAAGCCAGCTTTCAGACTGACGAACCCGTTACAACCCTGACCGACCTAATGTTAACGGTCCAGTTCTCAGTTTTCATTTATCCCTGTCTTTCATTCGGTTCGGAATCTTTGCTCACTCTTAGACTATTGTCAGTTTTGTTTATGAATTGAAATAAGTAAATTACTATAACAAACTTTTGTGACTTTGTTCCCATTTAATATAAAATATTTACCAAATTGACCACGTTTACCCTCGGGTCAAATTTATCATCTTTGGAGAACCAATCAAGTTGACCTAATTGCACTCTCAGATAATCCAGCAGGTACAAACAAGTTGATAGCGTTAGCGGGCTCTTAGAGCTCGGACCCAACAAGATCCATTAGATACAGAACAAAATCGCCCTTCCCTAACAAAAGATATATTTTCATTTTTTTTTTCTGCTTTGGTGCATCAGTATCAACTCAAGGCCGCCTCTTCTTATGCTGGCTGCAGTTTAAGTGTCAGCACCAATTCAAGTTTAATCCGCACAACAAAAACCTCAGAAAAATATATGACTGCGACTTCTCCTTCTAAAACCTGACTTCTGGCCATTTTAAGAGGAGGGGAACAATAATCTTTTCATGAGGGTCACCATGTTGAGTTCTGAGTTTTGTTGACTTCCGGGTTTGGTTGACTTTGAACTTGTATCAGCTATCATTATCAATTGACCTTTTCCTACATGTGTCTTTTAACTAAACTATGTCTTTAATCCATCTTCCAAATGCACAATAGCTTCAAATCTTGTTTAGCAACATAGCAATATGTATCAATCCAAATAGAACTTAATTGATCACAACTCTATTTGACTATTGTTGACTCTTTAACACAATCAAACTCAACTCCATTCCAACAACGCAACTTTCAGCGCCAACGTTATTAACCATAACAGCATTTGGCTTTTGACAAATACTGCTGCATGATGACAGTTGACTTTCTATGACCATTGACTTTTGAGGGCTCTTAACCCTTAACATCCAGTTATTCGAGAGCTTGCACCATAATCCATGTTTGACTGCAATTGAACTTCGACTGTTCCAATATTATTAATTTTCAGACATTGACCCACGAACAGGTGTCTTTTTTTACAAGTTGGGCATCCATGTGAATGGCTTTAGTCACTGTACCACCCTTACAACTCTCAACAAGAACTGCCATTAGTCGCATCTTACCCATTGGTTGACCAAACCATACCAAAAGTCTTCTTCTTAAAGAAATATAATTCCCTTGGGTTTGCATTCTCTGAAAGTAAAGGAACCGGGTCCATTGATTGATATTGGGTTACTCAGAAAACTCATATTGCAATGCTGCACATAATGTTTGAGGTATAGTCCAACATCTTCATAATGAAACAACCAACCAAGCTCATTAATAGCGAATATCTGGCCACAAAGATTGTATAGTTTTTTAAGGAATGATTGTGTAAATATCTTCCTTATGTTTAGGAGATTTGATTGTATCTCTATATATTGTGAATAGATTAATGAAATTATCATTCTGGAAAATACCAAGTCTTACGTGGTATCAGACTGATGAGGAATGGAAGCGGTGAAAGTGCTAGATACATTCTAGCAAATGTTTAGAGATAAAACTCGTATGAGAGAAAATTTATAATTATCAAAACTTGTTCGTAAACATCACAAATAAGACTTTATTTATAGGCTAGTCTACTAGCATACACATTAAATTCGGTCAAAGTAACCGACATATTAACTAGTAAGACTATCCTCATTCACAACCCAACTTTCAAATAAAAAATTAAATTCTCTCTCTTCCACATAGACAACCCAACCCTACTCAAAATTTAACACACATTTACAACCCAAATCATCTTAAAATATTTTTTTTTAAACGAACTAGGTTTTTAATAAAATTTATAACAGAATGTTCACAAAAAAAATTAAAAAACACCGTGCATTTAGTTTTATTTTTAAGTTTAAATATAACAAGTTATTTGAGTAATTAAGTTAGTGGGGTGTAGTTGGGTTGCAACCCTTGGTTGGTGCACCAAACGGGTTGTGAGATTTTTTATCATTTTTTTTTCCTTTTTTCCATGACCGACCATTCGATTTTCACACCAATGAGGATAGTCTAACATAAATGAAATAAAAGACCATGATCAAATATTAATTTCGGTCAACATAATCGACATTTAAACATAATTAAGATAATTGATAAAATCAACACCCTAAAATAGAACTTAAATTATTAAAAAGCCTTATTATTATTGTTGTTGTTGTTGTTGTTGTTGTTTTATTATTATTATTATTATTATTATTATTATTATTATTATTATTATTATTATTATTCTTTTTTGGTTCACTCGTCTTCCACATTCCCAACGGTTCATAAACGAGTCACTTATTCGGCTTCTCAGTCCCCTATCACAGACCTTCTGATCCTCTAAACCCTACCTTACACTTCTCTGCCTCTTCTCCTCTTTTGTTTCTGCCGCAATCATTCCCACCCTCCCATTATCATGGATATCAAACTCCACCAGCCATGACTGTCTCCAATATTAAAAACTTCGCACCTATAACCCTCAAGGTCGGTTTTTTGAGGTGCATTGCTTCTCAGATCAGGTCTTCGACAACCTGTCTCCCTAGCTCCAGTGCCTGCCCCTCTTCTTCCATAGATGGTGACAGGCAAGACACTCCAACAACTGGTTCTGAGGCCCTCTAGTCTCGTCTTGATGTCATCATCCTACAGGGTATATGGCTTGATTTCATCTTGTTAGGACCGTCGAACTCGCGTTCCAACAATCACGGGTTTTATCCTAGAGGTGCGGAATCCCTCTAAGATGCTCTAATAACAGAAACAACGATTGAAACAATGAAAAGAGTAATCACAACACACACGGGTCAAAAGATTATCTATTAATCAACAAAACAGAGCACGAGTGTTTACAGAGATCAAACCAGACGTTCTATGACCAGGGGAGGGTGTTTGGAGGGTGTGTGAGGCAAGAACTGAGGTCTAGGGTTGAGAATGAGGGTATTTATACCACCCGGGTACGACCAGCACCTGTTAGGCGATTAGCAGCCCAGCATTAGGCGATTAGCAGCCAATCGCCAAAAGGCAAGGCATAAACGCCTAATGGGCCAAGGCGATTAGGCCCATAAACGCGTAGGCCCACAGCTAAACGCCTAAGACCCCAAGGCTAATCGCCTAAAGCATCCCTCGACCTCCAAAACGCGTATAAACGCCTCCAAACACCCCGAACTACGTCCAAACAACTAATATACTAGCCTAGGGACATCGTGCACTAACAGACTCCCCCATGGACCAGGCTAGTATACGTACAGAAATAACCAAAAGACATCGTTCATACCAATATAGCAAACAACTTTACAGACTTGATAAGCAAAAACGATTACAACTAAACAAAAATACAAGCAGCATCTTCAATCTCTGTCTTCAGCTTGATGTTGTTCTAACCCGTGTGATCCTCGACCAGTCACATCCTGCATGAACCTTGTTAGCATAACAAAACCGGATCACTCTCTGAAACTTCATAGCTTGATCGGCTTCAACAGGTAGATGCATGATCGGGTACTGATACAACATCTCCACATCTTTCTCTGAGCAATTAATCAGCCACATAGGATCCCAAATCCTAATCTTCCTGCATGGATTTGGACTGTTGCCCAAGACAATCACCGCTTCAGTAGTTGCTGCATCATAGTGCCAATAATACAGCTTCGTGGTAAAGTCTTGTTCAAGTGGAATAATGGGAATCCTTGAAACGCATTTCGGTGGCTTGACTTTGTGCTCCCAGATTGGCTTCAGTGTATAAGGATGAATTTTGTCTGTTTGGTATGATCTGGGATACTGAGGCACGAGTTCTTTCCATCCCTCTATGCTTTCTCTCTTCAACTTAGTGTAAAAACCCGAAAGTGGAGGAGCCTTTTCTTTATATAATGGATAATCAAGACGAATAAGATCACGAATATACCAGAACGTCAGGCTCAGAATGTCTTTATATTCTCTGAAGTACAACACGCCTTCTTGCCATTTTATCCCTAGCATCCTTGTGTGACCGATATATGCCCAGCTTATCACATTACCCCACATCTTCGTCAATCGCTTCTTGAAGACAGCGGCTCGCTCAACCGGCTTTTTCTTTTCTTCAGGTTTAAACCACTTAGGATAGCGCTCCGTGATTTTATCTTGTCGGATCTTAACTTCATCAGGAATATCAGCAGAGTCAGACTTTAACTTTTCCTCAGCCTCTCGTTCCATCTCCTCATCAATGTTTGGAATACCAGCGCCCGACTCATTTACCACATACTCAGGAGTTGGGACGTTGGTTCCATCTTCAAGATCTACCTCATTATTATCAGGATGCAACTCAGGAGGGACACTTTGGCTCGCACCGGAAGATTCTCCCGGTGTAAAGCCATAAACTTTTGCTATGTCCTCTGGTGTCATCTCTGGTAGAATCTCGCCTTCCTCCAGATCATACTCGGGCATGGCAGGTGGTGGGAGCAAGTTGCCTTCATCATCATACGCAAAATAGCAGTTTAAAGGCTCAACATATTCAACCTGAATCAACGCTTTCTTCTTCAGTTGCTCGCGAAGTTCTTGAATCTTGCTCATCTTGAGTGATGGCTCCCCCTGAGCAGAAGAACCTGCCTCGGGATCATCGCCTCGGCGATCATGACGCTTCTTTGTACGCCTCTCAGCTGAACCACCCGATGACCCGCCACCGCCTGTGGCTCCAGGATCACCACCATCACCTTTACCATCACCCTGATCATCATCATCAGACTTATCATCATCCTCTTCATCATCCTCATCCTCATCATTATCTTCACTATCTTCATCATCACCACCAGCTGTACTCGCTCCAGCCTCAGAACCACCAGTGAGCCTAGGCTGAGTTCCAGACAACTCATCCAACTTAGCTCTTAATCTAGTATTTTGTTTCCTGTACTTGGTGATTCTGCGCTCATTGCTCACATTCGCGAGCTGGAGGTCATTGTACTTACCTTCAATACCTGTCAGTCTCGCCAAGGCACTTTGGTTCGACTGTATTAACTGTTGGTGTGATTCCATAAGCTGCCTGTTCGACTCAAGAATCTGCTGATTAGACAAAGTAAGTGCGTCGACAGTAGCTCTAAGATCTGTATTAGCAGTGATGGTCTCGCCAATCAACTCAAGCATCGCTGTTTCATTTTCTTCGATCTGAGTGTTCTTGCTTCTTAACTCTGCTATTTCCCGCGACTGTGCAGCCACTAAAGCCATGAGTTCGCTGACATTACGCTGGAGTTGTTCATTGGAAGCTGAAGTAGAAGAAGAAGATTGGCCTGAGGGTTTAGCTGCTTTGGTTGTTGCAGCTTCCTTCAGTCTCCGGATATGATCACCAACCGGATTAGAAACTAACTGCGAACCTGTCGCATCAACGGTAGCTGAGACTTGCTCAGTGAAGACTACCGAAGAAGGCATAGACATGGTAATACCTGTAGGCATAGCTGCACTGGAAGATAGAGGAGCTGAAGAAGTGGCTGCTGTTGTAGTTGTTGTTGCTGTTGCTGTTGTTGTTGCTGTTGCTGCTGTTGTTGTTGTTGCTGGTGTGGCAGAAGAAGTTGGAGAGCCGAATGTATCAGGAAGATTCAAAGCTGCAAGTTTTCCCCTCAATCTCTTTGGGGACCTATCAGGCACACCTAGATTCTTTGACATCCTTTTCTGACCTCTACCAATCTTAGCTGCCGTGGTTTTCTGTCTCTTGTGAGGAGGAGGCGTGCTAAGGTCAGCGTCGATATCTGCAATAAGATCCTCACCTCCTGGTGTGAAAGTGGGATCCCTCGCAAGATCTCTCGCCTCGGCTGTGAGAGCCCTATCCTCTTCCAAACTAAGCACATCAGGTGCATCATCTTCAGTCGCCTCTGAGTCATCATCTTCATCATCAACGTCTTCAATATTAACCGGGCCTTCATCCAACTTATCCTTACCCCTGCTTGAGCTAGCTGGTGCATCAACATCCAAAGACGCAGAATCAAACACATCATCATCACGCCTATGCTCAGCATCCCCCGTATTGCCCGGTTCATTGGGACCCAATTCATCAGTGGGTCTGCCAATAATATCATCACCTTTGAACACCTGTCTATGAACCTGAATATCATCTTCAGACTCACTGTCGTCGTGTCTCCACCTATTCCCAGGTGGTGCCTCATAGATATCTTTAGCAAGAAACGCATACAATCGCCGACTTGGTGGATGTTCTGCCTTCGGCTTCTTCTTATACTGTAGCATTCTTTTCAGCTCAACTTCATCAATATTCTTTATCATGAGCAACTCATCAGCACGCTTCACCAAATCTGGAATCTGGTTGTCAAGGTTTGCAGAAATCGAGGATAAACAATGAAAGAGTGCTTTGTTGGTTTCTGCAAAATCACTTCCTTAAGATGATGCAAAATCAGACCAGAAAAATTGAACGGCTTGTTCAATGTTAACGCAACGATCGCTGATGCTAAAGTGTCCCGGATCGCATCAAAAGTGCCTTTGCGAGGGCCGATGCACTTTAGCACAACGTGCGTTAGGTATTTTATCTCTGGCGGTAAACAACTCTTTTGCAACATCTTCTGAGTACGAACATCGGCTGAATACTTCATCCTGAGAAAACCACCACGAATCAAGATGGTATCGAACACGATCGGATCGTCTTTGTCATCTTCAAATCTCAGAACCTCTCGAATCAAGTCTTCTGTGATAACCACGTCCTTTCGCTGAACAACACTTTTAACAGTTGCTGGAACAGTGCTGTTGTCGACCTTTGCATTCTGATAGAATTCCCGGATGATATCCTTGTAGGCCGCGTATTCAGTAGAGATAGCATACTTGATCTTTGATCGTTTCAAGTACTCGATAATACCTTCGAACAACTTGCATTCTGGCTTTGAAACTGGTCCGAGAAAAGCCAAACAGTTGTGCTTCTCCGATGTACCGTACTGCATGATTCTATAAGACAAAACACACGACACGATCATTAGAACAGTTAAGGATATGATAAAAACGGACAAAAACGGACAAGTTTGACAAAAATTGGTCAACAATGGGTTATTATGCGATTAACATGGCTAATCGCCTAATCCATTACGTGTTTAGGCATAAACGCCTTGTCCCTTAGGCGTTTAGCTGAGAAAGGAGCCTAAACGCATTGAACTCTACGCGATTAGCCATAGCTAATCGCGTAAGCCTATGTTCTTCACCAATTTTGCCAAATCTTGTAACGGGTCAAGATGTGTTGTAATTTTTTGTGCATTTTAACCTAACACAACCGATAATCAAAAGCCCTATGTTTAATTTCAGTTTCAAGTGCATATCAAGGACCAATTTAACCGGGTTTATAATTAGGGTTTATAAGGCTTGAAATTTGGGCGATTTTGATTTGTGATGTTTTAGGTTGTAATTTTGGTACCAAGATAACCTACGAGCGCCGATTAAGATACCCCAACCAAGAAATCTTATCAACAAACACGTTTCAAGCTTAATCAGCGTTTTTTTTGACCAAGAGTTTTCGGACCCTAAATCAGCGATTAAGCCATCAAATACGAGGTGTTAGAATCTGAAACTTTGGGAAAAGATTACCTTGGTAGTGTAGATTAATGTGCTAGAACAGTAGAATTTTTGGCAGAGGTTCGATTGTATCGGGTGAGAGGGAATGGTGTGGTGTTCTTGTGTTTTTGAAAGTGAATGAAGAAGGAAAAAAAATAACTGTTTCTTTTATATCCAATGGCTAATTGCGTAGACATAGGACACGAGTACCCTTACTCGCCTAAAGACTCAAGGCAATTAGCCTTACTCACTTAGGACCTTTAGGCGATTAGGAATGAAGTTGGTTGGGTGACACAATAAAGCTACTCGCCTTAGAATATAAGCGATTAGACTCATACACACATCACACATAACACGATTAGGGCTACTCGCCTAAGCTCTTATGCGATTAGCACCTTAATTGCCTAAACCCCCTTCCACAAATTACCAAAATGCCCCTGCAGCACCAAAACATGCAATTTTGACCCGTTTAGGTTCAAAACTTGCGTTTTTCAACCCGATCTCACACGCGACTCAGATGATGACTCAAAAACTTGAAAATGTTTCATTTTCCACCCTTGTACTCGGTAAAACACACGGTTTTGACCCGGTAAAAATACAAGTTTTCAATTAATTATCCTTTTTATTTTTCGGCGTTTTATTCTTGAAGAAGTAAGATTACAATGGATTAGGTTTCCAACATCAGCAATCAAGAATAGCTAATATACTAAAGATAAAATAGAAAATAAGCGAAAAAGCAAGAACAACTAACTGTACACTATCATATTTTTGCGAGTTTCGATAGTTAGGGAATCATATCAGTGTATGGACTATACTAGAACCCTTATACTTTCAGTTTTTGATTAAAATTACCAATAAGCATCCTACAACAACTGTCAGTATTGTTGTCCACCTAAACTCAAAATCAAGTTTTATCGCTAGGCACTTTAGATACGTTAAGGTAATATTAAAGCTGATTAAAGGTGTTCCCCGCACACGCGACATATTCCCGTATCAAGGCATGCACAAAGCTTCCTCGTAACCGGTGAATAAGCTGTTGTCATCCGTATTTACAAGGAATGGACTCAGTGGTGATCAGGTCTTGCAAGAACGCTGCAACAAAGAGACCAGTGAGATCCAGACCAGGGTTCAAGTCAAATACCGTACATTTTTTATTTTTCACGGTACGATGCTTTAGGTATTAATGATTTGATACCTTAGAGCGATTCTCTTTGAGAATAGGGTTTTGGCATTTATGATCTTTTTGCTCTTATAGGATTCCCAGACGTCTCCTTATCAGAATTTATTCTATTTTTTTTGTTTTTCTTTTCTTTTACTGAGTATGGCAAAGAGGTGTCTCAGTTGTAGGCTGCTAACCCAACGTACGTCACTTATGCCACCCCATTTTATTTCTGAGAGACGTCCAGTTCACCCCGGATGTACCAACCTCTTAAAGACCAGAAACCTCGGATTTTGGCATTCTATCAACAAGATTTAAGGCTTTTAGACCATATGCCAACGCGGCGTTAATCCACCAATTCTCAGTAGATTTAGGTTTATATCACCGTGCCGAGCTTGGAAATGATTTCGAGCCTACCAACACATCATTGTCGAGGCTACTTATCAGATCCAATATTTTTAAGATGATAAAGGTCCAGACAGTCCGACTGATTGGTTAATATCATCTTCCCTATTTCCACCAAAGAAACTCATTTTTTCATTTTTTTGAATTTTTGAATTTTCTCTTTTTTTTTATTTTTGCATTTTCTGATGTTTTTGTATTTTTCTGAATTTTCTCCCCCTAAAAATCTAAAAATTTGCAAAACGACAATATTTTTGGATTTTTCTGTTTTTGAAGAAAAATATTTACAAAAACGATTGCCAATGAGGATCTAATCCTGCTTTTCTTTAATGCCATTTAAAACCAAAAGATACTCGAAACGAGGTTTATCAAAAGCTTTGGTGTATAAATCGGCACGTTGGTAATCCGTGTGGATTTTAATCATATCTATCAGTTTCTTTTCATAGCAATCGCGTATGAAATGATATCGAACATAGATATGCTTCGCCGTGGAATGGTTTACCGCGTCTTTAGCAAGCGCTATAGCAGATTCATTATCACAGTAAATAGGAGTGTTTAGAAATTTCAAACCGTAGTCTCTCATTTGTTGTTGTATCCAGAAAACCTGGGAGCAACAGCTGGACGCAGCTATGTATTCTGACTCGCAAGTTGATAAGGACACAGAGGCTTGCTTCTTGCACTGCCACGAGACTAGTCGACCTCCTAAGAACTGGCATCCAGCCGATGTGGATTTTGCGTCTTTCTTGCATCCGCCATAGTCAGCATCACTATAAGCAACGAGGTCAAACTTATCATCATTAGGGTACCAAAGACCTTTGGTCGGACAACCCTTTAGATAACGTAAGATCCTCTTCACGGCAACCAGATGGGACTGTTTCGGCCTGGACTGGTATCTTGACAGCAGGCAGGTTGCGAACATTATATCAGGTCTTGAAGCTGTGAGGTACATCAACAAGCCGATCATTGCTCGATAAAGAAAGGAATCAACGGCTTGTCCTTTCTCATCCGGACCAATCCCGTGATTGGTTTGGATAGGGGTGGCTATTGCAGCAGAGTCTTCCATCTGGAACCGGCTCAAGATGTGAGCAACATATTTTGTCTGGTGGATGAAGATCCCCGACTCAAGTTGATCTACTTGCAAGCCTAAGAAAAATTGCATCTCCCCCATCGAGCTCATCTCGAACTTGTCCTGCATTAACTTTTCAAATTCCCAGCACAAAACCTCATTAGTTGACCCAAATATAATATCATCAACGTAAACCTGTACCAGCAGACGGTCACCATCCTTTTCCTTGGTGAATAAGGTGCAGTCCACGAGTCCACGGTTGAACCCATTGGAGATCAAATAACTGCTGAGCATTTGATACCATTCTCTCGGAGCCTGATGAAGCCCATACAAAGCTTTGTTCAGTTTGTAAACCTTGTCACGATGCAGTGGATCTTCAAACCCCGGAGGTTGTGAAACATACACCTCTTCCTTCACGATACCATACAGAAAAGCACTTTTCACGTCCATTTGATACACCTTAAACCGTTTGTACGAAGCGTAAGCTAAGAACATCCGGATAGCTTCAAGGCGCGCAACTGGAGCGTATACTTCGTTGTAATCTATTCCTTCGATTTGACGGAAGCCGAGGACAACTAATCGAGCCTTGTTTCTGATAATTACCCCGCGGTCATCCCGTTTACACTTATAGACCCACTTTGTTCCAATTTTCTTTGCACCTGGAGGTAAGTCAACTAAGTCCCACACTCCTAGCTTTTGGAACTGCTGAAGCTCTGTCTGCATTGCTTCAATCCATGGTTCTTCTCTCAAAGCCTCTTGGACGGTGCGCGGTTCCACCTGAGACACATAAAGAGCAAAAGACCAATCGTTCTGATGATCGACCTGCTTTTCTGATCTCCGAATAAAGAGCTAAGGTAGCGGAGTTGTCACTTGGACTGGCATTCCTGAGCTGACTACGCGTCATCACTCTACCAGTCGGATCACCAATCACATTCTGCAGTGGATGAGTGTCGTGAATCCGAGATTCCGGATGTGCCGGCACTGGATCATCCGACCGCAGATTGAGACTTTCAAGTCCCTGAGAGATGTTCGTCTCAGCAGCACTTGAACTAGAGGGAGCAGCGATTAGGCCCATAAACGCGTAGGCCCACAGCTAAACGCCTAAGACCCCAAGGCTAATCGCCTAAAGCATCCCTCGACCTCCAAAACGCGTATAAACGCCTCCAAACACCCCGAACTACATCCAAACAACTAATATACTAGCCTAGGGACATCGTGCACTAACACATCTAATCTTCTGCACACCATCTTAATGCCCGGACAGATCGCTTACATTGCTTGGACAACACTTCAAAACCTGTTCAGCGACAACCAAAACACACGATCAGTTTTTCTCGGTCAGGAATTTTTCAACATTAGGCTATTTCCCCAACATGGCCGCGTATTACCAAGAAGTGAAACTTCTCATCGATCAACTCACCAGTATCGGTTCTCTGGTTACATTGCAAAAACTGAAAACTTTGGAGTTTAAAGTAAACATCAATTTAAAAAAAACACCCCATGCATAGATGTAACACTCATAGTGTTACGGTTCTCGTTAACAGGTCGGGTCGCGTCGTATGAGACCACCCGATTAAAAAATTATAAATAATCAATTTCTTGTGCTGCAGCCAAACGCCCGCAAATCTGTTGTTAAACTCAGCACCAAACACCCTTGTGCAACATTATATCCGTAACCAAACACCCCAACCCAGCCAATGCACCTACATCCAAACGCCCTCTAATTGAGACACACCTATTTAAACCCCTCCATCTTCTATCTTATCTGTACATCAGACCAACACACACTTATGTGTGTTGTCGAGAGCTCCTCGCCGGATCAGTGGCGCAGCTTAGTTGGGGCGGGGAGGGGTGGCCGACTCCTCCGAATTTTCGCGCAAAAGTTTCGATTATATAGTATCTGTATAGAAAATTTTGGAAATATTCGACCCCCCGAAACTAGTGACTTCCGACCCCCAGCGACTTTTCGACCCCCGAACCATCGGGTCAAGCTTCGCCACTGTGCCGGATGGTCACCGGTCTTGTGACCGGCACCCCCTTCCTCTCAGGTAAGCCTCCCTTTAACCTCTACTCCACTTTTGTAACCCTCATCAATCATCGCAGCTGCCTTCCTCTTCACAATTGAACCAATCGTAACAAACCTGAAAACTGATTGCGGTTCACTAGCCGCTAACCATCACCCAAACCTGTAACCATCTTGTCCGATCCCTCCTGTTTTATCGATGACAGAACAGTCACCGGTTCCGGGGACTGTCATCGAGCCCCAAACCAACACCCATCCGATTAACCCATCATTCACATACACATCTGTTGATATGTGTGTGGTATTATATCCTGTTAATCCTAAGACGAGTCGATGATGATGTTGATGATAACCGAGGTCTGGTTAATCTCCGATCATGTTCCGATGATAACCCGGCGAAGGTCCGGTTATAGTCATGACATACCTCCGATCATTATTCCAAGCTATATAATATCGGTATGAACATATAATCTCCTCCTGATTCTTAATCAAGTACTATTATTATGATTATTAACATAGTCTTATGTTAATTGTTATGAGGTACATCTATCGATACGGAAGACGGGTCCGATATCCGGATCAACTCATCAACCGGAACAGAACCCGGTTCCAATAACCCGACAAGGATCATTACTATCAATACGAATATATGTATACAATACGAGAACGATTGGACTTGATAATAATAATAAGACAATAATAAACATATATATAAATATATATGTTTATATATACAATTCGATATATAAACAATATACTAGACTCGGGTTAATAAGAATATTTTCTTATTCTTTATTTGATTAGATATGCTAAGCTGTAATGGCCAGCTTATGAGATTGTGTATATAATATATATACTAAGTATTATAAAACCTATCAAGTCCCAAGCCTAACAGGTATCAATATATATGACATATAATTAGAATAAAAAATGTTAATAGAAGATTATCTACGCAAACCTCGTGAACTCCCCTCTTTTATTGTTTTTTTAAATGTTTTCGAGGGAATATATGCTATTTATTATTAAACAAAAGAATGCTTTACATATTAGAAGAACAATTATCATAAGAAGTTGTATTATTAGAAGGGGACATTAGAAACTACTAGAGGCAATACTATCTAGCTATTACATCGTCATTTCCTTTCTTGTCCTATGGAAAGGGCTTAGAACCAGACTATCTACCATTATCAAAGTGGTAATCATAGGAGTGGCACATACCAGAATATTATGAGAATATCATATGAAGTATTATGAGATATTTTCCCTTTTGCTGTATTTATATTTGTAAAGCACGTTTTATTGAAAGGATATTTATTAAACTAAAGAACTGGCTATTCATTTATTAAATACACCACCTTACCAACTTTATGTTGACAGAAACTATTTTAGGGCATGTGTTCAGGTAACCCCCCAGCTATCATGACGTGGATCCTGGGATAGTAAAGATGCTATTATCAATCCGCTGCGCAGCTCTATTAACTCGACCCGACAACCCGACAATTACAGCCCGGGTTGTTACAATAGGGTACAACCCCTATACGTATGAAATGTTGTAACACCACGGTCGTAGGGCCCAAATTAATTTTTCGCGACTAAAAGTATTATAACAAATAAACCAATAATAAGGTAATTAAGTATAATCAAATACGAAGCCGAACCAATGAGTTACTTAGTTATTTTGACGAGGATAATATTATTATAACACATTGGGTGATCGAACCGACACCCGATAACAAACCTGAACCGGCTGAATTGGTGATTAATCAAGAGGGGACACATGTCACCCCCTTGGAGGGACATGTGCCACTCCCATTTTACACCCGTCAACCATAAACATCCCTAGCCCATCAACCCATTTCCCTTTTATCACTTTGTAATACACACCTGACACCACACATACTCTTATCCCTTTATCTTTTGAAAAGCAACACACACTTTACTGGTGAGACATAGAGAGAAGAAGCTACAGTGGGAGGAGCACGGTGGCTTCCGGCGAAGCTATGGCGGCGCAGCCGCCTTCGTCACTACGTACCGACATACACACGCTCAGCCCTTTCTTCTTGATGAACCGACACACACCTACACCCGATACATATTCAGAGAGAGAGAGAGAGATCGGGACAAAGAGAAAGATGCATATATATGGAGAGGGAATCAAGAGAAATAACCAGAATAATAGGTGTTGGTCTTCGACCGACTGACTGAGTTGTATAGAGATAAAGGTAATTCTTAGTCAAGTTAGAGTTTTGATATGGGATCCTAATAAGGTGAAAGCGGCTGGAGTATGTTAGGGGTTTCATGGTGGTTTAAGGTGGTCGACGGTGGTGACGGCTGAGGTTAGCGGCAGTGGCTCCCTAGGGTCTCCGATGTGTTAACGAAGGTAACCGGTTTGGTATGGGTTCCGATAAAGGGTTCTGGTCAGTTGGATGTTTGTCGGGAGGCGACGGTGTCTGCAAGTGATGGTGATTCCGGTTATAGTTTCTGATATGGAAGACGGACGGTGATGGTGGGGGTTGGTCTTGGATTCCGATGCTGTTTACTAGTGGTTGATGAAGGGTCAACAGCCAACAAGAGCCGGACAACGTGACCCGTAATCCGGGTGTGAGGTACAACTAAAACCAAAGACCCGATAATTATAACCCTACGAGCTTGACAAATGGACACTAACTTATAAAGATTGGACTTCGGATTATAAGACTTAGGACTTAGAATTGTTTTCGGACATAAGACGCGGAATGAACGGAACACTTTAAGAACTTACGGAATAAGAGTGACGGACAAGTAGAAGCAACCACACCTTAAAAGACTAAAGATCGGATACAAAGATATGCTTTAGTTATATTAACGTTTATTAGAAATGGACAATAGTATTTGAAACCATGTACTCAAGACTTAGGAGGTGGACTTGGTTTGCAAGGTTATGGATACAAGAGTGTATAGTAATATCAAATTGACTTATGAAAGAACATAGAATACAGTACGCATGTGTTTGATGATTATGACAATTACAATTGAAGACATAAGAAATTGTAGAAAGTCACACTTAATTAGTATCGTACGGTTAAAGATAATATAAGTTTACACCATTATTTTTATAACACTAGTGGTATGATATAGGAACCATATGGTCAAGCACGTCCTCCACGCATAACAGTAAACCACAATCAAACACTAACAATATTGTTGCCATAGGGATCGATTGAGGAGAATCCGTGTACGTGATACCAGGCATCCCACGCTATCATATTTATACTTATGCATTAGCTATTCAGGTGAGTTTGTGTACTTCCCCTTTTTATTGTTTTACTGTTTTGGGGTGAACATATGCTTGTGTGTGTAAACTTATTTGATGTGACAAGGTGCTCCCGAAACCAGATTCACACGTACTCATTAACCCAAGGGAATTGGGCCACTTAATGTATTGGTAGTACTACTTGGGGAATCCCCCACGCACAGTGGATCCGGAAGCCCGGAAAACCCTCCACTGAGGTCTGCGGACCGTTGTGGCATATATTTTGCCATGAGAATCCATAATGGGAGTAGATGGATTCAGTGTTAGGTTTGAGGTGTGACTTGTACATCACCATGTGTATGTTGTGTGAACTTGAAAACTTGTTTACGAAATGATAAAATTGTTTTGGATCCAGTTAACAACTTACACAGACTCACCGGCATAATTGCTGACCGAACTCTTTTTAGGCATGTGTTCAGGTACTGCATTCGGATGATTATGGAGCATACGGATTATGTTCATATGATATGGATTAGAGGTGATAATCGCTAGATGACTTTGATACAAGATACGGCTATAAGAGTTGCGGATTCACTACAAAAAAATTGCCATGTAATGGCACTAAAAAAATGTCACAAAAGGCCAAAAAAGTGCCACTAAAAGCTCATGTAAGAATGTGCGGCACACAAAAAAAGTGTCACTAGAAGCGGTGTCACTAAATCCTTTTAGTGGCACTTTTTCAATATGCCGCTACAACAAATTAGGCTTTTAGTGGCACTTTTTTTTTATCATAATATAAAAACGAATATTGTGGCACATATTTTGTGCCTTTAAAAAGTAATCCTAGTTACATATATATATACTAGTTTTAGGGGCACTTTTAAAAAATTAATATTATAAATTTCACACTGAACGTATATTAATATGCATTCATTGTTTACAGCATAAGTGGTTACACATTCAAAGTAATATCTGTTTCCACAATAGAAGGTCTAGGCTTGGTGACAAGTTTTCAGTATAAAAAGTGCAAAAGTTGGTCATTAATCCCTTGCTTTAGTTGTCATCTGGCTTTGCTTTCTTCAATGGTGCACTTTCGGAGGCTTCATTATAAATATTTTAGCAGAGAGATGCCAGTTCAGGAACTCTACCCTGTTGCCAATAGACTTGGTGACAGTTGTCCGGGAGAATGACGCTGTGAAAGGCTCTCAAAGTCCAGTTCTAGCACGATGTTGTGGGATTGAGAGAGAACAGAGAGAATGCAAAAGATATATTCTTTATTGATCAAACATTCTGATTTACAAATGAGGGGTTATGTCCTATTTATACATAGTGAAAGGGTGTGTCCCCTTTGATGTAACCGACACAATGGTTGGTATATAACTACCACAAATAATATCTAACTTAGGATATGTAATTATACTTATGATAATATAGAAATCAAGATATTATGTCTAACATTCTCCCCCCTAATTCTTGATTTCTTCTTCCATGCTTCTTTAGCTTCTTTCTTCATAGCTTGATTTGTATCACACAAATTCTCTTGCCTTTTACTTTTCTTTTGTTGTCTCACACAACTTGCTGATTCTTGAATCACACGCGGATGATTAGCTAGCTTCACACTTCTTTTGTTTGTTTCACACAAACGAACTTTCATAGTTTTCTTGGATGATTGTTGCTTCACACAACTTTGCTTTCACAGCTTTCCTTGGATGATCCGAGTCACACGGGTCTCCTTCTTTATTAATTCCTTCACGGCTTTGATCGTATCACGCGATTCTTCTTTTCATGGTTGCCTCACACACCATGATCTTCAACTTAGATCTTTAGTTTAGTTCTTTAGTGCTTCACACACTGATTCTTCATTTTTGATCACTTCACATGACCTAACTTCTTGCTTTTGATCCACTCACTGGATTTCGCCATTCTACCTATCACAGGCTGTTTCCGTATCACACGGATATTCTTCTTTAATCATATCACATGATTAGTCTTCTTCTCTTCTTTTCCTTTGTTTATTTGGACATTCATAGGCATAATGTCCAATTTTCTCACATCGATAACACTTGGTTTGAGACTTATCCTTTGTACTTGTTTCTTCTTGGTGGTTGTCTTCACGACTTTGACCTTGGGTTCTTTGAAACTTGTCTCGTCTATCATCTTTTCTATAATTGATTTTGCCACGACTTCGACTAAAATCTCCTTTTTCTTCTTGACTGATTTTTCTTTTGTATTGTGCAAGTAGAAGTTTATCATAGTCATTTCTATGATTTCTTTCATCTCTAGATCGGAGACGCTCTTCATAAGCTTTTAATCTACCGATTGCTTCGTCAAGTGTCATGGTTTCCATATCGGAGTATTGTTCTATCGATGCAATAATTTGTAAAAACTTGTCTGGTACTGAGTCCAATAATTTACGTACCAAAATAGGTTCTTCGAACTTTGATCCGAGGGTCTTTGACTTTGTATTTAACGCACTTAATCTACCAGCAAACTGGTCTATTGTTTCTGTCTCTCTCATTGATAACATCTCGAATTCTGTGCGTAATGATTGTAGTCTTGCTTTCTGGACTCTATCAATTCCAATATGTCTCGTCTTTAATGCTTCCCATATGTCTTTGGCTGTAGTATGTGATGCAACCTGCATCACCATATCTTCTGGAATTGCTTGAAATAGATAGGCAATCACTGTCATGTCTTTCTTTACATCTACATTTGCTCCTTCTGTGGGTTCCACTACTTCCCAAAGGTTGTTGGCATTCAATATTGCCTTTACACGAACAGCCCAAATCGTGTAATTTGTAGATGTTGACATCGGTGTTTGGAGGCTAAACGTAAGTGTGTCCTTTGTGACGTTCCCTTCTTTCGTCATTTTGGGTTTTGAGGGCGACTTTAGTGGAGTCTTATTCTTGTTCTTTTTCCCTATTGTCCGATCTAATACGGACTACCCAACACTTCGTTTTAAAACTTGTTTGACTACTCTTTTGTCAAACTTGTTATTTTTGACCCTTTTCTTTTGTCAAAAATAACTTTGATATTCTTTGAATTTTGACGAATCCTTCGTAGTATGTAAGCGCTTAAAACACACTATTCGGCGTTTCGCTAATGGGTGTAGGCTTTCTCCTAGTGCCTAGAATATCAAACTATGTTCCTAAAAAATATCTAAAGTCAATCCCTTTGACTTTTGTAAATGTCCTCCAAATTATAAAACAAATAAATCAATTTTTGTTTTATAAACAAATCATTACTTACTAATAAACTTGAATTCTTGTTGTGTGGTAAACGACAAACACAGAATTCCAAAGAATATTATAAAAGGTTTCTCGGATGAAACGGTTTTTTATTTTGTATAGTTTGACTTTCAAAAAGTCAACCTTTTCTTCTTCCTAGTTTTCCCACGAAAACTCTTCTGCCCAAACAAATTTCCTTTCTTTCGCGCCTTATTTCTAATCTTCGATTCTGGATTTCTAAGTCTCCCAATGAATCGATATATCACTAAGATTCTAGTACTAAAACCGAATCAATAAACTTCTATATATAATCGAATGATGATCTTTAATGGTTTCTTTGTTCGGATCCGACCGTAACAAAGTGTCTTAATCCAACGTTCAAAAAACGGTTTGCGTAATCCGGTGTATATTGTTGTTGATTACAGAAATGAAGTTTCTGTAAGATTTCCTTTAAAAAAAAATTGGCGGGAAATTTTCTTGTCACGATTTTGTTAAACAAGAACAAAGATTTCTTGTTTTATAAACCGGATTTGGATTAAGAATATGAATTCGATTATAATACTTAAAGAAAGGGCAGGAATATGTAACCGTTGATGGATGCGCGATTGGTTTCTGTGAATCCGATGTATGATCAGAAAAATCCTTTTCGCCGGAAACTTCTTCTTCTCCGGTGAGGCAAGCGGTTACAGGTTTAGTAAATGATCCTTTTCTTCGATTCCGGTTGGCGTATGGATACTAAACTTTCTGTTTTTAAGATTCTTGTTTGTCTCTGTTTTGATAAGAAAACAGGGGATGAAGGCTTTTGTTTCTTTATATCGAATCACTCGATTTCTTTTCTTTTGGTTCTTCACGAACAAATTCTCTTTCTTCGCAGGCCCTTCTTTGCTTTTGATCGAATCACTCGATCTCTTCTTCGTTGTGATACCCACTCACTCGGTTTCTTCTTCACAGGTCTCTTTTTGGATCGTTGGCTCTGATGCCAAATGTGGGATTGAGAGAGAACAGAGAGAATGCAAAAGATATATTCTTTATTGATCAAACATTCTGATTTACAAATGAGGGGTTATGTCCTATTTATACATAGTGAAAGGGTGTGTCCCCTTTGATGTAACCGACACAATGGTTGGTATATAACTACCACAAATAATATCTAACTTAGGATATGTAATTATACTTATGATAATATAGAAATCAAGATATTATGTCTAACAGATGTTTCCATTGGAGCTGCATGCTTACACAATCAAAAACATATATACAAGTTATTTTACCCTGCTGCTGCATATTAAATTAAAATCTAATCTAATAATTATGTTGGTACTTACGTTCCATCAACCAGTTCTTTGAAGTGAAGATACCTAGGAACAGTCATCTCCTCAACC
The DNA here is from genome assembly GCA_032199755.1 of Ambrosia artemisiifolia. Taxonomy (NCBI): domain Eukaryota; kingdom Viridiplantae; phylum Streptophyta; class Magnoliopsida; order Asterales; family Asteraceae; genus Ambrosia; species Ambrosia artemisiifolia. Next base: position 38,435,591 of record CM063528.1, on the reverse strand, counting down.
ACAAGGGCATTGAAATTGACTCTTACATATTCCCAAACATCAAGCTTGAGACGCATAGCAAGGGCGACCCATGGAGGCTGCACGATTGCTTCCTATGTGCATTTGAGACTTCATAAACGGCGCCATCATGGAGTTTGCTCTGATAGATCTCTTCAAATGCCGACATCAGCTGGTGAGGTTTCAAGTTTCCTTTTTCCATGGCGTTCGATCCTACAACACAAACATTCAATTCATATTAAGAAGATTCTTCCAAAACAGATTGAAAGCATATATACATACATACCTTTAGAGCCATAATACTTTCATTATGTTGGGTTGCCAGAGTAGAATATAGGCGCTCATGAAGAATGTTAATACGGGTTAAAACACATTCCGCCTCTACACTTTCTTAACTGCCACAAAAACAAAGTTCAAAAATGGATTCCGTTGCAGTAGAGCTAGCAAAATGGGTCGGTAGATAATTTAATAATGTGAGATTTGAAATACTAAAAGTTGAAAACTTGAAATCACACTATTAGAAATAATTTATTGTCTTAAAATATTAATAGACAATAATCACCAGCATAGTAAAGCTAAAACCCCAGTTAATAGACTATAAGATTTTATATGTTAGTTAATATGATATAAAAACTAAAGTGAGCATGGAAACCAAAAACAACGGCGGCAGTTGAGTTTACCATTTATTCTCAAAGCTCAAAATTCATTTATTTGTTCCTGCGTTTTGTTAGTTGTTAACTGTTCTTTAATTATGCATTATTATTTTTATATGTTAGTTAACTGTAAAGCATGAATTTGCAACAGGTATGAGAGTAGTTAACAAAATTAGATAAAAAGATGAAAAATTATCATAAAGGAAAGCCAACTAACTATACGCAAAATTTATGAACAAGTCCCACCAACCTAACGAACTTATGCCACCTATTAAATGGAAGTGATTAGAAACGAGTATGGGGCACAAATTTTAACCACTGAGAACAAAATATGCATGAGTGTAGTGATCTTTGTTTTAAAAAGCGCACAAAAGCGACGAGGTCTAAAACCAAGGCGTAAAGCGCAAAAGCGGTGGGCTTTTCGTACGCGAGGCATAAGACGATTATATAATTTTTTTTATATATGCTATAGGTTTTTAGCATCATTTACTCAAAATATAGATACAAATAAGGTGTATATATGATTTAACTTAAATGTACAACCGTTTTAGCTACATGTATAACAATTTTAAGCACAAAAACAACCTGTGTAAGAAAAGTGTGCGCCTTAGAGGCTTTTGTGTGGCGATTTTCTTGCGCTTTTCGTACAACGCTCGCCTAGTGTTACATAAGGCGCATAGGTTGGCGTCTAGATGCGCTTTGCGCTTAAGCGCGCCTCGAGCACGATTTTTAAAACCAAGGTAGTGATGTTGATTATAAACTAAGATCACAAACAAATGTAGTGAGTGCGTGCTAGTTGATCACACACTCCTTTAGTTCTTCATTTGTTAAAACTAAAATGAAATAAAAACTAATGTATTATACTTGACTATAAAAACTAAATTATATTACAAGAAAAATCTATCCATTTAAATGCAGTGATCTATAATTATGTTCTATCCAATTTATATCATTTCACATCTTTTTTCTACCCATTTGACCATCAAAGACAAGAAACACAAGCCGAATCAACCCATCTGAACGTCAATGGGTAGACATTAGCATCCCTAGGGAATTTGATACATAGACTACTTAGACAATCATTTAAGGAGGTTATTACCAGATGACTTCAAAAGGGTGAACACAGCAGCGACAACAAAGAAAACCATGGAGATAATAAGCCAAAAATGCTGAAAATAAAGAGTGTTAGGACCGTCGAACTCGCGTTCCAACAATCACGGGTTTTATCCTAGAGGTGCGGAATCCCTCTAAGATGCTCTAATAACAGAAACAACGATTGAAACAATGAAACGAGTAATCACAACACACACACGGGTCAAAAGATTACGAACTATGTCCAAACAACTAATATACTAGCCTAGGGACATCGTGCACTAACAGACTCCCCCTTGGACCAGGCTAGCATCCGATTACGAGCCATAAACTGCTCGATTAACCTAGCCAACGACCTATAGAGACCATATCACTAGCTAGGGACATACAGATAATGCACTTACAGACTCCCCCTTGGACCTAGCTAGTGATTTACAGACTCAACCTATCATCTAGCTGGGGACACACAAGAAGTGCATTCACAGACTCCTCGTTGGACCTAGCTGATAGATATATGGTCTTCGAGTCCTCAAGTCTTCATATTCAGCATTCTTCAACTTAGGGTGACACCGCAATGTATAACCTCTGAAGACTTGAACATATCAACTGATTTGAGCTTTAGTCGTGGCTTCATAAGATCTCGTCTTGGTCGTCGATTTGCTTCGATAACTTGGAAGGAAACAAGAAATCTCCGCTGTTATGATTGACGATTCTGTGACTTGTACGAAGATCAATATCATCATCACTTTCATTTCTTGACTCCCATCTTCTTCAGCTTCGATTGCTGGAGCTCTACCACGATCTGGTTTCTCTGAAGATGAAATATCGGGTTCTTGCCGTTCAGGATGATTTTGTTGTTTAGGTTGGGGTCTTGTTCAGATTCAGTCTTTGTCGTTTGATGCATGATGAGCACATTAGTTGTATTTGATCCTTCAAAAAAGTTAATAAAACTGCACACAAACTACAACTTATATTAGATCGACAAATAATCCGGACTCAATCAAATTCTTGAAGTTTATCATTTGATGAACTTTCAAGATTTGTCCATTTTGACCACCAATTTGAGAAAGTAGTCATTCTCCCCCTGAACATTTAGATCCTTTCAAATTTCACCCTGAACTCTCACGATTGACAATTTGTGACCCTGAAAGTGATATTTGACCCTTGAATTTTGTAAAATTTAGATTTTATTTGTGTTTCGGCTTCGGATCTGAGATTCCAATTGAAGAATACTTGTATTCCAACATCGGTCAATCAAAAATAAAGACAAAATAAAATCTTTTTGGTTTTTTTTTTTTAAGATAATCAACCAGAAATTAAAAAATGCAGGAAAAGTAAAAACTATTCAAAAGCATATTTTTGAGAGTTTCATCTGTTAGGGAAACATATCAGTGTACGGAGTAATCTAGAACTCTTATGTGTTCAGTTTTAATTCAAATTACCAATAAGCATCCTACAACAACTGCCAGTATTGTTGTCCACCTAAACTCAAAATCAAGTTTTATCGCTAGGCACTTTAGATACGTTAAGGTAATATTAAAGCTGATTAAAGGTGTTCCCCGCACACGCGACATATTCCCGCATCAAGGCATGGACAAAGCTTCCTCGTAACCAGTGAATAAGTTGTTGTCATCCGTATTTACAAGGAATGGACTCAGTGGTGATCAGGTCTGCAAGAACGCTGCAGCAGAGAGACCAGTGAGATCCAGACAAGGGTTCAAGTCAAATACCGTATATTTTTTATTTTCACGGTACGATGCTTTAGGTATATGATTGATTTGATACCTTAGAGCGATTCTCTTCGAGAATAGGGTTTTGGCATTTACGATCTTTTTGCTCTTACAGGATTCCCAGACGTCTCCTTATCAGAATTTATTCTATTTTTTTTGTTTTTTCTTTTCTTTTTCTGAGAATGGCAAAGAGGTGTCTCAGTTATAGGCTGCGAACCCAACGTACGTCACTTATGCCACCCCATTTTATTCTGAGAGACGTCCAGTTCACCCCGGATGTACCAACCTCTTAAAGACCAGAAACCTCGGATTTTGGCATTCTATCAACAAGATTTAAGGCTTTTAGACCATATGCCAACGCGGCGTTAATCCACACAATTCTCAGTAGATTTAGGTTTATATCACCGTGCCGAACTTGGAAATGATTTCGAGCCTACCAACACATCATTGTAGAGGCTACTTATCAGATCCAATATTTTTAAGATGATAAAGGTCCAGACAGTCCGACTGATTGGTTAATATCATCTTCCCTATTTCCACCAAAGAAACTCATTTTTGAAATTTTTCAAATTTTTTTGATTTTTTGAATTTTCTGATGGTTTTGTATTTTTCTGAATTTTCTCCCCCTAAAAATTTAAAAATTTGCGAAAAGAAATTTTTAATAAAAATATTAAAAATGATTTTCCGATGTGGTTTACTCAGATTTTCCCAAAATGCCTTTTACCTTTCAAAGATAGTCAAATTTAAATTTGTTAAATGGTTTGGTAAAACTTTTGGCAATTCGGTAGTCAGTGTGGACATAAATAATCATTGGATCCTTAGTGATTGTTATGGAAGTTACACTATTAATAAGAGGATGGAGGTGATAAGAAAATGCAAACCGTAGCCAAGCATGTGTGTAGAAGTATCCAAAGATAAACCTGGAAACAGCAGCTCAATGCAGCTACCTGATTCGGCTTCGCAGGTTGCAGGAAACACATGTGACGCCCTCCCAAGAACTGATATCCACCCGTTGCGGATCCAGCTCCAATATTGTAACCACCATTAATAAATTCACTAAAGTCAACGAGATCCAACTTATCGCCATTAGGGTACCATAGACCTTTGGTCGGTAACCCTTTAGATAATGAAGGAACCGTTCTGCAGCAATCACCCAGTCCACTCTTATTCATTACTGACATCCGTTGTTAAGTCGAAACACTGGGTCTTGAATTATTCTCATCGAGCATCTTCTTTTCTTTATTCTTCTTCGATAACAAATCCCCTCCATAATTGTCTAAGGTTTCATATCCTCCTGAGATATTCTGATTAATTTACTGGAGCAATATGACACCTATTTTGTGCTAAGATGCCCTACTGTCAACAATCAAATGACTGCTGATAGTTCCTCCTGGAACACCCTGCACACTTGTTCAAAGATTAGTTCTCGAGGGGGACCTAGGCCTTGACCATCTCTGGTCGGCCTAGGTCTTCAATCATAGGCAGCTCCATCCATCTACCATGAGGGGTAGGTGTTTTCACATCAGTCGCAGCTAATGTAGATGGTGCTAATGAAGCGGATAAACTCACAGATGGTGCTTCAGCTGCTTTTGGCTTCCAAATCTGGTCATGCTTATCCTTTACAGGACGTTGCTTGACAGATTTGGGTGGTACCTGAGACTTCACCTTTGGGTCAGCCAGTTGCTTTGCCCTTTGGTTAGTCTTTGGACCTGCTTTTGGTCCTCCCTTGGGTTTTGCAACCTTGGGTTGGGCCTTTGAGCTTGATGCCTTGTCAGCTTTAGGCCTTGCACCATCAGCAACAACCTTTTGTTTCTTTTTCACATTCTTTGGTGTCACCTAAACTTGTTGTTCAGGTGTCTTGTATCTTTGGTTGTTGTATTTATGGGGCTTAAGTGCTTTTCCCTTTAATTTTCTCAGATAGGGACAATTTGCAATCAAGTGTCCAACCTCGTTACATTCATAGCATGACCTCCACTCTTCATAGTACTGAGGTTCATACTGTGACTGCCTCGAGCTAACCTGAGAAAGTCTAGGGCTACAGCTCCCTTGTGAGCTTCTAAATCGAGAGGTACTCGGATATGAATCATAATCAGATGATCTTGGTGAAAAATTTCTTTGATGATTTTGAAGAGAATGTCTCATCTGATCAGTACCTTTCGATTTGATGGGCTTAAGTTCATTTATCTTGGGACCCTTTTGATTTTTCCCAGACCGATTCTGTTGATTCACACGTTTGGTGGGTTTGTGTTCAACATGTTTCTTTTGATCAATTAGTTTTCTGATATTAGCTTCAGTAACTGGTATTTCCTAAAAATATGTTTAATTAAGGATTGATCAACATATTTAATAGGAAACTCTTTATCAGAAAACAATTTGTCAGATCCCACCAACATGTACAGCCCTTCTGTGCCTTCAGGAAACTGAAAGTGCTTCTTTTCCGGTTCAGGTTCACACAAAATGTGATTTTTAATAGAGCTAGGTGAACCTGATTGAGCCTTCTCAGTTTCCTGGGATTCTTTATTAGAATCCTCAAGGTTTACCTCCAGTAAGGCCTTTGGTTTCAATTTCACTTTCCGTCTATTTACAGAACGTTTATTGTAACCAAGTCCTTGATTTTCTTCTTGCTGAGACTGCTTTTTAATATCAACATCATTTTTATTTAGCACAAACTTTGCGAACTGAAAACCATCTAGTTTATGTTGGGCTTTTCCATACTCAGATTTTGTTTGAGCTAATTCTTTCTTTACTTCCTCAAGAGTTTTAGAAAGCTCAGAATTTTCTTTCATTAAAATTTCATTTAAGTTTTTAAGCTCCATTTCATTTGCTTTCAAAACTTCATTGATAGTTATACAATTAGCTAGATCGCAAGTAAGGGTCTGGTCGTTTTCAGACATCCTATCAATTATACTTTGGAGATCGGTACAGTTAGAACAGACAAACCTGGAAGACCCTTGTACAATAGGTTCAGTTCCGTGCTTGATTTGAATTCCAACTTCTGGATTTTGATCATCAGCATCTTCCTCTTCTGATTCCCTCTTTTCAGAAGTTGAACAATTTGCATCAGCTCTGTTGATTTCTTCAGAACTTCGTTCAGGATATTGTTCACTGGATGATGATTCACTATCTGCATCTGTACTCTCTTCTGAGATTTGAGCACTCTCTGACGCTTCTCTCGATTCCACAGTCTCTACTCGTTGAGCAAAACACGCAATCTGTCCATTAACACCTCCCATGAGTTGTGCCTTCTGGTCAAGGTCTTTCTCAGCAAGCACAGTAAGTACACTCACGGCATCCATGTTTGATAGGACAGAGTGAATTGCAGGAGTAACCGAAACCACAACTGTTTCTTGATTGTTTTGAACATTATTAAGTTGTCTGGTTTGATTCGGTTGACTTTGACTAGCATCTGACGTTGATTTCCTCTCCAGATGGGCCCACGGATTACATCCGGAACTCCTCTGTTGTTGTCGTTGTTGGGCCGGTTGGGTGTTCATTGAAGACGCGAAAGCCCATGGTTTGGTTGCATTTGCCATTAAGAAAGTCTAGTTGAAAAAGTCAACTCGTGGTCAACAAAAGTCAAACTTCGGTCCAAGACGGTTAACACGTTTTTTTTTTAAAGTCAAACTTGGTCAACGAAAGTCAACTTTGGTCAACGCGAGTCAAACTTAGGTCAATTTTTATGTTTCAGAACCTTTTAGGCGATTATGGGGCTAATTACTTAAAGACTTAGGCGATTATGGGGTAATTGCTTAAAGACTTAGGCGATTATGGCTAATCGCTTAAAGGTTCAAGGCGATTAGGAGTTTTCAAGGTGATTGGGTTTGTTACGTGATTAGGGCTAATCACTTAAAGGTTCTAGCGATTATGACCCTAATCGTGTAGAGGTCTTAGGCGATTAGGGCTAATCGCTTAAAGGTTCTAGGCGATTAGCTGCTAATTGCCTTGAAAACCCTAAATGCTTAATGGGTTAGGCGATTATGGTCTGCTAATCGCCTGATCTGATCTGCAGCCGCACTTTTGCTCAAAAATCACCTATTTTGACTCAAAATCTTATCTAAAACATTGTATTTTGATCCCAAATGATTAGACAAGTTACCAAAATAGTTTTAGAGCAAAAGCTGATCAAAAACACACGTTTTTAACCGAAAAACACACCCTAAAGTTTTGAAAAATGTGGGTTTTTGATAAAAACTCAAAGTTTCAAACTAAGAACAGGTTTTTGATTAAAAATCTCAACTTTTACACCAAAAACAACCTGTCTTTGCTCGTTTTTGCTATTAAAACACCCGTGATAAGAGCCTCGGCTCTGATACCACTTGTTAGGACCGTCGAACTCGCGTTCCAACAATCACGGGTTTTATCCTAGAGGTGCGGAATCCCTCTAAGATGCTCTAATAACAGAAACAACGATTGAAACAATGAAACGAGTAATCACAACACACACACGGGTCAAAAGATTATCTATTAATCACCAAAACAGAGCACGAGTGTTTACAGAGATCAAACCAGACGTTCTATGACCAGGGGAGGGTGTTTGGAGGGTGTGTGAGGCAAGAACTAAGGTCTAGGGTTGAGAATGAGGGTATTTATACCACCCGGGTACGACCAGCTCCTTCTAGGCGATTAACAGCCCAGCTCTAGGCGATTAGCAGCTAATCGCCTAGAGGCAAGGCATAAACGCCTAAGGGTCCAAGGCTATTAGGCCCTAATCGCGTAGGCCCACAGCTAAATGCCTAGGACCTCAAGGCTAATCGCCTAGACCATCCCTCGACCTCCAAAACGCGTATAAACGCCTCCAAACACCCCGAACTATGTCCAAACAACTAATATACTAGCCTAGGGACATCGTGCACTAACAGACTCCCCCTTGGACCAGGCTAGCATATGATTACGAGCCATAAACTGCTCGATTAACCTAGCCAACGACCTATAGAGACCATATCACTAGTTAGGGACATACAGATAATGCACTTACAAAGAGCATTCAATTAGCAGGAGTTATTTCACCATGTTAAGCAAGCGAGCAAATATATAAAAGTAAATATTCACAAAATTATATATCTGAACAAAATATAGGCATCCATGTTTATATTTTAATGAACTAAACTCATAGGAAGTGTCTCCCATATTGCATCATTTCTCAATATATCATCATCTCCTGGTAGTAAAGCTTTGCACATTCTGTACATCATAACATACCGGAGTTCATGGTGTTGCTATTAGCAAAATCGGGCATCAAACTTACTAAAAGTTTCCATCATCCACCAATGCAAGAATTGACTTGACAAAAACTATGTTGCTATTTAATGACATCATATATAACAAAAATGAAACCCTAATTTCAACAGAGACACGATCAACTAAAAATACCCTGAAGTAATACTATGCCATCCAACAAACAGGAGTTCAATTGCAAAGAAACTAATAGAAAAAGAGGCATGAAGATAAAATTACCTGACAAAACTTGTGGTGTTCAAAATAAAGAAAATGCAATTTAGTGAAAAGGGGGTTTTAAAGATGAAACCGCTGCTTATACGAAAACCAATGGGCTTCACTGTAGGGAGCTTTTTGCAGCGGCAAGTTTCAATTAAGAGGGAAAGTCATATATTTTTTTGGGGATAAAAAATTGAGTGAAGTGTAGAGCGGGATAATTTCAATTGAGAGGGAAAGTGATGAAATTTTGAGTGGGAAAATGATGAGACGTCGATCAAAGTTATGGAAGGGCCGAAGGGACAAGGAAGTTATTTTTAGGTTAAAATTTTCAATTTTATGGGTTTTTATTCAATAAATAAAATTTAATATAAATAATTTTTTTGTAACTTGATTAAAAGAATTGATATTAGTGGCACAAAGCCAAATGTCACTGAAATGTGTATCAAACAATTATGGTACACATAAAGTGTTGCTAAAAATAAAAATAAGTGGCATAAGAGTTAAATGCCACTAAAAGTGAATGTTAAACAAATATGGCATACAAAAAATGTTACTAAAAACCTAATTAGCGTCACAAATGCTGAATGCCATTAAAAGTGTGTGCCACTATATGGCATTTTGTTTGTAGTGATTAGAGCATTAGAGATAAGCGTTGGTAGAAGCATGAACGACTAGTGGATTACACTCCTCAACTGCTTCGACGACCGCCGCGATTCGTCCCTGCAATAGAAATTAGTTTATTTATATCTTGTAGTTATAATATTTGGAACTAAATAGTTGTACAAACATTTAATATTAGTCATTATTGCTTCCGTTGTGCAAGTCTGTTACCAAACTGTCATTTCTTCCGGGCCCCACCGGGTCGGGTTGTTACAAATGTTTGCTAATTAGACAATTTTAAATTGTATTACAAAAAAATTACCAGAAAATACCGATATTTTTATGCAAATCACTTCTTGCACCTATACCCTTATTAAATTCGTCGTATATGAGTCATCCATGAATTAAATGACATCATCTTTTAATACACTTGATTATCTAAAATAGTATAATGATAGTCCACTATTTATAATATAATACAATAAAAATATTTTAACGGATTCATATAAAGATATATATATATATATATACATATCAAATCTCAAAGTGTTATTCACTTTAAAACTTTTTATTGTTCGCCCTAAACAATCGCAACTAAATCATCTCATGACATGTTTTGAAGTACACCCTCAATAATTGTTCAAAATAACAAAGTCGTTTATAGTTCACTTCTCGCAAGTAGTTGAACAAGTAAATATGTCCACAACAACATCGAGTTGTTTTCCACTAAATAGTCTATCAAGACTATTATTTGGTCTCAGACATGATACTTTTCATACGAGTATCGAACCATATATGAATTGCAAAAGACATGTTTTATGCCTTCAAAATATTTCTCATTTTTACAAGGGTTTTAAAAATTAAAGTATATTTATTTATGTTTTGATAACAAATCAATACTAAAAACTCTAAAATAGTTTTATTATTTAAAACTGTATCTAACTCGCTCATGAGACAGATAAAATGATTACACATCATCTTAATTAGTTTACTAACCAGCTCGTTAGAAAGTCAACGATTATAAATCGTTAAAGTACGTAAACCGATTCTAATTTACTAATTAGAAACCACACGTTAACCAAATATTAAAAATATATGGTTTCAATAACTAACCATTTCTAACATGCTTGTTAGAATACAAACGATTATATTCATCGTTATATGGTGCTTGGGGGTTATGTAAAGTAAACTAAACTGTTTATAACACTCTTGTTAGAAATAAACACTTACCCGAAATCATTTTAAAGATTATTAGTTTACATATAAAAAACTATTTTAACCCGCTCATTAGAAATAAACGATTACAGAATTGTTTTTGAAAGTTATTGGTTTATTAAATAAACTATTTCTAACATGCTCGTTAGAAAAATTAGACATCCAAACAAAATAGTGTTTACATGGTTTTTATAACATAAACCTGTTTCAAGGTTGTTCGATAGAAACCTTAAAAGTTTAGACCCAATCGTTTCAAAGTTGATTTTTTTCCAAAATAATGATTTCTAACACACTCGTTAGAAATTATTTTGTACAATAATCTTTTTTAACATGCTCGTTAGAAAATCCAAACGTCCAAAATCATCAATTTCTAGCACGCTCGTTAGAGAAAATAAATATATAAGTTTAAAATAAACTTATGATTTTGTAAATAATCATTTCTAAAACGCTCATCAGAAATGTTTCATAACACATTCGTTAGAACTACATGTTTCAAAACTTGTTATTTTCATACCTATCTTCTAATATGCTCATTAGAAACTCTAATTGTTCTTAAACTTTTGAAACCAATATCGTTTGTCTAACTAATATTTTCTCTAACACACTTGTTAGAAAGAAAAACGTTCGCAAACGTTTTTACATGAGTTTACAAAAATATCATTTTTCAATAATTTAGTAATTCAAAACATTTTATAAATACATATAATTTTGTAAATGATTTGGAGCAACACACGGTCTTTCTCCCAAAGTACAATAACTGAAACAATATGTGCACTGCCGGAGATAGCTCTCACACCTGAGATGCCACAGGGTGATTTTGAGTTTTTGATATGTAGGAAAAAAAATGTGAAGTTGTTCAAAGAATTTAGAGAAAGAGAGAGAGAACTTCTCTTCTCAACCTCCTTTTACCAGAGAGATGTTATATATGTATGTGTGTATGTTTCATCATCTTAGAATGAACCAACAAAAGAATGAACCAACAAATTCTTTCTTATACCCACCTATGAGTCATAACTCATTCAACCTAATTAAAGTTTAAGGTAATTAATCTTGTAATAAACTCTGGTTTGATCTTTAATTAAATGGATTTTAAGTGGTTCTCAAAATTGTCTTTTCCATTCAAGACACGTGTCGAAACAACGCTTTTGACCAGGTCCAAGCTGTTGCTCGGGGCAGAAACTTGTCTAGCCAAATTGCTGTACGAAACAACTGGTGGCAGAAGAACTGCCCATGAACCACAATGGCTTCCCAAAGTGACGCGATTCGTGTTTGCTACGAGACTTAGCTATGCTCGCACAAACATTGTTTTCTCCTCTGCGCTCTAACTCGGGGTTATTGCCATTGAGAGAGATGAGAAAAAAATATTTTTATTTGAGAGTGACTGATATTTTTATGTGTTTATGTTTTGTGAGAAATGCTATGATGAGTATTTATATTGTTTTTAAATTAATTTTTTTTATGATTCAAATAGTCATTTGACAGTTCACAAGGGTCAAATGATTCATACAAGCTTATTTCTCACACGGTTTCTTCTAACCGTACAACCAACCCACGTCGCCCACCCTCGGGGGTGGCGGCAATGTATCAGCAACATGTATTAACTCACAACTGCCTACCCCCTTGGCCCCCCTCCACCATAATAGATACACATTTATAAATGTTAATAAGAACTAGAGTTTGAAGTAAGACCGCGCTCCGCGGCAGGCAGCCATTGTTCCGCAACCATATCGGTTGTTCCGTCAAAGTGTTGTATAGTGAAAGTGTCATTACAATCGGTGGTTGGGCAATTTCTGGCTAGTGGTTTGCAAAAAGAAGGGTCGCTGGCTATATTTAGAATAGGTATGAGCATTGTATGTAAACACGCCCAAAACCCTATATTTGTCCCATCACAATTCTTCACAAAACCCACCACCTATTCGCTACTGTTAACGTGCATACCTTATATAGGAGTAGTTTCTAACTAATTGACATACATCTTTAAGAAATCTTTTACATATCTACTGACTCCGTGTTTCATTTGCATGAGGTGTCTTACATTTGCCTGCTACCTGTTTGATGATTTGCCTCACTCAAAACGACTTTCTGCTTTTGTCATATTGTATATGCAACAAAAAAATGAGTCTTTTGTCTTACTATATTAGTTGAGTTGATAGATCGCTTGGTCCTAGCCTGAATTGTGTAAGTGCACATTGAGTTATATAGCAAAATAATGAGATCAATTAAGGTTCATGGCTTGAATTGTATCATCAGACATTACATGTATCGGTTTGTCTATGTGGCTGCTGATTCTTGATCGATAATATAGTTGATAATAAAGCCTCTCACTTTTTAAACAGTCCGGTATGGCTGGTGTTTGCTAGAGTTTTATGCACTCCATAGTTTAATTGGAAAATTTGATTATGTTACAACATTGCTCTTGATTGCTAAATCTGAATTTTTTTTAAGCATCTACGTTTGTTGTATTGATTGAGTTTATCCCAAAAAAAATTCTTTATTCTTCTTGTTTCATTTTTTTTAATTCGGTCCATAAGACAATTTTTTTTTGTTTTTTTTCTTTTTTAGTATAAAAGAGAAATTACTATATTATTAACATCTCAATCCGTCAACTATTACCCATGCCCAATTTCCCCAACCGACTTTTGCCAAGAAAGTCTGGCAAAAGTCTACCTTCCATTCACGGATTCATCCATCCGGAATAGTCCTTTGTTGTAGCGTATAGAATGTAATTGGATGTTTGTTTTCAAAGTGATTTTGTTATTCTTTTATCCACATTTGATAAGATCGGTTTCATTCTAATGACAAGGTTCATCAATCATGTGTGTTTAATTTTTTACTTGTGCAAGTTAGGTTGGTTTTGGAAGAGCCTGAGTCTGGAGTCACAGTTGTGAAATTGACACAAACTGATGTTTCGGAGGAACAAAGGTCTATTTTCACTTGTTAGAACCTTTTCAACCCATTCATTTTTAATAGCAATTATTATGTAAATATTGTTAATTGCCTTATCTTAGAAAAGTTGTTGTATCTCATTAACTAGTTTCCTAGATAGTTGCTCATCTTTGTATTATTTATAGAGAGCCTTGATTAATAAAATATTCATTCAGTCAAATTCCTATTTCCTATATGGTATCATTGTATCCGATCCTCTCCTAATCGCCCACCCTTCTTTCCGGCCGCCAGCTTCACCACCACTTTTCCGCCTCCCTTCCTCTTCCTCACATCCCCTGCCCTTCTATTCTTCACCATGTCTAATTCCATGGATGCCAAAATACATCCTGCGATGACAGTTACCAACATCAAAAACATGATACCCCTGATTCTTGAAGATGAATCAGCCCACTACACCACCTGGACAGCCCTCTTCGAGGTGCATTGTCGTGCCTACTAGGTGTACAACCACCTGCAGGCCCGCCCCGCAGCCGTCCCTGCACCCGGTTCTTCATCTGACACGGACGCTGCCAAGGCCCTTACCGCCAAGGCCGAGGCCAATGCCCTCTGGTCTCGTCTTGACGACTTGGTTTTGTAGTGGATATATGGCACAATCTCCAAACCCCTTCTTCATATTATCTTGGTTCCGGGCAAGACTGCCCACGAAGCATGGCTGGCCATCGCCGACCATTTTAATGATAATAAACTTGCCCGTCAAAATCCATATTCAACAGCAGTTCTCCAACATCCATCTCGAAGCTTTTCCAAATATGGCTGCCTATTGTCAACACGTAAAGCATCTTGCCGAGCAATTAAACAGTGTGGGTGCCCCAGTTGATGACCAGCGCCTCGTCACGCAGCTTTCTGGCTGGCCTTACGGAGGCCTATGAAAGCATCTCTACAGTTCTACAGAATCGGGATCCCTTACAGCGTTTAGTGAATGCCGCTCCCGCCTCACAATGGCTGAATCCACCAAGAAATCGCTCTCTACTCCGGCTGCAACCACATCAGCCACTGCACTCGCTGCCACTGTTACACAAGATGCTGCTGCTCCTGTCCCTAACCGAGGCCGAAGCCAGAACCGTAGCAGACCCAAGACCCAGAACCGTGCCAGGGGTGGTTCCCGGGGCGCACGAACCTTCGGTAATCCCACTCAGCACCCTTATATTGTTTTCCCTAATTCTTGGGCTGCTAATCAGTGGAGTTCTCTTATGCAATCCACTCCCAACAACTCGTCATCACACATCAGTACACCGCTATGCCCATACCCTTCGGCCCTGTGGAACACCAATACCTCAGCCGACATCCTTGGAGCAGCTCCTGACCAGGCCTACACGACCACTTTATCCCCCACAGACATCCAGCAGGCCCTGTACGCCTTGTCTCTCCAACAGCAGGACCAACATGGCTTCATGGACACCGGGGCATCTGGCCATATGAAATCTCCCCAAGGTACTAACTTTCCGTCTTCTTTTAATACTTGCAATAACAAATTCACTGTCGTTGGTAATGGTATGACCATTCCCGTGATTGGTCAAGGCAACCTCACCCTACCACCCTATTCCCGCCTTTTAAATTAAACAATGTCCTTTATGCCCCAAACCTTGTCAAAAATCTTATCTCTGTCCGTAAACTTACTACTGATAATTTATTGTCCATTGAATTTGACCCCTTCGGTTTTACTATGAAGGATCTCAAGACCAAGGCACACCTCCTCCAATGCACTAGCTCGGGAGATCTTTACCCACTGACAGCACCGCTTCCTTCCAACACCACCTCTACTGCTTTTGTGGCCACCACTCAGGAATGTTGGCATCAACGCCTTGGACACACAAGTTTTTCCATTTTGAATTCATTACCTTTATTTGTTTCTAGTTCATCTAATAAACATGACAAAACATTATGTCAAGCTTGTGTTTTTGGTAAAAGTGTGCGCATGCCATTTTCTGATTCATGTAATCGTACTTATTTGCCATTTGATATCATTCACAGCGATCTTTGGACATATTCGGTGCCTAGCACCGGGGGTCACCGGTATTACGTTTTGTTTTTAGATGACTTTACAAATTTTCTTTAAACTTTCCCTCTAACTAATAAATACAATGTATTTTCCATTTTGAACATTTTTCACAACCACATCACCACCCAATTTGGCAACAAAATCAAACAGCTTCAATGTGATAATGGCAAGGAATATGACAATAATTCTTTCCATAATTTTTTCCGTACACATGGAATGCATTTCCGGTTCTCTTGCCCATACACCTCTTCCCAAAACGGGAAAGCCGAGCGTAAAATTAGAACAATCAATAATATGATACGCTCCCTGCTAGCCCAATCCTCCTTGCCGCCATCGTTTTGGCACTACGCTCTTGAAACCACCCTTACCTCCTTAACATCATCCCCAACAAACATACACAATTTCTTTCCCCCACCTCACGTTTGTATAAATGTGACCCCAGCTATGACCACCTTCGTGTTTTCAGGATACTTTACATTAGTTGAGGGAATTTGGTTCCTTGGAGAAGTAAGAAACAAAAGGTGGTTGCTCTATCTACTGCTGAAGCTGAATTCCGAGGTATTGGAAGCTGAATTCCGAGGTATTGGAAGGGGTCTAGCCGAGGTCTTATGGGTACGCAAACTTCTAACTGAGATTGGATTCGTTCAAAAAGAGGCAAGGAAGATCGTTAGTGACAATAAAGCAGCTATACGAATCTTTGAGAACCCTGTCCAACCACAAAGCACGTAAAAATCGACAGGCATTTTATCAAAGAAAAACTTGAAAACGGAACTATACAACTCCAGTTCACTATGTCAGAAGATCAATTAGCAGACATACTTACAAAATCCGTCAACGGAAGCCTTCACAACAATTGCCTACACAAGTTGAGCATCGGGAATCCCACTACCAAAACTTGAGGGGGAGTGTTAGAAAGTGTATCAATTTAGGATCAGAGAAAGTCTATCATTTCCTTATTTAGCATATTTGGACAGCAAGATAATTGTCACCCTGTTTGATTGACAGTCATGTAGCCGTTAGGCTTCATTTCCTTTCTATTCAGTCTCTTGTGAGTCTATATACTATACCCAATATTGTTAAACAACATATCAATAAGAAATATATTTCACTCTGATTAACAATATGTTGTATTGATTAACTTTCTCCAACTTTTGGTTCTTTCAATCTTGTTTTACAAATTATGTTGGTAACAAGGGCAGTGTTTTAACAAACCGGGTAAAAAAGGAAATATTATTTATTTTTTTCAATCCACCATTAAAATCATTATCCGTGTCTAGTTTTCCTATAGACTTTCACTGACAGATCCTATCCTTCACCAACATGTTCATCCGTTGGTAATACTCATAAAACTTGGTGTTAATTCTTTTTTGCACATGTGATGATTTGATTTAATCAGTTTTTTTTTAATGATCAAACTCTATCTTTAAGAGTATGTTAAAAAAAACATGATTTTTATTAAAAAAAAAAAAAAGATAAAAAAGGGCCTTTGTATGTCATTGCTTTAAGTCACTTGTTTTAGAAAAACAAAAAATTTTAAATAAAGATGTAGTAGAGAAAAATAAGCTTGTGAAAGCTTTGTGTCATAAAAATACCAATCAAGAAGTTTATCTGTATTTTTAATAAATCAACAAAATTGGTTAAAGTTTATTGGTAGCAATGGAAGACAGCACATGGAGCCTTATCCAATACTATACTGAAGTTTAGTCTTGTCCACACAAATTTAATCACTCAACTCCTTTACATCATCTTCACTTCTCACTCCAACTATTTTCAATCTGAAATCAATCAAGAAACATTCTGTCTTTCCATTTTCAAATATCCAATGGCTGAACTCTTTCTTGAAGCATTTGTCACTGCGTTGTTTGAGAAGCTGATCTCTGGTGACATGATCCGGCTGGCTAAATCTGCAGGAATCTCTTCTGAGCTCAAGAACCTGGAGAGCAACTTGACCCTGATCCGAGCTGTGCTTGCTGATGCAGCTGAGAAACAAATAAGAGACAAATCAGTTCAAGTGTGGTTGAACCAACTCCAACATTTGACTTATGAAATAGATGATGTGCTTGATGATTTGCAAACAGAAGCCATGCGGAGCCAATTAAAATCTGAAGCTAGCACCAGTAAGGTAGTTCAGTATATTCCAACCAAATTTCATGCTCTTAAGTATGGTTATAAGATGAGTTCTAAGTTAGATGAGATCACAGACAAATTGTCCAAACTTGTTGAGCAGAAAAAACTTTTGGGTTTGAATGATAATGTTGAAAGGTCAAATAGAGCTAGTAGACGGTTGGAGGAAACTTCATTGGTTAGTGACTCCATAATTGTAGGCCGAGAAGGTGATAAAGAGGCATTGTTAGGGATGTTGCTAGAATATTCGAATAGTAAAAACCTCAACGTTGTGTCCATTGTTGGTCTTGGTGGGATTGGCAAAAGCACTCTTGCCCAACTTTTGTACAATGATACGGAAGTAAAGAATCATTTCGAACCCATGTCATGGGTTTGTGTTTCAGATGAGTTTGATGTATTTACGGTTAGCAAAGCCATTTATAAAGATGTTGGTGGCGGCGATGAAAAATTTGAAAATCTAAACCAGCTTCAAGTTGCCCTTACAGAAAAACTTATAAAGAAAAGGTTCCTACTTGTCTTAGATGATGTATGGGACGAAAATAATAGCAAGTGGGAACTCCTAAAACGCCCTTTTACCGTAGGGGCTCATGGAAGTAAAGTTCTAGTGACAACACGGAATGCCAAGGTTGCATTGGTGATGGACTCTGTTCAAACGCACCATCTTGATATTTTGTCAAATGAAGAAGCTTTGTCTTTATTTGCTCAACATGCATCCAGTCAGCAAAATTTCGATGTCAATCGAGTTCTTAAATTGCATGGTGAAGATATTGTCAAGAAGTGTGGTAGATTGCCTTTAGCTTTAAGAACACTTGGGGGAGTGTTTAGAACAAAAATCACTTATGAAGAATGGGAGGAGCTCTTGAATAGTGAGATGTGGAAGTTAGATAAAGAAAGTGGGATTCTACCTGCTCTAAAGCTAAGTTACTATGATCTTACACCACGTTTGAAGGAAATGTTTGTGTATTGTTGCTTATTCCCCAAAGACTACACCTTTGACATTGGTGAACTGGTCCTGTTGTGGATGGCTGAAGGATTTATATATGAGTCAAACGAAAAGAAGTCAATGGAGAGTATTGGTCGGGAGTGTTTTCAGGAGCTAGTGTCGAGGTCGTTTTTTCAGCAGTCAAACAGTGATAAATCACGATACACAATGCATGACCTGATTAATGACTTGGCAAGAAGTGTTGCGGGAGAGTTCTTTTTTGTGTTGGAAGATAAGATGGATGTTCATGATAGGAATGAAGCATTGGAAAAGCTGCATCATATTTCTTTTATTCATGAACGCTATGCATTATACAGGAAGTTCAAAGCATTACAAAGAAGTAGATGCTTACGAACTTTCTTAGCCATGCCAATTGCAAGGTTAAGTAGTTGGGACAAGTGTTCCCTTTCGAACATGGTTCTTGTCAAACTACTTCCAGAACTGCAGTTCCTAAGGGTGCTAAGTCTAGCTAACTGTTTAATCAAAGAGGTGCCAAAATCCATTGGTAATCTCAAACATTTACGGTATCTCAATTTTTCATACACTCATATCAAATGCTTACCTGAGCAAGTAGGTGATCTTCTTAATCTACAAAGCTTGTTGTTGTCTGGTTGTAATGACTTGCATACTTTGCCAAATAGTCTTGTCAAGTTAATAAACCTACGACACCTTGACATCACCGATACTGGAAACTTGAATGAAATGCCGCTGGGATTTCGTGGGTTGACAAATCTACAAACGCTATCCAAAGTCATAATTGGAGGATCTGGTAAGTTTATAGTATCAGATTTGAAGGGATTTTTGCATCTTCATGGTCAGCTTTCCATTGAGGGGCTGCACAACGTGAAAAACGCAGGTCAATCAAAGGAGGCGAACTTACAACCAAAGAAGGGTATATGTGATTTGCAATTGAAATGGAGTTATGTCTTTGATGATTCTCGAAATAAATTAACCGAATATGAAGTACTTGAAGGGTTAAGGCCTTTTGAGAAATTGAGAAGCCTCAAGATTTTGTACTACAACGGAACAAAGTTTCCTAGTTGGGTTGGGGATCCTTCATTTGATTGCTTAACTCAAATTACATTAACTGGCTGTAGAAATTGTGAATGTTTACCAACACTTGGACATCTACAGTCACTTCAAAAACTGTGTGTCGAAAGCATACACGAGTTAGACAGAGTGGGTTCTGAGTT
This sequence comes from Ambrosia artemisiifolia, assembly GCA_032199755.1. Taxonomy (NCBI): domain Eukaryota; kingdom Viridiplantae; phylum Streptophyta; class Magnoliopsida; order Asterales; family Asteraceae; genus Ambrosia; species Ambrosia artemisiifolia. The sequence goes on along the minus strand of CM063528.1, from coordinate 38,415,627 downwards.
TCTTAGACATAGTAACTCTGGTGATGGTAATGCATTTCCAGCACTTGAAGTATTGGAATTTAAAGATATGCCGAATTGGAAGGAATGGTCAACTAGTGATGGTGAAAAGCATGGGACGTTTCCTTGTCTTCGTAAGATATCTATAGTAGATTGTCCGAAGCTTGATGTAGTGGCAATTGATTCAATACCGTCACTTCGCGTTTTGCATGTATCTGGGTGTTCTGTAGTGGTGTTAAAAAGCTTAGTCAGTGTTTCTTCATCAATTGCTAGATTAAAAATATGGGATATTGAAGGACTTACTCAGCTACATGGAGAAATTTTAGAGCATCTTGGGGCAGTTGAATATCTATACATCGTATTTTGTCATGAGCTCACATACCTGTGGGAATCAGAAGCAGCTGCATGCGAGATAATGAAGAGTTTACAGAAGCTGGAAATAAGTGACTGTGAAGAACTGGTATCACTGGGGGAGAAAGAGGCGCATTTAGGGATTAGCTTGGAATCTGTTACAGAAGTGAGGATTACAAGTTGCAAGAGACTGAAGAGTTACATGTGTCCAGATAGAATTGAGAAGTTGACAATAAGTAATTGCCCTTTAGTTACAGTTACTGATGTCCTCCCATCCACTCTGAAGTTTCTTGCCGTTATTAAATGTGATAATCTGGAGGTAAGATGGTCTCCCATCAACAGCTTGCCATCACTTGAATCTCTTTACATTTTTGGAATGCCTAATATGAGGTTGTTTCCAGGAGGTTGCTTATCTTATCTTACCAGGTTAACAATATGGAATTGTGATAACATAGAATCCATTCCAGATAATGGTTATGGTTTTCTTCCATCTCTTTGCTTGAAAGAGCTTACTATCAGTAATTGCAAGAACCTGAAATCATTTCCTTATGAGCAATTGCAAAATCTCACATCGCTGGAAGAAATGCTAATAAAGAATTGTCCAAGTCTGGATTTCCCCTTTCCCAATGGATCATGGCCTCCTAATTTAAGTGTTTTAAGAATAGGAAGGTTAAAGAAGGACATTTCAGATTGGGGGATGCAAAATTTCCCAACCTCACTTGTTTATCTAGATTTAGATGGTGAAAACTCAGATGAAGTGGTTTCATTTGCAGCAAAGGCAGAAGAAGATAAGAGTGGTTCATCAGCATCTCTTATTCTTCCATCATCTTTAACTTATCTATCTCTATCGCATTTTAAGGAGTTGGAATCAGTTTCCAAGGGCCTGCAACACCTCACCTGCCTTCAACATCTTCTTATCATTAGATGCCCAAAGGTTAGAGATCTGCCAGAGAAACTACTCCCTTCACTTTCAAGTTTGACAGTGCGTAATCCTTCCCCAGAATTAAAGAAAAAGTGTAGTAAAAGAAGAAGAAGAAGAAAAGGATTAGCATGGAATCTCTTACAGAAGTGACTATTCGAAGTTGCCAGAGACTGAAGAGTTACATGTGTCCAGATAGAATTGAGAAGTTGTCAATAAGCTTTTGCCCTTTAGTTACAGTTACTGATGTCCTCCCATCCTCTCTGAAGTTTCTTGACATTAGTTACTGTGATAATCTGGAGGTAAGATGGTCTCCCATCAACAGCTTGTCATCACTTGAATCTCAAGTCATTTATGGAATGCCTAATATGAGGTTGTTTCCAGGAGGTTGCTAATTATCTTATCTTACCAGGTTAACAATATTTGGTTGTGATAACATAGAATCCATTCCAGATAATGGTTATGGTTTTCTTCCATCTCTTTGCTTGAAAGCACTTACTATCTGTTATTGCAAGAACCTGAAATCATTTCCTCATGAGCAATTGCAAAATCTCACATCTCTGGAAGAAATGAGTATAAGTCATTGTCCAAGTCTGGATTTCCCCTTTCCGAGTGGTTTGTGGCCTCCTAGTTTAAAGGATCTTACAATAGGAGGGTTAAAGAAGGACATTTCAGAGTGGGGGCTGCAAAATCTCCCAACCTCACTTGTTACACTAATCTTAATTGGTAAAAACTCAGATGGAGTGGTTTCATTTGCAGCAGTAAAGGGAGAAGAAGATAAGAGTGGTTCATCATCATCATCTTTTATTCTTCCATCATCTCTAATTGAACTACGTATATGGGATTTTAAGGAGTTGGAATCAGTTTCAGAGGGCCTGCAACACCTCACCTGCCTTCAACATCTTTATATTACCAAATGCCCAAAGGTTAGAGATCTGCCAGAGACACTACTCCCTTCACTTTCAAGTTTGACAGTGCGTAATCCTTCCCCAGAATTAAAGAAAAAGTGTAGTAGAAGAAGAAGAAAAGGAAAGTACTGGTCCATCATCTCCCAAATCCCTGATCTTGAATTGGATTCAGATTGATGAGCACAGATGTTTTACAAAAGTAAGTAAAGTAAGCTCTGTAATACCCTGCTTCTTATACCAACATATACGAACAGCTAACCTTCTGTACGTTAACATAATATTATGTGTTCAATGGATTCAGGAGACTAATAAACGTTGAAGATGGGCTGACTTCTGAAGCTTTTTCTCAGGCCCAATACGATTTATTATTGTCTTCAGCCCCGTAGCCCAGGTAGTGTTAATTGTTGGTATGAGCTCAATAAATAACACACACAATTGATGAACACTCAATAATAGCCAGCACAGATTCTCACTTTTATTAACTGAAATTTTGAGAGTACATACTTGAAAATGAAACAAGACTCAACATTAAATACACAAAGGAAACTAACGGCTAGCAAAGTATTCGGATCACCCCAGAATACTCGGTACACATAACAACCCACCAGACTAAGACTTCTACTAACAACTTGACCAACGGCCTTATTGAATTCAACTGATCACACGTGCATGGCTTGTGCATGGCATGAGGGAACTTTAATTATTATCAACACCCCCCCTTAATTTTAGTTCCCTCATTCCCAACATCTTCCTGAACTTGTAGAACTTCTCTTTACTAACTGCCTTAGTCATCACATCTGCCATTTGATCATCAGTCTTGCAAAACTCCAAAACAACTTGTTTCTGGTTCACCATGTCTCTAATGAAGTGATGCTTGAGCTCAATGTGTTTTGTCTTGCCATCTAACACAGGATTCTTGGATAAATGAATAGCAGATCGATTGTCACACCAAATCACAGTCTCCTCTTCTTGTTCCACACCAAGATCAACTAAAATTCTTCTCAACCAAATGGCTTGACATGTAGCTGCTGTAGCTGAGATATACTCAGCTTCAGTACTGGACAAAGCTATAGAGTGCTGCTTCTTTGTGCACCAAGCTACAACTCCACTACCCAATGTGAATACATAAGCAGTCACACTTCTTCTATCATCCAAACATCCTGCCCAGTCACTGTCTGTATATCCTTGCAGCTTGATCTCTTTGTTCTTCTTGTATTCTAGACCATATAGAATAGTTCCAGCAACATACCTTAGGATTCTCTTTGCAGCACCAAAATGATTCTTACTGGGAGCCTGCATAAACCTGGATAGAACATTTACAGCATACCCAATGTCAGGACGAGTATGCTGCAAATACATCAATCCTCCAATCAAACTTCTGTACATAGCAGCATCAACATGTTCAGCCTGATCATCTCTTCTGTGTTTCTCATTGGTGTTCATGGGGGTGTCTTCAGTCTTGCATCCACCCATTCCAAACTTATTAATAAGTTCATCTGCATACTTAGCCTGACCCACAAAGATCCTATTTTCATCCTGATAGACTTCCAAACCAAGAAAGAACTTAAGAAGTCCTAGATCAGACATCTCAAATTCACTCATCATACCCTCTTTAAACTGTTGTAACAATATCTTACTTGGACTAGTATAGATAATGTCATCAACATACAGGCAGACATAAATCATACCTTCAACAGCATCCTTCTTTACATAGAGTGTAGGTTCATTATAGCTTCTAATGAACCCATGCTCAGTAAAGTAAGTGTCAATTCTGGAATACCAGGCTCTTGGAGCCTGTTTAAGACCATACAAGGCCTTGAACAGTCTATACACCTTGTGTTCCTGCCTTTTGACTTCAAAGCCTTGTGGTTGCTCCACATAGATCTCTTCTTCAAGCTTCCCATTTAGGAATGCAGACTTGACATCAAGCTGATATACAAACCACCCTTGTGCAGCAGCAGCAGCAAGCACTGTCCTTATTGTTTCAAATCTGGCTACAGGGGCAAATGTGTCCTGAAAGTCTACCCCTTTTCTTTGAGAATACCCCTTTGCTACAAGCCTTGCCTTGTACTTCAGAATTTCACCACTTGGACCCAATTTTGTTTTGAAGAGCCACTTTAAGCCAACTACATTCTTGTTTACAGGTGGATCAACCAACTGCCAAGTTTCATTCTTCTCTATTGCTTTAAGTTCTTCTGTCATAGCCTCTCTCCATTCCTTCTTGGTCACTGCATCTTCAAAATAAATAGGATCACAGATGTTCAAAGCAAAGTCACATACCATGTAATCTTCCATAGGTTGTGTGCTTTCATAGACTTCAGTAAGACTCTTTGTTTTCTGTGGGGGGTTTGGAGAATCAGTTGTGGCTTCAACTTCTCTTGTACCATTCTGATTTGAAGGACCAGGCTCTTGTCTTGTCAAGTTCTGTGTGGATTGATCAGCCTCTTCGTTGGATGGGTCAGGGGTATAACTGTCATTTGGAATAGTCACCAGTCTGTCAAACACACTAAGATCCCATAGATGTTTGTTTTGATCCGTCTTCACTTTGGACCAATCCCACTGCTGATCTTCAAAACACTTAATGTCCCTTCTTGAAATAATTTGCTTGTTGACTGGATTGTGGAGCCTGTATCCTTTAGATGGATATGAGGGCCCAATTAAGATACACTTTGCTGATGTAGCCTCAAACTTTGGATTCAGCTGCTTTGGCTTCAGCCCATAAGCTATGCTTCCAAACACCCTGAGATCTTCAACTTCAGGCTTCTCACCTGTCCATACTTGAATAGGAGTCTTGGCATCTAAAGGCTTAGTTGGTGACATATTAAGTAAATGAACTGCTGTAGAGACAGCTTCTGCCCAGAAATAGCTTGGCATGCCCTTTGCTTGCAACATGCACTGAGCTTTTTCTACCACAGATCTATTCTTCCTCTCACTAACTCCATTTTGCTCAGGAGTATAGGGAGTTGTTAAATGCCTTTTAATTCCATGAAGCTCACAAAATGCATTGAATTCGTGTGAGCAATACTCCCCACCCCTATCACTTCTTAACACTTTAATAAATTTTTCACTTTGTTTCTCAACCAAGGCTTTAAATATTTTGAATTTTGCAAATGCCTCAGATTTCTTTTCTAAAAAATATACCCATGTCATTCTAGAAAAGTCATCAATGAACAGCAAGAAATACCTGCTTCCTCCAAGGCTTCTAACTGGCATAGGACCACACACATCAGTGTGAACCAGTTCAAGAACTTGAGTGGCCCTTTTAGTACTATGCTGAAAAGGAAGTTTGTGCATTTTGCCAAGAGCACATCCTTCACACTGCCCATAATCTTTCATTTGAGGAAGCCCAGTGACCATCTGCTTTGCATACATCTGTTGCAGTGCCTGAGCATGAATATGCCCAAACCTGCAATGCCACAACCTTGTCTCTTCATGATCTTTTGTTGGTCCTCCTGCCTTCACTTTGGTTGCATCTAGAGGAAACATGTTATTGGCTGCAAGTTGTACCTTCATAAGTTCTGCTTGAGTTTCTTTATGTATTATAGAACAGGCATCATCATCAAAAATTAAAGCATAGCCTTTCCTCATTAATTGACCCACACTCATAAGGTTATACTCAAGGTTAGGAGCAAAATAAACATCATCAAGATACTTAAAGTTACCATTGGACATTCTGATCTTGATAGTACCTTTCCCTTCAACTGCAAGGTTCTTCTTATCACCTAGCTTCACATCCAGCTTGAAGCTTTCATCCAGATTCACAAAACTTGATTTGGCACTAGTCATATGATTTGAGCATCCTGAGTCTATGAACCATAAACTAGGATTCTCAGAATCATTAGCACATAGAGCCATGAATAGATAAGGTGTTTCTTCATTGTGTTGCTCCTCTTCATCAGGATTTGCAGCCATCTTTGCCTGTCCCTCTTCATTGAACCAGCAATCTCTCTTGACATGACCAAACCTGTTACATAGGTAACATTGAGGTCCTTTGTTTCTATCTTCACTGGATCTTCCTTTTCCTCTTCCTCTTGAGAATACACGTCCTCTTCCTCTGGGGCTTTGATCTACATTTAATCTCCTGTTTGGTTGATAAACTTGTAAGGCTTGCTCATCAGACTTCTCCTTCTCTATGATCTTGGATTCACTGATTCTACCATTCATTCTCTCTTCTTGTGATTGAAGAGACCCCATCAACTTAACAGGAGTCAATGTGGTCAGATCATAAGCAACTTCAATTGAGGGTACAACAAAATCGAATTTTGAGGTAAGACTCCTCAATATTTTCTCAACTATTTTCTGATCAGCAACCTCTTCACCAAATGCTCTTTGTTGACTCACTATGGCCATGACCCTGGAAAAATACTCACCAACAGCTTCTCCTTCCTTCATGATGAGGTTCTCAAATTCACGTCTTAAACCTTGAAGTTTGACAGACTGAACTTGAGAATCACCCTGAAACTCCATCTTGAGTATATCCCATGTTTCTTGTGCAGTGTCAGCACCAGCAATTCTTGAAAATAACGTGTCATGGACACCTTGTTGAATGACAGCCATAGCCTGTGCATCTCGTTTCTTTTCTCTTCTGATTGCTTCTATATTTTCACCATGTTCAGATATGCCCAGATTGACTATTTCCCACAGATCCCTGGACCTGAGAATAGTTCTCATTCTTACACTCCAATGCTCATATCCTTCGCCTTTGAAGACAGGAATGAGATTGGAGTTTATATTGTTAGCATTTGTTGCATCAGCCATGGATTCAGATTCTTAATACACCAGGCTCTGATACCACGTGTTGGTATGAGCTCAATAAATAACACACACAATTGATGAACACTCAATAATAGCCAGCACAGATTCTCACTTTTATTAACTGAAATTTTGAGAGTACATACTTGAAAATGAAACAAGACTCAACATTAAATACACAAAGGAAACTAACGGCTAGCAAAGTATTCGGATCACCCCAGAATACTCGGTACACATAACAACCCACCAGACTAGGACTTCTACTAACAACTTGACCAACGGCCTTATTGAATTCAACTGATCACACGTGCATGGCTTGTGCATGGCATGAGGGAACTTTAATTATTATCAACATTAATAATATTCATACAAATTTAGTGCTTAGGAATTTAAATTACTACTTTTTTTATTAAACTGAATTCCAAACTTCTTTTTGAGTAATTAAGCATAAAATTAGATTTAAATATATGTAGGAAATGTTTTAAATGCAAATATAGAACTATACAAAGGGGTGAAGATATTGAAATTGGAGTCGGGAGCAATTATGTTGGGTTGACGGGTTCACTAGTTTCGAGTTGGCGTGCAGGTTGAACTGTTCAACCCAAACACAACCTATATTTTTATTCATGTAAAAAAACATCAAACCTAACCAACACACGCTTAAAATTTGTCACCCAAACACGACCATTTCACCTACCTATCTAAACCCGACAAACATGCATGTTGATAGATGTTAAAATAAGTTGTAAAAATGTTAGCTGGGTTAGTGAGATGTAAAATTGGTTAAATAGGCATAAACGTGATAGTGAGTTGATATGTTTAGTTTATCAAAAGCGTTAGATGAGCAATCAAATCTATATACTTTTGTTGTCTTTCAGGTCGTGTTGAAAATTGCCAAGCCTGATGCAGTTAATTCTGATAGCAGTTCTGCTGAACCAAAGCTGTTGTTGACATGGGTCATAAATATGTCTTGTGCAAGGTAAACAATGGGGTAGTTAAAACACATCCCCTTAGTTTTGCTTACAAATAATAAATTTTTGAAGTGGAGACAAGTCATCAACGTAAAGCCAATTAGTCCCTAATAAAAGCGTTCGGATTTAATCAAGTTATTGATGCATGTACCTTGTGGGCTCTTGTTTTCGTATTGGTATTTTCAAATTTTAAAATGAAGGTTGCAGAACGATCGTATGCTTTGTGCAGACTTGTTCCAAGGTTTACAATTATTGCGCAAAACCATGTGTTTTAATGTAATTCCAAAGGTCAAAGGCAGTTTGTAAAATATTGGGCTTGATCCAAATCCTTTTGATGATGGATCTATTATTGATTTTGGCCATGGGCTTATTTCAAAATGTTTGTTTTAGCCCATCTCATCTAGATAAATCAAATAATCAGACCTCGCCTCTTGAAAAACTCGAATGGTATATGTTATATCTCATGCCATACGTTATACGCAAGGGATATGTTGCATACTCCACCTCACCCCGCCAAATATCTAGTGCGAACTTGAGCACCAACCCGCAGGTCATTGAAACATAGAAGTGTCTAGTGATGGTTCCAAGATGAAGCTAATGTGAAGGTGTGGGTACCGACCTAGCAGGGAACACCACCACTCTACTGTTGCAAGATGCGGGGAGTGGATAACACCGTGAGTATAACGCTTGGCCTCATAAATGGATGCCAACAAATCATTTCAATGCATATGGAGTTAGCGATATTTGATAGGAAATTAAGGTATTAAAGAGTCGTGTTTACGTGTTTGACAAATGTGATATAATCAAGGCATATTTATCAAGAAAATTAATTTAAAATATTTAATTTGTCAACTTGAGAATTCCTGATCTTGAATTGCGTTTGGATTGATCAGCAGTTATACGTCTAAAACAATGAAGATGCGATAAGTCATTTGCCCTACCCATCCTGAAGCTCAGCTTGTTTTCGCCCCATTAGTTCGTCCAGCCCAATTCATTTTTTATATTCAACAGCCCAGGTATTGTTAGTTTTATACACGTTACTTTTATAAAATGTATATATAAATTCAGTGCTGGTAAATTTTAATTAGTATATATTTCCAATTAAAATGCGCTATGTTATATATCTCAGTGTAGTTACCTGGACATTGTTTCTGAAACCCAGATGGATGCAGCACAAATGTCTTGATCTCTTGGTGACATTCGGAATACCCTCACATGCACCAGTGACTATCAAAGATAGCCACTGAGTCACACTGTAAGTCAGTCACAATTGGGTTAATGGATACCGGCGACAGGAACTCAGTCCACGGAACGCAATTTGAAACGTTGAAGATTGGCGAGCAGTTGTATTATAATAACTATCAAAGTAACAAAATTGGGCTACTTCCCAAGTCTGTTGTCCTACCTATCTGATGCCCATCAGCTTGTTTTCGGCGAGCAGTTCCCTCTGGCTCAACTATTTATATTGTATTCAGCAGCGTAGGTACTGTTAAATATATTTATACATGAATGTTATATTTATAGAAGTGTATTATGCTTTTTATAGTAGTTATTATAATACAACTGTATCTCTATAATTGTTCTATAAAATATATATAAACAAACTTACTGAGTGTCTTAACTTTAAAAATTCAAAACCACCCAGTTTAGATTCAACATACAGTGCAACAAAATGCTATTGGTGGTTCTCATCAGATTCTGAAAAATTGTTTTGAAACAGGCGCAAAATGTGGTGGTCGAACCGACTGGCATGGTGGTTCAAATGAATCTCGGGGTGGGGGTGGCATAAACTGCAGCAGCACCAGTGGTCGTCGCAGCTCCTGTCCAAACCACAGCAGCATCAATGAGCAATCTTCTTAGCCTGCAGTTAGTAATAAAACTATGATTTTGTTTGCTCTAAACATATGACACTCATAATTGCAATCCCTTTGACTATTGATAGTAGTTGACTTTTTATAATCATTGACTTTTGACTGATGTCAACCCTTTACAGATTTTGTTTGCTGTTAACTATAGACTATTCAAAGATTGAACCAGAAGTAGTGGCATATCAGCAGCTCAGAACTCAGATCTCAGCATCGCATAAGTTCATAACTATCCAAACACATGATTCTTAGTGTATTTTGCTCATCACATCCCACTTCCAGTTAGCATTCCTTTGACTGTAATCTATGTTGGACTGCAATTGGACTTTGACTGTTACAACTTACAACATTAATACCCAAATCAGCCATTGAACCACAAACAGTTGACTTTTTACAGTTTGACTCAAACCGGTGAATTAGGAAAACCTTACAGCTATGTGAATACCAGACCAGAGAAAATGGAATTGCAGCCAAAACAAAGCAAATCAGTCCTACCAGAAACCAGCTTTTAGACCCACGAACCCTGACCGACCTAATGTTTATGAATCGTTGCTCACTCTGTTTTCATTTATCTCTGTCTTTCATTCGGTTCGGATCCTGGTCTGAGTATGAATCGTTGGTCACTCTTAGACTATTGTCAGTTATGTTTTTGAATTGAAATCAGTAAATTACTATAACAAACTTTTGTGACTTTGTTCCCATTTAATATAAAATATTTACCAAATTGAGCATGTTTACCCTCGGGTCAAAGTTATCATCTTTGGAGAACCAATCATGTTGACCTAATTGCACTCTCAGATAATCCAGCAGGTATAAACAAGTTGATAGCGTTAGCGGGCTCTAAGAGCTCAACAAGATGCATTAGATACAGAACAAAATAACCCTTCCCTAACAAAAGATATATTTTCAATTTTAAAAATGTTCCTTAAACCAATATAGATAATAAAGTACAACCATTAAATGCTTATCGGTTTTTTTTTTTCTGCTTTGGTGCATCAGTATCAACTCAAGGCCGCCTCTTCTTATGGTGTTCCCTGTGCTGGCTGCAGTTTAAGTGTCAGCACCAATTCAAGTTCAATCCGCACAACAAAAACCTCAGAAAAATATATGACTGCGACTTCTCCTTCTAAAACCCGACTTCTGACCATTTTATGAGGGTCACCATGATGAGTTCTGAGTTTTGTTGACTTCCGGGTTTGGTTGACTTTGAACTTGTATCAGCTATCATTATCAATTGACCTTTTCCTACATTTGTCTTTTAACTGAACTATGTCTTTAATCATCTTCCATGTGCACAATAGCTTCAAATCTTGTTTAGCAACATAGCAATATGTATCAATCCAAATAGAACTTAATTGATCACAACTCCATTTGACTATTGTTGACTCTTTAACACAATCAAGCTCAACTCCGTTCTTAACCATAATAGCATTTGGCTTTTGACATATACTGCTGTATGATGACAGTTGACTTTCTATGACCATTGACGTTTGAGTGCTCTTAACCCTTAACATCCAGTTATTCGAGACCTTGCACCATAATCCATGTTTGACTGCAATTGAACTTCGACTGTTACAATATTATTAGTTTCCAGACTTTGACCCACGAACAGGTGTCTTTTTTACAAGTTGGGCATCCATGTGAATGGATTTAGTCACTGTACCACCCTTACAACTCTCAACAAGAACTGCCATTAGCCGCATCTTACCCATTGGTTCAGCAAACCATACCAAAAGTCTTCTTCTTAAAGAAATATAATTCCCTCGGGTTTGCATTCTCTGAAACTAAAGGAACTGGGTCCATTGATTGATATTGGGGTACTCAGAAAACTCATATTGCAATGCTGCACATAATGATTGAGGCACAATTCAACATCTTCATAATGAAACAACCAACCAAGCTCATTAATAGCGAATATCTCGCCACAAAGATTGAATAGTTTTTTTAAGGAATGATTGTGTAAATATCTTCATCATATTTAGGAGATTTGATTGTATCTCTATATATTGTGAATAGATTAATAAAATTATCATTCTGGAAAATACCAAGGCTTACGTGGTAACAGACTGACGTGGAACGAAGCGGTGAAAGTGCTATATACATTCTAGCAAACGTTTAGATATAAAACTCGTAGGAGAGAAAATTTATAATTATCAAATTTGTTCCTAAACATTACAAATAAGACTTTATTTATAGGCTAGTCTACTAGCATACACATTAAATTCGGTCAAAGTAACCGACATATTAACTAGTAACATAAATGAAATAAAAGACCATGACCAAATATTAATTTCGGTCAACATAATCAACATTTAGACATAATTAAGATACATGATAAAATCAACATCCTAAGATACAACTTAATTTATTAAAAAGCCTAATTATTATTATTATTATTATTATTATTATTATTATTATTATTATTATTATTATTACTATTATTATTATTATGTTTCTTTTTTTCACTCGTCTTCCGCATTCCCAACGGTCCATAAACGAGTCACTTAATCAACTTCTCGGTCCCCTATCATTCTTCCTCACTTTTAAAGAACCCTTTCTCAAGTTCTTGGAGTACGGAGCTTTAATTGATGATTTGTTTCTTATCTCCACTTCTAAAGATCTCTCCATAACCATCTTATGTTTCACATTTTCACCGGTTATGATTTTTCTCGATTTTTCAACACATATCAAAGGGACAAAAACGTAGTTGGAAACTTCATTGTCTTTGTTCCCTTTATCATTTGTATCAATGATTTCTTAGCTTTCCACCATGCTACAATCATTTGCTATCTCCAACATTATGGATGGAGATTCTTCATGCTTGTTGTTAACCTCTATATCTTGACAATAAACATCATCATAGTTGTAAGATTCATTGGTTTCACGATTGGAACTATCATCAAAATGAGCGTACGAATTGTCATATAACTCATTGGAAAAAGATATGGACTTATTCATATTAACAAGATGTTGATAGCTACTAGTAGTGTTACCATTGAATCCTTTAGGTCGCAATGGGATGATGACAAGCACTATAGTAACAAGCACTATAGTAACCACCCTCAGGATTTTTGTGGACGTTTTCGCTACCTACGATCATGGCACGTAATTCTTCAACCATAGTGTCGAGGTTGTTTGACTTTAAATAAAGATCCTCTAACACACGCCACAAACCATCAACTCCGCTATCTTCATCATAAGAGTGAGGATATTGATTTAATTCAATGAAACGTGACATCAAGATACTAACAAGCTCTGTTACCACCTCACGTGGATCGGAAGTGGTAAGTGCTAGATACGTTCTAGCATATGTTTAGAGATAAAACTCGTTTGAGACAAAATTTATATTTTACAAAAGTTGTTCCTAAACATTACAAATGAGACTTTATTTATAGGCTAGTATACAAGCATACACATTAAACTCGGTCAAGGTAACCGACATAGTAACTAGTAACATAAATGAAATAAAATACCATGACCAAAATATTAATTTCAGTCAACATAATCGACATTTAGACATACTTAATAAATGATAAAATCAACACCCTAAAATAGAACATAAATTATTAAAAAGCCTTATTATTATAATTATTATTATTATTATTATTATTAGTATTATGTTGTTGTTGTTGTTGTTTCTTTTTTTCACTCCTCTTCCGCATTCCCAATGGTCCATAAACGTCTCTTATTTGACTTCTCGGTCCCCTATCATTCTTGCTCACTTAAAATGAACCTGTCCTCAAGTTCTTGGAGCACAGAGCTTTAATTGATGATTTTGTTTCCTTTCTTCACTTCTAAAGATTTCTCCATAACCACCTTATGTTTCACATTTTCACCGGTTATGATTTTTCTCGATTTTTCAACACATATCAAAGGAACAAAAACGTAGTGGGAAACTTCAATGTCTTTGTTCCCTTTATCATTTATATCATTGATTTCTTAGCTATCTACCATGCTACAATCATTTGCTACCTACAACATTATGGATGGAGATTCTTCATGCTTGTTGTTAACATTTATATCTTGACAATAAACATCATCAGAGTTGTAAGATTCATCGGTTTTGAGATTGAAACTATCATCAAAATGAGCATACCTATTGTGAGGAGATTGATTTAAATAAAAATCCTCCAACAAACGCCAGAAACCATCAACCCCACAATCTCCATCATAAGAGTGAGGAGATTGATTTACTTCAATGAAACATGCCATTGGGATACTAACGAGCTTTGATACCACCTCACATGGAATGGAAGCGATGAAAGTGCTAGATACGTTCTAGCATATGTTTAGATATAAAACTCGTATGAGAGAAAATTTATATTTATCAAAAGTTGTTCCTAAACATTACAAGTGAGACTTTATTTATAGACTAGTCTACTAGCATACATATTAAATTCGGTCAAAGTAACCGACATATTAACTAGTAACATAAATGAAATAAAAGACCACGACCAAATGTAACAACCTTAAAAATTAATAATTATAATTAAGTATTAAAACCTTAAAATACGAATTGGGCTTTATAAATAATCAAACCTATAATCGGATTGGGCCACCTAAAGGTGTAGCCCAATAAGCGAGTATTATAAATGGGATTATTAGGTTATTTAAGAAACGTTTATCATTGGGCCACCATTAGGTGAAGCCCAATTCCCGAACCCATATAGTATAAATCGGCCCACTAGAAGTTCCTAAAACCAATTCCTTCTTTAAAGATTAGAAGCCCACTATTTAAATAAAAACCCCATTGGCCCACTACATTCTTTAGCCCAATACCTTCTTAAATCTATCGGCCCTCCTCCCTTGAATCCAACAGCCGCCAAACACCCCTACCCTTCCACTTGTCTTCTTCTCCTGCACACTCAAACTTCTTTTAAACAGTCCACCTGTCCAACCTATTCTATCTATAATCATCACCATACATGCACCATTATACAAACTACTCTACAAAACCCTCAAAAACCTTTTTGTTTCCTTTCCAACACTCCCAATATCACTTACAAACAATACATTATTATCGGCACTTATAATCGGCCGATAATATTGGCCACCATTCGAATTCCAGGTAAGTTCTAACATTTCCTTCTTAGAAAACGAGTGCCTAAGCTGTAATGGCTAGCTTTTAGATTATATATTATACTCTGAAGCTGTAACGGTTAGCTATATACGTATATAATTAAAATTATACCAATGAAACAGGTTCTCGGCCCAACTGAAATATCTCCGGCGACGCCTAGCAACCGATCAGAACTCTCAACAGTGAGAGCATGTCCCCCATGTTCTTTCTAAAATATCTTTTGCGGCAAATGTATGTTGTGTGTTTGTTAAACTTTTGTATTGTGTCGTGTAATGATTGGTGATCCATCTAACATAGAAACGACTAGAAGTGGGGATCCACTTAGTATTAAATCTTGTTTACAACTTGATCCGAAAGGGGTTAACTTCCAAGTATCTAACATTGATAAAGTGTTACCATAAGATAATATATTGATCGGTTGGTTGCATGTTCGTTTTTCGACATCACTCACAAGTTTAATGACTAATGTATTTTAGCATGCATTTCAAGTTATAAGTGAGAATGTGGAATACAGGAATCACGCATGTTCAAGTGTTGTTACCAAATGAAAACGAATGTTTATAAATAATGTTTGTTAAGAAATATGTTTTGATGTTAAAACTTATGTATTAAACGTTTGATGATATTATTCATGAAGTTATGAGTTGAATATGTGCGTGGTTGTGTTCTTGTTTAATACCAATCGGTAATGATTCGGGTTGTAAATCAGGGTCATTACAGGTTTGTATCAGAGCACGGGTTTAGGAATAGTGGAAATTAGTGCAACTAATGAAAATTTGTATTGTTGATTGTGATGTGTAATAAAAAAATGGAGAATGAAATAGTTTAAGGATAGACCATTTCCGAGAAGGGATCGGCCGAAAGTAATGGTGAAGGAGGAGAAGCACATACGAAGATTGAAGAAGGAGAAATCCAAGGTGAAGAAATCATACCCGAAAATGAAGCACAAGAAGTCGAAACCGTCCAAGAGTTGATGAACGAAATCTCGAGGTTGGAATGGTTCAACGACGGTTTGGAACCTAATTTGGGTAATATAGGAGTCATCGGGCCTTTACCCGAACCCATACTTACCCACTCCGAGCTCATACACTCCTACCCCAAACCACCTCTTATCGAACTCTCCCACTATTATCCCGAACCTACCATTTACAAGGATTACCTTAGCTCCTCTAGTACCCTTTCATATGAGGAATCTAGCTATGTTCACCCCAACCCATCGGCACCCCTTTTAGAGTACCCATCGGCTCCCATCATCCATCCATACCTTGAAGCCACCATTTTCAACCATACCGATATTACCCTCCAACAACATGACTTTGTGACCCGTAGGGAATACCTAGAATTGGTTGAGAATTATTATTGAGTGAAGACGCAAAGAGACCAAGCTCAAAATATGGTGGAAGAATTAAGGAAGTTAATCAAGCGATTTAGGTACCAATCCAAACATGTATTCGAGGAGTCGAATATATCCAAACATGTATTGAGTGAAAACGGTTCCCGGTATGATTAAAAATAAAACAATAAAACATTGTTTTAGAAAACATTAAAAAAAATATCAATAAAACATAAAAAAAAAGTTTATTTTTAAGTTAATAAAAAATAAATAAAAATAAATGAGAGGCCGAGAGGGGTAGTTTAGCAGCACAAAAAACAAATTTACTGAAGATTTGTATCTAATATCTACTTTTGATACTACTTGTTACCCTTCCGGTAAACAGTAAACAAGATTACCTATATTTTCCCCATCACAATTCTTTATAAACATACAACATATTCACAAGTGTTCAACGTGCATACCTTAAGCAACTGCAGACTCAATCCACTACCTTCATATAAAAGAACGAGTATTTTCTATCTAATTGACATACATCTTTAAGAAATTTTATACAAATCTGTTCACTGTGTGTGTTACGTTTGCATGCCACCTGTTTGATGATATGTCTGACTGATAACCACTCTCTGCTTTTGTCATTATACCTGCAAATTGGGATTTGTTCTTTTTCTTTAAATTAAATAAGATTCTTATATTTTGCGTCCAAAAATTGGGCCAAGTGCGTATTTATTGAAAAGAAAAATGAGTAGTTACTGTATTAGTTGGCTTAATAGATTGACCGGTCCAGGCCTGAATTGAGTAAGTGCACATTGAGTTATATTATGATAATGAAATCAAGTAAGGTTCATGGCTTGTGTTGTATCATCAGCCATTATTCTGTTTTAGAGATCATCTTCTTAAACATGTATGTGTTTGTCTATGTGGCTGCGGATTTGACTCCATAGCAAATGGTAAACATTGAAAAAGATGATTGATAATTGATAGTATAGTTAATAAATATAATTCCTGAATTTGTGTAATTCATCAAAAGCCTCTCAATGTATAAATTGGGCCAAGCTCATGACGTTCTATCGAAGAAGGAAATAAATGATTCGTCACCTACATTTCCATAGCAATTGGTAAACATGGAAATAGATTGATAAATATAATTCTTGAGTTTGTGTATTCAATGTAATGAAGCCTCTCACTTTTTAAACTATCTTGTATTGCAAGCTAGGATGAGATTATGTGTGCTTTTTTTAAAATTTCAATAGAAGCATATTTTGCAGATTTGTGCTTGCGACCCTGTCATTAATAACCCTATCCACGTGGCTGCAATACGATTGGAGAAACAGGTGATAAACATTTTTAATGATTAATAATACTTAGGTTTAGCAATGATGTTAATGGTGAAAAACACTATGTGCAGCAGCTACAACACAAGTAAATGAGTTACAAGATGGATTGGATTATCTTGCATGGTTAAACTCTTGAGACCTTTACATAAAAGTCAATTCAAAACACATATTGGTCAACGGGCATGATATGGCTTTAATGTAGTTTGTTGCTATAATGCTATTGCAATTACAACATCATTTGTGTACAACTATTCTAATAGTAATAACTTGCTAGGGTATTTGTAAGATTATAAATTTCTGAATGATTTGCATTGTGTATTGCATCTCAATTTATAATACAAAATACAACATATAAATGGAAAGCGAATAATCAAAGGCTAAATCTATTCCTAATTAACGCTATACAATAATTGTGATTATATACGCTATTAGTATTATTGGGATAAATTTGAATGTGTTACAACTTTGCTCTTAATAGGTAAATGTTAAAACTTTTAGCATCTACATTTGTTAAACTGATTGATTTTATCCAACTTTTGCTCCTTCAATTTTGTTGTTTAAATTATAATTGTAAAAAGGGCAGTGTTCTAAAAAAACTGCATGTAAAAGAGAAAATATATGTTCATCCGTTGTTCATAGTTCTTTGTTTTGTAGTGTATGAGGTGTGATTGAATGTTTTTTAAAGTGAGATTGATGTTTTACTCATAAAAGTTGGTCTTAGTTTTTAATGATTTAACTTTATCCTTAGAGAATTCACATCTCCTCTATCAAATCTCATCCATCAAATTACACTAAAAATCACTATTTCAACCTTAAATCTCCTCTCTCCTAATTAATATAATAATACTTTTTCATACTTTTTTCATTATATTTTCTCTCTCCTCCCTCACAACTAGTTACACAATATTAAAATATATATAGGGTGAACAATATCTTTTCATATTTAGGATGGAACGGTGCTTCCACCAAATATTTTCTCTCTCCTCAACTCACAACCACTTACACTCACCCCATATAATTTGGTGGATACACTCACATACATTTGGTGGATGAGATGTGAGTGCTCTTACGTACGTTAAAAAAACATAACTTTTATTAAAGTAAGAAAAGATAAACGATGAAAATGGCCTTGTTAGTTGTTTGTATGTCAAAAGTAAAATTTTTTAAATAAAAATAAGGTTGTAAAAGCTCTCTTTTGTAGAAGTTTTGTATTCAGTAAAACAATAAAATTGGCATTATTATTTTATTTGTAGCAATGGAAGACAGCACATGGAGCCTTATCTAATAATGTACTAGAACTTTACTCTCATCCACACAAATTTAATCATTTAACTCCTTTGCATCATCTTCACTTCTCAATCCAACTATTTTCAATCTGAAATCAATCACTAAACATTCTGTCTTTCCATTTTCAAATATCCAATGGCTGAACTCTTTCTTGAAGCATTTGTCACTGCGTTGTTTGAGAAGCTGATCTCTGGTGACATGATCCGGCTGGCTAAATCTGCAGGAATCTCTTCTGAGCTCAAGAACCTGGAGAGCAACTTGACCCTGATCCGAGCTGTGCTTGCTGATGCAGCTCAGAAACAAATAAGAGACACATCAGTTCAAGTGTGGTTGAACCAACTCCAGCATTTGACTTATGAAATAGATGATGTGCTTGATGATTTGCAAACAGAAGCCATGCGGAACCAATTAAAATCTGAAGCTAGCACCAGTAAGGTATTAAAGTATATTCCAACCAAATTTCATGCTCTTAAGTATGGTCATAAGATGAGTTCTAAGTTAGATGAGATCACAGACAAATTGTCCAAACTTGTTGAGCAGTTAAAACTTTTGGGTTTGAGTAATAATAATGTTGAAAGGTCAAATAGAGCTAGTAGACGGTTGGAGGAAACTTCTTTGGTTGGTGACTCCATAATTGTAGGCCGAGAAGGTGATAAAGAGGCATTGTTAGGGATGTTGCTAGAATCTTCGAATAGTAAAAATGTAAACGTCGTGTCCATTGTTGGTCTTGGTGGGATTGGCAAAAGCACTCTTGCCCAACTTTTGTACAATGATAAGAGAGTGAAGAATCATTTTGAACCCATGTCATGGGTTTGTGTTTCAGATGAGTTCGATGTATTTACGGTTAGCAAAGCCATTTATAAAGATGTTGGTGGCGGCGACGAAAAATTTGAAAATCTAAACCAACTTCAAGTGGCCCTTACAGAAAAACTTATAAAGAAAAGGTTCCTACTTGTCTTAGATGATGTATGGGACGAAAATAATAGCAAGTGGGAACTCCTAAGACGCCCTTTTACCGTAGGGACTCTTGGAAGTAAAGTTCTAGTGACAACACGGAACGCCAAGGTTGCATTGGTGATGGACTCTGTTCAAACGTACCATCTCGATATTTTGTCAAATGAAGAAGCTTTGTCTTTATTTGCTCAACATGCATCCAGTCAGCAAAATTTTGATGTCAATCGAGTGCTTAAATTGCATGGTGAAGATATTGTCAAGAAGTGTGGTAGATTGCCTTTGGCTTTAAGAACACTTGGGGGAGTGTTTAGAACAAAAATCACTTATGAAGAATGGGAGGAGCTCTTGAATAGTGAGATGTGGAAGTTAGATAAAGAAAGTGGGATTCTACCTGCTCTAAAGCTAAGTTACTATGATCTTACACCACGTTTGAAGCAATTGTTTGTGTATTGTTGCTTATTCCCCAAAGACTACACCTTTGGCATGGATGAACTGGTCCTGTTGTGGATGGCTGAAGGATTTTTATATGAGTCAAACGAAAAGTCAATGGAGAGTCTTGGTCGGGAGTGTTTTCAGGAGCTAGTGTCAAGGTCGTTTTTTCAGCAGTCAAACAGTGATAAATCAAAATACACAATGCATGACCTGATAAATGACTTGGCGAGAAGTGTTGCGGGAGAGTTCTTTTTTGTGTTGGAAGATAAGATGGATGTTTATGATAGGAATGCAGCCTTGGAAAAGCTGCATCATGTTTCTTTTATTCATGAACCTTATGTATTATACAGAAAGTTCAAAGCATTACAAAGAACTAGATGCTTACGAACTTTCTTAGCCATGCCAATTACAAGGTTAAGTAGATGGGAAAAGTGTTCCCTATCGAACATGGTTCTTGTCAAACTACTTCCAGAACTGCAGTTCCTAAGGGTGCTAAGTCTAGCTAACTGTTCAATCAAAGAGGTGCCAAAATCCATTTGTGGTCTCATACATTTACGGTATCTCAATTTTTCGAACACTTTTATCAGATGCTTACCTGAGCAAGTAGGTGATCTTCTTAATCTACAGAGCTTGCTGTTGTCTGGTTGTGATGACTTACATACCTTGCCAAATAGTATTGTAAAGTTAATAAACCTACGACACCTTGACATCACCGATACTGGAAACTTGAATGAAATGCCGCTGGGATTTCGTGGGTTGACAAATCTACAAACGCTATCCAAAGTCATAATTGGAGGATCTGGTAAGTTTATAGTATCAGATTTGAAGGGATTTTTGCATCTTCATGGTCAGCTTTCCATTGAGGGGCTGCACAACGTGAAAAACGCAGGTCAATCAAAGGAGGCGAACTTACAACCAAAGAAGGGTATATGTGATTTGCAATTGAAATGGAGTGATGTCTTTGATGGTTCTCGAAATAAATTAACTGAATATGAAGTGCTTGAAGGGTTGAGGCCTTTTGAGAAATTGAGAATCCTCAAGATTTTTCACTACAATGGAACAAAGTTTCCTAGTTGGGTTGGGGATCGTTCATTTGATTGCTTAACTCAAATTACATTAACAGGCTGTAGAAGTTGTGAATGTTTACCAACACTTGGACATCTACAATCACTTCAAAAACTTTGTGTCGAAAGCATACACGAGTTAGACAGAGTGGGTTCTGAGTTTCTTAGACATAGTAACTCTGGTGATGGTAATGTATTTCCAGCACTTGAAGTTTTGAAATTTGCAGATATGCCAAACTGGAAGGAATGGTCAACTAGCGATGGTGAAAAGCATGGGACGTTTCCTTGTCTTCGTAAGATATCTATAGTAGATTGTCCGAAGCTTGATGTAGTGGCAATCGATTCAATACCGTCACTTCGCGTTTTGCATGTATCTGGGTGTTCTGTAGTGGTGTTAAAAAGCATGGTCAGTGTTTGTTCATCAATTAGTAGATTAGAAATAAGTGATATTAAAGGACTTACTCAGCTACATGGAGAAATTTTAGAGCATGTTGGGGCAGTTGAATATCTAAAAATCTCAGATTGTAGTGAGCTCACATACCTGTGGGAATCAGAAGCAACTGCATGCGAGATAATGAAGAGTTTACAGAAGCTGGAAATAAGTGACTGTAAAGAACTGGTATCATTGGGGGAGAAAGAGGCGCATTTAGGGATTAGCATGGAATCTCTTACAGAAGTGAGTATTGAAAATTGCCAGAGACTGAAGAGTTACATGTGTCCAGAATTGAGAAGTTGAAAATAAGAGATTGCCCTTTAGTTACAGTTCCTGATGTCCTCCCATCCACTCTGAAGTTTCTTGACATTGGTTACTGTGATAATCTGGAGGTAAGATGGTCTACCATCAACAACTTTCCATCACTTGAATCTCTTGGCATTTATAGAATGCCCAATATGAGGTTGTTTCCAGGAGGTTGCTTATCTTATCTTACCAGGTTAACAATATGGGGTTGTGATAATATAGAATCCATTCCAGATAATGGTTACGGATTTCTCCCATTTGTTTGCTTGAAAGAGCTTCGTATCCGTTATTGCAAGAACCTAAAGTCATTTCCTTATGAGCAATTGCAAAATGTCACATCGCTGGAAGAAATGGTGATAATTGGATGTCCAAGTCTGGATTTCCCCTTTCCGAGTGGTTTGTGGCCTCCTAATTTAATTATTTTACATTTAGGAGGGTTAAAGAAGGACATTTCAGAGTGGGGGCTGCAAAATTTCCCAACTTCACTTGTTACACTATTGTTAGATGGTGAAAACTCAGATGGAGTGGTTTCATTTGCAGCAGCAAAGGGAGAAGAAGATAAGAGTGGTTCATCATCATCATCATCTTTTATTCTTCCATCATCTCTAACTAGACTAGATCTATGGAATTTTAAGGAATTGGAATCAGTTTCAGAGGGCCTGCAACACCTCACCTGCCTTCAATATCTTGAAATATGGGAATGCCAGAGAAACTACTCCCTTCACTTTCAAGTTTGGAAGTGAATAATTGTTCCCCAGAATTGAAGAAAAAGTGTAGAAGAAGAAGAAGAAGAAAAGGAAAGTACTGGTCCATCATCTCCCAAATCCCTCTTCTTCAATTGGCTTCAGATTGATGTTTTACAAAAGTAAGTAAGTAAGCTCTGTAATACCCTGTTTCTCATACCAACATCCACGAACATAATATGTAAGATTATGGAATGATAAGTGAATATATAATATTTTAAATTTTATACTTTTGAATAAATACTGAAATACATGTAAGATTATAACGGTTTCATAGTTAATTAAAATACTAAATGCTATTGGCAGTTTTCATCATATTCTAAAAAAGTATTTTGAAACAGCAGCAAAATGTGGTGGTTGAACCGATGGGCATGGTGATTGAAATGAATCTCTGGGTATGGGCGGCCGGCTAGAGAGGTTACTTTGTCAGGTCGGCTGAACATTGGCGTACACTGCAGCAACAATACTGGCAGTGCAACTTCTGTTCTAACCTCAGCAGCACCAGTGGTCGTCGCAGCTCCTGTCCAAACCACAGCAGCATCCCTGAGCAATCTTCTTAGCCTGCAGTTAGTAATAGAACTATGATTTTGCTTGCTGTTAACATATGACACCCATAATTGCAATCCCTTTGACTACTGATAATAGTTGACTTTTTATGATCATTGACTTTTGACTGCTGTCAACCCTTTGCAGATTTTGTTTGCTGTTAACTCTAGACTATTCCAAGATTGAACCAGAAGTAGTGGCATATCAGCAGCTCAGAACTCGGATCTCAACATAGCATAAGTTCACACTTTTTTGCTTGATACACCTTGTGATCGATAGCTGCAAGAATCTGAAGTCATTTCCTCATGGACATTTGCAAAATCGCACATATCTGGAAGATATGTGGATAAGAGATTGTCCAAGTCTGGATGTCTCCTTTCCCTGTGGTTTGTGGCCTCCTAATTTAAGCTGCTTAGAAATAGGAAGGTTAAAGATGCCGATATCAGAGTGGGGGCTGCAAAATTTCTATCAGGTTTTAAGGAATTGGAATCCATTTCCGAGGGCTTACAGCACCTCACCTGTCTTAAACATCTTGAAATTCACGGATGCCCAAAGCTAAGAGATTTGCCGGAGACACTGCTCCCTTCACTTTCATGTTTGGAAGTGTATAATTCATCCCCAGAATTGAAGAAAAAGTGCAGAAGAGGAAAAGGAAAGTACTGGTCCAAAATCTCCGCAATCCCTGATCTTCGAGTGCTTTGATTGGTCAGAAGTTATATCGCCAACAGCTAACCTGATTCTGAAGTCCAGCAGCTCCCCACCGACCAAATTCCTGCAGAAGACATAGTTGTGAAGTTGACACAAACCGATGTTCCTGAAGAAGACAGGTTTTTTATTTGTATGTTTTTTTTCCTGATTTTTCTACTCATTTCGGATTGTACTTTATTGATTACAGTCAATGGGTAAATAAAATGCCCAAGACTTCCTTAATGGTTTTATTTTAAAAAGTTGGATTATTATTTTGATAACCAGTCATGCTAACACAATTTACATGACAAACTTTATTACAAATGAATTTTTTTAGTACAATTAGTGTGTCTTTTTTTCAATCTTCTAATTTTGTCGTCAACACCGTGTGAGGATAGTGGAATCTGAATTTTCACATGACAAGAGCAGTGTTCGGTTTGGTGTTTGAAAAGCTTTAAATTCTACTTGCAGAATAAAAGTAGGGGTAATAAGTTTGATGATTGTGGGATTTTTTGAATATTACTGGATTCATCATCCAAACGTCAAATTAGACTTCTGTTTAAACATTACAGAGCTGATTTTGCTGAGTTGACTCTTGAAATATATGTTGTACTGGTTTCAGATCTTGGTTATGAATATTAAAACTAAAAGAAAATCTAACCATTGAATAAATAGAAACAAATCTCGAATCTAACCATTTAGAAATAGACGAAAAAAATGTTTCTGTATCACCTCAATCTGACCAAGTTTCGACCCGTACCAGAAACTACCAACCCATTTGTTATGTTTTGGGGTACTAAGAGTAGTTATAACATTTTGAGTTATTTGTTAAATTTTGATGGCGTCTTGTAGCTGTTTTAATGGAATTTGAGCTTGAAATGCGGATACAACACAAGAAAACTCGACAAAATCGAAACAGAACATGAGGAATTTTGAATCACTTAGTTGTTGCAAGGGAGTAACCCTATGAAAAAAACAAGAATATTCATTTCAAACTGCATCATACGTTGTCTTGTAATTCTAAGCAATTAATTCGTATGTTGTGTTGTTGCTTTCCTGCCTTACTTCTGTTGGCCTTTTTGACTAATTTGCAGCGGAATTTGATAAGGTTTTTCTGAATTGATTTGTTCGAACAATGAACAAACGATAATTGGATAACAATGAAACAATAATAACTAGAATAATCGATACTTTTGGACAGAAAACTAATGTTGATGGATTGATCTTATTCGGAACAATCTTGGTGAATTACAAATGAAACATAATACTCCTATATATACTAAGTAAACGGCATGTCCCTTTGACAGTTATTGTTCGAAACAGTGTGTCTGTTTGTTGTGTCTTTTAACTCCCAACTGTTGCAGAATTTTGGCGCCAATAAACCGTTTTTCAACTGTCAGGGGTATATATGTCTTTTCACATTGTGTCCCGCCTATTTACCTCTTGTTTGCTGCTGTTTTGATGCGAGTTTTGCTGACCCATTTGATTTCCACAAGTTTGCAGTCTTGTTCCTTCTGATGCAGCCTTGTTTCCTTTGATGCATTCTTGTACTCGACCATATTGACCCATATATCCTTAATCCTATCTATACTAATGTTTACATCTAATGAAACACATATTAATTACATACATACATACTACTTTAGTTATATATGTTCAGATTATACATACTAAAATACATAAGACATAAAGTTTCATTTAAACATCTAACAACTTCTACAATGTTCCAGCAATATTATCTTCCATGATTAAGCAAATATTGGTCAAGATTAACGTTTTTCACTGTATTTAGTGAGACTGTAATGAGTCAAAACTGATTATTTTTAAAACGGGTCGAAATGACTCAAACTAGTTAAAATGCGAGTGGGGAAGAAACTGTTGTGTGGACGCAGGATGTCCTATATGGAAGGCGATGATATTGACACATACAGAGGAGAAATACAGTGTTTTTCTTTACTTCCCATTTCACTCGTTACACTATTAGTATTGGCTATCCCTTTGACATACTGAAACTAAGTTTTCACAGCTAAAACCTTTTGATTATATTTACCTTTGACTTGTAATTATCTTTGACTTTGGGTTTTGTTGACTTTCACTTGTATTGGCTATCTTCATTAGTTGACCTTTACCTACAGTTGTTATGTCTTTAATCATCCTTCAGATACACATAAGAACATTGTAATCAACAGATCTAACTATGGGCATCAAATTGATCAACATTTCTTTGACTACATACGACTCTCATCATTGCAATCCCTTTGACTATTGTTGACTCTTTAACATACATTATGTATCATAACAGCATTGACTGAACAACATTTAGCTTTTGGCCGTTACTGCCACTTGATCGCAGTTGACTGTATATGAGCATTGACTTTTGACTGCTATCAATTCTTTTAATAAATTTTGTTTTCTGTTAACCAGAAATAGTGGCATGTCATGTCATCAGGCTGCATCTCAGCATAGCATAACATCAAAACACATGATTATTAACTGCATTTGGCTCATTGTGTCCCTCTTCCATTTAACCATAATCCAAGTTCGATTGAGAAGTTTATTTGTAGGGTGCTTAACACGTATGCCATAGATCTAAGTATGAAAGTTGATCAACATCCCTTTGACTACATGACCACGATTGACCAAACAATATTTGGCATCACATGACAGTTGACTTTCTATGACCAAACAATATTTGGGTCGTGGAGGGTCCAATCTGACCCGAAATTGAAAACTGTGTCAGACACACGTACACGAGAACAACGTGAATTTTTGTTGGTTGACACTAACATGACTCGTTTGACTTGACTTTCGTGTTCAGTACATGTTCAAGTTCAAAGACTCATTAACAAACAATGTTAAAATTCACAGCAAATTTCTCATACAATCAAGATCATGTTTTGATTCAAGCATTCCACCAAAACAATTGGTATGCATAGTAAGTTACTACTACATAAGCATGCTTAAGTTCAGAAACCATTTAACATACAATATAACAAAATCACCTTGCTCCTTAAACCTATACTGATTATAAACGACAACCATTAAATGTTTTTGCCTGTGGCAGCATCAGCCAAATTTGTATCCTCACAACAAACTCAGAAAATGAATTTAGAACCCAACTTCAGCCCATTTCATTAAGAGGCCCGACTAACCCCAAATAACATTTAGCCCAGCTGCATCAATCAACTAGCAACCAAGCTCATTAAATAATATGCAACACAAATAACATAAAATATTATAATAAAATACTGAAAACAACATGTAATATGTTTGTTATTGAATTGAATATTGATATACTTCACCACTATAATTATAATATACCACTTACATAAGGTATTGTGTTATACAAAAGTTTCAAACTTTTACAAATTTCATACACTCCAAGTCAACAAATAAAAGTCACATAGTCTTCACTGCTAGTCAACGAAGATTATCATCATCATACTCAGTTAATCCCACCAATAGCAAAAGCTAAGGTAGGGTCTGAGGAGGGTAAGATGTAGACAGCCTTACCTCTAACCCGTGAGAATAGAGAGGCTGCTTCTAGTGAGACCCCCGACTCGATAATGGTTTTGTATCAAGCCTTGGACATAAGACACATAACACTTAGCAATCAGGACAAACCCGATTGGTGCATGTGCCCCCTTGTCTTTTAGCTATCAACGCCACCACATGATGCATGATTAACCGTCCGTCATTTTTAACGTTATTTTCACGAAATTAGTAAAATAACGTTAATATTAGTGCAACTTTACTTTTGCCCCCCACCCCCGATGGCCACACATATATACATTATATGCGCATAGCCGTAAGGGGCGGAGTTAGTCAACGAAGATATTCTATAAATATATTACATTAATTGTAATTATCCTTTCCTAGTTTTCAGGATTTTGGTTTCCTATTTTCATGTACAATTGTAATTATAAATAGGGATGCTTATCAATGAGAAGATCATCGATTCATAAACTTAGATGGTATCAGAGCCAAGTTGCTCTCTACCCTAAAAACCCTTTTCTTCTTTTCCTACCGTCGACCACAGTTGACCCACCTCCGATCACGGTCGGTTACCTTTTCTTCCGATTAGCCTCTGTTATCTTTGTTTTTCACAGCCGCTTCAATGGCTGACAAAGCACAAGCTTTAGAACAGCCTAAAACCCCTTCCCTTCACCCGGTGTACTCTGTGACCAACATTCAACAAAAGGTCGGGATACTCGATGGTGTTAAGCTAACGTGCTCGCCTTGGGTTCGTCTTTTTCAACTTCACGCCTATGGTTATCGGGTTCTTTCTCATATTGACGGTACGCCGCCTCCGAAAAAGACCGATGCTTAGTATGACTCATGGGTCGAGATTGACTCTATAGTTTTGCAATGGATATATAACACGTTATCTGATGATCTTTTATCCCATGTTATCAACAATGAGTCCACTTCCTTCGAGGCATGGACCCGAGTCCATTGACACTCAAATCCCAACCATCTATGAGGCCTATTTCCATAAACTTAGGGAACTCACGGACAAACTAAACCAACTTTTAACAACACATGTACACCTTGTCCTTTAGATTATATATATATATAGGGGATGGTTAAAATGGAAACCACAAAAAGTTGAAGAAACCTTGCAAACCCAATCTAGACCATTGATCTAAAGTGATCAATGGTCTAGATTCATTCTAGATTATTTTAATATATTTATGTGAGTAGATGACAAAAAAAGGGTACAATGGTCAATTGGCATTTTTCTGAAAAGCACCTATGACAAGTGGACCCCACACATGTCACATCATCTCTCTCTTACTTTTTTCCCATTATTATATAAGCTGTCAGATGCCCGTGTTACATATGTAACATGTGTTGTGTTACGTAGGTTAAAACTGAGTTGCCAGTTTATATTATTTAAAAAATGCTGATTTAATAATTTTTTTTATTATACAATATTTTTTTTCGTTTTATTGTACCAGCACCAGAAATTGTTGCATACGTAACAAGAATTGATATGGTTATAGGCATTTTGTTACTTAAAATGCTACTTACAAAGTGCTAAAAACAAACAAAACGGTCATTACAAAGTGCTACAAAATTTATAGATCCAAAAACATTCAAATGTACACAAGAATCGTTTCTTACAAAGTGCTAAAAACAAACAAAACGGTCATTGCAAATCAGCAAATGATAAAAAAACTATCATAAATAAATAAAAATTGTCTACACTTCATTCTTGATAATCATCTTCATTTTTAATGCAAAAATATGCTCACCTGCAAAAATAAAACAAAAAACATCAATTTACTTGTAAAGACCCCCCCCCCCCCCCCCCCCGCTTAACGTATGTTAACCAACTGGATTATCAAACTTAAAAAATCAAAACTTTTTATCTAGAAAAAAAAACAGAAACTAATTTATACCAACTTAGTGGTGCTGTTACATACGAAACAGATGCAAACATAGATTTCATCCCAATCCTTCCTCTATAATATGCAAAAAATCAAACATGTATCTGGTAAAAAAAACGGTAACTAATTTATACCAACGTAGTTCTGTTGTTACATACGAAACAGACGCAATATAGGACACAGATGCAAACATACATTCCACACATTATAATACTCATACAAACATACACATGCTGGTAAAAAACAAATCAGACATATTGTTGCATATGTTAAGAGACATTAAAATTCACCCATTTTGATTAAAAAAAATATTAATAATAATAACATATAAAAAAGGTTAATTAATAGGCTCAAATTTTCAAAACCATCACAAAACAACTTGTTTTTATCAAACACTAATTTATACCAACTTAGTGCTGCTGTTACATACGAAACAGACGCAAACATAGATTTCATCCCAATTCTTCCTCTATAATTTGCAAAAAATCAAACCTGTATCTGGTAAAAAAAATCGGTAACTAATTTATACCAACTTAGTTCTGTTGTTACATACGAAACAGGCGCAATATAGGAAACAGATGCAAACATACATTCCACACATTATAATACTCATACAAACATACACATGCTGGTAATATCAGAAACTAATTTATACCAACTTAGTGGTGTTGTTACATACGAAACAGACGCAACACAAATTTCATCCCACTAGTATTACTAATAAAAAAACGATTCACATTAAACGATTCACAAATAGTAATAATAATAACAAAAAATATGCTATCCATTAGTATTACTAATCAAAAAAACGATTCACATTAAACGATTCACATTAGTAATAATAATAACAAAAATATATTATCCATTTAGTAATTAAAGGTAAACATAACGAGAGAAAACCGAAAACAACTACCCATGTGACAACTATAAATAAATTAGAATTGATCAATTTAGTTTCCGAATCATTTCTCTTTAATTATCACCAAGTATAATAAAATCATCATGAACTTTATTCATAGGTCATAATAACTTATAACAGGCAGGCCGAAAAGACCGAAAAAGCAATATCATCATTATTAGTATAACTTATGAAGCCTACACCTTTCCCTAAACAACACCATGACACAACAACCTCTATATCAATTACACATATTATAATTTATAAATAAAAACAATACCGAAAACACCGAATTTAATTATAAAAAAAAGGAACAGAAAGAATACCAGAGGGTTCCGGTAAAAGATCGAGTTTTACTCTTCGAACATACCGGTACCGGATTCAAAAGCTCTTGCCTTTAAGCTGAAGAAAGGAAGAACAGAAACACCCATGAAGAGAAAGGCTCTTTTCTGGCAAGAAACGTCGTCGTTTGTGTCATGATGATGCATACAAGCGTAGATTCTTTGTTGAGAAAACAGATCTTTGTTGAGAACTCTCTTGTCTTTGTTGAGAACGGATGAACAGGTAAACGAGAACGACCCAAGAATCTGAATATAACAGAAGATTGAACAGGTAAAATCGATCCCAAATCACCCCCTCTGTTGAGTTTGTTGTATGATTTTTGCTAGATTTGATTGAATCAGACGGAGAGAAGCGGTTAGGGGGTGGTTGTGGTGGTGGCGGTGGCGGTGGTGGTGGTGGCGGTGGTGGCAGTGGCGGTGGTGGTGGTGGTGGATGAATCTTGAAGATGGTAGTGGAAGAGAGATGAAGAAAGAGAGAGAGAGAGTTGTTTATATAGGAGGGGGGTGGGAAAATTCAAATTAGAAAAAGAGTGGGAAGGGTAAAATTACTAGTTTACCCTTATTAATTAAAATAATAGAGGGTGATGTGGAGCAATGTGGTCCACTAGTTGGGTTTTCGGGAGTTTCTTCATTTTGGAGGGTTTCTTGTCTACCTTTAGCCTATATATATATATATATATATATATATATATATATATATATAGGGGAAAGGGATACTGGAAACCCTCCAAAACGAAGAAACCTGGGAAATTCTGACTTCCCGAACTTTTTATCATCTGAAAAAATTAGGGTATGTAATATACATGATTTTAAGAGTTTTGAGCCCAAAAAAAAATCAAAAAAAGCACCGAGTGGATATTTTTTAAAAAAAATAAATAAGTTTTTTTTGTGTTACATATGTTACACAAAAACAGACATGTAACATATGTAACACAAAAAACTTATTTATTTTTTTTTAAAATATCCACTTGGCGCTTTTTTTTATTTTTTTGGCTCAAAACTCTTAAAATCATGTATATTACATACCCTAATTTTTTCAGATGATAAAAAGTTCGGGAAGTCAGAGTTTCCAGGGTTTGTTCAATTTGAGTGGGTTTTTATTTTAACCACCCCCTATATATATATATATAAGGTTAGGATAATTTGGAAACCCATCCTTATTCGGTAAACTCTGGAAACTCTGACTTCCCAATATTTTATTTTTTTTTTTGAAAAAAATAGGGCAAGTAATATACATGATTTTAAGCATTTTGAGCCAAAAAAATTAAAAAAGCGCCGAGTATTTTTTTTTTTAAAATAAATAAAATTTTGACTACTAACACATGTTAAGCGCTAATAACAGGTGTTAACCATGTGTTAACTATATGTAAACAGTAGACGTTTTTTATTTTAAAAAAAAACGTTCGGCGCTTTTTCGATTTTTTTGGCTCAAAATGCTTAAAAAATGTATATTACATACCCTAAAATTTTCATAAAAAAAAGTCGGGAAGTTAGAGTTTCCAGAGTTTACCATATAACAAGGGTTTTCTCTATATACTTCCACTATATATATATATATATATATATATATATATATATAATGGATTTAAAATCTTGTACAAAGGTCAAAATATGTGAGAAGGGTGAGAAGACTTTTGGTTGTGACACGTGGCATAGGGTCTTTGGGCAATTTAGTAATTTTGATAGACTATTAAAAAAATTTAAAAATCTTAATCATGGTAAGTGCCATTGATGTGATATATTGCCATCTTTTGTTATTAAAAAAATATTTTTTTTGTTATAATTAGACAAACACAAATATTGACTTTTGTTTCTTTATCTTCAACAGACACATTCATTTTAAATAAAGAGTGTGTTTTATATTCAAACGAATGTGTTTTATATTGGGAAATTGGATTGTAACACCCTGAACTATTGACAATTGGTCGTTGACGCACTGAACTACAAAATTGAACAACACCGCACTATACTTTCAACTTATTGCCTATATCACCCTCTGACTAACCATGGTTAATTTTTTTCTGACGTGGCATGGTGACGTGTCCATTTTTGCTGACGTGGCATGGGGAATTGGGTTTTAATGCCCTGAACTATTGATTATTGGCCGTTGACGCACTAAACTACAAAATTGATGGATTTGAGCTTGGTTCAAGAGTTTCAAGTCTGATTATTCTCTTTTCATCATTCCCAATCATCATCCCTGTCTTCTGTAGTTTGGTTATTCGTATTGTTAGGTCATTAGGTTCTTTGTATCATTGGACCAAGATCCATATTTATGGTGAATCATTTTGGACAATAATCACACTTGAAGATATTTCGTTTGTGTTTGATTTGATTTTGGACAATAATCTACTCGTAACTAGCCCAATCAATCCTATTTAAGGTTGACCAGCTTTACTTATGTTGAACGTTGACCAGTCCATGATACAACACCTATATTCACAGTTTCTAGACTAACACCTTCATCACCATTACCGCAGCCAACTACCATCCATCATTATCATCAATCTTACCAAAACACCTAACTGTCGTTACCATCTTGAATCTTAACCAACTCCAGCCATCGAACTCATACCGTCACCAACAACCGACACGCCACAATCGAAGTCCTGCACCACCGCCGCCGTTGTCGTACACCATTACACCAACCACCACTGTCAATTGATACCTTAAGAATCATTGTTGCTACCATAATACCACCACAAGGTCACCATAGACTCTTGAATGACCTGATTAAACGGGATACACGTCTGCAGGTGATGATAGGGGCAGCGGCCAATATACAAAGAACCTAATGACCGAACAATACAAATAATCGAACTACAGAAGACAGAGATGATGACTGGGAATGATGAAAAGAGAATAATCAGACTTGAAACTCTTGAACCAAGCTTAAATCCATCAATTTTGTAGTTTAGTGCGTCAGAGGTCAATAATCAATAGTTCAGGGTGTTAAAATCCAATTCCCCATGCCATGTTAGAAAAAATGGACACGTCACCATGCCACGTCAGCAAAAATGGACATGTCCCCCATGCCACGTCAGCAAAAATTAACCATGGTTAGTCTGAGGGTGATACAGACCAATAAGTTGAAAGTACAGTGCGGTGTTGTTCAATTTTGTAGTTCAGTGCGTCAGCGGCCAATTGTCAATAGTTCAGGGTGTTAAAGTCCAATTTCACTTTTATATTCAAACCATACCGAGTGTGCTTTATATTCAAAACCATCCAGAGTGTGTTTTATACTCAAACCATCCAACAACAAAACATTCTAGAGTTTTAAATTCAAACAAAGTGGTTTAACAGAAGTCAAATATGACTTTAAAACACCATAAACAACTATACATACAATCTAATTAAATGTGTGATACGAACCCACCTTAATTCTGGGTCAACCCAACTGGTCAACAAAAGTGGCGCATGAAAGTTGGATAAAGTCTTCAATTCAGTTTAGTGGTTTTCCACGTAAACATGCACGTAGTTAATTAGGATAGTGGTACCACAACCGGTTAGCATTTTCCCATGTTCTAGCTTAAGTTTAGGAACCCATGTTTACCATTTTTATTTCCTTTATAATGTAATCGTAATGCATGAAAAAAATAGAGAAGAAAATTATAGAAAGCTTTGGCTTGATCCCTCTTTCATCTTGTGATTCTTGGAAGTTTTGTAGGTTTTTCTTTGTAAAACCTATCAATTGGTGCTTTCATTGAGCCTTAGCCTACATGGCTTTGGAAGAACTCAATGACTCTACTATTCTACCTGTTATGTACTAAAAGCCCACACATATTAAGTACATAACAACTAAAAAATAGATCAAAAAAGAATGCAAATACATCAAAAACGTCCTCAAAACTGTGACTTTATACTACTCATAAACATTACCATAAAAAAATCATAATATATATCCAAAATCAAATACAATAGCCAAAAAACATAAAAATAACTTTAAAGGTAATACTAACGTCAAAAAGGGCATATTTTATATGGTTAACCCGCAAACATTTTGCTCTCAACCCATTTACCAATTTTTTTATAAAAAAAAATTATTAGACACTGTATGTGTTAAAAAATGTATGATAAGATCACATTTGATTAATCCACCAAAACTTTTTTACTTTCAACCCATTTGACCAGCTTGTTGAAATTTTGTTATTAGACACGTTGTGGGTCAAGATATGCTTTTTGTGCGCTTTTCTTGCGCTTTTTTCACACTGCTCGCCTAGGGTTACATAAGGCTCACGGGGTTGCGCCTAGGTACGCTTTGTGCTTAAGCACGCCTCGAGCGCGCTTTTTAAAACCAAGATTGCATGATAAAATTTTATTCCATAAAACATTTTCTAACATGATAAAAGTTGTGAACCAATACCATTAAACATAAATATCGAGCACACAATGTACCTGAATTGTAAAAAGATCGCCAGATATCATTAAGCACTTGTAAATCAGACTACTTGGTCCGTAAGCAATTAAATAACCTTCTTTCATTTCCCCTACTTGCAGACCTAAGCAATAGCGACAATTGTTATTCAAAACTAAAAAGAAAATGCAATATGAAGGCAAATAACTCACAAGTAGCTTAACTTGAAACTTGCAGAAATTAGTTAAGCAAATTTATTTATTTCCTTAGAAGTTTCATAAGCATGAGTTTAATTCTTAGTTGAAAATGATGATTTCTTAATTTCCAAATTGATTTAGGCCTCTAAATACTATTAAAACCTTTAGGTATTATTATTAAAATTTTGCTACAAAATTCTGAAAAAACAGATTTTAAGGAACAGATATATTGGATAAATTTAAGGCTAGAGATATGAAAATTATAAAAAAAAAGTAAATCACCTTAACGTAATGGAGCAAAAGAAGGCCATGTATGAAGACAGAATCTTAACTCAAACCTATTTCG
This sequence comes from Ambrosia artemisiifolia, assembly GCA_032199755.1. NCBI lineage: Eukaryota > Viridiplantae > Streptophyta > Magnoliopsida > Asterales > Asteraceae > Ambrosia > Ambrosia artemisiifolia. The sequence goes on along the minus strand of CM063528.1, from coordinate 38,380,133 downwards.
TTGTAGAACTGACTTCAAATAAAATACAAAGACAAAATACTTTTAAAGGTTACTCATGCTCAGTAGTTTTAAAAGTAGTTAACCACATACCTTGTGAAGTGGTCTGGTTTGACTCCTCATTAACAGGAGGCAAGCAACGGCTAGGCGATCTCTTCAGTATATAGGTTGGAATCTGAACCTCACGCGTTGGGGCCTGCAACGACCATTAAAAAACCCATCACAAGCAAATTTAAAACAAACGATGAGGCGATCTCTTCAATATATAGGTAGTAACTTAAATGGATGAAATTAAAAGATGAGGCAGCTTGTTTGTCCAAAGAATACAAGTCAGGTTTAGCCGATAATGATATATTTTGAGCAACTTTAAACCCATTCAACCTGTTTCGTTAAATTATATAATCATTTTAACCCCAAACAATGCAGCATTTTAACCCAGTTCAGTTCAATATTTTAAGTGCAACAGTTAACCAAAAACAGTGCAGAAATCGACCCACAACAGTTGACCCAAAACAGTGCAGAATTTTTAATCCAAAATAGTGCAGAATTTTTAATCCAAAACGGCGCAGAAAATTTGATGCACAATAATGCAATATTTTCAATAAAGAACGCATAAAGTTTAAAAAAATATCTCCATCTTTCGGTAATTAGAGTAGATTAACTTGTTTAATGCCCATCACATATCTACAAACCCCTCAATTATTAAGAAATTAGAAATATTATAGATCAAAATCAATAAATGTCAATTAGAAATGTTATAGCAACAAATGGCATCACGGGTTTGTTACTTAAACTGATTGTATACATATTGCATAAAGAATAGCAATTTATCACAAATTAAGGCATGAAGAATAGCAATTTATTTACAGATTGCATGAACAAGTTCATCACTCTTTATTTCAAGAAATAGCTCTAATAACGGTTAAACATTAACGGCATCCAACAAACTCACATAAATAAAGTAAACATCAAATATATTTTTAGTACGCCTGAACCTGTAATATAATTGGAAAACCACTCAATTTAAATGATCCACATAACAGTTACTCAACTTAAAGCATGGAACACATAACACATATGTCACACTTTCACCCGATTTACTTGAAACATGACAATGTATATTACGGTTAATCTAAACGGGCCAATAAAAGATGAAACAATGAGTGGTAATGTTTACAGGCTTCACTTAGACTATTGTTTAATAGCACACATTGTAGTTAAATTTAGCACGTTAACCATGTAGGAAGACAAAAAACAGCTCTTTGTGGGTCGACTGTCAAAATGACCCATTTCTGTTCCAGCCCTTGCAAAGAACATCAAGTGGGACCTCTTTTTGACCCCTTAACCAACCCATCCATATTCCACCTCTAGTTTCCAAGTGCATGAGTTTGAAAGTCTATTATTAACCACTTGAAGAAGCTCATCCATTTCCAAGTTGCCTCTTTGCTCACAGGTTTCTCACTTCCCCTTCCTTCTTGTGGACTATATTAGAACTTATAATTTTATATGTAGTTATTGTCCTCCTCATATATTAGATATATCTATACAAATTTTTGAAAATGAAAGTAATTCTGATAAAGTCATAAAATAACAACATATGACATCTTACCAAGGTGGTGTATAGTGAACAATGTCACTAATCTTCTCAGAAGTTGAGAAACATTTGTTTGCTGCGAGGAATAAAGCAAAAAAGGGAGCATCCTCTTACATTCATATCAATGATTAGATTCATACTGGAATAGGTAAACAGTAAACGTTAGCTCTAAATTCATCAGGAACAACAACAACAAAAAATTCAGATGACCTATATGGTGTTAGTTAAGTGATTATCAAAAAATTGCTAAAAGAACAAGTATGGTTTGAAGATAAATCAAGTATCATCAGAATTAGAATTACCTAAAACCCAGCTGACCTTAGCTTTGGGTCGTCTTGGCTTTAACACGAACCATCGAACAAACATGAATGCGGAATGGTGGTCAAATCACACTCAACTTTAACTTTTATCTGCTTGGTTTACTTGATCCAGTACATGCTGGATACATAGTGTTCACATATTCCACAAACCTACACCATATGCGATATTAACATTATGTTAGCTAATACAATGGTACCCCAATGCTTAAGTGTTGCTGAATCATAAGCTCACTGATAGACAACGAAATATAAATTAGTGTAATAATTTATAAATTCTAATCAAAACCTTGTCTCCCTTTACTGCTTACACCTTCTTTCTTGCAGTTGTTATTCCACAAATGTGCCTCATATCTTCCAGTCCATCTATGCCTGATAAAATTCAGAAACTAACACCAAATGTGAGCATTAAACCTGTTAGAACCCTAAATCATTAAATCCCCAATTGAAAAAACCTAAATTGTAAGCACAATCGAAATAAATAGAAAAAAAATACCTGGTTAAGGAGTCGTGCAAAATAATGAACATATTAGAAGCAAAAATGGAGGCTGTAAGCACAATCGTGGCAGCAGCACACGTAAAACCCTATAATGATGCAAACCGAAGATACCATCCTCCTACTCTTCATCTTGTTCGTCATATGTGCAGACTAAAAACCCTAGAATGAAGAAAAAAACCACATAAAGAAAAACGAAAATGAGCTGGACTTACGCCATAATAGTTTAGCAGAAGGAGGAGATAGAATATAGATAATGGTAAAAAGAAACGTGAAGGATGGTGGAAGAGATGTTAGCCAGAGCAAAAAGTCCAGAGCCTCTGTTAGGGTAAACTTTTTAGAGCGGACATTATGGTGAGATTAAGGGATATGGTGGTGATTCAAATTTCAAAAAAAATTTGAACAAACCACAATTGCCGCCAACTCCAAATACTCCAAGGGTTATGCTTTATGGGTTGTAACCAATGCATTAAGGGTTGATTTTAAGAGATTTGTGGAAATGACTATTTTGTCCATCCTATATACTTATTAATATTGTATAGATATATATATATATATAGGGAAAGGATATTTTGGAAATCCACTTTAGTTGAGAAAACCTTTGAAAACCCATGTAAAAAACCATTATTTTTTTTTGAAAAAAATAACCAATGTAAAATACATGTTTTTAACCATTTTGGGCAAAAAAAATAACAAAAGCGCCAATGGGATTTTTTTTAAAAAAATAAACAAAGTTGCTAAAAAAACATATGTTTTCAGCTATTTACCTATGTTTTTAGCAACTTTGTTTATTTTTTTAAAAAAAAATCTCATCGGCGCTTTTTTATTTTTTTGGCCCAAAACGCTTACAAACATGTATTTTACATTTGTTATTTTTTTCAAAGAAAAAAATTGTTTTTTTACATGGGTTTTCGAAGGATTTCTCAACTCAAGCGGGTTTTCATTTTATAATTGACCTATATATATATATATATATATATATATTGCTAGGGTTCAAATAGGAACCACACCTTAAGTAGGAACCATAGGAACTACTTTATAGCCATTGATCTCAAATGACATGATTGTAAATAATTAGAAGATTAATTAATTGTTTATTTTAATGTAAGGGTATTATGGACTTTTGGTCTCCCACAAAATTAGGTAGGTTATCATAACACATAATTTAAATTGATTACACCATAAATACCTCATAAAAACCCCCTCTTTCTCCATTTACTGATTTAGGGATAATATTAAAAAAAAGTGGATCCTACAAAACGTAATTATCACGTAAAAAAATTGAGACGCTTTATTATTATCAAATGTCTATACACTAGTGTATATTATACGTTGGTGTATATTACGTAAAGAGAATGAGAGACATAACTGCTATAAGGATAAACAAAGCCAAATGCCTATACACAAGTGTATATAATGGTAAAATTTTATTTAGCTATATAGCTGTTGTAAGTTGAAGTGTACATTGGTGAATATCAGTTTTTTTTTGTTCATTCATCCTCATCATCATCAACACATATATACAATGGTGTACATCAGTTATACATTGATGTATATCAGTTTTTTTCTTTCATTCAACATCATCAACACAGATAAACATTGGTGTATATTCGGTTTTTCATTCATCATCATCACCAACACAAATATACATTGGTGTATATCAGTTTTTTTTATCATCATCATTGACACAGATATACAATGTATATTCGTTTTTTCATTTATCATCATCATCGTTGACACATATATACATTGATGTATATCAGTTTTTTTCTTTCATTCAACATCATCAACACAGATATACATTGGTGTATATTCGTTTTTTCATTCATCATAATCACCAACACAAATATACATTGGTGTATATCATATTTTTTGTTGATTACACCATCATCATCAACACATACCAGTAACATCATGATTGTATGTATACGGAACCCTAATACCGCCGCCGTCGTCGCCTTCCTTATCCAGTAAAAAATGGTCGAATAGGATTTGAAAGGGCCAAAGGAGGTACAAGATTTGAAAAGGAACCGTTGGACATAGCGATTAAATGCAATCCATGTACTGGACCATCGACGATGACGCCACATTGACAAACTGGTTGGGCGTTAGTCGCCACGGATACGCAGCAAACTTTATGGCAATTACAATGTAATTCGCGTCTCCTGAATATTCCATTCATTCATTCATTCAACTATCAACTTAACAACAACAACAACAACAACAACAACAATATTATTATTATTATTATTATTATTATTATTATTATTATTATTATGAATTTTGAATGATGAGACCTGAAATTGGGTTATGAAGCTTCCAAGAAGCTTCTCCCTTTGGGTTGTAAATATGAATTCCAGAGACTCTCGATTCATACTTATTGAAATGAATCAAAAGCTTAAACCAATTTCAACTCAACGCATTTTTTTCTTAAAATAAACCCTGCAACGAGTATGCTTTTTGGGAAGTATGAATCGAAAGTTTTATCTTGGATTGTAAATATGAATAGATTGTTAATGTGAATCGATTAGTTTCCAGATCATGATCGTCCCTTTGGTGTAGCTGTTGAGAGTTTTAAAGAAACCAATCAATTCTTATTTAGTAACTGATTTTGATTATAACATCTAATTATAATAAAAAGATAATATTAAATTGTCTAATTACACAAATGCCCCCTAGATCAAAATCAAAGATGGATGGCTCAGATTGGTTCCTAAGGTTCTTAACTAGGTAATGGTTCCTATTTGATCTCAATCCTATATATATATATATATATTAATCATTGCATCGCAGCCGCAAACGTTGTTTCAGTTTGCGCTTTCAACAACGAAGGGTCAGCCACCAGATTACCCATAAACCCAAGGGCAAACCAAATAAGTATTTTAACGCGAACAGAATACCTATTCCAAAGCCATCAAGCTAAAGCAGAGACAAACACAAAAAGTTGCCATGGTCAAATAATGCGCTGATTTTTGTAAGACATAGGCAAAAAAATAACAAAACATCAAATTCCCAATATCACGAAAAGTCTCAGGTAAAATTAGAACAGCCTCCCTTTTTAAAAATCACCTACTTTCATTCACATGGTTCAAATGGATTTCATCAATTGCGCAACATATCAGCAAAAACCCCAAATAGTCGAACTAACATGCAGTAAATGAGTAAAGAACATGAGCTTCGTAGCGGCGGAGCTCCGGCGATCCTGCAACCGAACAACAAAACCCTCAAAAACCCCCAAATAACCTTCCCCGATTATTTATACTGAAGCACACACCTATGGGTGTGTTCACAATGGTGGTGATAAGTGAGACATGTAGACAACAATCAAACCATCCAAACCACGCACGGAGCCTGTACCGCCGCCGGTTCAATACCAGCGCTATCACTGCCTCTACCAATGGTTTCACAAAAGAAGCTGGCAACAATAGAGAGCATGGGTAATAGTGAACAAAATTAGGGCTTAGAAGCATTTGATAAGAGAAGCAGCAAGGCGGCGAGCCAAACCGGATGAGATGCAAACGTGGAGGGACAGGTGGAGTGAAACAGAGGGGTCATAAAGAGAGAAGAAGAATCCACACTGTTGCTTTAACTGGAGATTGAGACGTGGAAGAACAATAGCCGCGAGATAGCTACAGTAACTCACCCTCACATTGAAATCTAGTAATTGTATTCTTATATACTTATATATAATGTTGATTTTAGTTTGACATTACGGACCCGATTTTGTTGAATTGAATCTCGAAATACATGATGACCGGTTGTCTGTGTTTCAGATATTGGTTATGAATGTTAAAAACTAAAGAGTTATGGATTGTTGATCCATGTTTATTACTCAACAGAAAAATCCATGGTTAGAAATTGACAAAAAGTGTTTTTGTATCACTGCAACCCAAACCAGTTTTGGCATGTACTCGAAAGCACACCAACCTATTTGTTAAAATTTGGGTCACTATGGGTATTTGTAAAATATTTTGAGTTATTTTGTTAAATTTTAATGGCATGTAGTAGCTGTTTTATTAGTATTTTGGCTGGAAAGTAAGATGCCTAGCAATAAAACTCACCAAAATTGAGTCGAAACATTAGGAACTTTGAATCAATTAGTTGTTGCAAAGGCAATTGAGAAATAAACAGTATGAAAAGAGAAGTATATTCATTTCAAACTGCATCAATATGTCGTCTTGTATTGCTAAACAATTATTTAGAACGTTGGGTTGTAGCTTCGCTGCCTTCACTGACCGATGAATCAGAAGTTTCAAATTTGCTTCTACAATGTTCCAGCTGTTAGAAGTTTAGTAATCAAGAAATAATGATAATCTGAAAGGGTTGACTTCAGAAAGTCAAACCTCACAGAAATAGGCGCCAAAACTGAATCATTGCGTCTGTACGTTTAAGTCGCGTCGGTTAGTTATAAAACGGTTTAGTAACCGTCAATATTGTATGGGTATAAATACCCTCATATGTATCATTTGTATTTGTGTGGAATAGAATTAATTGTGTGTGCATATCATTGTTCTCCACCCTCTGTTTTCATTGCCGAGTCCCTGCACATATGATGTGCATACTCATTGTTCACCCATCATCCATATAACCAAGTCGAACAGGGGCTGATTTCTATCATGGTATCAGAGCGCCATGTTAAAAATCCTGGGAAGAAGAAGAAATAAACCTGTGAAGAAAAATCCGATCAAGTCCCCTGTTTTTGCAAAGTTTTCAGAAAATTTTCCAGATTCGAAAATCGAACAACAGAGAGTGTTTGTTTGATTAAAACTTGGTTATTATCATCATATTATCAGAAAAAAATATGCAGTCGAAGGCCACAACAGTTTTAAAGATCAAAACGGTGTGACACCGTTTCCGGCGAAAATTCCGGTAAGGCAGAAAAGAAGTTTTTGATCAAGAACCATTTCAGAACAGAAAGGAAGTGTTCAGTGAAGGGTTTTAAAGACGCAGAGGCGTTACCCGAAAAGAATTCGATACAAGGCAGAAGGCCCCGAGAAGTCGAATATAAAGGATGCAATTTAGAAGAAGAAGATGGATTTGGATGTTCTCCATCTTTCCCTCATTGCTTTAGGACCAGGCGAGTCAGAAGAAAGCGTTAGACGATCATGTGGATCAAAGGGATTAGTCGTGAAGACTTATTATGCATCAAAGTTTAAGAAGATATTGAAGAATGGTTCAAAAATCAATCAAAAGAAGAAGATAAGGAGACTGCAATTAGGATGAACAAGAAACAGAGTACAGATCATCATTTCTTGATTAGGGGAGTGATTGTTAGAAGTTTAGTAATCAAGAAATAATGATAATCTGAAAGGGTTGAATTCAGAAAGTCAAACCTCACAGAAATAGGCGCCAAAACTGAATCATTGCGTCTGTACGTTTAAGTCGCGTCGGTTAGTTATAAAACGGTTTAGTAACCGTCAATATTGTATGGGTATAAATACCCTCATATGTATCATTTGTATTTGTGTGGAATAGAATTAATTGTGTGTGCATATCATTGTTCTCCACCCTCTGTTTTCATTGCCGAGTCCCTGCACATATGATGTGCATACTCATTGTTCATCCATCATCCATATAACCAAGTCGAATAGGGGCTGATTTCTATCACCAGCAGTATTAACTTCCATGATTCCGCAAATATTAGTCAAGATTAAGAATTTTCACTGTATTTATTGAGACTGTAATGAGTAAAAATTGATTATTTTCATAACGGGTCAAAATGAGTTAGACTGGTTAAAATGCAAGCGGGTTAGGGTCTGATCTTGATTTTAAACGCGATGAAGAAACTGTTGTCTTGACACAGGTCGTACCGCATGTAAGGCAATAATATTGATACAGATGAGGGAGGTTTCAGAGAAAAACATGCCTTTTTTATTTCCAATTCATTCGCTACACTAGTGGTATAATTATAGCAGCCCCTCATCATTGATCTTTGACATCCTGAAACTAACTTTTCACAGCTAAACCCTTTTGATTATATTTTCCTAAACTGCACCATGTCTTTAATCATCTTTCAAATACACAAAACTAATCAACATTTCTTTCACTGCATATGACTCTCATCATTACAATCCCTTCGACTATTGTTGACTTTTAACATAACTAATCAGACTCAAATCCAATCCAACAAGCCAACTGTCAACCTTTGACTGAATAGCATTTGGCTTTGGGAAAATCACAAAAATAGCTATTGACTTACCCCACTTTACGAAAATAGCCAGCTGAACCGACTCGGTTGGACATTCGAGTCACCTTAACAGACTCCCAAGACCCGTGAGATAAACAGCCATTAAAAAGTTTCCACGTGTCCCAAAATCCTCCGAAACGTCTTTGAGACCTCTTGATGCTGTCGTGTCCTCTCCCAAGATCAGGGAGACGTTCCAGCTGTTTTCGGCTCATGGCTTGAGCCGACTACTATTAGGCTCGACTTAGTTTCTCGGAGACGTCTTCAGCCACTATTTTTTAATTTTTAAATATTCCGTCTGACACATCTGACATAGAAAGACCACACAGAGTAGGAACCGACTTGGAGACTTCTCCGCCAACCATTTTTTTATATTTTTTTCTGTATAAATGCTGTTTGTTTTTGGAAGTAATCAAACCCTGTTCTTCTTTCAAAAAAAAATGTATATTTACTTCTTGATGATTTTTTTTATATTATTATGTTCTCACATCTTTTTTTACATTTGTTTGTTATAAGTTATCAAAGGCTTGGATCGTTGTTACATTTGCGTAGAAATACTTGGATCGTTGTTACATTTGCATGTTGTATATCACGTGTAAAATGTAATTTCGGTTTTGTATTTTACAATATCCGACCCATCATCCACCTCCCTTATCTACGTCATTCCATTGTTGGAACATTTTTCTATCAAGCTGAAAGGACGATGGTCGAAGCTGTAGTAGTGGTGGACGCCGACGGCTCCTCTCGGCGGATGTAGATCAGCAAGATGCCATAAAGCATGTTAAAGGCAACCACAGTATTTTAAACGCAACCATAAACCATGTTAGAACCAACCACAGTATTTTAAACGCAACCACAACCACAAACCATGTTCAAAGCAAACACAAACCATGTTAATCCCATTATGTTAAACGCAACCACAATATGTTAAACGCCCACCACTACCACTGGGCCACAGCCGGAAAATCACGGATTGCGAGATAGAGCGAGACAGACGGAGAGGGAGTAAGTCGAAGATGGCAGTAGCGGTGGTGTAGCTCCCCCTTTGCCATAACTAAGCTATCAGATATATAGAAATTGGAGAACTAGCCTTTAAGTTATTTTAGAACCACGTCAAAATGTGTTTATTTATTTTTTTCATGTAATACCGAGTAATTTGTATACCATTTAATCGGTCATTTGAATATATCTTGCAAGGATATGTACTGTTCCGCAAGTATTGATAACAACATATAATTATGTTGCAGCAGCGGTTTGGGGAATACGGTGAGATTTTGGGAAGACCTTTGGTGTTCGGATAAAAAATTAATGGATGAGTTCCCGGCTTTATACTCGATGTGCACCCAAAAAAATTTACTCGTGAGTGACTGCTATAAGAGGTTGAATGGTATGGTTTGGTGGGATATTCCTTGGAGCCGCTTACCGAATTCACTTCGGAACTGGAAGACGCTTCGAAGCTATGGTTAACTGTCAACTCTTTTCGTATCAACCTTGATTCTGACCGGTGGTTATGGCTATGGTCAGGCTCGAAGAAAGATTTCTCAGTTAAAAGGGTCAGATTAGAGCTGGAAAAGATGGACGCTGGGCTGGTTCCAGGTTCTGAATTTGTATGGAGTAAGATAGTGACCGCTAAAGTCAATGGCTTTGTTTGGAGAGTGATAAAGAAGGGTGTTCCTACTGCAGAGGAGCTCTCATACAGAGGTATTCAAGTCGGAGACGGGCGGTGTAAAAGATGCGGTCTTGAACTGGAAACATCGGATCATATCTTTGCTTATTGTGTATGGGCTAGAGCACTATGGTGGAATATCGGTCAATGGTTGCGAGTTCCAGATTTTAAAGATGAGAAGCCGGTTACTTCGATTCTTGAAAGCTGCTGGAAAATCGATGGGGAGAGCTCAAAAAAACAGGCGGTTTATGCGGTTGTGTTCAACAATGTTTCTACGGCTACTCCGGTCTTGGTGGAGGAAATCAAGCTCGAGACTTATTGGTGGATGACCAAACGGGCTAAAGCTTTGGAGTTGGAAAAGGCAAAGCGGTGGGATTTCTCACTATTTGATAATGGTTGATAGGCTAGTAGCGTAATGAGCTTTCTTTATAATGTAATTATTGTGTTTGATTCGGCCCAGGTAGCTACTGGCTAATTGTGCCCGGGTGTCGTTGGGTGTAATTTTTTTGGGTGAAATGATAGCTTCGTTCATCTGTTCAAAAAAAAAAAAAAAAAAACTTGTTACCCTTCCGGTAAACAGTAAACAAGATTACCTATATTTTCCCCATCACAATTCTTTATAAACGTACAACATATTCACAAGTGTTCAACGTGCATACCTTAAGCAACTGCAGACTCAATCCACTACCTTCATATAAAAGAACGAGTATTTTCTATCTAATTGACATACATCTTTAAGAAAATTTATACAAATCTGTTTACTGTGTGGTTACATTTGCATGCCAGCTGTTTGATGATATGTCTGACACTGAAAACCACTCTCTGCTTTTGTCATTATACCTGCAAATTGGTATTTGTTCTTTTTCTTTAAATTAAATAAGTATGTGAGATTATATTTTTGCCTCCAAAAATTAGGCCAAGTGCGTAATTTTTATTGAAAATGAGTAACAAATGTATTAGTTGGCTTAATATATAGATCGACCGGTCCAGGCCTTAATTGAGTAAGTGCACATTGAGTTAAATTATGATCATGAAATTAATTACGATTCATGACTCGGAACTTATCATCAGCCGGTATTCTGTTTTAGAGAGCATCTTCATAAACATGTGTGTGTTTGTCTATGTGGCTGCATATCCTTTAACTTAAAGGTCCAAAGTTTGACTCCATAGCAAATTTTAAAACGTGTGAATTGATGATTTATAGATAATATATGTAGTTCCTTAAAATAATGAAGCCTCTAAAATTTATATAAGCTTATGTGTGCTTGTTTTAACTTCAATATATAAGTATTTTTTTGCAGATTTTTGCCTCCAGCTCCGTGTCTTTAATTAACTCTACCTGCCTGGTTGCATTACGATGGGAGATACAAGTGATTAGTAATGATGTATATGTAAAATTTATAATGAAAACCAGTATGCATGTTAGAATCAAAATAATCTTAATCAAACTTATGATATTAGAAGACAAATAGAAATGGAAAAAGGTGCCAAAATTAGAAGTTGTGTCTATAGTAATGTCGGTTATTAGGAAGGGTCACGTCCGTTATTATAGTAGTTCATTAACCGTCCAATTTCTTATGTATAAGTAGCCATCTTATGTACATTTGTCAAGTGTGTGGAATAATAATATACTTTGTGTGTTTCACAAACTCTCTCACCCTCGTTTCTATATTGGAGTCCCTCCACAGTCCACACCACTTTGATGTGCATACTCAAACAAGATTATATTAACCGACATAATTATTTATGATAATTATTTTCGTATATATCATTATTTAGAAGAGATATGTATCATTAAAATTAACTAGCTATATCTTTGTATAGTTTTAGCTTTATCTCTTTCCCTGTTTGTATCCTGTATTTATACTTGGCTATTGTGAATAAAAGAGTTCATTTAGAAAATAAACCTCTTTCACGGTATCAGAGCTATACTAGCTCTATACCTCCTTCACAGCTCAAACCACGGTTTGTCAGCTGGTTTCTTTTTCTTTTTTGTGTCAGTTTTCTCTGCCATGGCAGATCGGAAGCAGCCCGAATCCAGCGACCCCAACCCCAAACCGACTCCCCTACATCCTGTTGACACAGTAACTAATATTCAGAATGAAGTCCGGACCCTTGATGGCACTAAGGTGTCGTGTTCTGCTTGGGTTAATCTTTTTCTCCTCAATGCTAGTGGCTACAAAGTCACAAACCACATTGATGGTACCCCCACCTATCCCTCTTGGATGGAAGTTGATGCTATCCCTCTATCTAGCTGTCTCGGATGATCTTTTACTCCCGAGTCTTGAACCTGATTCAACTACCCTTGCCTCTTGGACACACCTCAATGATATTTTCCACAGCAATAAAAAGTCTCATGCGGCCGCTTTGGAACATGAATTTGTTAACCTAACCCTCAATTCCATGCCCTCCTTGGATGCTTATTTTCAAAGATTGAAAGACCTCGCTACCCAACTCAATGACATCGACTATCCGGTCACAGTCAAGCGCCTCGTTTTGCAACTTCTACGGTCTTCCTGCTGAACTTGACACCCAGGCTTCCATCATCAACAATTAACTACCCTCTTGGGAGGGTCTCTCACATGCTTCGTAATGATGCCCAACGTCAGCAAGCTCGAGATTCTCTTCTCGGTTCCACTGCTGCTGTTATGGCAGCCACTTAGGATCTTCCCCAACAACCCTCCAACAACTGGCGGCCATATTAGACCCGGGGTGGTGGTCGTGGAGGTCTCTCTAATTCCCGGGCGGCTCCTCTCAGAACCGCAACCAATATGCTTCTTCACCGTTTACGGACGCATGGAACAACAGCCCTAGCACTTGCTCCAACAACCAGCCCACTCAACAGTCTGCCTGGCTCATGTGGTGGCCCACTCAGCAACATCAGCCCCTGGTCCCCTGGTTCATGCCACCGTGCCCATACCCAACGCAACCCGGTCGGGCCTCAACCACTCCCAACGACCCATCAGACACGAACCAACAGCCAAATCAGCAAACAACCACTCCACCTGTGCACAACATCCAAATACTCAAACCCCACCAGCCCAAGCTCACCACACTGAACTCAACCCAATGGATCCTGATCACTTGGCTGATGCTTTCCAGATACTAGCTGTTGATGGTGCTGATCCAACTTTTGGACATTGGCATATGGACACCGGTGCATCTTCCTATATCACAGGGATCTCAGGCTTGCTAACTTCTTCTAATGATGATTGTCCTATTAAATTTATATCTGTTGGTAAAGGTAATCGCGTGCCAATCCATGGATTCTGTCAGACCACCCTTAACCATTCCACCAAACCTTTACAACTCAAAAACATCTTATACTCACATAATATATTCAAAATTCTAATTTCCGTCAAACAATTCACTCGAGATAATTATGTTTCTGTTGAGTTTGACCTGTTTGGCTTTTCTGTGAAGGAATACCCTGCTGGAATGATCCTAAGCCGTCACAATAGCTCAAGTCCTATCTGTTGGATCCAGGCCCCTACTCCACACACTGAAACACACTCACAAACTCACGTATGTATTGAACTCTCAAAAGTGAAAATGTATACAGAAGGTTTTAAAGAGAAAAGGATTGCTCTTCATTTGATAAACATGAAAGCCTTATATAGGCAATAATAATACATGCAACGTAATTAATTAAGAAATACAATAACTAACTTGTTGATTTGTAAATATAACTTATTATTGTTTTATGTATTGTGTTGTAAATATAGATACTTATATATGTTATGTGTATGTAACACCCCACCCCAAACTCGGGTGGTCATGCTCGGTTGATACCTGACTTAGCAGCGGAATCACAACTTTTCTTGTAAACTTGCTAATCCTGCGACATATATTTAAAAAGTTTTTACGTCAGCTTATGCTGGTGAGCTCATGCACAGTTGTATGAAAACCTTCATTTAATATCGTGAACAACAATACGGATTTTATTTACAGCACACACACTTGAGTTGGCACATACTTATAATCTACGTGTGTACGTCTTTACTTTTATAGGTGCGGGTATACATCCCATACACCCTACAGATTAAACAGATACCCGTACTAGGTTGGCATACTGACTTACTATTATTACTATTATTATTGTATTTTACTACTGGGCATCACATACTAGGAAGGCTCACTGCGGTTTCCCCAGCCTCAATACAAGACGGTGGCATACTGCCTTACTATTATTATTGTATTTTACTACTGGGCATCCCATACTAGGAAGGCTCACTGCGGTTTCCCCAGCCTCAATACAAGACGGTGGCATACTGCCTTACTATTATTATTGTATTTTACTACTGGGCATCCCATACTAGGAAGGCTCACTGCGGTTTCCCCAGCCTCAATACAAGACGGTGGCATACTGCCTTACTATTGTGATTGTATTTTACTACTGGGCAACCCATACTGGGAAGGCTCACCGCGGTTCCCCCAGCCTCAATACAAGACGGTGGTGTACTGCCTATTATGAGTATATTTTACTACTGGGCAACCCATACTAGGAAGGCTCACCGCGGTTCCCCCAGCCTCAATACCTCATTATGAATCCATGGATCCAGGACCCCCTAATACCCATGCATGTATGATACATAACATTATTTATTTACTCTGGTGAGGTGTGTTGTCGGCCTTACATGGTCTCAACACCTCCTTCACCTCACATCTATTACTTATACAACATACATCACACTTTTAGTAAAACAATCATATTACTCACATACAATAGCTTATATAAGCATATGTCACAGTTTTGGAAAAAGTCATGAAACTCACCTGTTTAACAGTGCTTAACAATTGCTCCACACTTGCTAGTATGACTAGGCAACATCTTAAGGTCCTGGAAGCTATCTACGATAATTTGATGTAGGCTTGCTTTACTCGCTCTTTGTTAATAACCACTGACAATCAAAGTTCCCAATTTCGTACCCTCAAATACAAAGGATCACGAATTCTATTTATTGCTTAACATTTGTTTTCTTAACCTCAAAGGAGCCGACTACCATTAATGACGGTTGATATCTAAATCGAGTAAAAGGTGGTCTGCTTGACACGTGTTGTAAATGATGGCACAACCAAAACTATGTGTAGCATGAAGAGAAAATAGTGGTAGCAATTAATATTGTGGTAACATGACTCAGCAAAATTTAAATATAAATTTCTAGTTTCCTTAATATCTTGTGCATATACTTCATACATACGTGTCAATTAAACATAAGAAAAGTGAAAGTATTAAATTTGATCTCAACCATTTACTTAAGGTATCACGCTACTAAAGCTTAATATATATATATAATATTTATTTATTATTTTGTATATATACTTTTACATGTACGGCTAAGTCACCACAATTAATTCTATACATAATTAGTATTAGTAATTATTTTGATAAGTCACTCTAAATATTGTTTAATTACTTGAATGATGTGTGCTCGTTTAAGGCTCTCACAAATGCTACAAAAACAACTAATATTATATAATTTATTTTTGTCCACAAAATGAAATGGGGTGTTACAGTGTAATATGTAGAACATTTATGTTAGGGAACTTAGAATAGTTAGTAATATATTAGAAAAAACAATACAAATGGGTCAAATATCGGCTACAAAGACAAGATCAAGGCTGCACAACATCTAACAAGGCTGCATGCTCACATGTAATCGGATCACAGAAGCAGAAGCCAAACAGAAGTGAAGACAGACTATGTTCGAAGGCTGGAGAGGGACTGAAAAGACAAAAATACCCTTACGGTTGAATTAGTTGTTATTGGCGCCAAATCTTAATCAAACCGGTGGAAACAAACATCACAACGGTTCACTGAAGACACATCCATTCGAAGACTATATATATCAAAGATAAGGCCACGAAAACAGTTATCAAGATTGTAATAACCTTTCGCAATCCTCTCAAGTCTGAAAACAGTTTCTGAATTCATTGTAATCTGTATTCTTTGTTTCGGTTGTCAAACATTTGATTCTATAATATCATTTGTTCTTATATTGTGTCAATTATACTTGTGTTTTCATTATTATCCGCTGCATCAATTTGTTTCTGGGCCAACAAACTGGTATCAGAGCAAGGTTGATTATCTGATTAAACATTCAAAGTTTCAAAATTTCAAAGTCTGTTTTTCTTTGTGTGTAATCTTAATCGTGTCTGTCTTTTGTCTCATTCTTTCCTGCCCAAAAGTATCTACTATTGTTCACAAATTTCTGTAAAATTCTATAGTTCAAGTCTAGTTAATCATTCGTCTGTTTCAAAGTTCTGTTTGTTTCTGTTTGAGTGTGTCTATTTGTTTTCTGTGTCAATATCTGCATTCGTTTCGTTTTCGTTTCTGTAAAAGAGTCAATCAATTCGTTTTCATTTTTGTCTAATTCACAAGTATAAGTCAATCATCAAGTCATATAATATTCAAGTAATATCAAAGTTTTTGTCGAATTCAGGAAATAAAGTTCTGTTTGTTTCTGTCTTGTTTCATATCAGAAAATACGGTTCACTCGTCTTAGTCTTATAATCAATCACATAAGATACGAACATGTCCGAATCTACTGGAATCTCATACATAGGATTAAGGCCACAATATATGGCAAGATTCAGGCAAAAGAAAGAAAGGAAGGCTGCACTAAGACGAAAAGGGATTGAAACAAGGAAGTGTTACTATTGTAAACAACCGGGTCATTTAATTGGTGTTTGTGGCATAAAAGAAAGGGATGAGGGTGCACAATTGATAAGAGATGCCATCGACACAGGGATTTCATATAAATCCCGAGAACTCATATGGAAATGGTGAAGATTACATTCTTCAAGGATCCGACAATAGTACTTGGAAGAATGTGTGGTATGTGAGTCCAAACCTTCAAAATCATATATCGGGTAATTTAGATTTCTTTATCAAATTAAAGAGGTCATTTGGGGTTGAGAGTAGAATTAGAAACAACTGTGTTTTTATAAGGGGAATTGGGATGGTTAGTATTTCGGTCGAAGATCAACATTTGATCATACCAAATGTGTTCTATTCGACCGATATGGAAGACAACAATATACTAAGTCTCCCTCAACTTAAACTACAAGGTTTTGTGGTTAAAATTAAGGGAAATTTCTGCATTGTTGAGAATATGTTTAAGAACAAGAGTATACAATTCGAGATCATAGAATCTCAAAGTGAATCAAAAGAAGAAATATCTAGAATGTTGGAAAAGGATGATGAAGAACATAATAAAATGAAAGAGGCTTACATACACGAATACTTTGAAGCCATTTCAGCCGAAGCCGATTCCCATATTCAAGAAGTAGATGAAGTTATAAACAATATAAACATAGATTCACTAGATAAATGTATTGAGTTCTTAGACATAATAGATGATATGGATTACCCTTGGGCACATAGAAACATTCTCAAAGGACCATTTGTCCAAATGGTATCTTGGTTCCTAAGAAAATTCCTTGGTATAACAAACCGGCCGATTCCCCCGGTGTTTGAGAATGGAAAGAACGTGGAGTTATATGATCTATATATTATGGTACAAAAGGAAGGCGGTCATAGGCGAGTGTCAATGTATAACATTTGGGTGGTGATCGCAAAAGAGTTAGGATTTGACTATGAGGACAAAGATATGATGCGAATCTTGTATGCTCAATACCTTGATGTATTAGATTGGCAATATCAAGTCCATAAGAATGCCCGCAAAACAGCCGAAAGAATAGAGAAAGAAAGGCATGAACATAGTCAAGTTAGAAGGGTAAACACTACACCAAACATGTCAATAAATACATCATCATCAAACCAAGAAATGAAACCAAATGAAGAGGACTATGCATTATACATGGGAGGTGATTGGAGGGCTGCAAAAAGATACATGAAGCGCAGGAATGTGGACTTCACTCAAGCCGAAAAAGCCCTCAAAGAAGCCATTGAAACATTACCTACAAGTCCCATGAGCCCTAGTTATATTTAGGGGCGAGTGTTGATTTGTAAATATAACTTATTATTGTTTTATGTATTGTATTGTAAATATAGATTTATATATGTTATGTGTAATATGTAGAACATTTATGTTAGGGAACTTAGAATAGTTAGTAATAAATTAGAAAGAACAATACAAATGGGTCAAATATCGGCTACAAAGACAAGATCAAGGCTGCTCACTGATGATTCAAGGCTGCACAACATCTAACAAGGCTGCATACTCACATGTAATCGGATCACAGAAGCAGAAGCCAAACAGAAGTGAAGACAGACTATGTTCGAAGGCTGGAGAGGGACTGAAAAGACAAAAATACCCTTACGGTTGAATTAGTTGTTATTGGCGCCAAATCTTAATCAAACCGGTGGGAACAAACATCATAACGGTTCACTGAAGACACATCCATTCGAAGACTATATATATCAAAGATAAGGCCACGAAAACAGTTATCAAGATTGTAATAACCTTTCGCAATCCTCTCAAGTCTGAAAACAGTTTCTGAATTCATTGTAATCTGTATTCTTTGTTTCGGTTGTCAAACATTTGATTCTATAATATCATTTGTTCTTATATTGTGTCAATTATACTTGTGTTTTCATTATTATCCGCTGCATCAATTTGTTTCTGGGCCAACATAACTTTCCAGTGAACTCGGTCTTCGTCTCCTTTATTTTTGGAATTCACAAACGTTCAGTAACATGAACGTTATAGATGTAAACCCAGTCAATCTTGACCAATTTCTTACATGTGATCTGTTTACCTGCTGACCCAGTTCATATCTGGCCCACCGACTCGTGAACTGCTGAACCACGACCCGTTAAACCAACCGATTAACCCAACACTATCTAGCCACTCACTGTAATGCTTCCGCAACCGCCTTCCTTGCAACTACTTCTCCATATTTTTATCTACTTGTATGTTGTATTTATACTTGGCTATTGTGAATAAGAAAATTCATTCAGAAAATAAACCTCTTTCAGATTATTGTGCACCATGTAAACCATGTAAGTATGATTCGCATAACATGGGCCAGATTCGAACAATGCACAGATAAGTACAACTAACTGAATTTCAAGATTGATTGGATTCTCTTGCATGTTTAAACTCCTTGACCCAAAGTGCTATGATCTTATTTTTGTAGAGAAGTCAACATATGTATGTTGTGTTAGAAAGTATATCAATTTAGGATCAGAGAAGGTCTCATCATTTCCTTATTCAGGGCCGGCCCAGGGGTGGGCGAGCCGCACCCTCGGCCGAGGCCCGTGTTTTTACCGAGGGCCCTAAATATTTATTTTATATCTTATATATTTGTGTATATATTGGAGGAAAAAAAAAGGTTCGAGTCTTGTGCACAGCTTGCTCTTTTTTTGTTTTTTTTTCATCTTTGATTGCTTTTTTATTAACCAACTTTATATTTAATAGATTAGTGACATTTTGCAACAAAAAATGTGAGGAGAACTTCAAGAATCATTGGTTAGCTATTAGTCTTTTACGATATGTAATTTTTATATTATATTTTTGCTACGTTTATGGCTATAACGTTGATCTTTGATCAAATAGGTTACTTTATATATTTAATTCGTTAGGGCCTAAGGGCCCCTTTTTTTTGTTCGGACGAGGCACTTAAATCCTCAAGACCGTCTCTGTCCTTATTTAGCAGATTTGAACAGCAAGATAATTGTCAGCCTGTTTGATTGACAGTTAAGTAGCCGTTAGGCTTCATTTCCTTTTTATTCAGACTCTTGTGAGTCTATATATTGTACCCAATATTGTTAATCAACATATCAATAAGAAATATATTTCATCTTTGATTAACAATGTGGTATCAGAGCAGTGTTAACTAGAAAAACTGCTCATCATTTACCTATTCAGCCATTCCAATTCAAGTCACCATGTTGGAAGATGGCAACAAGGATCAAGATCTATCAATCCAACTCGCAAACCTTCTCAAAAACAGGATTAATTCCCATCCAAAAAGCCCCAAACTTTCTGGTAATCTACTGATTAACCTCAAACTCAGCAGTCAAAATTATGCACTGTGGACCCGGATGATTCGGTTACCATAGGCGGTAAATCAATGGGCTGTTGAAACATTTAGATTCAGATCCTCCAGATCAACATGAGGAATCCTACGAACAGTGGGAACAAGACGATTTAATCATCTTCTCATGGCTGATACAGAACATGGAACCTGCACTTGCTAGCAACCTTACCAAGTTTCCCACAGCAAAAACACTGTGGGATGCTCTTGCGGTTACATATAGCAGCGGCCGAGACAAGTTGTAAACTTACAACCTTCATGTCAAGGCGAATGAAATTAAACAACACAATAATTCCCTTGAAAATTTCTCGATAACTTTACAGGGGATATGGGGAGAAATTGACCGAATCGATCCAAATCCCGTGAAATGTCCAGAAGACATTAAAGCATACATGAAAAATCAGGTCAAAACAAAAACTATTTCAATTTTTAAGTGCTCTTGATCAAAAGCATGACCCGATTAAAAGGGAAATACTCCGATGGGAGACTCTTCCTTCTGCTGAGGCGGCATATGCTGCTGTCCGAAAAGAGGCTGCTCTCAGAATATTCTGGGAGCAACTCTCAACGTAACCCAAGGCATAGCAGCAGGATTAAGTGCCACCGAAACAGAGGGAGTAGGGCTCGCAACAAAAGGGCAGAGGCGATTCGATGGGAGGAAGAATAAGGATAAATCACACCTCAAATGTACTCATTGTGGCATGATAAATCATACCAAAGAAGGATGTTTCAAACTAGTCAGTTATCCCGACCGGTGGACTAACGGACATAAGAAAAAACAACCGTAACACCGGATCCGACAAAGGGAGGGGTTCGGTAGCCACGAGCAAACCTGAAAAAGAAGACCATGGAAAGAGGTCAGGCTTTGGTGGAATTGCTTTCTTTGATGAAGAACAAGCTTTGGAAGGAGGTAACCGGATTGAGGGACTAACCTCAAATCCGCCCCATTTTTGCAACTTTAAATATTTTTCACAAACTATACTTGATCTAATGAACAAGGGGGGCGAATATAAAACCAATATCAACCATGGAGAAATTAGGGTCAACAGGAAAGGGGTCGGGTCTGTTAGTAGGTTAGAAAGAAGAAACTACAATAATATATTTACTAAAATGGATCGGATACACAGTAAAAATGATGTGGGCCGGAATAATAACAAACCTACTAATATGGGCCGGAATTATAATACATCTATTAATATGGACTTGATACGTAGGAGTAAAGCTTATGTGGGCCAGACATTATATGGACCTAATCATTTAGTAAGCAAACAGTATATGGGCCGATCTCCAGCCCATAGCTTAAAACGTAGAGGTATTTAGGCCCGCAAAATACCAAAGAAAAGGGGACGGTATAGAGGAACTAAAATAAAACCCACTTTTCTATGTGTTTTTTATAAAAATAAAAAATCCTTTTTCCTTAAAAGAAAAAATAAACGTTTCTCAAAATATGGAAATTTCAGTGCTCGACAAGCTAACATAGCTCAAAATTGCAACTAAACGAATGAGTCATGGATTCTTGACTCTGGTGCCAGTGACATCATGACCCGTGACTTATCCGATATTATTTCTGAAAAAAGGCCTAGAATCAACAACATCAAAACTGCTAATGGGGGATGTTCCTGTTAAAGGAGGAGGAACTATTGAAATTTCTCCAACTTTAAAATTAAAAAAATTGTCTTTATGTCCCATCCTTATCCCATAAACTGTTATCCATTAGTCACATTACAAAAGAGTTAAATTGCACCGTCTTGATGCATCTAACCTTTTGTATTCTTTAGGATATACGGATGGGAATGATCATTGGGCGTGGCACTGAACGATGAGGATTATATTATGTGGATGAAGTGACTCAACGTGGAAATGCTATGCTTGCTCATGGGACTACAAATAGAGAAGCCTCGCTTTGGCATAGGAGATTAGGACATCCGTCTATTAGCTACCTACATATTTTGTTTCCAAAACTTTTTCCTTCAAATAAAACTCTAAGGTGTGAGACATGTGTTTTAGGTAAAACCATAGACATACGTATAGCCTAAATAATACTAGGGTTTAGGGACCTTTTTCCTTAATACATTCTGATGTGTGGGGTCCTGCTAAGGTTAATGGGGACAAAACTTTCGTTTCTTAGTTTTATTTATTGATGATTGCACTCGTATGACATGGATCTATTTTTTGAAACATAAATATGAAGTCTTTGAAAAATTTTCTATATTTTATACTATGATACAAACTCAATTTAAAACAAATAATCAAATTCTTAGATCTGACAATGGAGGAGAATATGTAAATGACTCTATGAAACAATTTTGTCAAAACAAAGGAATCATTCATCAAAAAACCTGTAACATCCCATTTTGAGATTTCACAAGGCAGGAAAATGGAAGCCGTAGTTTGGGTCCATGATGTCAAAGACCCAAACTGCTTATACCCTTTCCATTATAATCATAACTAGATATGGAGGTAAACTCATAATATAGTTAGTGGGACTAACAACGCTAATCGAGTTGTAAGAAAGTAAAAGTTTGAGCTAAATGTGGGAAGTACCATACTACGAGGACTAAACCTGTAATTATGCCTAACTTGGCTAAATTCTTGTAAGTTTATTTTAAAATAGGGTTGGCATGTCACATGATGTAATTATAAGGGTAGATATCGGTGAAATTGGAGGTGTTTGTTGTTATTAACAAAAAACCCAATGTAGAGGGACTAAGGTTGACAATGGGGGAAAACTTGATAAAAATCTGCATTTTTATAAAGGGGATCGATATTTTGGATGGGGTTTTCATCTTTGGAGAGCTTGTGATGAACCTAACACACATACAAGCCCTAATCCAAGGTGAATTCATAATACCATGTGGTGCATGTATATATTAAAGCCAAGATTGGATGATTAGGAGGGTTTCAAGCTAAGGTATGAATTATTTAACACTAGATGATGGATTCTTGGTTAGGAAGGTATTACATGATGAAATAAGTAGAGTTCATACAAAATTGATATGTGAATCCATGTATAAATTAGTTGAAAGAGATAATTGGAACTTGTATTATATTAATCTTGTATAAATTATGCAAATAGAAGAAAATATCATAAGGTTGGAAGTGGGTGTTGGTCTTGGTGTAATCCAAGACCATTCTTAGATAGATTATTGGATATTTTGAAAAGAAAGTGATGATTTGCTATGTTTGATAACTATTGAATAAAGGGTATGTGATGTAGGTAAATAATATGATGATTGATGTTATGAGCTATGAAAGTAGGCATGAAATACTTGTACATTGAGCTTAGAATGTTGTATGCACACCAATTGTTTGATGAAATGTCTAGATGAGTATGATGTATGAATTTGTATGCAAGACTTGACAAATATGAAAGTAATGTTATAATAGATACAATTGATAGTAGGTTGACATGAGGATTGTATTAGAGAGTATTCATGTGAGAATTTATTAAATTATATGATTTGGTAAGAAGTATGCATTAGTAGTGTGTACACTTTGCTTAAATATTATGATGCACACCATGTGTTGGTTAATTGGTATGATGAATGATCTTGTATGTTAATGAGATATGAATATGATGTTTGTGGTGAAATTTGGTGGTGTTAGTTGATTTGGTACAAAATAGTGTGAAATTAGTCACTTTTGACAGCCCTAGATAGTGATCTTGTAAATGGCATATCTCATTCGTTATTAGGAGTTAGAAGACGAGTCTTATATCGTTGAAAAGCTTGTTACACATATTACATTTCATATTTAGTCATAAGAAGTTGATTCTGAGTTGTAGTGGGTCAAAACAGCATCTAAAGTTAACATTTCAGTTTTGACAGCAAAACTGTTTGGTCAAAATTATGTTTCTGATCTGATCTTAAAACATTCATATAAAATCATAGATAATCCTTAGGAGGTGTTCTTTATATTCTTGGAAAGGTCTTTGAATGAGGCACATTTGGTATTTGATAGTCAAGATCTGATTCCGAGGTTTAGAAGGGGAAAAACGACCTTGAACAGCAGCTGCGCAGAAAATCGCTGCACGTTTATAATGTAATCTTTAATAAGAAAAGGTGTAAGAATGTACACGCTTGTAGTAGTCTTGGAGTACGGATTGTAGGGAATGAATATCGTATTATGTGGCATTCAAAAAGTGTCTAAAACACTTACCAACTAGTTCATGCAAGTATTTTAACTAACGGGTCGAACGGGTAGTATATGGAAAGACTTATTGAATAGAACTAGTTGTTGAATGTATTGATATTGTCATGTTTGAATGATGTAGAATGAGTACTAATGTTTAAATAGGTAAGTTCCAAATTAGTATTCTAACACGGCATGTTGACTTGAAAATAAGCTAGGTACAAGAAGCTTAAAAGTCAACGGGTCAAGTGGATATGATCTCGAGCTAGGTGAAAAGCTTGGGACTATAAGTCAAACGTGTATAAGGCGAAAACACTCCTACGGGCAAAGGTAAGTGACTTATGATGCAAACTCTTGGTTTAGTAATTTTATGCCTATGTATAAATATAGAATGGGAACAAGTATCAAATGGTAATTTATAACAAGGTAAGCAAATTGATGTTGTTGGTGAATTGGTATAGTTCACCATACAACAATGAAAGTAGTTGGGATAAATGAGCAACAAAGATAAAATGAAGTGAGGTAATTAAGCATGATACAAACCCAACATTAACAAGTATGGCATAAGAATGAATGGTAAAATGTACGGATTGATATGTGTGTGTGTATATAGATGGCTACATTTTATCATGGGTTTAGCTATTTAGATTGAATTGTATAGTTATGCAAGGTCACACAAATGGTAAACTGTTTGGTAAGTAGAGTTATTACACGTCGGGTGATTGTGTAATAGAATGTGTGCATGGGTGCTTATGCCCGGTATATGTGATGGTGTTTTGTATGTAAAGGTTGGTCGTTATGTGTAGATCGAGTATAGGTTCGGAAACGTCATGTTTATCCTAGACAATACACCAAGGAAGAATAGTATGACGGCTCAAGATAACTTGTACATGAGATTTGTACGTGCGTGTGTATTGTATTGTTACTAATCTTTTTGTTATGAGGATCGTAATAAAGATGCAGGTATGTAAGCATGAATATATGAAAATTGGAGGATAGGATCCGGAGACCGGATCCGAACTTGCAAAAAGGCGTTTGGATATTTATTAAGTATTATTGATGTTATTTCCATATTTTGAAAATTTGCATGAAGTCACTTAATGAACTAATGAAATGGTTATGTGGTAGTTGCAGGTTGTCTAGTCTAGCTCACAAAGCAAGAAATGGTTGGAGGTCGAGTGAGGACGCGGATTGGATGGGGTCGCGGTCACGTAAACTAATAAAGATGAGTTATATTTGATGTAATAACAAATAATAAAAGATGAAACACCTATAATATCTTGTAGCTATGGATTCCAAACATAAGAGAATATTTTTATAAAGCAAGAAATTTTCTAATTCGAATTTCCGCTGTGTATTTTCAGTTTGAAAGGTTTAGTGTGTTTCAAAACCTGCCCCTACACCCCTGAACAAAATGGTACTGCCGAACAGAAAAACCGTATCCTCTTAGAAATAACACGTGCCTTCTTAATTGAGTCTCAAGTTCCCGCATCGTTCTGGCCAGAAGCTGCTGCGATTGCCACGTATTTA
This sequence comes from Ambrosia artemisiifolia, assembly GCA_032199755.1. Taxonomy (NCBI): domain Eukaryota; kingdom Viridiplantae; phylum Streptophyta; class Magnoliopsida; order Asterales; family Asteraceae; genus Ambrosia; species Ambrosia artemisiifolia. The sequence goes on along the minus strand of CM063528.1, from coordinate 38,354,216 downwards.
ATAAATCGTCTTCCAACTAAAGCTCTCAACCTTAAAACTCCCATTCAAGCCCTTTATAATATCTTCAAAATCCCTCCTCCTCTCACTTTACAACCAGGTGTCTTTGGGTGTATTGTCTATCCTCATATCCCCAAAACATGATCGAGGTAAACTAGGACCCTATGCAGAAAAATGTGTCTTTGAAGGATATGGCATTGATCAAAAGGGGTATCAATGCTACAGTCCAAAACGTCGACATATGTACACTACCCTTGACTGTGATGTCCTCCAAACCGAATATTTCTATACTAGCCAAAGCAGTGGTCAGGGGGAGAGAAAACATAGTGATCCACTAGATTGGCTAGTATTGATTCCCTCATCTGTTAGCAGGGAACATCACAATAGCCAACAAGAATCTCCTACGTCTCCACAAACCCAACAAGAATCTCCTACGTCTCCACAAATCCAACAAGATTCGACTATGTCTCCACAGCCTGTCAGTGCTACTAACCAAGTATCTCCTCCTTGTTCTTCCTAAGAAGAAAATCAAAATAATGAACCTCAAACCACTGAAAACGAGGAACCCCAAAGTCCTCCTGGTATAACTAGTCATAATGATTTTTCTAATCATATGTCTAACAATGAAATTCCAGGAGAGCAGGAGGAACAAGAGGAATTAATACTAGAAGAACAACGAGAAACAACTGAGAAATATTTGTTACCTTCAAGAGCCAACAGAGGAGTACCTCCAAAACGATATTCACCGGGAAAAGAGACAAGATCAACTAGATATCCCATGGCAAATATGGCCGATGGAAATTTTTCTAAAGAAGCTAAAGCTTTCACAACTGCCCTCCTTAATGAACAACTTCCAAACACTGTGGAACAAGCCTTGGAATCCAAGGAATGGAGACATGCTATGGAAACAGAATTGGACGCGCTTATGAAAAACAAGACTTGGGAAAAATGTGTTCTTCCCTCAGGCAAGAAACCTGTTGGGTGTCGGTGGGTCTTCACCATTAAACATAAACCAGATGGAACCATAGAAAGATATAAAGCTCGGCTTGTAGCCAAGGGATACACACAAACATATGGAATCGACTATTATGAAACATTCTCTCCTGTAGCTAAGATCGATACAATTCATGTCCTCTTATCTATTGCTGCAAATGAAGGATGGCCTCTTCATCAATTCTATGTTAAGAATGCCTTCCTTCATGGAAGCTAGAGGAAGAAGTATATATGGAAGCACCCCCGGTTTCAAAGGTGACTTCAAAAACCAAGAAGTGTGCCGGTTAAAAAGGACCCTCTACGGTCTTAAACAATCTCCACGAGCCTTGTTTGGAAGATTTGCCTTAGCTATGAAAAGATACAGGTTCAAGCAAAGCAACTCTGATCACACCTTATTTCTCAAACGAAGAGGTAAACTCGTAACTTTTTTAATTCTATATGTTGACGATATGATTATTAAAGAAAATGAGAAAGAAGAAATGGATAAGTTGAAAGCAAATCTATTCAGTGAATTCGAGATGAAAGATCTAGAAAAACTGAAGTACTTCCTTGGAATTGAAGCCCTGAGATCAAAACAAGGGATCTTCATATGTGAAAAGAAATACATCCTTGACCTTCTTGCCAAAACCGGATTGATTGACTGCAAGCCAACGGATACACCAATGATGACCAATCAGAAACTCCACATGGAAGGAGCAAAATTGGCAGATAAAGGAAAATACCAGTGCCTAGTGGGCAAACTCATATATCTCTCACACACTCGTCCAGATATTGCATGTGCGGTGGTAGTTGTTAGCCAATTTATGCACCAACCCCAAATTTACCACATGGATGCTGTACAAAGAATTGCAGGTACCTCAAAAGGGACTACCAGCTATGGGATTCTCTCCCAACCAAACAAACACTTGAAGATTCAAGCCTACACCGATGCCGACTGGGCAGGAGACCAACAAGACCGGATATCTACATCAGGATACTTTACATTAGTTGGAGGGAATTTGGTTACTTGGAGAAGTAAGAAACAAAAGGTGGTTGCTCTATCTAGTGCTGAAGCTGAATTTCGAGGTCTTATGGGTACGCAAACTTCTAACTGAGATTGGATTTGTTCAAAAAGAGGCAAGCAAGATCGTGTGTGACAATAAAGTAGCTATACAAATCTCTGAGAACCCTGTCCATCATGACCGTACAAAGCACGTAGAAATCGACAGTCATTTTATCAAAGAAAAACTTGAAAACAGAACTATACAACTCCAGTTCACTCTGTTAGAAGATCAATTAGCAGACATACTTACAAAATCCGTCAACGGGAGCCTTCATAACAATTGCCTACACAAGTTGAGCATTGGGAATCCCACTACTCAACTTGAGGGGGAGTGTTAGAAAGTATATCAACATAGGATCAGAGAAAGTCTCATCATTTCCTTATTTAGCAGATTTGGACAGCAAGATAATTGTCACCCTGTTTTATTGACAGTCATGTACCCGTTAGGCTTCATTTCCTTTTTATTCCGATTCTTGTGAGTCTATATACTGTACCCAATATTATTAACCAACATATCAATAATGTTAGACATAACATCTTGATTTCTATATTATCCTAAGTTATATGTTTATCCTAAGTATTATTAGTTGGTTAGTTATATGGCGGTTATAAGCCAACCATCACGTCGGTTATGGGAAGGTTCATGACACCCTTTCATTATGTATAAATAGGACATAACCCCTCATTTGTAACTAGAATGTTTGATCAATAAAGATACATCTTTTACATTCTCTTTATTCTCTCTCAATCCCACATTTGGTATCAGAGTGGTAAGATCCTGGACAACCTGTGAAGAAGAAAACTGAGTGAGTCGGTGTCGCAACGAAGAAGATCGAGTGATTCGATCATAAGAAGAAAGAAAAATGAAGTTGTTCGTGAAGAATCAAAAGAAAAGAAATCGAGTGATTCGATAATAAAGAAACAAGAATTCCATCCTCTGTTTTCATCCGAAAAACAGAGAAAATCACAAAAACGTCTTTACGGAGATTTAGGTTTATTGGCCAACCAAAGAACGATAAGAAAGATCACTACTCATAAGATTATAACCATTACTGGGAAGAACAGGCCAGAAGGAAGATTCCGACAAGAACACACAATTCTGGCGTGACACTGGGAAGATAGAAACAGAATTCAAAACGCTAATGAACGATTAAATGGTTATATCTTACCCTGCCCTCAATCCTTAGAACAATCGAATACACAAAAAAAATTAATCCGATTCGAAAGATTAAATCACCGGTCATCCCTGTTCTTTGATAAACAAAAATATATTTTCCCGCCAAAATTTCGCTTGCAGAAGCAAGACCGGGATCAACTTCTATCGATTATCAGATCTTAAAAGGAGTGTTTTCAGAATCAAATTTCAAAAACCGTCAAGGATCAAAGTTTTCACTTTCTGTTTCGAAAGAAGAACCGAAACTTAAAAAAAACGTATTCGATCATATTTTCTGATAGGAGTTCAAATCAAAATTTTATTGTGGAACAAAGATTATTGATCGTTCCAACAGATTGTATCAAAATAAAAAGGGTTAGTTTTGATCGATTGGGCAGTAGTTATTTTTTTTTGTGAAGAAGGAGTTTGACTTTTTAGAAGTCAACACAAACTTTTAAGAAACAAAATCAGTTTTCAAGTTTACTGATTTTATTTTTTGTTAATAAAAGGAAGTCAAAGCTTTTTAAGAAAACAAATCAAATTGTGAGGATTTGTTTAAAATTTTTAAGGATCAGTTTATAAAAAAAGAAGGAAAATAGTATACTGTTCAAATAATTTGGAGGATTTTTTAAAAAAGGTCAAAGAAGAGTTGACTTTAATATTTTGGAACATTTGATATTCAAAGTTTTTACATAAACAACAAAGTTTTAATATTTTGTTCAAAGCCTTACAAAACTATTAAACTTTGTTAAATAAAAAATATTTTCAAAGAATATCATAGTTATTTTGACAAAACGAAAGGTCAAAAATAACGAGTTCCAAAGAAGTGTTGGGTAGTCCATATTAGATTTGGACAATTGGGACGAAAAATAAAAACAAAAGTCCACAAACTACTCCCATTAAACCCATAATGACGAAAGAAGGGAACGTCACAAAGGACACACTTACGTTTAGCCTCCAAACCCCGATATTAATATATACAAATTACACGATTTGGGCTGTTTGTGTAAAGGCAATATTGAATGCCAACAACCTTCGGGAAGTAGTGGAACCCACAGAAGGAGCAAATGTAGACGTCAAGAAAGACAGGACAACGATTGCCTATCTATTTCAAGCAATTCCAGAAGATATGGTAATGCAAGTAGCATCACATACTACAACCAAACACATATGGGAAGCATTAAAGACGAGACATATTGGAATTGATCGAGTCCAAAAAGCAAGACTTCAATCATTACACAGAATTGGAGATGTTATCAATGAGAGAGACAGAAACAATAGACCAGTTTGATGGTAGATTAAGTGCGTTAAATACAAAGTCAAAGGCCAGGGATCAAAGTTCAAAGAACTTATTATGGTACGTAAATTATTGGACTCAGTACCTGACAAGTTTTTACAAATTATTGCATCAATAGAACAATACTCCGATATGGAAACCATGACACTTGATGAAGCAATCGGTAGACTAAAAGCTTATGAAGAGCATCTTCGATCTAGAGATGAAAGAAATCATAGAAATGACTATGATAAACTTCTACTTGCACAATAAAAAATAAAGATCAGTCAAGAAGGACAAAGAGATTTTAATCGAAGTCGTGATAAAATCAATAATAGAAAAGATGATAGATGAGACAAGTTTCAAAGGACACATGGTCAAAGTCATGAAGACAAACACCAAGAAGAAACAAGCACAAAGGATAAGTCTCAACCCAAGTGCTACCGATGTGAGAAAATTGGACATTATGCCTATGAATGTCCAAATAAACAACGTAAAAGAAGAGCGGACAACTAATCATGTGGTATGATTAAATAAGAATATCCGCGTGATACGGAAACAACCTATGATGGGTACAATGGCGAAATTGAGTGAGTGGATCAAAAGCAAGAAGTTGGGTTATGTGATGTGATCAAAATAAAGAATCAGTGTGTGAGCCACTACAGATGTAACAGTACTGAGTTCTGAGAAGATTAACATGGACCATTGTATGACACCCTAGGCAAATCCCACATCGGCCGTGGCCAGGAGAGATCCTTGGTTCATAAGTAATCCAAAGCCTCTTAAATCACCAACGCGTTTTGGGCTTAATGTTAGTGGATGAGAGGAGAACTCCACAGTTAAGCGTGCTCAGGTGGGAGTAGTACTAGGATGGGTGACCTCCTGGGAAGTCTCCACCAAGGCAACCAAAAACAAATCCGTGAGCTCTGGATGGGCAACCCATCGGGGCAAAGCGGACAATATTGGTGGTAAGAGAGGCCGGATGTTACAAATGCTATCAGAGCCACTCCTGTGCCGTTCGGGATGGTGGGGCAAACCTCATCGAGGATGATGAGTCCCTAAGGGGGGGTGATTGTAACAGTACTGAGTTCTGAGAAGATTAACATGGACCATTGTATGACACCCTAGGCAAATCCCACATCGGCCGTGGCCAGGAGAGATCCTTGGTTCATAAGTAATCCAAAGCCTCTTAAATCACCAACGCGTTTTGGGCTTAATGTTAGTGGATGAGAGGAGAACTCCACAGTTAAGCGTGCTCAGGTGGGAGTAGTACTAGGATGGGTGACCTCCTGGGAAGTCTCCACCAAGGCAACCAAAAACAAATCCGTGAGCTCTGGATGGGCAACCCATCGGGGCAAAGCGGACAATATTGGTGGTAAGAGAGGCCGGATGTTACAACAGAACTAAGCTAAAAGATGTTAGTTGAAGATCATGGTGTATGAGGCAACCATATAAAGAAGAATCGCGTGATACGATCAAAGCCATGAAGGAATTGATAAAGAACGAGACCTGTGTGACTCAGATCATCCAAGAAAAGTTGTGAAAACAAAGTTGTGTGAAGCAACAATCTAAACCAAGAAAACTATGAAAGTCGTTTGTGTGAAACAAACAAAGAAGTGTAAATCTAGCTAATCATCCGCGTTTGATTCTAATCAGCAAATTGTGTGAGACAATTAAAGGAAAAGTAAAAGGTAAGAGAATTTGTGTGATACAAATCAAGCTATGAAGGAAGGAGTTAAAGAAGCATGAAAGAAGAAATCAAGAATTAGGGGGGAGAATGTTAGACATAATATCTTGATTTCTATATCATCGTAAGTTATATGTTTATCCTAAGTATTATTAGTTGGTTAGTTATATGTTGGTTATAAGCCAACCATCACGTCTGTTATGTGAAGGGTCATGACACCCTTTTATTATGTATAAATAAGACATAATCCCTCATTTGTAATTAGAATGTTTGATCAATAAACATACATGTTTTCCATTCTCTGTGTTCTCTCTCAATCTCACAAATAAGAAATATATTTCATCTCTGATTAACAATATGTTGTATTGATTAACTTTCTCCAACTTTTGGTTCTTTCAATCTTGTTTTACAAATTAGGTTGGTAACAAGGGCAGTGTTGTAACAAACCGGGTAAAAAAAGAAATATTATTTATTTTTTTCAATCCACCGTTAAAATCATTATCCGTGCCTAGACTTTCACTAACAGATCCTATCTTTCACCAACATGTTCATCCGTTGGTAATACTCATAAAACTTGGTGTTAATTCTTTTTTACACATGTGATGATTTGATTTAATCAGTTTCTTTTTAATGATCAAACTCTATCTTTAAGAGTATGCTTAAAAAACATAACTTTTATTAAAAAAAAAAAAAAAAGATAAGAAAAGGGCCTTTGTTTGTCATTGCTTTATGTCACTTGTTTTAGAAAAACAAAAATTTTTAAATAAAGATGTAGTAGAGAAAAATAAGCTTGTGAAAGCTTTGTGTCATAAAAATACCAATCAAGAAGTTTATCTGTATTTTTAATAAATCAACAAAATTGGCATTAAAGTTTATTGGTAGCAATGGAAGACAACACATGGAGCCTTATCCAATACTGTACTGAAGTTTAGTCTTGTCCACACAAATTTAATCATTTAACTCCTTTGCATCATCTTCACTATTAGATAGTATATCAGATTAGGGTTTTGGTAGTATGAGCCCATGGGCTTAGTTAGGTTTTTAGGGTTCATTGTGATCTCTATATATTGTAACCTAACTATTCAGTAATATCAATTCAGTATTTCTATTATCTTTCATGGTATCAGAGCCTTAAGGTTCTGGTTACTTTTTTTTTCCTCGCCCACGCCACCACAAAAATACAAACCCTAGCCGTCACCTCTTAAAGAAAAACCCTAGACAGGGCGGCGTGCCTTATGTATTATGACTTGGCGAGAAGTGTTGCGGGAGAGTTCTTTTTTGTGTTGGAAGATAAGATGGATGTTTATGATAGGAATGCAGCCTTGGAAAAGCTGCATCATGTTTCTTTTATTCATGAACCTTATGTATTATGCAGAAAGTTTAAATCATTACAAAGAACTAGATGCTTACGAACTTTCTTAGCCATGCCAATTGCAAGGTTAAGTAGTTGGGACAAGTGTTCCCTATCGAACATGGTTCTTGTCAAACTACTTCCAGATCTGCAGTTCCTAAGGGTGCTAAGTCTAGCTAACTATGCAATTAAAGAGGTGCCAGAATCCATTGGTAGTCTCAAACATTTACGGTATCTCAATTTTTCAAACACTTCTATCAAATGCTTACCTGAGCAAGTAGGTGATCTTCTTAATCTACAGAGCTTGCTGTTGTCTGGTTGTGACGACTTACATACCTTGCCAAATAGTGTTGTAAAGTTAATAAACCTACAACACCTTGACATCACCGATACTCCAAAATTGAATGAGTTTCCGTTGGGATTTGGTGGGTTGACAGGTCTACAAACGCTATCCAAAGTCATTATTGGAGGATCTGGTAAGTTTATAATATCAGATTTGAAGGGATTTTTGCATCTTCATGGTCAGCTTTCCATTGAGGGACTGCACAACGTGAAAAACGCAAGTCACGCAAAAGAGGCGAACTTACAACCAAAGAAGGGTATATGTGATTTGCAGTTGAAATGGAGTAATGTCTTTGATGATTCTCGAAGTAAATTAACCGAATATGAAGTACTTGAAGGGTTAAGGCCTTTTGAGAAATTGAGAAGCCTCAAGATTTTTTACTACAACGGAACAAAGTTTCCTAGTTGGGTTGGGGATCCTTCATTTGATTGCTTAACTCAAATTACATTAACAGGTTGTAGAAATTGTGAATGTTTACCAACACTTGGACATCTACAGTCACTTCAAAAACTATGTGTCAAAAGCATACACGAGTTAGACAGAGTGGGGGGTTATGAGTTTCTTGGACATAATAACTCTTGTGATGGTATTGCATTTCCAGCACTCGAAGTATTGGAATTTAGAGATATGCGGAATTGGAAGGAATGGTCAACTAGTGTTGGTGAGAAGCATAGGACGTTTCCTTGTCTTCGTGAGATATATATAGAAGGTTGTCCGAACCTTGATGTAGTGGTAATCGATTCGATACCGTCACTTCGGGTTTTGCATCTATCTAGGTGTTCTGTAGTGGTGTTAAAAAGTATGATCAGTGTTTCTTCATCAATTGCTAGATTAGAAATAAGTGATATTAAAGGACTTACTCAGCTACATGGAGAAATTTTAGAGCATCTTGGGGCAGTTGAATATCTAAAAATGTCATATTGTAGTGAGCTCACATACTTGTGGGAATTAGAAGCAGCTGCATGTGAGATAATGAAGAGTTTACAGAAGCTGGAAATAAGTGGCTGTAAAGAACTGGTATCATTGGGGGAGAAAGAGGCGCATTTAGGGATTAGCATGGAATCTCTTACAGAAGTGACTATTCGAAGTTGCCAGAGACTGAAGAGTTACATGTGTCCAGATAGAATTGAGAAGTTGTCAATAAGTAATTGCCCTTTAGTTACAGTTACTGATGTCCTCCCATCCACTCTGAAGTTTCTTGACATTAGTGGGTGTGATAATCTGGAGGTAAGATGGTCTCCCATCAACAGCTTGCCATTACTTGAATCTCTTGACATTCATGAAATGCCCAATATGCGGTTGTTTCCAGGAGGTTGCTTATCTTATCTTATGGTTATGGTTTTCTTCCATCTCTTTGCTTGAAAGCACTTACTATCTGTAATTGCAAGAACCTGAAATCATTTCCTTATGAGCAATTGCAAAATCTCACATCTCTGGAACAAATGTACATAACTGATTGTCCAAGGCTGGATTTCCCCTTTCCGAGTGGTTTGTGGCCTCCTAATTTAAGTGTTTTAAGAATAGGAGGGTTAAAGAAGGACATTTCAGAGTGGGGGCTGCAAAATTTCCTAACCTCACTTGTTGAACTAGAGTTAGATGGTAAAAACTCAGATGGAGTGGTTTCATTTGCAGCAAAGGGAGAAGAAGATAAGAGTGGTTCATCATCATCTTCATCTTTTCTTCTTCCATCATCTCTTACTTACACTACATCTATATGATTTTAAGGAGTTGGAATCAGTTTCAGAGGGCCTGCAACACCTCACCTGCCTTCAACATCTTAGTATATGGTATTGCCCAAAGGTTAGAGATCTTAGTATATGGTTTTCTAACCTCAGTAGCACCACTGGTCGTCGCAGCTCCCATGCAAACCACCGCAGCACCGCTGAGCAATCTTCTTAGCCTCAGTAGCACCACTGGTCGTCATAGCTCCCGTCCAAACCACAGCAGCATCGCTGAGCAATCTTCTTAGCCTCAGTTAGTAATAGAAGTATGAATTTTGTTAAGCATTTTATCACAAAAGTATAAGATCAAAAGCTATGATGGTAACAAATTTCAACACTTAAAAGACTGATATTTCACTATATTTAATGAGATTGTAATGGGTCAAAAAAGAGTTATTTTGGAACGGTTCGGATGGGGCCAACCCACTAAAACTTCTTTGTCTGTTCTTTCCTTGGTTTTACAAGTAAATACGTTTTAGGTATGGTGGAAAAGAACTATATTCTTACAATCAGATTCTAAATACACAACAGATACTAGCTGTGAGCATCAACTTATTAGCCATAACAGCATTTGACACCATATGACACTCATCATTGCAATCATTGTTGACTCTTTAACAACCCAACTGTCAGCACCAACTTATTAGCCATAACAGCATTTGACCCAACAACATTTGTCTCTTGACAGTTACCGCCACATTATCGCAGTTTTCTACGAGCATTTGACCGAACAACATTTGGCTTTAACAGATTCGTTTACTGTTCACGTATGACACTCATCATTGCAATCCCTTTTGACTATTGATGAAAGTTGACTTTTTATGATAATTGACTTTTGACTGCTGTCAACCTTTAACAAATTTTGTTTGCGAAACTGTTGACTTTTCCAAATCCACATCCAGCTGTCCACAAACATCCAGTTATTGGCAACATTGAACCAGAAGTAGTCGCGTATCAGCAGCTCGGAACCCGGATCTCAGCATAGCATAAGTTCATAACTATCAAAACACATGATTGTTAACTGCATTTTACTCATTGCGTCCCTCTTTCAGTTGGCACTCGTTTGACCGTAATCTATGCTGGACTGCAATTGCGCTTTCACTGTTACAGCATTAACACCCATATCAGCCATTGACCCACAAACAGTTGACTTTTTACAGTTTTGACTCAAACTGGTGAATTAGGAAACCTTACAGCTATGTGAATACTGGACCAGAGAAGATGGAATTGCAGCCAAAACAAAGCTCGTCAGTCCTACCAGAAACCAGCTTTTAGACCGATGAACCCGTTACAACCCTAACCGACCTAATGCTAACGGTCCAGTTCTCAGTTTTCATTTATCCCTGTCTTTCATTGGTTCGGATCCTGGTCTGGGTATGAATCGTTGCTCACTCTTAGACTATTGTCAGTTATGTTTATGAATTGAAATCAGTCCTCAAACCAGAACATCGTTCTTTGATAATATATCTTGTAGGACTTCATTGCTCAAAATCATCAATAATCAAGTTGATTGAAATCAATTCAAGGACTTCATTAACTGCATGTGATTCAATACTTCTGTTGATGTAAATATCACATATTAGCCGTCAATTCCTTTTCAACAATAAAATACAACACATCTCTCACCTAGACCCTAAACTTCCTGTGAAACATAGCAAACTGACAATTAGCTCTCAAATTGTCAGGATCTTTTTAAATGAATGATATGAGTCAAAATAATATAGAAAAGTGATTAAAAGTTAGTTGATAGTTAAGGGTGTAATAGTGATTTTCCATGTTGTAATATTTGACTATAAATAGTCAAAGAGTCTGTATTGTTAGTCAGTTATGATAATAAGCAGATTTTCCTTCTAAACTCTCTTCAATGACTATTATACCCTTAACTATCAACTAACTTTTAACCACTTTTCTATATTATTTTGACTCATATCAATACATCCCCCTCTGAACATTCTTGTCCTCAAGAATGATTGTGGAAAGAAAATTTACCAATGCCAACATAGAACCACAACTACTTAGACTATCATAGAAGAACTTATTTCCATTAGTGAATGTTGCACACCTCAATATTACTGCAGCCTCATTGTAGCTTCTATCTGCAGCCTTATTGTTGTTAGAAGTTTAGTAATCAAGAAATTATGTTAATTAAGAAAGTCATAAAAGGTTGACTTCAGAAAGTCAAACCTCACAGGAAAAAGGCGCCAAAACTGAACCATTGCGTATGTTTGTTTAAAGTCATGTCGGTTAGTTTGTAAACGGTTAAATAACCGTCAAGTACCTTGGGTATAAATACCCTCATATGTGTATCATTTATTTGTGTGGGATAATATTGTTAGTTTGCATATTGTTCAAATTCTCTCACTCTCTGTTCCTTTGCGAGTCACTGCACATCTTGTGCATACTCAATACTCAATGTTCATCCTATGTTAAACCAAGTCGTATAGATGCAGAAACAGGGCTGAATTCGAACATGGTATCAGAGCGCCATGTTAAAGATCCTGGGAAGAAGAAGAAGTAGCCTGCGAAGAGAAAGACCCGATCCCCTGTTTTCGCAAATATTAATCGGTACATCAAAGAGAAATAAGAAACGAACATCAGAGATTGTTTGTTCAAATCAGACTTGGTTATCATCATCAATCAATCAGAAGAAGATGCAGTCAAAGGCCATAACAGTTTTTAAAAGATCAAAACGGTGTGAAACCGTTTCCGGCAAAAAATTCCGGTAAGGCAGAAAAGAAGATTTTTGATCAAGAACCATTTCAGAACAGAAAGGAAGTGTTCAGTGAAGGGTTTTAAAGACGCAGAGGCGTTACCCGAAAAGAATTCGATACAAGGCAGAAGGCCCCGAGAAGTCGAATATAAAGGATGCAATTAGAAGAAGAAGAAGATGGACTTGGATGTTCTCCATCTTTCCCTCATCGCTTTAAGACCAGGCAGGTCAGAAGGAAGCGTTAGACGATCAGAGGATCAAAGGGATTAGTCGTGAAGACTTAGTATGCATCAAAGTTTAGAAGATATTAAAGAATGGTTCAAGATCAATCGAAAGAAAGAAGAGAAGGACTGCACAACGAGGATGAACAAGAACAGAGTACAGATCATCATTTCTTGATTAGGGGAGTGATTGTTAGAAGTTTAGTAATCAAGAAATTATGTTAATTAAGAAAGTCACAAAAGGTTGACTTCAGAAAGTCAAACCTCACAGGAAAAAGGCGCCAAAACTGAACCATTGCGTCTGTTTGTTTAAAGTCATGTCGGTTAGTTTGTAAACGGTTAAATAACCGTCAAGTACCTTGGGTATAAATACCCTCATATGTGTATCATTTATTTGTGTGGGATAATATTGTTAGTTTGCATATTGTTCAAATTCTCTCACCCTCTGTTCCTTTGCGAGTCACTGCACATCTTGTGCATACTCAATACTCAATGTTCATCCTATGTTAAACCAAGTCGTATAGATGCAGAAACAGGGCTGAATTCGAACAATTGTAGCCTCAATATTACTGCATTTGTAATTTCCATGTAACTCAATATTACTGCATTTGTAATACTCTTTAACTCTCCAAGTTTCTTTTTCACTTCTGAGCCGTCTCCACTATCTTTAGAAGCTATTAAACAAGTCTCTATGTACCGCCTTCTTACCAATTTGTGAGCAATAGATGAATTCCTTACACACTTTTCAAACCCTTTTTGAAAGAGCCATTTTGAAGCCATTTTGACCCACTTCCGCTTGGGTTTCCAACCAGTATCTACCCACTTTATTAACTTCTCATTAGTAAAACCATCTTGATCAAGTAACTACCATGAGTTATCATCTTAGTAAAAGAATTAACAGCCACATAATCATCTCTTATAGTCCAATGGTTGCTCTTATCGAATTCCTTCCTTATTCAATTCACTCTCCAATCCATTCATTTGGTTTTCTATCCTAGTAAAATTGTCACACCCTCAAAATCCACTTGCGGAGTTTTACCGCGAGGCGCATGACAAACCAGGATCCAAGTCAATGATCACAATAAACAATACTAAATGAATTTCAAAAACATAGTTTAAAAACCCCAAACATCAGCGGAAGCTAAATATCGTTACATAACCAAAGTAAAACAAAATCTTCAATGTTCAAAGACCATGCGACCCTAACTAGACGCCGTGCAGACGCGTGCGCCCTAGTTCCATTGTGCTACCTTAGCGACCTGAGAAAACATGTAAGAGTTTACGTCAGCACAAAAATGCTGGTGAGTTTACAGGTTTGTAATCAAAGTTCCAAGTTCAACCTGTCCATACTATAACAATTGTAAACCAAGTACGCTAGCTAGGCGCATGTTCCATTACTACTACGATTGGAAAACCATTACTAACTCGCAAACCAGTTGTTGTGCCCGAATAGTAAACCTGTTCCTGTTTGAGACAATATGCACCCGCCCGGCCCTCCAAGCCGACGGGTGGGGTTGGTCACTCCCAATAGCGCTATTCACATTTCCCCGTTGTGCAAACCAGCACATTCATGGTTCCCCCCGGGACTTCCAAAGATCGTATAGTAAACCGTTTGAAAACCCATAGTATGACAGTTGTTACCAAATAGTTGTTTAACACATGTTTTCTCCCCCAAAAGTGAAAACCAAGTAAAGTGGGGTCGTAAACTCACCTTAGGTTGCGTTACTTCAGATAACAGAATAAGTCAACAAGCTATGCTAGCCCCGTAAAGCGGCGACCTAACATATGACAGTTACAAGTACTTAGACTAATAACCCGTAGGTTAGTTAGTCCCTAGATGTCCAGACCATAACCAAGTTTGTTTGAAAACACGTTTACTGTTAACCTGACCAAACGTACAAGACTCGACATCCCATTGGTGACCCGAGACTTCCCGTGTTACACTAGTATTCACAAACACATAATCATGCAGTCACACTTAACATACGTTAAAGTCCAACAAGTTCTAGCACATAGTTCAATTAACACATTATTGACCCGAACACATGTTACCGAGTTATTAGACATGTTACGGGGTTCCTAGCATGTTCCTAGGTGTCAAAACGGGTCTCGAAATGCTAAAATATACTTACAGCAGCAGTACAGGTGATTAGGAAAAGTCAACTGGCAATTATGTTGGTCAACAGGCAATTAGGAATGCTAATCGCCTATACATTAGGCGATTAGGGTCATGTGGTATGCTAATTTTTGAGTTTGTAGGCGATTAGGGTCATGTGACATGCATTTCAGAACTTATTAGGCGATTAGGGTCATGCAACATGCAAAAATAAGCCTTATTAGGCGATTAGCATGCTAATCACCTAAGGTGTAGGCGATTAGCCCCTTCTGGTACTAATCGCCTATCCCTTAGGCGATTAGCCCTGCTAATTGCTACCTGCAGGTCTGTTCCGGTTTTTCGCGTTTAACACTCCAAATCAAACCTAGAACGTGTGGAAACCTCCAATATCAATCAAACAAGTATCCCAAACATGTTTAAATCAAAATACATCGTTTAACCTTGTTCTAGCAGTCCTGGATGCAACCACGTTTCTAAAACATAACACAAGTATCATGTAATCATCTCATTAACATGCGTAAACATAACCTAATGAACAATCAATCAGATTTCCACATCATACCATCATCATAAATTAGTAACTACCCTAATATCATGTTAACAACCCTTCTTGAATCTCAAAAATCCTATCTTTTAATTAAAACATACACATACAACATGCATAATCTCTAGAAATCATATAATAACGATTATCAATGATTTTCAGAAGACACAAGTGTTTATGAACAGGTCTGGACCATTAGGGATTCAATAAAAACATTAGTAAAGATTGCATGGATGAAAACCACACCTTAAGATTATGATTGATTGATGAAATAGGCTTGAAAACAAGTTGTTTGATCCAAAATCGTGTTCCAGAGGTTGTGTGGGTGTTGGGACGAGTTGTGGGGCGACTAGGGTTGATATTATGATGTTTAGGAGGTCAAGTATTGTATTTATAGTTGTTTTTAGTCGCAACCCACGTTGCAGGCGATTATGGTTCAGTTGCAGGCGATTAGGGTTGCTAATCGCCACCCCCTTAGGCTATTAGCCCCCTAATCGCCTAAAGGAAGCTGCTAATCGCCCCCTGGTATATGCTACTCGCCACCTAGCAGCCTCCCTATAGGCGATTAGCTCACCCTAATCGCCTATAGGGTATGGTTCCAAGTATTTTGCGCGTTAAACCCCGTTTTAACATATGTTAACACATTTTCACATACCGACAAGTCACATAATGATTGTAAACACATAACACTTGCAAATAAACACATTCACACTCGTTCACCAATTCCCGGGACTCGAGACTTGCATGTTCCCTACGCTTTGACGATTCTCTGAATCGTCACCCCTTGTACACTTGGTTAGTGACTGACATCTAACGATCCTCTAGGCCAACATCTAATGATTCCCTAGACTCACATAACAGTTCCCGAACCATAACCCGACTCAACTAACCCAGTTAAGTACAGAATACGCGTGACTCGCTAAGGTAGACTTTAATCTAGACGACGTTGTTAACCTGAATTTGCCGGGTGTCACATCATCCCTACGTTAAAAGAATTTTCGAACGATCCTCTAGGCCAACATCTAATGATTCCCTAGACTCACATAACAGTTCCCGAACCATAACCCGACTCAACTAACCCAGTTAAGTACAGAATACGCGTGACTCGCTAAGGTAGACTTTAATCTAGACGACGTTGTTAACCTGAATTTGCCGGGTGTCACAAAAATTCACTTGGTTTTCAATTCCAAATCTGTTAAAAAATTCACCAACCCTATTATCATCAACTAAACTTTTTCTCGTGTTGACCTTTTTACCATAAATCACCTTTTTATTCTCTTCCTTGTTCGCCCTACTTTTCCCACTTCTTTATCCCCATTCTTTAAATCATTCTTTTCACTATGATGAAAGTCAAGAGTTTCAATCTTGAAAGGAACATGATGAATAGTCTTAGTGATCATAAAAACAGAATATGAGCCTTGTTCCTTTAGTTTACTTTTGAAATTAGGTCCTTGTAGCTGAACTTTCAAACTATCTGATTTCATCTTTGCTCGGTCACGATCTCGTAGTCCTGCTCGATTCTTTTTGTCCCACTTTTTCTTTCTTTCTTTTTTCCAATGAGTTGCTAATGTGTTTGTAAAAAACACATCACCAATATATTCCACATCATATGCATCTTTATCTTTAAAAGTTGCAGATCTGTATCGTTTCTTCTTAACCTTCCATAATCCAAATTCTTTTGTTGTATTCACCCTTGTTTGCTTTTGAATTTTTGAATTAATTTCAGTTTTCTTTTGATCTTCATTTATATCATGAGAATTACCCACTCCTGAAATTTCATCCTTGTCACTTTTTTCAACTTCTTTTTCTTCGTTTTTCAAGTCATCATCCACTGTTGATGCTTCTTCAAATTCTGACCAAGAACTATTGTTAACATCCTTTTGTTTCATTTCACATGTAAACGGTTTAGGCATTTCATCAAACGCCTGGTGGACAGGTTCATCGTTTGAGAATTTTGAAGAGCAATTTGTTCCAAGATTTCTGAAATTCTTTGCTCATACTTATCCCATATAGATTGTAATTGTTGTAGGTGATGATTGATAATGTCAATCTCATGGTGATTCATCTCCATATTCGATTGAATAGATGAAGAGCCGAGGAAAATATAAAAGAAACGTAACAGAAAGTGAAACAGAGAATAAGAAAAAAACGACTGATTGTATGAAGAAGATGATCAAAAACGACTAATGGTGGTGGTTATGGTGGTCGTTAATGGCGGTTCATTAATGGTGGTTAAAACGATTTCGAATTGGAAGGAAACAGAATTGTGGTGAATCACAGGTGAGAGGCAAGGACCGGCTCTGATACCATTGATGTGGTCTGTGGATGAGATTACAATGTAACGGTCAAACACAGAGCTCAATCCAAAGGATCAATGGAAGATCCTTGAAGATGATGAGCTGAATGAATGGGTAGATTGAAAGGAATAGAGAAGAAGAGAGTTTAGAAGGAAAATCTGTTTATTATCATAACTGACTAACAATACAGACTCTTTGACTATTTATAGTCAAATATTACAACATGGAAAATGACTATTATACCCTTAACTATCAACTAACTTTTAACCACTTTTCTATATTATTTTGACTCATATCAATGAATGATAATAATACTAGTGCCCCATCGTCTTTTAACATTGTCTGATTACTATCAACAAAACCATTTATATGATACCATCACTCCGTCCTTACACTTGTATTATAATCCTAACAGCCCTTCATCATTGGTTTTTGACATACTGAAACTTGTTGGTTCAGGCCCCAAAATACACACAAATGCACACACTCTTCACTCACGAAATATATGTACATAAAGTTGCAGAAGAAAATAAGAAGTGAAAAGTTTGCAATGAAAGGGTACTTTATTCACTAAACAAAAACAACTATTTATAGCCATATACATAGAAACCTACCTGAGAATAAAAGAAACAGACAAAAGATAGAAACCAAGAGAGAGAATTACCCGAGTTGTCACATCATCCCCACGTTAAAAAGGAATCTCGCCCCGAGATTCATTCCGTTGCAGTGGTAACGTGTCTCGATTCGAATGCCTCTTTAGGAAAGAGATGAGGATACTTAGACTTCATCTGATCCTCACGTTCCCAAGTGTATTCCGGTCCCCGGTTCGAGTTCCATCGAACCTTAACAATGCAAATCTTACTGTGACGTAGACTGCGAATCTTGTAATCAAGGATCTCGACAGGTTCCTCCACTATCCGAAGACGATCATCAACCTTGATCTCTTCTAGTGGAACAATGAGAGACTCGTCAGTCAGACACTTCTTCAGGTTAGACACGTGGAAGACGTTATGTACGTTACCGAGCTCCGTCGGTAAATCAAGTCGATATGCCACCGGTCCGATCCGTTCCAGGATCGTAAATGGACCGACATACCGCGGGTTAAGTTTGCCACGCTTCCCAAAGCGTATGACGCCCTTCCACGGTGAAACCTTTAGGAGTACCTTGTCACCAATTAGAAATTCCAATGGCTTACGGCGATGATCAGCATAGCTCTTCTGTCGATCCCGTGCCGCTGCCAACAGGTTACGAATCTGTACGATCTTCTCAGAAGTTTCGTACACTAGTTCAGGCCCAGTGAGTTGGCTCTCACCCACCTCGGCCCAACAGAGAGGAGACCTGCACTTCCGTCCGTACAATGCCTCGAACGGAGCTGCCTTAATGCTCGTATGGTAACTGTTGTTATAAGAAAACTCTACTAACGGTAGATGAAGTTCCCAACTCTTGCCAAAATCGATCACACATGCCCGCAACATGTCTTCTAGACTTTGAATTGTACGTTTACTCTGACCGTCAGTTTGTGGATGGTAAGCTGTACTCATGTCTAACTGGGTACCCAACGCCTTATGCAAAGACTTCCAGAAATGCGAAGTAAAATGGGAGTCACGATCCGAGATAATAGAAACTGGTACCCCATGCTTAGAGACAACTTCTTTCAAATATATACGAGCCAACCGATCCATGGTGTCGGTCTCCTTAATAGCAAGGAAATGGGCTGATTTCGTCAAACGATCGACAATCACCCATATCTTATCACATCCGCTAGGGGTCTTAGGCAACTTTGTGACAAAGTCCATTGTAATCCGTTCCCATTTCCACTCTGGAATTTCAGGTTGTTGCAATAGACCCGACGGTTTCTGGTATTCCACCTTGACCTTAGCACAGGTCAAGCACTTACTCACGTATGAGGCTATATCCGCCCTCATGTTTGGCCACCAGTACAGTATTTTTAGATCCTGGTACATCTTGTCTGAACCAGGATGAATGGAATACTGAGACTTGTGAGCTTCATCAAGAACCAGCTCCCGAAGTCCCCCGAATAAAGGAACCCAGACGCGTTCTGCGAAGTAGCGCAGGCCATCAGGCCTTTGCTCGAGGTGCTTGTCGGCACCGTGCATAGTTTCCGCCTTAAGGTTTTCCTCCTTCAAGGCTTCTAACTGAGCAGAACGGAGTTGATCAGGCAGAGAGGAATGGATTGTGAGTTGCAACGCCCGAACGCGACGAGGGTTTGTTGATTCCTTCCTGCTCAAGGCGTCTGCCACCACGTTCGCCTTGCCAGGATGGTATTTAATGGCACAGTCATAGTCGTTCAGGAGTTCAACCCAACGGCGCTGTCGTATGTTCAGGTGTTGTTGGTCAAAAATGTGCTGGAGACTCTTGTGATCGGTGTAGATGGTGCATTTGGTAACGTACAAGTAATGTCTCCAAATTTTCAACGCGAAAACCACTGCACCCAACTCCAAGTCATGGGTGGTGTAGTTCCTCTCGTGCACCTTGAGTTGACGAGAAGCATACGCAATCATTTTCTCGCGTTGCATCAACACGCAACCGAGACCATGAATAGAAGCATCACAGTAAACAACGAAATCATCAGTGCCTTCAGGCAAGGACAAAATAGGAGCAGAACAAAGCTTAGTTTTCAGTTTTTGGAATGCTGACTCTTGTGGTTCACCCTAGTCGAATTTTCTATCCTTCTGAGTAAGAGTGGTGAGGGGTTGAGCGATCTTCGAGAAACCCTTAATGAAACGACGATAATAGCCCGCAAGGCCTAGGAATTGCCGCACCTCAGTTGGCGTCTTTGGTGCTTCCCAGTCCTTGATCGCTTCGATCTTAGCTGGATCGACATGAATTCCTAGTTCATTAACCACATGTCCTAGGAACTGAACTTCGTGCAACCAAAAGTCACACTTTGAGAACTTAGCATAAAGTTGTTCCCGTCGCAAAAGTTCCAAAACCAACCGCAGGTGTTCCTCGTGTTCGGTCTCGTTCTTGGAATAGATCAGAATATCATCAATAAACACGATAACGAACTTGTCAAGGTACGGTTTACAAACGCGGTTCATCAAATCCATGAAAACCGCCGGTGCGTTAGTGAGACCAAAAGGCATGACCAATAACTCGAAATGGCCATAACGTGTACGAAAGGCAGTCTTAGCAACATCAGCTTCCCTTACGCGCAACTGGTGATAACCGGACCTTAGATCAATCTTGGAATAGTAGCTAGAACCCTGGAGTTGGTCAAATAGGTCATCAATACGAGGAAGAGGATAACGATTCTTGATAGTCACCTTGTTCAATTCTCTATAGTCCACGCACAGACGAAAACTGCCATCCTTCTTCTTAACAAACAAAATCGGGGCTCCCCAAGGGGAAGAACTAGGTCTGATGAAACCCTTATCCAAGAGTTCCTGTAACTGGTTAGACAATTCTTGCATCTCAGGAGGTGCAAGACGGTAGGGGGCCCGAGCAATAGGAGCAGCGCCAGGTACAAGATCAATACCGAACTCAACCTGACGATGGGGAGGAAGACCAGATAAATCATCAGGAAAGACATCAGAAAACTCACGTACAACCGGGATATCGTCGATCTTCTTCTCGCTGGTAGTGGAAACAGATAAAAGTGCCAGAACAGCCGAATAACCCTTCCGAAGATACTTAAGGGCTTTCATGCTAGAGATGAGACTTAGCGGAGCACCGCTCTTGTCCCCATACACAGAAAGGAATTCCCCATCAGGGAGAGGAATCCGGATGACCTTGTCGTAACAAACGATCTCAGCGCGATACAGAGACAACCAATCCATGCCTATAACCACGTCAAAACTACCCAAAGGTACCGGCATAAGATCGATAGGAAAAGATAAACCCGACAACTCTATGCGACACTCCCGAAGAATGCAAGTAGCTTCTATCTTCTTACCGTCAGCCAATTCTATAATATATTTAGTGTAGAGGATGTGATTTGACACGAAAACAGGATTATATGATCATACAAGTTACAAAACCAGGTGCGGAAACCCTAGCTTTGAACAAACTGATGTAAACTCAAATCAAAACACAATCAAAGTCATTTTCAATACTTTTCATAGATTAACACATTCATAAAGTTGATTACAATGTCAAAACAGTTAATCTAGATCACACACACACTATCTCAAACTGCTCTGGAACAACACCTCAAAACACACACACCTTATGACTCCCTTAAAATTACAAAATCACAAAATCTATATATAGGCACTGCACATTCGCCCATTGTGAATGGTCGAATGTGAGGCTTTTCCACATTCGCCCATTCTGATGGTCGAATGTGTAGCTTCAGTGTAGTTCCAATCCAGACTCGTCCATTACATATCTACCTTCGCCCACTTCTTTTCATCTTCGCCCACATCATTCTACATTCGCCCACTACAGCCTTTCTAACACATGTTAACTATCCAATCACTAGTCGCAAAACGCATCTACAAACTCCCCCTCGACTATTGATTGGATCGTTTTCTGTCTTCGTCCATGGCTTTGTTCAGCAACATGATTCTGAGCTATTTCTTCTGCTCTTTTGTCATCTCAGGCTCTAACCTTCTCTTCACTGGTTTTGACACGTTCGCCATCTTCACCATCTTGCCAAGTTTTCCCTCCAAATTACTACCCGCATTTATATCATATGCAAAGCAAACACCAACCACTTGAGTGTATTTCTTTGCTTGATCAGCGTCGTTCGGCTCATGATGAATCGGATTGTAAAAGAGCATGATGATGTCTTCGAAGGTGCAATTTATCAACCACATAGGATCAAATACATGCACATGCTTGTATTTATCCTTTCCATCTCTCAACACAATCACTGCTTCTGCTTTTCTCCAATCGTAATACCAGAAGATAAAGTCAGCACTGAAATGCTGAGGCATGGGCATTAAAGGTATTTTCCTCATCACTTCAGGTGCCTTATATATCAAGGTAACCCGCTTCAGCTTGGTTCTGGGATCAATATCCCTGTGAACTTTCCTCCGGGGATATTGTGGCTTGAATCTGTTCCATCTTGTTCTACTCTCCCAAACCAGCTTATCTGCGCACCAACCGATATGAGTATTATTAACTGAAGCACCCGACATAGGGAATCTGCATAGATCTCTAACCGCCCAGTACGGTAGAGTTAGCAAGTCAATGAATCTATAAAAGTACAAGATCCCTGATTCCCACTTGGCAGCTAGACACTTCAGCCTGCCTAAATATGTCCACCTGAGAGCTCTGCCTCTGAACTTAGCATTGTGAAATCTATAAAAGTTTCCTTGAGCTTCAGGCTTCGGTCGGTTCTCATCCATTAATCTCAACTTCTTCAAATAATTCTTCAATTCATCAGATTTATTTGAAGATTCTGGCATATCAGCACCAAATACTTTTTCCACAAACTCAGCACTTCTTTTCTTTGCCTTTTTCTTTGCAGAAGTGTTAGGAATTTCTGTAAAGTCAGGAAACACCACATCTTCATCAGTTTGTCTAAAGTATTGTGGGTATTCCTCATGTGTTATATCTTCTATCTCCACTTCTTCAAACTCAGGGGTATCTTTATCATCAGAGTGACTTCCAATATCCTTTTCAGGAATATGTGGAATCGACTCATCTACAATAAATTCTTCAAACGTTTTCCCTACCCTCTGTGCAAGCCCATCTAAAATCTCCTTTGCCACAGATGCAGGTACTTCCCCTTCTTCTAAATCAGGATCGTTATATTCCAATTCGTATCTCATATCATCAGTTTGAAATATTTCAGCAAAACGACCTGTGAACTCAATGGTCCATTCTCTTCTTTCTAACATGTCCTTGTAGACTTGTTTAGCATCATCAGTCAAGGACCTCACCTTCTCATTCCAGAATACACTCTCATCCGAATCAACATTCTCACCTTTCTTCTTCGAACTCGATTCTCCAGTGTCTTTCTTCTTCTTTGAAGGTGGTCTCTTCTCGAAAGTAAACTTTGATGTATCATCTCCTCAATCATTATCATTATCACTGCTACTCTCATCTTCTTTTTGACTTCCAGAACCCTCAGCATCATCATCATCATTGTTATCATCCTCATCATCACTCTTTTCAGATTCTTCATCATCCTCATCATCATCTTCCTCTTTATCAGATTCAGATGGTTCAAAATCAACCTGTTCAACTTCTTTTTCTTTGTCTTCCTCACCCTCTTTCAACTTAGGTGCAACATTGTACAGGTTATCTATCAGCTCACTAAGACGCTTATTCTCAGCCTTCAATTCTTTATTATCTTCTTTAATAGCCTTAAACCTGTTTTTGTTTCTCAAACACTTTCCTTCAAGCTTTTTATTCTTTGCTTCTAGCTTCTTCACTTTCTCATCAATTTCATCCTGATTAGACTTTGAAGCTACTACAATCTGAAGCATCTTTTCCTCATTCTGCTTGAACTTGGCTATTTCTGCTTGCTGAGCCACTATCATCTTCATCATATCGTCCATCTTCTTATTCACTTGCTTCATAACTTCATCATCCACAGTGACTTTCTTTGACTTGGACTTAGATCTGGATGGCTCAACTTCAACTTCTTTCTCTTTCTGAGGCTTTGTGAACAAATTAAGTACATTATCCAGTGCTACATTGAACTCATCCACTGGTAATGTTGTTGCCTCTTTAGTCTTTTGTTTCTTTGTGACTGGTGAAGATTGTTTTGATGACGTTCCAGCTTCAGGTAATCTTTTTCCTCTCAAGAGTTGATTTAACTCTTTCTCCCTAAGTTGCTTGGTACTGGTTTTCTTAGCAATGGTTTTGTGTTTAGGCTTGGGCAAGTTAACAACTACAGTTTCTCCTTCGTTCAACTCGTCCATATTCACAGTAAACATTTCATCTTCAGCACTAACAGACTTCTTGCTCTTCTTAGCTTCTTCAATCGATCTGTTCAATGATTCAGACTCACCAACCATAGTGGCCTTACGTTTGGTGGCCCGGACATTCTCAGCATCCGAATCCCATTGTTCTTCAACCTCTGTCTCTTCCGAATCCACTGATTCTTCATCCACCAAACTTGTACCTTTCTTAGCAGTAGATTTCTTTCTCACAACCTGTTGCTTCGAACTTCCCTGATCAGTCTTTCCTTTGCCCTTCCCTTTGGCTCCAGGATTGACTACTTGTCTTTTCCTCTTAGTATTAGCATCAGCGTATACCAAGGGATCATCATTGTCACTATCACTATCAGGATGCCTTGCTGTATTCTTTCCCGGATCATTGTAATCCTCCCTAGCTAAGGCTCCAAACAACCTTCTGTACGGTGGTCTTTCATTATCAGGCACACCTTTGTATCCCTTCATTCTCACCAAGGTACGAATGTTCATGTGATCCTGAGCAAGTATCTGGGTTGGATCTTTCTTCAAATCAGGATACTTGTGATCAAAGATCATCATCAAGAATCTTGGATAAAGCATGAACTTCTTAATCTTTAACCCTTTCAGCATCTCCAGCATATGATCCAATATCATTCCAGCAACGTTAAATGGTTTGTTGAGAGTCAACACAACCATTAACGAGCTCAAACTCTTCCTCATTACATCATAGCCTCCACTAACACATCCAAACACATGTATAATGACATGAGCAAAATACTTAAACTGCACGCTCAGTTTCCCTTTGTACATAGAACCATCAGTGATCGGTCCTTTGTATTTCATCCTAAGGAAACAAGCTTTCTGCTCAGTCCACGAGAGTTCTCTTGGATCTTCACTAACTTCAAACTTGATCTGGAGAGCTTCTCTGATGTCAGCCTTTGTAATAAACATCTCCATTCCTTGAATCTTGCTCTTGATAATGGTCTGGTTATCAAAGTAATCATACTTAGCGTTGTTGTAGAAATCTTCAATGATGTCTTTGTAAATAATCGTTGGAGTTGCCAAAGCATACACAACTCTGCTTCTCTTCATGAACTTGATAATATCAGCAAACTCCACATTCTTTTCAACTTCCCCCAGATAAGCACAGCAATTATGATTCTTCTCGAATGGCCATTTGCTGCCGCTTGATGATTCACCTTCCTGAACAGGTTCTGGGACAGGATCTGTGACAATATTCTCAACAGGAATCTCAATATTCTCTTGTTCCTCAGCCATCTGTAACACAAAATCAAAAACAAGCGTCAAAACACAAAATCGACAAAGACTTCAAAATTTTAGGATTTTGAAATCCACATTCGCCCAAAAATTCTGGTCGAATGTAGCTGATTTTGGCCGAATGTAAAACATTCTGGTCGAATGTAAAAAGATATTTCATAAAAATGTACATTCGCCCATTTAGAAGTACTTTCGTCCAACCAATTTCACATTCGTCCGTTCGTTGGACCGAATGTAGAAACTGATTTCCCCAAAAATTTAAAAATTTTCTAAACATGTTTTTAGCTCTTGATTTTGATTCAATCATAGTCTAATATGGCCGATAATCACTCGTTCATAGTCAATTGTCCCTGAAATTCAGTCTATATCAGTTTTCATTAAGAATTAGGGTTATTTTATGTTCAATCGATCAAACCAACCTTAAATGATGTTAATAACCTAATTCTTTTATACCTCTCCCCCTAAAACTGATAT
Source organism: Ambrosia artemisiifolia (assembly GCA_032199755.1). NCBI lineage: Eukaryota > Viridiplantae > Streptophyta > Magnoliopsida > Asterales > Asteraceae > Ambrosia > Ambrosia artemisiifolia. The sequence goes on along the minus strand of CM063528.1, from coordinate 38,328,180 downwards.
GGAATGAATGTTTATCAAAAACAAGACCAATGAAACACCGAAAGTCCCTAAAATTGAAAACCCTAGGTCGTATTATAAAAACGACGATTCTGGCATCATTCCTTCTTCATTACCTGTGATTATTATATGAAAAGGATCAGGAAAACTCAGGGAATCAATCGCTCAATCAAGAAAAACAAAAGCAACAAGGTCTGGTATTGGATGAAAATTTTGAAAAATTTCGAATGAGGGGTCGAATCTGCTTTAGGCTTTATATAAGCATCCACCTTCGCCCGGTGAGGATGGACGAATGTGAAAAATTTTCACTTTCGCCCCAAATAAATGGCACGAAGCTAAAACTGTGATCACCCGAAAGTGGATTTTGATGAAAAACCCACATTCGCCCGTTTACAACAGCCCGAAGGTAGAGAATTTCCCACATTCGACCCAATTAAGGGGCGAATGTGAAATGGAAAATTCTGAAAATTTTGCCAAATCACGAATTCGAATCCCGTTCAACATTTTTCAATCCGTTTAGCTTCCAAAACACATATTTTCACTTTTAGAATGATACAAAGCCCAGATGGTGTTGTCAAATCTCAGAAATTGACTATCAAGCATCCCCGGTTATCAAAAATAAAGCAGAAATGCAAAAATTTTGGATTTTTCTGAAATTTTATCAAAACACACCTAAAATCTTTTTGGATTTTGTATCTTTTTGACAATAAAAGTAAATTGCAACAAAATAAAATGCAACAAAGTAAATGAAAGCAGTAAACATTTTGTGAAATCCGGTCAGAGGATCATATCAGTTTTCTGAGAAATCTGATCACAGCGTTGATCTATTTGTTTAATATTATCATTAGAAGCAGTATGTGACACGGCAATTGCTGATATTGTGGTCCACGTAAGCTCACATGCAGACAAGTACGCAATGCTTTAAAATGATACGAGTTAGGTGTATTAGACTAACACGATGTGGTGCCCACACACACGACATACTCCCATATCAAGTAATTGCACAAAGCTTCGTAGAGGATACCACTTTGTAGAGGATGTGATTTGACACGAAAACAGGATTATATGATCATACAAGTTACAAAACCAGGTGCGGAAACCCTAGCTTTGAACAAACTGATGTAAACTCAAATCAAAACACAATCAAAGTCATTTTCAATACTTTTCATAGATTAACACATTCATAAAGTTGATTACAATGTCAAAACAGTTAATCTAGATCACACACACACTATCTCAAACTGCTCTGGAACAACACCTCAAAACACACACACCTTATGACTCCCTTAAAATTACAAAATCACAAAATCTATATATAGGCACTGCACATTCGCCCATTGTGAATGGTCGAATGTGAGGCTTTTCCACATTCGCCCATTCTGATGGTCGAATGTGTAGCTTCAGTGTAGTTCCAATCCAGACTCGTCCATTACATATCTACCTTCGCCCACTTCTTTTCATCTTCGCCCACATCATTCTACATTCGCCCACTACAGCCTTTCTAACACATGTTAACTATCCAATCACTAGTCGCAAAACGCATCTACATTTAGCCTCTAGAGGTACAGGTACTACGTCTAGCAAACGACTAACTTCCACAGATATGAAACTCTTATCGGCACCAGAATCAAATAAAACACTAACAGAGCGATCGTTGAGAAGAAACGTACCAGTAACTGTGTCAGGGTCCTGTCTTGCCTCTGCAGTTCCAATAACGAAGGCACGTGCGTTCCTGTTTCCGCCCCCGTTGTTACCATTACCATTGCCATTACCATTCCCGTTCCCTCCCTGTTTCAGCTTTGGACACTCCTTCTTGTAATGCCCAGTTTCCCCACAGTGAAAACATCCCTGTTTGCCCGAAGTCCCCTGAGTAGCAGAAGTCGGAGTAGTAGTTGGGGCCTGGGTCGATGGAAGAGTCACCCTACAGTCTTTGGCAAAATGCCCCAATCTCTGGCAGCGATGGCAACGATTATTGTCACAACCCCCTTGATGATGGCGTCCACACTTATTGCACTTTGGTAACTTTCCCGCATAACCACCACTTGGCTTAGAACCCGATGAAGACGAACCCCCACTATCAAACCTTTTCCCCTGCTGAGTTGGTGCTGGTGTAGAACTCTTCACCTCATTTTCCCACTTTCGCTTGTTGCTCTCAGGAGCCTTAACAGTTGAACCTTTGGCAGGCAAGATACCCTCGCTTACTTTCAGGTTGGTCATCCTATGAGCAGATCGGACCACGTCCAAGTATGTAGGAAGATTCCCCGCAGCTACCAACCCTGCGATCTCTGGTACTAGACCCGAGATATAATGTTCAATCCTCCTATACTCTGGTACGTGCAGATCGGGACAAAGCACGGCTAACTCATTCCGCCTCACAGTATACTTCTCAATTTCCGATCCCGTCATCTTGAGGTTCCACACCTCGTGTTCCAGCTTTTGAATCTCCTCCCTGGGACAGTACTCCCGCTTCAGTAGTTGCACAAAGTTCTCCCAAGGCATAGCATAAGCCTCCCCTATACCCATAGTCTGGGTGATATCGTTCCACCAGGTCAACGCAACATCCTAGAATAACCCAGCAGAATACTTGACTCGATCCTCCGGGAGACAGTTACACATCAGAAAAACAGACTCCACTTTTTCCAACCACCTGAGCAAACTTACTGCACCCTCTGTACCCGAAAACTCCTGGGGCTTGCAGTCCCGAAACATTTTGTAGGTGCACATGGGTGGTGGTGGTGGATTAACATGACCACCTGTAAAGAAACACGTAAGAAAACAACGGGAAATGTAAACAAAGTTCACCGATGAGATAGAAGTGGTTAGGTCAACTTACCGCCATTGTGCCCTAGTTGGAAGGCAGCCTGCAGCAAGTTATTCAAGTCATCCTGCGTGAGGTTCACACCCCCACGACCACCATTACCATCTCTTCCACCGGTACGACCACCTCTGCGTCCACCACGTACTCCAGACATGATTCTGACAAAAAGAACGAGAGAATTTAGTTCCACAACTAATGACAATCATTAGTGTACAAGAATAAGCTAGATCCAACCCAGGACTATCCCTTCAAACTTGGAGCTCATTCGGGCTTTCATGCATTTCGGTTTATGATTTTGTGTGCACCCAAAATGATAAACCACTCTACATGGTCCTCCAAGTGTTCTCCTAGTTCAAAGTTCAAATCACCGGACATAGACTCTTAGCTATACACCGTAATACTACGGTAGTTCATGACAAGGGTTTCTATTGGGGTAGGAAAGGGAGATGTCCGAGTCTTGGACCAATCTCAAGAGTATACAGTTACCCCAATATACCGCACTGTCTAGTAAGCAAGTAACCCAGTAGAGAGAATGGATGATGTAACACAGAAGGGTAAGATGATTTAGAGACACCCCGACAAGTCTATAAGTAACCCAGTATAAAGTTTAGTACCATGTGATCATCTAGTGTGTGCGACTCAGTTATAGACTAGACTCTACATGCAGTCCTAGTTCACTATAACCATTGGCTCTGATACCAATCTATCACACCCTCAAAATCCACTTGCGGAGTTTTACCGCGAGGCGCATGACAAACCAGAATCCAAGTCAATGATCACAATAAACAATACTAAATGAATTTCAAAAACATAGTTTAAAAATCCCAAACATCAGCGGAAGCTAAATATCGTTACATAACCAAAGTAAAACCAAATGTTCAATGTTCAAAGACCATGCGACCCTAACTAGACGCCGTGCAGACGCGTGCGCCCTAGTTCCATTGTGCTACCTTAGCGACCTGAGAAAACATGTAAGAGTTTACGTCAGCACAAAAATGATGGTGAGTTTACAGGTTTGTAATCAAAGTTCCAAGTTCAACCTGTCCATACTATAACAATTGTAAACCAAGTACGCTAGCTAGGCGCATGTTCCATTACTACTACGATTGGAAAACCATTACTAACTCGCAAACCAGTTGTTGTGCCCGAATAGTAAACCTGTTCCTGTTTGAGACAATATGCACCCGCCCGGCCCTCCAAGCCGACGGGTGGGGTTGGTCACTCCCAATAGCGCTATTCACATTTCCCCGTTGTGCAAACCAGCACATTCATGGTTCCCCCCGGGACTTCCAAAGATCGTATAGTAAACCGTTTGAAAACCCATAGTATGACAGTTGTTACCAAATAGTTGTTTAACACATGTTTTCTCCCCCAAAAGTGAAAACCAAGTAAAGTGGGGCCGTAAACTCACCTTAGGTTGCGTTACTTCAGATAACAGAATAAGTCAACAAGCTATGCTAGCCCCGTAAAGCGGCGACCTAACATATGACAGTTACAAGTACTTAGACTAATAACCCGTAGGTTAGTTAGTCCCTAGATGTCCAGACCATAACCAAGTTTGTTTGAAAACACGTTTACTGTTAACCTGACCAAACGTACAAGACTCGACATCCCATTGGTGACCCGAGACTTCCCGTGTTACACTAGTATTCACAAACACATAATCATGCAGTCACACTTAACATACGTTAAAGTCCAACAAGTTCTAGCACATAGTTCAATTAACACATTATTGACCCGAACACATGTTACCGAGTTATTAGACATGTTACGGGGTTCCTAGCATGTTCCTAGGTGTCAAAACGGGTCTCGAAATGCTAAAATATACTTACAGCAGCAGTACAGGCGATTAGGAAAAGTCAACTGGCAATTATGTTGGTCAATAGGCAATTAGGAATGCTAATTTTTGAGTTTGTAGGCGATTAGGGTCATGTGACATGCATTTCAGAACTTATTAGGTGATTAGGGTCATGCAACATGCAAAAATAAGCCTTATCTGGCGATTAGCATGCTAATCACCTAAGGTGTAGGCGATTAGCCCCTTCTGGTAGGCGATTAGCTTGCTAATCGCCTATCCCTTAGGCGATTAGCCCTGCTAATCGCTACCTGCAGGTCTGTTCCGGTTTTTCGCGCGTTTAACACTCCAAATCAAACCTAGAACGTATGGAAACCTCCAATATCAATTAAACAAGTATCCCAAACATGTTTAAATCAAAATACATCGTTTAACCTTGTTCTAGCAGTCCTGGATGCAACCACGTTTCTAAAACATAACACAAGTATCATGTAATCATCTCATTAACATGCGTAAACATAACCTAATGAACAATCAATCAGATTTCCACATCATACCATCATCATAAATCAGTAACTACCCTAATATCATGTTAACAACCCTTCTTGAATCTCAAAAATCCTATCTTTTAATTAAAACATACAAATACAACATGCATAATCTCTAGAAATCATATAATAACGATTATCAACGATTTTCAGAAGACACAAGTGTCTATGAACAGGTCTGGACCATTAGGGATTCAATAAAAACATTAGTAAAGATTGCATGGATGAAAACCACACCTTAAGATTATGATTGATTGATGAAATAGGCTTGAAAACAAGTTGTTTGATCCAAAATCGTGTTCCAGAGGTTGTGTGGGTGTTGGGACGAGTTGTGGGGCGACTAGGGTTGATATTATGATGTTTAGGAGGTCAAGTATTGTATTTATAGTTGTTTTTAGTCGCAACCCACGTTGCAGGCGATTATGGTTCAGTTGCAGGCGATTAGGGTTGCTAATCGCCACCCCCTTAGGCGATTAGCCCCCTAATCGCCTAAAGGAAGCTGCTAATCGCCCCCTGGTATATGCTACTCGCCACCTAGCAGCCTCCCTATAGGCGATTAGCTCACCCTAATCGCCTATAGGGTATGGTTCCAAGTATTTTGCGCGTTAAACCCCGTTTTAACATATGTTAACACATTTTCACATACCGACAAGTCACATAATGATTGTAAACACATAACACTTGCAAATAAACACATTCACACTCGTTCACCAATTCCCGGGACTCGAGACTTGCATGTTCCCTACGCTTTGACGATTCTCCGAATCGTCACCCCTTGTACACTTGGTTAGTGACTGACATCTAACGATCCTCTAGGCCAACATCTAATGATTCCCTAGACTCACATAACAGTTCCCGAACCATAACCCGACTCAACTAACCCAGTTAAGTACAGAATACGCGTGACTCGCTAAGGTAGACTTTAATCTAGACTACGTTGTTAACCTGAATTTGTCGGGTGTCACATCATCCCCACGTTAAAAGAATTTTCGAACGATCCTCTAGGCCAACATCTAATGATTCCCTAGACTCACATAACAGTTCCCGAACCATAACCCGACTAAACTAACCCAGTTAAGTACAGAATACGCGTGACTCGCTAAGGTAGACTTTAATCTAGACGACGTTGTTAACCTGAATTTGCCGGGTGTCACAAAAATTCACTTGGTTTTCAATTCCAAATCTGTTAAAAAATTCACCAACCCTATTATCATCAACTAAACTTTTTCTCGTGTTGACCTTTTTACCATAAATCACCTTTTTATTCTCTTCCTTGTTCGCCCTACTTTTCCCACTTCTTTATCCCCATTCTTTAAATCATTCTTTTCACTATGATGAAAGTCAAGAGTTTCAATCTTGAAAGGAACATGATGAATAGTCTTAGTGATCATAAAAACAGAATATGAGCCTTGTTCCTTTAGTTTACTTTTGAAATTAGGTCCTTGTAGCTGAACTTTCAAACTATCTGATTTCATCTTTGCTCGGTCACGATCTCGTAGTCCTGCTCGATTCTTTTTGTCCCACTTTTTCTTTCTTTCTTTTTTCCAACGAGTTGCTAATGTGTTTGTAAAAAACACATCACCAATATATTCCACATCATATGCATCTTTATCTTTAAAAGTTGCAGATCTGTATCGTTTCTTCTTAACCTTCCATAATCCAAATTCTTTTGTTGTATTCACCCTTGTTTGCTTTTGAATTTTTGAATTAATTTCAGTTTTCTTTTGATCTTCATTTATATCATGAGAATTACCCACTCCTGAAATTTCATCCTTGTCACTTTTTTCAACTTCTTTTTCTTCGTTTTTCAAGTCATCATCCACTGTTGATGCTTCTTCAAATTCTGACCAAGAACTATTGTTAACATCCTTTTGTTTCATTTCACATGTAAACGGTTTAGGCATTTCATCAAACGCCTGGTGGACAGGTTCATCGTTTGAGAATTTTGAAGAGCAATTTGTTCCAAGATTTCTGAAATTCTTTGCTCATACTTATCCCATATAGATTGTAATTGTTGTAGGTGATGATTGATAATGTCAATCTCATGGTGATTCATCTCCATATTCGATTGAATAGATGAAGAGCCGAGGAAAATATAAAAGAAACATAACAGAAAGTGAAACAGAGAATAAGAAAAAAACGACTGATTGTATGAAGAAGATGATCAAAAACGACTAATGGTGGTGGTTATGGTGGTCGTTAATGGCGGTTCATTAATGGTGGTTAAAACGGTTACGAATTGGAAGGAAACAGAATTGTGGTGAATCACAGATGAGAGGCAAGGACCGGCTCTGATACCATTGATGTGGTCTGTGGATGAGATTACAATGTAACGGTCAAACACAGAGCTCAATCCAAAGGATCAATGGAAGATCCTTGAAGATGATGAGCTGAATGAATGGGTAGATTGAAAGGAATAGAGAAGAAGAGAGTTTAGAAGGAAAATCTGTTTATTATCATAACTGACTAACAATACAGACTCTTTGACTATTTATAGTCAAATATTACAACATGGAAAATGACTATTATACCCTTAACTATCAACTAACTTTTAACCACTTTTCTATATTATTTTGACTCATATCAATGAATGATAATAATACTAGTGCCCCATCGTCTTTTAACATTGTCTGATTACTATCAACAAAACCATTTATATGATACCATCACTCCGTCCTTACACTTGTATTATAATCCTAACAGCCCTTCATCATTGGTTTTTGACATACTGAAACTTGTTGGTTCAGGCCCCAAAATACACACAAATGCACACACTCTTCACTTACGAAATATATGTACGTAAAGTTGCAGAAGAAAATAAGAAGTGAAAAGTTTGCAATGAAAGGGTACTTTATTCACTAAACAAAAACAACTATTTATAGCCATATACATAGAAACCTACCTGAGAATAAAAGAAACAGACAAAAGATAGAAACCAAGAGAGAGAATTACCCGAGTTGTCACATCATCCCCACGTTAAAAAGGAATCTAGCCCCGAGATTCATTCCGTTGCAGTGGTAACGTGTCTCGATTCGAATGCCTCTTTAGGAAAGAGATGAGGATACTTAGACTTCATCTGATCCTCGCGTTCCCAAGACGATCATCAACCTTGATCTCTTACTGTGACGTAGACTGCGAATCTTGTAATCAAGGATCTCGACAGGTTCCTCCACTATCCGAAGACGATCATCAACCTTGATCTCTTCTAGTGGAACAATGAGAGACTCGTCAGTCAGACACTTCTTCAGGTTAGACACGTGGAAGACGTTATGTACGTTACCGAGCTCCGTCGGTAAATCAAGTCGATATGCCACCGGTCCGATCCGTTCCAGGATCGTAAATGGACCGACATACCGCGGGTTAAGTTTGCCACGCTTCCCAAAGCGTATGACGCCCTTCCACGGTGAAACCTTTAGGAGTACCTTGTCACCAATTAGAAATTCCAATGGCTTACGGCGATGATCAGCATAGCTCTTCTGTCGATCCCGTGCCGCTGCCAACCGGTTACGAATCTGTACGATCTTCTCAGAAGTTTCGTACACTAGTTCAGGCCCAGTGAGTTGGCTCTCACCCACCTCGGCCCAACAGAGAGGAGACCTGCACTTCCGTCCGTACAATGCCTCGAACGGAGCTGCCTTAATGCTCGTATGGTAACTGTTGTTATAAGAAAACTCTACTAACGGTAGATGAACTTCCCAACTCTTGCCAAAATCGATCACACATGCCCGCAGCATGTCTTCTAGACTTTGAATTGTACGTTCACTCTGACCGTCAGTTTGTGGATGGTAAGCTGTACTCATGTCTAACTGGGTACCCAACGCCTTATGCAAAGACTTCCAGAAATGCGAAGTAAAATGGGAGTCACGATCCGAGATAATAGAAACTGGTACCCCATGCTTAGAGACAACTTCTTTCAAATATATACGAGCCAACCGATCCATGGTGTCGGTCTCCTTAATAGCAAGGAAATGGGCTGATTTCGTCAAACGATCGACAATCACCCATATCTTATCACATCCGCTAGGGGTCTTAGGCAACTTTGTGACAAAGTCCATTGTAATCCGTTCCCATTTCCACTCTGGAATTTCAGGTTGTTGCAATAGACCCGACGGTTTCTGGTATTCCACCTTGACCTTAGCACAGGTCAAGCACTTACTCACGTATGAGGCTATATCCGCCCTCATGTTTGGCCACCAGTACAGTATTTTTAGATCCTGGTACATCTTGTCTGAACCAGGATGAATGGAATACCGAGACTTGTGAGCTTCATCAAGAACCAGCTCCCGAAGTCCCCCGAATAAAGGAACCCAGACGCGTTCTGCGAAGTAGCGCAGGCCATCAGGCCTTTGCTCGAGGTGCTTGTCGGCACCGTGCATAGTTTCAGCCTTAAGGTTTTCCTCCTTCAAGGCTTCTAACTGAGCAGAACGGAGTTGATCAGGCAGAGAGGAATGGATTGTGAGTTGTAACGCCCGAACGCGACGAGGGTTTGTTGATTCCTTCCTGCTCAAGGCGTCTGCCACCACGTTCGCCTTGCCAGGATGGTATTTAATGGCACAATCATAGTCGTTCACGAGTTCAACCCAACGGCGCTGTCGTATGTTCAGGTGTTGTTGGTCAAAAATGTGCTGGAGACTCTTGTGATCGGTGTAGATGGTGCATTTGGTACCGTACAAGTAATGTCTCCAAATTTTCAACGCGAAAACCACTGCACCCAACTCCAAGTCATGGGTGGTGTAGTTCCTCTCGTGCACCTTGAGTTGACGAGAAGCATACGCAATCACTTTCTCGCGTTGCATCAACACGCAACCGAGACCATGAATAGAAGCATCACAGTAAACAACGAAATCATCAGTGCCTTCAGGCAAGGACAAAATAGGAGCAGAACAAAGCTTAGTTTTCAGTTTTTGGAATGCTGACTCTTGTGGTTCACCCCAGTCGAATTTTCTATCCTTCTGAGTAAGAGTGGTGAGGGGTTGAGCGATCTTCGAGAACCCCTTAATGAAACGACGATAATAGCCCGCAAGGCCTAGGAATTGCCGCACCTCAGTTGGCGTCTTTGGTGCTTCCCAGTCCTTGATCGCTTCGATCTTACCTGGATCGACATGAATTCCTAGTTCATTAACCACATGTCCTAGGAACTAAACTTCGCGCAACCAAAAGTCACACTTTGAGAACTTAGCATAAAGTTGTTCCCATCGCAAAAGTTCCAAAACCAACCGCAGGTGTTCCTCGTGTTCGGTCTCGTTCTTGGAATAGATCAGAATGTCATCAATAAACACGATAACGAACTTGTCAAGGTACGGTTTACAAACGCGGTTCATCAAATCCATGAAAACCGCCGGTGCGTTAGTGAGACCAAAAGGCATGACCAAGAACTCGAAATGGCCATAACGTGTACGAAAGGCAGTCTTAGCAACATCAGCTTCCCTTACATGCAACTGGTGATAACCGGACCTTAGATCAATCTTGGAATAGTAGCTAGAACCCTGGAGTTGGTCAAATAGGTCATCAATACGAGGAAGAGGATAACGATTCTTGATAGTCACCTTGTTCAATTCTCTATAGTCCACGCACAGTCGAAAACTGCCATCCTTCTTCTTAACAAACAAAATCGGGGCTCCCCAAGGGGAAGAACTAGGTCTGATGAAACCCTTATCCAAGAGTTCCTGTAACTGGTTAGACAATTCTTGCATCTCAGGAGGTGCAAGACGGTAGGGGGCCCGAGCAATAGGAGCAGCGCCAGGTACAAGATCAATACCGAACTCAACCTGACGATGGGGAGGAAGACCAGATACAAGATCAGAAAACTCACGTACAACCGGGATATCGTCGATCTTCTTCTCGCTGGTAGTGGAAACAGATAAAAGTGCCAGAACAGCCGAATAACCCTTCCGAAGATACTTAAGGGCTTTCATGCTAGAGATGAGACTTAGCGGAGCACCGCTCTTGTCCCCGTACACAGAAAGGAATTCCCCATCAGGGAGAGGAATCCGGATGACCTTGTCGTAACAAACGATCTTAGCGCGATACAGAGACAACCAATCCATGCCTATAACCACGTCAAAACTACCCAAAGGTACCGGCATAAGATCGATAGGAAAAGATAAACCCGACAACTCTATGCGACACTCCCGAAGAATGCAAGTAGCTTCTATCTTCTTACCGTCAGCCAATTCTATAATATATTTAGCCTCTAGAGGTACAGGTACTACGTCTAGCAAACGACTAACTTCCACAGATACGAAACTCTTATCGGCACCAGAATCAAATAAAACACTAACAGAGCGATCGTTGAGAAGAAACGGACCAGTAACTGTGTCAGGGTCCTGTCTTGCCTCTGCAGTTCCAATAACGAAGGCACGTGCGTTCCTGTTTCCGCCCCCGTTGTTACCATTACCATTCCCATTACCATTCCCGTTCCCTCCCTGTTTCAGCTTTGGACACTCCTTCTTGTAATGCCCAGTTTCCCCACAGTGAAAACATCCCTGTTTGCCCGAAGTCCCCTGAGTAGCAGAAGTCGGAGTAGTAGTTGGGGCCTGGGTCGATGGAAGAGTCACCCTACAGTCTTTGGCAAAATGCCCCAATCTCTGGCAGCGATGGCAACGATTATTGTCACAACCCCCTTGATGATGGCGTCCACACTTATTGCACTTTGGTAACTTTCCCGCATAACCACCACTTGGCTTAGAACCAGATGAAGACGAACCCCCACTATCAAACCTTTTCCCCTGCTGAGTTGGTGCTGGTGTAGAATTCATATTGACAAAAGGTTGATAACTACTAGTAGTGTCACCATCGAATCCCTTGGTCACAATGGGATGACGACTAGCACTATAGTAACCACCCACATGATTTTTCTGGACGTTTTCCCCACCTACGATCATGGCACGTATTTCTTCAACGATTGTGTCAAGTTTGTTTGACTTTAAATAAAGATCCTCCAACGCACGCCAGAAACCATCAACCCCACAATCTCCATCATAAGAGTGAGGAGATTGATTTACTTCAATGAAACGTGCCATCGGGATACTAACGAGCTCTGATACCACCTCATGTGGAACGGAAGCGGTAGAAGTGCTAGATACGTTCTATTATACGTTTAGATATAAAACTCATATGAGAGAAAATTTATATCTATCAAAAGTTCCTAAACATTATAAGTGAGACTTTATTTATAGACTAGTCTACTAGCATACACATTAAATTTGGTCAAAGTAAACGACATATTAACTAGTAACATAAGTGAAATAAAAGACCACGACCAAATGTAACAACCTTAAAAATTAATAATTATAATTAAGTATTAAAACCTTAAAATACAAATTGGACTTTATAAATAATCAAACCTATAATCGGATTGGACCACCTAAAGGTGTAGCCCAATAAGCGAGTATTATAAATGGGCTTATTAGGTTATTTAAGAAACGTTTATCGTTGGGCCACATTACGTGAAGCCCAATACCTGAACCCGTATAATATAAATCGGCCCACTAGAAGTTCCTAAACCAATTCCTTCTTTAAAGAATAGAAGCCTACTATTTACATAAAAAAAACCCATCGGCCCACTACACTCGTTGGCCCAATACCTTCTTAAAACAATCGACCCTCCACCCTCGAATCCAACAGCCGCCAAACACCCCTACCCTTCCACCTGTCTTCTTCTCCTGGACACTCAAACTTCTCTTAAACACTCCACCTACACAACCTATTCTATCTATAATCATCATCATACATGCACCATTATGCAAACTAGTCTATAAAACCCTCAAAACCTTTCGGTTTCCTTTCCAACACTCCCAATATCACTTGCACACAATACATTATTATCGGCACTTATAATTGACTGATTATATCATCGGCCACCATTCAAAGACCGGGTAAGTTCTAACCATTCCTCCTTAGAAAATGAGTGCCTAAGCTGTAATGTCTAGCTTTTAGATTAGATATTATACTCCGAAGCTGTTACAGTCAGCTATATACATATATAATTAATATAATACCAATGAAACAGGTTCTCGCTGGTGACGCCTAGTAACCGATCAGAACTCTCAACAGTGAGAGCATGTCCCCCATAGTCTTTCTAAAATATCTTTTGGGTTGAATGCATGTTGTGTGTTTGTTAAACTTTTGCATTGTGTCGTGTAATAATCGGTGATCGATCAAACATAGAAACAACTAGAAGTGGATTCACTTAGTATTAAATGTTGTTTACAACTTGTTCCAAAAAGGGTTAAGTTCCAACTATCTAACATTGATAAAGTGTTACAGGAAGATAATATATTGCACGGTCGGTTGCATGTTCATATTGCGGCACCACTCACTAGTTTGACGACTAACGTATTTTAACATGCATTTCAAGTTATAAGTGAGAATGTGGAATACTAGAATGACGCATGTTCAAGTGTTGTAACCGAATGAAAATGAATGTTTATATATTATGTACGTGTTAAGAAATATGTTTTGATGTTAAAACTTATGTATTAAACGTTTGATGATATTAGTAATGAAGTTATGAGTTGAATATGTGTGTGATTGTGTTCTTGTTTAACACCAATCGGTAATGATTCGGGTAGTAAATCGGGGTCGTTGCAGGTTTGTATCAGAGCACGGGTTCGGGAATAGTGGAAATTAGCGCAACTAACAAGAAAATTTGTATTGTTGATTGTGATGTCGAATAGAAAAATGGAGAATGAAATTGTTGAAGGATAGACCATTTGCGAGAAGGGATCGGCCGAAAGTATTGGTGAAGGAGGAGAAGCACGTATGGAGATTGAAGAAGGAGAAATCCAAGGTGAAGAAATCATCCCCGAAAATGAAGCACAAGAAGTCGAAATCGTCCAAGATTTGATGAAAGAAATCTCGGGGTTGGAGTGGTTGAATGACGGTTTGGAACCTAATTTGGGTAATATAGGAGTCATCGATTGTGTAAGTCTATGGGATGGGTATGATTGGGGACCTTGGAAAATCGATAGGTAATGGAATTAGAGGTGGATTGTTAATAAGGTGAGTCGTATTTCGAGATGGTTTGATTGAGGAAAATCAAAGGTAAGTGTGGGAATGTGATGGACGGGTAAATCACGGTGTTTAAGATGCTTAATTATGGGTTTTTAATGTTGTTTGAGTGTTGATATGCTTTGAATGTGATAACTACGCAACCATGTGTGATTATAGGTTAAATGGCATATTTGGATGGATTAGGAAACTTAAACGTGGCAGAGGTTGAGTTTGGATGGTGAACCGAAGATGTTGAAGTGTTCGGGGTGTTTTGTGTGGCTAAATGAAGTTAAAGAGGAATTTCGGATAAGCCAAGAACACCCGAGTCGGATAACTATAACAATAGCAATAGCAATAGCAATAGCAATAGTAATGGTAATGTTTAAAAAGGAAATGAAATTAGAACATGTCTCATTTGCATGATTGGATGAAGAAAAGAATAGAAAAACAAAAGTACTTAAATAAAGGAAATATGATCGGTGCATGTTATCCGTAACACCCTATGTCACAAGCGTAAGGTACGCCAGGTCTGCAGCTAGAAAGGTTTGAGCAGCAGCAACTAACAACATGAAAGCTTTAGAGTTCAACCGCCGTAACCCCCTTGATTCCAGACGTTAGGTACGGTGGTTATAGAGTATCGTTTCGAAAGTTTGTTAGTTGGACATAAAGAACAAAAATACTTGAACCCTAAGACAATCAGCCTCCAGGGACAAAAATTAGGAACCTTTTGGAGCAACTTGGAGCTAAAATCATCATTGTTTGTCATCATTCATCCCTACCTTTCGATATCCATCAACATGTTCGGTATTGTTATTCATGTTTTTGATTCGGTTCTTGTTACTATGAGCGGCTAAACCTCTTGTAATCACCTCCGGGTGTATGGTTTGTTTGTGAAACTTGAACTCTTGTTTGATTTGGTTTATGGATTGTTTTTCATTTAGTTGAAGAATATTTGTGGTTTTTTATCATTTAAACGATTCACTTGTTTTCAATTGCTTATCTTTTTATCATTCACAATCAGTTTTCTTGCATGGTTAGTAGTTTGATAATTGGGAGGGTAAGTGATACTTGTGGGTTGGTAATTGCATTGTACAGGTTATTATTAAAACTTATGTTTGGTTATCACTTGATTTGAACCGTTTAACAAAACTTTGTCTATATAGTATCCAATCATTTAAACAAGAGTAGGGTGGATCATGATTTCTAATACACTCGCCAGAAATTATTTTGTACCATAATCTTTTTTAACACACTTGTTAGAAAATCCAAACGTCCAAAATCATCAATTTCTAACACATTCGTCAGAGAAAATAAATATATAAGTTTAAAATATACTTATGATTTTGTAAATAATCATTTCTAGAACGCTCATTAGAAATGTTTTATGACACGTTATTATTTGAACGCCGTCAAATCTAACACGTTCCTTAGAACTACATGTTTCAAAACTTGTTATTTTCATAACTATCTTCTAATATGCTCATTATAAACTCTAATTGTTCTTAAACTTTTGAAACCAATATTATTTGTCCAACTAATATTTTCTCTAACACACTTGTTAGAAAGAAAAACGTTCGCAAATGTTTTTACATAAGTTTACAAAATATCATTTTTCAATACACTCATTAGAATATTTAGTAATTCAAACATTTTATAAATACATATTATTTTGTAAATGATTTGGAGCAACACATAGTCTTTCTCCCAAGGTACAATAACCGGAACAATATGTGTACTGCCAGAGATGGCTCTCACACCTGAGATGCCATCCGGTGATTTTGAGTTTTTGATATGTCGGAAACAATGTGAAGTGGTTCAAAGAATTTAGAGAAAGAGAGAGAGAGAGAGAACTTCTCTTCTCAACTTCCGTTTACCAGAGAGCTGATGTTATGTATGTGTGTATGTGTGTATGTTTCATCATCATAGAATGAACCAACAAATTCTTTCTTATACCCACCTATGAGTCATAACTGATTCAACCTAATCAAAGTTTAAGATAATTAATCTTGTAATAAACTTTGGTTTAATCTTTAGTTGAATGGATTTTAAGTGGTTATCAAAATTGTCTTTTTCATTCAAGACACGTGTCAAAACAACGCTTTTGACCAGGTCCAAACTGTTGCTCGGGGCAGAAACCTGTCTAGCCAAATTGTTATATGAAATAACCGGTGGCAGAGGAACTGCCCACGAACCACAATTGCTTCCCAAAGTGCACACGATCCGCGATTCGTGCTTTGCTATGAGACTTAGCTAAGCTCGCACAAACATTGTTTTCTCATATGCGCTCTAACTCGGGGTTATTGCCATTGAGAGAGATGAGAAAAAATTGTTTTTATTTCAGAGTGACTAATATTTTTATGTGTTTATGTTTTGTGAGAAATGGTATGGTGTGTATTTATATTGTTTTTAAATTAATTTTCCTATGGTTCAAACACTCATTTGACAGTTCACAAGGGTCAAATGATTCAAACGAGCTTATTTCTCACACGGTTTCGTCTAACTGTACAATAAACCCACGTCGCCCACCCTCGGGGTTGGCGGCAATGTATCCACAACATGTATTAACTCACAACTGCCTACCCCCTTGGCCCCCCTCCACCATAATAGATACACATTTATAAATGTTAATAAGAACTATAGTTTGAAGTAAGACCGCGCTCCGCGGCGGGCAGCCATTGTTCCGCAACCATATCGGTTGTTCCGTCAAAGTGTTGTATAGTGAAAGTGTCATTACAATTGGTGGTTGGGCAATTTCTGGCTAGTGGTTTGCAAAAAGAAGGGTCGCTGGCTATATTTAGAATAGGTATGAGCATTGTATGTAAACACGCCCAAAACCCTATATTTGTCCCATCACAATTCTTCACAAAACCCACCACCCATTCGCTACTGTTAACGTGCATACCTTATATAGGAGTAGTTTCTAACTAATTGACATACATCTTTAAGAAATCTTTTACATATCTACTGACTCTGTGTTTCATTTGCATGAGGTGTCTTACATTTGCCTGCTACCTGTTTGATGATTTGCCTCACTCAAAATGACTTTCTGCTTTTGTCATATTGTATATGCAACAAAAAATGAGTCTTTTGTCTTACTATATTAGTTGAGTTGATAGATCGCTTGGTCCTAGCCTGAATTGTGTAAGTGCACATCTATACATATAATAAAGGAGTATCTAGGGGTGAGGTGTCACCATTCTAGGGTGTCCACATCAGCAAATTTCAACCCGTTTTAGAGGGATTCGGTTGACCCGAACCGCTCCAAACTCACCATTTGGTACCCGCTAACCTGCATATATATAGTCTGTTTTCTTTTCTCGTTTACGTTATATGTTACCTATCTCTTCATAACTCATACAATCCTCCTTCTAAACCCTAAATCGCCTCCTTCTAAATCCTACATCGCCTCCTTCATCAATCAATCCTAACTAGGTAACATGTTATTCGAGTATCTATTGTTTCTTATATTGATTAAATGTATAGATATTTGATTTCCTATTCCGATTCATCCTAATCCTTCATTCAATAATAAAAACCCTAAAAATTCAACGTATCTAACCTAAATCGAATTTTTTGTTTAATTTACTTTATTATTCTGTTTATTGTTATCGCAATATACATTAATCGATTGTTAGATATGTTCAATTATTTTTTGTTTACTATAACGATTTCTAATTGATTGTTTTGCTATTGTTTTAGGTTTACTTCATTAGTTCTGTTTTAGGTTTACGAAATCTAAGATTAACCGATTTTTAGATCTTTTAATTTCTTTTTTGGGTTTTGAATACGATTAATTTGTTTCCTATTGTTTTAGGGTTTGTATATTAATGTATGTTCATTAAAAATGCAGATTCTGGAAAATGTCATACCACAAGGGAAATCAGTTTTTCAAAGTTCTTCATGACCCTTCAGCTTCTGTTTTGGTATATTTTCATGTTTATGCATTCTATTTTACATTGATTATAATACAATAGCACTACACTGTTAATGGTAAAATATTTACTTATTTGAAATTGATTTTGCAGACTGTTCCCGAATCTATGAATACGTTTTTCTCTGTAAACATGTTGAACAATACAATGGTTACTATAACCACTGTTTTGTGTAAATCATGGTCCGTTCGTGTTTCTCTGATAGAAGATATAGTGTGCTTCACTGATGGATGGTCAGAAGTGGTCAACGATTTATCTTTTGGCACTTTTGTTATGATTTTCAATTACATTGGCCACAAAACTTTCCTCATGAAGTACTTCAATCATTCTCCTCATCAACAGCTTGGGAATTCTTTTTTCAAGATTATTGAACATGAGTTGACCACTCCTCCTGTAAGTATTATAGATATTTAAATTTTTATTTGTTATTTACTATTTCTGAATTTGTATATATCTGATTCCAGGCTATACCGTGTTCCTTTGTCAAGACACATTACCCAAATGGACTCCCAGTCAAACCTGTCAACCTCTATGCATCTGATGACTTTCAGTGGAATGTTTCTATGCAAAACATTGATACCAATGTTTGCTTTTCTGATGGATGGATTGATTTCCTGACTGACCTTCGTCTGAATGTTGGTGATGCCATATGTTTTGAATTATCTGAAAATGGACGTTTTAAGGTTACTACCTTTAGCAAGAGTGGGAGACAAATGCGTCTGTTTAAAATACTTTCTGTTTCAAATCCGGATGAGAAGAATAATGTTGTCACCTTAAACCCTAATGTGCAGCAATATCCCAGGTTACCTGGATTTACATGCAATGTTACTACCGAACTGGTATGACACTTACTTATTATTCTTTTATAAATTATGTATTATAAAACTAATCTATAATTCTCATACATTGTCTTTTAACTTATGCATAGGTCATTCCAAATCAAATTGCTGATATCATTGGCTTAAACAAGAGTATGAATTTGAGAATTAAATTCATCAATGGTAACTCTTGGAATGTTCCTGTTCATGTTCAAGTTGTTTCTGGTAATCCAAGTTATGTAATTGAATAATTTCTTTATTACTTTATAGTTTCTATATTTAGTGTATGCCTATTATATTCAATTCATCACTTTTTACAGGTACATTGTTATCGGATGGCTTGAACTAATTGAATCAGAAGGTATTCCATTGGGTCAGGCTTATATGTTCAAATGGTCCACGATTCATCGTAAGTTGTTGGTTGGCAAGTATGCTAACCAAGAGGTAATAGACATTAAAATGCAGTGATTGTGTTGGTTGTGGTTTTTTGGTAGGTAAACTTTTGGGGCTATTGAACATATTTTGGTTGTGCCTTTGAACAATGGATTTTTTGGGATTTTGAACATGTGTTTTGGTTAGCATAACATACTTTTGTTTTGATGTTGAAATCTGATTTTGGGTTGAACTTATTAGGGTTAGTATGTGAAGTTTTGGTATATTGACTTTTTTGGTAGATATAGTTTTATGGATGTTGATTGTGTTTTTTTTGTTATATTAACGCTTTCAATGCCAAAATTTTATATTTTTTGTATGATTATGTTGCACATTGAAAAACTAATTTTCTTCTTGATGAAATGTTAAATCAATTATAAGCTAATGTTTATGTTTTGTTTTGATAATTATGTGTTTTCTGTACTCACCTAACAATGTACCTGAATCTAATATAAAACTTTCCTGGCTATTTTCCAAATCAATTTAATGATAGATATTAAATTCAAATTCGTTATTGTTTGTCTCGGTCACGATTAATCCTCTGATATTATAACATAAAATTTGTAACTCTTAAATTTTAATAGCCAACATTAAATTTTTTAAAATTGAAAATTAAAAAGTTTTAAAATAATTAAATTGATCACTTTCTCCTATCCGAATTTTAAATTTTCAATAACTTCATTCTAATCCGCCATTAATTTAGCTACATTTTTTATATTCCTTATTTAAATAGAAAATCAAAGATGAAAAATTTATGACTATTACACGGTTGTCCATTTTATGTTTTAAAATTTAAAGTTGATTTTCTTTAACATAATTATTATCATTAAATTTGATTTGGAATATTTATAGTAATCTTTTATTGCTAATTCTAATTTCATTAATTTCACATGTTCAACGCCTTGATTATGGCTTCATTGCAAATACATTCTCTAAATACATAGTTAAGATGTAAGGTAATTACATCTTAACTGTATTTTTATAATTAATGTAATTATATCTACATAAGGAAACATATTGATTACTAAAATCTAATCTATAAATACATTCCGCCTTATGACAATATATAATGAGCTTTTATGTGCCATTTCTTATTCGTACTTCAGTATACTCCTACACCTGCAGTTTAAACTCGAGAGGTACTTTCTTCTCCTTTATTTATATTCAGTGATCATTGATCATTGATCATTGATAAGATATTATAACAAATAACTTATAAAACACCTATTTTATTTGTTTTGCAGTTTCAATGGCTGCTCCTCAGGAATTCATACTGGTTAACAATATAAATGTCAACCAGTCTGAAGTTTTGTTGATAAGATATTATAACAAATAACTTATAAAACACCTATTTTATTTGTTTTGCAGTTTCAATGGCTGCTCCTCAGGAATTCATACTGGTTAACAATATAAATGTCAACCAGTCTGAAGTTTTGTTGAAACTTAGGGTTATACGTGTTTGGCGTCAACCTGATGGAAAAAATCCTAATGAATCTTACTCTATTGAAATGATTCTAATTGATGAAAATGTAAGTTACTAATGTCTTTACTTCTAACAGACTTTTAGTTTGCTTAATGAAGATTTATATTTTGATTACGTATAATCAATGTTCGTATATGTATTTAATTCGTATTCTTATTTTTGCAGGGAAACAAGATTCAAGGGAATGTTTTCAAGCGTTGGTTTTTCCGATTTGAAAACTACCTTACTGAAAACAATTGTCTTATCATAAAGAATCCAGGAATTGGAATGAACAATTCCAGATACAAGTATGCAGAAAATCCGAACAAGCTATGTTTGAATCCAGATACTAGAGTTTATAATTGTGAAGATTTTAAGGGACAACCGTTCGGGTTTTGTTTTGTCTCATTCAGCAATATACAGACCGAAGATTCAGAGTCAGACACGCCCACAATAGGTAACTGTTATTCTATCATTTTATTGTATCCTTATTTTAGATCTGACATAATGTATACATAAATGGTCCCTTTATCTTTCGGTGGATAGATATAATTGGACATGTTGTCAAGTTTTTCAAGAATGATGACAAAGAAAAAAACAGTTCAAATTTAAAGAAGCGTCTTACAATGGAAGTGCAGGATAATGAGTACGTATACATAGTCTAACTTTTTTTTATGTTTTTTGTTTTACATAAAGTGATATATATATAGTTTCTTATAATTTACCTACTACTAATTATGTTTTTAGGGGTTATTCCATTTACGTCACTTTGTGGGATAACTATGCAAATCAAATGTCATCCTATGTTGCTGATAACTCAAATCAAGAACAAGTTATATTACTGTTACAATTTGGAAGACTAAAGTTTTATAATGGTATGTTAATTTTTATTTTTTTTTAACTTTTCAACATTTATATTACTCTGATGATTATATACTACATTATGTAGCCAAATTCTTATTAATGTGTTTTTTTAGGTAAACCTTATGTGTCTAACTCTTTTGGTGATGCTATTACCCGATTAATGATAAATGAAGACATTCCTGAAATAGACACATACAAGGCAACGTAAGCATAATTTTACAAATTCCTATCTTTCTTTAGTAGTAAAAAATATTAACTTCATTATGATCATTATTTTATACAGTTTGCTTAAAAATTTGGCTGCAAATCCAAACTCTATTCGTCGTCCGTATGGAGCTTCAATGTTCTCTTCTGATGAAGATGAGTTTCTCCATAACACTCCTCTTACAACTATTGGTGACATCCCAGCCATAGAGAAGGTGAGTTGTTATATTTTTATAATCTTTACAGATTTAAATTAAGATTGTTTATAATTATATATAATTCTTATAATGTTTAAAATAATAATTATTTTTACGTAGGATGAGTATGTTGTTTTGTGTGGTACTGTAAAAGTTGTATGCAAAGATGTTGGCTGGTATTACCTTGGGTGTCCTAAATGCACTAAAAAGGTTAATACTGAGTATGTGATACGTGAGCTTGGTGAAGGTAGTGATGGTTTTGAGGAGGAAAAGTTCTACCAATGTGTTAATCAGAAATGTAGTTCAAAGGTTGTCAAGCCCGTTCAAAGGTTAGTGTACTTCATATGGTTTTTCACATATGTCAATACTAAATTGTTCTTATTTTAAGATCAGAATTAGTTAGTTTATTATACATTATATACTTATCTATACATATATTATATACAAGGTTTAAGATTCAAATTCGTATCCAAGATATCAACGGTGTTGTTTCACTCACTTTGTCGAGATGCTGCTCAACTCATAAACAGGACTGTCTCTGATTTGCTTGAAACAAACACCGTACTTAATGTATTTCTTTTTTATTTATTAGAGTTATAACATAATCGTATGCTGTAAACCAATTAGATAATCAATTGTTTCCATGTAGATTGATGATGTTGTCAACTTTCCGGATGAAATAAGTTGTTTAGTAGACAAAGAATTTGCTTTTATAGTTCATGTGTCTACCTACAACTTGGATAACAAGTATGATGTTTATGGTGTCACGAAGGTAACTGCCGATTCATCAATTATCGACGAGCTTAAGAGAAAGATGTACCTTGGCCAGGTATTACTATCTTCTACATCTTTTATTACATTTGTGTAGTTATAATTATTAACTTTTACCCTTATATAATCATTTGTAATTGTGTAATTTAAAGCCATCTGATGAAGGATCTTTGCATACCTCCATGTTCGAAATGAATTCAAATGATCAATCTAATGCCAAGGTATGTTGATATCTTTTTTTAATTATATGTTTTTCAAATGTGATGTTGTATGCCAAGGTATGTTAATAATTGTAGGAATCTTTTTCTGGCACTGGTGACAACGAAACTCCAGTCTCGAATGCTGAAAATGCATTTGCAAGAGTCCAGAGCATTGAAGGTGAAAACATATCCACAAGCTTCAAATATTTGTTGCCCAAGCGTAAACTTCACGAAGTTTATGAAAAAGATTCCTCTAAGGTTTGCACAAGAGAAGCGGATAGTAGCTACACAATTGAAGAAGGCAAAGGTGTTTCTGAAATGCAGCCAATGACCAAAGAAGAGGCCTCCTCTGCAGAAAACAAATAGAATCTTGGATTTGTGTTGCAATCATGTTTTTTATTTCATAAATAATTCTTCAACTATGAAGAAGACAATGTTTGCTTTGTTTGGTTTTTTTTATTTTCGTTACCTATTGTTGGTTTTTGAACTACCTTTCGATGTTATGAGATTGAATTATCATATGTTACCATTATGTTTCGTTTTTTTTGAATTTGTTATGTCTGTTTACGTTGTATTTATTATTATTAATAATAACAATAATAATAATAAGAATAATATAACCACATAAAATACGCATTCATCATATTGAATATCTTTACGACAAAACAATGATATTACTTATCATGAATTAGTAAAGTAATATTTTAAATATTTTTTTTTTATTTTACAAATAAATGATGTTATCTTATTACAAAAATAATTGTAGAACTTTTATATGTTTTTAAATTGTATGGGAGGTCAAAATAATATTACCTAATTCTTATAGAGTTATAGATACAAATATATTATCTTTTGCCATTTTTTTCATTATATTTGTCTACACAAATTTATGTATATTTTTACATATTGTTTGATAAAAAATACAAAATTACATGATTCAATTATAGTTATTATTATAAATTCATATTTATATTGATACGTTTAGAAATTTTAATCCTAATTTAATAATTTAATTGTAGTAATGTACTATAATTATTTTTATAATATAATAATAATTTTCAATTCAATACGTGGTTAACTTTTTTTTTAGCTTTACGTTTTTTATAATGTTTATGTTTTTAAGTATTTGCAATAAAATAAACATTAGTTATTTATTTTTGTAAACGCAATATACAATTTAATGATAATTGTTTATTTCTAAATTTATTTAAAATTATATTGACACCTTTTACAAAAATAAACGATATTATATTAATTACATAATACATACTATAATTAAAATTATAAACTTCTCCTATAAGAATTGAACAAACCATAATTCATTTTTACTACTATCTTCATTTCTCTCTTTCGAAGAAATTTAAATATCAGGTAATATCATTTTAGTTGTTTATATGTTTAGATTTTTAATTTAATTTGTTATTAATTTTTATGAATATGAATTAATATCGGTTTAAAATATGTTATTCATATTAATTTATTATACAAAACAAAGTTTAATATGTTATTTTTTTTAAATATCTGTATTTTTTTAAGCCGTTCGTTTAATAATATAAAAATTATTAACTTTGTACGTTGTTTATAAGATTTTTAATTAATTTTTAATTAATTTGTCATTACCTTTGTTTTACAGTTTATTTAGAAATGCTTATGGAGGGTGAAACGATAACAATGTTTGACAGACTTGAATATGGTCAAGAGGATGTTATTATTAAGGCGAGGGTCTTAACAATTTGGCGTGAACAATCAAAAAGCCGAACTAATGATTATTCCATTGAAATGGTGTTAATGGATGAAAACGTAATCCTTATATTTTCTATATAACTTACAAATTATTCTATACAATTTACATTATTGACGTTTATTAATAACATATACTTTTTCTTCTCCAGGGTGACAGAGTTCAAGCTCTTATTCGTAGTAACTTTGTTGACATTTTTGAAAGTTATTTACATGAGAAACATGCTTACATAATCAAATATGTTCGTGTTGATATGGGTCTTTCAAGTATGAACATTGGCTCACACGGAAACAAAATCTTTTTCAGTCAGATTACTCAGCTTTTATCCTGTTTTGATTTTAAGGGTGATGAATACGGTTTTCGATTTTTGCCTTTTGAATCGCTAATAGAAAAGGATGTGTTTACAAATTACTCGATAGGTATTTTTTTTTCTTTTTATATATGTATAGATAAATATATCAGATTTAAATATATTGGACTTTATAATTATACCTATTTATTTCACTAATAATATTACTTTCAATATCCAATTGCAGATGTCATTGGTTATGTAAAGAATATAAAGAATTACTATGATTATAAAAAAAAAGGAGAAGGCGAATCAAAAGAATCGTATGCTTTTGGATGTTGAAGATTCAGAGTATGTTTTTATTCTTATATCTCATTTCGGATTAAAGTTATTATGTTTTCGGCATTCATTATGTTATATGTTGTTAACTGTATGTTTCCAATGTTTTTTTTACAAATATGTTTAGGGGACGTGTTATTTGTTTGAAATTATGGGATGAATTTGCCATTCAGATGACTACATATTTACATAACCATAACAATGCTGAACCCTTGGTTGTTATTTTGCAATTTGGATTGGCGTCATATTTCAAGGGTTAGTTTATTTACAAATTTGTAACTCATTTATTCCTGTATCAATCTACTTATATTATGCAATTTTATGTTTGTAGATATTCCATATGTTTCAACCTATGTGGGTATTTCAAAGCTTTTTATTAATGAGCCAACTGACTTCATCAATGTTTATAAAAGAAGGTTAGGTTTATTCTTTTATGTCAATTAAATAAATAGTTTCAACTTTATATTTTTTAACATTGTACTTAACCCTTTGTCGTAAAAAAAGTGCAAGGTTCATTCAATCTCCAAAAGTTTATAGACTTTCAACTGCATCACTTGCTGGTCTTCAAGTTTTTTCTGTTACAGAGAATGACTTTTTGGTTAACAATCCGTACTATAACATAGGTGATATCTGGGAGATTCTAGAGGTTGGTAATAAACATAAAATTGTCAAAAACTTTTTTTATTTTACTATATTTATAGATAATTACGTCTTACTAATGTTTATTTTAAACTATGTAGATTAAAGATATCATTATTTTGGGAAATGTTGTTGAAGTTCACAAGGATTTTGGGTGGTTTTATATGGCTTGTCCTAAGTGTGATTTTAAGGTAAATATAGAATATGTTTTGTATGAGTCAAGTGGTATTGGTGGAGGTTTTGAAGAAAGAGAAATTTGTACCTGTATAAATGAAAGTTGTAGTGAAAAAGATGTTATAGCTATTCCAAGGTAACACTTATACAATCACTTGTACTCAATTTATTAAATCTTATGTATTTGGTAGATAATAAATAAAATAAAAAGTTGTTTTTTAAATTATTAATAAATAAAATATTTACAGGTTTCAAATTCAAATCACAGTTAAAGATGGTACTGGAGATGTTAAACTCAATTTGTTTCATGATGAGGCATCAAAAATGATTCCAATATCTTCCGAGAGTTTGCTTTTAGAAAATAAGGTATGCCTATACTTATTTCTGAGTAACTCATAGTTTAATAATCATTTATTAGAATTTGTATGTTCAACGTATCTTTTTTTAACAATAATTAATATGAAATGTATAACTGATGTTACAGGGTCCCTATACTGTTAAGTTTCCAGATGAGCTAATGTATCTACGTGATAGAGAGTTTGCGTTTAAGATATCTGTAACAAAAGAGAATTTAGAAACACTCAATGAAGTCTACACGATATCTAACGTCACTGATTCGAATTTTATTATGTCGGAGATTAAGCTGAAGTTTCAACCGAAAGATGAGGTAATATATTAAATTCGACTAATCTTTTAAAATAAGAAAAAAACATGATATTTTATTTATATTATACAGGTCAATGAAGGAGAATGTTCTTCTTTTCCTACTGGTTCAAGATCAATGACTTACACAAAGTATAAAAGTACCCGTAAACTGCAACCTGTGTACGAATTGAATGGCAAGGAAAAATCAAATTGAGTGTGTTATGTCTATTTCAAGTCAACTACAATAGCTCTACATTACTATAATTATTTTCATTCTGTTTTGGATTTGTTTGACTTATTATCATTGCTACATTCTATTTCTTTTAATATTTCTGTTTTGGAATTGTTTGACTTATTATCTTTTTTGATTTAATTATTCTTAAGTTTTTGAATTATATATGTTTATCATATATTCAACTAATCTAACATACATACCTATGATTTGTGCATTAAACACATTTATATTGAAATTTAAATTTATTAATATTTGTATGATTCATTGTAAGAATGCGGATTTATTTGATACATCAAAATTCTGATGAATAATTTAACATTTATAATAAACTTAATTATAAATGAGTTACAACAACATATTAAATTTTGTACCTTATAGACTTGACAAGACTTTTCTAAAAAAAAAACAGTGTTTTTAACTTTCAGCAATTTGAAATAATAATAAATCTCATATTATTAAATCTATAAATAATTAATGCGTAGTTAAAATACATAAATTTATAGAGTTTCGTTTTCAAATATTGTAAATTTAAATTTTTAAATTTAATTTTAAACGTGAACATCTAAATTTATAAAGACTACTTACTTTAAATAAATAAATCAGAAATTAAATAACCTTTAACACTCGTAAATCAAGTTATAAATTTGGATGTTTCCATTTTTTTGTTTTTAATATTCTCATCATTATTTTCAACAGTATATACTACCAAATAAAATTATAACGAATTTTCATTTTTAAGTTGTTAGAAATTAAAAATTTGTGAATTTTAAATTTGTTTAACTTGCTATTTTAAATTTAAAATTTTCCTACCCGCTAAACAATTAATATTTTACTATAAATAGAACAATCATCATTAATAATTTTAATGTAAACCGCTAAAAATTCATAAATTTAGAAAAAATTCGTTTTTTAAAATTTAAAAATGACGTAAACTTTAGTAGTATATAAACTCACTTACACAATGAGTGTAACATTCTACAAGAATATCATCTCCTAACTACTATATACATTTGTTCATCTTGCAACATTGTATGAAGGTAACTTTTGTTTAATACTATGTTATATTTTGCGTTATTAATATTAGTTTTTGGTTTTCTAAATAACTACATAATGTGTTATATGTGGTTTGATACAAAGATGGTTTTATAGATACAATTCCAACAACTGTTAAGTCATGTCAAATCAAAATAATAGCAAATACAGTTTGCCAACCTCCAACATTCGGACAAGATCTAATGCACGCAATGGTATTTGTTAATTTAACATATATATACATACATATTATACCGTTATTATAATTTGTATTACATTAATTGATTCATTTTTTATGTAGGCAACTTAAATTCAACACCCTTATCTGACTTGTCAAATGGTAAATTAACATATTAATGTTTATTTTAATTATTATAAAAATGTTGCAGAAATGATAATAGTTGTTTTACTAACGTTATTGTTTTTGTACACAGTTAGCTCTAGCATTTCTACGAGACGAAAACGTATGAATGCATGTTTGGATATCCAGAATTCACCTATAAACCAAACACCTCCATCAATACCACAAGAGAATATTAATACAGATAAGTGTAAGATCATTTGAGAATTTAACTTTCGTGTTTTTTAGTGTTTTTTTAAATTCTCACATGTACTATTTAACCCTTTCGATTAAGCTGCTGAGTCTCGGAAACATCGTAAAGATATACTGGATAGCAGAAAGAGAAACAATAGTCAATTGCATACAACTCCTCATACTAGCCAACCACTAATTACTTCAACAATACCTTTGTCTGATATCTCAAATGGTATTTCCTAAAAAATTAATAAAATTGTTTTTACTACTTTTAGAATACTTATGTGTAGTTATATTATATTTTATTAATTTATAAAAAATTAAGGAATATGAAAACTCAGGTGTACAGAGAAGCAACACATTGAATCGTAATAATGCAAACACGTTATTATCTTCTTGTGGAAAAGAAAATTTGTATCGTGGTACGTTTAGTATTTATTACTATTTACTTATAATATTTACTTATCTATGAAATTTACTTATAATACTTAACATAATTAACATTTATACATATTTACAGGTTCTTCAAGTTATTTGTCACCTTTATCTGACATTACACGTCAAGAATTGTGTAGAGGTAGCAATAACCTTACGAACAAATGCAAATTTACTTCAACATCCAATTTCAATCCTGAATCTTCAAGTAGTAGTCAAAAACGTCCAAATCGTCCAATTATTGAGCCTATACCTATGGTTGATCTTTCGGAATGCTTGGACGAGATGGTTGTCGAAAATATATCCAGTGATATAAAAGGCATGTCGTCAGGTAATATTCAATCATTGTAAATAATATTTTTACAACAAGATATTTGGTTAATAATGTAGTGTATATAATTTATATGTTGTGCAGTGTATTTAATATATATGTATTATGTAGATTACTTAGACCATGGAGACCAGATTGTAATTTGTGAAGATTGTAATGCACGTTTGTGGAGAGCTGAGTCTGAAAGAGGATCTTCGAAATATAAATAAAAGAAAAACTTTTCTTTGTGTTGTTCTTATGGGAAAGTTTTGCTTCCTTCATTTAAGGAGCCTCCTGATAGTTACAAAGCCTTTTTTAATGGTGTCGACGCATTTAGCAAGTTTTTCTTAAAGAATATTAGACGATACAATTCAATGTTTGCTTTCACAAGTATGGGTGGAAAAATTGATTTCTCTATAAATAAAGGGAAAGCTCCATTTATTTATAGAATAAGTGGAGAGAATTACCATGTTTTAGGTGATATGTTACCACCTAACGGAGAACAACCAGTTTTCTCTCAGCTATACATATATGATACTGAAAATGACGTATCAAATAGAATAAATATTGCTGGGTACGTTTTCCATTTTTATAACAATCATGGTATCGTTTTTATTTTTATGTCTATGGAAATATCTTTATAGATTAACATTTATAATTGTAATTTTTTAAAATTTATTATATGTAAACTAATTTACGTATTATTTATTTGTAGTCCATCATCAAATGATTCAGCAAGAGAAAAGGAGCTTGAACTTCAAATTGTTAATGACTTGAAAACAATGTTTGACTCCATAAACTCTTTGGTTAAATCATATCGAATGGCTAGAGATTGTTTTCATGAGAATCCAAATGTTGAACTCAAGCTACGGTTAAATGGTATTAGGAAAAGTGATGGTAGGTCATATAACCTACCGACTGTTTCTGAGGTTGCTGCGTTGATAGTTGGAGATCTCGATGATGATACAGACAAGCGAGATATTATTGTACAGTTAGTATCTGGTAAACTACAGAGAGTTAGTGAGTTACATCCTTCTTATCTTGCTCTTCAATATCCGTTGTTGCTTCCTTACGGTGACGATGGCTATAGAATTGATATATGTCATAAAGGTGTCACAGAACCAAATAAAACTTCACCACCAGTATCTAATGTAGATACTCGTGAAAGTTTAGATAATCCAACCTCAAGCTCCAAAACAATCAAGAAAACGCGCCAATTAACAACAATGCGCGAGTTTTTTGCTTATCGTTTACAAGATAGGAGTAATGAATATTCACTAATTCTGAATGGTAGACGGCTTTTGCAACAATTTATAGTTGATGGTTATACTATGATTGAGAGGGAAAGATTGAATTTCATCAAGGGTAAGCAAAACATTTTGCGAAGTGAAACATATGAGGTTCTTAACAAAGAAAAGCAACAAGGAAATAATGATACTTCATCAATAGGTCAATGTTATATCTTACCTTCTTCTTTCACTGGTGGTGCTCGGTATATGATGCAAAACTATCTTGATGCAATGGCAATTTGCAAATGGTACGGATACCCGGATTATTTCATCACAATTACATGTAATCCTAAATGGCCTGAGGTTAGGAGATATCTAAAAGGAGGCACCCTTAATGCAGAAGACAGGCCAGATATCTTGTGCAGAATATTTAAGATAAAACTTGATTGTATCATTAAAGACCTTAAAGATAAAGAATTATTTGGAGGTGTTCAAGCAGGTAATAAATCCAACACCATTATTAATATTGCGTTACTATTTATTTTTGTCAATTTTTATCAATTAATTAGCTTGATTTGATTTTGTTTCTATAATATGTTTTTCTAATTAAAGTTGATATTGACTAATTTCATTATTTATTTCAGTTGTATATACTGTTGAGTTTCAAAAGAGAGGCTTACCACATGCACACATTTGTTTATTTATGAAAGCTGCTCATAAGTTGCCAACCGTTGATCATATTGATAAGTACATATCAGCTGAGATTCCAGATAAGAATGAAGATCCTGAATTAAACTCACTTGTACGTGAGTTTAAGATTCATGGCCCTTGCGGTGAAAAATTTAAGAGATGTCCATGCATGATCGATAATAAGTGTTCAAAAAACTTTCCAAGGAAGTTTAAAGAGGAGACATCTATAGATACTGACGGTTTTCCTGTGTATAGGAGAAGAAATAATGGTTCGTTTGTTGAAAAGTCTGGTGAACAATTAGATAACCGAAATGTTGTTCCCTACAACAAGGTTCTTCTCAAGAGGTATCAAGCTCATATCAATGTAGAGTGGTGTAACCAAGCTGGCTCTATTAAGTATTTATTTAAATATATTAATAAGGGTGCAGATAGAGTTACGCTTAATGTCATTCAAAGCAAAAAAGTACCAGGTGAAGATGTTGTAGTTGATGAAATCAAACACCATTGTGACTGTCGGTATCTATCTGCATGTGAGGCTACTTGGAGAATATTCCAATATGATATACATTATAGGACACCTCCTGTAATGAGACTACCTTTTCATCTACCTGGCCAGCAGAAAGTTGTTTTTTGGGCTAACGATGATCTTGATGATGTTCTACAAAAACCGTCAGTCGCTTCGTCAATGTTTCTTGGTTGGATGGAAAAAAAATAAAGACGATCCAAATGCAAGAGAGCTCAGTTATATTGAGTTTCCCTCAAAATATGTTTGGAAACAAAAAGAGCGATGCTGGGAAGAAAGACAACGAGTTAAGTCAATTGGACGAATTCATTCAGTTCCTGCTTCAGTTGGTGAAGGTTATTTTTTGAGAATTTTATTGAACAAGGTTAAAGGACCTACTTCATTTGAAGATATTCTTACTGTTGATGGCAAGTTGCAAAATTCATTTAGAGATGCATGTTATGCTATGGGCTTATTGGATGATGATTCTGAATACATTGCAGCCATTAAGGAAGCCGCCTTTGTTGGATCTGGTGAGCATTTAAGAAAGTTATTTGCAACTTTGTTAGCTTCTAACAGTTTGTCAAGACCTGACATTGTATGGGATGAAACGTGGAAAGATTTGTCTGATGATATTGCATATAATAAAAAGAAAGATTTAGATCGTCAAGGTACATATTATTTTTAACAAATTTGATTAATATATTTTCTTTGATTTTTTTGTTAATTACTTTTTAAGTATTCGTTACTTTACATATATACTTATTTAATTATTTAATTAATTAATTAATTACTTTTATTATGGTTTTTTATCAGATTTGATTATTTCTGAAGACCAAATTAAGAATCTAGCTTTACTAGATATTGAAAATTTCTTACTTCAAAATAACTCATCTCTTCGACATTTCAAAGGTATGCCATATCCTCATGTTGACTTTGTAGAGGCATTAAGCAATCGTTTGATTTTTGAGGAGATGGCATACGATACAAACATTCTTCAAGAAGAATTTCAATCGCAATTTGTTTCTTTAACAGCTGAACAAAAAAATATATATGAACGTATCATGAAAGCTGTTGATGAAAAAAAAAGGTGGTGTTTTTTTCGTGTATGGTTATGGCGGCACCGGTAAGACTTTTTTGTGGAAGACACTTTCATCTTCCATAAGGTCTAAAGGCAAGATTGTTTTGAATGTTGCTTCGAGTGGCATTGCTTCTTTGTTATTGACTGGTGGTAGAACAGCACATTCTCGGTTTGGGATTCCTATAAACCTGACCGAAGATTCTCAGTGCTACATTAAACCAAATAGTGATGTAATGCAGTTGCTTAAAAAAACAGATTTGGTTATATGGGATGAAGCTCCCATGACTCATAAACATGCGTTTGAAGCTCTTGACAGAAGTTTAAAAGATGTTTTTGGTGATTGTGATGATAACGGTTTTGAAAAAAATTTTGGAGGTAAGGTCATGGTTTTTGGTGGCGATTTTAGACAGGTTCTTCCGGTTGTTCAGAACGGTACCAGACACGATATTGTCAATGCGTCTTTAAGCTCATCCTATATTTGGCGCAAGTGTGTGGTTTGTAAATTAACAAAAAATATGAGATTACTTTCTGGAAGTGCTAATGCAAATATTCAAGAAATAAAAGAGTTTGCAGATTGGCTGTTAGATATTGGTGAAGGAAAGGTTGATACAGTCAATGAAAGTTCAGATGTTATTCAAATACCTGAAGACTTACTCGTAAGTCCATCTCTTGATCCTCTGTCTGATTTGATATCATTTGTTTATCCATCAATTTTGGAAAATTTCAATACCCCAAATTATTTTCAAGAGAGGGCAATATTGGCACCAAAAAATGAAGTTGTTCAAGAGATTAATGATCGACTGCTCTCAATGTTTCCTGGAGATCAAATGGAGTATTTAAGTTCTGATAGTGTCTGTAAAACCGAGAAGGTTAATGAGCAGTTTGATGAACGATTGGTAGCGCCAGATGTTTTGAATGGTCTTAAGTTATCAGGCATACCAAACCACCGTCTGGTTTTGAAAGTTGGTGTTCCTATAATGTTGCTGAGGAACATTGATCAGAAAAGTGGTTTG
The DNA here is from genome assembly GCA_032199755.1 of Ambrosia artemisiifolia. Taxonomy (NCBI): domain Eukaryota; kingdom Viridiplantae; phylum Streptophyta; class Magnoliopsida; order Asterales; family Asteraceae; genus Ambrosia; species Ambrosia artemisiifolia. The sequence goes on along the minus strand of CM063528.1, from coordinate 38,294,259 downwards.
TGCAACGGCACAAGGTTGCAAGTTGTTAAATTGGGTAAACGTGTCATAAAGGCTAAAATAATTTCTGGCACTAATATTGGTATGCAAACATTTATACCAAGAATTAGTTTGTCTCCTTCTGATAAAAAGATTCCTTTCAAGTTTAACAGAAGACAATTCCCAATTGCTTTGTGTTTTGCCATGACAATAAACAAGAGCAAAGGACAATCCCTATCCAAAGTTGGTTTGTATTTAAAAGATCCAGTTTTTTCTCATGGTCAACTGTATGTTGCTTTGTCAAGGGTAAAGAGTAGAGACGGGTTAAAGATATTAATACTCGATAAAGAAGGCACCGTTAAGAATGAAACGTCAAATGTTGTCTACCAAGAGATATTTGCAAATTTATAATTCAGCATTTTGTATTCAGACATGACAATTGTTTCGTAAATTACTACAATTACGTTTACTACTACATTAACGACATTCGATTATTTATGTTTAGTTACATATATTTTCGAATTTGGCTATTAATTTCTTTGTATTAGTTAGCTAAATTTAAAAGTTTTCTAATTTTTATATAATCATTTTACTTTAATTTCTAAATATCTAAATATTTACATATATTACCTTCCATAATATATCTTCTTGGTAATCGTTTCCATATCATCATTATACTTCTGAATACTCTTTTGCTTCACCATCTAACCATTCACAAACTTACAATGTATATAATAATCCCTCTTTTTCTTATCGCCGATCACACTCATCATTCTTCCAAACATCCGCGTCTCTGTAATCACCGAACGATTCCTCCTCTCAAAGGTAAAAACCCTCTTTCTAAAGCTCATGCATCTTACGATTTTTCTTTAATCGTTTGTTTTGTTACTCATTTATTGTAGTTATAATCGTTAAGTTGTTTTATTAGGTATAAATCTGTAACCTAAAATTAGGTTTAAGCTCTATAAACACTAATTTCAAATCGTTTCGTCATCCTCTGTTTTTGAATCGTCAGTTACCAGGTTTATGTATATTGTTAGTTAATGTTATTTGTTTTTTTGGTTTTATTATTGTTTATGAAAGGATAGTGTATAAATAACATCTTTATAAAGATTCATTGTTTTCATTGTTGTTACATGTTGGTATGTTTATGCTCTGTTTTTAAAGTTGATTTAGAAATTTAGTAAGTTTTAAGCTATGTTTCTGTTTTTTACAAAGCAGTACCTTCATGATCATCAGGTTACCAATTATTAGTGTTAGTTCATGATTATTGAGTATAATCTTTTAATATTTATGTATTGCAATACAAACTTTAGTTAATCATTATTATTTTATGCTTAGTGTCAATTGTTTTTTATCCACGATTAGTGAGTTATGTTATGTTTTTTTATTGTTTCAACCAACATTAAGCAAAATATTTTAGTATTTTTACTTTGTGATAAAAACAGGTTCATATTGTTGCTGTTAAAAATGCTTTATGGTTTCTATGTTGCGATTTTTCTTTAATCGTTTGTTTTGTTACTCATTTATTGTAGTTATAATCGTTAAGTTGTTTTATTAGGTATAAATCTGTAACCTAAAATTAGGTTTAAGCTCTATAAACACTAATTTCAAATCGTTTCGTCATCCTCTGTTTTTGAATCGTCAGTTACCAGGTTTATGTATATTGTTAGTTAATGTTATTTGTTTTTTTTGGTTTTATTATTGTTTATGAAAGGATAGTGTATAAATAACATCTTTATAAAGATTCATTGTTTTCATTGTTGTTACATGTTGGTATGTTTATGCTCTGTTTTTAAAGTTGATTTAGAAATTTAGTAAGTTTTAAGCTATGTTTCTGTTTTTTACAAAGCAGTACCTTCATGATCATCAGGTTACCAGTTATTAGTGTTAGTTCATGATTATTGAGTATAATCTTTTAATATTTATGTATTGCAATACAAACTTTAGTTAATCATTATTATTTTATGCTTAGTGTCAATTGTTTTTTATCCACGATTAGTGAGTTATGTTATGTTTTTTTATTGTTTCAACCAACATTAAGCAAAATATTTTAGTATTTTTACTTTGTGATAAAAACAGGTTCATATTGTTGCTGTTAAAAATGCTTTATGGTTTCTATGTTGAGTCTGAAAGTAAGAGTAGGGCGTCTTTGGTAAGATATCTAATGTTTCTCCCGTATTTTGACTATAATTCAACTTATTATGCTTATTTAAATAATTCTATATTTATTTTAATTTGTTTTTAGCCCCTGCCTAAGGACTATAGTTCTTGGATTAAGAAATTCAATTATCCGGTAGGTAACACGGAAATTAGAACTTTGGATTCACAGGTGTTTGTGATTAAAATTATGGAACTTAATGGTACTTATTATTTATACAATGGATGGAGAACAATGATTCAAACACTAAATTACCCATCTAAGTGTAAATTTGTGTTTCAACATGTTCCAAACCAAAAGTGTTTTAGAATGATAAGTTTCTATCAAGACGCAGTTTGTGCTCCTGGTCCGTTTTTCTATTGCAGGCTTGATGACCCATTCAGTGAATACAAGCACCGTCTTGTATGTCTTATTATCAACTTAATATGTTATACATTAAAATTCATACAATATGTATTACTGTATTAACATTACTGTTTAACTATTTCAGTATATAAGTAATTTGATTTTGCATGGAAAGTTCAATAGACTACTTCTAGTTGAACCAGTTGTTATCAAATCATTCCCTGATCATGAATTTCTCTGTATGATTAATAATGGAGAAGATGGTCATATTTATTTCACCAAAGGATGGTCTTATATCAGGAAACACCTTTCATTAACTCGTAAACATCTCATTGTTTTTGAGATGATTAACGATGTTACTTTTCACATGTCTCTGTTTCTTAAGAATCAACTTACACCTCCTCCAGATATGTGGGTGTATGATGTGAAAAAGGAGTACGATGAAGATGTTAATGATGATGAAGACATAATCATTATTTCGGATGATGACAGCCAAGAGGAAGATGTAGCAACACCTATGGATGTTGATGCTGAGGAGGATGTAGGTGTACCAGTTGTTTTCATAGTTGCTAATCATTTTGTAAGTTTAACTTCTTTATTTCCATTCGTTTTAATACTTGTTAATATATTTTTTATTAATATGCCATACATTGTTATTTTTGTAGAGGATGAAGAAGTTATGGGCGATTGACAATGGTTTGAACATCAAAAGGAATTTAAAAATTACCGATGGTGATGGTGGTGTATGGTTAGCATCTGTTGGTTTTGAGCAGTCGAATGGAAATGATCGTTACAACATTAAAGGTATGTCTTCCTTTGCTGCGGACAAGGAACTGAAATCTCGTGATGCAATGCATTTTCTCTTTTTCAATAAGAAAGGTCTCTTCAAGCTATCTCATGTTGTAAAGGCTGATGATCGTTAGGTTTGTTTTGTGGTTGGTACTTTTGGTTGGATGACAAACTTAGATCTTTTAGTGTTGGTTATGATGAACTGTTATTAGTTAACTACTTATCCACGTTTTTACTTTGTGACTTAGTAATTCGTGGTTTTTGGTTTATCTATATGTATAAACACACTATGTTTTTTGGTTGCTTTTCTAATGTAATTAATCGTATTTATAATTTTGATTTACCTTTGCTATGACATTTGCTGCAGCTGCTACTTTTATGCAGTTCTTGCATACCAAAATGTCATGTTTTTTATCATAAAAGTCATTAGAAAAGATAATACAGTTTCCAGGTTTTTGGCATAGGCAATTGACACCCCGGATGATTTGTTGCATATGAATACTCATATTATTCACCTCATTTTGTATCCTAAGTTGTTACATATGTGCAGCTGCTTTTGCAGCCATCAAAATCTTTATTATGCGGCAGTTGTGAAATATCCGTTATGACTTTTCGTGGTCGTTTTTATGTTCACATTTGATAGTTATGTAAAACTTAGGTTAGGAACTTGCAACATAAATTTGAATTATATAAAGTCAAACAGTAAATATCTTCGTATCATATGCGTATATGTACATTATTAGTTATAACATTACCTTGGGGATCCACCGTGTGTCAACACGGGTCTCTAACCTAGTTGAGTTATATAGCAAAATAATGAGATGAATTAAGGTTCATGGCTTGAATTGTATCATCAGACATTACATATCAACAATTTTCCGTCATAAACTTAAAAAACATGACTGTAAAGAAACTTGCGTGTCATGATTTTGTGTCACCAAAATATCAAATCCTCCCGCGCCTTCCCATAAATGCTCCCTCTCTCATGACATCTAACCTCAAAACAAAAAACAATCAGATGTTCAAACCCTAACCCATTCTTCGATCAAACAAAGCATCAATCTTCGATCAAACCATCAGATCCTACCAACTCGTAACTCCCCATTGTTCAAACCCTAATCGTCAAGATCAAACCTTTCGTTTTATACAAAACAATCAGATCCCCACACTTAATCGTCAGGTTAGTGATTGTTTTTTGACTTATTGTTCATCTGTTGAGAATTTGCTCTTGTTTTTTTACTTCTACTTTATTTCCAGTTGTGCTACACTAATTGTTACACTTTTATTTCGTTTTACACTTTTATGTTTCCGTTCCATTTTTTGACATGAGTTTCTCTGTAACATCCGGGCTCTCTCACCACCAATATTGTCCGCTTTGCCCCGATGGGTTGCCCATCCAGAGCTCACGGATTTGTTTTTGGTTGCCCCGGTGGAGACTTCCCAGGAGGTCACCCATCCTGGTACTGCTCCCACCTGAGCACGCTTAACTGTGGAGTTCTCCTCTCATCCACTAACATTAAGCCTAAAACGCGTTGGTGATTTAAAAGGCTTTGGATTACTTATGAACCAAGGATCTCTCCTGGCCACGGCCGATGTGGGATTCGCCTAGGGTGTCATACAATGGTCCATGTTAATCTTCTCCAAAATCGTACTGTTACAATCACCCCCCCCCCCCCTTAGGGACTCATTGTCCTCGATGAGGTTTGCCCCACCATCCCGAACGGCACAGGAGTGGCTCTGATACCATTTGTAACATCCGGCCTCTCTCACCACTAATATTGTCCGCTTTGCCCCGATGGGTTGCCCATCCAGAGCTCACGGATTTGTTTTTGGTTGCCCCGGTGGAGACTTCCCAGGAGGTCACCCATCCTGGTACTGCTCCCACCTGAGCACGCTTAACTGTGGAGTTCTCCTCTCATCCACTAACATTAAGCCTAAAACGCGTTGGTGATTTAAAAGGCTTTGGATTACTTATGAACCAAGGATCTCTCCTGGCCACGGCCGATGTAGGATTCGCCTAGGGTGTCATACAATGGTCCATGTTAATCTTCTCGAAAATCGTACTGTTACATTCTCTAAATTAAGTCAAATTAAGTTGTCTTCTACTGTGCAATATAAGAGTCATCAACCAAATTATAATATGATAGGAAAAAAAATCTTTAAAGTTACTGTTATTAAGTTGGGTTATCTTGTTGATGAATTTTAGGTGTTTTTGCTCATTGTTATTCTTTTCACAATTATTTCCGTTAGATTGTTTATTTTAATTTTGAAGTTTTTGTTATTAACTGGGATGAAATTGAACTGAAATAAACGAGAGATTGTGTTTATCGTCAAATTTTGTGCTGTTTGTTGAAATTAAGAGTAAATTTATATGGTCTTATGTCCTAAACTCCTAATCATTTGAATTTTCAGTAGAAATTGTAGATAAACTTGAAATGTGTATCTGTTAGGTAGTGAATGTTCGAAACGAACATAAATGAACGATTATAGACGTAGAGAAAGAATGTGTTTGTGTTTGTTAGTCGATTACTTAAGGCCAGGTTATAAAATTTATACTTGATGCATTGAATCGCAATTTGATGATTGGTACATTTGTAATATCTAGCATTAATCAAATAACTTCTTTCATGTTTGCTGGTGCAGATAAGAAATGTTAACACACAACAACAATTCGGTGATCTTCCATCATTTGTTGCTTGTATTATTGATAAGGTCCCTTTGTTTAGCAAGCTTCATGAGGCCGCAGACATATCATTAGACCAGCTTACGATAACTTTTATCTATAAAATGATACATGAAGTTTGTATATGCATGGGAAAATAAACTTTCGGCAAAAACTATTCTGTTACAAGTCATAGAGAATGACCAGCGTCCTGCTGTGACTTAATCATAACTAGTTATCAAGAAAAGACAGAATATGTCCCGTTGTATCTTTCTAAATTAGAAAGGATAACTATTGGAACATAAAGAGCTATTAAAGGCCAACTTAGATCGTATCTACCTGTTTATTATCTTGAGAAAATAGGTTAAATTTGTTCTTACAAGTTAAGTGACCTTTATAAGTAATCTGAAATAGCGTTTCTTAATGGACCATAACTGGAAAGTAGAGGTGGTGGTTTTGAATCATTTCGGTTTTGTCATTTAAATACGTCATTCCTATTATTTGTGCATGGGAACTTTTAGAATCGTTATGTGACACCTTGGCAAATGTCACACCATTATGTTCGGTCCGTGAAATAGATATTGGGCCAAAAGGGTTTAGTAATGTCCGGCCTTATCACCCTCAAACTGAAGATTTAATTATGTGATTTAGAGAATGAGGAGCAATTTTTTCCAGTTTTTCGGCTCTTTTAGCGCTAATTTGACACGGGAACGGGAAGTGTCTTATTTTGTTGGTTCTTGAACCTTATGGTTCATTTTGAACACATTTTTTATAGCTAATCCTTGATAATGTGATCTGCAGACATTTAGATCATCGTAAGAAACTTATAATTGCAATGGATGCAGCCTTTGGGATGGAATATTTACGTTCTAAGAACATTGTGCATTTTGATATTAAATGTGACAATTTATTGGTCAATATGAAGGATCCTTCATGCCCTATTTACAAGGTTAACATGGCTATACACCACGCAAAATATAAACCCAAACGCCGAATTTTGAGTTGTTATCATTTAAGGGTTTATATTTTGTTAGAATTTAGAACAACCCATTTTGACATGTTACTCAACCCGCTCGTTTTGCAGGCTTACTTGCTAGCAATATGTTCATTGGTTATTTAGTTTCTAATTATTTATTTTATGCAGGTCGGTGATTTTGGGCTATCAAAGATCAAGCGAAACACTTTGGTTTCAGGTGGAGTTCGGGGAACTTTGCCATGGATGGTGCCATTATAGGTGTGTGTTGGATCAACTGTTTGTTAAATTAACAGTCCTATTAAATTCGAGTATAATGTGCTATTATTTATTTATTCCTTATTTGGCGCGTGTATCTGCAGGAGGCATTGTTAACAACACTTTGAGACCCCCAATTCCAAAGGACTGTGATGGCGAATGGAGAAAGCTGATGGAGCAATGTTGGGCACCTAATCCTATGCTTAGACCATCTTTCACTGAAATAACAAAGCCGCTACGCGTTATGTCACACACCAGAAGCAGAGCAGAAGCAGAGCAGAAGCACATAGAAGCACATAGAAGACAGACGTGTTCTGTTTTGGCTAAACAAACTCCAACATCTGGCTTATGAAATAGATGATGTGCTCGATGATTTGGCCACCGAAGCTATGCGGAACCAGATGCAGCAAGAATCTTCTACCAGCACCAGCAAGGTATTAAAGTTCATTCCAACCAAATTTCATGCTCTTAAGTACGGTCATAAGATGAGTTCTAGGCTAGATGGGATCACAACCAAACTGAGTGTTCTTGATGAGGAGAAAAAACGTTTGGGTTTGAATGATAATGTTGAAAGATCACATAGACCAAATAGACGGTTGGAGGAGACTTCGCTAGTTGATGAATCCAAAATCATAGGCCGGGAAGGTGATAAAGAGGCATTGTTAGGGAAGTTGTTGGGAAGTGAATCTTCAAGCAGTCATACCCAAAACGTCAGCGTCATGTCCATAGTTGGTCTTGGTGGGATCGGCAAAACCACTCTTGCCCGACTTTTGTACAACGATAAGAAAGTGAAGGCTCACTTTGAACTGATGTTATGGGTCTGTATTTCTGATGACTTTAACGTATTTACAATTAGCAAAGCCATTTTTAAAGATGTTGGCGGGGACGACCGAAACTTTGAAACTCTAAATCAGTTTCAACAGGCCCTTGCAGAAAAACTTGCAAAGAAAAGGTTCCTACTTGTTCTGGACGACGTTTGGAACGAAAACTACACCAAGTGGGAACAACTCCAACTCCCTTTTAACGTAGGGGCTACTGGAAGTAAAATTCTTGTGACTACACGGAAGACCAAGGTTGAATCTGTGATAGACTTTGTTGATTCATACCCCCTTGAGCTTTTGTCACAGGAAGAAGCTCTATCTTTATTTGCTCAGAATGCATCAGGAAAGCAAAACTTTGATGTGAATCAGACACTAAAACTGCATGGTGAAGATATCGTCAAGAAATGTGGTAGATTGCCTTTAGCTTTAAAAACACTTGGGAGGGTATTTAGAACAAAATCCGATCATGAAGAATGGGAGGAGCTCTTGAATAATGAAATATGGAATTCACATAATGGAAGTGAGATTCTTCCCGCTTTAATGCTAAGTTACTATGATCTCCCACCGAATTTGAAACAAATGTTTGGGTATTGTTGCTTATTCCCAAAGGACTACATGTTTATTAAGGATGAACTAGTTTTCCTGTGGATGGCTGAAGGTTTTCTGTCTGAGACAAACGGAAAGAAGTTAATGGAGAGTTATGGTCGGGAGTGTTTCGAAGAGCTGGTGTCAAGGTCCTTTTTTCAGCATTCAAACAATGATAAATCACTATATACAATGCATGACCTGATGAATGACTTGGCCAAGAGTGTTGCAGGAGACTTTTTTTTTATGTTGGATGATAAGATGGATGTTGGCAATAAATATGAAGCTTTGGAGAAATCCCACCACTTTTCATTTATCCGTGAAGAATATGAAGTGTACAAAAAGTTCAAGGCACTACAAATAGCTAGACACATGCGAACTTTCTTACCCATGCCAGTTACAAGGTTAAATACATGGGAAGAATTCCACTTATCGCAAAACGTTCTTACAGAACTACTTCCCCGAATGGAATTCCTAAGGGTACTAAGCCTAGCTAATTATTCAATCAAAGAGGTACCAGATTCCATTGGTAGTCTCAAACACTTGCGGTACATCAATTTTTCTTACACGAATATCACGTGTTTACCTAAGCAAGTCGGTGACCTTCATAATCTACAGAGTTTGTTGTTGATGGTTGTACTATGTTATCTAGCTTGCCAGATAGTATTGTACATTTAATACACCTGCGACATCTTGAGATTAATGATACTCCACAATTGAACAATATGCCACTAGGAATTGGTCGGTTGACGGGCCTACAAACTCTATCCAAAGTCTTTATTGGAGAAGCCTGTGAGTTTAATATATCTGATCTTAAGGGCATGTTGCATCTTCAAGGTCAACTTTGCATTGACGGGCTGCAGAAAGTGAAAAATGCAGAACACGCAAAGGAGGCGAACTTACGACAAAAGAAGGGTGTATGTGATTTGCAGTTGAAATGGAGTGATGTCTTTGATGATTCTCGAAATGAATTAGCCGAATATGAAGTACTTGAAGGGTTAAGGCCTTTTGAGAAGTTGAGAATCCTTAAGATTTTGTACTACAATGGAACAGAGTTTCCTGGTTGGGTTGGGGATCCCATATTTGATTGCTTAACTAGTATTACATTAGCTGGCTGCAGAAGTTGTAAATGTTTACCAACACTTGGACATCTACAGTCACTTCAAAAACTGTGTGTCGAAAGCATACACGAGTTAGAGAGAGTGGGTTCTGAGTTTCTTGGACATAGTAACTCTCGTGATGGTAATGCATTTCCAGCACTTGAAGTATTGGAATTTAAAGATATGCCGAATTGGAAGGAATGGTCAACTAGTGATGGTGAAAAGCATGGGTCGTTACCTTGTCTTCGTGAGATATCTATAGTAGATTGTCCGAAGCTTGATGTAGTGGCAATCGATTCAATACCGTCACTTTTGGTTTTGCGTCTATCTAGGTGTTCTGTAGTGGTGTTAAAAAGCATTGTCAGTGTTTGTTCATCAATTGGTAGATTAGAAATACATGATATTGAAGGGCTTCAACCCAAAACACTGTTTATGGACACTGTAACCGTTGTGGCATTGGTCATCTCCCGTCTCAGTGCCCTAATCAGCAGAACCAATCACGTACAACACCACAAGCCATAGATTCTGCTCACTCGGATGTTGCCTCCCAATCAGGATTCACCTGGAAGGCCGACACTGGATGTAATGATCATGCCACTCCAGACTTATCTAGCATGGACAACCCGGCAGCCTACTTTGGTAATGATTCTTTACTTATTGGTGACGGTAACCCACTACCTATTTTAAATATTGGCTCCTCAACTATTTACTCGCCTAACAAAACCTTTAAATTATCCAACATACTTCATGTTCCTGACCTTAAACAAAACCTTTTGTCCATTCAAAAGTTTTGTGTAGATAATGATGTTTTCTTTGAATTTCACTCGTCTTATTTTGTTGTGAAGGACGAGTCTACACGCACCACCCTCCTAACGGGCCCCAGTGAACAGGGTTTGTACTCCCTTCGTCTTCCACAACTCAAGTCTATCCCTAGAGTCGCTTTCACGGCTGTCAAAGCTTCTTCTAGCACTTGGCATCAAAGCTTGGGACATCCTCATTTTCAAGTTTTTCGTTCAATTATCTCTCATTGTTCTTTACCTGTTTCGGACAAGTTTTTAAATACATTATGTACTCCTTGTCAACTAGGCAAGTCGTCAAAATTATCTTTATCATAATCATCTTTTCGTAGTAAAAATTTGTTGGATCTTGTTTATTGTGATGTTTGGGGGCCTTCACCCGTTTTATCTGTTGATGGTTGTCGTTTCTTTTTGTTATGTGTGGATCACCATTCTAGATACATGTGGTTTTATCCCCTAGCTCAGAAATCAGATGTTTACACGGTGTTAACCAACTTTATTAAACTAGCAGAATGACAATTTAAAACCAACCTTAAATGCATTCAATCTGATTGGGGAGGAGAGTTTCATACTCTTACATCTTTTTGCACCAGTCATGGTATCATTCATCGCCGCTCTTGCCCTCACACAAGTGAGCAAAATGGGACGGTCGAGCGTCGTCATCGACACGTTGTGGAAACCGGACTTACACTTCTTGCACAGTCCAGTCTTCCCCAACGTTTCTGGCAATTTGCCTTTGAGACAGCCGTTTACTTAATCAACCGACTTCCCTCTCGTGTCTCTTGTAACAAATCTCCCTATGAACACGTTTTCCAACGAAAACCTGACTACTCTTTTCTTCGTGTTTTTGGATGCCAATGCTTTCCTTATCTTCGTCCGTATAATCACCACAAAATTGAATTTCGATCCACTCCTTGCGTCTTTCTTGGCTACAGCCCTGTTCATTATGGCTATCGGTGCTTTGACCCATCCACCGAACGGATATACATTGCCCGACATGTTCGCTTTAATGAACATGTCTTTCCTTATAACAAACCCGCACCTACCCAAACCCCACCACAGCCTTCCCCACCCTACGTCTCAATTTTTCCTGACCCACCACCCGGTTTTCCGGCTGCACCCACACCACCTACTCCAACTATACCACCCACCACTATACCGTCCGAACCTACCCAATCAGAACCACCACTACAAACCACTACCAACACCTCACCTGAACCCTCAACCGAGCCCACAGTTCCCACCGCCCAACCCACCCAAGCACCTAGAACTCGACCATCAAACCTTCGTCCAAACCCCAAGCCACCCACTCGTTATAATCCCGCTGCCTATACTGCCACCACTACCTCTACTTTACCCGTTGAGCCCACCTCCTTTACCGTTGCTAATAAGTCTTTTGAATGGCGCCAAGCCATAGCTGAAGAGTTGGATGCGCTACATAGGAATGGGACATGGTCATTAGTTCCCCCTGCCCCTCATACTAACTTGGTTGACTGTAAGTGGGTTTACAGGTTAAAAACAGATGCAAATGGAAAAATCAGCAGGTACAAGGCACGACTTGTTGCTAAAGGTTTTCACCAACAACATGGAGTTGATTATCATGAGACTTTCAGCCCAGTAATCAAACCTGCTACGGTTCGGACTATTTTATCTCTCGCTGTCACCAACAGGTGGTCTCTTAGACAGTTAGATGTTCATAATGCTTTTCTACATGGTGTTCTTCAGGAGACAGTTTATATGAGGCAACCTCCTGGTTTCGTTGACCCAACCAGGCCAGATCATGTGTGCTTATTACACAAGTCTTTGTATGGTCTCAAGCTAGCTCCTCATGCCTGGTTTACAAAATTATCTACGGCTCTCTATCAATTGGGTTTTCACGGGTCCAAAACTGCCATCTCTGTTTATTCTTAACAACAATGGTACTTTGGTTTATCTTCTTGTCTATGTAGATGATATTATCATCACAGGTAATCACTCTGTGGCTGTTAATGCTGTTATTGAACGTTTGAGCTCTATGTTTGCACTTAAAGATCTAGGTCCTTTACATTATTTTTTGGGTATTGAAGTGGTGCATCATGGTTCGGATCTGGTTCTATCCCAACGAAAATACATTCTTGATATTCTTTATCGTGCAGGCCTTGCAGACTGCAAACCCGTGTCGTCCCCTATGAGTACTTCTCAGGTTTTCTTACTTGATAATAGCCCATTACTTGATGATCCTTCTAGATACAGGCAGACAGTCGGTGCTCTTCAATATGCCACTTTAACTCGTCCAGACATTGCTTTTGCAGTTAATAAGGTTTGTCAATTTATGCATGCTCCTACTGAGAATCATTGGGCTGGTGTGAAACGAATGTTACGTTATTTGAAGGGCACGACTAATATGGGCCTCTTATTTCGTCACAACACGGGGTCTAGGCTGCAAGCCTTCTCTGACTCTCATTGGGCTACTAATCTTCGGGCATTCGCGGATTCTGACTGGGCTGGTTGCCCTATTGATCATCGATCCACAGGGGGATATGCTATCTATCTGGGTTCTAATCTTATTTCTTGGTCTGCTCGAAAACAACGAACTGTCTCTCGATCTTCAACAGAATCTGAATATAAGGCTATTGCTGATACTGTAGCAGAATTGATTTGGCTGAAATCTCTTCTTCATGAACTTGGTCTAGTTAGCAAGGCACCAACGATTTGGTGTGATAATCTTGGTGCAACCTATCTCTCTGCTAATCCAGTATTTCATGCTTGTACATAACATGTTGAAATAGACTATCACTTTGTTCGTGAACAAGTTACTCAAGGAAAGCTGAATGTCAAGTTCATCTCCACTGATGATCAAATTGCTGATGTGTTTACAAAGGCTTTACCTTCACAAAGATTTGAGTTTCTACGGTCCAAGTTGCAGGTTGTTCCCCGCCCTCAACTTGCGGGGGGATATTAGACTAAGTTATCTAAATTAGACAAGTTTACTATTATCAAGGGTACCAAATTGTAATTAGTTTATCTATATATAGGGCCTTGTATTCATCATTATTATTCAATCAAAAACCCTAATACAATACAAAGTTTGTTTGATCCTATCCTTCACCAACATGTTCATCCGTTGGTAATACTCATAAAACTTGGTGTTAATTCTTTTTTGCACATGTGATGATTTGATTTAATCAGTTTTTTTTTTTAATGATCAAACTCTATCTTTAAGAGTATGTTAAAAAAAAACATAACTTTGATTTAAAAAAAAAAAAAAGAAAAGATAAAAAAAAAGGGCCTTTGTATGTCATTGCTTTAAGTCACTTGTTTTAGAAAAACAAAAAATTTTAAATAAAGATGTAGTAGAGAAAAATAAGCTTGTGAAAGCTTTGTGTCATAAAAATACCAATCAAGAAGTTTTCTGTATTTTTAATAAAACAACAAAATTGGCATTAAAGTTTATTGGTAGCAATGGAAGACAGCACATGGAGCCTTATCCAATACTGTACTGAAGTTTAGTCTTGTCCACACAAATTTAATCACTCAACTCCTTTGCATCATCTTCACTTCTCAATCCAACTATTTTCAATCTGAAATCAATCAAGAAACATTCTGTCTTTCCATTTTCAAATATCCAATGGCTGAACTCTTTCTTGAAGCATTTGTCACTGCGTTGTTTGAGAAGCTGATCTCTGGTGACATGATCCGGCTGGCTAAATCTGCAGGAATCTCTTCTGAGCTCAAGAACCTGGAGAGCAACTTGACCCTGATCCGAGCTGTGCTTGCTGATGCAGCTCAGAAACAAATAAGAGACACATCTGTTCAAGTGTGGTTGAACCAACTCCAGCATTTGACTTATGAAATAGATGATGTGCTTGATGATTTGCAAACAGAAGCCATGCGGAGCCAATTAAAATCTGAAGCTAGCACCAGTAAGGTAGTTCAGTATATTCCAACCAAATTTCATGCTCTTAAGTATGGTTATAAGATGAGTTCTAAGTTAGATGAGATCACAGACAAATTGTCCAAACTTGTTGAGCAGAAAAAACTTTTGGGTTTGAATAATAATAATGTTGAAAGGTCAAATAGATCTAGTAGACGGTTGGAGGAAACTTCATTGGTTGGTGACTCCATAATTGTAGGCCGAGAAGGTGATAAAGAGGCATTGTTAGGGATGTTGCTAGAATCTTCGAATAGTAAAAATGTAAACGTGGTGTCCATTGTTGGTCTTGGTGGGATTGGCAAAAGCACTCTTGCCCAACTTTTGTACAATGATAAGAGAGTGAAGAATCATTTTGAGCCCATGTCATGGGTTTGTGTTTCAGATGAGTTCGATGTATTTACGGTTAGCAAAGCCATTTATAAAGATGTTGGTGGCGGCGATGAAAAATTTGAAAATCTAAACCAGCTTCAAGTTGCCCTTACAGAAAAACTTATAAAGAAAAGGTTCCTACTTGTCTTAGATGATGTATGGGACGAAAATAATAGCAAGTGGGAACTCCTAAAACGCCCTTTTACCGTAGGGGCTCTTGGAAGTAAAGTTCTAGTGACAACACGGAACGCCAAGGTTGCATTGGTGATGGACTCTGTTCAAACGCACCATCTCGATATTTTGTCAAATGAAGAAGCTTTGTCTTTATTTGCTCAACATGCATCCAGTCAGCAAAAATTCGATGTCAATCGAGTGCTTGAATTGCATGGTGAAGATATTGTCAAGAAGTGTGGTAGATTGCCTTTGGCTTTAAGAACACTTGGGGGAGTGTTTAGAACAAAAATCACTTATGAAGAATGGGAGGAGCTCTTGAATAGTGAGATGTGGAAGTTAGATAAAGAAAGTGGGATTCTACCTGCTCTAAAGCTAAGTTACTATGATCTTACACCACGTTTGAAGGAAATGTTTGTGTATTGTTGCTTATTCCCCAAAGACTACACCTTTGACATTGGTGAACTGGTCCTGTTGTGGATGGCTGAAGGATTTATATATGAGTCAAACGAAAAGAAGTCAATGGAGAGTATTGGTCGGGAGTGTTTTCAGGAGCTAGTGTCGAGGTCGTTTTTTCAGCAGTTAAACAGTGATAAATCACGATACCCAATGCATGACCTGATTAATGACTTGGCAAGAAGTGTTGCGGGAGAGTTCTTTTTTGTGTTGGAAGATAAGATGGATGTTCATGATAGGAATGAAGCCTTGGAAAAGCTGCATCATATTTCTTTTATTCATGAACGCCATGCATTATACAGAAAGTTCAAAGCATTACAAAGAACTAGATGCTTACGAACTTTCTTAGCCATGCCAATTACAAGGTTAAGTAGATGGGAAAGGTGTTCCCTATCGAACATGGTTCTTGTCAAACTACTTCCAGAACTGCAGTTCCTAAGGGTGCTAAGTCTAGCTAACTGTTGGATCAAAGAGGTGCCAAAATCCATTTGTGGTCTCATACATTTACGGTATCTCAATTTTTCGAACACTTTTATCAGATGCTTACCTGAGCAAGTAGGTGATCTTCTTAATCTACAGAGCTTGCTGTTGTCTGGTTGTGATGACTTACATACCTTGCCAAATAGTATTGTAAAGTTAATAAACCTACGACACCTTGACATCACCGATACTGGAAACTTGAATGAAATGCCGCTGGGATTTCGTGGGTTGACAAATCTACAAACGCTATCCAAAGTCATAATTGGAGGATCTGGTAAGTTTATAATATCAGATTTGAAGGGATTTTTGCATCTTCATGGTCATCTTTCCATTGAGGGACTGCACAACGTGAAAAACGCAAGTCACGCAAAAGAGGCAAACTTACAACCAAAGAAGGGTATATGTGATTTGCAGTTGGAATGGAGTTATGTCTTTGATGATTCTCGAAATAAATTAACCGAATATGAAGTACTTGAAGGGTTAAGGCCTTTTGAGAAATTGAGAAGCCTCAAGATTTTGTACTACAACGGAACAAAGTTTCCTAGTTGGGTTGGGGATCCTTCATTTGATTGCTTAACTCAAATTACATTAACTGGCTGTAGAAATTGTGAATGTTTACCAACACTTGGACATCTACAGTCACTTCAAAAACTGTGTGTCGAAAGCATACACGAGTTAGACAGAGTGGGTTCTGAGTTTCTTAGACATAGTAACTCTGGTGATGGTAATGCATTTCCAGCACTTGAAGTATTGGAATTTAAAGATATGCCGAATTGGAAGGAATGGTCAACTAGTGATGGTGAAAAGCATGGGACGTTTCCTTGTCTTCGTGCGATATCTATAGTAAATTGTCCGAAGCTTGATGTAGTGGCAATCGATTCAATACCGTCACTTCGCGTTTTGGATCTATCTGGGTGTTTTGTAGTGGTGTTAAAAAGCTTGGTCAGTGTTTGTTCATCAATTGCTACATTAGAAATAAGTGATATTAAAGGACTTACTCAGCTACATGGAGAAATTTTAGAGCATCTTGGGGCAGTTGAACATCTAGAAATCTCATTTTGTCATGAGCTCACATACCTGTGGGAATCAGAAGCAGCTGCATGTGAGATAATGAAGAGTTTACAGAAGCTGGAAATAAGTGACTGTAAAGAACTGGTATCATTGGGAGAGAAAGAGGTGCAGTTGAAGAGTAGCATGGAATCTCTTACAGAAGTGAGTATTGAAAATTGCCAGAGACTAAAGAGTTACATGTGTCCATCCTCTCTGAAGTTTCTTGACATTAGTAGGTGTGATAATCTGGAGGTAAGATGGTCTCCCATCAACAGCTTGCCATCACTTGAATCTCTTTATATTCATGGAATGCCTAATATGAGGTTGTTTCCAGGAGGTTGCTTATCTTATCTTACCAGCTTAACAATATGGGGTTGTGATAACATAGAATCCATTCCAGATAATGGTTACGGATTTCTTCCATCTCTTTGCTTGAAAGCACTTACTATCTGTTATTGCAAGAACCTGAAGTCATTTCCTTATGAGCAATTGCAAAATCTCACATCGCTGGAAGAAATGCTAATAAAGAATTGTCCAAGTCTGGATTTCCCCTTTCCCAATGGATCATGGCCTCCTAATTTAAGTGTTTTAAGAATAGGAGGGTTAAAGAAGGGCATTTCAGAGTGGGAGCTGCAAAATTTCCCAACCTCACTTGTTCAACTAGAGTTACATGGTGAAAACTCAGATGGAGTGGTTTCATTTGCAGCAGTAAAGGGAGAAGAAGATAAGAGTGGTTCATCATCATCATCATCTTTTATTCTTCCATCATCTCTAACTAGACTATTTCTATTTGATTTTAAGGAGTTGGAATCAGTTTCAGAGGGCCTGCAACACCTCACCTGCCTTCAACATCTTTATATTAACACATGCCCAAAGGTTAGAGATCTGCCAGAGAAACTACTCCCTTCACTTTCAAGATTGGAAGTGTATAATTGTTCCCCAGAATTCAAGAAAAAGTGTAGAAGAGGAAAAGGCAAGTACTGGTCCAAAATCTCCCTAATCCCTGATCTTCAAGGGACATTTTTTTGATATGCAACAGTCAACCTCTGTTTCTCAAAACAACATCAGTCGCCAACAAGTGAGGTTGGGAAACTTTATGTCGAAGATGGGCCAAAACAAAACGTTATATGTGTAAAACGATGAAGATGGATTCTGATCTCCCTAATCCCTCTTCTTCAGATGTGATGTTCGATTGATCAGCAACAGTTATATGTGTAAAACGATGAAGATGGATGTCGATCTCAGAACCTGAATCAGTCACCAACATCTAACATGATTGTGTATTCGTGTTTAATGGATTCGATCTCATAACCTAATAAATCTCAAACCATGAAATGGGATGACTTTTGTTGCCATTGTAAGCCCAGCAGCTTGTTTTCAGCCAAATGTGTACTTGTAAATATTAATATGTGTATATTTTAAATTATATTTACATCTAAGTAGTTTTATCAAATGTGTATTTGTAAATATTAATATGTGTATATTTTAAATTATATTTACATCTAAGTAGTTTTATGAAATGTGTATTTGTAAATATTAATATGTGTATATTTTAAATTATATTTACATCTAAGTAGTTTTATCAAATGTGTATTTGTAAGTATTAATATGTGTATATTTTAAATTATATTTACATCTAAGTAGTTTTATCAAATGTGTATTTGTAAATATTAATATGTGTATATTTTAAATTGAAATGCAGCTTAACTATAAACTTGATCTATATAGATTTAGGAAATAATTTAAATTCAACTATAGAAGAGGGTGAAGATATTGACATTGGTGAGGGAAGCAATCATGTTGGGTTGACGAGTTGACTAATTTCGGGTTGGAAGGTAGAATTGTTCAACCCAAACAAAACTAATATTTTTTATTCATGTCAAAAACATTAAACCTAACTAGCACACACTTAAATCGATAACCCAAACGACCATTTAACTATTATTTAAACGCGTCAAACATGTTGATAGATATTAATCAAGTTGTAAACATGTTAATCGGGTTAGTGAGGTGTAAAATGCGTTTTATGGGTGTAAATGGGATAGCGAGTCAATATATATTTAATTAAATAGGTTGTTCACTTCAGCATCTTATGATTTCTACATGCCCACAACTTAAATATCTACCAGAGCCAGTACTCCCTTCATCTCCCAAATTCCTGATCTTGAATTGCTTTTGGATTGATCAGCAGTTATACGTCTAAACCAATGTAGATGGGATAAGTCGGTTGCCCTAACCATTCTGAAGCTTAGCCTGTTTTCGGCCCATTAGTTCGTCCAGCGCAATTCAATTTTTGTATTCAACAGCCCCAGGTATTGTTAGTAATATACATGTTATTTTTATAAAATGGATATACAAATGTCTTGATCTCTTAGTGACATTCGGAATACCCTCTCACGCATAGGTAACTATCAAAGATAGCCACTGAGTCACACTGTAAGTCAGTCACAATTGGGTTAATGGATACCGGCGACAGAAACTCATTCCACGGAACGTAATTTGAAACGTTGAAGATGGGGTTACTTCCCAAGTCTGTTGTCCTACCTATCTGATGCCCATCAGCTTGTTTTCGGCGAGCAGTTCCCTCCGGCTCAAATATATTGTATTCAGCAGCTCAGGTACTGTTAAATATATTTATAGAAGTGTATTATGCTTTTTTGTGAGTGGTAATTTTAATACAAAATAAGTCTATAATTGTTCTAAAAAATATGTAAACTAACTTAGGGGCTATTTGGGATGCTCTGAGTCAACCTCTGAATGGGGAAAAGCTCTGACCGAATAAGAGGTAGCAAGATTCAGATCGTTTGGCGCGGTCCTCTGAACTGAACAAGCTTCTGAATGGAGGTCTGACCTGATCTTGAAATACATTCATAAGCTGTGTAATAAATACCCTGTTTCTGAAACCAACATGGATGCAGCTGAATCACCACCGTACATAAATCAGTCCCCAATTTCAGATAACTTCATTTGTATTTTATGAATTCCGGTGACTATAACAAAACATTGAAGATGGGCCAATTCCTGAAGCTTTCTCGGCCCAATTTGATTTATTGTATTCAACACAACAGCTCAGGTATTGTCAATTAATTATTATTATTATTATCTATACAATGTTATTTTTATAAAAAACAAAGTGTGTATATAAATTTAAATCAGTAAATATTTTCAATTGAAATGCAATATGGTAATTCTTTTTTAGTTAGGTATAAATTGGTTGTGTATATATTTATGAAATCATTTAATTAGAGTTGTAACAAATTGTTTTATGAAATATATAAACTAGGTACATGTTACTACGAAATAGGGTCTTGAACTTTGAATCTAAATATCATTACTGATATTTATTATATGATGGGAGTTGGTTAAATTTATATGATGGTTGGAGACCTGTTTGTGAAGTAACTCTGTTTTGACCAATAGTATCAAAATTGGAATTTTAATTTGTGTTAAATAAGAATTTATATTAGAATCTTATTAATACTTATAGAATTACTTACCACCAAAAGAAGCTAATCTAAAGAAGAACATGGCTACATTGTAGGTTTGGTGTGATTTATGAGTGGAGGCACTTTACTCCTACGTTACAATGAGTTAATAAGTTACAGATATCTTAGCCTTTCTTTATATGTATTTTTTAGCCTTTGGGCACCCGTTATATCTTTGGAAATGTTGATACCTTTCTGTATGTATATGATAGATAGACTACCTCATGTTTTACGACACTGTGAAATGTGCCGCCCTGATACAAACTACCTTTTTGCTTCTCTGGCATATATATATGAATTGATATCAGTTCTAGTTAATTGAATCAGATTTATATCTTTTATGTTGTATGGAGGAAGTTGCATTATTCTTGATATATTTAAGTTTATTATAGCTTGAGATCATGTATTAAGGTTTGAATTGATAATTAATATGAACATTGTGCACGAGTAGCACCATTACAATTGATAATTCTTGTGGAAGTAATAATCATACATTAAGTCAAATGCTCAAGTTGAATATGTTTAATACTTGACTTGTAGTGATTATTTGCTATAAGCATTATGAATTTAGCATTACTTTCCAAAAGTTTGAGGTTTAGGTAAAACTAATAAACCCGATCTTATACTTACTCATGATAAACTAATCCAAGTACATATAGAAGTGGGTGAAAATATTGGTGAGGGAAGCCAAGTAGTCAATCATGTTGCGAGTAGGAGTGTCAATCATGTTGATATTTGTACGTGTTGGCACGTTGAATTGTTCAACTGGAATTCAAACCATAATTTATTCATGAAAAAACAGAAGACAAACTGATTCACTAAAACTATGTAACCTGCCATGACTCATTTAACCCCATTTATCTAAACGTGTCAAAAATGTTGACAAATAGTAAACAATTTGTAAACGTGTGAATCGGGTTGGTGAAATGTAAAATGGGTGACATGGGTATAAATGGAAAGCTAGAATGCCTAAAAATCACACGTATTGTTACACATGCTAAAACTTTTTTGAGCAAATTCATGGGATTTTGGTACCTATATGATTGATTTGTAAATTTGTTGGTTTAAATGAAGTTTTTAACAGTTTTGGAGGAAGACCAGCGGAGTTAGGATCATCAGCGATCTCATTAAAAGAAGTGGAGAAACAGAATTCGTCAAGCGTCAAATGGACCGTCTTGATCAGTAGCAACATTAGACTAAAAACCAAAGAAAAAGAATTTGTGCGTCAAGCATGAAATGGACTCTATTGAGCATTCCTCGTGCACAAAATACTCTCATTTTATGGTTGCATTTGGAAGACACCAAATGGACTGTATTGCACTTGATACGGTCAATATTTCACTTAGCGCAGAAACCCAAAATTCTTCTGTTTAATGAAGGCGACAGCCATAAGTGTGGGGGTTGATTTCTGGAAAGGACGAAGGCTACCGAGGAGATTCAATTTGAAGGCTTGAAGCTGTAGATTACAGCTTTTCAGTTAAAAGATCATTCAGTGTGAAAATTTCTCGCATTTAAACATTGGGTTTTGATTTGATTTATTGTTTTTCATCATGAATTTGGTTTATAAAAGTTCTTAATACCTTAGTTCAGATATTATGGGCTAATACCTCTTTATCACCTAGGTTTGACCATACTTGTTCATTGCTTTGACTTTTTAGTTTTACTTTTGACTATAAACATGTTGAATTTAGTATAATTCCAATATCATTGCTTTTGATGTTCATGTGTGATTATCATTATTGATTATATAAGATGTTTATATGTTTTTATTGATTTTGGAATGTGGAGATAACCCTTGTTTTGAAAATTAATTCCATGATTGTTTATATCTTGATTTTCGATTCTAAGGTACGATACTATGAACATTAATTTATAAATTGATTATTATGTTTGTTAGGAGTCATTCTATTCAGTGTTTGATAGATTGGGTGCTTGTAAACATGAGACACATCTACTTTTTCATGATTAGTTATCAAGGTTTGTAAACAAATTGGCGAAAGTTTGAATTATCATGAAGTGTAACTCTGTTTTGAATAGAATAACTCGGAGAAATTTTGTTTAATATTTGTATTCAAACGCTAAGGCTTTCACATAACAAGAGTTGATCAAGTGATTTCTGAAAGTATTTGTGTACCTGTGGCAAAAAGCAGGTCACTCTTTGGTGATGATACTTGGTGGGAATAGGGGTACACAAACAATTTTTTTTTTTTTAATACATGTATTCAAACTTAAATCAAGCCAAAAAATTATACAAACTCACATATTCTAAAATCATAAATCAATGAAAAAATTTCAACAAAACGATAATTACCACTATACTACCACCATCACTACCTCCACTACCACTACCACTACTACTACTACGTACTGTCTTCATGAGATTTTGGTAAATCGATTTTCCTGTCAAATTCTTCATTGTCGAAGAAGAGGGATATCAATAATTCAATACCGTCTGTGAACAAAAACCGAGTACATAAAAAAGATGCATAAACGTCATCTATAAAAATAAATATCTGAATATTTTAGTTGATAATGTGCCAATATACCTTGATCTTATTTGATGCTTCAGAAGATGAAGCTATCAACCGGGAACCAATATCACATAAACCCTAATAGTCTCAATCCAAATAGAATGCTGCATGTCAACAGATCTAACTATGCGCATCAAATTAATCAACATTTCTTGGACAGGATATACATTACAATCGAACAACCCAGACGTCAGTACCAGCATTATTAACCATAACAGCATTTGACCCATCAACATTTGGCTTTTAATAGTTACTGCCACATGATGATGATTGGCTTTATATGAGCTTTGACTTTTGACTGCTATTGACCCTAAGCAGATTTTGATTTCTGTTAACAGTTAGTGCCACATGATGACACTTATTATTTCGGTTAACAGATTTTGATATTAGACAACTTATTTTCATATCAGACAATAAGCCGTTGACCCACCAACAGTTAACTTTTTTCTACGTGTTGGGCCTCCATGTGAGCGATCAAGCCACCGCACAACCTTTAAGATGCTTACAACTTTCAGCAAGAGCTGCCATTAACCGCATCTTAACTATTGACACATCAGACCATACCAAAAGTCTTCTTAAGAGAATTCCCTCTGGTTTTGTTGAAATTGATATCAAAGACTTTTTTGTATTTTTATATTTCATCAAGCCAAGCAAGCAATACATATATAGAGAAAAAAGAAAAAGGAAACTAAATCAATCTCCTATAATCAAGCAAACAGTTATGGAGCAATATTCCGAATGGAGTGATATCCGTGATAGAGAGGGTATATAGGAGAAAACTTAGACAATTTCCAATACTCCCCCTCAAGTTGGAGCATGTAAGTTTCGCATGCCCAACTTGTCTAGCAGGATCCGTAAGCAAGGTGATCCGAGAGGCTTGGTCAACAAGTCAGCAATTTGTTGTTTGGAATTGACGGCCATGGGAGTGATCAATCTTTCTTCAACACGTTCACGAACAAAGTAACAATCCATTTCAACAAGTTTTGTTCGTTCATGAAAGACGGTGTTGTTAGCTATGTTTCGCACAGCTTGGTTATCAAAAAATAATTGTGTAGGATTGTCTTGAGGAACCTCCAATTCAATTAGTAACCAACGAACCCACAATATTTCACTTACGCAGTTGCCCATGGCGCGGTATTCAGCCTCAGCGGAGGAGCGAGATACCACGGATTGTTTCTTGGATTTCCAAGAGATTAGAGCCCCACCCAGCATAAGTAAGTATCCCGTTCTAGAGCGTCTGCTGAACGGGCATCCGAGCCAATCAGAATCGCTATAAGCAATGAGCTTCATACCACCTTCCTTGGGTATAAGGATTCGTTGCCCAACTGTGGCTTTCAAATAACGAAGGACTTGAGTGGCCGCATCCATATGAGGTTTTCTTGGATCTCCAACAAATTGATTGAGGATGTTCACGGAGTAGGCAATGTCCGGTCGTGTGGCTTGTAAGTAAAGCAAGCGACCTACAAGGCGCCGATACCGAAGCCCATCGACTTTTTCTTCTTCTTCACACTTGTCAAGCTTTAAGTGTGTTTCCATGGGAAACGGACTGGGGTGACATCCTAGCATCCCACTATCTTCAAGGATGTCTAAGGTGTACTTTCGTTGGCTAAGTACCAAGCCTTCTGGTGTTTTTGCAACTTCAATGCCTAGGAAATATTTCAAGGAGCCGAGATCTTTAATGCTAAATTCTCTATCGAGACGAGACTTTGTTTCCTTTATCCACGTCTCATTATTTCCCACAATGATTTCATCATCTACATATATAAGAACTCCCACAAATGTGCTACCATCTTTGTAAACAAAGAGAGAATGGTCTGCCTTTGACTGCTTGTAACCAAGTGTGGTTAGGAAATTGGTGAATTTGTGATACCAATTTCGGGAAGCTTGCTTTAAACCATAAATGGACTTCTTGAGTTTGCAAACTCGTGTTTCATCTTTGTCAGCAAAGCCTTGAGGGATCTTCTCATAAATTTCCTCTTCTAAATCTCCATGTAAAAAGGCATTATTCACGTCGAGCTATTGAATTTTCCATCCTTGTTTAACGGCAAGAGAGAGGAGGGTTCTCACTGTTACTAATTTAGCCACCGGAGCGAAAGTGTCATGGTAATCGACACCCACCAATTGTGTGAAACCCTTCGCTAGAAGTCTCGCCTTGTACCATTCGACCTCTCCGTTCCGTTTGAATTTTACCTTGTACACCCATTTAGAGTCGATCGCCTTCTTTCCTTTCGGTAAGTTTTCAAGGGTCCATGTTTCGTTTTGTTCAAGAGCTTGAATCTCTTTCTTCATGGATTCTTTCCATTCTTCCTTTTGTGTAGCTTGATAAAAGGTTTTTGGCTCATCATGAGTTTTGATGGCGGATAAGAAGGCTTTGTGACTGTTAGAGAAATTTTTATATGAAACAAAATGAGATAAAGGGTGTACCGTGGAGGATCCTTGATCGGAGTCGGGTTGCGTTCGGTCAATTGAAGGGGGAAGCTTCACCTCATAGTCATGAAGATGCTTTGCTATGGTTCTATGTCTTTTCTGTCGTCCTTCCTCGACTTTAGCTTGAACCGTAGGTGATTCTTCAGCCACGAAATCGAGTTGAATCATTTTATCTTCACCGCCTTGCATGCTTTGCATGCCTTGGTCATCATTTTGATTGGTTCCCTCAACATCTTCATGTGAGGTGTCATGATATGCGTCAATTTATACATATAGAAGCCCCAATTTAACTCCCATTTATATATGTTTTTGGCCTTATACATGATGAATTGGTACTTATTTGGTATCTTTATGATTACAGGTCTTAAACGGTGTCCATGAAGCAAACCGGATAAAAAACGGACAGTTTCTGCACAATCTGCAGGTGTTGCACTCCCGTGCGCCCTGGTGGCACTCCCGTGCAGACCAAATTGGCACTCCCGGGCGCCCTGGTGGCACTCCCGTGCAAGCTCCCAAGATATTTTCAGGAACCACGAAACCACTTGCCCACTTGCACGTCACGTCAGAAAAGCAAAAGTGCATGGCCGTGCACTTTATGCGCACGGCCGTGCACAAAACCAAAATGTGTAAAAAAAACAGAGCAGAAGCTACTGGTCAAGTATTGGGTGGTATTGGGTTTTGGAGAGGCGATTTTGGGAGATTCTTGGACCAAAGAAGCTGCTGGATTGCTGTTTAACAAGCTCGGGATTCGATCCCAATCATCTAGCATCATCCAAACCTTCACATTCAAGATTAATGATTTGATCTATAAACTTTAAGTTTGTTCAAATCTGAATATTTTGACTTGTTTGTGTCGTTTATGTACTTCATTATTGGATACGGATAATATCTAGTAATAGTTAGTAGTTAAAACAATCGTTTGTATGAAATCAAATTTTGTATGAATTTGGCGTTTTTCATGTTTGAATCTTGACGATCATAGCGCAACCTTGTTTCATTGTTGTTAGATTTGTAGTTGTGTTTGGATGACTTTGATGATTGTCGAATGTGTTAGGCGGATTACTTGTTGAAAAATCGTCTGTTTAATCGTCCGATAGTAGACTAGGTAACTTGTTAATAAAGTTTACACCATGAAACTGTAACCGGGTATTAGTTTGGTTAAAGTCACTCCGATAATGATTATAAATTTTTACCGGCACGTAAAAGAGTCTAAAAAGCTTAATGGTGTTGTTACCAATCTTTGACATGGTTAATGATCTTTGTTAGTTATTTTGGTGAAAATGGCGATCTTCACAGTTGGTAATTGGTTGTGAAATGCTCTACTTTATGCTCACTATAAAATTGTTGCATGTGATTTGAAATGAATTCACCACCATTATCACACCTAATTCTTTTAACATATTTTCCAAATTGTGTTCTAATTCTTTTACAAAAGTCAACCAAATGGGTGCTAGCTTCATACTTGTGTTTGAGTAAATAAATCCATACCGCCCTACTATAGTCGTCGACTATGGTAAGGAAGTAACTAGCCCCCGTGAGTGACGGTCTCCTATATTTTCCCCAAATATCACAGTGGATCAAATCAAAAGAACCATTCGTTTTAATGAAACTAACCGGAAAGGGTGAGCGAGTAAGTTTTGCTTTGTTACAAGAATCACAAACTTCATCTTTGAAACTTAAAGAAACATCTTTGAGAAAACTAACATGCTACAACTTAACATTTGATGCATGCCCAAGCCTTTTGTGTCATGATTCAACTGTCACCATCATCGCCTTCCTTTCTTCATGTATTCCACCCATTCGATATAGACCTCCACGACAGTTACCCGATCCAATCAAGTTCCCCGTTTTCAAGGCCTGTAAAACAAAAAAATCCGGAAAAAATGTCACTGCACAATGGAAATCTCTAGTTAACCTTTGAACGGATAAAAGATTGCATGTAAAGTTTGGCACACAAAGGACTCCTCCAACTTTTAGTCCGCCTTTGAATATAAAATTGCCTTTCCCTTTTACAGGAATAGCTTCACCATTAGGAATGGTGACGGGCCTCTCAAGAGCATTTATAGTCAAGTTTTCGAGCGCATTTTCTTGACATGTGATGTGCTCGGTTGCACCCTGATATGTGGGTTTTATAAGCTCAAGGGGCTTATTTGTAACTGTCAATAAGTAAAGGGGGTAAAATGTAAAATGGTAGTTATAGTTAGTTAGCTCATAGGCTGTTAAATACAGTTGAGAAAGATAATGAGAAGCAGTTATGACTTGAGCTAATTCTTTGTGTTCTCTCTCTCTCTATCTTCTCCTCCCCTGTTCTTCTTCTCCGACTATTCACCACCGTACACCACCCTATCGCCACCATAACAACACAATTGTTATTTGTCCTAAATCCACCACATAACATTGGTATCAGAGCCGACGATTCTCGGAAGCTCTTGATTCAATCAATTGAGTTGTAATCAATTCATCGTTCTTGATTTTGCTCTGTTTCATTTCATACCGGATTGATCGTTCTTGATCAATTCACTCCATCTTTCGATTCTTTCCGTTAGATCAGTTTCTTGAGAAATTGACCCATTGATTCATTGATCATTTGAGTTGCAATTCTTGTTCATTGCTGCTTGTTCTGTTCATTTCTTGATTCATTCAGACTGCAATTATTGTTCTTTGCAGTCATTTCTCTTATAATAATAATAGTAATATCACATACACAATTCTTGATAATAATAATAATAAATCATGACAACCACTCGAAAAACAGCTTCACAATCATTCAACAGCTCTGTTGAAACTTGAGGCATTCATGGAAAGGGCTAAACGAAATTTTGAAAAGAATGAGAAGACCACTGAACGAAATGAGAAGAAATTCGATGAAATCCATCAGATGTTTGAAAAACTAATCAATAATCAATCCACAAACGGTGTTATGAATAATCAGGCCTCAAATCAATTTGTTGTTAATCAAGACTTGATTAATAACAACCAGACAAACAGAACTGAAAGGCTGTTTAGATTGGGAAAGATTGAGTTCCCAAAATTTGATGGAAATGATGTTGAAGACTGGATTTGTAGGTGTGATCACTTCTTTGATGTAGATGACACATGAGCAAATTTTAAAGTGAGATATGCTGCAATCAATATGGAAGGCAAGGCTATGAAATGGCATGCTAATTTTGTCAAGAACCTTACTAAGCCTATCTCTGAGGTTTCTTGGACTGAGTACACTAACAATATTATTGATAGATTCTCTACACAGCAACACAATGATGCTATGGGAGAACTAGCTTCTACTGTTCAAACAGGAACTTTAGAAGAGTTTTGTGAAAAGTTTGATGAAAAACTCTTAAGAGTCACAATGTGTGAGGAATATGCAGTGAGTCTATTCCTAAACAATTTGAAACCTGAACTTTCAGGACCTGTGAGATTGTTTGAACCCAAAAATATGAAAGAGGCATATAAGTATGCCAAGAAACAAGATCTGGCAAACAAAACCTCTGTTTCTAAACCAAGAACCTATTCTAATCAAACTGATAAATTATATCCTAACCCTACTCCTGTTTCTACATACAAACCACCCTATTCAACTTCTTCTTCTTCTTCTTCTTTTAAACCACCTATTAACACAACCCATCTTCCTTTATTACCTACACCACCACCAAACCAAAGACACAATACCAACAAGAACAGACTCAGTTTACCAACAAAAGAAATGAATGAAAAGAGAATGAGAGGAGAGTGTTTTTGGTGTCCAGAGAAATTCTCATCTACTCATAAGTGTCCTAATAAGCAACTATTTGTATTAGAGATTGATGATGAGGAGGGAGGACATCTAGAGTTGCAAGATCCTGATCCTGTCATTGACACAACAACTGATGATCCTCTCATTTCTATTCATGCACTGACAGGGGTACCATCCTTTTCTACCATGCAAGTGGTAGGTAACATTGGTACAAGGTCACTAAGAATCTTAACTGATTCTGGATCTACTCACAATTTCTTAGATGAAAAGTTGGCCACAAAGTTGAATTGTAAACTGGAAGATATCAACCCAATGAAGGTGGGGGTGGCAAATGGAATTCCACTTATTTGTACTAAGATTTGTAGAAACTTTGAGTGGCAGATGCAGGGCCTTTGGTTCAAGGCTGATGTCCTGGTTATCTCACTGGTCACTTATGATATGGTTTTGGGGGTTCAATGGCTCCTACCATTAGGAGACATCATATGGAACTTCAAAGACCTCACTAT
Organism: Ambrosia artemisiifolia; assembly: GCA_032199755.1. NCBI lineage: Eukaryota > Viridiplantae > Streptophyta > Magnoliopsida > Asterales > Asteraceae > Ambrosia > Ambrosia artemisiifolia. The sequence goes on along the minus strand of CM063528.1, from coordinate 38,264,671 downwards.
GCAGTTTAGGGTGGGGAACAAGATTTATCAGCTAAAGGGGAGCAAAAGCAACAAACTCTCTTTATGTCTATGGAGGTCATGAATCAACTGTTAACAAATGAGGATCAATTTATTCAAGGTCAATTGTACAGCCTGAAAATGGATTCTTCTGATGACCAGTTTCAGCATCAGACTTTAGTGTCTAATCCTGTAAGTCCTGAAATCTTTGATAGACTATTAAAGGAGTTTGATGATGTTTTTCAAACACCTACTAGTTTACCACCCCATAGGGCTTTTGATCACAGGATAGTATTAAAGGATGAGTCTATAACAATAAACCAGAAACCCTATAGGTACCAATTGGCTCAAAAAGATGTTATTGAGAAAATGACTAAGGAGTTAGTTGATACTGGAGTAGTGAGAAACAGTATGAGTCCATTTGCAGCACCTGTGGTCTTAGTAAAGAAAAAAGATGGTAGTTGGAGAATGTGTATAGACTATAGGAAGCTCAATGATGCAACAGTTAAGAATGGATTCCCTATTCCCTTAATTGAAGATCTAATGGATGAATTAGGGGGCTCTACAATTTTTTCTAAGCTTGATTTAAGATCTGGATATCATCAGATTAGGATGTATCCTGATGATGTTCCAAAGACTGCATTCAGAACACATGAAGGGCATTTTGAATTTCTGGTTATGCCTTTTGGCCTCACAAATGCCCCAGCTACCTTCCAAGCTTTAATGAACCATACATTTAAACCTTTATTAAGAAAATCAGTCCTAGTATTCTTTGATGATATATTGGTCTACAGTAAAAGTGTGGAAGACCATTTGGTTCATTTGAGGGAAGTTTTGCAAATCTTAAGAACAAATCAATTGTATGCTAAACTGTCTAAATGTTCTTTTGGTGGGGAATCAGTAGAGTACTTAGGTCATATAATAAGTGGGGCAGGGATTGCTACTGACCCTAAGAAGATTGAAGCCATTCAATCCTGGCCTGTACCTATAAACATTAAACAGTTAAGGGGATTCTTGGGGCTGTCAGGATACTATAGAAGATTCATAAGATCTTATGGTATCTTAGCTAAACCTCTCACTAATCTCTTGAAAAAGAATAACTTTGTTTGGACAACTGATGCCACAGAAGCCTTTAATAAGTTGAAAGCAGCCCTATGTTCTCCTCCAGTACTAGCCCTACCAGACTTTTCTAAGCCCTTTGTCTTAGAAACTGATGCCTCTCAGTTGGGATTTGGCGCTGTGCTCATTCAAGATGGCCACCCCTTAGCCTTTATAAGCAGGGCTTTATCTCCAAGGCAACAATCTTATTATGTGTATGAAAAGGAGCTGCTGGCAATCATTTTTAAAGTCAAACATTGGCAGCATTACCTTTCTATGGGCCATTTTGTTATCAAGACTGATCAAAAAAGTCTAAAGCATCTTTTGGAGCAAAAGTTAACTACTCCATTGCAGCATGTGTGGCTATCTAAACTTATGGGATTCAGCTATGAAATTGTCTACAAAAAGGGGGTGGAAAATAAGGTTGCAGATGCATTGTCAAGAGTTCAAAGTCCTACTCTGTGTGCTATTTCTCTATCAACCTTAGATGATTCTCTCTTCAAAAGAATCACTGATTCATGGCAGCAAGATGCTAACATTCAGAAGAAGCTTAAGCAGTTAATGAATGGTGAATCTATTCCTAAGTATCAATGGAATGGGTCTGTTTTAACAAAAAATTCTAAGATTGTGGTAGGGAAGAATGAAGCTCTACAACATCACATTGTTGACCTAAGTCATAAGTCATCAATGGGTGGACATTCAGGGGTTCATGCCACTGTGCAGAGAATTCAATCAATGTTCACCTAGAAGGGCCTTCACAAACAAGTCAGACAAATTATAAGGAGCTGTGATATCTGTCAAAGAACTAAGGCTGAGAATGTGGCTTCCCAGGCCTTTTACAGCCATTACCAATTCCTAAATATGTCTTTTCAGACATCTCTATGGACTTTGTGGGTGGTTTTCCAAAAATACAGGGCAAAGACTCTATTTTGGTGGTTGTTGATAGACTAACAAAATATGGTCATTTTATTCCTTTGGGGCATCCTTATTCAGCAGAAACAGTGGCTCAGTTATTCTTAGATCACATTTTTAAACTGCATGGTTGGCCACAGACCATTGTTTCAGATAGGGATCCTGTCTTTTTAAGCCAGTTTTGGAAAGAGTTTACAAGAAAGCACGTCATCTAGTTATCTATGTCAACTGCTTACCATCCTCAGTCAGATGGCCAGACTGAGGTTGTCAACAGGTGTATTGAGGCATACCTGAGAAGTATGACACTGGCTTCAGAATCCAATTGGTTAAAATGGTTATCTTTGGCAGAATGGTGGTATAATTCTAACTATCATACATCACTCAAAATGACTCCATTTCAGGCCCTATATGGTTATCCACCACCCATCTTTATTCCTTACATTCCTAAAGACTGTCCACTGGAAGCTATGGATAACATGTTAACTGATAGAGAAGCTATGATTCAACAACATAAACAGTCCTTGCTAGTGGCCCAGAACCGCATGAAACAGATAGCAGACAAGGGCAGGACAGAAAGGAAGTTTAAACCTGGAGATTTTGTATTTTTGAAGCTTCATCCCTATAGACAACAGTCCCTACGGCCTTCTAAGCATTCTAAACTTAGCCCTAAGTTCTATGGCCCCTTCATGACTGCGGAGAAGATTGGTAAAGTGGCATATCGATTAGACCTACCTGCTGAGTCTCAAATACACCCTACTTTTCACGTTTCATTATTAAAGCTAGCTCATGGTGATTGTTCAAAGATCATACCTTTACCTCAGCAACCTCGTTTCCTATACTATCCAGCTGCTGTCATTGAAAGGAAAATAGTTAAGAAACGAAATAGAGTGGGTGTACAGGTCTTGATCAAATGGGAGAATTTACCTCTGTCTGAAGCTTCGTGGGAAGATCTGGAAGAGATGCAATTACGCTTTCCTGAATTTCAGTTTTAAATTTTGGGGCAAAATTTTAATTGGGAGGGAAGTATTGATATGTGGGTTTTATAAGCTCAAGGGGCTTATTTGTAATTGTCAATAAGTAAAGGGGGGTAAAATGTAAAATGGTAGTTATAGTTAGTTAGCTCATAGGCTGTTAAATACAGTTGAGAAAGATAATGAGAAGCAGTTATGACTTGAGCTAATTCTTTGTGTTCTCTCTCTCTCTCTCTATCTTCTCCTCCCCTGTTCTTCTTCTCCGACTATTCACCACCGTACACCACCCTATCACCACCATAACACCACCATTGTTATCTGTCGTAAATCCACCACATAACACACCCGAGTCAACAATCCAATCAAAATCCTTTTCTAATCTACCTGCCATGTTAGCCATGGTTGGCTCCTCCCTACCCGCCATGTTTGCATCAGTGGGTTGATTCTTGTTTCCACCGAACAACTTCACAAAACTTTTATATTGCTCTCCGTCAAACCCGGTATTGGGCACGTACCAGAAGCATGCTCGGCTTCGACCATGGCAGCCTTCGGCTTAGGCTTGTCCTTTTCATTCTTTCCCTTTCCTGGCCACCACTTCGGGTACCCAATCCTCTTGAAACACCCTTCTTTGACATGTCCATCCCTTCCACAAAACGTGCAATGTTCATTACTGGAAGTGTTCTTCTCATTCTTTTGGCTCCTATTCCCTTCACGCCGTCCTTGGTACGAGGTTTGAATTTTGAAAGGCCGAAGCATCTTGAGTTGGTCTTTTGGTAGTGTTGATGGAACGCTGTTTTTCGTCATCCGCCACCAAGTGATAGACGGTACCAAGGCTGGGTGTTGGCTTCATCGCCAAAATTTGCGTTTTAATAACACTAAATTGATCATCGAGTCCTAACATAAACTCGTAGACCCTCTCTTTTTCCTTTAATTCTTCAAGTCTCTTCCCAAGCCCACATGTGCACCCATCACATGAGCAGCGCGGTGTTGGTAGAACCGAGTCCATCTCATCCCACAGGCTTCGCAGCTTTGTGTAATAAGCAGAAACGGTTAACCCATGCTGTCGAGTGGCAGCCAAGGATTGCTTTAGTTCATACGCCTTGGGAGCACTCTCCTTCCCAAAACATTTTGTAAGTCCTTCCAGATTTCGGCTGCGGTCTTGGCATATTTTACGCTGCCACGGATTTCCTTTTCCATCGCAGTGGTTAGCCAACCCTTAATCATTGCGTCACAACGCATCCAAGGCATATATTGAGCAGATTCGATGTTTGGTTTCTTGATCGAGCCATCTATGAATCCAGTCTTGTTCTTTGCGAACAAAAAGTTCATCATTTTAGCAGCCCAATCGCTGTAGTTTTTGTCGGTAAGAAGGTCGTTTACATGTAGTTGCTTAGGGTAGTCGGAAGCGTGTAGGTATAGAGGAGAGGTTTGATCGATAACCTCCCCATCGTTCTTAGATTTTGCGGCATCATCTCCGGCCATTGGAATTGTAAGCTAGGTTTTTTTAGGTCGGGATCGGTATAGCTCTGATACCATATTGAAATTGATATCAAAGACTTTTTTGTATTTTTATATTTCATCAAGCCAAGCAAGCAATACATATATAGAGAAAAAAGAAAATGGAAACTAAATCAATCTCCTATAATCAAGCAAACAGTTATGGAGCAATATTCTGAATGGAGTGATATTCGTGATAGACAGGGTATATAGGAGAAAACTTAGACAATTTCAATAGGTTTGCATTCTCTTAAACTAAATGGAAATGGGTTCACTGATTGATATTGGCAGAAAAAATCACATTGATTGTAAAGAAGGCGAACGAGAAGAAGAATGAAGGTTACGAGATTAAAACAGAGTAATGCTAAGATTAGCAAAGGGATTTGTGGTGAAATCAGTACCTTCAATGGGTCAGTCACCTGGACGAATGTGGGGTTGTAGGAGGGTAAATTGGTTTCACAAGATAAGAGCAGTTTTCGGTTCGGTGTTTAAAAATCTTCAAATTTTTATTTGCATAAAGTGTAAAAGTATGAGTAATAAGTTTGATGATTGTGGATTGGTTGAAGGAACGTGAATATAACCGTGTTCATCATCCGCATGTTGAACTCAAATGTTTATGATATTTATTCTGGTTTGAACATTACAGACCCAATTTTGTTGAATGAAACCTGAAATATATGATGAATTATGAATGTTAAAACTAAAGAATTATGCATTTTTGATCCATGTATATTACTGAAAAGCAAATCACAAGAAAAACTGTAGACATTGAGGAAATACAAATTAGCAGAATTCGAATCTAACCATTTAGAAATGGACAGATAAGTGTTTATGTAACACCCCAACCCGACCCACTTTTGACATGTGCGTAGAACCAACCCGCTTATTAATTGTTTGGCTGCTATGGGTATTTGTTACAACAATTTGAGTTATATTGGGTCTAAGTAATATTTTAGTGTGTCCAGTTTGGGTGTAGTAAACAGAACAGATAAATCTGTAGGGTCAGAATGGATGCCCTTACAAACATTTTTCTATACTATTCATAAGCAACCCATTTTCCTCAATCAATTTTACTGATTCATTCATTGCGGTTCCTTGCCTTTTTTTAAGAAGGCGGAGCGGAAGTACGAGATATTGACAGATGAGAATAGATGGAATTTGCAGCTACCCACCAGCACTGCATCCTTCCAAACATTATACTGTTAAAGATACAGGATAATACTCATAAAGTGTGAGATATCTAGTCACTTTGAGCATTCCACAAACATCCTGTTATTACCATAATCCATATTTTACTGCAATTGAACTTTGAAAAATTGGATTATTATTTTGTTAATATAGTGTTTTTAATCATACATATAAGACATAAATTATTTAAAAAAAATTCTTACAAACAAAAATTTTAGTACAATTAATGTGTTCTTGTAAATTTTATTATTTTGTTATACAGTTATGAAATATTCCCATACAAAATATGATAGCAAGTAATACAAACATTGGAAAGATCAACCGCCATTGTCACCATCTTACAATTTAGATAATATAATCCACCAATGGCAGTTGATCTATATATAAAAGCATTAAAAAGCTTCATCCACGATACATAGTGCTGCATTTTGTGACACTATATTATGATCACAATGGTTCAAATGGTGGCGAAACCTGTTTGTAAACAAATTGGCGAAAGTTTGAATTATCGTAACGTGTAACTCTGTTCTGAAAAGAATAACGGTTTTTTCTCAAGGTATGCAAGGTAGTGGTTGGTGGGCTGATGGGTGATGTTGGACTAGCGGGTGAAGTTGGGCTGGTGGGAGAAGGTTGATGTGTTGGGCCTGGTGGATTACAAAGAGGGCATTGGGCTGATTGGTCGATGGTGGGTGATGTAGTAGACGAAGGAAGAGGTCCAAGTGGTGGAGAAGGTTTTGGTAGAGGGTGTTGGCTAGGAATGTCTTCATAGAAGGTGCTGAGATCCAAGGAGTTAGATGGTGATGAGGAACTAGTGGTGTTGAAAGGAAATAATGTTTCATTAAAGCGAGCATGGCGAGTAATAAAAACCCGATTCGTTGCCGGATCTAAGCATCTAAAACCCTTGTGTGCAGAGCTATAACCAATAAATACACATGGAAGGCTTCTTGGCTCAAGCTTGTGTTTAGCATAATCACGCAAATACGGGAAGACTTGGCACCCAAAGACTTGAAAGTTAGCATAACATGGCATTTGATTGAATAATACCTGAAAAGGCGACTTGTTCTCGATTATAGGAGTGGGCACACGATTAATAATATAGGTGGCCGAGGTAAACGCGTCAGTCCAATATTGAGCCGGAACATGTGAATTGATCAACATGGCAAGGCCGGTTTCAACAATATGGCGATGTTTTCTCTCGGCGCGCCCATTTTGTTGAGGCGTATAGGGACATGCTGTCTTGATATAAGGTGATCAACTTACGGTTATTCTATTTTTCTAGGTGGAAATCTGGTATCTTGGAGTGCTAAGAAGCAGCCTACTATCTCTGGGTCCAGTTGTGAATCCGAGTATCGTGCAATGGCAAACACGGCTGCAGAACTTGTTTGGATTACTCATCTTCTGCGTGAATTACATGCCCTTCCTCCAACTCGTCCTACGCTCTTATGTGATAACAAGAGTGCTTTATTCATGACTCAAAATCCAGTTTCTCACAAACGTGCAAAACACAATGATCTTGATTATCACTTTATTCGGGAACTTGTCAACTCAGGGAAACTTTACACTAAGTTCGTTCCGACCAATCTTCAGGTGGCTGACATCTTCACCATTCCGCGTGCTCAATTTGAAGTCTTTCGTAACATGCTTCGTTTAGGACCGCCACCAATTCGATTGAAGGGGGGTATAAATGGAACAAATTTGTAATCAATATAATTATTATGTATTATTGTATTTCCTTATATTTGTAATTACCTCTTTATAAATAAAGCTCTCTATCACCTCATAAATTATTGAGGTTGATCTTATTTCCATTACAGATTCCACAAGATATTCAAAAGCGAAGGCTTTCACATAGCAAGAGTTGATCAAGTGATTTTTGAAAGTATGTGTGTACCTGTCGCAAAAAGCAGAGATATCAGTCATTGACCCACAAACAGTTGACTTTATATAGTTTGACCCATACCCACAAATGTGAATACTGGACCAGAGAAGATAGAATTGCATCCCAAACAAAGCATGTCAATCTGGTCCTGCTAGGAACCAGTATTAGACCGGCGAACCGGTTACAACCCGGACCGGTCCTAATGTTAACGGTCTGGTTCTCAGTTTTCATTTATCCCAACTTTCTTTCTGTTCTGATCCTGGTCTTGGTTAGTCCTCCGGGTATGAAACGTTTCTCACTCTTAGACTACTGTGAGTTATGTTTATGAATTGAAATCAGTAAATTACACAACTGAATGCAATATGTTATTTTGAGTAATTAAGTGTAATCTTGATTTAATTATGCCTAAGAAATTACACATCTTCATCATGAAATAAACCTTAATATAGCTTCATCAAATATGACATTTTCCTCCTCCACTGTCATAATAACAAACTCATTATCAGCTCTAAAATTGTCATAACAGCACTTTTAACATTTACATACAAAAACAGAGAATAAATCTAAGTCGAACATACATGACAAACCATCCCAAGAGCTACCTGGTGAAATATTATATCAACTTATATCACAGATACATAACTAAAACTAGCAATTACCATTCCATAATCGTGAAACCGAATTGAGACCATGCAGAATTTATATATATGTTGCAGTTACGACCCAGGGTACTAACAACGTGTTGGTTTAGGAGGTTTCTTCTACCTTTTTAGGTTTATTTGCACCGTAACTTATTTAACATGTCTAATTTATGATATTGTTGAATACCGAATAGGTCAATCATTTAGAAATTTGCACAGATTTAACAATAATGACTTTTTGATGATCCTTACACCCCAACTGCTCATCAGTTGGGTTGTTACTTTACAGAATTATATAAATTTCTTTAATTAATGAATTACTTAAATGTAAAACCAAAATTGTTTCATATGCTATGAACTTATTATATGGAACACAGCTAAGTGATTATATAAATTTCTTTAATTAATGAATTACTTAAATGTTAGTATACAATATGCATTAATACTATATTTTCAACAATACAATTGATTATCGTGACTAAGTGGAAATGTAGTTTTATATTGGATTATTTAACAATAATTGATCACATCATTTCCAACTACTACATATATTATTGTATTTGCAGTTTACTCTGATCTACAAAAAGTCTTGCAACCTCATCTGCACATTTTCATCTAAAAAATTCTCTCCAATCAAAACCTGCCCAGAAACAAACAATCTACTCATTTCCAATGGCTGAACTCGTTATTGGTGCAGTCATCACTGTGTTGGTCGAGAAACTGGCTTCTGGTGAGTTGATCAGGCTTGCTAGATCTGCCGGAATCTCGTCCAAGGTCGAGAAACTGAAAAACACCTTGCCCCTGATCCAAGCTGTGCTTGCTGATGCAGCTCAGAAGCACATAAGAGACACATCAGTTCAGTTGTGGCTGAACCAACTCCAGCATCTGGCTTATGAAATAGATGATGTGCTTGATGATCTGGCCACTGAAGCCATGAGGAGCAAGTTAAAGTCTGATGCTAGCACAAGTAAGGTATTAAAGTATATTCCAACCAAATTTCATGCTCTTAACTATGGTCGTAAGATGAGTTCTAAGTTAGATGAGATTACAGCCTCATTGCGAGACCTCATTGAGAAGATTAGTATTTTGGGTTTGACTAATAAGGTTGAAATGCCAAATAGAGCTGCTGCTAGTAAACCGCGTGAGCAAACTTCGCTCTTGCCCGTAAAAGATGTTATAGGTCGGGAAAGTGACAAAGAGGCGTTGTTGGGAAAGTTGCTGGGCGATGAATCTTCAAGTAGTCAAAATGTCAGCGTCGTGTCCATAGTTGGTATGGGTGGGGTCGGCAAAACAACTCTTGCCCAACTTTTGTATAACGATGAAAAGGTGAAGAATCATTTTGAACTCATGTCGTGGGTTTGTATTTCTGATGAGTTTGATGTATTTAAGATTAGCAAGGCTATTTTTCAAGCTGTAGGTGGAGGGAACCAGGATTTTGCTAATTTAAATATGCTTCAGGTAGCCCTTGCGGAAAAGCTATCAAAGAAAAGGTTCTTACTTGTTCTAGACGATGTTTGGAACGAAAATTACAATGAGTGGGAACGCCTCCAACGCCCTTTTACTGTAGGAGCTCCTAACAGTAAAATTATTGTGACAACAAGGAAGGCCATAGTTGCATCGATGATGGAATCTATTCAGCATTACCATCTTGAGCTTTTGTCAGATGAGGATGCTCTATGTGTATTTTCTCAGCACGCATTGGGTGAGCAAAACTTCGATGTGAATAGAGCAATTAAACTGCATGGTGAAGATATCATCAAGAAATGTGGGAATTTGCCTTTGGCTTTGAGATCACTTGGAAGGGTATTTAGAACAAAATCCAATGTTGGGGAATGGGAGGAGCTCTTGAACAGTGAGTTATGGAATTCACAGAATGGAAGTGAGATTCTTCCCGCGTTAAAGCTAAGTTACTACGATCTGCAACCACATTTGAAACAAATGTTTGTGTATTGCTGCTTATTCCCAAAGGACTACGTGTTTGACAAGGATGAGCTAGTACTCTTGTGGATGGCTGAGGGTTTTTTGTACAAGTTGAATGGGAACCAAGCAATGGAGAATTTTGGTCGAGAGTGTTTTGAAGAGCTAGTGTCGAGGTCCTTTTTTCAGCAGTCAACCAACGTGAAATCACAATATGCAATGCATGACCTGGTAAATGACTTGGCCATTCATGCCGCAGGGGATTTCTTTTATATGTTGGAAGATAAGATGGATGTTTTTGGTAAGAATGAAGCGTTGGACAAATTCCATCATGCTTCTTTTGTCCGTGCAGAATTTGAAATGCACACAATGTTCAAGGCACTACAAAGAGCTAGGCATCTAAGGACTTTCTTACCAATGTCAGTTCAAGGGCGAGGTATTAGGGGTCAATTCTACCTATCGGACATGGTTCTTGTAAAACTACTTCCACAACTGCAATTTCTAAGGGTGCTAAGCCTAGCTAATTATACAATCAAAGAGATACCAGAATCCATTGGTAGTCTCAAACATTTACGGTACCTCAATTTTTCATACACGAGTATCACGTGTTTACCTATGCAAGTCGGCGACCTTCATAATCTACAGAGTTTGTTGTTGTCAGGTTGTCGTATGTTATCTAGCTTGCCAGATAGTATTGCACATTTAATACATCTGCGACATCTTGATATTAATGATACTCCACAGTTGAACAAGATGCCACTAGGAATTGGTCGGTTGACGGGCCTACAAACTCTATCCAAAGTCTTTATTGGAGAAGCCTGTGAGTTTAATATATCTGATCTTAAGGGCATGTTGCATCTTCAAGGTCAACTTTGCATTGACAGGCTGCACAAAGTGAAAAATGCAGAACACGCAAAGGAAGCGTACTTACAACAAAAGAAGGGTATATGTGATTTGCAATTGAAATGGATTGATGTCTTTGATGGTTCTCGAAATATATTAACTGAATATGAAGTGCTTGAATGGTTGAGGCCTTTTGAGAAATTGAGAATCCTCAAGATTTTTCACTATAATGGAACAAAGTTTCCTAGTTGGGTTGGGGATCGTTCATTTGATTGCTTAACTCAAATTACATTAACAGGCTGTAGAAGTTGTGAATGTTTACCAACACTTGGACATCTACAATCACTTCAAAAACTTTGTGTCGAAAGCATACACGAGTTAGACAGAGTGGGTTCTGAGTTTCTTAGACATAGTAACTCTGGTGATGGTAATGTATTTCCAGCACTTGAAGTTTTGAAATTTGCAGATATGCCAAACTGGAAGGAATGGTCAACTAGCGATGGTGAAAATCATGGGGCATTTCCTTGTCTTCGTGAGATATCTATAGTAGGTTGTCCGAAGCTTGATGTAGTGGCAATCGATTCAATACCGTCACTTTGCGTTTTGCATGTATATGGGTGTTCTCTAGTGGTGTTAAAAAGCATGGTCAGTGTTTGTTCATCAATTAGTAAATTAGAAATAAGTGATATTAAAGGACTTACTCAGCTACATGGAGAAATTTTAGAGCATCTTAGGGTAGTTGAATATCTAAACATCTCATACTGTGGTGAGCTCACATACCTGTGGGAATCAGAAGCAGCTGCATGCGAGATAATGAAGAGTTTACAGAAGCTGGAAATAAGTTACTGTAAAGAACTGGTATCATTGGGAGAGAAAGAGGCGCATTTAGGGATTAGCATGGAATCTGTTACAGAAGTGAGGATTAAAAGTTGCCCGAGACTGAAGAGTTACATGTGTCCAGATAGAATTGAGAAGTTGGAAATAAGAGATTGTCCTTTAGTTACAGTTACTGATGTCCTCCCATCCTCTCTGATGTTTCTTGACATTAGTAACTGTGATAATCTGGAGGTAAGATGGTCTCCCATCAACAGCTTGCCATCACTTGAATCTCTTAACATTGGTGGAATGCCCAATATGAGATTGATTCCAGGAGGTTGCTTATCTTATCTTACCAGGTTAACAATATTTGGTTGTGATAATATAGAATCCATTCCAGATAATGGTTATGGTTTTCTTCCATCTCTTTGCTTGAAAGCACTTACTATCCGTTATTGCAAGAACCTGAAATCATTTCCTTATGAGCAATTGCAAAATCTCAAATCTCTGGAAGAAATGAGGATAGTTGAATGTCCAAGTCTTGATTTCCCCTTTCCAAGTGGTTTGTGGCCTCCTAATTTAAGTGTTTTAAGAATAGGAGGGTTAAAGAAGGGCATTTCAGAGTGGGAGCTGCAAAATTTCCCAACCTCACTTGTTACACTAATCTTAGATGGTGAAAACTCAGATGGAGTGGTTTCATTTGCAGCAAAGGCAGAAGAAGATAAGAGTGGTTCATCATCATCATCGTCATCATCATCTTTTATTCTTCCATCATCTCTAATTGAACTAAGTATATTGAGTTTTAAAGAGTTGGAATCAGTTTCAGAGGGCCTACAACACCTCACCTACCTTCAACATCTTAATATTATCAGATGTCCAAAGGTTAGAGATCTGCCAGAGACACTACTCCCTTCACTTTCAAGTTTGGAAGTGTATAATTGTTCCCCAGAATTGAAGAAAAAGTGTAGAAAAGGAAAAGGCAAGTACTGGTCCAAAATCTCCTTAATCCCTTATCTTGAAGTGACATTTTTTTGATCAGAAGTTATATCTCCAACAGTCAACCTCTGTTTCTCAAAACAACATCAGTCGCCAACAAGTGAGGTTGGGAAACTTTATGTCGTAGATGGGCCAAAACAAAACGTTATATGTGTAAAACGATGAAGATGGATTCCGATCTCCCTAATCCCTCTTCTTCAGATGTGATGTTCGATTGATCAGCAACAGTAAATTGAAATGCAGGTTAACTATAAACTATTAGTATTAATCTTGACTTATATGGTTTTTATTATTAGTTTAACTTGTTTATTTAGTTATTAAATAAAGTGTTGAAAAAGTAGTTTGTGTTGACCGAAATATGAGCTGAACGTATGGAGTGTAGCTAAAAGTTAGGAGATAGTGGGTTAGTTTTAGAATAAGTTATTTGTAAAGGCTATAAATAGCCTAGTACTTGTGTTGAATAAACAAGCAATTTCATAGTCTTCTGTATCTTTTTCTTACCTTTCATATTTGAGTGTTCAAAGCTTAATTCTTGTGTGTTTGCTAAGAGGCCTGGACCAACATAAACTTGATCTATATATATTTAGGAAATAATTTAAATGCAACTATAGAAGAGGGTGAAGATATTGACATTGGTGAGGGAAGCAATCATGTTGGGTTGACGAGTTGACTAATTTCGAACAAAACTAATATTTTTTATTCATGTCAAAAACATTAAACCTAACTAGTACACACTTAAAATCTATAACCCAAACGACCATTTAACTATTATTTAAACGCGTCAAACATGTTGATAGATATTAATCAAGTTGTAAACATGTTAATTGGGTTAGTGAGATGTAAAATGCGTTTTATGGGTGTAAATGAGATAGCGAGTCAATATATTTAATTAAATAGGTTTTTCACTTCAGCATCTTATTATTTCCACATGCCCAAAACTTAAATATCTACCAGAGACAATACTTCCTTCATCTCCCAAATTCCTGATCTTGAATTGCTTTTGGATTGATCAGCATTTATACGTCTAAACCAATGAAGATGGGATAAGTCGGTTGCCCTAACCATTCTGAAGCTTAGCCTGTTTTTGGCCCATTAGTTCGTCCAGCACAATTCAATTTTTGTATTCAACAGCCCCAGGTATTGTTAGTTATGTACATGTTATTTTTATAAAATGGATATACGAATGTCTTGATCTCTTAGTGACATTCGGAATACCCTCTCACGCACAGGTAACTATCAAAGAAAGCCACTGAGTCACACTGTAAGTCAGTCACAATTTGGTTAATGGAGACCAGCGACAGAAACTCAGTCCGCGGAGCGTAATTTGAAACGTTGAAGATGGGGTTACTTCCCAAGTCTGTTGTCCTACCTATCTGATGCTCATCAGCTTGTTTTCGGCGAGCAGTTCCCTCCGGCTCAAATATATTGTATTCAGCAGCTCAGGTACTGTTAAATATATTTATAGAAGTGTATTATGCTTTTTTGTGAGTGGTAATTTTAATACAAAATAAGTCTATAATTGTTCTACAAAATATGTAAACTAACTTACTGTCTTAACTTTAAATTACAGAGACTGATTATTTTAATTGGAGTTAGCTAAATGGTTGGTGACGATTAATCCTTTTGTGAAATATTAGTGAGGTTCCATTATAACCGATAATATTAAGCTGGAATTAAGATGAATGTAAAGACTTATGGAATTATCTTAATGTGAAATGATAAGTGAATATAAATACTTTGAAATTTAATACGTTTCAATAAATACTAAAATGCATGCAGATTATAATGGTTTAATAGTTAATTAAAAATTCAAAATCACCCGGTTTAGATTCAACATACAGTGCAACAAAATGCTATTGGCGTTTTTCATCAGATTCTGAAAAATTATTTTGAAACAGGAGCAAAATGTGGTTGAAATGAATCTTTGCGTTGCAGCTTTTGTTCTAACCTCAGTAGCACCACTGGTCGTTGCAGCTCCCGTCCAAACCACAGCAGCATCGCTGAGCAATCTTCTTAGCCTCAGTTAGTGATAGAAGTATGAAATTTGTTAAGCATTTTATCACAAAAGTATAAGATCAAAAGCTATGATGGTAACAAATTTCAACACTTAAAAGACTGAGATTTCACTACATTTAATGAGATTGTAATGGGTCAAAAAAGAGTAATTTTACAACAGGTCGGATGGGGCCAACCCACAAAAACTTCTTCGTCTGTTCTTTACTTGGTTTTACAAGTAAATATGTTTTAGGTATGACTGGAAAAGAACTATATTCTTACAATCAGATTCTAAATACACAACCGATACTAGCTGTGATCATTGACATTTGACGGCTGTCAACCATTTATTATTACGTCTGCTGTTAACTATTGACTTTTCCCAAATCCATATCCAGCATTCCACAAACATCCTGTTATTACCATAATCCATATTTGTGTTTATACTTTGTTTAATCCGCTGCAAATCAAGTTCTGGGGCCAACAATTAAAACAGAGTAATGCTAAGATTAGCAAAGAGATTGGTGGCAAATTGGTATCTTTTATTGGTCGTGGAGGGTCCAATCTGACCCGAAATTGAAAACTGTGTCAGACACACGTACACGAGAACAACGTGAATTTTTGTTGGTCGACACTAACATGACCCGTTTGACTTGACTTTCGTGTTCAGTACACATTCAAGTTCACAGACTATTAACAAACAATGTCAAAATTCACAGCAAATCTCTCATACAATCAGTATCATGTTTTGATTCAAGCATTCCATCAAAACAATTGGTATGCTAAATAAGTTACTAGATAAGCATGCTTAAGTTCAGAAACCATTTAACATACTATATTAACAAAATCACCTTGCCCTGACAAAGATACCATATAACTATCAAAACAAATGATTATTAACTGACTTGGCTCTCTTTGTCCCTCTTCCGGCAAGCACTCTTTTGACCATAATCCATGTTTGACTGCAGTTGAATTTTGACTTTTCCCAAAATTATTATCCATATCAGCCATTGACCCACAAACAGTTCATCTTTTACAAATGAATGGCTCCAGCCACTGCTCATATAGCTTACGAATCATGATTTATTAAACCCTTTGGGTCATAGTGAAGTTAGTGTTTTTATTTGTTAGAAATTTTCAACACATTTATATCAATACAAGACAGTTATGTTAAAAATAATAAAAAAATTTTGGACCAGGACAGCCGATCAATACAGCTAACCAAGCACGGGTAGTATTTTATTGATTGTTGAGGGTCTATTGGAGTTCAGGAGTTGTATGTAACTCATAAAAATAAAAGGACCATGACTTCCTAAATGGTTTTATTTGGAAAAATGGATTATTACTTTGTTAATATAGTGTTTTTAATCATTCATACAAGACATAAGTTTTTAAAAAAAAAATTCTTACAAACAAAAATTTTAGTACAATTAATGTGTTCTTTTTAATTTTATTATTGTTATACAGGTATGAAATATTCCCATAAAAAATATGATAGCAAATAACATTAACATTGGAAAGATGATGTAGACTGTAACTGAGATTACAAGTAATGATCAGTCACCAAGCTCAGACCAAAGGATCAATGGAGGATCCTTGAAGATGAAGAGCTGAGAATCAGAGGAAGAAGAAGATACAGAGAGAGAATTAGGAGGGAAAGTCTGTTTATTATCATAGCTGTTTTTTAATGCAGACTCTTTGACTTATTTATAGTCAAATACTACAACATGTAAAATGACTATTATACCCCTAACTATAAAACAAATGTGAGAAACTTAAGACCTACGAACAAGGAATGATATACAAAAAGCTACATCCAACTAGACTTTTATTACCAGCTGCATATCCCATGCTGGGCATTTGATCCAGTGGAATTTGCCGCCTTTTTTGGTAGTTGTTTTATTAAAATTTTGGCTGGAAATTAAGAAGCAGGGCAATAAAACTCGGTAAAACGGAGCCTGAGAACAGTACAATTAATTAATGTTTTTATAGTGCTAATAACATATGATTTTATATATGTTTATATTTGTAATTGATTTTGTAATTATCTCTCCACAATTATAGGAGATAGCTTGTATTATTTATAGGATTCAAATCAATGAGAAAATCATGTTGAATCAATCTCTTTCATGGTATCAAACTAGGTTTCCCTAAACCTCCTTCCGCCGCCTTGCACCTCCCCTTCCCACCGCCGCACCACCCTGCTGCGCCGGTTTTCTGCTCTGTTTCTTCCTCACACTCACATATCTCCTCTAACCCTCTACCCAATGGATTCCAAATCCATTCATCCAGCCCTTGCGCTAACCAATATCAAGACACACATCCCTTTAATCCTCGAAAAAGATTCAACCCATTATACGACCTGGAAAACTTTGTTCCAGGTCCACTGTCAAGCGTTTGAGGTGCAACATCATCTTGCTCCAAAAATACCCGTGACCCCTCCCCCTGCTTCCTCCGATCCTGCTTCTGCCGCTCTCGCAGAGGCAGCGGTCATCGCCGCTGAAGCCCTATGGTCACGTCTAGACGCTATTGTCTTACAGTGGATTTACGCCACTATTTCCCAGCCTCTTCTTCATATCATTCTCCAACCCGGTCAAACGGCGTTTGAAGCTTGGACTGCAGTTGAGAGCGAGTTCAGTGATAACCAAAATACCCGGGCGATTTTTCTTGGGCAGGAATTTGCCAATTTATACCTTGAGAATTTTGCTTCCATGGATGAATACTGCCAACAAGCCAAGCACTTGGCTGATCAACTCGCGAGCGTTGGCTCACCCGTTGACAATCGCATGCTTGTGCTTAAGGTACTCACGGGCCTCACCGAAGCATACGACAGCATCTCTACGGTGCTTCAGAACCAAAACCCGTTACCCGACTTTCGTGACGTTCGATCTCGGTTAACTCAAGAGGAAACCAAGAAAAAACGTCACGCCACCCGTGCCTCATCCTCGGCTGCCACTGCCTTACTTACCACCACCACACCCGTGCCTAACCAGTCTACCCAGTCCACCCAAACCCGGTACCCTACACAACCCACAACAAATAATTCCAATCGTAATGGACGTGGCAGACGGTCCAATAGGCCCACTAACACTACCTATCGCCCACGGTCCAATAATAATAATAATAATAACCAGCCCAACCCATCTCTTCGACAACCTCCACTTCCGATCCACTTCCTAATTCTCATACTTCTGACCAACAGCCTTCCACATCGGCCCACATCCCTGAGCCCAATCCGCCACCCGTGCCTCCCCCCCCACCCCCTCCGCCTACTGCCCGACCACATACTCGCTCCATGAGCGGTATCGTCAAGCCTAAACAACCTTTCAATCTCCATACCTCTACCCTCGTGCCAATCCCGAAAAACCCACAGGTTGCCTTGTCCTCTCCCGAATGGTACAATGCCATGTCTAACGAATTTAGAGCACTTATTAAAAACAAGACCTGGGAGCTTGTACCTAGGACACCGGACATGAATATTATTCGTTGTTTGTGGTTATTTAAACATAAGTTCAGGTCGGACGGCACTTTGGAACGGTATAAAGCACGACTGGTATGTGATGGTCGTAAGCAGCAGACAGGTATTGACTGTGGTGAGACATTTAGTCCAGTTGTAAAACCATCTACCATACGGTTGGTGCTTTCTCTGGCTCTCTCCAAGTCTTGGCCCATTCATCAATTGGATGTGACCAATGCTTTTCTTCATGGTAACCTGGAAGAAACAGTGTATATGCATCAACCCATGGGTTTTCGTCACCAAGACTTTCCTGATCATGTATGTCGTCTTCGGAAGTCTCTTTACGGGTTGAAACAGGCACCTCGGGCGTGGTACCAGCGGTTCACTGATTTTGTCACATTACAGGGTTTTCGTCAAAGCAAGTCAGATAATTCTTTATTCATATATCATCATGGGCATGACGTTGCTTATCTGCTTATCTATGTTGACGACATTATTCTCACCACGTCCAATGACACTCTCAAGACCCGCTTGCTACACGATTTATCCAGTGAATTTGCTATGAAGGACTTGGGGCAGTTGTCTTATTTCTTGGGTATTCAGGTTACTAGGGAGGGCACCTCTATGTTCTTATCTCAACAGGCGTATGTCAAAGACATCATTCATCGGGCTTCCATGGACTCGTGCAACCCTGTCGCCACTCCTGTTGACACGCAGTCTAAACTGCCTACTGATGCCGGTCCTCTTCATGATGACCCTGCCATGTATCGCAGCCTTGCGGGAGCACTTCAGTACCTGACCTTTACTCGCCCTGACATCTCTTATGCCGTGCAACAAATTTGTATGCACATGCACGCCCCTCACCTAGCTCACTGGAATGCGCTTAAGCGCATTATCAGATATCTTCAGGGTACTCAAGATCACGGCCTTCATCTGGGTTCTACTTCCAGTCTGTCTCTTCGGGCCTACACGGATGCTGATTGGGCCGGCTGCCCAGACACTCGTCGGTCCACTTCAGGTTATTGTGTTTATTTGGGTGACAACCTAATCTCCTGGTCTTCAAAACGACAGTCCACAGTTTCCCGGTCCAGTGCTGAAGCCGAATACCGGGGTGTTGCAAATGTTGTTGCTGATATCTGCTGGCTGCGTAATCTTCTCCTTGAGCTTCATCATCCGCTTTCTCGGGCCACATTGGTCTACTGTGACAACGTTAGTGCGGTTTATCTCTCTGGCAACCCGGTTCAACATCAGCGCACTAAACACATTGAGCTCGATATCCACTTTGTTCGAGAACAAGTTCAACGTGGCCATATTCGAGTCTTACATGTTCCGTCTCGTCACCAGATAGCGGATATCTTCACCAAGGGACTCCCTCGCGTTTTGTTCGATGACTTTCGTTCCAGTCTCAACATCGGTCCGCCCGACGTTTCAACTGCGGGGGTGTAATAACATATGATTTTATATATGTTTATATTTGTAATTGATTTTGTAATTATCTCTCCACAATTATAGGAGATAGCTTGTATTATTTATAGGATTCAAATCAATGAGAAAATCATGTTGAATCAATCTCTTTCAAGTGCAATTAATTGGAAGGATGTTTTACCACTTGGTTTCGTCGTCTGCACGCACTCATAAGCACACGTTCTACTCTTTTAAACTTCCACACATAATAATAATAATAATAATAATAATAATAATAATAAATAAATAAATAAATAAATAAATAAAATTAAAAACTACACATCCCCATCCTCAATCCCCTGCATTAGATGACCTAATTGCACTCTCTGATAATCCAACAAGTTTAAACAAGCTGGTAGCAACAAAATGCACTAGCTAGTCAACAAATGTTCATTGTATGTTTATTTATTCTTTTCGCTGCTTTGGTGACTAAAGATTCAAGCACATCAGTTTCACCATACTTGAGACCGCCTCTTCTTGTGGTAGTCCCTGTATTGGCTACAGCTTGTGTGTCAGCATCAGCCCAACTACCCTTAGATCCTTAAAATCGGTTCAGCAAAGTAGCAAACCATACCAAAAGTCTTGTTAAAGAAACATAATTCCCTGAGTTTACGTTCTCCTGAACATAAGGAATTGGCCTAATGGCTCCATTGAATGCTGCACAAAATGATTGAACAACAGCCGGTCCCAACATCTTCATCATGACACTTATATAAAGTCTCTGAAATATACTATGTTGCGTTTTCAAACAGTAAACCAGTCTCTCACCTAAACCCTAATTGTATCAGGTAAGATAAATACTTTGACAACAATACAACATATCTCTAACCTAAACCCTAAACCACCTATGAAACATCAATTCCTCAATTAACTGTGATAAGGAGCTAATAATGAGCTCTAAAATCGTAAGGATATTTTGAAATCAAAATTACTCCAGCATCGTCTTTTAACTTTGTCTAATTACCATCCACCAAACAATTTATATAATTATTTGAAACAGTACCCTCATGATATAACGACTGCCCTAATCGTGGCTAATTTAAACTATCTTTCATAACCCTAGTATAATTTCTAATCAAAGCATCAAGGGCTTTTGTTTAATTTCATTTCCATTTTAGTCGTTACACTTTTAGCATAATCAAATCATCGGCCTTTGAAATACTGAAACTAACTTTACACAGCTAAAACCTTTGATTATATTTATCCTTGCATTCATTTGACCTGTAATTGTGTTTGACTTTTGGGTTTTGTTGACTTTGCATTTGTGTTGATTATAGCCGTCCTTGCATTCCTACGTTTGTCTTAACTAACTATGTCCATATTCACCTTCCAAATACACAATTGCTCCAAATATTTTAACTAAACTATGTCCAGAGATCTAACTGTGAACATAAAAAATTAATCAACATCTCTTTGACTGCATATGACTCACCATTGCAATCCCTTTGACTCTTTTAACTGCTTAATCAGAGTCAACTCCAGTCCAACAACCCAACTGTCAGCACTCAGCACCAACATACTGGGCTCATATTGTATCGGGCTTTCACTTAGCCCATTTAGCTAGACTAGTTTTCCTATGCCACTATCCCATATAGCTTTGTTTTGTGTAACTTTTCCTTTAATGGAACGCTGGCCGCGGCTTTATCAACTGGAAACAGACAAGAACTATGTGGTTAATCGGCGAATCAAGGCTGCAGGTGCAAGAATTCTGATTGATGATCAATGGACTGTTAATGCAAATACAGTTGAGCTGATTTCGGAGCTGCAGGATGTGTATTTTATGCTGTCACAGGTTTCATTCACAGAAGCTGAAGACAAATGGGTTTGGGCTGCGGATAGTAATGGTGGGTTTTCAGTCGCTAGCGTCAAAGATGTGTTGAGAATTGACCGAGATGTGCAGCGGAATCAAGTTATGCGGTGGGAGTCTTGGGTGCCTAACAAAGTAAATATTTTGGTATACGGGTGAAGAAACAGCTAGACACCTATTTGTCGAGTATGGGTTTACATATGAGGTTTGGAGAGCGATTTGGAGATGGTGCAAAGTTGACCCGTTTGATGTTAAGGAGGTCTTACATTTGCTGCAAGTGCCGCTCTCTGCAGAATTCGAAATGGGCTCAGAAAATTCTTAGGGGGATTATCATGATTGGTTGTTGGGCGTTATGGATGGAGCGCAATAAAAAGGTTTTTGAAGGGTCCAATTCTATAGTTTTAGAGATAGTGTCGATCGTTAAGGCTATGTCTTTTTTATGGCTTAAACATCGCTCTAGATTTAAGAATCTAGTTTGGAATGATTGGGTCTCCTATCCGTTGTATATAGTGTAATGTTTGTGGCGGCGTTCCGTTTTTGAGGTTCGCCTGTTTTTAATGAAAGTAATGTTCAAAAAAAAAATCAATACACAGTTGTAACTTTAGGCATCAAGTATAATCGTCTACGGTTCTGTTCAATTAAATCAGTTTTCTGATGTATGGCTAAGCATAAGTGAATAGAAGTATGAACCAGATAAAGAGATAAAATTCCAGTTGCTCAAATTGGGTTCTGATTGAAACGGACTTTGAAAAAAGTATTAAATTAATGACTAAAACTAACAGTTATAACAACTTTTACTGTTGTATCTTTAAACCAGTTTCCAACATTTTTCAAGAAGAAATTTATAACATTAATCAGATGAATAAATCTTATCTATGGAACACAAGTAATCAGGGGATCAAGGTAGTTTTTCAACAGGAATTTTCACCTGCTCACCAGCCATACAGTCTTTGGCACATTGGCGGATCGATGTCAACCGCCACGCATGAACTTTTTGGTGACCAATGAACAAAAGTGCTACATATCTAGTGACTTATGTGCATTCACAAACTAAAATAAGCTACTCTATACTATACCAAACATGAGTAATTTCCCTTGAAATGAAACCAGTGAGCTTCAATATTCGAGCACCCAATCAAAAGGAAAACTAAGATTCAGAGTCAGTGAAACAGAAAAAAAAAAAAGTCTTGATTGTTTGTCAATCCATTAGGCCTTGTCATACACTCAAGTAAAACAAACAAAAAAAAAAAAAAAAAAAGAAAACAAGTAAAATAATGTACATAAATACGTAGTAGAAAGAATAAGCTTGTAAAAGCTTTGTGTCTTATAAATAACTTAACTCCTAGAAGTTATTTCTAGAAGTTTATTGTAGTTTTAATAAAACAACAAAATTGACATTGAAGTTTATTAGTAGGAATGGAAGACAGTTGCACATGGACTCTTATCCATTATTGTGACTGGAAGTTTACTCTCCTCCACACAGATTTAATCACTTTAACTCCTCTGCTTCATCTTCATTTCTCATTCCAACCATTTTCATTTCTTATTTGGAAAAATGGATTATTATTTTCTTAATATAGTGTTTTTAATCATACATACAAGACATAAGTTATTTAAAAAAAATTCTTACAAACGAAAATTTTAGTACAATTAATGTGTTCTTTTTAATTTTATTATTTTGTTACGCAGGTATGAAATATTCCCATAAAAAATATGATAGCAAATAACACAAACATTGGAAAGATCAACCATCTAAAAAAGAAAATTTTACTCAACATACAAACTAGATGTGAGCCATTGGCCTTGCTTGTATCTCATTGCTTTAAGTCGTTTATTTTAGGAAAATAAACAAGTAAAAAAATGTAGATAATTACCAATCAAGACCTGGTCATACGATTTCTAGAAGTTTTATTGTATTTGCAATAAAACAAATAAATTGGCATTGAATTTTATTTTGTAGCACATGGAGTCTTATCCATTATTGTACTGGAAGTTTACTCTTGTCCACACAAATGTAATCACTTAACTCCTCAGCTTCATCTTCACTTGATCACTTCAACCATTTTCAATCTAAAATCACTTAACTCCTCTGCTTCACCTTTCCTTTCAATCTAAAATCAAACTTTCTTTCCATTTCTAAATTTGCAATGGCTGTTGGTGAACTCTTTCTCTCAGCATTCATCACTGTGTTGTTTGAGAAGCTGGCTTCCCCTCAGTTCTTCAGGCTGGCTAGATCTGCAGGGATCTCTTCTGAGCTCAAGAAACTCGAAAGCAACTTGACCCTCATCCGAGCTGTGCTTGCTGATGCAGCTCAGAAGCACATAACAGACACATCAGTGCAGTTGTGGTTGAACCAACTCCAGCATCTGGCTTATGAAATAGATGATGTACTTGATGATTTGCAAACAGAAGCCATGCGGAGCCAGTTAAAATCTGATGCTAGCACGAGTAAGGTATTAAAGTATATTCCAACCAAATTTCATGCTCTTAACTATGGTCGTAAGATGAGTTCTAAGCTAGATGAGATTACAGCCTCATTGCGAGACCTCATTGAGAAGATTAGTATTTTGGGTTTGACTAATAAGGTTGAAATGACGAATAGAGCTGCGGCTAGTAAACCGCGTGAGCAAACTTCGCTCTTGCCCGTAAAAGATGTTATAGGTCGGGAAAGTGATAAAGAGGCGTTGTTGGGAAAGTTGTTGGGAAGTGAATCTTCAAGTAGTCAAAATGTCAGCGTCGTGTCCATAGTCGGAATGGGTGGGATTGGTAAAACCACTCTTGCACAACTTTTGTATAACGATGACAAAGTGAAGAAGCATTTTGAACTCATGTCGTGGGTTTGTATTTCTGATGAGTTTGATGTATTCAAGATTAGCAAGGCTATTTTTCAAGCTGTAGGTGGAGGGAACCAAGATTTTGCTAATTTAAATCTGCTTCAGGTAGCCCTTGCAGAAAAGCTATCAAAGAAAAGGTTCTTAGTTGTTCTAGACGATGTTTGGAACGAAAATTACAACGAGTGGGAACGCCTCCAACGCCCTTTTACTGTAGGAGCTCCTAACAGTAAAATTATTGTGACGACAAGGAAGACCATAGTTGCATCGATGATGGAATCTGTTCAGCATTACCATCTTGAGCTTTTGTCAGATGAAGATGCTCTATGTTTATTTTCTCAGCATGCATTGGGTGAGCAAAACTTCGATGTGAATAGAGCAATTAAACTGCATGGTGAAGATATCATCAAGAAATGTGGGAATTTGCCTTTGGCTTTAAGAGCACTTGGGAGGGTATTTAGAACAAAATCCAATGTTGGGGAATGGGAGGAGCTCTTGAACAGTGAGTTATGGAATTCACATAGTGGAAGTGAGATTCTTCCAGCGTTAAGGCTAAGTTACTATGATCTGCAAACACATTTGAAACAAATGTTTGTGTATTGCTGCTTATTCCCAAAGGACTACGTGTTTGACAAGGATGAACTAGTACTCTTGTGGATGGCTGAGGGTTTTTTGTACAAGTTGAATGGGAACCAAGAAATGGAGAATTTTGGTCGAGAGTGTTTTGAAGAGCTAGTGTCGAGGTCCTTTTTTCAGCAGTCAACCAACGTGAAATCACAATATACAATGCATGACCTGGTAAATGACTTGGCCATTCATGCCGCAGGGGAGTTCTTTTTTATGTTGGAAGATAAGATGGATGTTTTTGGTAAGAATGAAGCGTTGGATAAATTCCATCATGCTTCTTTTATCCGTGCAGAATTTGAAATGCACACAAAGTTCAAGGCACTACAAAGAGCTAGGCATCTAAGGACTTTCTTACCAATGTCGGTTCAAGGGCGAGGTATTAGGGGTCAATTCTACCTATCGGACATGCTTCTTGTCAAACTACTTCCACAACTGCAATTTCTAAGGGTGCTAAGCCTAGCTAATTATAAAATCAAAGAGGTACCAGAATCCATTGGTAGTCTCAAACATTTACGGTACCTCAATTTTTCTTACACGAGTATCACGTGTTTACCTAAGCAAGTCGGCGACCTTCATAATCTACAGAGTTTGTTGTTGTCTGGTTGTCGTATGTTATCTAGCTTGCCAGATAGTATTGCACATTTAATACATCTGCGACATCTTGATATTAATGATACTCCACAGTTGAACAAGATGCCACTAGGAATTGGTCGGTTGACGGGCCTACAAACTCTATCCAAAGTCTTTATTGGAGAAGCCTGTGAGTTTAATATATCTGATCTTAAGGGCATGTTGCATCTTCAAGGTCAACTTTGCATTGACAGGCTGCACAAAGTGAAAAATGCAGAACACGCAAAGGAAGCGCACTTACAACAAAAGAAGGGTATATGTGATTTGCAATTGAAATGGATTGATGTCTTTGATGGTTCTCGAAATAAATTAACTGAATATGAAGTGCTTGAAGGGTTAAGGCCTTTTGAGAAATTGAGAATCCTCAAGATTTTTCACTACAATGGAACAAAGTTTCCTAGTTGGGTTGGGGATCGTTCATTTGATTGCTTAACTCAAATTACATTAACAGGCTGTAGAAGTTGTGAATGTTTACCAACACTTGGACATCTACAATCACTTCAAAAACTTTGTGTCGAAAGCATACACGAGTTAGACAGAGTGGGTTCTGAGTTTCTTAGACATAGTAACTCTGGTGATGGTAATGTATTTCCAGCACTTGAAGTTTTGAAATTTGCAGATATGCCAAACTGGAAGGAATGGTCAACTAGCGATGGTGAAAATCATGGGGCATTTCCTTGTCTTCGTGAGATATCTATAGTAGGTTGTCCGAAGCTTGATGTAGTGGCAATCGATTCAATACCGTCACTTTTGGTTTTGCATGTATCTGAGTGTTCAGTAGTGGTGTTAAAAAGCATGGTCAGTGTTTGTTCATCAATTTCTAGATTAGAAATAAGTGATATTAAAGGACTTACTCAGCTACATGGAGAAATTTTAGAGCATCTTGGGGAAGTTGAATATCTAAAAATCTCAAATTGTGGTGAGCTCACATACCTGTGGGAATCAGAAGCAGCTGCATGCGAGATAATGAAGAGTTTACAGAAGCTGATAATTTTTGACTGTAAAGAACTGGTATCATTGGGGGAGAAGGAGGCGCATTTAGGGAATAGCATGGAATCTCTTACAGAAGTGAGGATTACAAGATGCCAGAGACTGAAGAGTTACATGTGTCCAGATAGAATTGAGAAGTTGGAAATAAATGATTGCCCTTTCGTTACAGTTACTGATGTCCTCCCATCCACTCTGAAGTTTCTTGACATTGGTTACTGTGATAATCTGGAGATAAGATGGTCTCCCATCAACAGCTTGCCATCACTTGAATCTCTTTACATTGATAAAATGCCCAATATGAGGTTATTTCCAGGAGGTTGCTTATCTTACCTTACCAGCTTAACAATATGGAGTTGTGATAACATAGAATCCATTCCAGATAATGGTTATGGTTTTCTTCCATCTCTTTGCTTGAAAGCACTTACTATCTGTTATTGCAAGAACCTGAAATCATTTCCTTATGAGCAATTGCAAAATCTCACATCGCTGGAAGAAATGGTGATAAAGAATTGTCCAAGTCTGGATTTCCCCTTTCCAAGTGGTTTGTGGCCTCCTAATTTAAGGTTTTTAAAAATAGGAGGGTTAAAGAAGGACATTTCAGAGTGGGGGCTGCAAAATTTCCCAACCTCACTTGTTAATCTATGGTTATTTGGTCAAAACTCAGATGGAGTGGTTTCATTTGCAGCAGTAAAGGGAGAAGAAGATAAGAGTGGTTCATCATCATCATCTTTTATTCTTCCATCATCTCTAATTACACTATATCTATGGAATTTTAAGGAGTTGGAATCAGTTTCAGAGGGCCTGCAACACCTCACCTGCCTTCAACATCTTCAAATATGGGGATGCCGAAAGGTTAGAGATCTGCCAGAGAAGCTACTCCCTTCACTTTCAAGTTTGTGGGTGTCTGATTGTTCCCCAGAATTGAAGAAAAAGTGTAGTAGAAGAAGAAGAAGAAAAGGAAAGTACTGGTCCATCATCTCCCAAATCCCTCATCTTCAATTGGATTCATTTTCATAAGCTGTGTAATAAATACCCTGTTTCTGAAACCAACATGGATGCAGCTGAATCACCACCGTAAATCAGTCCCCAATTTCTGATAACTTCATTTGTATTTTATGAATTCCGGCCAACTTCTTAAGCCTTTTTCTCGGCCCAATTTGATTTTGTATTCAACACAACAGCCCAGGTATTCTCAATTTATTATTATTATTATTATTATTATTATTATTATTATTATTATTATTATTATTATGTATACAATATTATGTTTATAAGAAAACGTGAGTATATAAATTTAAATCAGTAAATATTTTCAATTGAAATGCAATATGGTAATTCATTTTTAGTTACGTATAAACCGGTTGTGTGAAATTATTTTATTACAATACAACAAATTGTTTTATGAAATATATAAACTAAGTACATATTACTACGAAATAGGGTCTTGAACTTTTAATTCAAATATCATTACTAAGATTTATTGTATGATGGGAGTTGGTTAAATTATATGATGGTTGGAGACCTATTAATGTGAAATATTTGTGAAGTAACTCTGTTTTGACCAATAGTATCAAAATTGGAATTTTAATTTGTGTTAAATAAGAATTTGTATTAGAATCATAATACTTTTGGAATTACTTACCATCAAATGAAGGTAATTTAATGAAGTTAACTCAAGAAGAACATGGCTACATTGTAGGTTTTTGTGATTTATGAGTGGAGGCGCTTTACTTCTACATTACAATGTGCTTGCTAATAAGGTACGGACATCTTAGCCTTATTTTAATATGTAGTGTTTAGTTTTTGGGCATCTGTTTTCTTTGGAAACGCTGATACCTTTCTGTACATATATGATAGTGACTACCTCATGTTTTACGACACTTTGAAATGTGCCGTCCTGATACAAACTACCTTACGTTTCTCTGGCATATATATGAACTGATATCAGTTCTAGTTAACTGAATCAGATTTATATTTTTTATGTTGTATGGAAGGAGTTGCATTATTAATTCTTGATGTATATAAGTTTAATATAGCTTGAGATCATAACATGTATTAAGGTTTGAATTGATAATTGATATGAAATGATTGTACATGAGTAGCACCATTATAGTTGATAATTCTTGTGGAAGTAATAATTATACATTAAGCCAAATGCTCAAGCTGAATATGTTTAATACTTGACTTGTAGTGATGAATTGCTATAAGCATTATGAAATTTAGCATTACTTTCCAAAAGTTTGAGGTTTAGGTAAAACTAATAAACCCGATCTTATACTTACTCATGATAAACTAATCCAAGTAATCTAGAAGTGGATGAACATATTGGTGAGGGAAGCCAAATTAGTCAATCATGTTGCGAGTAGGAGTGTCAATCATGTTGATATTTGTACATGGCATGTTGAATTGTTCAACCTGAAACCATATTTAATTCATGAAAAAAAAAACATAGGACAAACTCATTCACTAACACTATGTAACCCGCCACGACTCATTTAACCCTATTTATCTAAACGTGTGAATCGGGTTGGTGAAATGTAAAATGGGTGAAATGGGTATAAATGGAGACCTAAAATGCCTTAAAGTACACTTCAAAATCACACGTATTATGACACATGTTAAAACGATTTTGAGCAAATTCATGGGTTTTTGGTACCTATATGATTGGTCATTAATTGGTTTGTAAATTTGCAGGTTTAAATGAAGTTTTTAACAGTTTTGGAGGAAGACCAGTGGAGTTAGGATCAACAGCGATCTCAGAAAAAGAAGTGGAGAAACAGAATTCGCCAAGCGTGAAATGGACGGTCTTCATCAGTAGCAACATTCGACTAAAAGAACTGAAGAAAAAGAATTTGTCAAGAATGAAACGGACGCTATTGAAGATTCCTCGTGCACAAAATATTCTCATTTTATGGTTGCATTTGGAACACACGAAATGGACTGTATTGCACTTGATACGGTCAATATTTCACTTAGCGCAGCAACCCAAAATTCTTCTGTTTAATGAAGGTGACGCCCACAAGTGCGGGGCGATTTCTGGAGGGAATGAAGGCTACCGAGGAAGCTCTGATGGATACAATTTGAAGGCTTGGAGCTGTAGATTAGAGCTTTTCGGTTAGAAGATCATTCAGTGTGAAAACTTCTCGCATTTAACATTGATTTTTGGTTTGATTTCTTGTTTTTCAACATGAATTTGTTTTATCAAACTTCTTAATTCGTTAGTTAATGGGCTAATGCCCCTTTATCACCTAGGTTAGACCATGCTCGTTCAATGTTTTGACTTTTTAGTTTGACTTTTGACTATAAACATGTTGAATTTAGTATAATTCCGATGTCATTGCTTTTGATGTTCATGTGTAATGTGTGCTTATCATTATTGATTATATAAGGTGTTTATATGTTTTTATCGATTTTGAAATGTGGAGATAACCCTTGTTTTGATAAATTAATTCCGTGAAAAATATCTTGATTTTCGATTCTAACGTATGGTACTAGGAACAGCAATTTATCAATTGATTATATTAGTGTGCGTCCATTCATAATATTTTGAAAAGATTGTTATGTTTTGTTAGGAGTCATTCTATTCAGTGTTTGATAGATTGGGTGCTTGTAAACATGAGACACATCTACTTATTCATGATTAGTAGTTTTTAAATCATTGGTTTTTCAAATCTAGGTTAGCTTCATTGTTTGATAGATTACTGGCCCGTTAGCTCCCAAATCCCTATGCATTATGTTTTTTTTTTCTTTTTAAACGGAGAAGAAAACTTATATTCCACAAACAAACTAGCAAAAAGCTAGAGGTACACCAAAACAAATGAAAGTCACGAAACAAACATTACCAAATCCTAAACACCTAAGCAAAATGCCATAGACCCCCAAAACTATGTTAACCTATCAATTATCTCGACCGGAAGCATCACCTTAAGGCTTAAACCTTGACACTTTAACACATTTTCTCACCCGACGGCTTCTCCCTTGGATCTTGCCATTCTCTTTTTCAGCCACGTCAATTGTCTCATCCCAAGGAACACCAAGGTTGGACTTGTTATAAATTTCACTGGCCAAGCCAAGTGACAAATCCAAAGGATCAATTTTAGGTCGAACCTTCTTCCGAGACTTAGGCGCAAAGGACAAGCTAAACGGAAGTGGAGAACCAGCCGGAGTAGAAACCAATTGGCCATCCGATTGGCTACCTGCACATTGTCCAAATCGGTCTCCTAGAGTCATGGTGGCCCCACCTTCATTAATATCCTTAGACTCACTAACATTCTCTTTAGAGTTTGAAGCATCGCCTCGTTTGGCTACCTGCACATTGTCCATGTTATTTTGTAATGGCTCAGTATTAAACTTCTCATTATTGTCTGCACGCGAGAATTCATGCACAACATTTACTGCCACATTGTTTCCTATATCAGCTATCGTATTTATTATATCACCATTCGTATTAAATTCCTTCGCCAAGAACTGTTAACGTGCTTGTGTATTCCCATGCACGTCGTTTCCACAAGCCAACCGTTTGTCTTCCTTATGATGGCTCGCCGAATTCCCTTTGAGCGGAGACATTGCCGGAGTAACAAAATTCCGATCCATCGGACTGGTTACCTCCTCGCCTATAATCTCGCCTTCTTCCACGTCACACGGAACATCAGCCATGGAACCCATCGACCCGGCCGGTGACGACTGCTTGACTGATGATAACACCTCAATGATAGATTGCAGCTTTGAGTTTTTATCTTCGGAGATCCAGACCTTGTACCGATTACCCACCCAAGATAGTACCACCTCCTCCTCAATCCTCCTACCTTCCTGCGATAGGATCCAGCAATAACCACAAGAGTTATCTGGATCCGACCAAGAGAAATCCGAACCACCAATTACTTTCCCAAAACTACCACTAATCATATAGAAAACTTTGTTGTCCCGTAGGTGGACTGGGAATAGAGGTACACAAACTGTGTTTTATAAAAAAAAAAAGTTAGGGTAATGAAAACTCAAAAGGTTGAGTTTTGAAACTTGTTCGGGTTGAAAGTTGAAACTAGGTTGTAACTAATTTCAAAAAACATATTTTTAGAAATACACAAATAGAAATCAATCTAAATATATACATGTATTCAAACTTAAATCCGACCAAAAAATTATACAAACTCACAGATTCTAAAATCATAAATCAATGAAAAAATTTCAACAAAACGATAAATACTACTACTACTAATGTCTTCATGAGATTTTGGTAAAATCAATTTTCCTGTCAAATTCTTCATCGCATAAGAAGACGGATATCAATACCATATGTGAATATCAAAAACTGAGAACATAAAAAAGATACATCAATGTCATCTATAAAAATAAATATCTGAATATTTTAGTTGATAATGTGCAAATATATCTTGATCTTATTTGATGCTTCAGATGATGAAGCTATCAACGGGGAACCAATATCATATAAACCCTAATAGTCAAACGGATTGCATTATCTATAAATCCAAATAGAATGCTGGAAGTCAACAGATCTAACTATGCGCATCAAATTGATCAACATTTCTTGGACAGCATATACAGTGCAATCCCTTTAACTATTGTCGACTCTTTAACATACTTAATCGTGTTAAAAATATATAAGTATATTTTTACTTTCAATTTTATCCTTGTTTTACATTTTTATAAAAAAATAAATTGGGTTCTTATTTCTGGGTTAAGTTGTTTGTTGTTTCAGGATATTGGGCTAAGTGTTTTGGGCTGGTTGGAAAAGAGCCCAGGAAGATTAAAAAGGAGTAGCTATCTTGGTCCAGCTGTTGCAGCCCATCAGGAGGAGTCCAGCCCATCAGGAGGAGCCCATTATATCAAGTGTGTTTGTTTTACTTGATCTCTGCCGTCCATGTGGCGATCCGTGTGAGAGATTATGATCGAAGGGTTGAGAAAGCCAGTTGGTGTGCTTTCTCAACAGAAGCTTCTATGCTCTCTATAAAAGGAGAGCTGATCACAACGTTCTAGGGTTAACACCTCTGAGTCTCAAACTTTACTCTTGTTATTCCATTTCATTGTTCCAGTCGATTTGGTCATAGAGATTGTCATCTAGGGTTTGTTGAATCTAGAACAACTTGTTTCAGATTAGAAGTCTTTGTATGCTAGTGATTTGAGTCTTATGTATGATCGTTGAAATCCTGTGTCTAGATCTGTATTAGGTGTTAGGGTTTTCTTTGTAACCTTAAGAGTCATTGTATGTTTTGGTTATTAGACTCATTTAACATGGTATCAGAGCCCTAGGTTGTGTTCTTGGGGTTTTCTGATATTGATCTGTCGAATGCCTTATTCGATCTGTGACCTGGGTAATCTGGTGGTCGATTATTCCGCTGTGAAGTTGTTGATTGTGATCTGCCTGAAGCTGATTTAGCTTGGATCTTGGATCAAAAGGAGTGCATATTTTCTTGTGCTCTCTGGTGATCAACCCTTGAAGGTTGACACTACGAGTTTGTTGGAAACCCTAAATTGGTCTATTCCTTTGGTGAGATCTTTCCTATCTGTTCTTGTTTTTTGTTTGTGTCTATGAGCACTGACCGGGTTAGAGGGACCGGTATTGGCTCAACTGTGTTGTTGTTTGGGTCTAGTGTCTAGATATAGGAAGGCTCCCAAGTTAAGACCTGCGGTGGGGCCCCCGAGAGGAACCACTGATCTGGATCACTGACTTAGCTTCGCCAGTTTAGGTATTGTTTGTTGGATTGTGTTTTTTTTGTTTCTTCTGTGTTGTGTGTTCTGTGTGCTATTAGGGGTATTGATTGGCTGATTATTTGTTATTGATTGTGTGATTCTTTGTTGTGTATAATATGGCTGGTGATAATCAGGATCCTCCTGTTAATCAGGGTCCTGGTAGTAGACAAGGGTCTGATGCTGGACCTATTGTCACTCTTGTGAGTAAATTGGATGCAAGCAATACACTCTACTTACATGCTAGTGACTCCACTAATTTGACTATTATTAACATAAAACTGAAAGGTACTGAGAATTATACTTGGTCTTCAAGTTAAAAACAAGTTAGGATTTGTTAATGGTGACTGTGTTAAACCTACAAATGATGAAGTTCTTGCTAGGCAATGGGATAAATGTAATTCAGTAGTACTTACTTGGATTCTGAACTCTGTGTCTGAAGAACTTTATATGGGTCAAGTTTATTCTAAATTAGCTTCTGAAGTATGGAAAGATTCAAAAGAGACATACAATAA
Organism: Ambrosia artemisiifolia; assembly: GCA_032199755.1. Classification (NCBI taxonomy): domain Eukaryota; kingdom Viridiplantae; phylum Streptophyta; class Magnoliopsida; order Asterales; family Asteraceae; genus Ambrosia; species Ambrosia artemisiifolia. Next base: position 38,230,895 of record CM063528.1, on the reverse strand, counting down.
AATTGATGGGTCAGTGGTTTACAACTTATAACAAAAGATAAACTCATTCAATCAAAGTGGTATGTCTGTTTCAGAGTACTATCATAAGCTAAATGTAATGTGGAAACAACTTGATCAAATTTTACAGTTACCTTCCTGTACTTGTGATGCATCTAAAGAATTTAATAATTACAATCATATGATAAATTTGATGCAATTTTTGATGGGGTTGGATAGTGCTTATCAAAGTGTTAGGACTGCACTGTTGATTCGAACTGAGCTTCCCTCTATAAAAGAAGCATTTGTTATTGTTTCTAGGGAGGAATCCCGTAGAAACTCTAGTAGTGGGTCTAAACAGTCTCAAACTGTTGGTTTTGCAACTAAAGTTGTTAATAATGATTTTATAACCAATAGTAGTAGTACTAAAAGAATTTCTAGAAATAATAATCAGTCTTTGAAATGCAAACATTGTAACAAAACTGGACATTTAGTAGAAAAATGTTATGAAATCATTGTATATCCCTCTTGGTTAAGACCAAGACGGAATCAAGGGAAGAAACCAGTGGCTAACAACGGTGCTTCTGAGTCTACTGGTTCTAATGTTGCTACTCTTACAACTGAACAAGTGTCTAGGTTGTTGAGTCTTCTTCATGACAAGTCAGGAGAAGGGTCTCAAAGTTGCAACTTATCTGACAGAATTTTCTGTGCTTCATTTGCTTGTTTTGGTTCTAAATTGTATTGCTTTGCTAGTACTGATAAAGGGTTAATAGGGATTGGTTGGTTGGTTGATTCAGGAGCTAATGAACATATGGTAAAAAAATGAAAATGGTCTATTTGATTATGTGGATGTGTCTGACTTAAATATTAAAGTAAAACATCCCAATGGGACTTTTGCATTAGTAACTAAGATTGGTAAACTTAAACTTGTAGAAAATGTTATTTTACAAGATGTGTTAGTAGTTCCTGAATATTCTGTTAACCTGTTATCTGTACATAAGCTGGCTAGAGACAACAAGCTGTTTATAGGTTTTGATGAACATAAGTGTTACTTACAGGACTTGTTAACCAAGAAAGTCCTGCTGACTGGTGATCAATGTGATGGATTATACATGTGTAACAATTCTTGTTCTTTGACTAAGGTGTGTTTTAGTAGTACTATAGATGTTAACATGTGGCATTCTAGGTTGGTCCATCCATCAGATCAAGTGCTAAAAATTTTGAAACTTAGTTTGAACTTAACAAAAGACCATGGGCCTTGTGATGTGTGTCACAAGGCCAAACAACATAGAGAACCATTTCCATTGAGTGATCATAAGAGCACTCAATTGCATCAACTTGTGCACTTGGATGTTTGGGGACCCTATAGGGTAGCTGATAGGGAAGGTCATAGATACTTTTTAACTATAGTAGATGATTTTTCAAGAGCTGTGTGGGTAAGTTTGATGAAACAAAAAAAACTGAAGTGTTTGATAGAATAACAAATTTTGTTAACATAATACAAAACCAGTTCAATAAAACAATTAAGATTTTTAGAAGTGATAATGGGACAGAATTTGTTAATAATCAAATGACCAGTTTTTGTAAAAATAAAGGTATCATTCATCAAACTACTTGTGCATACACACCCCAACAAAATAGGGTGGTTGAAAGAAAACATAGGCATCTACTTAATTTGGCTAGGTCACTATTGTTTCAGAGTAATATACCTATTAAGTTTTGGAGTGAATGTATCCTAACTGCTTCATATCTTATTAATAGGACACTTTCTTCAGTGCTTGGAGGGAAAATTCCCTATGAGTTAGTATATGGTTTTAGTCCCTTTCTTGAACACTTGAGGGTGTTTGGTTGTCTGTGCTTTTGTACCATATTAAATGAGTCTAATAAACTAGAGAGTAAAGAAGAAAAGTGTGTTTTTCTGGGTTACTCTCTTGAGAAAAAAGGGTACAAGGTTTTTAGTCTTGACTCTAAAACCATCCTTTTTTCAAGGGATGTGAAATTTTTTGAAACCTGTTTTCCATTTAAGGAATCAAATGTTTTGGAAAAATTTGATGCTAATTCTGATAAAACCATAAATAATTTGAATTTTTTTTACCTCTATGAAAGCACGGAATCACATTCAACCTTAGGTGTGGATGAGCCCAATGATGATAGAAAGGGAGAAGGTAGTAGGGATTTAGGAACACATGGAGAACAGCAACCAGATGTTCAGCCCACTTGACGTGTGCGATACTATACATAATTTTGCAATGAATAAACACACGTTTCTGCTTTAATATTTATAAAAATGGTTAATACCTTAATATTAAAACACACACAATAGGGCAAGTGTACCATGTCATATATGTAGTAATGTACAGATAAGAACCAGATATCGATCCATGGACGCGCGCGGAGCAATGGTACTAAAACTCTATCTCCGATTCACCAGTAGGAAAAGATAGTTTGAGTTTGTTTATAACTAGATTAATTATAAAACGTGTAAATAAATTAACTACGACTCCAAATAGAAAATATAACCATATAAACTATAATACCCCAATCCTAGCATGTCATCTACATATAATAAGAAATAAAGGCGTGATAAACATTCCCATTTTCCGACAGTTAGTTTCCCTCTCGGGCATCCTAACATGACAACTATACAGAAAGCTAACACGAATACACACGTTAACCACTTTAAGTTGTTTATTAGCGCGCAACTGATATAATCTCATGAGAATCTTTAAATATAAGTTAGTATCACCTTTCGGGAGTCCTCAACCGCACTAGTTAAGGAAAGCAATATCGAATACACAATACGACCACCTAGACTAGCATAAAGTAGAGCATTTCACAACCTATTCCATTTTATCAACTTTGAACACAAATCTACTAAGATCGCCATTTTCACCAAAATAACTAACAAAGATCATTAACCGTGTCAAAGATTGGTAACAACACCATTAAGCTTTTAAGACTCTTTTACGTGCCGGTAAACATCTATAATCATTATCTGAGTGACTTTAACCAAACCAATACCCGGTTACAGTTTCATGGTATAAACTTTATTAACAAGTTAACTAGTCTACTATCGGACGATTAAACGGACGGTTTCCTCAACAAGTAATCCGCCAAACACATTCGACAATCATCAAAGTCATCCAAACACAACTGCAAATCTAACAACAATGAAACAAGGTTGCGCTATGATCATTAAGATTCAAACATGAAAAACGCCAAATTCATACAAAACTTGATTACGTTATCAAGTTGTCGCATATCTACGTGTTTATTTCACAAATGTAATTACTAGTTCCTAGAGTTAGGACACAATTACGTCATATCCATCGTTTTACTTTGAGTTAGTGTCATAGAAGGACGTAACACCCTAATGTAAGGTAAATTGACGATTGCGGTCCGGAACGTAATCATGAATTTACAGGTACATTGAGGTGGTGTGAAATTCTATTTAGAGTTGTTGGTAGATGCTCAATACGGATTCGAAATATCAATGGTGTGGTGGGTTAGCTGTAGCACACCCTATATATAAACACTAATGGTGTTTCAAAGACGCGACTGAGGGTTGGACCAAGGACCAACTCTAGTCAACCTAATAATCTCAATAAGCCCTGCACTAAGTATAAGTCTAATCAGTCATATCTCATGTAAAGCACAACTAAAACATTCTCTATATTACACAAAAGCTTGTTTCAGAACCAAATACAACAACACAAACTATAACCCTTACAATCCATCCTTCCATGAGTTCGCAACCATACTTAACAGTTATTTCTAAACAAATTTCGAGGACGAAATTTCCTAAAGTAGGGGAGACTGTAACGCCCTGCTATTCTAGAGGTTTACAAACAAATATTATATTCGCGTAACCGTTTGAATTCGTTAACGATAAAACCAAGTTAACAAGAAATATGTTTTAGTCATTAATAAATTAAATTATTTAGTATCGCTATATAATGACGCGGTGAGAATACACTGGATATTAAACGACTGGTCGATTCTAAATCTAACGAATTTAAATATTTTTATACATTCCAAATACTTGTTTGAATCAAGTTATATAAATAAATTATATGAAATAATTATTCTATTGATTAAACGAGTCCGGTTCTTAAACGAGACCCGAGTCGGCAACTAGTTCGTTTAAGGAATAACTTAACCTACCCAAAACCCTACCTATATAAACAACACCTTCTTCTTCATTTAACCAAAAACCCTAGCCTCCACCACTTGAATCACTCCCTCCCTTGTCTGCTTCTTTTCAACACACACTCGAACCACACCAGCTCGTTATCCTCTCCTCTCCCTTTTTTTTTTCTCTGCCTACTTTCTCCTCCACGTGCATTCACACTCCAAATGAAAGAATTCTTTTTTATATATTGTTTCCTTCTTTTCGTTGGCCTCACCAGTGCAACTTAGTAAAGCCATAAAAGCTCCACACACTGTCCTATGTAATAGCAATTGGCAATCCATGTATTTCTTTACACATTGCGGCATACCAGGTTTCAAGGTACAAATGTTGTGGTTTGTTTTCGGTTAAATATGGTTCAGCGACGGGGATTAGGTTCCGGGTTGCTTTGGAGCGGTGACGAGAGGTTCAGGTGCAGCTACAGTAACAAACGACAGAGGGTGATTAGATGGCAATGATGATGCTCGGTGACGATTGGTCGATGTTCCAGCATGTCCCAATATGAACCGGTAATGGGTAACGTTTTGATTAGCTTCAGATTAGTTGTGGTGCGACTCTTGGTTTTTAGGTTCTGTTTTGGCTGGTCCAACGAGGGTGACGGTCCAGGAGCAGCGACAATGGTCATGCTGGGTTCAGTCCTGGTTCGGTGGCCAGTAATGGTCACGGTTTCGTTTCATTATCTCTTCTGGTTCGTTTCACCATCGCGCAGCGAGGTACCAAGTCCTTTTAAGTTCTTTGTTGTCACGATTAGTTTGGTTATTTGAGTTTATAAATATCGGTTGGAGTGGGTGGTATCTGTTATCATTTGGGTAATAATATCTAACAGGGAGAACCATTTTAAAGCTGCTCATATTCATGGTTAAGTAGGGTGAAGTTTGGATGAGGTTGACTAGTCAAAAACTCCTAGCAATCCAATTATTATTAATAACATATATAAATAACTTGAATAGATTTATATTTTTTTTTAAAAGGAAGTTATCACTTTGAAGTGGTTAAATTGTTTATGCACTTTCTTTTCCCCGGGAATTTAAACTTACAAATATTTCAAATGGTTTTCAAATAGAAATGTAAAATGATACAATTCGATTGTCGCTTATAATGTTTGACATCCATTTATAACTTTCTTAACAGAAGCAAAGACGGTAAATATTAATATGAAACAACTACAATGTTTGTTAAAAAAATGCATATAAATATATGTATATATTCCGAACTAGCACACCGCCCCCTTTATGGGTCATTGTTAAGATTTAAACGGACCTAGCATGAATATGTTAGGTATATGCAGTGGTACTCGCGGGTTTGAGTTATGTTCTTTGTATGGTATGTATGTGCAATGCTATAGTATGATATTCGAGTAAATCATTCTAATTACTATATATGTAAACCAAAACTAGTATGCTCACCAATGCTTTATGTGCTGACGGATATTTTATACATGTTGCAGGAAAAAGCTTGATGAGATGATACAAGAAACATCACTTAGGATTTGGCCTTAGAAACAAACGAAACAATCTTTATTTCACTTCATGTTCAAGTTAATGTATTTTGCTCATGAACAATTTATATACTTGTTGAATCTTAGATACGAATGAAATCTATTTTAATCTATTATCACAATTTAGTGTTATGAAGTCTTTGAACAATTTATCACAAGTCGCGCCTCGATGTATTCCGCCATCGGTTGGGGTGTGACACAAAATGTCGAGCATAAATTGCTTATGGTGACGGTTGTTGGTGGGATCTGTTGGAGGTGGTTCGACGGTATGGTGGAGGTGGTTCGACGGTATGGTGGGGATGATGATGATGTGAAGATTATTATTATTAGTATTATTATTATTATTATTATTATTATTATTATTATTATAAGATTTTTTTCAGGGCTTTTGTGTAAAGATGTTGATGTTTTTGTTTGAAAGAGATGATGATGGGTTTTTTTTATATAATGTAAGTAAACACCGGTGTAATACATTTTTAGGTTTTACAAATGTTTGGTTTTTTTACAATGATGTAATACGGATAATGTAAGTAAACACCAGTGTAAATATGAATGTATAGATATTTGTTGTTATTTTACATCAGCGTAATACAAATGATATTACAAAAATTATAGATGTTGGTTTATATAGATCTTAGTAAACACTGATGTATGTAAATCATACAAAATTATAGATGTTTGGTTTATATAGATGTGAGTAAACATTGGCGTAAATAATTACATCAGTGTAAATCACACAAAAATTATAGATGTTTTGGTTTATAATCGATTAAAATTTGGTTACTTGATGCTTGAATCCTTCGATCTGATGTAAATGTGAGAGACGCATTAAACAAAAGCATAAATGTCTTTAAAAAAACAAAGACATACCTATCTTGAGTTTGATGCTGCCATTGTTGAACCGTTGGTAATGATACACCTAATATCTTTCTTGGATTGTAAGAATCTTCCAAAAATAACCACTTTTTTCAACCTCTAATACTCTAGTTGCAAATGGAACAGACAAAAAAATCCACGATTATTGCACAGAGATAAATTTTATTCTTATTGCTATGATCGATTAAAATTTGGTTACCTGATGCTTGAATCCTTCGACCTGAACGTGAGTGTGAGAGAAGCATCTGTTATAGTTTAAAAATACTGATAGACACAGAGCATTCACGAATAATTTGAGAGAGAGCAGTATATTATTTGAGAGAGAGAGTCAAGGGTCACATTTATATAGTTGCGTAAGGGGTTTTGATTTTGAAATTTGAATTTGGAGCTCAAATCTGGAGTAATAGTTGTATGAACATCTGTTATAGCAAGTGGCATTATTTATTTAATTATAATTTTATTTATGAAGCACGAGTCACCCACTATTGAACATCTGTTCAGGCAAGTGACATTATTTAATTATAATTTTAAGCTGATTAATGACATCGCTTTTTGCATCACCAAGGCATTGTTGACCTATATCTATGCTTGACACATCAGCTTTTCTTAGATGTTCTTATGTCACTCACGACTCTCCTATTATAGTAAGTATAGATAGAGATTTTTCATATACATCAAATTCAATTCAAATATTTATTTTCATTTTTATTTATCAAGACAAAAACCAAGATTGCATGAATGTGCAAGCATGAACGCTACGCACTCACACGTATACACACTCTATTCATCAACTTTCAACAAAACAAAACTCTTATTTTCCCAACAACACCAAACAAAATCTTGATTTTGACTTCTTGTTTATCACAAGTACTTTTGAATACAAAATGTTTGGTTATGGAAGGTTCTTATGGTCTGGTTTTTTTTTTTGGGAAGTTAAGTACCGGGGAAGAAGCAGCAGCAGCGAAATATGACCATACTCTCAAATGGCAGCAGTTGCAACATTATATGTTCAATATGAAGCAGATTTCAGGCCAAATATGACCATAGGCTTTGCAGCCACTCTACAATTCAAAATCAGCAGGATATTTAAAATGATATTTGAGTATTATCACAGGATCGATATCAATCAAGAACATCAATTGAACTTCAACATAGATCGTTGTCTTACGTCCATTGTTTACAAGCATCGCATATACAGCGACTTGATGAAGCGACGTGATGGTTCCCTGAACCAACACAGCCCTACGTTCTAAATGGTTTCTAAATTACACATCATCCTTAGACTATTTACAAATACATATATGATAACATAGGATGGGTAATTAAGACAATTACGGATAAAATCAATTACAAAACACAAATAGGCAAATGAAGCAAGGGATAAATAAATAATTGTAATTATGCCAAAGGCATTATAGCCCAGCGGCATCTTGGTGGTGAGATAAGACTTAGGGACCATAAGGTCCTGGGTTTGAATCTCACAAAGGGGGTTTTCTCATAATTATTATGAGTTTCCTCCAGATGAGATTTTGATTAAATTAAATCTTTATCATTTTCTTGCATTTTGCTAATTAGGGTTAGTTTGAACTTTGAAGTTTATTTTGTCTGCAAAAAGGGTAAATTTGGTTAAAGTTTTTATTTTAGGGTTTTGAACTATTTTTTTTCTTCATTTGTTGGAAATTATTTGACTTAAAGTTATGAACTTTAGGAAGTTCTTACATTGGTTTGATATCAGATCTCTCTTTTTTTTTTTTTTTTTTTTTTTTGGGGCGGGGGGGGGGGGGGGGGGGGTCTTGTGTGGATGGTTTGAATGCTGCAGCCACTTTATACCAAGAATTGCTTTTATTTAACTGTTTTTTTTTTTAATTATTATTTTTTTTATTTTTAGTTCTACATACTTTCATGCCAAATGCAGAATATTAGGTTGATTGGTATTAGGAATATCTTAAATGAAATTATGAACTATGAGTTATGATCTTGTTGGGCAATCACATTTTGTGTTTGTTTTTATCTGTTTATATATTAGTTTCCAAGTTATTTAGTCTTAATTATTGGTATTTAAATTGTAAAGTAGCTAATTAATATTCAAAGTAACGTCTTTGTAAAGTGATGGCTGAATTTGAGGATCAATTGGTTGTTGGAACAATGTCTATCTATTTATTTCTTTCTTTCTATCTAATCATATTGTCTCAATGATTGAAAATATATGTATGTATGGATTGATTATTATATGCTTAAAACTACTCTTTAGTTTCCTTGTATTTACTTAAACATGGTTGGTGTGAGTATCTATATATTACTATATGGTAGTTTACAGCTTCACCTACCTGCAAAGTTGCCGATTTCGTCCATACAACTGCCCTTATGCCGGATCCGAGTGTTCAATCACAGGGGATATCCCGTTTCTTATGACCCATTTGAAAGATGATCATAACGTTGATATGCATGATGGTTGCACTTTTAACCATCGTTATGTGAAATCTAATCCGCATGAAGTTGAAAATGCCACATGGATGCTAACGGTAAGTTGCTACACGTATTAATAAATGTCATAGTTTGCTATGGATTTTCTTTATTTATAAATGTTTGGATACACGTTACTGTTTTACATAAAAACATTTTTTATATTTACCCACTCTTACTGTTTTACATAAAAACATTTTTTATATTTTTCAAATAAATGTCAACTTTAGTCATCAGAATCTGCCAATCTGAAACTTTTTATTACCGGATTATAGCCACTGCAAACCATATAATCAAATCCAAACACTATTTTCTACGACCCATTTCATTACCACTAACTATCTGGTTACTGATCAAATCCTAAACGCTAAACTATTGGGCATCCGATATGTCTTTGGAAACGCTGATACCCTTCCGTACATATATGATAGTGACTACTTCTTGTTTTACGACACTTTGAAATGTGCCGCCCTGATACAAACTACCTTTTGTTTCTCTGGCATATATATGAACTGATATCATATTTATATCTTTTATGTTAATTAAATCATATTTATATCTTTTATGTTGTATGGAAGAAGTTGCATTATTCTTGATATATATAAGTTTAATATAGTCTGAGATCGTAAAATGTATTAAGTTTAATATATATAAGTTTAATAAACACGAACCATATTTTTCTTCATGTTAAAAACATCAGACAAACCTGCAAGCTAAAACTATGTAACCCGACTAGACCCATTTAACCCCATTTATCTAAACGTATCAAAGAAGTTTGACAAATAGTAAACTTGTCAACTTGTGAATCGGGTTGGTGAGATATAAAACCGGTTAAATGCTTATGATTGGAGAGATGAAATGCCTTAAACTATACTTAAAAATCACACGTGTTATTCCACATGCTAAACTTTTTTTTGAGCAACTTCATGGGTTTTGGTACTTATAATATTGGTTTGTTAATTTGCAGGTTTGTATGACGATTTGAACAGTTTTGGAGGAAGACCCGTGGAGTTAGGATCAGTAGTTAGATCCAAGTAAACAAAGTGGAGAAATATAATTCGTCAAGCGTGAAATGGACCGCCTTGATCAGTAGCAAGGTCTGAGTAAGAGAACCGAATGAATTTGTCAAGCGTGAAACAGACTCTATTGAAGCTTCGTCGTACACAAAATATTGGTATTTCATAGTCGCCTTTGGGAGACACGTAACAGACAGTATTGCACTTCATATGGTCAGCATTTCACTTACCTCAGAAACCCAACATTTTTCTGTTTAATGAAGGCGACGGCGACAAGTGCGTGGGCCGACTTCCAGAGAGGACAAAGGCTACCGAGGAATCTCTGTTGGATCAATTTCAAGGCTTGAAGCTTTAGATTAGAGCTTTCGGGTTAGAAGATCATTCGGTGTGAAAATTTCTCGCATTTAACATTGGATTTTGGTTTGATTTCTTGTTTTTCATCATGATTTGGTTTATCAAACTTTGTTAGTATAGATTTTATGGGCTAATAATCCTTTATCACCTAGGTTAGATTATATACTGTATGCTTTTCCTGCAGCCTTGCAGGACAGTCTTTGGTGATGGTATTCGGTGGCAAATGAGCTGGTTTTTTTTTTTTTTTTTTTTTTTTATTTTTTTTTTTAACTGGTCCGGTTGTTCTACAAAAGTTGAATTCCAGGTAAAATTTGAAAGCGGTAAGGTTAATAACTGGGTTCGAGCTGGTTTGACCGGTTATGTTGTTAAAATAACTCCAGCATCATTTTTAAACTCTGTCTAATTACTATCCACCAAACCAATTATAGAATTATTAGAAACAGTTGCGTCATGATATAAAGTGTGCCTTAATCAAGCATCAAAAAAATTACCTTGGACATTCATGATACAGATGAGGTAGGTATTCTTAAAGTTTGAGAGAAATCAAGGGCTTTTGTTTTATTTCAATTTTAGTCCTTATACTTTTAGTTTAATCATAACAGCCCCTCATCATTGATTTTTGACATACTTGAAACTGACTTTTCACAGGTAAAACCTTTTTGACTCTTAACAGCAACCCAACTGTCAGCAATCAGCAACAACATTACTAACCATACCAGCATTTGGCTTTTGAGAGCCACTACCACATGTTTACTTGTTTTGTGTTAACAGATGACGGTTCTTAAATCGACAAACGTCCAGTTATCAGTAGCCCGGATCTTAGCATAGCATAACTACCAAACACATGATTGTCAACTGCATGCATTTGGCTAATTTTGTCCCTTTTCCAATTACTACCCTTTTGACCATAATCCATGTTTGACTGCAATTGATCTTTCATTATGTGCCAACATTAATACCCATATCAGAGATTGTTGCTTTGCATCCTGTATTAGTTGTTAACTGGGCTCATACTGTATTGGGCTTTCACTTAGCCCATTTAGTATTTCTTTGTTTTTTGTAACTTTTCCTTTTCTCTGATAAAAAGTAACACATGTTCATATGACAAACACGAAAGACTGCATAGCCGAGTATAATCATCAATACACAGTTGTGAATTTAGGCTTCAAGTATAATCGTCTACGGTTTGGTTCGCGTAGTTCAGTTTTGTGATGTATGCTAAGTATAAGAGAATAGAAGTATCAACCAGATAATGGATTAATGGGTCATAGTACATTGCTATCGTTCGTTTTATCATTATATAAACATAAAAAATTCCAGTTGTTCAAACTAACAGTATTAAATGACTAAACTAACAGTTATAACAACTTTAACTGTTGTATCTTTTTTTAGAGTAAATTACTATTTGTGTCTCTGTGTTTTGGTGGTTTTAACTACTTGAATCAAAATGAAAATGTTTAACTACCTCAACATTTCAGTTATCCAAACATAACTATTTGAGTCCAAAAATGTAACGTTGGTTAGAATCTCAGTTAAGTCCCCCCACGTGCACCCCACGTGAGGGGCATATTTGTTATTTATCCCCTTTTTAATCCCATCGACCTTAAAACCCATTTACCCCATTTAAAACCCATTTACCCCTTTCTCTTCTCACATTAAAACCCTAATCGACGTTAAACTTCTGATTCAAAATTGGCGTTCAACGATGATACAGTTTTCATGCTGGAATTCGTGCATTTTGATCCTTACGAAGAATATGGTATGTGTTTTTTTACAATCTGATCAACAATTTAATGTTTTTAACATGTTTACAATATGGAAATGTAACCTAAATTTTTCATTTTTTGTTAGAGATGGTTGCCCTACAATGTTTAGCATCCAGGTCTTTCATGGGGGAGAGTTTTTAGGTTACCCGGGTAGATGGTATGTAGGTAAAATGAATTATGTGGACAAAATAGATGTTGATCAGTTCTCAGTGATGGAGTTTAACTCTATATTTAAGATCTTAGGTTATTCTGATGATGATGATGTTGTTTATTACCACTTTAAGATTCCTGGTGAAAATTTGGATATTGGTCTTAGGGCTCTAGGGTCTGATTAAGATGTGATTGAGATGTGTAAGTTTGTGTCTAGGACTAAAGTTATAGAAGTGTATGTTGAGCATTGGGTTACAAAGCTGAACAAATATTTTTTGTCACCACATAAAGGCATTTCAAGTGTTATTATTGAGGAGATTGAAGATATTGGTCCATGTGATGGTAAAGCTAATCATGGTCCATCTCATGATAAAGCTAATCATGGTCCATCTCATGGCAAAGCTGGTGCTAGTAGAAGACTGCTTGCACTCCATTGGATAGATAGTGATGTGAATGATGTTGAAAATACTAATGATGTTCAAGGTAATTTAGATGATAATGCAGAAGATGTTCAAGGTAATTTAAATGATAATGCAGAATATGTTCAAGGAAATTTAGATGATAATGTAGAAGATGTTGAACAACACAGTGAGGATGAGGACTCTGAAGACTTAGGTGCTGTTTGTTTTTTCTGAAACAAAAGATATGCAGTCTGAGGACCACATCAGCAGGAGAAGAGGTGGACCAAAGGTCTGCAGTCTGCAAGAGGAAGACTGTTTTGTTTTTTAACGTCTGCAGCATAACCCAAAACCATAACCATAATCCACCACAAATATTCCCCAAATCATAAACAAATAAAACACACACACATAAACACCTAACATCATAATCATCTGTTCTCTCTCTCTCTCTCTCTCTCAAATGGAGTAATATTGATCAACTGTTGTGTTATCTATTTTTACTTACCTTGTTGAAGGTAAAGTGCTTTGTCTGGTCAACACCTTCACTTTTTACATATAAAACCTCACTCTTCTTTTTTAGATAGTTGAATTAACACTTTTTGACTTCACTGGTATGATTAAAAATCCATCAAAAGAAGAGAAGATAAACCCAGTTTTCTTTCTTATTTAAAAAGATTACCAAGGGACTATTGGGACTAACTGATTTTTTCAACCCATGACCTTGTGGTAAACAAAATACATAAGCTCCACCATCCCTCTTCACCCTCTGTTCTTCCTTCCCCTCTCTCTCTTTCTATAAAACACGACAACAGCAAGGTAGCGTGCGGCGTGGAGGGAGGAGGATGAGGGTACGGTGGGGAGGGAGGAGGTAGGGTGCGGTGGTGGTGGAGGGAGGAGGTAGGGTGCGGTGGTGGTGGTGGAGGGAGGAAGAGGTAGGGTGCAGCGGTGGTGGTGGAAGGAGAAGGAGGTAGGGTGCGGCGGTGGTGGTGGAAGGAGGAGGAGGTAGGGTGTGGCGGTGGTGGTGGAGGGAGGAGGAGTTGGGAGGAGCAGATGATAAAATAGAATGGAGAAGAGGTTGGAGAAGATGTGAGAAGACATGGGTGCAAGTCTGCACCAAGAAGAGGCCAGGAAGAGCTTTTGGAGTGAAAGATCTTCCAAAAACAATCAGTTTGCCCGCCCCAAACGCCTGCCCGTGTCTGCGCGGCGCAGACAGAAGTGGTCAGAAGCACTTCTGGGAGAAAAACAAACACCACCTTAGATTACAGGATGGAAAAGTAATATGATGACAATGATGAGTATGATAATGATTTTGAGGATGATCTAGGTGAAGTTGGTAATGGTAAGAAGCATAAGCAGCAGAATGATGATGAAGACTCAGACTATATTATGGATAAAGACAATGAGATTGAAGATGTATATGTAGACATGGGTTCATTTAAGGCTGCTACAAAAATAGATATGGATCTTGAACCAGAAGATGATAACTGTGTAGATGATGAGGGTAGTTAAGATGATGATGCTGTAGAGATTGATATGGATGATTTTGACACCCCTGATGATGAAGATGATACTCCATTGAAAAGAGCCCCCAAGAAGTCCAAGAGGAAGAACAAAGGGTTAAAAGGTATTAATGTCCCATTTGCCGTGAAACAAACTTTTAGTAACAAAGAAGAAAGAACATTGTCAGTCAAAAAACATGCACTTGAATCCAGAAGACAACTTGTTATTAGGAGAAATGATAAGTATAGATTCAGGGTGGTATGTCATGGTATTAATCCTGATTTACAAAGCAGTAAAGGAAAAAATTGGGACTTTACATCCATATGTGGGCCCACCAAAGGGGAATCTTCCAAAGAAAAAAAAAACAAAAGGTGGTAGCTCAAAGTCATTGAATACTCCCAATAAAAGGTTCCCTGACCCCACCTGTCCATGGGTATTGCACATATCCAGATCTAAAGAGACTGATTCTTGGCGTGTGAAAACATTCAAAGATGTTCACAACTGTCTGGAAACAAGGGAGGTTAGGCTTTACACAATAAGTTCTGTTGCAAGGGAGGTTGAACAAATTATACAGGGCAATCCTAATCTAACTTTGAAATACCTTCAGAGTCAATTAGAGAAAAAGCATCAGATTCAAATCAGCTTGCAAAAGACATTCAGGGCAAAGGTGATGGTTGAGCACAAGTTGGAAGGAGATTTCAAAGCCCAATATTCTATGTTAAGGGAGTACTATGAGGAGTTAGTGAGATCTAACCGAGGTACAACAGTTAAAATTGATGTTGAAAGGGAGTTCAATCCTACTAGTGCCACAAGACAGTTTACATAAGCTTGGGTGCATTAAAGGCAGGATTCAAGTTGGGTGGTAGGGAGATCTTAGGCTTAGATTGTTGTTTTATGAAGGGTCCATTTCTTGGACAAGTTTTAATAGCTGTAGGGGTTGATACAAATAATGGGATATATCCAGTTGCATACTCTATAGTGGAAGCTGAGAACACTAGTGCATGGACTTGGTTCTTAGAGAACCTAGCAGATGACTTGGATCTTGATACCAATTCAGAGTTCACATTTATCACAGATAGGCAAAAGGTAATTGTATTTATCACACCATTACATACCTTAACTGTAGCTTATATTATAATTCCTTCAATTTTCATGATGTAGGGATTAATATCTGCATTAGCAAAAGTTTTCCAATGGCTGAGCACAGGTATTGTTTGAGGCATATACGTGAAAACATGAAAGCCAAATGGAGGGGAGACCTGTATAAGGAACTGTTATGGGAATGTGCTAGTGCTACTACAAAGCCACAATTCAACAGAAGCATGGCAGCTGTTAGAAGGGTAGATTTGAAGCCATATGAGTGGTTAAAAAGATTCCACCTACATGCTGGGCTAGATCTCATTTTACTGGTATGTATGTTTATATTGTGTTTTAACTGTAAATAATATATCCAGATATATAACCTTTTAACTAATATATTTTTGTTCAAACAGGAAGGGCAAAGACTGATGTTGTGTTGAACAACTTATGTGAAGTCTTAACAAACAACTGGTGGGGGAAAGGACAAACCAATACTCACTTGTTTGGAGTATATAAGAGAATATTGTATGAAAAGAATTCTGGTTGTCCACAAAGTGATTGCAAGCTCTGATGGACCTTTGACACCCCATGCTACTAGGACATTCAATGAAATAAAGAATAAGGCTTCTCAACATAATGTTCTCATGGCTGGTAGAGGTAAATTCCAAGTGAGTGGTCCATACCAAGATCAGTGTGTAGTGAATTTACATGAAAGGACTTGTAGCTGTAGGAAGTGGCAGCTAACTAGTATGCCATGTAAACATGTTGTTGCTGCCATATGGGACATGGCAAGGAATGGTCAACAGGTAGGTAGTGTTGAGTCATGGGTAGATGAGGTTAACTGGCTAGAAACTTGGAAAAATGTGTACATGCACACCATTGAACCTATTAATGGGAAAGATTTATAGACACCATCTGAATGCCCAACAACAATCATCCCTCCTAAGCATCACACACAAGTTGGTAGGCCTAAAAACAAGAATCAAGCTATTCAGCAAACTTAGTTATGGTTTTTGATGTTTTGTTTGGTAATGGTATTAAGTATGTAATGGTATTTTGGACATGTTATTTTGATGTTTGGTAATGATCTATGATCTTTGGTATGTTAAAACTATGGTATTTTGGTATTAGTTTGTTGATGTTAATTTGACAGTTGCAGAATGATTAATGTATGGTATTTTGGTTGATTTTTGTGTTTTGACAATGATTTGTTTGAATTTGGTGTTTTGACAATGATTTGCTTGAATTTGATGTTTTGACAATGATTTGTTTGAATCCTGATGTTTGCACATTTTGTTCGCAAGGATTGACCCATTTCCTGCATAGTTTGAGACGTTAGTTTGCAAGGTTTGGCTTTTGGTGGTCAATTATACAATTGCACAGGTTTTGGATATACAATCATAGGTTTGATGCATAGTTTGACTATTGGTGCACAGTTTGACTTTTGTTGGTCAACACAATGTTTGCAGTCCAATTTTGATGCACGACTTTTGGTGGTCAACACATTGTTTGCAGTCTTGTTTTGATGCACAGTTTGCAGTCATAACTAATATACAGTCCAATTTTGATGCATAATTTGACTTTAGGTGGTCAACACATTGTTTGCAAAGTTAGTTTGCAGGGTTTGACTTTTGGTGGTCAATTATACAATTGCACAGGTTCTATAAGGTTTTCGCACAAAAACAAACTTTTGTAGTCAAAGTTATATACTTGCAACAACACAAAACATGACATTTAGATACATAAGTCAATTGCATTTCATTCAACAGACAACCAAAACAGGACAATTACATACCATTTGACATTTACAACAGACAACCAAAACAGGTTAATTACATACCAAAACAGGTCAATCAAATACCATTCATCCAGTCAGTTACATATCAGTTTATTACAAAATACATCACAAAGAAAACCCAACCGAAGCATAACAACAATTTCATCCTTTTCAGCTTCTGATCTTTCTTCCTTCCCATCTCTTCGTGATTGTTGATAGATCTAAGCAATCCAGGAATAAATTCAGTAGCTCGTTCACACAATGGAGGATCAGCCCAACTAACAAATCCACAATTCACACCCTACATTTTTTCACCAAATATTTAGCTACAAAACTTAGGATAATTTAATTCAAAAATAAAAAAACTTACAGCCCTAGCACAACAATGGAATCGACGACCAGGGTTTGTTGATGTCTATGATGTGAGAATCGTTGTTGCAGAACCACAGGGGCAAAGAACCATGTTAATTGCTTGATTATTCATCAATGGAGGATTGTAATAGGGTTAGGGTTTTGGTTTGGAAACTGATGTTCAGATTATAGAGAGAGAAGAAGAGGGTGGATGGGCAACGTTACATTTTTGGACTCAATTAGTTATGTTTGGAAAACTAAAGCATTCAGGTAGTTAAACATTTTCATTTTGGATTCAAGTAGTTAAAACCACCAAAACACAGAGACTTTTTTTACGTAAACCAGTTTCTAACATTTTTCAAGAAGAAATTTATAACATTAAACAGATGAATCAATCTTATCTATGGAACACAAGTAATCAGGGGATCAAGGTAGTTTTTCAACAAGAATTTTCACCTGCTCACCAACCCTATAGTCTTTGGCACATTGGCGGATCGATGTCAACCGCCATGCATGAACTTTTGGTGACTAGTGAACTAAAAAAATTAATTACTTTTTTGTAAGTATAGTACACAAAAGTGTTAGATATCTAGTCACTTATGTGCATTTACAAACTAAAACTAAGATTCATATTAGACTATGATTCAAAGATTGCCTCTTCCATTGATAATAGACAGCTTTATATAGTACATAGTATGACTCTAAATATGAATACAACATTAATATGATATAATTACAATACAAAACATATGGCTGAGATCATGGGGCTGAGATTAAGGGCTGCGAATTAGGCCATGATCATGGCAACTGTGATTATCTATGGTTGTGCTATTATGCCCTACAGTCGAAGCAGAGGAGACCGAATGCTGCGACTGGATCTGGAATCATCAAACAGTACTTTCGAAAGGCCCTTGGTGAAGATATCTGCAATCTGATGACGAGTGGGAACATGAAGAACACGAACATTGCCACGTTGAACTTACTCGCACACAAATAGAATGTGGAGTTCAATGTGTTTGGTTCGTTGGTGTTGAATGAGATTGTCGGATAGATATATGGCACTAAGGTTATGACAATAGACTAGAGTAGCCCGAGAGAGAGGCTGATGAAGTTCCAAGAGGAGGTTGCGTAGCCAACATATTTCAGCAACAACGTTGGCGAGACCACGGTATTCGGTTTCGGCACTGGAGTGGGAGATAGTGGACTGACGCTTTGAAGACCAAGAATTAAGTTGTAGCCCAAGTAGACACAATATCCTGAAGTGGAGTGGCGTGTATCAGGGAAACCGACCCAGTCCACATCAATGTAAGCAATCAATGATATCGAGTTAGTTGGGCCAAGATGAAGTCCAAAATCTAACGTGCCCTGAATATAGCGAATAATTCGCTTAAGTGCATTCTAATGATCGGTCATCGCAGAATGCATGTGCATGCATATTTGTTGAACAATATAGGAGAGTCTGGGCGAGTGAACGTTAGATATTGTAAGGCACCTACAAGACTGCAGTAGGTAGCAGGATCCTCCAATGGAGAACCAGAAATGCTGTTGAGCTTAGATTGAGTATCAACAGGAGTAGCAGTTGGTTTGCAGTGGTCAATACCTGCTCGTTGGATGATGTCTTTGGCATAAGATTGTTGCGAGAGAAACATGTTGTCACCGGTTCGAGTCACCTGAATGCCAAGAAAGTAGGTGAGCGGACCGAGATCTTTCATTGCAAATTCTCCAGCAAGGACAGTCATTGAGTGTTTCCGAAGACTGTATGAGGAAGTTGTCAAAATAATGTCATCAACATTAATCAATAAGTAAGCAACATCTTTGCCATGCTGGTAAATAAAAAACGAGTTGTCATACTTGCTATGAGAAAAAACCTACAAAAGAATAAAGTCAGTGAAACGATGGGACCAGGCACGAGGGACCTGCTTAAGTCCATACTTATTTAGCAGACAAACATGATCTAGATAATCACGATGTCTGAACCCCATAGGTTGATGCAGGTAGACAGTTTCATCTAGGTGCCCATGAAGAAATGCATTGGTGACGTCCAATTGATGGATCGACCACGATTATGAGAGAGCCAGAGAAAGAATCGTACGTATTGTTGTTGGTTTAACCACTGGGCTAAATGTTTCACCACAATCGATGCCCACCTGTTGTTTTCGGCCATCGCAGACCAATCTCGCTTTGTGCCTTTCTAAGCTACAGTCCGATTTAAACTTATGTTTGAACAACCACATGCTTCTAATAATATTCATGTCTGATTTCTGAGGAACGAGTTCCCAGGTCCTTTTTTTAAGTAGTGCACTAAATTAATCATGCATGGCATTGTACCTTTCAGGAGTGGACAGAGCAGTTTGAGGATTTTTTGATATGGGAGCTATGGTGGTTGTGTGAAGGTCGAATAACTGACAGGATTTAGAAATTCCGTCCATGGAACGCGTTCGCATGGAGTGCGTGATAGTGGGTAGGTGGTGGGGAGGAGGAGAGGCTGGACCAGGATTGGGCTGGTCTGGGTGCGAATTGAGAAGTGGTTGAGTCGGTTGTTTGGATCATCTAGAGTAGGTGAGAATGGGGTTAACGGGTCTAGGTTGTGATGGTGCAGAATGGGCGGTATGTAGGGGGCTAAGAGGAGGAGGGGTAGGTTGGGTGGAGGGCTGGGCTAAAGGGGTGTGGGACAAAGGTGGTGATGGTTGGTGTGAACGTAATGGCGTGGAGTGGAGGATGAGGAGGCTGGATTTGGAGCTATGGATGGAGTGGTGGTGGGTTGCTAGACATGGTTCTAGTAAAGGGGATGTAGGGACAAGTTAAGAAAGTCATAAGAGGTGGAGTTGGATGGTAGACGAATACAGTAAGGAAAGGTAGATTCCTCAAAGTAGATGTGTCGAGACACGAAAATGGTATGAGAAGAGAGGTCATGGCACTTATATCCTCGATGGTTAGCAGGGTAACCGAGGAAAACACAGGGTTTAGAACGGTTAGCGAGTTTGTGAATGGTTGTGGAGGGTAAAAGTAGGTAACATAGGCAACCGAATACATGCAAGTGAGAGTAGTCAGGGTCATAGTTATAGAGACGGGTGGTAGGTGAAATAAAATGTTGGGATTTGTTAGGAAGGATGTTAAGAAGGTAGGTAGCAACTTCTAAGGCATGATGCCGGAAGTTGATGGGAAGAGATGCTTGAGATAGTAGAGTTTGCACCATATTGTTTATTGTGCGAATTTTTCGTTCTGCTTTCCCATTTTGAGATGAGGTATAGGGGCATGAAAAACGAAAGACCATACCGTTTTTATTGCAAAAATTTATAAATTGATTATTTGCATACTCACGCCCGTAGTCACATTGGACTTGCTTTATTTTTCTTTCAAATTGGGTTTGAATTAAATTGTAGAAAATTGTGAAGTAGGAGAATACTTGAGATTTATGGCTGAGGGGGAATGTCCATAAGAAATTGGTGTGGTCATCTAAAAATAGAATGTAATATTTGTGGCCACCCGTACTAAGAACGAGTGATGTCCATCTTGTAATGAATGTTGCAGAAAATGATTAAACAACAGTCCCAATATCTTGATCATAAAATTTATCCAAAGTCTCACACATAAACCTAGAACTCATCACTCACATAAAACACATCTGAAATACTATTTTCCTGCTTCACTATTAGTTACTGCCACATGATGACAATTAACTTTCTATGATCATTGACTTTTGACGGCGATAAACCTTAACAGTGGTTTGGTCCAAATAAAGTATAAGGGTAAATTGCCAAAATCGTCCCAGTGGTTTGGTCCAAATTGCCACTTTCGTACAAACTTTTGGTTTTTTGTCATAATCTTACAATGGTTTCAATTATCTATCATTCCGGTCTCTGGCACTAACTCCATCCAGTTAGTGCTAGTTAAGTCAGGGGTAATTTGGTCCATTCACCTTTTAAAGTTTTGTTTGCTGCGATTGTCTCTCCCTCAATTATTAAAAATTAACAGAAATATAATCGTACCACCACTGAAACCCCACCCTTCACCTCACTCCAATCCCACCATAAGCATATTAGTGCTGGCGTGTTGATATGTGGCAATTAGTACAAGGGTCTTTGGGTCAATAATGAATAGTTAGGGGGTTGTGTGTAGGAAGTTAGTTGTTGTATTAGTGTTATAAAAGAGTACCAACTCATGTGAATAGGTAGTGATTGATTTTGAGAATTTATCTCCCTCTTCTCTATGTTTCTTTCTCCTTTCTCTATCTTTCAGTCTTAGTTCTTGATTACCAAATTCAACCATATAAATGGTATCAGAGCTATACCTCCTCTCCTCTTGACCTACGGTTAGGGAAACAAAACATTAAAAACCTCACAAACAATCACTAGTGAGCAATCATCACTGCGGGTGTGAGATCAGTCGGTCCTCGGTCACTCATACCTTCCTCTATTCGTCATTCACCATCGAATCACCACCGTAAACCACTGCCAATCTTTCCATTTCACCACCATAAACCACCTTATCACCATTCTCACCATTCTTTCAACCAAACTTACGAGAATTCCATTGGAATTCAACCTATCTCATTGACAATGAATCATTAGCAATCAACTACAACAATGGCAACAGGAAATCATGCAGAACTAGAGAACGAAAATACAATTAAGAAGATGCTTGATGATCAGACAACTATACTTTCAAGATTAGATGATCGTAGAAAGAACATGGATCAAGAATTCAGCAATATTGAGTCAACATTGATCAAATTAATAAACAAAATGGCGGAGTTGAATGGTTGAACTGAACTTTCGAAAACAAGATAGCAGAAGAATCAATGAATCAACCGAACCAGGAAGTCACAACAACAAACGAATTCATACACTTCTTGAAGGAGGATTTCCCATGTTCCTTTGAAGGTGATTTGGAAGAATGGATGCAACATTGTGATCGGTTGTTCTCTCTTGAAGGAACACCAGAAAACATCAACCGAAGGTGGGTAATTGTATGTCTTAAAGGTGATGCTTTGGAATGCATGAAAGTTTCTTGAGAAATAATGATGATATAACAGATGAGTTGCATTGGATGGATTATTTGAGAATGGTATTTAAAGATTTTGAGTCTGCACCTAAGGTGTTTGATGAAAAGCCTAATGTGAGTTACAATGAAATTGATCAGGTTAGTCATGGGGCAATTCAATGAAGATAACTAGATTTGGAGAAGAAGAAGCTACCAAAGAGTGATTTGCAAGAATCAGTAAATGGAACTGATGATGTTATAGAATCAGGATATGAAATCAAAATAGTTGAGATAAATGTGATAAAGGTTGAAGATTCAAAGGAAAATGAAAACAATGACAAAGATATGCAGGTTCATATTATTAGCGGGAACCTTCTAGAGACAAGACAATCAAATCAATCACCTTAATTGCTCATGAATCTCCAGTCAGCCAATCACATTTATTGTCAATAATTATCATTCATTTAGGATAGAAACTTTACTTATTTACATGTTGTAAATCGTGTATAAATGTACCAACTCTTTGAGGAATAAACATCAAGCAATTCATATATAATTACATGGTATCAGAGCTTTCTGATCACCATTCCGCTGCCTTTCTTCTTCATCGGATTCGTCCGATTAATTACCTCCCTTAACATTTTTCTTCATTCCAAAACACATGGCAGACAACACTACTGAAAATTCCCAGGCTTCAGCCAAACCATCCAACACTCTTCACCCTGTCTACACCGTTACTGACATCACGAAGAAGGTCCGGATTCTAGATGGCTCCAAGGTGACATACTCTGCGTGGGTGAAACTATTCCAACTTCACGCACGTGGGTATCAAGTCTTGGACAATATCACGTCCGAACCTCCTTCCAAAGACGACCCATCATATGAACAATGGAAAAATATTGATGCTATTGTATTGCAGTGGATATACTCCACCCTTGCTGATAATTATCTCAAGCAGCTTCTTGATCTTTTGAACCCGGGTAATGATGCTACGGCACTTCAAGCTTGGACTCGTGTCCGTGAGATTTTCCACACCAACAGGGGACCCAGATGTGCTGCGTTACAATCAAAGTTTACAAATCTGAAACTAAGCACATCTCCTTCGTTGGATGCATATTGCCAAAATCTGTGGGACATCGCTGACCAACTGGAAGATCTTGGCACTCCGGTAACCGACCATATCACGCTCGAGTGCCGAAGCTGAATACCGAGGAGTTGCCAACGCTACTGCTGAACTATCTTGGATTCGTAATCTGCTACTTGAGTTACATGTCCCGATTCGACAAGCGTCCATCATCTACGGTGATAACATTTCAGCCATGTATCTCTCACAGAACCCTGTCCAACATCAAAGGACAAAACATGTAGAGATCGACATTCATTTTGTCAGAGAAAAAGTCAGACTCGGTGCCATACGTGTTCTACATGTTCCCACAGAATATCAGTATGCAGACATTTTCACCAAAGGTTTACCACGGCTTCTATTCGATCGATTCAAGTCCAGTCTTTGTATTCGGCCGGCTCCTGCTACGACTGCGGGGGCGTATTAGCGGGAACCTTCTAGAGACAAGACAATCAAATCAATCACCTTAATTGCTCATGAATCTCCAGTCAGCCAATCACATTTATTGTCAATAATTATCATTCATTTAGGATAGAAACTTTACTTATTTACATGTTGTAAATCGTGTATAAATGTACCAACTCTTTGAGGAATAAACATCAAGCAATTCATATATTATTACACATATTGATCTTTATTATGAGACACATGAAAATGAAGTTGCAACAAATTGGATTAAAACACATGAAGTGAATAAGACGAAACAAGAATTGGTTCTTCTTTATGAAATGGGTCGGAGTGATTATCAAGAAGAATTGGGTAAGCGTTTATTAGATATATTTGAAAATATTCTTTTATTATAAATGGAAGTATAATGAATGATTCTATAGAAGTTGTGTAGAGCACACTTAATGATACAAAAATTGGTGTTCAGTTTCATGAAAATCTAGGGCAGATGCTCTCAAAGCTACATGATTTTAAGGAAAAATATGTGGGATACAAATGGGTATATAAGCTTCTTACAAGTGCCTTAGTATTTTGTTGGAAGAAAGTACGAACTAAAATAAACGACAAGATGAATCAGGTAACAATAGCCATCAATAAATCAATAGCAGTAGCTAAAAAGCAATGGCTGAATTTAAATGATTTTGACTGCTATTCAAGTTCTGGAGCTGCAACCACGAAAATCTTTCAAATGTATCAATGTCCTGAGAAGGAGTATCAGTTGTTGTCTATAATACATATCAACTGGCCTCTAGATTCGATCTGCAAGGTTGGGGCAGCAGTGTGGTTTAGTGATCTCCATAAGGTGCTAGATAAAATGTTTAAAAGGTTTAGAAGTGAAGTGAATAAGTTCGAATTGATGAAGGTTGAAAAACATGGGTTGATGGGGTGTTGGTTAAAGGCATTGATGAAGGATGAAAAAGCCTTTTTGCGAGTTATGTACAGTGTTTCTAGTTGGAATATTATTTTGGCTAATGGAACTTGGCAGCCTGTTGGTTCAAAGAATACAACTTATTCCAGATTGTTCAATGGCAATTACTTAACTTTTAGTTCCAAATCTTATGTGTTGCAGTGCTTATCTGGATTGGGTGTCCTCAATATGCTGGTGTCTTTGAGTATTACTGTTAGCACGACAAAATTGTTGGAGAAAGATTAAGGCATCAAGTGTGTTATGATTAAATCTAGCATGAATGACCAAGTTTTAAAGAATAAGTGGGGCAATGGAGTTGCAGTCCAGGTTCTATGTCAAAAGATATTGATCAAGATTAAAAAGCTAGAAAGTGCATGTGTTGAAACATTTAGCAGGACCTCACATGATCATCATTCCATTATCAATGGATTTACATATCCAATTGCTACACTACTATGGATAAACAGGTGGTTAAAAGAAATAATGACCATGAAGCTTTTAATTAACTTGAAGAATATTTTCTCAAAAC
The DNA here is from genome assembly GCA_032199755.1 of Ambrosia artemisiifolia. NCBI lineage: Eukaryota > Viridiplantae > Streptophyta > Magnoliopsida > Asterales > Asteraceae > Ambrosia > Ambrosia artemisiifolia. The sequence goes on along the minus strand of CM063528.1, from coordinate 38,205,509 downwards.
AAATTGCCAAAATGCACGCTGATTTGGAGAGAGGGCTTGAATTCTTCCTGTTTAATTTTGACAGTTTTGATTAGATTTTTTTTTATTTTTGTTTTCCGTATTTTGATTTTTTGGGACAAAAATCCTATAAGGGGAGAGTATTGATATGTGGCAATTAGTATTGACCTATCTGTGGGTCAATAATTAATAGTTAGGGGGTCGTGTGTGTAGAAAGTTAGTTATTTTATTACTATTATAAAAGAGTACCAACTCATGTGAATAGGCAGCGATTGATTTTGAGAATTTATCTCCCTCTTCTTTGTGTTTCTTTCTTCTTTCTCTATCTTTCACTCTTAGTTCTTGGTTACCAAATTGAACCATATCACAGGTTCTCATCTGAAAAATTAAACGAGTCATTAAACTCATCATTTAGAAACTTCACTATAGAACCAGATACAATTGACTGCAAGCCTATTGAAACGATGGATTATTTTCTATGTCATCGGATATTCTCTCATCTTGTGGGTCCTTTACAACCATTGACTGTGACAGCACTAATGAAGATTATGCATCTTGCTATGGAACTGGTGTGCTTCTCTTTTACATAATTAAAAAGCATTTACTTTGTTCTTTAGTTGATTTTCTTTCCATCCTTGTTTTGAAAAACCATTAAATCGGTGTTTAAATATTTTAGCGAAATCTTGTGGCAATAAATCCAAATTGCTGATTGTCAGAATATGAATTCAAATTCCTATTAGGCTAAATTTTAATCAAGAAAACTTCAACAAGATTAGCTAATGACTCTATGATAGACTTTGAAGACATTAAATACGACGCGGTTGAAAGTGATGTCACTATCGAAGGTGGAAAACTTTTTCGAGGGAGATGGGGTGGTGGTGGTGGTGAAAGGCGGAGATGTGTGATTGGTGGGTTAGAGTGGAGAGGATGAAATAGGTGAGATAGGGGGTGGGACCCACTTAAGCTAGCTTTTAACACAATATATAAAACCATGAAACAATTAAACAATAATCAACGATCCAAACACTTAGATCAAAATTTTAATTCAATTTGTTAATGAAATTCTGTAACTTTTTAAAATAATATTTAACAAATCAAGATTCAAATATTGAATTGTACTTCATAAAAAAAAATCAAAATAAACAATAAAAATCCAACTTTTAGTTCAAATTCTCCATCAAATTATGTGATTTCTTGTACATAAATAACACAAAACCACTTGCTCCACCTTTACCTTCACAGCATCAACCGCTTTCTCTCTGTCTCTCCTCTTTCTCTCTCTAGAAAACTTAATCTTGATTAGATGAGTTTTATTTCATTTGTTGTAGAAGAATCCCTAACAAAGTTTAAGCAAATCCGGAACTTTTGGATTTGTGGAAGACCCGGCTGTGTTTTTTTAGGTAATTAGTAATTACGCCTCCCGACCGATTGTAATTTAACTTAACCCATCCTGACCCACAAAATTATTTTTCAATTTTTAAATATACAAAGTTGGACTCCATGGAATAGTGTATACCCCAAGACAACCCATGGCTCTAAATTAAATGCCCATTTTAACCCATTTCTAACTTTGATAGGGAAAAATTGTCGGGTCAAATTTCTATTAAAGTCACCAATAATTACCAATCAAGACCTGGTCATACGATTTCTAGAAGTTTTATTGTATTTTCAGTAAAAAAAACAACAATTTGACATTTAAATTTTATTGGTAGCATTGGAAGACAGCTGCACATGGAGTCTTATCCATTATTGTACTGGAAGTTTACTCTTGTCCACACAAATTTAATCAACTTATGCTTCATCTTCATTTCTCACTACTTCAACCATTTTTTTATCTGAAATCAAAACCAACCAAAAACAAACTGTCTTTCCATTATCAAACTTCCAATGGCTGTTGCTGAACTCTTTATTGGAGCATTCATCACTGTGTTGCTTGAGAAGCTGGCCTCTGCTGACTTGATCAAGTTGGCTAAGTCTGCAGGAATCTCTTCCGAGCTAAACAAATGGAGAAACAACTTGACCCTGATCCAACTTGTGCTTGCCGATGCAGAAAAGAAGCACATAACAGATGAACGTGTTCTGTTTTGGCTAAACAAACTCCAACATCTGGCTTATGAAATAGATGATGTGCTCGATGATTTGGCCACTGAAGCTATGCAGAACCAGATGCAGCAAGAATCTTCTAGCAGTACCAGCAAGAGGAGTAAGGTATTAAAGTTCATTCCAACCAAATTTCATGCTCTTAAGTACAGTCATAAGATGAAATCTAGGCTAGATGAGATCACAGCCAAATTAAGTGTTCTTGATGAGGAGAAAAAACTTTTGGGTTTGCATGATAATGTTGAAAGATCACATAGACCAAATAGACGGTTGGAGGAGACTTCGCTAGTTGATGAATCCAAAATCATAGGCCGGGAAGGTGATAAAGAGGCATTGTTAGGGAAGTTGTTGGGAAGTGAATCTTCAAGCAGTCATACCCAAAACGTCAGCGTCATGTCCATAGTTGGTCTTGGTGGGATCGGCAAAACCACTCTTGCCCGACTTTTGTACAATGACAAGAAAGTCAAGGGTCACTTTGAACTGATGTCATGGGTCTGTATTTCTGATGAGTTCGATGTATTTACAATTAGCAAAGCCATTTTCAAAGATGTTGGCGGAAACGACCAAAAATTTGAAACTCTAAATCAACTTCAACAGGCCCTTGCAAAAAAACTTTCAAAGAAAAGGTTCCTGGTTGTTTTGGATGATGTTTGGAATGAAAACTACACCAAGTGGGAACTCCTTCAACTCCCTTTCAACGTAGGGGCTACTGGAAGTAAAATTCTTGTAACGACACGGAAGACCAAGGTTGAATCTGTGATAGACTCTGTTGATTCTTACCCCCTTGAGCTTTTGTCACAGGAAGAAGCTCTAGCCTTATTTGCTCATAATGCATCAGGAAAGCAGAACTTTGATGTGAATCAGACACTAAAACTGCATGGTGAAAATATCGTCAAGAAATGTGGTAGATTGCCTTTAGCTTTAAGAACACTTGGGAGGGTATTTAGAACAAAATCTGAAGGATATAATCTTGATTTAAATTAGTAACGTGTGTTAATACACGTATGTACATATGTTAGGATATATAGTATATGTTAATTATCCTAAGTTAAACAATTATCTAAGTTGACCGGTGTGTTATAGTTTGACCAACGGTTATTAGTTTGTTAATGGGTCATGTTGGTTTAGTCGCACCCTTTCAAGATGTATATATAGGGCCGATGTATGTTGTTTTTAATATATGAAAGTAAGTGTTTTATTAACCAACTTTCAAACTCTCTCTCCCTCCAAAATCCTTTCCCTCCAAAACCGTTTATTATAATTCCCAAACAATCAATCGCATACAACCAGATTCTAACATGGCATCAGAGCAAAGATCCAAAGCCTGTGGTATTTTCGATGTTGATAGAAATTCAGAAGATGTTCGTTATGTGGGAAGAAAAGACGAAGACCCGTTAGTTCCCAAGTGTGTGCCCGGTTGTGAGAATCGGAAGAGGAAGGCCAAGATGGCAGAACCCGAAGGGGTTAAGGATTGCGAAGATCCTTTAAACATCAAATTTCAAGAATTCAACATTGGATCATCATCTACAAATCATGAAGACGATTTATTCTCGAAGGCCCAACGAGAATTTAACAAACAAATCAAAGCCAAAAGAGACGTCCCCGAGTACCCTCCTACAATGTGTTGCAGCAAATGTAAGGCACCATTTCATTACCGGAGGGAGTGCCCAAAGAAGATGGGAAAGACGGAGTTCATGGTCAAAGGCACCGATGAACAAGGATGGGACGATATATGGTATGCCAGTCTAACAAGAAGGGAACACGGTTGTGGAAACAAGAACCAGTTTACGGTTTTTAGTAAGTCTTTCGGGATTGAAGGATGCCCGAGTGGATATTGAAAGGAGTACTTCCGGGGCAAAGGAGTCGTGGTCATCACAAGTAATAATCAACTTCACAAGGTTAGAAATGTTTTCTACATACCTACGCTTAGAAAGAACATTTTGAGTATTGAAAAACTCACAAACGAAGGCCTAGAAGTGGAGTTTGAAGGGGATATTTGTTATATCCGAAGGCCGATAATTCAAGAGAAAAGAAGATTAATTACGTGTAGGATTTGTGATGGCGATGATCATTTCACGTTTAAATGCCCGGATAGAGAGAATGTTATTGTGAGAGATATCATTGGCACATCCAAAGATGGAAGTGAAATGCAAAACAGGAAAGTCACGGCACAAAACCAAGACAAAACTAAAGTGTATGCCGGATATGGTATCAAGGAGGGACTCACCGAATTAGACCGGGAAAGAGCATCGGTCTTCAAGAAATTCGAAACATTCTCTATTAACAAAGACACCACCGAAGGTTTCATGGAAAAGGGACCAATAATGTACCCAACCGAAGGATCAAAACTGCAAGATTGCATCGTATTCATGGATTTAATCCATGTTACTACTACGGTTGAGAGGTATAAAAGAAAGTTTGATTTGGAATTCGAAAAAACCATTGAATGGTTCATGTACGATTTTCTGAAGTTGTCAAACAAGGCACCTATGCCCCCTAGAGACGGATATGGTTATCCGATTTGCTTGTTAGATCTCTACACAAAGGTGCAAGTGTTCGGTGGTTATGAAAAGGTGACGAATAATGACAATTGGGCAGTGATTGCTATGTCAATGGGATACGGGAGAGGACTACCAAGCCTAGTAACAAGAGAGGAGATTGCAACGACTTTGAGACAAGTCTATGTACGATACCTAGAGATGATGGAATGGTATCACTTAAAATACAAAGGAAGAGAAATGGTAGTAGAAGTCAAGGAAGAAGACTTTGATCACAAGAAGAAGAATGCCGAGTATGATGATCAAGACCTCCCACCAAAGAAAAGATCCCGTTCGTCATCAAGTGAAGATTCAAGTTCGTATTAAATCAAGATTAGGGGCAAGAATGAAGGATATAATCTTGATTTAAATTAGTAACGTGTGTTAATACACGTATGTACATATGTTAGGATATATAGTATATGTTAATTATCCTAAGTTAAACAATTATCTAAGTTGACCGGTGTGTTATAGTTTGACCAACGGTTATTAGTTTGTTAATGGGTCATGTTGGTTTAGTCGCACCCTTTCAAGATGTATATATAGGGCCGATGTATGTTGTTTTTAATATATGAAAGTAAGTGTTTTATTAACCAACTTTCAAACTCTCTCTCCCTCCAAAATCCTTTCCCTCCAAAACCGTTTATTATAATTCCCAAACAATCAATCGCATACAACCAGATTCTAACAAAATCCGATCATGAAGAATGGGAGGAGCTCTTGAATAGTGAAATATGGGATTCACATAATGGAAGTGAGATTCTTCCCGCTTTAATGCTTAGTTACTATGATCTCCCACCGTATTTGAAACAAATGTTTGGGTATTGTTGCTTATTCCCAAAGGACTACATGTTTATTAAGGATGAACTAGTTTTCCTGTGGATGGCTGAAGGTTTTCTGTCTGAGTCAGACGGAAAGAAGTCAATGGAGAGTTTTGGTCGGGAGTGTTTCGAAGAGCTGGTGTCAAGGTCCTTTTTTCAGCATTTAAACAATGATAAATCACTATATACTATGCATGACCTGATGAATGACCTAGCGAAGAGTGTTGCAGGAGAGTTCTTTTTGATGTTGGGTGATAAGATGGATATTGCCAAGAAGAATGAAGCATTGGAGAAATCCCACCACGTTTCATTTATCCGTGAAAACTATGATGTGTACAAAAAGTTCAAGGCACTAGAAAGAGCTAGACGCATGCGAACTTTCTTAGCCATGTCGGTTACAAGATTAAATGCATGGGCAGAGTTCCACTTATCGCAAAACGTTCTTATAGAACTACTTCCCCAAATGGAATTCCTAAGGGTGCTAAGCCTAGCCTATTATTCAATCAAAGAGGTACCAGATTCCATTGGTAGTCTCAAACATCTAAGGTACCTCAATTTTTCGTACACTCAGATCACATGCTTACCTGAGCAAGTTGGTAGCCTTCATAATCTACAGAGCTTACTGTTGTCAGGTTGTCATGTGTTATCTAGTTTGCCAAACAGTATTGTAAAATTAATTAACCTGCGACATCTTGACATTAGCAATACTCCTGAATTAAACGAGATGCCATTAGGAATTGGTAGGTTGACGGGTCTACAAACTCTATCCAAAGTCATTATTAGAGAAGCTCATGAGTTTAACATATCCGATCTTAAGGGCCTAGTGCATCTTCAAGGTCAACTTTCCATTGAGGGGCTGCACAAAGTAAAAAATGCAGCACATGCAAGGGGGGCGAGCTTACAACAAAAAAAGAGTATCTATGATTTGGAGATGGCATGGAGTGATGTATTTGATGGTTCCCGTAATGAAATAACTGAATACGAAATACTTGAAGGGTTAATGCCTTTTGAGAAGTTGAAAAGCCAGAAGATTTTGTATTATGGTGGAAAAATGTTTCCTGGTTGGGTTGGGGATCCCACATTTGTGTGCTTAACTGAGCTTACATTATGTGGCTGTAGAAATTGTACACGTTTACCAACACTTGGGCATCTACCATCACTTCAAAAGTTGTTTGTTGAAGGCATTTCTGGGTTAAAGAGTTTGGGTTTGGAGTTTCTTAGACCTTCTAATTCTTCATGTGATGATTCATTTCCATCACTTGAAGTTTTAAAATTTAAAGATATGACGGGCTGGGAGGAATGGTCAACTATTGGTAATGATAAATCTAGATTGTTTCCTTGCCTAAGTGAGATATCTATAGAAAAATGTCCAAAGCTAGATGTAGTGGCGATGGAGTCAATACCAACACTTCGGGTTTTACATGTAGAAGAATGTTCTTCAGCGGTGTTAAGAAGCATGGTTGGTGCGTCTTCATCAATTACTAAATTGACAATAAAGAATATTGAAGGACTTACTCAACTAGACGGGGAAGTTTTACACAATCTTAAGGCAGTTGAACATTTAAGTATTTCCAATTGTGGAAAAGTCACATACCTGTGGGAATCAAAAGCAGAATCATACGAGATTCTTGGCGGTTTACGAAAGTTGAAAGTAACTGATTGTGCAAGTTTGGTATCCCTGGGTGAGAAAGATGTTCATTTGAAATCTGTTACAAAGGTGGAAATTAGAAACTGTAAGAAACTCGAGAGATACCATTGTCCAAATAACATTGAGAAGTTGGTAATAAGGGATTGCGCTTTAGCTACAACCTTGAGCTTCCCAACAATGGACGGCGTCTCATCCTCTTTGAAGTCTCTTGATATTATGAGCTGTGATAATATGGAGGTAAGTTGGCTGGACAACAAATTCTTGTCATCACTTGAATCTCTTTGCATTGTGAGTATACCGAATCTAAGGTTGTTTCATGAAGGATGCTTAGTTCATCTCACTAGGTTATCAATTCATAGTTGCGATAACATAGAAACCATTCCAGATGATGGGTATGGGTTTCTTCCACTTTTTTGCTTGAGATTTCTTCAAATCATTAATTGCAAGAATCTAAAGTCATTTCCTCATGGGCAATTGCAAAATCTCACATCTCTGGAAGTTATGGGGATAAGTGATTGTCCAAATCTGGATTTCCCCTTTCCAAGTGGTTTGTGGCCTCCTAATTTTACGTTTTTAAGTATAGGAGGGTTAAAGAAGGACATTTCAGAGTGGGGGATGCAAAATTTCCCAACCTCACTTGTTTTATTATCCTTACATGGTGAAAACTCAGATGGAGTGGTTTCATTTGCAGCAAAGGCAGAAGAAGATAAGAGTGGTTCATCATCATCATCTTTTATTCTTCCATCATCTCTTGTTCAACTATATATATGGGATTTGAAGGAGTTGGAATCAGTTTCAGAGGGTCTGCAACACCTCACCTGCCTTCAACATCTTTCTATATATGGATGCCCAAAAGTTAGAGATCTGCCAGAGACACTACTCACTTCACTTTCAAGTTTGCAAGTGTCTAATTGTTCCCCAGAATTGAAGAAAAAGTGTAGTAGAAGAAGAAGAAGAAAAGGAAAGTACTGGTCCATCATCTCCCAAATCCCTTATCTTCAAATAGAAACCAACATCGATGCAGCTGAATCACCACCGTAAATCAGTCCCCAATTTCCGATAACTTCATTTGTATTTTATGAATCACCTGTGACTATAACAAAACAACAGGTCAACAGCCCAGGTATTCTCAATTTATTATTATTATTATTAATAATCACCTGTGACTATATCTATACATTGTTATTATTATAAAAAAATGTGTGTATATAAATTTAAATAAGTAAATATTTTCAATTGAAATGCAATATGGTAATTCTTTTTTAGTTACGTATAAACTGGTTGTGTGAAATTATTTAATTACAGTTACAACAAATTGTTTTACGAAATATATAAACAAGGTACATGCCACTTAGGTTATAGCCTAGTGGTAGAGAGAAATTCCTCTCTTGGGTGAGGTTGGGAGTTCAACTCCAAGAGTGTGCAAAAAAAGTGTAAACGGTGTAAAGAAATGGGTGTAAAAAATTAGCCGTTAAAAAAGGTACATATTAATACGAACTAGCGAATTTCGAATACAAATATCATTACTGAGATTTATTATATGATGGGAGTGGTTAAATTTATATGATGATTGGAGACCTATTGCAAAATATTTGTGAAGTAACTCTGTTTTGACCAATAGTATCAAAATTGGAATTTTAATTTGTGTTAAATAAGAATTTAATATTAGAATCTTAATACTTTTGGAATTACTTACCACCAAATGAAGCTAATTTGTTGACGTTAATTTAAAGAAGAACATGGCTACATTGTAGGTTTTTGTGATTTATGAGTGGAGGCGCTTTACTTCTACATTACAATGTGCTAGTAAGGTACATACATCTTAGCCTTATTTTAATATGAAGTGTTTAGTTTTCGGGCATCCGTTATGTCTTTGGAAACGCTGATTCCTTTCCGTACATATATGATAGTGACTACCTCATGTTTTACAACACTTTGAAATGTGCCGCCCTGATACAAACTACCTTTTGTTTCTCTAGCATATATATGAATTGATATCAGTTCTAGTTAATTGAATCAGATTTATATCTTTTATGTTGTATGGAAGAAGGTGCATTCTTCTTGATATATATATATATATATATATATATATATATAAGTTTAATATAGTTTGAGATCGTAACATGTATTAAGGTTTGAATTGATAACTAATATGAACTGTTTGTGCACGAGTAGCACCATTACAGTTGATAATTCTTGGGGAAGTAATTAGTAAAGATTAAGCCAAATGCTCAAGTTCAATATGTTTAATACTTGACCTGTAGTGATTAATTGCTATAAGCAGTATGAATTTTAGCATTACTTTTCATGTTGCGAGTAGGAGTGTCAATCATGTTGATATTTGTACGTGTTGGCATGTTGAATTGTTCAACCTGAACACAAACCATATTTTATTCATGTAAAAATAGAAGACAAACCCATTCGCTAAAACTATGTAACCCGCCATGACTCATTTAAGATGGGTATAATTGGAGACCTAAAATGCCTTAATGTATACATCAAAATCGCACGTATTATTGCACATGTTAAAACTATTTTGAGCAAATTCATGGGTTTTTGGTACCTATATGATTGGTCATTGGTTTGAAAATTTGCAGGTTTAAACGAAGTTTTTAATAGTTTTGGAGGAAGACCAGTGGAGTTAGGATCAACAGCGATCTTAGTAAAACAAGTGGAGAAACAGAATTCGTCAAGCGTGAAATGGACCGTCTTGATCAGTAGCAACATTCAACTAAAAGAACTGAAGAAAAAGAATTTATCAAGGATTAAACGGACTCTATTGAAGATTCCTCGTGCACAAAATATTCTCGTTTTATAGTCGACTTTGGAACACACGAAATGGACCGTGTTTTTCTTGATACGGTCTATGTTTCACTTAGCGAAGTAACCCAAAATTCTTTTGTTTAATGAAGGCGACGGCCACAAGTGTAGGGGGGAGATTTCTGGGAAGGATGAAGGCTACCAAGGAAACTCTGTTGGATTCAATTTGAAGTCTTGAAGCAGTACATTAGTGCTTTTCGGTTAGCAGATCATTCGGGTGTGAAAATTTCTCGCGTTTAACACTGGTTTTTGGTTTGATTACTTGTTTTTCATCATGCATTGCGTTTTATCAAATTTGTGACTTTGTTAGTTTCAAGATTATTGGTTAATAACCCTTAATCACCTCGGTTAGATGATACTTGTTCTTTGCTTTGACTTTGACTTTTGAACATAAACGTGTTGATTATCGTATAATTCCGATCTCATTGCTTTTGATGTTCATATGTGTTTATCATGCTTGATTACATAAGGTGTTTATATGTTTTTATCGATTTTGGAATGTGGAGATAACCCTTGTTTTGATAAATTAATTCCATGATTGTTTATATCTTGATTTTCAATTCTAAGGTATGATACTAGGAACACTAATTTATAATTTGATTATATTGGTGTGCGTCCATTTATAATATTTTGAAAAGATTACTATGTTTGTTAGGAGTCATTTTATTACCGGCCCATTATCTCCCAAAACCCTATGCTTTATGTAAACCGGAAAATCTTTTTACTAATATTATCAAGGTTTGTAAACAAATTGGCGAAAGTTTGAACTATCATAACGTGTAACTCTGTTCTGAAAAGAATAACTGGGAAAAATAACATATGTGAGAAATTTAGTTTAATATTTGTCTTCAAAAGCTAAGGCTGTCACATAGCAAGAGTTGATCAAGTGATTTCTGAAAGTATTTAAACAAAATCCAATGTTGAAGAATGGGAGGAGCTATTGAATAGTGAGTTATGGAATTCACCTAATGGAAGTGAGATTCTTCTCGTGTTAAGGTTAAGTACTATGATCTGCAAGCACATTTGAAACAAATGTTTGTGTAATGCTGCTTATTCCCAAAGGACTACTAGTTTGACAAGGATGAACTAGTACTCTTGTGGATGGCTGAGGGTTTTTTTGTACAAGTTGAATGGGAACCAGGTGTTGAATTTATTGAATTTTGGTATGCAAATGGTTTGAGAATGAATCGGTTATTTAGAGGGAAAGGAATATGGAGGGAAATTTTGAAAGTCGGTTATGAACACAACTTTTCATATATTAAAATGAACATACAAGGAACCTATTTATACTTACTAATCTGTGTGTATGACAACCGGCATGTCCCTAGACTAATACATGATGCCTTATAACTAACTATGACAAACCGGTTGATATATAACCGTTCGAACCTATTTTCCTAACTTAGGATAAGTTACATTAACATATGTACAATATTTATTAACATATGTACCTTATAACTAACTATGGAAAAATGTTTCCTGATACAAACTACCTTTTGTTTCTCTAGCATATATATATATTGATATCAGTTCTAGTTAATTGAATCAGATTTATATCTTTTATGTTGTATGGAAGAAGGTGCATTCTTCTTGATATATATATATATGTTTAATATAGTTTGAGATCGTAACATGTATTAAGGTTTGAATTGATAACTAATATGAACTGTTTGTGCACGAGTTGCACCATTACAGTTGATAATTCTTGTGGACGTAATAAGTTAACATTAAGCCAAATGCTGAAGTTGAATATGTTTAATACTTGACTTGTAGTGATTAATTGCTATAAGCATTGTGAATTTTAGCATTACTTTCCAAAAGTTGGAGGGTTCAGGTAAAACTAATAAGTCCGATCTTATACTTGCTCTGGAATCAGGATAAACTAATCTATGTATAGAAGAGGTTTAAGATATTGACATTGGTGACAGCCAAAAAAAATGTTGAATTGTTCAACCTAAACACGAACCATATTTTTCTTCATGTTATAAACATCAGACAAACCTGCAAGCTAAAACTATGTAACCCGACTAGACCCATTTAACCCCATTTATCTAAACGTAGCAAAGAAGTTTGACAAATAGTAAACTTGTCAACTTGTGAATCGGGTTGGTGAGATATAAAACGGGTTAAATGCTTATGATTGGAGAGATGAAATGCCTTAAACTTCACTTAAAAATCACACGCGTTATTCCACATGCTAAACTTTTTTTTTTTTTTGGAGCAAATTCATGGGTTTTGGTACTTATAATATTGGTTTGTTAATTTGCAGGTTTGTATGACGATTTGAACAGTTTTGGAGGAAGACCCGTGGAGTTAGGATCAGTAGTTAGATCCAAGTAAACAAAGTGGAGAAATATAATTCGTCAAGCGTGAAATGGACTGCCTTGATCAGTAGCAAGGTCTGAGTAAGAGAACCGAATGAATTTGTCAAGCGTGAAACAGACTCTATTGAAGCTTCGTTGTACACAAAATATTGGTATTTCATAGTCGCCTTTGGAAGACACGAAACAAACAGTATTGCACTTCATACGACCAGCATTTCACTTACCTCAGAAATCCAACATTTTTCTGTTTAATGAAGGCGACGGCCACAAGTGTGTGGGCTGACTTCCAGAGAGGACGAAGGCTACCGAGGAAGCTCTTTTGGATTCAATTTCAAGGCTTGAAGCTTTAGATTAGAGATTTCGGGTTAAAAGATCATTCGGTGTGAAAATTTCTCGCATTTAACATTGGATTTTGGTTTGATTTCTTGTTTTTCATCATGATTTGGTTTATCAAACTTTGTTAGTATAGATTTTATGGGCTAATAATCCTTTATCACCTAGTTTAAAGGTTTTTTTTTTTTTAACAAAAGTTGAAAACCAGGTAAAATTTGAAAGCGGTAAGGTTAATAACTGGGTTTGACCGGTTATGTTGTTAAAATAACTCCAGCATCATCTTTAAACTCTGTCTAATTACTATCCACCAAACCAATTATAGAATTATTAGAAACAGTTGCGTCATGATATAAAGTGTGCCTTAATCAAACATCAAAAAAATTACCTTGGACATTCATGATACAGATGAGGTAGGTATTCTTAAAGTTTGAGAGAAATCAAGGGCTTTTGTTTTATTTCCATTTTAGTCCTTATACTTTTAGTTTAATCATAACAGCCCCTCATCATTGATTTTTGACATACTTGAAACTGACTTTTCACAGGTAAAACCTTTTTGACTCTTTTAACCGATCAATCAGAGTCAACTCCATTCCAGCAACCCAACTGTCAGCAATCAGCACCAACATTACTAACCATACCAGCATTTGGCTTTTGAGAGCCACTACCACATGTTTACTTGTATGATTTTGTTTTGTGTTAACAGTTGACAGTTCTTAAATCGACAAACGTCCAGTTATCAGTAGCCCGGATCTTAGCATAGCATAACTACCAAACACATGATTGTCAACTGCATGCATTTGGCTAATTTTGTCCCTTTTGACCATAATCCATGTTTGACTGCAATTGATCTTTCATTATGTGCCAACATTAATACCCATATCAGAGATTGTTGCTTTGCTTTGCATACGTATAAGTTGTTAACTGGGCTCATACTGTATTGGGCTTTCACTTAGCCCATTTAGTATTTCTTTGTTTTTTGTAACTTTTCCTTTTCTATGTTCATATGACAAACACGAAAGACTGCATAGCCGAGTATAATCATCAATACACAGTTGTGAATTTAGGCTTCAAGTATAATCGTCAACGGTTTGGTTCGGGTAGTTCAGTTTTGTGATGTATGCTAAGTATAATAGAATAGAAGTATGAACCAGATAATGGATTAATGGGTCATAGTACATTGCTATCGTTCGTTTTATCATTATATAAACAGAAAAAATTCCAGTTGTTCAAACTAACAGTATTAAATGACTAAACTAATAGTTATAACAACTTTAACTGTTGTATCTTTTTTTTAGAGTAAATTACTATTTGTGTCTCTGTGTTTTGGTGGTTTTAACTACTTGAATCCAAAATGAAAATGTTTAACTACCTGAACATTTCAGTTATCCAAACATAACTATTTGAGTCCAAAAACGTAACGTTGGTTAGAATCTCAGTTAAGTCCCCCACATGCACTCCACGTGAGGGGCATATTTGTTATTTGTCCCCTTTTTAATCCCATCGACCTTAAAACCCATTTACCCCATTTAAAACCCATTTACCCCTTTCTCTTCTCACATTAAAACCCTAATCGACGTTAAACTTCTAATTCAAAATTGGCGTTCAACGATGATAGAGTTTTCATGCTGGATTGTTCGTGGCCCATTCGTGCATTTAGATCCTTATGAAGAATATGGTATGTGTTTTTTTTACAATCTGATCAACAATTTAATGTTTTTAACATGTTTACAATATGGAAATGTAACCTAAATTTTTCATTTTTTGTCACAGATGGTTGCCCTACAATGTTTGGCATCCAGGTCTTTCATGGGGGAGAGTTTTTAGGTTACCCGGGTAGATGGTATGTAGGTAAAATGAATTATGTGGACAACATGGATGCTGATCAGTTCTCAGTGATGGAATTTAACTCTATGTTTAACATCTTAGGTTATTCTGATGATGATGATGTTGTTTATTACCACTTTAAGATTCTTGGTGAAAATTTGGATATTGGTCTAAGGGCTCTAGGGTCTAATTAAGATGTGATAGAGATGTGTAAGTTTGTGTCTAGGACTAAAGTTATAAAAGTGTATGTTAAGCATTGGGTTACAAAGTTGGACACATATTTTTTGTCACCACATAAAGGCAGTTCAAGTGTTATTATTGAGGAGATTGAAGATGTTGGTCCATCTGATGGTAAAGCTACTCATGGTCCATCTCATGATAAAACTAATCATGGTCCATCTCATGGCAAAGCTGGTGCTAGTAGAAGACTGCTTGCACTCCAGTGGATAGATAGTGATGTGAATGATGTTGAAAATACTAACGATGTTCAAGGTAATTTAGATGATAATGCAAAAAATGTTCAAGGTAATTTAGATGATAATGCAGAACATGTTCAAGGAAATTTAGATGATAATGTAGAAGATGTTGAACAACACAATGAGGATGAGGACTCTGAAGACTCAGGTGTTGTTTGTTTTTTCTGAAGCAAAAGGTATGCAGTCTGAGGACCACATCTACAGAAGAAGAGGTGGACCAAAGGTCTGCAGTCTGCAAGAGGAAGACTGTTTGTTTTTTAACGTCTGCAGCATAACCCAAAACCATAACCATAATCCACCACAAATATTCCCCAAATCATAAACAAATAAAACACACACACATAAACACCTAACATCATAATCATCTGTTCTCTCTCTCTCTCTCTCTCTCTCTCTCTCTCTCGCAAATGGAGTAATATTGATCAACTGTTGTGTTATCTATTTTTACTTACCTTGTTGAAGGTAAAGTGCTTTGTCTGGTCAACACCTTCACTTTTCACATATAAAACCTCACTCTTCTTTTTTAGATAGTTGAATTAACACTTTTTGACTTCACCGGTATGATTAAAAATCCATCAAAAGCAGAGAAGATAAACCCAGTTTTCTTTCTTACTTAAAAAGATTACCAAGGGACTATTGGGACTAACCGATTTTTTCAACCCATGACCTAGTGGTAAACAAAATACAGAAGCTCCATCATCCCTCTTCACCCTCTGTTCTTCCTTCCCCTCTCTCTCTTTTTCTCTCTTTCTATAAAACACGACAACAGCAAGGTAGCGTGCGGCGTGGAGGGAGGAGGATGAGGGTACGGTGGGGAGGAGAAGGTAGGGTGCGGTGGTGGTGGTGGAGAGAGGGAGGGGGAAGTAGGGTGCAGCGGTGGTGGTGTAGGGAGGAAGAGGTAGGGTGCGGCGGTGGTGGTGGATGGAAAAGGAGGCAGGGTGCGGCGGTGGTGGTGGTGGTGGAGGGAGGAGGAGGGAAGAGGAGTTGGGAGGAGCAGATGATAAAATAGAATGGAGAAGAGGTTTGGGAAGATGTGAGAAGACATGGGTGCAAGTCTGCTCCAAGAAGAGGCCAGGAAGAGCTTTTGGAGTGAAAGATCTTCCAAAATAACAAACAGTCTGCCCGCCCCAAACGTCTGCCCGGCACAGACAGAAGTGGTCAGAAGCACTTCTGGGAGAAAAACAAACACCACCTCAGATTACAGGATGGAAAAGGAATATGATGACAATGATGAGTATGATAATGATTTTGAGGATGACCTAGGTGAAGATGGTAATGGTAAAAAGCATAAGCAGCAGAATGATGATGAAGACTCAGACTTTATTATGGATAAAGACAATGAGATTGAAGATGTATATGTAGACATGGGTTCATTTAAGGCTGCTACAGAAGTAGATATGGATCTTGAACCAGAAGATGATAACTGTGTAGATGATGAGGGTAGTTAAGATGATGATGCTGTAGAGATTGATATGGATGATTTTGATGGCCTTAATGATGAAGATGATACTCCATTGAAAAGAGCCCCGAAGAAGTCCAAGAGGAAGAACAAAGGGTTAAAAGGTATTAATATCCCATTTGCTGTGAAGCAAACTTTTAGTAACAAAGAAGAAAGAACATTGTCAGTCAAAAAACATGCACTTGAATCCAGAAGACAACTTGTTATTAGGAGAAATGATAATTATAGATTCAGGGTGGTATGTCATGGTATTAATCCTGATTTACAAAGCAGTAAAGGAAAAAATTGGGACTTTACATCCATATGTTGGCACACCAAAGGGGAATCTTCAAAAGGAAAAAAAAACAAAAGTGGTAGCTTAAAGTCATTGAATACTCCCAATAAAAGGTTCCCTGACCCCACCTGTCCATGGGTATTGCACATATCCAGATCTTAAGAGACTGGTTCTTGGCATGTGAAAACATTGAAAGATGTTCACAACTGTTTGCAAACAAGGGAGGTTAGGCTTTACACAATAAGTTTTGTTGCAAGGGAGGTTGAACAAATTATACAGGGCAACCCTAATCTAACTTTGAAATACCTTCAGAGTCAATTAGAGAAAAAGCATCAGATTCAAATCAGCTTGCAAAAGACATTCAGGGCAAAGGTGATGGTTGAGCACAAGTTGGAAGGAGATTTCAAAGCCCAATATTCTATGTTAAGGGAGTACTATGAGGAGTTAGTGAGATCTAACCCAGGTACAACAGTTAAAATTGATGTTGAAAGGGAGTTCAATCCTACTAGTGCGACAAGACAGTTTACATAAGCTTGGTTGCATTAAAGGCAGGATTCAAGTTGGGTGGTAGGGAGATCATAGGCTTAGATTGTTGTTTTATGAAGGGTCCATTTCTTGGACAAGTTTTAATAGCTGTAGGGGTTGATACAAATAATGGGATATATCCAGTTGCATACTCTATAGTGGAAGCTGAGAACACTAGTGCATGGACTTGGTTCTTAGAGAACCTAGCAGATGACTTGGATCTTGATACCAATTCAGAGTTCACATTTATCACAGATAGGCAAAAGGCAATTATATTTATCACACCATTGCATACCTTACCTGTAGCTTATATTATAATTCCTTCAATTTTCATGATGTAGGGATTAATACCTGCATTAGCAAAAGTTTTCCAATGGCTGAGCACAGGTACTGTTTCAGACATATACATGAAAACATGAAAGCCAAATGGAGGGGAGACTTGTATAAGGAACTGTTATGGGAATGTGCTAGTGCTACTACAAAGCAACAATTCAACAGAAGCATGGCAGCTGTTAGAAGGGTAGATGTGAAACCATATGAGTGGTTAAAAAAGATTCCACCTACATGCTGGGCTAGATCTCATTTTACTGGTATGTATGTTTATATTGTGTTTTAACTATAAATAATATAT
Source organism: Ambrosia artemisiifolia (assembly GCA_032199755.1). NCBI lineage: Eukaryota > Viridiplantae > Streptophyta > Magnoliopsida > Asterales > Asteraceae > Ambrosia > Ambrosia artemisiifolia. Next base: position 38,187,740 of record CM063528.1, on the reverse strand, counting down.
CCAGATAAATAACCTTTTAACTAGTATATTGTTGTTCAAACAGGAAGGTCAAAGACTGATGTTGTGTTGAACAACTTATGTGAAGTCTTAACAGAACTGGTGGGGGAAAGGACAAACCAATACTCACTTGTTTGGAGTATATAAGAGAATATTGTATGAAAATAATTTTGGTTGTCCACAAAGTGATTGCAAGCTCTTATGGACCTTTGACACCCCATGCTACTAGGACATTCAGTGAAATAAAGAATGAGGCTTCTCAACATAATGTTCTCATAGCTGGTAGAGGTAAATTCCAAGTGAGTGGTCCATACCAAGATCAGTGTGTGGTGAATTTAAATGAAAGGACTTGTAGCTGTAGGAAGTGGCAGCTTACTAGTATGCCATGTAAACATGTTGTTGCTGCCATATGGGACATGGCAAGGAATGGTCATCAGGTAGGTAGTGTTGAGTCATGGGTAGATGAGGTTTACTGGCTAGAAACTTGGAAAAATGTGTACATGCACACCATTGAACCTGTTAATGGGAAAGATTTATAGACACCATCTGAATGCCCAACAACAATCATCCCTCCTAAGCATCACACACAAGTTGGTATGCCTAAAAAAGAGAAAAAACTCAGCAGTTGAGATTGAAGAGGGGGCACTTGTCAAGAATGGTAAACTAACTAGGAAAGGGACTAGGAAAACTTGTGGTAAATGTGGTAATGAGGGCATAACTCTAGGAGTTGTAAGGGGCAGGGTAGTCAAGCTTCTCAGGTTAGCAAGAAGGCAAAAGTTGGAAAAAAGAATGCTACTACAAACAGTCAACCTTCTCAGATTATCAAGAAGGTTACTGCAAACAGTCAAGCTTCTTAGACTGTCAAGAAGGCTCAGAATCAAGCTACTCAGCAAACTTAGTTATGGTTTTTGATGTTTTGTCTGGTAATGGTATTAAGTATGTAATGGTATTTTGGACATGTTATTTTGATATTTGGTAATGATCTATGATCTTTGGTATGTTAAAACTATGGTATTTTGGTATTAGTCTGTTGATGTTAATTTGACAGTTGCAGAATGATTAATGTATGGTATTTTGGTTGATTTTTGTGTTTTGACAATGATTTGTTTTAATTTGGTGTTTTGACAATGATTTGCTTGAATTTGATGTTTTGACAATGATTTGTTTGAATCCTGATGTTTGCACATTTTGTTCGCAAGGATTGACCCAATTCCTGCATAGTTTGAGACGTTAGTTTGCAAGGTTTGACTTTTGGTGGTCAATTATACAATTGCATAGGTTTTGGATATACAATCATAGGTTTGATGCATAGTTTGACTATTGGTGCACAGTTTGACTTTTGTTGGTCAACACAATGTTTGTAGTCCAATTTTGATGCACGAATTTTGGTGGCCAACACATTGTTTGCAGTCTTGTTTTGATGCACAGTTTGCAGTCATAACTGATATACAGTCCAATTTTGATGCACAGTTTGACTTTAGGTGGTCAACACATTGTTTGCAAAGTTAGTTTGCAGGGTTTGACTTTTGGTGGTCAATTATACAATTGCACAGGTTCTATAAGGTTTTGGCACAAAGACAAACTTTTGTAGTCAAAGTTATATACTTGCAACAACACAAAACATGACATTTAGATACCTAAGTCAATTGCATTTCATTCAACAGACAACCAAAACAGAACAATTACATACCATTTGAAATTTACAACAGACAACCAAAACAGGTTAATTACATACCAAAACAGGTCAATCACATACCATTCATCTAGTCAGTTACATATCAGTTTGTTACAAAATACATCACAAAGAAAACCAAACCGAAGCATAACAACAATTTCATCCTTTTCAGCTTCTGATCTTTCTTCCTTCCCATCTCTTCATGATTGTTGATAGATCTAAGCAATCCAGGAATAAATTCAGTAGCTCGTTCACACATTGGAGGATCAGCCCAACTAACAAATCCACAGTTCACACCCTACATTTTTTCACCAAATCCTTAGCTACAAAACTTAGGATAATTTAATTCAAAAATAAAAAAACTTACAGCCCTAGCACAACAATGGAATCGGCGACCAGGGTTTGTTGATGTCTATGATGTGCGAATCGTTGTTGCAGAACCACAGGGGCAAAGAACCATGTTAATTGCTTGATTATTCATGGATGGAGGGTTGTAGTAGGGTTAGGGTTTTGGTTTGGAAACTGATGTTCAGATTATAGAGAGAGAAGAAGTGGGTCGATGGGATTAAAAAGGGGTTAAATGGACAAATATGCCCCTCATGTGGGGTGCACGTGGGGGGGGTCTTAACTGAGATTCTAACCAACGTTACATTTTTGGACTCAATTAGTTATGTTTGGAAAACTAAAGCGTTCAGGTAGTTAAACATTTTCATTTTGGATTCAAGTAGTTAAAACCACGAAAACACAGAGACACAAATAGTAATTTACTCTTTTATTTTACATAAACCTAACATTTTTCAAGAAGAAATTTATAACATTAAACAGATGAATCAATCTTATCTATGGAACACAAGTAATCAGGGGATCAAGGTTGTTTTTCAACAAGAATTTTCACCTGCTCACCAACCCTATAGTCTTTGGCACATTGGCGGATCGATGTCAACCACCATGCATGAACTTTTGGTGACTAGTGACCTAAAAAAATTAATTACTTTTTTGTAAGTATAGTACACAAAAGTGTTAGACATGCATCTAGTCACTTATGTGCATTTACAAACTAAAACTAAGATTCATATTAGACTATGATTCAAAGCTTGCCTCTTCCATTGATAATAGACAGCTTTATATAGTACATAGTATGACTCTAAATATGAATACAACATTAATATGATATAATTACAATACAAAACATATGGCTGAGATCATGGGGCTGAGATTAAGGGCTGCGAATCAAGCCATGATCATGGCAGCTGTGATTGTCTATGGTTGTGCTATTATGCCCTGCAGTCGAAGCGGAAGGAGACCCAATGCTGCGACTGGATCTGGAATCATCGAACAGTACTTTCGGAAGGCCCTTGGTGAAGATATCTGCAATCTGATGACAAGTGAGAACATGAAGAACACGAATATTGCCACCTTGAACTTGCTCACGCACAAATAGAATGTGGAGTTCAATGTGTTTGGTTCGTTGGTGTTGAACAGGATTGCCGGATAGATATATGGCACTAAGGTTATCACAATAGACTAGAGTAGCCCGAGAGAGAGGCTGGTGAAGTTCCAAGAGGAGGTTGCGTAGCCAACAGATTTCAGCGACAACGTTGGCGAGACCGCGGTATTCGGTTTCGGCACTAGAGTGGGAGATAGTGGACTCACGCTTTGAAGACCACAAAATTAAGTTGTCGCCCAAGTAGACACAATATCCTGAAGTGGAGCGGCGTGTATCAGGGCAACCGACCCAGTCCACATCAATGTAAGCAATCAATGATATGGAGTTAGTTGGGCCAAGATGAAGTCCAAAATCTAACGTGCCCTGAATATAGAGAATAATTCGCTTAAGTGCATTCTAATGATCGGTCGTCGCAGAATGCATGTGCATGCAGATTTGTTGAACAATATAGGAGATGTCTGGGCGAGTGAACGTCGGATATTATAAGGCACCTGCAAGACTGTAGTAGGTAGTAGGATCCTCCAATGGAGAACCAGAAATGTTGTTGAGCTTAGATTTAGTATCAACAGGAGTAGCAGTTGGTTTGCAGTGGTCAATACCTGCTCGTTGGATGATGTCTTTGGCATAAGATTGTTGCGAGAGAAACATGTTGTCACCGGTTCGAGTCACCTGAATGCCAAGAAAGTAGGTGAGCGGACCCAGATCTTTCATTGCAAATTCTCCAGCATGGACAGTCATTGAGTGTTTTCGAAGACTGTATGAGGAGGTTGTCAAAATAATGTCATCAACATTAATCAATAAGTAAGCAACATCTTTGCCATGCTGATAAATAAAAAACGAGTTGTCAGACTTGCTCTGAGAAAAAACCTACAAAAGAATAAATTCAGTGAAACGCTGGGACCAGGCACGAGGGGCATGCTTTGTCCATACTTATTTAGCAGACAAACATGATCTAGATAATCACAATGTTTGAACCCCATAGGTTGATGCAGGTAGACAGTTTCATCTAGGTGCCCATGAAGAAATGCATTGGTGACGTCTAATTGATGGATCGACCATGATTATGAGAGAGCCAGGGAAAGAACCGTACGTATTGTTGTTGGTTTAACCACTGGGCTAAATGTTTCACCACAATCGATGCCCACCTGTTGTTTTCGGCCATCACAGACCAATCTCGCTTTTTGCCTTTCTAAGCTGCAGTCCGATTTAAACTTATGTTTGAACAACCACATGCTTCTAATAATATTCATGTCTGATTTCCGAGGTACGAGTTCCCAGGTCTTATTTTTAATTAGTGCACTAAATTAATCATTCATGGCATTGTACCTTTCAGGAGTGGACAGAGCAGTTTGAGGATTTTTTTTGATATGAGAGCTATGGTGGTTGTGTGAAGGTCGAATAACTGACGAGATTTAGAAATTCCGTCCATGGAACGCGTTCGCATGTAGTGCGTGATAGTGGGTAGGTGGTCGGGAGGAGGAGAGGCTGGACCAGGATTGGGCTGGTCTGGGTGCGAATTAAGAGGTGGTTGAGTCAGTTGTTTGGCTCATCTAGAGTAGGTGAGAATGGGGTTAACGGGTCTAGGTTGTGATGGTGCAGAATGGGCGGTATGTAGGGGGCTAAGAGGAGGAGGGGTAGGTTGGGTGGAGGGCTGGGCTAAAGGGGTGTGGGACGAAGGTGGTGATGATTGGTGTGAACGTAATGGCGTGGAGTGAAGGATGAGGAGGCTGGATTTGGAGCTGTGGATGGAGTAGTGGTGGGTTGCTGGACATGGTTCTAGTAAAGGGAATGTAGGGACAAGTTAAGAAAGTCATAAGAGGTGGAGTTGGATGGTAGACGAATACTGTAAGGAAAGATAGATTCCTCAAAGTAGATGTGTCGAGACACGAAAATGGTATGAGAAGAGAGGTCAAGGCACTTATATCCTCGATGGTTAGTAGGGTAACCGAGGAAAACATAGGGTTTGGAATGGTTAGCGAGTTTGTGAATGGTTGTGGAGGGTAAAAGTAGGTAACATAGGCAACCGAATATATGCAAGTGAGAGTAGTCAGGGTCACAGTTATAGAGATGGGTGGTAGGTGAAATAAAATGTTGGGGTTTGTTAGGAAGGATGTTAAGAAGATAGGTAGCAACTTTTAAGGCATGATGCCAGAAGTTGATGGGAAGAGATGCTTGAGATAGTAGAGTTTGCACCATATTGTTTATTGTGTGAATTTTTCGTTCTGGTTTCCCATTTTGAGATGAGGTATAAGGGCATGAAAAATGAAAGACCATACCGTATTTATTGCAAAAATTTATGAATTGATTATTTGCATACTCACGCCCGTAGTCACATTGGACTTGATTTAGTTTTCTTTCAAATTGGGTTTGAATTAAATTGTAGAAAATTGTGAAGTAGGAGAATACTTGAGATTTATGGCTGAGGGAGAAAGTCCATAAGAAATTGGTGTGGTCATCTAAAAATAGAATGTAATATTTGTGGCCACCCGTACTAAGAACGGGTGATGACCATCATGTAATGAATGTTGCACAAAATGATTAAACAACAGTCCCAATATCTTGATCATAAAATTTATCTAAAGTCTCACACATAAACCTAGAACTCATCACTCACCTAAAACACCTCTGAAATACTATTTTCCTGCTTCACTATCAGTTACTGCCACATGATGACAATTAACTTTCTATGATCATTGACTTTTGACGGCGATAAACCTTAATAGTGGTTTGGTCCAAATAAAGTATAAGGGTAAATTGCCAAAATCGTCCCAGTGGTTTGGTCTAAATTGCCACTTTTGTACAAACTTTTGTTTTGTTTTGTTTTGTTTTTTTTTTTGTCATAATCTTACAATGGTTTCAATTATCTATCATTCCGGTCCCTGACACTAACTCATCCAGTTAGTGCTATTTAAGTTAGGGGTAATTTTGTCCATTCACCTTTTAAAGTTTTGTTTGCTGCCATCGTCTCTCCCTCAATTATTAAAAATTAACAGAAATATAATCGTACCACCATTAAAACCCCACCCTTCACCTCACTCCAACCCCACCATAAGCATATTAGTGGTGGCGGGTTGATATTTGGCAATTAGTACAAGGGTTTGTGGGTCAATAATGAATAGTTAGGGGGTTGTGTGTAGAAAGTTAGTTGTTGTATTAGTGTTATAAAAGAGTACCAACTCATGTGAATAGGCAGTGATTGATGTTGAGAATTCATCTCCCTCTTCTCCATGTTTCTTTCTCCTTTCTCTATCTTTTAGTCTTAGTTCTTGATTACCAAATTCAACCATATCAATGGTATCAAAGCTATACCTCCTCTTGACCTGGGGTTAGGGAAACAAAAAAAAACCTCACAAACAATCATTAGTGAGCAATCATCACTGCGGGTGTGAGATCAGTCGGTCCTCGGTCACTCATACCTTCCTCTATTCGCCATTCACCATCGAATCACCACCGTAAACCACCACCTCCAATCTTTCCATTTCACCACCATAAACCACCTTATCACCGTTCTCACCATTCTTTCAACCAAACTTACGAGAATTCCATTGGAATTCAACCTATCTCACTGACAATCAATCATTAGCAATCAACTACAACAATGGCAACAAGAAATCATGCAGAACTAGAGAACGAAAATACAATTAAGAAGATGCTTGATGATCAGACAACTATACTTTCAAGATTAGATGATCGTAGGAAGAAGATGGATCAAGAATTCAGCAATATTGAGTCAACATTGATCAAATTAATAAACAAAATGGCGGAGTCGAATGGGAGTTCAACTTTCGAAAACAAGATAACAGAGGAATCAATGAATCAACCGAACCAGGAAGTCACAGCAACAAACGAATTCATACGCTTCTTGAAGGAGGATTTCCCATGTTTCTTTAAAGGTGATTTGGAAGAATGGATGCAACATTGTGGTTGGTTGTTCTTTCTTGAAGGAACACCAGAAAACATAAAAACGAAGGTGGGTAATTGTATGTCTTAAAGGTGATGCTTTGGAACGCATGAAAGTTTCTTGAGAAACAATGATGATATAACAGATGAGTTGCATTGGATGGATTATTTGAGAATGGTATTTAAAGATTTTGAGTCTGCACCTAAGGTGTTTGATGAAAAGCCTAATGTGATTCAGGAAGCAATTGAGGGTAATTCAAAAGAAATGAGTTACAATGAAATTGATCAGGTTAGTCATGGGGTAATTCAAGGAAGATAACTATATTTTGAGAAGAAGCTACCAAAGAGTGATTTGCAAGAATCAGTAAATGGAACTGTAGAATCAGGATATGAAATCAAAATAGTTGAGATAAATGTGATAAAGGTTGAAGATTCAAAGGAAAATGAAAACAATGACAAAGATATGCAGGTTCATATTGATCTTTGTTATGAGATACATGAAAAAGAAGTTGCAACAAATTGGATTAAAACACATGAAGTGAATAAGACGAAACAAGAATTGGTTCTTCTTTATGAAATGGGTCGGAATGATTATCAAGAAGAATTGGGTAAGCATTTATTAGATATATTTGAAAATATTCTTTTATTATAAATGGAAGTATAATGAATGATTCTATAGAAGTTGTAAAGAGCACACTTAATGATACAAAAATTGGTGTTCAGTTTCATGAAAATCTAGGGCAGATGCTCTCAAAGCTACATGATTTTAAGGAAAAATATGTGGGATACAAATGGTTATATAAGCTTCTTACAAGTGCCTTAGTATTTTGTTGGAAGAAAGTACGAACTAAAATAAACGACAAGATGAATCAGGTAACAATAGCCATCAATAAATCAATAGCAGTAGCTAAAAAGCAATGGCTGAATTTAAATGATTTTGACTGCTATTCAAGTTCTGGAGCTGCGACCACGAAAATCTTTCAAATGTATCAATGTCCTGAGAAGGAGTATCAATTGTTGTCTATAATACATATCAACTGGCCTCTCGATTCGATCTGCAAGGTTGGGGCAGCAGTGTGGTTTAGTGATCTCCATAAAGTGCTAGATAAAATGTTTAAAAGGTTTAGAAGTGAAGTGAATAAGTTCGAATTGATGAAGGTTGAAAAACATGGGTTGATGGGGTGTTGGTTAAAGGCATTGATGTATTGGGTTTGTGGAGCCTTGATTTGGGCTCAGATTAGAAGACATATAAATGGCAGACCAATTAAATTGAAGAGCTGGCCCGTTTTATTTAATTAGCCCATTATTAGTTTTCTTGGGGATCAAATTGTAAACCCTAATCTATAATTATAAATAGGCATCTTGTACTTGTAATTCTATTAACACGAGTGAGGCAGAAAGCAATAATAAAAATATCCTGGTTGCAGCCCGTGGACGTAGGTCAGCTGACCGAACCACGTAAATCCTTGTGTTCTCGTGTTCGTTTATTTTTTTATCTCTTGCAGTTCGTTTGTGTTTGGTGTGTTGATCGAGAGATCGAATCCTAACAACTGGTATCAGAGCTACGACTCGTTACACACGGGAGAAACACACGCGAGAGATAGATCGGTTAGTTTTTTTTAATTTGGCAGCAGGCTATTAAAATTTATATCAATCGTTTTCTTTTGTTCGAGACTTCGGTTCAAAAAATCCCACTATTACATCACAATAGAAAAGACAAAATCACTTTGACATTCTTGTTTGGCAGTAGCATCCCCGCCGAAGCTACTTTAATTCCTTTGTGAGGCATAGAAGAAAAGAAATAAAAGGAAATAGGCAATTAACACTTTTATTGCAGGATCGAGATTTTATTTCCCTGCCACCAGGTATTAAATATAGATTTTTAATTGGGTCATGGACTAGGGTGGTAGCTCAGTTTTGTTTCCTGTGATCAGTCTTGATCGAGTTTGTTTCTGTGACTATCAGGCCTATTGGGTTTGACTTTGGCTTACGGTTGTCGGGCAGTTTAGCCGAATAATTTTGGTGTGATTATTGTGGTGTTATTGGTTTATTGTGTTTGTCCAATATTATTTTTCTGGTTGTTTTACCGAGATCCAAAGTCAGGAAACTACTCAGTTTTAGACAATGGCTGAGAATGGTAAACTTCAGATTGAGAAGTATGATGGAAAAGACTTTGGTTGGTGGAAAATGCAAATGGAGGATTTGCTGGTTCAGAAGGATTTGGACATGGTATTGGGTGACAAACCGGAGAAGTTAAAGCAGGACGAGTGGGAGGCCTTGGATAAAAAGGCTAAGGCAGTTATTAGATTGTCGCTAACGAAGGATGTTGCGTTCAACATTCTAAAGGAAACCACAGCGCGTGGGATTATGGATGCACTTTCTAATATGTATGAAAAGCCTTCGGCAGCTAACAAGGTTTTCCTGATACGTGAACTGGTGAACACGAAGATGAAAGAAGGAAGTTCAGTTACAGGGCACATCAACAACTTAAACTCGATTTTGTCAAGACTTGGGTCAGTTGGCATCAAATTCGAGGATGAGGTTCAGGCTTTACTACTGTTATCATCATTGCTAGATAGTTGGTCAGGGACTGTTACAGCGATTACTAGTTCTACCAGCGAGTTCACTTTTGATGGGATTTGGGATCTTAGTCTGGGCGAGGATGTTAGACGAATAAATTCAGGTGGATCACCAAGTGAATTACTGAATGTTGGCAGAGGAAGGAAGAATAACAGAGGTAGTGGAAGCAAGAACAGGATGAGGAGTCAGTCTAGGGTTCGAGGTGATGTGACTTGTTGGAACTGCAAAGAGGTTGGACATTTTAGGAATCAATGTCGAAACGAGAAGAAAGAAGTTAACACTGCATCAGATTGCTCAGATGATGATGCATTAATCTGTAGTGTAGAGAGTTATGTGGATTCCTAGGTCATGAATTCTGGTGCTTCATTTCACGCTACCCACAGCACTGAAGCATTGCGGAATTTGAAGAAAGGTGACTTTGGTAAGGTAAGACAGGCGAACAATGATGTTCTTGATGTTACGGGCATGGGTGATATGGATATAGTAACTTCAGCCGGTTCATGGACTTTGAAGGATGTCAGGGTGATTCCAAGCTTAAAGAAACAGTTGATTTCAGTGGGGCAGTTGGATGAACAGGGACATGAGGTTAAATTCGGGAACGGGCAGTGGAAAGTTATTAAGGGAAATCTTGTCATAGCTCGCGGAAGAAAGCGGGGTTCGCTTTACATGGTCAGTTTACCGTTTGAGGGAGTGACCGTCCCAGTTCAGAAGAGAAACAAAGTCGGGTTCACAGAGTCTTGTGGGCAGAAGAAGGTTTGTTTTGCATATGATAAACCTAGAGCCATAGGTAAGATTCAAGTTGAACGTGCTAGGAAAGGTTCAGAACTACCAGTCAGGGGTTTTCATGGCAGTGGGAGCATGAGTTGTGCTTCAATCAGAGTTACTAGACGGCAATGGGTTAAGAGAACCAGTATTCCAGCTGTCAAATTCTCTCCAGGTGATTATCTGCTTTATTCGGAGAGTGTTTATTCTCAGGGTGTTTTAGGATCCGGCAGTTCGTGTCAGTGGGAGTCGGTAGAGACAGAGAATGGGTCAGCGGCAGACATAGCCATGACTGATGTGTTGGAGCTCGGGGGAGCTTCAACGGGCCTTCAGGTTAACTGATGAGAAGGCCGCTGCAACCAGGAAAATGAGGAAGATTACAAGAGGTACAAGTGTTCACAGCGGATGGTAGTTTGAAGATTATCAAGCCTCCAAGTGGGAGATTATTGGGTTCGTGGAGCCTTGATTTGGGCTCAGATTAGAAGACATATAAGTGGCAGACCAATTAAATTGAAGACCTGGCCCGTTTTATTTAATTAGCCCATTATTAGTTTTCTTGGGGATCAAATTGTAAACCCAAATCTATAATTATAAATAGGCATCTTGTACTTGTAATTCCATTAACACGAGTGAGGCAGAAAGCAATATTAAAAATATCCTGGTTGCAGCCCGTGGACGTAGGTAAGCTGACCGAACCACGTAAATCCTTGTGTTCTCGTGTTCGTTTATTTTTTATCTCTTGCAGTTCGTTTGTGTTTGGTGTGTTGATCGAGAGATCGAATCCTAACATGATGATGGTTGAAAAAGCCTTTTTGCGAGTTATGTACAGTGTTTCTAGTTGGAATATTATTTTGGCTAATGGAACTTGGCAGCCTGTTGGTTCAAAGAATACAACTTATTCCAGATTGTTCAATGGCAATTACTTAACTGTTAGTTCCAAATCTTATGTGTTGCTGTGCTTATCTGGATTGGGTGTCCTCAATATGCTGGTGTCTTTGAGTATTACTGTTAGCACGACAAAATTGTTGGAGAAAGATTAAGGCATCAAGTGTGTTATGATTAAATCTAGCATGAATGACCAAGTTTTAAAGAATAAGTGGGGCAATGGAGTTGCAGTCCAGGTTCTATGTCAAAAGATATTGATCAAGATTAAAAAGCTAGAAAGTGCATGTGTTGAAACATTTAGCAGGACCTCACATGATCATCATTCCATTATCAATGGATTTACATGTCCAATTGCTACACTACTATGGATAAACAGGTTAAAAGAAATAATGACCATGAAGCTTTTAATTAACTTGAAGAATACTTTCTCAAAACAAATTGCCAAAATGCAAGCTGATTTGGAGAGAGGGCTTGAATTCTTCCTGTTTAATTTTGACAGTTTTGATTAGATTTTTTTTATTTTTGTTTTCCGTATTTTGATTTTTTGGGACAAAAATCCTATAAGAGGAGAGTATTGATATGTGGCATTTAGTATTGACCCCCTCTGTGTGTCAATAATTAATAGTTAGGGGGTCGTGTGTGTAGAAAGTTAGTTATTTTATTACTATTATAAAAGAGTACCAACTCATGTGAATAGGCAGCGATTGATTTTGAGAATTTATCTCCATCTTCTTTGTGTTTCTTTCTCCTTTCTCTATCTTTCACTCTTAGTTTTAGGGTAACAAATTGAACCATATCACAGGTTCTCATCTGAAAATTTAAACGAGTCATTAAACTCATCATTTAGAAACTTCACTATAGAACCAGATACAATTGACTGCAAGCCTATTGAAACGATGGATTATTTTCTATGTCATCGGATATTCTCTCATCTTGTGGGTCTTTTACAACCCATGACTGTGACAGCACTAATGAAGATTATGCATCTTGCTATGGAACTGGTGTGCTTCTCTTTTACATAATTAAAAAGCATTTACTTTGTTCTTTAGGTGATTTTCTTTCCATCCTTGTTTTGAAAAACCATTAAATCGGTGTTTAAATATTTTAGCGAAATCTTGTGGCTATAAATCCAAATTACTGATTGTCAGAATATGAATTCAAATTCCTATTAGGCTAAATTTTAATCAAGGAAACTTCAACAGGATTAGCTAAATACGACGCAGTTGAAAGTGATGTCACTGTCGAAGGTGGAAAACTTTCTTGGAGGGAGATGGGGTGGTGGTGAAAGGCGGAGATGTGTAATTGTTGGGTTAGAGTGGAGAGGATGAAATGGGTGAGATAGGGGGTGGGACCCACTTAAGTTTTTAAATATTATTTATATTTTTTTTAATTTTGGAGGATGGGCGATTTCGGCAATTAAAACTTTAAAACGTGAATGGACGAAACTACCCCTAACTTATCTGGCACTAACCGGATAAAGTTAGCGTCAGGGACGAAAATGACAAATTATTGAAACCATTGTACGATTATGACTAAAAAGCCAAAAGTTTGTAACAAAGTAGACTTTTAGATCAAATAGGGACGATTCTGACAATTTACTTAAAGTATAAACAAGTATTGAAGTAACTTTTAACCATTTATTTACACAAAACACAACACAAAAAGCTAGCTTTTAACACAATATATAAAACCATGAAACAATTAAACAATACTGAAAGATCCAAACACTTAGATCAAAATTTTAATTCAATTTGTTAATGAAATTCTGTAACTTTTTAAAATAATATTTAACAAATCAAGATTCAAATATTGAATTGTACTTCATCAAAAAAAAAATCAAAATAAACAATAAAAATCCAATTTTTAGTTCAAATTGTCCATCAAATTATGTGATTTATTTTCTTTTACATAAATAACACAAAACCACTTTCTCGGTCTTTACCTTTACAGCAGCAACCGCTTTCTCTCTGTCTCTCATCTTTCTCTCTCTAGAAAACTTAATCTTGATTAGATGAGTTTTATTATCCCTAACAAAGTTTAAACAAATCCGGAACTTTTGGATCTGTGGAAGACCCAGCTGTGTTTTTTTTAGGTAATTAGTCACTACGCATCCCGACCGATTGTAATTTAACTTAACCCATCCTAACCCACAAAATTATTTTTCAATTTTTAAATATACAAAGTTGGACTCCATGGAAATAATGTATACCCCAAGACAACCCATGGCTCTAAATTAAATGCCCATTTTAATCCATTTCTAACTTTGATAGGGAAAAATTGCCGGGTCAAATTTCCATTAAATTCATCAATAATTACCTATCAAGACCTGGTTATACGATTTCTAGAAGTTTTATTGTATTTTCAGTAAAAAACAACAATTTGACATTTAAATTTTATTGGTAGCAATGGAAGACATGGAGTCTTATCCATTATTGTACTGGAAGTTTACTCTTGTCCACACAAATTTAATCAACTTATGCTTCATCTTCATTTCTCACTACTTCAACCATTTTTTTTATCTGAAATCAAAACCAACCAAAAACAAACTGTCTTTCCATTATCAAACTTCCAATGGCTATTGCTGAACTCTTTATTGGAGCATTCATCACTGTGTTGCTTGAGAAGCTGGCCTCTGCTGACTTGATCAAGCTGGCTAAATCTGCAGGAATCTCGTCCGAGCTCAACAAATGGAAAAACAACTTGACCCTGATCCAACTTGTGCTTGCCGATGCAGAGCAGAAGCACATAGAAGACAAACGTGTTCTGTTTTGGCTAAACAAACTCCAACATCTGGCTTATGAAATAGATGATGTGCTCGATGATTTGGCCACCGAAGCTATGCGGAACCAGATGCAGCAAGAATCTTCTAGCAGTACCAGCAAGAGGAGTAAGGTATTAAAGTTCATTCCAACCAAATTTCATGCTCTTAAGTACGGTCATAAGATGAGTTCTAGGCTAGATGGGATCACAACCAAACTGAGTGTTCTTGATGAGGAGAAAAAACGTTTGGGTTTGAATGATAATGTTGAAAGATCACATAGACCAAATAGACGGTTGGAGGAGACTTCGCTAGTTGATGAATCCAAAATCATAGGCCGGGAAGGTGATAAAGAGGCATTGTTAGGGAAGTTGTTGGGAAGTGAATCTTCAAGCAGTCATACCCAAAACGTCAGCGTCATGTCCATAGTTGGTCTTGGTGGGATCGGCAAAACCACTCTTGCCCGACTTTTGTACAATGACAAGAAAGTGAAGGGTCACTTTGAACTGATGTCATGGGTCTGTATTTCTGATGAGTTCGATGTATTTACAATTAGCAAAGCCGTTTTTAAAGATGTTGGCGGGGACGACAGAAAATTTGAAACTCTAAATCAGCTTCAACGGGCCCTTGCAGAAAAACTTTCAAAGAAAAGGTTCCTGCTTGTTTTGGATGATGTTTGGAACGAAAACTACACCAAGTGGGAACTCCTCCAACTCCCCTTTAACGTAGGGGCTACTGGAAGTAAAATTCTTGTGACGACACGGAAGACCAAGGTTGAATCTGTGATAGATTCTGTTGATTCTTACCCCCTTGAGCTTTTGTCACAGGAAGAAGCTGTATCTTTATTTGCTCAGAATGCATCAGGAAAGCAAAACTTTGATGTGAATCAGACACTAAAGCTGCATGGTGAAGATATCGTCAAGAAATGTGGTAGATTGCCTTTAGCTTTAAAAACACTTGGGAGGGTATTTAGAACAAAATCCGATCATGAAGAATGGGAGGAGCTCTTATTTAGTGAAATATGGAATTCACATAATGAAAGTGAGATACTTCCCGCTTTAATGCTAAGTTACTATGATCTCCCACCGTATTTGAAACAAATGTTCGGGTATTGTTGCTTATTCCCAAAGGACTACATGTTTGTTAAGGATGAACTAGTTTTCCTGTGGATGGCTGAAGGTTTTCTGGCTGAGTCACAAGGAAAGAAGTCAATGGAGAGTTTTGGTTGGGAGTGTTTCGAAGAACTGGTGTCAAGGTCTTTTTTTCAGCAATCAAACAATGATAAATCACTATATACAATGCATGACCTGATGAATGACTTGGCGAAGAGTGTTGCAGGAGAGTTCTTTTTTATGTTGGGTGATAAGATGAATATTGACAAGAAGAATGAAGCTTTGGAGAAATCCCACCACGTTTCGTTTATCCGTGAAAAATATGATGTGTACAAAAAGTTCAAGGCACTAGAAAGAGCTAGACACATGCGAACTTTCTTACCCATGCCAGTTACAAGGTTAAATACATGGGAAGAATTCCACTTATCGCAAAACGTTCTTACAGAACTACTTCCCCGAATGGAATTCCTAAGGGTACTAAGCCTAGCTAATTATTCAATCAAAGAGGTACCAGATTCCATTGGTAGTCTCAAACACTTGCGGTACCTCAATTTTTCTTACACGAATATCACGTGTTTACCTAAGCAAGTCGGTGACCTTCATAATCTACAGAGTTTGTTGTTGTCTGGTTGTACTATGTTATCTAGCTTGCCAGATAGTATTGTACATTTAATACACCTGCGACATCTTGATATTAATGATACTCCACAATTGAACAAGATGCCACTAGGAATTGGTCGGTTGACGGGCCTACAAACTCTATCCAAAGTCTTTATTGGAGAAGCCTGTGAGTTTAATATATCTGATCTTAAGGGCATGTTGCATCTTCAAGGTCAACTTTGCATTGATAGCCTGCACAACGTGAAAAATGCAAGTCATGCAAAGGAGGCAAACTTACGACAAAAGAAGGGTATATGTGATTTGCAGTTGAAATGGAGTGATGTCTTTGATGATTCTCGAAATAAATTAACTGAATATGAAGTGCTTGAAGGGTTAAGGCCTTTTGAGAAATTGAAAATCCTCAAGATTTTTCACTACAATGGAACAAAGTTTCCTAGTTGGGTTGGGGATCGTTCATTTGATTGCTTAACTCAAATTACATTAACAGGCTGTAGAAGTTGTGAATGTTTACCAACACATGGACATCTACAATCACTTCAAAAACTATGTGTCGAAAGCATACACGAGTTAGACAGAGTGGGTTCTGAGTTTCTTAGACATAGTAACTCTCGTGATGGTAATGTATTTCTAGCACTTGAAGTTTTGAAATTTGCAGATATGCCGAACTGGAAGGAATGGTCAACTAGCGATGGTGAAAATCATGGGGCATTTCCTTGTCTTCGTGAGATATCTATAGTAGGTTGTCCGAAGCTTGATGTAGTGGCAATCGATTCAATACCGTCACTTCGCGTTTTGCATGTATCTGGGTGTTCTGTAGTGGTGTTAAAAAGCATGGTCAGTGTTTGTTCATCAATTAGTAGATTAGAAATAAGTGATATTAAAGGACTTACTCAGCTACATGGAGAAATTTTAGAGCATGTTGGGGCAGTTGAATATCTAAAAATCTCAGTTTGTAGTGAGCTGACATACCTGTGGGAATCAGAAGCAGCTGCATGCGAGATAATGAAGAGTTTACGGAAGCTGGAAATAAGTAACTGTAAAGAACTGGTATCATTGGGAGAGAAAGAGGCGCATTTAGGGATTAGCATGGAATCTGTTACAAAAGTGTTTATTCAAAGTTGCCAGAGACCGAAGAGTTACATGTGTCCAGATAGAATTGAGAAGTTGAAAATAAGTGATTACCCTTTAGTTACAGTTACTGATGTCCTCCCATCCACTCTGAAGTTTCTTCACATTAGAAAGTGTGATAATCTGGAGGTAAGATGGTCTCCCATCAACAGCTTGCCATCACTTAAATCTCTTCGCATTCATGTAATGCCTAATATGAGGTTGTTTCCAGGAGGTTGCTTATCTTATCTTACCAGGTTATCAATATGGAGTTGTGATAACATAGAATCCATTCCAGATAATGGTTACGGATTTCTTCCATCTCTTTGCTTGAAAGAGCTTAATATCCGTTTTTGCATGAACCTGAAATCATTTCCTTATGAGCAATTGCAAAATCTCACATCGTTGGAAGCAATGGAGATATGTAATTGTCCAAGTCTGGATTTCCCCTTTCCGAGTGGTTTGTGGCCTCCTAATTTAGGTTTATTAAGAATAGGAGGGTTAAAGAAGGACATTTCAGAGTGGGGACTGCAAAATTTCCCAACCTCACTTGTTGAACTATTCTTAAATGGTAAAAATTCAGATGGAGTGGTTTCATTTGCAGCAAAGGCAGAAGAAGATAAGAGTGGTTCATCATCATCATCTTTTATTCTTCCATCATCTCTAACTAGACTACATCTATGGAATTTTAAGGAGTTGGAATCAGTTTCAGAGGGCTTGCAACACCTCACCTGCCTTCAACATCTTAGTATTATGAATTGCCCAAAGGTTAGAGATCTGCCAGAGAAACTACTCCCTTCACTTTCAAGTTTGCATTTGTATGGTCCTTCCCCAGAATTGAAGAAAAAGTGTAGAAGAGGAAAAGGCAAGTACTGGTCCAAAATCTCCCTAATCCCTGATCTTGAAATACATTCAGATTCAGATTCAG
This sequence comes from Ambrosia artemisiifolia, assembly GCA_032199755.1. Taxonomy (NCBI): domain Eukaryota; kingdom Viridiplantae; phylum Streptophyta; class Magnoliopsida; order Asterales; family Asteraceae; genus Ambrosia; species Ambrosia artemisiifolia. The sequence continues at coordinate 38,169,968 of CM063528.1, read as the reverse complement.
ATTGATAAGCAGATGTTTTAAAAAAGAAAGTAAGCTGTGTAATAAATACCCTGTTTCTGAAACCAACATCGATGCAGCTGAATCACCACCGTAAATCAGTCCCCAAAATGAATCACCGGTGACTATAACAAAACATTGAAGATGGGCAACTTCTGAAGCTTTTTCTCCGCCCAATTTCATTTATTGTATTCAACACAACACCCCAGGTATTCTCAATTTATTATTATTATTATCATCTATACAATGTTATTTTTAACAAAAAAAACTGGATATATAAATTTAAATCAGTAAATATTTTCAATTGAAATGCAATATGGTAATTCTTTTTTAGTTACGTATAAACTATTTGTGTGAAATTATTTAATTACAGTTACAACAAATTGTTTTATGAAATATATAAACTCGAAGTAGGATCTTGATGTAATTTTCTTTGTCCTGGAATGAAAGATATCAAAAGCGTGCAATATGGTTTAAAAAGGAATGAAAGTGAGACGCGCAAAAAAAAGAAAAAAATATTACTACTGAGATTTATTATATGATGGGAGTTGGTTAAATTTATATGATGGCCGGTTGGAGACCTATTGCGAAATATTTGTGAAGTAACTCTTTCTTGACGAATAATGTCAGAACTGGAATTTTAATTTGTGTTAAATATGAATTTAATATTAGAATCTTAATACTTTTGGAATTACTTACCACCAAATGAAGTTAATTTAATGAAGTTAACTCAAGAAGAACATGGCTACATTGTAGGTTTTTGTGATTTATGAGTCATTACAATGTGCTTGCTAATAAGGTACAGACATCTTAGCCTTATTTTAATGTGAAGTGTTTAGTTTTTGGGCATCCGTTATGTCTTTGGAAACGCTGATACCTTTCTGTACATATATGATAGTGACTGCCTCATGTTTTACGACACTTTGAAATGTGCCGCCCTGATACAAACTACCTTTTGTTTCTCTGGCATATATATGAACTGATATCAGTTCTAGTTAATTGAATCAGATTTATATCTTTTTTGTTGCATGGAAGAAGTTGCATTATTCTTGATATATATCAGTTTAAGAAGTTGCATTATTCTTATATAGCTTGAAATCGTAACATGTATTAAGGTTTGAATTGATAATTAGTATGAACTGATTGTGCACGACTACCACCATGACAGTTGATAGTGCTTGTGGAAGTAATAATTATACATTAAGCCAAATGCTCAAGTTGAATATGTTTAATACTTGACTTATGGCTATTAATTGCTACAAGTATTATAAATTTTAGCATTACTTTCTAAAAGTTGGAGGGTTCAGGTAAAACTAATAAGTCCGATCTTATACTTGCTCAGGAATCAGGATAAACTAATCTAAGTATAGAAGAGGTTTAAGATATTGACATTGGTGACAGCCAAAAAAAATGTTGAATTGTTCAACCTAAACACGAACCATATTTTTCTTCATGTTATAAACATCAGACAAACCTGCAAGCTAAAACTATGTAACCCGACTAGACCCATTTAACCCCATTTATCTAAACGTAGCAAAGAAGTTTGACAAATAGTAAACTTGTCAACTTGTGAATCGGGTTGGTGAGATATAAAACGGGTTAAATGCTTATGATTGGAGAGATGAAATGCCTTAAAACTATACTTAAAAATCACACGTGTTATTCCACATGCTAAACTTTTTTTTGAGCAACTTCATGGGTTTTGGTACTTATAATATTGGTTTGTTAATTTGCAGGTTTGTATGACGATTTGAACAGTTTTGGAGGAAGACCTGTGGAGTTAGGATCAGTAGTTAGATCCAAGTAAACAATGTGGAGAAATATAATTCGTCAAGCGTGAAATGGACCGCCTTGATCAGTAGCAAGGTCTGAGTAAGAGAACCGAATGAATTTGTCAAGCGTGAAACAGACTCTATTGAAGCTTCGTTGTACACAAAATATTGGTATTTCATAGTCGCCTTTGGAAGACACGAAACAAACAGTATTGCACTTCATACGACCAGCATTTCACTTACCTCAGAAATCCAACATTTTTCTGTTTAATGAAGGCGACGGCCACAAGTGTGTGGGCTGACTTCCAGAGAGGACGAAGGCTACCGAGGAAGCTCTTTTGGATTCAATTTCAAGGCTTGAAGCTTTAGATTAGAGATTTCGGGTTAAAAGATCATTCGGTGTGAAAATTTCTCGCATTTAACATTGGATTTTGGTTTGATTTCTTGTTTTTCATCATGATTTGGTTTATCAAACTTTGTTAGTATAGATTTTATGGGCTAATAATCCTTTATCACCTAGGTTAGATTATATACTGTATGCTTTTCCTGCAGCCTTGCAGGACAGTCTTTGGTGATGGTATTCGGTGGCAATAGAGCTGGTTTTTTTTTTTTTTTTTTAACTGGTCCGGTTGTTCAACAAAAGTTGAATTCCAGGTAAAATTTGAAAGCGGTAAGGTTAATAACTGGGTTCGAGCTGGTTTGACCGGTTATGTTGTTAAAATAACTCCAGCATCATCTTGAAACTCTGTCTAATTACTATCCACCAAACCAATTATAGAATCATTAGACACAGTTGCGTCATGATATAAAGTGTGCCTTAATCAAGCATCAAAAAAATTACCTTGGACATTCTTGAGGTAGGTATTCTTAAAGTTTGAGAGAAATCAAGGACTTTTGTTTTATTTCCATTTTAGTCCTTATACTTTTAGTTTAATCATAACAGCCCCTCATCATTGATTTTTGACATACTTGAAACTGACTTTTCACAGGTAAAACCTTTTTGACTCTTTTAACCGATCAATCAGAGTCAACTCCATTCCAGCAACCCAACTGTCAGCAATCAGCACCAACATTACTAACCATACCAGCATTTGGCTTTTGAGGGCCACTACCACATGTTTACTTGTATGATTTTGTTTTGTGTTAACAGATGATGGTTCTTAAATCGACAAACGTCCAGTTATCAGTAGCCCGGATCTTAGCATAGCATAACTACCAAACACATGATTGTCAACTGCATGCATTTGGCTAATTTTGTCCCTTTTGACCATAATCCATGTTTGACTGCAATTGATCTTTCATTATGTGCCAACATTAATACCCATATCAGAGATTGTTGCTTTGCATCCTGTATTAGTTGTTAACTGGGCTCATACTGTATTGGGCTTTCACTTAGCCCATTTAGTATTTCTTTGTTTTTTGTAACTTTTCCTTTTCTCTGATAAAAAGTAACACATGTTCATATGACAAACACGAAAGACTGCATAGCCGAGTATAATCATCAATACACAGTTGTGAATTTAGGCTTCAAGTATAATCGTCTACGGTTTGGTTCGCGTAGTTCAGTTTTGTGATGTATGCTAAGTATAAGAGAATAGAAGTATCAACCAGATAATGGATTAATGGGTCATAGTACATTGCTATCGTTCGTTTTATCATTATATAAACATAAAAAATTCCAGTTGTTCAAACTAACAGTATTAAATGACTAAACTAACAGTTATAACAACTTTAACTGTTGTATCTTTTTTTAGAGTAAATTACTATTTGTGTCTCTGTGTTTTGGTGGTTTTAACTACTTGAATCAAAATGAAAATGTTTAACTACCTCAACATTTCAGTTATCCAAACATAACTATTTGAGTCCAAAAATGTAACGTTGGTTAGAATCTCAGTTAAGTCCCCCCACGTGCACCCCACGTGAGGGGCATATTTGTTATTTATCCCCTTTTTAATCCCATCGACCTTAAAACCCATTTACCCCATTTAAAACCCATTTACCCCTTTCTCTTCTCACATTAAAACCCTAATCGACGTTAAACTTCTGATTCAAAATTGGCGTTCAACGATGATACAGTTTTCATGCTGGAATTCGTGCATTTTGATCCTTACGAAGAATATGGTATGTGTTTTTTTACAATCTGATCAACAATTTAATGTTTTTAACATGTTTACAATATGGAAATGTAACCTAAATTTTTCATTTTTTGTTAGAGATGGTTGCCCTACAATGTTTAGCATCCAGGTCTTTCATGGGGGAGAGTTTTTAGGTTACCCGGGTAGATGGTATGTAGGTAAAATGAATTATGTGGACAAAATAGATGTTGATCAGTTCTCAGTGATGGAGTTTAACTCTATATTTAAGATCTTAGGTTATTCTGATGATGATGATGTTGTTTATTACCACTTTAAGATTCCTGGTGAAAATTTGGATATTGGTCTTAGGGCTCTAGGGTCTGATTAAGATGTGATTGAGATGTGTAAGTTTGTGTCTAGGACTAAAGTTATAGAAGTGTATGTTGAGCATTGGGTTACAAAGCTGAACAAATATTTTTTGTCACCACATAAAGGCATTTCAAGTGTTATTATTGAGGAGATTGAAGATATTGGTCCATGTGATGGTAAAGCTAATCATGGTCCATCTCATGATAAAGCTAATCATGGTCCATCTCATGGCAAAGCTGGTGCTAGTAGAAGACTGCTTGCACTCCATTGGATAGATAGTGATGTGAATGATGTTGAAAATACTAATGATGTTCAAGGTAATTTAGATGATAATGCAGAAGATGTTCAAGGTAATTTAAATGATAATGCAGAATATGTTCAAGGAAATTTAGATGATAATGTAGAAGATGTTGAACAACACAGTGAGGATGAGGACTCTGAAGACTTAGGTGCTGTTTGTTTTTTCTGAAACAAAAGATATGCAGTCTGAGGACCACATCAGCAGGAGAAGAGGTGGACCAAAGGTCTGCAGTCTGCAAGAGGAAGACTGTTTTGTTTTTTAACGTCTGCAGCATAACCCAAAACCATAACCATAATCCACCACAAATATTCCCCAAATCATAAACAAATAAAACACACACACATAAACACCTAACATCATAATCATCTGTTCTCTCTCTCTCTCTCTCTCTCAAATGGAGTAATATTGATCAACTGTTGTGTTATCTATTTTTACTTACCTTGTTGAAGGTAAAGTGCTTTGTCTGGTCAACACCTTCACTTTTTACATATAAAACCTCACTCTTCTTTTTTAGATAGTTGAATTAACACTTTTTGACTTCACTGGTATGATTAAAAATCCATCAAAAGAAGAGAAGATAAACCCAGTTTTCTTTCTTACTTAAAAAGATTACCAGGGGACTATTGGGACTAACCAATTGTTTCAACCCATGACCTAGTGGTAAATAAAATACAGAAGCTCCATCATCCCTTTTCACCCTCTGTTCTTCCTTCCCCTCTCTCTCTTTTTCTCTTTTTCTATAAAACACGACAACAGCAAGGTAGCGTGCGGCGTGGAGGGAGGAGGATGAGGGTACGGTGGGGAGGAGGAGGTAGGGTGCGGTGGTGGTGGTGGAGGGAGGGAGGAGTAGGTAGGGTGCGGCGGTGGTGGTGGAGGGAGGAAGAGGTAGGGTGCGGTGGTGGTGGTGGAGGGAGGAGGAGGTAGGGTGTGGTGGTGGAGGGATGAGGAGGAGTTGGAAGAGCAGATGATAAAATAGAATGGAAACAGTCTGCCCGTCCCAAACGTCTGCCCACGTCTGCGCGGCGCAGACAGAAGTGGTCAGAAGCACTTCTGGGGAAAAACAAACACCACCTCAGATTACAGGATGGAAAAGGAATATGATGAAAATGATGAGTATGATAATGATTTTGAGGATGACCTAGGTGAAGATGGTAATGGTAAGAAGCATAAGCAGTAGAATGATGATGAAGACTCAGACTATATTATGGATAAAGACAATGAGATTGAAGATGTATATGGCGACATGGGTTCATTTAAGGCTGATACAGAAGTAGATATGGATCTTGAACCAGAAGATGATAACTGTGTAGATGATGAGGGTAGTTAAGATGATGATGATGCTGTAGAGATCGATATGGATTATTTTAACAGCCCTGATGATGAAGATGATACTCCATTGAAAAGAGCCCCGAAGAAGTCCAAGAGGAAGAACAAAGGGTTAAAAGGTATTAATGTCCCATTTGCTGTGAAGCAAACTTTTATTAACAAAGAAGAAAGAACATTGTCAGTCAAAAAACATGTACTTGAATCCAGAAGACAACTTGTTATTAGGAGAAATGATAAGTATAGATTCAGGGTGGTATGTCATGGTATTAATCCTGATTAACAAAGCAGTAAAGGAAAAAATTGGGACTTTACATCCATATGTGGGCCCACCAAAGGGGAATCTTCAAAAGGAAAAAAAACAAAAGGTGGTAGCTTAAAGTCATTGAATACTCCCAATAAAAGGTTCCCTGACCCCACCTGTCCATGGGTATTGCACATATCCAGATCTAAAGAGACTGATTCTTGGCGTGTGAAAACATTCAAAGATGTTCAAAACTGTCTGCAAACAAGGGAGGTTAGGCATTACACAATAAGTTCTGTTGCAAGGGAGGTTGAATAAATTATACAGGGCAACCCTAATCTAACTTTGAAATACCATCAGAGTCAATTAGAGAAAAAGCATCAGATTCAAATCAGCTTGCAAAAGACATTCAGGGCAAAGGTGATGGTTGAGCACAAGTTGGAAGGAGATTTCAAAGCCCAATATTCTATGTTAAGGGAGTACTATGAGGATTTAGTGAGATCTAACCCAGGTACAACAGTTAAAATTGATGTTGAAAGGGAGTTCAATCCTACTAGTGCCACAAGACAGTTTACATAAGCTTGGGTGCATTAAAGGCAGGATTCAAGTTGGGTGGTAGGGAGATCTTAGGCTTAGATTGTTGTTTTATGAAGGGTCCATTTCTTGGACAAGTTTTAATAGCTGTAGGGGTTGATACAAATAATGGGATATATCCAGTTGCATACTCTATAGTGGAAGCTGAGAACACTAGTGCATGGACTTGGTTCTTAGAGAACCTAGCAGATGACTTGGATCTTGATACCAATTCAGAGTTCACATTTATCACAGATAGGCAAAAGGTAATTATATTTATCACACCATTGCATAGCTTAACTGTAGCTTATATTATAATTCCTTCAATTCCTTCAATGGCTGAGCACATGTACTGTTTGAGGCATATACATGAAAACATGAAAGCCAAATGGAGGGGAGACCTGTATAAGGAACTGTTATGGGAATGTGCTAGTGCTACTACAAAGCTACAATTCAACAGAAGCATGGCAGCTGTTAGAAGGGTAGATGTGAAGCCATATGAATGGTTAAAATGATTCCACCTACATGCTGGGCTAGATCTCATTTTACTGGTATGTTTGTTTATATTGTGTTTTAACTATAAATAATATATCCAGATGTATAACCTTTTAACTAGTATATTGTTGTTCAAACAGGAAGGGCAAAGACTGATGTTGTGTTGAACAACTTATGTGAAGTCTTAACAGACAACTGGTGGGGGAAAGGACAAACCAATACTCACTTGTTTGGAGTATATAAGAGAATATTGTATGAAAAGAATTGTGGTTGTCCACAAAGTGATTGCAAGCTCTGATGGACCTTTGACACCCCATGCTACTAGGGCATTCAATGAAATAAAGATTGAGGCTTCTCAACATAATGTTCTCGTGGCTGGTAGAGGTAAATTCCAAGTGAGTGGTCCATACCAAGATCAGTGTGTGGTGAATTTACATGAAAGGACTTGTAGCTATAGGAAGTGGCAGCTAACTAGTATGCCATGTAAACATGTTGTTGCTGCCATATGGGACATGGCAAGGAATGGTCAACAGGTAGATAGTGTTGAGTCATGGGTAGATGTGGTTTACTGGCTAGAAACTTGGAAAAATGTGTACATGCACACCATTGAACCTATTAATGGGAAAGATTTATAGACACCATCTGAATGCCCAACAACAATCATCCCTCCAAAGCATCACACACAAGTTGGTAGGCCTAAAAAAAGAGAAAAAAAATCAGCAGTTGAGATTGAAGAGGGGGCACTTGTCAAGAATAGGAAACTAACTAGGAAAAGGACTAGGAAAACTTGTGGTAAATGTGGTAATGAGGGGCATAACTCTAGGAGTATAAGGGGCAGGGTAGTCAAGCTTCTCAGGTTAGCAAGAAGGCAAAAGTTGGAAAAAAGAAGGCTACTGCAAACAGTCAACCTTCTCAGACTGTCAAGAAGGCTACTAAAAACAGTCAAGCTTCTCAGACTGTCAAGAAGGCTCAGAATCAAGATACTCAGCAAAGTTAGTTATGGTTTTTGATGTTTTGTTTGGTAATGGTATTAAGTATGTAATGGTATTTTGGACATGTTATTTTGATGTTTGGTAATGATCTATGATCTTTGGTATGTTAAAACTTTGGTATGTTAAAATTATGGTATTTTGGTATTAGTCTGTTGATGTTAATTTGACAGTTGCAGAATGATTAATGTATGGTATTTTGGTTGATTTTTGTGTTTTGACAATGATTTGTTTGAATTTGGTGTTTTGACAATGATTTGCTTGAATTTGATGTTTTGACAGTGATTTGTTTGAATCCTGGTGTTTGCACATTTTGTTCGCAAGGGTTGACCCATTTCCTGAACAGTATGAGACGTTAGTTTTCAAGGTTTGACTTTTGGTGGTCAATTATACAATTGCATAGGTTTTGGATATACAATCATAGGCTTGATGCATAGTTTGACTATTGGTGCACAGTTTGACTTTTGTTGGTCAACACAATGTTTGCAGTCCAATTTTGATGCACGACTTTTGGTGGTCAACACATTGTTTGCAGTCTTGTTTTGATGCACAGTTTACAGTCATAACAGATATACAGTCCAATTTTGATGCACAGTTTGACTTTAGGTGGTCAACACATTGTTTGCAAAGTTAGTTTGCAGGGTTTGACTTTTGGTGGTCAATTATACAATTGCACAGGTTCTATAAGGTTTTGGCACAAAGACAAACTTTTGTAGTCAAAGTTATATACTTGCAACAACACAAAACATGACATTTAGATACATAAGTCAATTGCATTTCATTCAACAGACAACCAAACCAGGACAATTACATACCATTTGACATTTACAACAGACAACCAAAACAGGTTAATTACATACCAAAACAGGTGAATCACATACCATTCATCCAGTCAGTTACATATCAGTTTGTTACAAAATACATCACAAAGAAAACCCGACCGAAGCATAACAACAATTTCATCCTTTTCAGCTTCTGATCTTTCTTCCTTCCCATCTCTTCGTGATTGTTGATAGATATAAGCAATCCAGGAATAAATTCAGTAGCTCGTTCACACATTGGAGGATCAGCCCAACTAATAAATCCACAGTTCACACCCTACATTTTTTCACCAAATCTTTAGCTACAAAACTTAGGATAATTTAATTCAAAAATAAAAAACTTACAGCCCTAGCACAACAATGGAATTGGCGACCAGGGTTTTTTGATGTCTATGATGTGCGAATCGTTATTGCAGAACCACAGGGGCAAAGAATCATGTTAATTTCTTGATTATTCATCAATGGAGGATTGTAATAGGGTTAGGGTTTTGGTTTGGAAAATGATGTTCAGATTATAGAGAGAGAAGAAGAGGGTCGATGGGATTAAAAAGGGGTTAAATGGACAAATATGCCCCTCATGCGGGGTGCACGTGGGGGGGGGGGGACTTAACTAAGATTCTAACCAACGTTACATTTTTGGACTCAATTAGTTATGTTCGGAAAACTAAAGCGTTCAGGTAGTTAAACATTTTCATTTTGGATTCAAGTAGTTAAAACCACCAAAACACGGAGACGCAAATAGTAATTTACTCTTTTTTTACATAAACCAGTTTCTAACATTTATCAAGAAGAAATTTATAACATTAAACAGATGAATCAATCTTATCTATGGAACACAAGTAAGCGGGGGATCAAGGTAGTTTTTCAACAAGAATTTTCACCTGTTCACCAACCCTATAGTCTTTGGCACATTGGCGGATCGATGTCAACCGCCATGCATGAACTTTTGGTGACCGGTGACCTAAAAAAATTAATTACTTTTTTGTAAGTATAGTAAACAAAAGTGTTAGACATCTAGTCACTTATGTGCATTTACAAACTAAAAATAAGATTCATATTAGACTATGATTCAAAGCTTGCCTCTTCCATTGATAATAGACAGCTTTATATAGTACATAGTATGACTCTAAATATGAATACAACATTAATATGATATAATTACAATACAAAACATATGGCTGAGATCACGGGGCTGAGATTAAGGGCTGCGAATCAGGCCATGATCATGACAGCAGTGATTGTCTATGGTTGTGCTATTATGCCCTGCAGTCGAAGCGAGAGGAGACCAAATGCTGCGACTGGATCTGGAATCATCGAACAGTACTTTCGGAATGCCCTTGGTGAAGATATCTGCAATCTGATGACGAGTGGGAACATGAAGAACATAAATATTGCCACGTTGGACTTGCTCGCGCACAAATAGAATGTGGAGTTCAATGTGTTTGGTTCGTTGGTGTTGAACGGGACTGCCGGAATATATGGCACTAAGGTTATCACAATAGACTAGAGTAGCCCGAGAGAGAGGCTGATGAAGTTCCAAGAGGAGGTTGCGTAGCCAACATATTTCAGCGACAACGTTGGCGAGACCGCGGTATTCGGTTTCGGCACTAGAGTTAGAGATAGTGGACTGACGCATTGAAGACCAAGAAATTAAGTTGTCGCTCAAGTAGACACAATATCATGAGGTGGAGCGGCGTGTATCAGGGCAACCGACCCAGTCCACATCAATGTAAGCAATCAATGATATCAAGTTAGTTGGGCCAAGATGAAGTCCAAAATCTAACGTGCCCTGAATATAGCGAATAATTCGCTTAAGTGCATTCTAATGATCGATCGTCGCAGAATGCATGTGCATGCAGATTTGTTGAACAACATAGGAGATGTCTGGGCGAGTGAACTTCAGATATTGTAAGGCACCTGCAAGACTGCAGTAGGTAGTAGGATCCTCCAATGGAGAACCAGAAATGCTGTTGAGCTTAGATTGAGTATCAACAGGAGTAGCAGTTGGTTTGCAGTGGTCAATACCTGCTCGTTGGATGATGTCTTTGGCATAAGATTGTTGCGAGAGAAACATGTTGTCACCGGTTCGAGTCACCTGAATGCCAAGAAAGTAGGTGAGCGGACCGAGATCTTTCATTGCAAATTCTCCAGCAAGGACAGTCATTGAGTGTTTCTGAAGATTGCATGAGGAAGTTGTCAAAATAATGTCATCAACATTAATCAATAAGTAAGCAACATCTTTCCCATGCTGGTAAATAAAAAACGAGTTGTCAGACTCGCTCTGAGAAAAAACCTGCAAAAGAATAAAGTTAGTGAAACGCTGGGACCAGGCACGAGGTGCGTGCCTGCTTAAGTCCATACTTATTTAGCAGACAAACATGATCTAGATAATCACGATGTCTGAACCCCATAGGTTGATGCAGGTAGACAGTTTCATCTAGGTGCCCATGAAGAAATGCATTGGTGACGTCTAATTGATGGATCGATCACGATTATGAGAGAGCCAGAGAAAGAACCGTACGTATTGTGGTTGGTTTAACCACTGGGCTAAATGTTTCACCACAATCGATGCCCACCCGTTGTTTTCGGCCATCACAGACCAATCACGCTTTGTGCCTTTATAACCTACAATCCGATTTAAACTTATGTTTGAACAACCACGTGCTTCTAATAATATTCATGTCTGATTTCCGAGGAACGAGTTCCCAGGTCTTATTTTTAATTAGTGCACTAAATTAATGATGCATGGCATTGTACCTTTCAGGAGTGGATAGAGCCGTTTGAGGATTTTTTGATATGGGAACTATGGTGGTTGTGTGAAGGTCGAATAACTGACGAGATTTAGAAATTCCATCCATGGAACGCGTTCGCATAGAGTGCGTGATAGTGGGTAGGTGGTCGGGAGTAGGAGAGGTTGGACCCGGATTGGGCTGGTCTGGGTGCGAATTGAGAGGTGGTTGAGTCGGTTGTTTGGCTCATCTAGAGTAGGTGAGAATGAGGTTAACGGGTCTAGGTTGTGATGGTGCAAATGGGCGGTATGTAGGGGGCTAAGAGGAGGAGAGGTAGGTTGGGTGGAGGGCTGGGCTAAAGGGGTGTGGGACGAAGGTGGTGATGGTTGGTGTAAACGTAATGGCGTGGAGTGGAGGATGAGGAGGCTGGATTTGGAGCTGTGGATGCAGTAGTGGTGGGTTGTTGGACATGGTTCTAGTAAAGGGGATGTAGGGACAAGTTAAGAAAGTCATAAGAGGTGGAGTTGGATGGTAGACGAATACTGTAAGGAAAGATAGATTCCTCAAAGTAGATGTGTCGAGACACGAAAATGGTATGAGAAGAGAGGTCAAGGCACTTATATCCTTGATGGTTAGCAGGGTAACCGAGGAAAACACAGGGTTTGGAACGGTTAGCGAGTTTGTGAATGGTTGTGGAGGGTAAAAGTAGGTAACATAGGCAACCGAATACATGCAAGTGAGAGTAGTTAGGGTCACAGTTATAGAGATGGGTGGTAGGTGAAATAAAATGTTGGGATTTGTTAGGAAGGATGTTAAGAAGGTAGGTAGCAACTTCTAAGGCATGATGCTAGAAGTTGATGGGAAGAGATGCTTGAGATAGTAGAGTTTGCACCATATTGTTTATTGTGCGAATTTTTCGTTCTGCTTTCCCATTTTGAGATGAGGTATAGGGGCATGAAAAACTAAAGACCATACCGTTTTTATTGCAAAATTTTTTAAATTGATTATTTGCATACTCACGCCCGTAGTCACATTGGACTTGCTTTATTTTTCTTTCAAATTGGGTTTGAATTAAATTGTAGAAAATTGTGAAGTAGGAGAATACTTGAGATTTATGGCTGAGGGGAAAAGTCCATAAGAAATTGGTGTGGTCATCTAAAAATAGAATTTAATATTTGTGGCCACCCGTACTAAGAATGGGTGATGTCCATCTTGTAATGAATGTTGCACAAAATGATTAAACAACAATCCCAATATCTTGATCATAAAATTTATCCAAAGTCTCACACATAAACCTAGAACTCATCACTCACCTAAAACACCTATGAAATACTATTTTCCTGCTTCACTATCAGTTACTGCCACATGATGACAATTAACTTTCTATGATCATTGACTTTTGACGACGATAAACCTTAACAATGGTTTGGTCCAAATAAAGTATAAGGGTAAATTGTCAAAATCGTCCCAGTGGTTTAGTCTATATTGCCACTTTGGTACAAACTTTTGGTTTTTTGTCATAATCTTACAATGGTTTCACATATCTATCATTCCGGTCCCTTGCACTAACTCCATCCAGTTAGTACTAGTTAAGTCGGGGGTAATTTCATCCATTCACCTTTTAAAGTTTTGTTTGCTGTGATCGTCTCTCCCTCAATTATTAAAAATTCACAGATATATAATCGTACCACCACTAAAACCCCACCCTTCACCTCACTCCAACCCCACCATAAACATATTAGTGCTGGCGGATTGATATGTGGCAATTAGTACTAGGGTCTGTGGGTCAATAATGAATAGTTAGGGGGTTGTGTGTAGAAAGTTAGTTGTTGTATTAGTGTTATAAAAGAGTACTAACTCATGTGAATAGGCAGTGATTGATTTTGAGAATTTATCTCCCTCTTCTCTATGTTTCTTTCTCCTTTCTCTATCTTTTAGTCTTAGTTCTTGATTACCAAATTCAACCATATCAATTGTATCAGAGCTATACCTCCTCTTGACCTGGGGTTAGGGAAACAAAAAATAAAAAAAACCTCACAAACAATCATTAGTAAGCAATCATCACTGCGGGTGTGAGATCAGTCGGTCCTCAGTCACTCATACCTTCCTCTATTGGTCATTCACCATCGAATCACCACCGTAAACCACCGCCAATCTTTCCATTTCACCACCATAAACCACCTTATCACCATTCTTTCAACCAAACTTACGAGAATTCCATTGGAATTCAACCTATCTCACTGACAATCAATCATTAGCAATCAACTACAACAATGGCAACAAGAAATCATGCAGAACTAGAGAACGAAAATATAATTAAGAAGATGCTTGATGATCAGACAACTATACTTTCAAGATTAGATGATTGTAGGAAGAAGATGGATCAAGAATTCAGCAATATTGAGTCAACATTGATCAAATTAATAAACAAAATGGCGGAGTTGAATGGGAGTTCAACTTTCGAAAACAAGATCGCAGAAGAATCAATGAATCAATGAATCAACCGAACCAGGAAGTCACAGCAACAAACGAATTCATACGCTTCTTGAAGAAGGATTTCCCATGTTTCTTTGAAGGTGACTTGGAAGAATGGATGCAACATTGTGATCGGTTGTTCTTTCTTGAAGGAACACCAGAAAACATCAAACGAAGGTGGGTAATTGTATGTCTTAAAGGTGATGCTTTGGAATGCATGAAAGTTTCTTGAGAAATAATGATGATATAACAGATGAGTTGCATTGGATGGATTATTTGAGAATGGTATTTAAAGATTTTGAGTCTGCACCTAAGGTGTTTGATGAAAAGCCTAATGTGATTCAGGAAGCAATTGAGGGTAATTCAAAAGAAATGAGTTACAATGAAATTGATCAGGTTAGTCATGGGGCAATTCAAGGAAGATAACTAGATTTTAAAAAGAAGAAGCTACCAAAGAGTGATTTGCAAGAATCAGTAAATGGAACTGATGATGTACAGAATCAGGATATGAAATCAAAATAGTTGAGATAAATGTGATAAAGGTTGAAGATTCAAAGGAAAATGAAAACAATGACAAAGATATGCAGATTCATATTGATCTTTGTTATGAGATACATGAAAAAGAAGTTGCAACAAATTGGATTAAAACACATGAAGTGAATAAGATGAAACAAGAATTGGTTCTTCTTTATGAAATGGGTCGGAGTGATTATCAAGAAGAATTGGGTAAGCATTTATTAGATATATTTGAAAATATTCTTTTATTATAAATGGAAGTATAATGAATGATTCTATAGAAGTTGTAAAGAGCACACTTAATGATACAAAAATTGGTGTTCAGTTTCATGAAAATCTAGGGCAGATGCTCTCAAAGCTACATGATTTTAAGGAAAAATATGTGGGATACAAATGGGTATATAAGCTTCTTACAAGTGCCTTAGTATTTTGTTGGAAGAAAGTACGAACTAAAATAAACGACAAGATGAATCAGGTAACAATAGCCATCAATAAATCAATAGCAGTAGCTAAAAAGCAATGGCTGAATTTAAATGATTTTGACTGCTATTCAAGTTCTGGAGCTGCAACTACGAAAATCTTTCAAATGTATCAATGTCCTGAGGAGTATCAGTTGTTGTCTCTAATACATATCAACTGGCCTCTAGATTCGATCTGCAAGGTTGGGGCAGCAGTGTGGTTTAGTGATCTCCATATGGTGCTAGATAAAATGTTTAAAAGGTTTAGAAGTGAAGTGAATAAGTTCGAATTGATGAAGGTTGAAAAACATGGGTTGATGGGGTGTTGGTTAAAGGCATTGATGAAGGATGAAAAAGCCTTTTTGCGAGTTATGTACAGTGTTTCTAGTTGGAATATTATTTTGGCTAATGGAACTTGGCAGCCTGTTGGTTCAAAGAATACAACTTATTCCAGATTGTTCAATGGCAATTACTTAACTGTTAGTTCCAAATCTTATGTTTTGTTGTGCTTATCTGGATTGGGTGTCCTCAATATGCTGGTGTCTTTGAGTATAACTGTTAGCACGACAAAATTGTTGTTGAAAGATTAAGGCATCAAGTGTGTTATGATTAAATCTAGCATGAATGACCAAGTTTTAAAGAATAAGTGGGGCAATGGAGTTGCAGTCCAGGTTCTATGTCAAAAGATATTGATCAAGATTCAAAAGCTACAAAGTGCATGTGTTGAAACTTGTAGCAGGACCTCACATGATCATCATTCCATTATCAATGGATTTACATATCCAATTGCTACACTACTATGGATAAACAGGTGGTTAAAAGAAATAATGACCATGAAGCTTTTAATTAACTTGAAGAATACTTTCTCAAAACAAATTGCCAAAATGCACACTGATTTGGAGAGAGGGTTTGAATTCTTCCTGTTTAATTTTGACAGTTTTGATTAGATTTTTTTTATTTTTGTTTTCCGTATTTTGATTTTTTGGGACAAAAATCCTATAAGGGGAGAGTATTGATATGTGGCATTTAGTATTGACCCCCTCTGTGGGTCAATAATTAATAGTTAGGGGGTCGTGTGTGTAGAAAGTTAGTTATTTTATTACTATTATAAAAGAGTACCAACTCATGTGAATAGGCAGCGATTGATTTTTAGAATTTATCTCCATCTTCTTTGTGTTTCTTTCTCCTTTCTCTATCTTTCACTCTTAGTTTTAGGTTACCAAATTGAACCATATCACATGTTCTCATCTGAAAATTTAAACGAGTCATTAAACTCATCATTTAGAAACTTCACTATAGAACCAGATACAATTGACTGCAAGCCTATTGAAACGATGGATTATTTTCTATGTCATCGGATATTCTCTCATCTTGTGGGTCTTTTACAACCCATGACTGTGACAGCACTAATGAAGATTATGCATCTTGCTATGGAACTGGTGTGCTTCTCTTTTACATAATTAAAAAGCATTTACTTTGTTCTTTAGTTGATTTTCTTTCCATCCTTGTTTTGAAAAACCATTAAATCGGTGTTTAAATACTTTAGCGAAATCATGTGGCTATAAATCCAAATTACTGATTGTCAGAATATGAATTCAAATTCCTATTAGGCTAAATTTTAATCAAGGAAATTTCAACAGGATTAGCTAAATACGACGCGGTTGAAAGTGATGTCACTGTCGAAGGTGGAAAACTTTCTTCGAGGGAGATGGGGTGGTGGTGGTGGTGAAAGGCGGAGATGTGTAATTATTGGGTTAGAGTGGAGAGGATGAAATGGGTGAGATAGGGGGTGGGACCCACTTAAGTTTTTAAATATTATTTATATTTTTTTTTTAATTTTGGAGGATGGGCGATTTCGGCAATTAAAACTTTAAAACGTGAATGGACGAAACTACCCCTAGCTTATCTGGCACTAACGGGATGGAGTTAGCGTCAGGGACGAAAATGACAAATAATTGAAACCATTGTACGATTATGGCTAAAAAGCCAAAAGTTTGTACCAAAGTAGAATTTTAGATCAAATAGGGACGATTTTGACAATTTACTTAAAGTATAAACAAGTATTGAAGTAACTTTTAATTATTTATCTACACAAAACACAACACAAAAAGCTAGCTTTTAACACAATATATAAAACCATGAAACAATTAAACAATACTCAAAGATCCAAACACTTAGATCAAAATTTTAATTCAATTTGTTAATGAAATTCTGTAACTTTTTAAAATAATATTTAACAAATCAAGATTCAAATATTGAATTGTACTTCATCAAAAAAAATCAAAATAAACAATAAAAATCCAATTTTTAGTTCAAATTGTCCATCAAATTATGTGATTTAACTAGTTTTATCCCCCGCGCTTCGCAGCGGGATTTAGTTCTAACGCGATTGGGAGACTAAAAATCCTTACAAATACAATCAATTGACAGATGTTACAAAAGTATAACCTGTGACACAAAGAAATTAACATTACAAGCGTCATTACAGAGCGTTAGACCTATAGGTCTAACCTATAAACCCTGTGTTCATTGCTGCTTCTGCAAAGCATAGCTGTAAACAGGTGACGAATGTTGCTAGTTACCGGGCATGAGTCATATGCATACGAATAAGTGAATTCATTTTTTTTTGTGTGGCAACTGAGATGTTTGATGTTTCAAAATAACTTGTAGCATAGTAAGTCTATTGGCAATATAATCTAAAAGTATTCACAACTCAAAACCTTGTCCAATTGTTTGATCGTATCGCATTCTATACATTGGGTCCATATAAAATTAATATAAGAGAAACCTACTCCCTCCTTGAAGAATATTGGTAATCATTAACCCAGTTAACTAAATCAGCTCAATTTTGAAATAATTCTAAAATCGCGGACCCGCATTGAAGCTAGCGAAAAGACATACCGAATAAATACGCTTCAAAACCCTTCACCCGTCGCCTAACCTTAGATGGTGTATGTCTATGAGAAATGTTGTTATGAGTTTGTAACTGTTTCGTAAGGTTGTGGCTTCAGTTGATTCTAGGTAAAGGTACGTGTATGTTGCCATTGTTGACTTCAGCTGAAGCCTATCTTCATAGCAACATAAACACATCCGAAACGATGAATAAAAGTTACGGCAGAAATGTACATAGTAACTTTACAACTTAAAGCTAGAAAACTTATATCACCGTACGGATAATCATACTTCATCCGAATATGTGTTAAATTTCATTTCAATCTACTATCTTCTAATTCAAGAGCCTAGAAGTCAACAACGATAAAGAATTGCTTTAGTTGTACCAATCTTCAGGGTGCAAACAAAATGAAACGGGTCAAGGAATATTTATCCAATTGGTATTGTAACAGGTTATTAATGAAACTGGCGGAAGAATTGAATTATTTGATTGTAGCAAATCACTTTAGTTAGAATTCATGAAGTGGTGTGATGGAAAGTGAATAAAAAGATTAGACGGTTCAGAGAAATCATATACTGTACAAATAGAATTAATGCATATTAACAACTAAAGGAAGATACAGAAAGCTAACGATAATATGTTTATGTGTTATTATTCCAAATGAGATACAAACACACACACATATATATACACAGCTCTGACCGACTCAACTACCAAACCTACAATATCCAGTAATAACCGTTGGTCACCGGATCAACCGGTAAGTCACACCGAATATACTCTAATAACAACATTTGGCAGCTAGTACACTTAGAAACTTAATAGCAAGATAAAGAAGTTCACTAACTCTTACAAAAAATTGTCTCAATTATACACATTAAGGCGAAGTCTGCTCAAATAGAGCAAAAAGCAACAATAACCTCAAAGACTTAAGTAAAAGGCTGAGAAACATAAAATTATCTACATACAAAGCGATTGCCATTGTGACCATCTCGGTTGTAATCTCAGACTCCTTAGCTCAAATAGACACAAAAGCACCTAAACGACCGGTTGCCACGTTGAAACGAATTCATATGCATGACCATCTCGGCTAAGTCTCATCTCTCAAGAAAGAGGACAAAAGACGCCTAGGTGTTTCAAGGTAACCTTAAGCAATGAAATCCATTATCATAGCATATCCTCTTTAAAAATTACCACTAAATTTGAAATCAAGAAAATGAACAGCGCAAATCATAACACACAGATGGATGATGTGCCAGAAATCAAAAGATTAGAAACATAAAATGAAAATTAAAGATTTAAACTCACCAAGGACAATGAATGCAGGACCAACGGTAGTACGGTCGAAATGCCATCGGAAGAGTGAAGTTGTAAAGAGCAAAAAGAGTGAACGACAAAAGGGCTGGGTGTGTGGCAAAGCAAAAAACAACCAAAATCGGGGCCGATTCGGGTTGATTGGTCGTCGTCAGTGGCTACACCGTGTTTTTGCTCGCCATCAAAGAATAGCATCATCGTTTCCCTCTCTGTCAATTCTCATAACATCTATTCGTGAGGCAAAAGGGTGCCTATAAATCTTGTCAACACCCGCAACCCAACTGATTCACAAAACCCAACAACGTTAGCTATAAAATTCAAACCACCGTCGACACTCGACGGGTAAAAGACCCAACAGGTGGTAAACCAAATCAGAATAGGTTTGACTTACCAAGGTCGTCGAAGGTAGAATGGTGATGAAGAAGAATTTGTGGTGAAGAGTGACATTGGGTGGTGTAAACCTTGAAGGATATGGTTTGATCGTTGATGAAGACAGAGCTTTTTAGAGAGAGAAGAAGGGAGAAGAAAAAAGAAGAGAGAAGATAGAGGGTAACCGGAAGGTGTACGTTGGGGTTACCTGATAACTGGAACTATTGTTAAGACCGGACAGGTTTTAATTATATATAGAATTTCTTGTACATAAATAACACAAAACCACTTGCTCCGCCTTTACCTTCACAGCTGCAACCGCTTTCTCTCTGTCTCTCATCTTTCTCTCTCTAGAAAACTTAATCTTGATTAGATGAGTTTTATTATCCCTAACAAAGTTTTATTATCTCTCTAGAAAACTTAATTACCTATCAAGACCTGGTCATACGATTTCTAGAAGTTTTATTGTATTTTCAGTAAAAAAAACAACAATTTGACATTTAAATTTTATTGGTAGCAATGGAAGACAGCTGCACATGGAGTCTTATCCATTATTGTACTGGAAGTTTACTCTTGTCCACACAAATTTAATCAACTTATGCTTCATCTTCATTTCTCACTACTTCAACCATTTTTTTATCTGAAATCAAAACCAACCAAAAACAAACTGTCTTTCCATTATCAAACTTCCAATGGCTGTTGCTGAACTCTTTATTGGAGCATTCATCACTGTGTTGCTTGAGAAGCTGGCCTCTGCTGACTTGATCAAGTTGGCTAAGTCTGCAGGAATCTCTTCCGAGCTAAACAAATGGAGAAACAACTTGACCCTGATCCAACTTGTGCTTGCCGATGCAGAAAAGAAGCACATAACAGATGAACGTGTTCTGTTTTGGCTAAACAAACTCCAACATCTGGCTTATGAAATAGATGATGTGCTCGATGATTTGGCCACTGAAGCTATGCAGAACCAGATGCAGCAAGAATCTTCTAGCAGTACCAGCAAGAGGAGTAAGGTATTAAAGTTCATTCCAACCAAATTTCATGCTCTTAAGTACAGTCATAAGATGAAATCTAGGCTAGATGAGATCACAGCCAAATTAAGTGTTCTTGATGAGGAGAAAAAACTTTTGGGTTTGAATGATAATGTTGAAAGATCACATAGACCAAGTAGACGGTTGGAGGAGACTTCGCTAGTTGATGAATCCAAAATCATAGGCCGGGAATGTGATAAAGAGGCATTGTTAGGGAAGTTGTTGGGAAGTGAATCTTCAAGCAGCCATACCCAAAACGTCAGCGTCATGTCCATAGTTGGTCTTGGTGGGATCGGCAAAACCACCCTTGCCCGACTTTTGTACAATGACAAGAAAGTCAAGGGTCACTTTGAACTGATGTCATGGGTCTGTATTTCTGATGAGTTTGACGTTTTTACAATTAGCAAAGCCATTTTTAAAGATGTTGGCGGGAACGACCAAAAATTTGAAACTCTAAATCAGCTTCAACAGGCCCTTGCAGAAAAACTTTCAAAGAAAAGGTTCCTGCTTGTTTTGGATGATGTTTGGAATGAAAACTACACCAAGTGGGAACTCCTTCAACTCCCTTTCAACGTAGGGGCTACTGGAAGTAAAATTCTTGTAACGACACGGAAGACCAAGGTTGAAGCTGTGATAGACTCTGTTGATTCTTACCCCCTCGAGCTTTTGTCACACGAAGAAGCTCTATCTTTGTTTGCTCAGAATGCATCAGGAAAGCAAAACTTTGATGTGAATCAAATACTAAAACTACATGGGGAAGATATCGTCAAGAGATGTGGTAGATTGCCTTTGGCTTTAAGAACACTTGGGAGGGTATTTAGAACAAAATCCGATCATGAAGAATGGGAGGAGCTCTTGAATAGTGAAATATGGAATTCACATAATGGAGGTGAAATATGGGTTCCACCCATAACTTCATTGATGAAAAATTGGCCAGAAAATTGGGGTATAAACTGATAAAGATTACTGGAATGAAAGTATCAGTGGCCAATGGAGAAGTTATTGAATGTGTACAAATGTGTCCTGATTTTCAATGGTCTATGCAAGGCTTATGGTATAAAGCTGATGTGTTAGTGGTACCATTACAGAACTATGATATGGTTCTTGGTATCCAATGGTTGATGACCTTAGGGGATATCAACTGTAATTTTAAAAGCCTGACCATGAAGTACAAAATAAATGATAATTGGCATGAGTTAAAAGGGTATGCAACCAATGGA
This sequence comes from Ambrosia artemisiifolia, assembly GCA_032199755.1. Taxonomy (NCBI): domain Eukaryota; kingdom Viridiplantae; phylum Streptophyta; class Magnoliopsida; order Asterales; family Asteraceae; genus Ambrosia; species Ambrosia artemisiifolia. Next base: position 38,148,004 of record CM063528.1, on the reverse strand, counting down.
GTTAAATTGTGTTCAGCTGAAAATATGGGTCAACTTTTGCAGCAAGACCATGAGATTGTTGCAGCTCAGTTATTGAGTTTGCAAGTAAGTGAAAGGATGAACAATTTCAACACTCAACTGTTGTGATGAAAACAAATGAAGATGAACAGGTTAATGAAGCCATAGAAAGCCTGTTACTCAAATATGATGATGTGTTTCAAACACCTAAAGGCCTACCCCCAATAAGAAGTTGTGATCACAAAATTTCTTTACAAGATGAGAAATTAGTGATTAATGAGAAGCCTTATAGATACCATGCAGTTCAGAAAAATGTAATCAAGCAATCAGTAAAAGAGATATAGTCATCAAGGCTAGTTCTAGTCCCTTTGCCTCACCTGTGGTCCTAGTTAAAAAGAAAGATGGGAGTTGGAGACTCTGTATAGATTACAGAAAGCTCAATAATGCTACTGTAAAGAACAGATATCCAATCCCTTTAGTTGAGGAACAATTTGAAGAACTGCAAGGCTCATGCATATTCTCTAAGGTTGATCTCAGATCAGGCTATCATCAAGTCAGGATGCATGAGAATGATATTGCCAAAACAGCATTCAGAACTCATCTGGGTCACTTTGAGTTCCTTGTGATGCCATTTGGCCTCACTAATGCCCGTGCAACATTCCGGTCTTTGATGAATTCAATCTTTCAACAGCATCTAAGGAAATTCATTCTGGTTTTCTTTGATGACATACTCATCTACAACAGTTCTTTAGAAGATCATTTGATGCACCTTGAGGTAACTCTTGAACTTTTTCAGCAACATCAGTTATTTGAAAAGAAGTCTAAGTGTAGTTTTGGGGGTAAAACTGTGGAATACTTGGGTCATCTAATCTCTAAAGAAGGGGTAGCCACATATCCTAAAAAAATTGAAGCTATTGTTAAGTGGCCTGTAGCAACGAATGTAAAACAGTTAAGGGGGTTCCTTAGGTTAGCTTGTTACTACAGGATATTTGTTAAGTCCTTTGGAGTTTTAGCTAGACCCCTAACTGATTTACTAAGAAAAGATGCCTTTAAATGGACAGACAACACCACTTTAGCCTTTGAAAACTTAAAACAAGCTCTCAGTTCACCTCCTGTTCTAGCCCTACCAAACCTTTCTTTACCCTTTATCCTTGAAATTGATGCTTCTGCCATGGGCATAGGAGCAGTTTTGATACAAAACTCCCACCCAATAGCCTTCATTAGTAAAGCCCTGTCACCTAAACAACAAACCTTATCTGTCTATGAAAAGGAACTCATGGCTATAATGTTTGCAGTCAAGTACTGGAAACACTATCTGTCTCACCAAAAATTCCTCATTAGAACTGATCAAAAGAGCTTGAAATTTCTATTGGAACATAAAGTAAATACCCCTCTTCAACATGTTTGGCTTTCAAAAATGATGGGACTAGATTATGAGATAGTTTACAAGAAAGGAAGTGATAATTTGGTGGCTAATGCCTTATCAAGAGTTCATGGTCCCACCGTGTTACCTCTCACACTTTCCACCTTTGATCCAACCCTCTTGAATAGAATAAAAAACTCTTGGCAAGTTGATGATAAGCTGTTGAAAATTTTGACCCAATTGAAGGAGGGCAAAATGGTCAAAAATTTTAATTGGGATGGTGAACTACTGACTAAGAAAAACAGATTGGTTGTGGGTCATGATTTAACTTTGAGGCATGACATTATGCACTTGTGTCATAACACTCCTAGTTTTGGCCATTCAGCAGTTCATGTGACTCTCCAAAGACTTAAACAGTTTTTTGTGTGGAAAGGAGCTACCAAGAATGTGAGACAATACATCAGAAGTTGTGATGTTTGTCAAAGGGGGAAATATGAACCTGTAGCCACTCCAGGCCTGTTACAACCCTTACCAACACCTACCCACATCTTCACTGACATTACTATGGATTTTATTAGTGGGCTCCCTAAATCTGGTGGTAAAGACTCCATTTTTGTTGTGGTAGACAGGTTAACAATGTTTGCCCACTTTATACCCCTGTCACATCCTTTCTCTGCTACTGTGGTGGCTCAAGCTTTCCTAGATAATGTCTTCAAATTGCATGGTTGGCCTCTTACAATTGTCTCTGATAGGGATCCAATCTTCCTAAGTAATTTCTGGAAGGAATTTACAAGATTGCAGGGTGTTTCATTGGCAATGTCCACTGCCTACCATCCTCAATCTGATGGTCAGACTGAAGTAGTGAACAGATGTCTGGAAACCTATCTCAGGTGTATGTGTATGGAGAAGCCTAGAGACTGGAACAAGTGGTTATCCCTTGCAGAATGGTGGTACAATTCCAGTTACCATACTACCATCAAGATGTCACCTTTTGAGGCCGTCTTTGGTTATCCACCACCAATCTTCATTCCTTATATTCCAGGTGACACTAAAGTGGCTGCAGTGGATGAACTCTACAGAGATAGGGAGGATATGATTCATATCCTTAAAAACTCTTTACAGAATGCAAGTAACAAGATGAAACAGCAAGCAGATCAGCACAGAACTGAGAGAGTTTTTGAAGTGGGCTCTTGGGCATTTGTTAAACTACATCCCTACTGCCAAAATACCCTTAGACCCACTAAACACTCCAAACTTTCCCCTAAATTCTATGGCCCCTTCCTAATTGTGGAAAAGATAGGGACAGTTGCATACAAGCTTGATCTTCCTGAATATGCCCTATACACCCTACATTCCATGTTTCTTTACTTAAGAAAGCCCCTGGCCCACCCACAACTATTATTCCCTTGCCCAAAGAGCCCAGATTTCAGTATGAACATGCTGCTGTCATAGATAAGAGATGGATCAAAAAGGGTAATAAAGGAGTTGTTCAAGTGTTGGTTCATTGGACTGGGTTATCTCATGCTACATGGGAGGACCTTTCTGATTTCAAGTTGAGATTTCCTTCGTTTGTTCATGAGTCTTGAGGACAAGACTATTCTTTCAAAGGGGGAAGTATTGATACGATAGTTATAAGTTAAAGGACTGTTTGTGTAATAGAATAATAGTTAGAGGACCAAAGTTGTAATTGTGTGATAGTGTAACTGAATACCTGCCTATAATAATGGCGGGAAGTAACAAAAATAACTACCGTTTGATTGTGAAGCTTCTCTCTGTTCTGTCTCTATCAAACCCAAACCCCCAAAACGACAAAACCGAATAGAAAACAAAATTGATACAAATCTGTTGACTGACACTGTGTATTACATTTGCATGCCACCTGTTTGATGATATGTCTGACGGAAAACTACTCTCTACTTTTGTCATTATACCGGCAAATTGGGATTTTTTTCTTTTTCTTTAAATTAAATAAGTATGTGAGATTCTTATATTTTGCGTCCAAAAATTGGGCCAAGGGCTTGATTTTTTATTGAAAAGAAAAATGAGTAGTTAATGTATCAATTTGCTTAACAGATCGACCGGTCCAGGCCTGAATTGAGTAAGTGCACATTGAGTTATATTATGATAATGAAATCAAGTAACGTTCATGACTCGTGTTTTATCATCAGCCATTATTCTGTTTTAGAGATCATCTTCTTAAACATGTATGTGTTTGTCTATGTGGCTGCAGATTTGACTCCATAGCAAATGGTAAACATTGAAAAATTGGGCCAAGCTCATGACTTTCTATTGAAGAAGGAAATAAATGATTCGTCACTTACATTTCCATACCAATTGGTAAACATGGAAATAGATTGATAAATATAGTTCTTGAGTTTGTGTATTAATGGTAATAAAGCCTCTCACTTTTTAAACTATCTTGTATTGCAAGCTAGGATGAGATTATGCATGTGTGCTTTTTTTAAACTTCAATAGAAGCATATTTTGCAGATTTGTGCTTGCGACCCTGTCGTTAATAACCCTATCCGCGTGGTTGCAATACGATTGGAGAAACAGGTGATTAGCATTTTTAATGATTAATAATACTTAGGCTTAGCAATGATGTTAATGGTGAAAAACACTATGTGCAGCAGCTACAACACAATTAAATGAGTTACAAGATGGATTGGATTCTCTTGCATGGTTAAACTCTTGAGACCTTTAGAGAAAAGTCAATCCAAAACACATATTGGTCAACGGGCATGATATGGCTTTAATGTAGTTTGTTGGTATAATGCTATTGCAATTACAACATCATTTGTGTACAACTATTCTAATATTAATAACTTGCTAGGGTATTATTGGGATAAACTTGAATGTGTTACAACATTGCTCTTAATAGGTAAATGTTAAAACTTTTAGCATCTACATTTGTTAAACTGATTGATGTTATCCAACTTTTTGCTCCTTCAATTTTGTTATTTAAAGTATAATGGTAAAAAGGGCAGTGTTCTAAAAAAATGCATGTAAAAGAGAAAATATATGTTATTTTAATACTCTGGCTTTAAAACCACTAGTGGGAATGCCCGCGCGTTGCGGCGGGTGTCCCAACTGATATCAGAATCAATTATGATGTCCATTACAAAGCACCACCCATTCCAGGGTTCTAACAAAACAAAATGAGACAATATGCATTGGGATGAATAGAGATTGTATGAAACCTTTTTCTTTTAGTTGATTTCCATCTTGTTGGTCTCGTTAGCGTCAAGACCTCGTTCTAACAATTTATTCACCCCTATGACTAAACAGTGTTGTCACAGAGGTGAATGAGGCATGGATTGACGTGTGGGGGAGGAAGGAATTCCTCTGCAAGGCCCAAAAATCCAAGGGGTGGTGGTGGCGGCGTGGAGGAGGGTTAGTGTTTCCAACGGATAGGTTATCATATACGAATTGCTAGCCGTCACGTCACCACGAAAAAGAGCCCCACGCTAGTGGGAATCTCCATCCTTTGGCCCACGCCAAGGAGACATCAGGTAAAGGGTGGTGTCAATGGCGTGGAGCGGCTTCACCCCACCCTTTCACGCCCCCACACCGTGTAGTCTGGCAAAGCACAAACTCAAGGGCAAGTCGCGTTTGTTTTTTATGTTTTAGATTTTTTGTACCAATTTCAAACATTCCATGTCTTTTTAATGTGTATTTTTGATGAATATAATGATGAAATTAGTTAGTATTTTATTTTTTATAAGATATATAATTTATATACATTTTTTTAGTGCTTTCTCGGGCTTACGCCTCATGAGACGAATGGAAAACGTCTTGAGGCTCGTTTCTGTTCTTTTTAAACTTTGGAAATAACATTAAAAATTGACTCTAAAAGAAATATGTGGAAAATATAATTCCAATAAAATAGGAGGGATAGGCCAAAACCTCCCACCATCATCAATTACATACGGATATTCCGCCCAAGAGATAAATTCATGCGCTTGTGAGTGTACCATACCAGGATATATCACCAAGGCGCTGCTGTTTGCCTAAAACAACAAAACCAGACCATAATTTGTTACCGTTTTATGTAACCTTAATCTATATTGAATATTTTGTTGGATCCGTTTTATGTAACCTTGTCTTCGCCGTCTTGGCACCTGTCAGTTTAGTGTCACGAACTTGTTTTGCATTTTTTAATTCTTCAACTTGATATGATTATTAGCTACAAAATTAGCTGATTATGGGACAAAATCTGGATAATCTGCAGCAACTGAAACTTTCGGCAGATTGTTTCTACCAAAAGGCCACCATTTAAATTGAGTGTCTCCTAGAAACGATTCTTTTATCATAATCTGCATAAACGGATGTAATCGATTCTTTATATAAGTCATGTAACATGTAATTTTTGTATTATGTTGTTTTATTTATATACTTTGGAAGTCCTTGCAATCTAAGATCTCATTCCGTTGCTAGTGACTCCATATGACGTAGAGCCATCAATGCCTTCAGAATGACAGAAACGCACCATGAGGGACCTAAAAAAAACAACCATATTTGAAAATTAAGCACAATAATGTGCCACCAAAAATCATATTACATAGTTTGACTCATAACTTTTGAAAGGAAAAAAATATACTTGGTTTGACTCGCTTTCCTTTTTTGTGTAGATAATTTCGACGCCAATGTGTTATATAAAGTGTCAGCTGCTTAAATAATGGTCCTGCAAAAGGCATGATCATCAATTTATATTGACAGAAATCCCCATTTTGCTAGTTAAAATTATACCCAACCGAAGGCAGGGTATTTTATTGTCAAAAGGACGGCATTTTTTTTTATATCCATCCCCAACCGAAGACGAATCTAACCCATCTGATCCTACTCCCCTGTAGTTTGCTTTAAACCCCTTTCAACAGTAACCTGTGGGTAATCCATATTTTAAAAGAGCTTTGAAATGATGAAAAACCAAATGCAATTATGACTTTGTCGCAATTTGTAAAGCTTACCTTGGCGTTTTGTTGAGCACCTGTCTGTAACGCTTTAATAAGATGTTTAACATCTGCAAACCTGTAAAGTGCAGAAAAAAAAGAAAACGGCCAGCCCCTAAAAAGTTACTTTTTGCTTGCTGTGCACTCTCCAGCTCATTAACCACTTTGGTCCTGCAAAGCAAATCACAAAGAATAAATAAACGAATGTTCCATAAACTTAAATCACATAATGCGACCGTTAACCATGCGCAAAGCTTTTGCAGGGTTGATAAACCATGGTTTGGTTTATGTGACCATCAAAAGAAGTGGTTTAAGCCAAGCAGTCGACCCCAAGCCACCGGCAAATAAGACGCATGACGCCCAATTTGAATGTCGCGTAGGTGAATTCAAGAGATGTACAGGCTCAACTTGAGAGCACCGATTCAACCACTATTGATAAAAATATGCTTTATGAATTAGAATAATTGATGTATAAATTATCTATCATTTGAATATTATCGTCTTAATCCCAGATGCCGGCTTGCTCGTGGAAATGCCGGTTGAGGAGGCTTTCTGCTAAAAGTTTTGGAGATCACTTCATGTACTCGCTACCTGAAGTAAAATGCATCATAAGAAATCTTGAGATGAACAACAACAATAACATATAACATATTGTTTAAAAAAATGCAAGAAACTTACACATAACTACCAACATAAAACAATAACTTCCCGTGCAGATTCACACATATATAATAAAATCAAACATTTCAAAATATTCAAACACAATTCAACATCTTGGGGCAATAAACAAGATCAATGGCAATACAGATCTAAAGAATCAAAAAACTAACAAACACAAAGAATCTTCTAATTAATAGTCTATATTATAATATTCCAGATCTGAAAAAAAAAAGATAAAGAAAACTCTTACTTGCTGGATAACCATGGAAACCATCAAATCACCAACAAAGATTGAATCTTTTCACAATCAAACCATACCCCACAAGCTCAATTTCAATCATCCGAGTGAATCCATGTCGAGGTCAGCATCGGAAGCATTGGGTGATTCTTAGCTTTGAAGGCAAGACAGTTCATGTGTACCTTCAATCGAATGTTATAGGAGGAGGAGTTGAATTTAGCAATCAATCTCATTGAAGTCGATCATTAGGGTTACGGAACTTGAAGGGACATGCGTTAATGATCTGGATCGATGAAGAACAACTGAAAAAGGGAAGAGGGTTGTATTAGTGAAGAGGGTTGTATTAGTGACTTATACATGTGCCATCAAATATTGTACATGGGGGCATAATAGGAAGAAAATGGTAAAAGTTAGGGATTTATGCTTGTGCCTCTTGATATGCCATCTTAAAATGGTTGTGAAATTACTATCCTAGCCATCTCTCTTCCTTAATAAGATAACATAGATTACCCATGCCAAGTTTTTCTATAGACTTTCACCAACCAGTTCATCCGTTGTGCATAGTTCTTTGCTTTGTAGTCTATGGGGTGTGATTGATTGTTTATTTTTTAAAGTGAGATGGATGTCTTACCCATAAAAGTTGGTCTTGGTTTTTAATGATTTAACTTTATCCTTAACGAAACATAACTTTTATTAAAGTAAGAAAAGATAAACGATGAAAAGGCCTTGTTTTAGTTGTTTGTATGTCATTGCTATATGTCTTTTTATTTAGGAAAAGTAAAAATTTTTAAATAAAAATAAGGTTGTAAAAGCTCTCTGTCATACGATTTGTAGAAGTTTTATTGTATATTCAGTAAAACAACAAAATTGGCATTAAAGTTAATTATTTGTAGCAATGGAAGACAGCACATGGAGCCTTATCTAATAATGTACAAGAACTTTTCTCATCCACACAAATTTAATCATTTAACTCCTTTGCATCATCTTCACTTCTCACTCCAACTATTTTCAATCTGAAATCAATCAAGAATCATTCTGTCTTTCCATTTTCAAATATCCAATGGCTGAACTCTTTCTTGAAGCATTTGTCACTGCGTTGTTTGAGAAGCTGATCTCTGGTGACATGATCCGGCTGGCTAAATCTGCAGGAATCTCTTCTGAGCTCAAGAACCTGGAGAGCAACTTGACCCTGATCCGAGCCGTGCTTGCTGATGCAGCTGAGAAACAAATAAGAGACAAATCAGTTCAAGTGTGGTTGAACCAACTCCAGCATTTGACTTATGAAATAGATGATGTGCTTGATGATTTGCAAACAGAAGCCATGCGGAGCCAATTAAAATCTGAAGCTAGCACCAGTAAGGTAATAAAGTATATTCCAACCAAATTTCATGCTCTTAAGTATGGTTATAAGATGAGTTCTAAGTTAGATGAGATCACAGACAAATTGTCCAAACTTGTTGAGCAGAAAAAACTTTTGGGTTTGAATGATAATGTTGAAAGGTCAAATAGAGCTAGTAGACGGTTGGAGGAAACTTCATTGGTTAGTGACTCCATAATTGTAGGCCGAGAAGGTGATAAAGAGGCATTGTTAGGGATGTTGCTAGAATCTTCGAATAGTAAAAATGTAAACGTCGTGTCCATTGTTGGTCTTGGTGGGATTGGCAAAAGCACTCTTGCCCAACTTTTGTACAATGATAAGAGAGTGAAGAATCATTTTGAGCCCATGTCATGGGTTTGTGTTTCAGATGAGTTTGATGTATTTACGGTTAGCAAAGCCATTTATAAAGATGTTGGTGGCGGCGATGAAAAATTTGAAAATCTAAACCAGCTTCAAGTTGCCCTTACAGAAAAACTTATAAAGAAAAGGTTCCTACTTGTCTTAGATGATGTATGGGACGAAAATAATAGCAAGTGGGAACTCCTAAAACGCCCTTTTACTGTAGGGGCTCTTGGAAGTAAAGTTCTAGTGACAACACGGAACGCCAAGGTTGCATTGGTGATGGACTCTGTTCAAACGCACCATCTCGATATTTTGTCAAATGAAGAAGCTTTGTCTTTATTTGCTCAACATGCATCCAGTCAGCAAAATTTCGATGTCAATCGAGTGCTTAAATTGCATGGTGAAGATATTGTCAAGAAGTGTGGTAGGTTGCCTTTAGCTTTAAGAACACTTGGGGGAGTGTTTAGAACAAAAATCACTTATGAAGAATGGGAGGAGCTCTTGAATAGTGAGATGTGGAAGTTAGATAAAGAAAGTGGGATTCTACCTGCTCTAAAGCTAAGTTACTATGATCTTACCCCACGTTTGAAGGAAATGTTTGTGTATTGTTGCTTATTCCCCAAAGACTACACCTTTGACATTGGTGAACTGGTCCTGTTGTGGATGGCTGAAGGATTTATATATGAGTCAAACGAAAAGAAGTCAATGGAGAGTATTGGTCGGGAGTGTTTTCAGGAGCTAGTGTCGAGGTCGTTTTTTCAGCAGTCAAACAGTGATAAATCACGATACACAATGCATGACCTGATTAATGACTTGGCAAGAAGTGTTGCGGGAGAGTTCTTTTTTGTGTTGGAAGATAAGATGGATGTTCATGATAGGAATGAAGCATTGGAAAAGCTGCATCATATTTCTTTTATTCATGAACGCTATGCATTATACAGGAAGTTCAAAGCATTACAAAGAAGTAGATGCTTACGAACTTTCTTAGCCATGCCAATTGCAAGGTTAAGTAGTTGGGACAAGTGTTCCCTTTCGAACATGGTTCTTGTCAAACTACTTCCAGAACTGCAGTTCCTAAGGGTGCTAAGTCTAGCTAACTGTTTAATCAAAGAGGTGCCAAAATCCATTGGTAATCTCAAACATTTACGGTATCTCAATTTTTCATACACTCATATCAAATGCTTACCTGAGCAAGTAGGTGATCTTCTTAATCTACAAAGCTTGTTGTTGTCTGGTTGTAATGACTTGCATACTTTGCCAAATAGTCTTGTCAAGTTAATAAACCTACGACACCTTGACATCACCGATACTGGAAACTTGAATGAAATGCCGCTGGGATTTCGTGGGTTGACAAATCTACAAACGCTATCCAAAGTCATAATTGGAGGATCTGGTAAGTTTATAGTATCAGATTTGAAGGGATTTTTGCATCTTCATGGTCAGCTTTCGATTGAGGGGCTGCACAACGTGAAAAATGCAGGTCATGCAAAGGAGGCGAACTTACGACAAAAGAAGGGTATATGTGATTTGCAGTTGAAATGGAGTGATGTCTTTGATGGTTCTCGAAATAAATTAACCGAATATGAAGTGCTTGAAGGGTTAAGGCCTTTCGAGAAATTGAGAAGCCTCAAGATTTTTCACTACAATGGAACAAAGTTTCCTAGTTGGCTTGGGGATCGTTCATTTGATTGCTTAACTCAAATTACACTAACAGGCTGTAGAAGTTGTCAATGTTTACCAACACTTGGACATCTACAGTCTCTTCAAAAACTGTGTGTCGAAAGCATACACGAGTTAGACAAAGTGGGTTCTGAGTTTCTTGGACATAGTAACCCTTGTGATGGTAATGCATTTCCAGCACTTGAAGTTTTGGTATTTAATGATATGCCGAACTGGAAGGAGTGGCCAACTAGTGATGGTGAAAATCACAGGGCGTTTCCTTGTCTTCGTGAGATATCTATATTAGATTGTCCGGAGCTTGATGTAGTGGCAATCTATTCAATATCGTCACTTCAGGTTTTGCATCTATCTAGGTGTTCTGTAGTGGTGTTAAAAAGCATTGTCAGTGTTTGTTCATCAATTGCTAGATTAGAAATACGTGATATTGAAGGACTTACTCAGCTACATGGAGAAATTTTAGAGCATCTTGGGGCAGTTGAATATCTAAAAATCTCAGGTTGTAGTGAGCTCACATACCTGTGGGAATCAGAAGTAGCTGCATGCGAGATAATGAAGAGTTTACAGAAGCTGGAAATAAGTGACTGTAAAGAACTGGTATCATTGGGGGAGAAAGAGGAGCATTTAGGGATGAGCATGGAATCTATTACAAAAGTGAGTATTGGAAATTGCCAGAGACTGAAGAGTTACATGTGTCCAGATGGAATTGAGAAGTTGTCAATAAGTAATTGCCCTTTAGTTACAGTTACTGATGTCCTCCCATCCACTCTGAAGTTTCTTCACATTAGTAAGTGTGATAATCTGGAGGTAAGATGTTCTCCCATCAACAACTTCCCATCACTTGAATCACTTAACATTGATATGAGATTGTTTCCAGGAGGTTGCTTATCTTACCTTACCAGGTTAACAATATGGGGTTGTGATAACATAGAATCCATTCCAGATAATGGTTACGGATTTCTTCCATCTCTTTGCTTGAAAGAGCTTAGAATAAATGATTGCAAGAATCTGAAGTCATTTCCTCATGGGCAATTGCAAAATCTCACATCTCTGGAAACTATGAGGATAATTGAATGTCCAAGTCTGGATTTCCCCTTTTCATGCGGTTTGTGGCCTCCTAATTTGAGTGTTTTAAGTATAGGAGGGTTAAAGAAGGACATTTCAGAGTGGGGGCTGCAAAATTTCCCAACCTCACTTGTTCAACTATGGTTAATTGGTAAAAACTCAGATGGAGTGGTTTCATTTGCAGCAGCAAAGGCAGAAGAAGATAAGAGTAGTTCATCATCATCATCTTTTATTCTTCCATCATCTCTAACTACACTATATCTATGGGATTTTAAGGAGTTGGAATCAGTTTCAGAGGGCATGCAACACCTCACCTGCCTTCAACATCTTGAAATATGGTATTGCCCAAAGGTTAGAGATCTGCCAGAAACACTACTCCCTTCACTTTCAAGTTTGCTAGTGTCTAATTGTTCCCCAGAATTGAAGAAAAAGTGTAGTAGAAGAAGAAAAGGAAAGTACTGGTCCATCATCTCCCAAATCCCTCGTCTTGAATTGGATTCAGATTCATAAGCTGTGTAATAAATACCCTGTTTCTGAAACCAACATGGATGCAGCTGAATCACCACCGTAAATCAGTCCCCAATTTCAGATAACTTCATTTGCATTTTATGAATTCCGGTGACTATAACAAAACATTGAAGATGGGCCAATTCCTGAAGCTTTCTCGGCCCAATTTGATTTATTGTATTCAACACAACAGCTCAGGTATTGTCAATTAATTATTATTATTATTATTATCTATACAATGTTATTTTTATAAAAAACAAAGTGTGTATATAAATTTAAATCAGTAAATATTTTCAATTGAAATGCAATATGGTAATTCTTTTTTAGTTAGGTATAAACTGGTTGTGTATATATTTACGAAATTATTTAATTAGAGTTGTAACAAATTGTTTTATGAAATATATAAACTAGGTACATGTTACTACGAAATAGGGTCTTCAACTTTGAATCTAAATATCATTACTGAGATTTATTATATGATGGGAGTTGGTTAAATTTATATGATGGTTGGAGACCTGTTGCGAAATATTTGTGAAGTAACTCTGTTTTGACCAATAGTATCAAAATTGGAATTTTAATTTGTGTTAAATAAGAATTTATATTAGAATCTTATTAATACTTATAGAATTACTTACCACCAAAAGAAGCTAATCTAAAGAAGAACATGGCTACATTGTAGGTTTAGTGTGATTTATGAGTGGAGGCACTTTACTTCTACGTTACAATGAGTTAATAAGGTACAGATATCTTAGCCTTTCTTTATATGTATTTTTTAGCCTTTGGACACCCGTTATATCTTTGGAAATGTTGATACCTCATGTTTTACAGACACTTTGAAATGTGCCGCCCTGATACAAACTACCTTTTTGTTTTTTTCTGGCATATATGTGAACTGATATTGGTTCTAGTTAATTGAATCAGATTTATATGTTTTTTTTTTTTTTTTTTGTATGGAAGAAGTTGCATTGTTCTTGATATATATAAGTTTAACAAAGTTTGAGATCATAACATGTATTAAGGTTTGAATTGATAATTAATATGAACTGATTGTGCACGAGTAGCACCATTACAGTTGATAATTGCTATAAGCAGTATGAATTTTTGCATTACCTTCCAAAAGTTTGAGGTTTAGGTAAAACTAATAAACCCGATCCTACACTTACTCATGATAAACTAATCCAAGTATATATAGAAATGGGTGAAGATATTGGAGAGGGAACCCAATTTAGTCAATCATGTTGCGAGTAGGAGTGTCAATCATGTTGATATTTGTACATGTTGGCATGTTGAATTGTTCAACCTGAACACGGACCATATTTTATTCAAGAAAAAACATAAGACAAACCCATTCGCTAAAACTATGTAACCCGCCATGACTCATTTAACCCCATTTATCTAAACGTGTGAAACATGTTGACAAATAGTAAACAATTTGTAAACGTGTGAATCGGGTTGGTGAAATGTAAAATGGGTGAAATGGGTATAAATGGAGACCTAAAATGCCTTAAAGTACACTTCAAAATCACACGTATTATGACACATGTTAAAACGATTTTGAGCAAATTCATGGGTTTTTGGTACCTATATGATTGGTCATTAATTGGTTTGTAAATTTGCAGGTTTAAATGAAGTTTTTAACAGTTTTGGAGGAAGACCAGTGGAGTTAGGATCAACAGCGATCTCAGTAAAAGAAGTGGAGAAACAGAATTCGCCAAGCGTGAAATGGACGGTCTTCATCAGTAGCAACATTCGACTAAAAGAACTGAAGAAAAAGAATTTGTCAAGAATGAAACGGACGCTATTGAAGATTCCTCGTGCACAAAATATTCTCATTTTATGGTTGCATTTGGAACACACGAAATGGACTGTATTGCACTTGATACGGTCAATATTTCACTTAGCGCAGAAACCCAAAATTCTTCTGTTTAATGAAGGTGACGCCCACAAGTGCGGGGCGATTTCTGGAGGGAATGAAGGCTACCGAGGAAGCTCTGATGGATACAATTTGAAGGCTTGGAGCTGTAGATTAGAGCTTTTCGGTTAGAAGATCATTCAGTGTGAAAACTTCTCGCATTTAACATTGATTTTTGGTTTGATTTCTTGTTTTTCAACATGAATTCGTTTTATCAAACTTCTTAATTCGTTACTTAAGATATTATGGGCTAATGCCCCTTTATCACCTAGGTTAGACCATGCTCGTTCAATGTTTTGACTTTTTAGTTTGACTTTTGACTATAAACATGTTGATTTTAGTATAATTCGGATGTCATTGCTTTTGATGTTCATGTGTGCTTATCATTATTGATTATATAAGGTGTTTATATGTTTTTATCGATTTTGAAATGTGGAGATAACCCTTGTTTTGATAAATTAATTCGGTGAAAAATATCTTGATTTTCGATTCTAAGGTATGATACTAGGAACAGTAATTTATATATTGATTATATTGGTGTGCGTCCATTCATAATATTTTGAAAAGATTACTTTGTTTGTTAGGAGTCATTCTATTACTGGCCCATTATCTCCCAAATCCCTATGCTTTATGTAAACGGGAAAATCTTCTTACTGATATTATCAAGGTTTGTAAACAAATTGGCGAAAGTTTGAATTATCGTAACGTGTAACTCTGTTCTGAAAAGAATAACGGTTTTTTCGCAAGGTATGGAATTTGTCGTCAAATATTCAATATGATTCCACAAGATATTCAAAAGCTAAGGCTTTCACATAGCAAGAGTTGATCAAGTGATTTTTGAAAGTATGTGTGTACCTGTCGCAAAAAGCAGGTCACTCTTTGGTGATGATACTTGGTGGGAATAGAGGTACACAAACTGATTTAAAAAAGAAAAAAAAACAGTTAGTGTAATGTAAAGTCAAAATCAGGTTGAGTTTGAACGTTGTTGAGTTGTTCGGGTTGAAACTGGGTTATAACTAATTTCAAAAAACATATTTTTAGAAATACACAAATAGAAATCAATCCAAATGTATTTAAAAAAATACATGTATTCAAACTTAAATCAAACCAAAAAATTATACAAAATAACAGATTCTAAAATCATAAATCAATGAAAAATTTTCAACAAAACGATAATTACTACTACTACTACTAATGTCTTCATGGGATTTTGGTAAATCGATTTTCCTGTCAAATTTCTTCATTGCCTAAGAAGACGGATATCAATGCCGTATGTGAACATCAAAAACTGAGAACATAAAAAAGATGCATAAACATCATCTATGAAAATAAATATCTGAATATTTTTGTTGATAATGTGCAAATATACCATTGTACCTTGATCTTATTTGATGCTTCAGAAGATGAAGCTATCAACCGGGTACCAATATCACATAAACCCTAATAGTCAAAGTGATTGCATTATCTATCAATCCAAATAGAATTCTGCATTTCAACAGATCTAACTATGCGCATCAAATTGATCAACATCTCTTGGACAGCATATACATTACAATCGAACAACCCAGACGCCAGCACCAGCATTATTTAACAGTTAGTGCCACATGATGACAGTTATTATTTCGGTTAACAGTTTTTGATATTAGACAACTTATTTTCATATCAGACAATAAGCCGTTGACCCACCAACAGTTAACTTTTTTATACGTGTTGGGCCTCCATGTGAGCGCTCAAGCCACCGTACAACCTTTAAGATGCTTACAACTTTTAGCAAGAGCCGCCATGTTAGAAAACTTACATTGATGATCGCCTCAACGCCTCTTGTACATGAGGCTCGCGTGTTTCCCTGCACTTGGTCAGAAAACGAAATCATAGACATGAACCGGGCTTGTGTTTGACACAATTCCCTTAAACAGATTCTTCGTCTGTTCCCAGGGTACACCGGTTCGAAGCAGTGTCGATGGTGCACTGCCGGACTATCCCACTTGCCTGAAAAGAAACCGGAAGAAGGCTGCTTCTGAAAACATTGTAGCTGCAGCAATCGATTGTGTTTCTGTTTTGTGTGTGAGTATGCGCCTACGAGTGCACATATTCATGTGTCGCACCACTCTCTTGCAAAGAGAAATATGGTTTATTACTAGATTAATGGCAACATAATGACTTGAAACCGAAGGAAGCATTAAACCTTTCTAGTCACAAGAATTAAAAACTAAAACGGGTAGCAAAAACCGTGTCGCGCGGACCAGGGTTTTCCGAGCTGCATTCGTGTCGCGTTGGTTCAAGAATTTTTCCCGAACCAGAACCCATTTTTGCACCCCCCCCTGCGCGCGCGGGTAGGTGCCCAAGTATAAAGTGACTAAACATTTTATTCCTTCCAATTTGGTTTCCTCTTATAAACCAATCTAGTTTTCATTCCCCAACCAATGTGGGACAAGACCAACTCACATTCACACAAAATTTCCAACACGCCATTAACCGCATCTTAACTATTGATACAGCAGACCAGACCAAAAGTCTTCTTATGAGAATTCCCTCCGGTTTGCATTCTCTTAAACTAAATGGAAATGGGTTCATTGATTGATATTGGCAGAAAAAAATCACATTGATTGTAAAGAAGGCGAACGAGAAGAAGAATGAAGGTTTCGAGGCGATTAAATCAGAGTAATGCTAAGATTAGCAAAGGGATTTGTGGTGAAATCAGTACCTACAATGGGTCGGTCACCTGGACGAATGTGGAGTTGTAGGAGGGTAAATTGATTTCACAAGATAAGAGCAGTTTTCAGTTCGGTGTTTAAAAATTTTCAAATTTTTATTTGCATAAAGTGTAAAAGTATGAGTAATAAGTTCGATGATTATGGATTGGTTGAAGGAACGTGAATATAACTGTGTTCATCATCCACATCTTAAACTCTAATGTTTATGATATTTATTCTGGTTTGAACATTGCAGACCAAATTTTGTTGAATGAAACCTGAAATATATGATGAACTTGTTGTCTGTGTTCCAGATTATGCATTTTTGATCCATGTATATTACTGAATTAACCATTCAGAAATGGACAGATAAGTGTTTATGTATCACCCCAACCCGACCCACTTTTTACATGTGCGTAGAACAACCAACCCGCTTATTAATTGTTTGGCCGCTATGGGTATTTGTTACAACAATTTGAGTTATATTGGGTGTAAGTAATATTTTAGTGTGTCCAGTTTGGGTGTAGTAAACAGAACAGATAAATCTGTAGGGTCAGAATGGATGACCTAAAAAACATTTTTCTATACTATTCAAAAGCAACCCATTTTCCTCAATCAATTATACTGATTAATTCATTGCGGTTCCTTGCCTTTTTTAAGAAGGGGGAGCGGAAGTACGAGATATTGACAGATGAGAATAGATGGAATTTGCAGCTACCCGCCAGCCATGCATCCTTCCAAACATTATACTATTAAAGATACAGGATAATACTCATAAAGTGTGAGATATCTAGTCACTTTGAGCATTCCACAAACATCCTGTTATTACCATAATCCATATTTTACTGCAATTGAACTTTGAAAAATTGGATTATTATTTTGTTAATATAGTGTTTTTAATCATACATATAAGACATAAGTTATTTAAAAAAAATTCTTACAAACAAAAATTTTAGTACAATTAATGTGTTCTTGTAAATTTTATTATTTTGTTATACAGTTATGAAATATTCCCATAAAAAATATGATAGCAAATAATACAAACATTGGAAAGATCAACCGCCATTGTCACCATCTTACAAGTTAGATAATATAATCCATCAATGGCAGTTGATCTGTATATAAAAACATTAAAAATATGACATTATATTATGATCACAATGGTTCAAATGGTGGCGAAACCTGTTTTGATCCATCATCTGACCCGTCTGACCCACCCATCTTGCCACCTCTAAACTATAAAAGAAAGGTGAGAAACTTAAGACATACGAACAAGGAATGATATACAAAAGGCTACATCCAACTAGACTTTTTTACCAGCTGCATATCCCATGCTGGCCATTTGATCCAGTGGAATTTGCCGCCTTTTTTGGTAGCTGTTTTATTAGAATTTTAGCTGGAAATTAAGAAGCAGAGCAATAAAACTCAGTAAAACGGAGCCTGAGAATACTACAACTAAATTAATGTTTTTATAGTACAATTAATTGATAGGATTTTTTTACCTCTTCTAAGCTTCCACACAAAAAAAAAAAGATTTTTAAAGACTACACATCCCATCCTCACCCCCCCGCATTATGTGGGCATTAGATGACCTAATTGCACTCGCTGATAATCCAGCAAGTTTTAACAAGCTGGTAGCGTTAGCGGTCTCTAAGAGCTCGGGCCCAACAAAGTGCACTAGATACTCAACAAAATCACCCTGCCCAAACAAACATATCTTTTCAAAACACGTTGATAATATGTTTATTGATTCTTTTCGCTGCTTTGGTGACTAAAGATTCAAGTGCATCTGTTTCACCATACTTGAGACCGCCTCTTCTTGTGGTAGTCCCTATATTGGCTGCAGCTTGTGTGTCAGCATCAGTCCAACTACCCTTAGATCCTTAAAACTAACTGTCCACAAGTACCGCCATAACAGGCAATTTAACCCATTGGTTCAGCGAAGTAGCAAACCATACCAAAAGTCTGGTTAAAGAAACATAATTCCCTGTGCTTACATTCTCGTAAACATAAGTTATAAACATAAGTTCATAACTATCAAAACACATGATTGTTAACTGCATTTTACTCATTGCGTCCCTCTACCAGTTGGCACTCGTTTCACCGTAATCCATGTTGGACTGCAATTGGACTTTCACTGTTACAGCATGAACACCCATATCAGCCATTGACCCACAAACAGTTGACTTTATACAGTTTGACCCATACCCACAAATGCGAATACTGGACCAGAGAAGATGGAATTGCAGCCCAAACAAAGCATGTCAGTCTGGTCCTGCTAGGAACCAGTTATAGACTGGCGAACCCGTTACAGCCCGGACTGATACTAATGTTAACGGTCTAGTTCTCAGTTTTCATTTATCATAACTTTCTTTTTGTTCTGATCCTGGTCCTGGGTAGTCCAGGTATGAAACGTTTGTCACTCTTAGACTACTGTCAGTTATGTTTATGAATTGAAATCCGTAAATTACTCAACTGAATGCAATATGTTATTTTGAGTAATTAAGTGTAATCTTGATTTAATTATACCTAATAAATTATTTAGATACAACTATAACAAAGTTTTGTGACATTGTACTCATTTAATTATCATCTTCGGAGATGCATCAACAACATAGGTTGGCTCCTTAGTATAATCATAACAGCCCTTCATCATTGGTCTGACATTTATTCTAGTTTAGATTACTCTTTTGACATTTACATACCATCCCAAGAGCCACTGGCGGATCTAGACTACAACTTCAGGGGTAACGTTTTAACTTTTTTTTATTGTACTAAGTATTTTCATATAACGTGAACGATAAAAACACGATAATAAATAACGTTCAAATTTTTTTACCATACTTTCATAAGGAATACGTTTTTCTTGTTTAGCTCTATATTGTAACCACTTATTTATCAAAACATTTTACATCAACACTTCACCGGCCATTAGGATAATGTGTCCATTTAAATTGATGACCTCGTGGTTGAAAAGCCTTTTTAACAAGATACAATCTTCCTATGTCGTCTATCCGATTAGAGTGATAACTAATATTATGAGCCTGACGAGCTTCACATGTCAGGCTCGTGCTCGGGCTCAAAAAATAAACGAGCTTTGTTTTAAGCTCAAGCTCGGCTCGGGCTCAATAAGGCTCAACTCGTTTCAAACCTTTTATTAAGCTGATCTCGACTAGCTTGCGAGTTGTTCGACTCGTTTGCACTCCTATTCAATACTTTAACCATTGTGAATGGGGTTATATATTGTAATTAATAAATTACAAATGGACTGGGTTATGGCCTATATATATAAGTTCCTATCTATTTTTATGTTAGGCTTATATTAAAAATTTTGAGAGTGTGTTGGGTTTTAAGAAAATTGAGAGGTAACGTTATGATTTTCAGGGGTAACATAATACAAAAAACATAAAAATATGTAAAAATTTACCCTACGCAGGAAAAGTTGAGGGGTAGCGGACGCCACCCCTCGTTATATAGTACATCCGCCCCTGCCAAGAGCTAGCATATGAAATATGATATCAACTTATATCAATCATACATAGTTAAAAACTAACAATTCTCGTTCTCTAATAGTGAAACCGAATTTAGACAATGCAGAATTTATAGTTTCTTCATCAATGAGGCTTTTAGTGTTATGATCAGTTGTAACATATATGTTGCAGTTACGACCCAGGGTATTAACAATGTGTTGGTTTAGGAGGTTTCTTCTACCTTTTTAGGTTTATTTGCACCGTAACTAATTTAACATGTCTAATGTATGATATCGTTGAATACCGAATAGGTCAATCATTTAGAAATTTGCACAGATTTAACAATAACGACTTTTTGATGATCCTTACACCTCGACTGCTCATCAGTTAGGTTGTTACTTTACAGAATTATATAACTTTATTTAATTAATGAATTGTTGATTATATTAATAAGAACATAAGGTATAAACATAAGATTTGATCATGTGTACCTGATATGCTTAACCGTTCAGGAACCTCAGTAATGGAAGACACTATCATCTTGATCGGGTTCCCTTTAGGGTATGCAGTTATGATGGTTTATGTGTTATTTAGTTATGAACACATTGAGAGAGATGAGAGTGAAAGGGGACGGCTAATGGTGTTATGTTATTATGATTGTGCCAACCCTAATCTCATAATATCTCTTCATATTTATACATACCCAGGGGACACCCTAATAAGGCCCATCTAATGATAGTCCGCCCATCAAAGACATATCTGTTATTGGGCTTAGGATAATATTAATAAATGATCATCATAATATGAATGATTATAATGGCTATCGATAAATATACAAACATTACGTATATTTATTCCAACATTCTCCCACTTAGACGAGTAATCATTTATTATGAGTATTACGTAAGTCTGCAGAGATTAATACTCATTTTAGTTCTAAACCCAAAATGTAGCAGAGAAATACAGCCGTTAAGTCTTTATTCGACTTAGGACCCCCATTAATCATACTACACCCAAATTTAAAACTTAACATTAGGATCAATTAACGTTATGCCCTTAGTTGATTTGTTATATTATTGTCTTTATGCCATTATGCTAGCTTAGCATACTAATAGACAAACAAATCATAATGAGGAAAATTAATCATTAGTCATTAGTCATAAGTTATTCATAGTGCGATATGTAGTTGTACATGGTCATTAGTAATACCCTTTTCTCTTAGTTGGCCCGTTAGTGAGACTTATTGGTGATAGACCTTTAGTTATTGAATCCATAAGCATATCATGAATGCATTCAATACAAAATTCTGATTTCCTCTATTTGTTCTTAATCATAAGCGAACAATAATTTCATATTGAACTCTAATGCAGCTCCTCCCAAACTATTACTGTTCGAGAATTATGGTAGCTGACTTTATTACAGTAAGTCTTCAACTTAGTATTTATATGGAGTTAATAAATTATGAGTCAACTGATAAATTTACCAACAACATTTAATGACCATTCTGTTGTGATCAGCAACACATTATGTCATGATAACTTAGGTTGTAGTTAACAGTTCGTTATGACTCCTCCATGAGATAGTTATGTCTGTTGACGTTATGATATACCCTGAAATTGCCATTTTATATCATTAGGGTAGCCAATCGCTTTAAGTTCTCACTTCTTCTTTAGATTATAGTCTCTTGTTTCTTAAAGATATTGTAATGTTCCATTAGATGCTTTTCATCAATCTAGACAAGTCTAGTATTAAGCAATACGAACAATATCATAAACAAGCATAGACTTAATTTACATAAGTCTTCTAATTAATGAAGCATGAGGTGATAATCTCAAATTATCCAATTATCCTCTAAAAGAGAGCAATGTTGTATGTTACATACTTAAGGACCCGCTTAGAGTAAAACTTATGGGGTGAAACTAATATCCCATTGGGTCTATCTCGGTATATTTTGATTCCTATCACGTAAGAGGAATCCCCGATATTCATCATATCAAAATTATGCATGAACAATTCTTTGACTTAGGTAACATATACTTGTCAAGAGAAACGTCATCTATGTAAGGACAAGTTTTCATTAGTTGCTCCCACTCATCTTGAGGTAGGTTCTTTAATCCACTTAGTTCTTAATGAAGAGAATTTCATTATGATTCCAACACATTTTATGCTTGCATCAACCCATACATGGATCTTATTGACTTACAGACTACGTGTTCTTACCTTCAGTTTAGAACTTTCAGGTTGCTTAATGAACATGTAGGTCATCGTTATGGAAAGTTGTCTTAATGTCCATCTAATGTGGCTCTTAGTTATTATGAGCTACTAGGACGGTAATGATCCTCAAAGAAATCTTTTGTAATACAGATAAGAAGATTCTTTGATAATCTAATCCCTCCTTGAGTATAATCTTTTATAATCAATCTGATCTTACAACGTTCCCGTTCGGATCTGGTTTAATTATTAACACCTTTAAGTTATTCAACCAGATCCCAAACGTTATTCTAATAAAGATTGATTCATACTAATGATTTAATTAGAAGAGGTAGGATCGGTAAACTTTCCAAACATCCATTTTGTGTTAGTCAGGCAGGTTACATAATCATCAAATTTAATGGGATTTTAGACCCAGATGACCTCCTGAGTTGAACATTGGGTTTATTATGATAAAAACCTAACTTTAGTTAGGTGTTCTTATTTTCAGGTATATAAGGAGCAATATTAGTTTCTAAGTGTGTAAGAGTTGGTGCAGTAAGGTGTACAAGAGGAATAATCGAAGTTAAATTCGGAGTTAAACTTAATGAGTCTCTAATTTTAATGAGTCTCTCCCCCGCATCTTGTACTTCCGAAAAGTCATAATAAGTACTTTTACTGCTCCCATTTACCTTAGAAATCTTAATGAATTCAACATGCTTAAGATCTAACATTTGGAAGATCCATAGATTTTAATAAAGAAAACAACCTAATGATGTTTATTGTCGTTTCTCTTGATGAGGATTACTTTAGTAAGAAATCTAACTTCACCCATATTTAGGCATCCACAAAACTTTGTTAGGAGTACGTTAAATGCTAAGGAGACAAGTTGTGATAGAGCGTTGTCCAGTGCAAGAGGTGTAATTTGAGGATAGATCAGATTTCCGTTCCCCCACCTCTGTAACTTTTGCAAGTCATAAGTAGGACATCTAATGCTCCCACTAATCTTTTAGGTCTCGTAGTATCTCCACATAATAAGTTTTAACGATGCGTGTGAACGAGAATATTTCATATATTTCATACTTGATTTCACTTATCGTCCAAATTTCATAAGAGATTTTAAGGACATACTTAGAGGGAATCTTATTAAGTATATATGAATTGATTTCTTTAATACTTTGGTTTGTAGGAATCGAAACAGATACAGTTAGATATTTATCTAAGCTCCACTAATGTCAATTAGTTATGACTTATGATGGAAACCCATTTATTCCTTTTCGCCATTTAATGTTTAGGGCGTTTAACACATGCTTTAAAGTCACTGAGAATGAGATTTGATATCCAAGCATCCTTTAGTGACCTGATCATGATTTCTCATAAAATTTTGGTCTTAGTGGATGAATGGCATGGGTCTCATTTCCCTTTGTTATATTCCCATTTTTATGATAACAAAGTTATGAAAACATTATTGGATCATCTAGTTTTATTTCATAAGGTTTCTATTAAGATAATGACAACAAACAATATGAGAGTTTAACTTAATAGTGGCTTTGGTTTGGTCATTAAAACCTTGTAACTGTAAAAAAAAATAAAAAAAAAATTGTAGCTTTTAATATTGATACTAAATTCTGAGTAATCTCAAGAATATCATAAGGTATCATAAAGCTTCAACACTAAGATCAGTTATTAATAGTTAATAGACCCTTAATTTTGCCACTAACTGTCATCTTAAATATTTGTTGAATTCTGGTAAGGAAACGTATAAAACTAGACTCAACCATCATGTGTTAATTGGAATTCATTAGCATTTGTGGAGTTAAATATCTTTAATTAGGCACTACATATCTTAGCCAGCTGTTCTCTTTACTTATGGGTAATCTCATTTCTTATGCCTATTCTTAATGGCAAAGTTTTGCTTAGTAAGACTTTCCCTTTGGAGAAACTTATAGCTGAAAGTAGTACTCGTATTTTGTTTCCAGACATTAGAATTATCCTTTCTATGGTAATTATTCTTCCTCTTTTAGGTTTAATGTAGTAAGGTGAATAACATCAACTTTTCTAGTTTAATGCGTTCCTTTTCCTTTACATAATTTGCTATCAACACACTCATTTTACTTTGATATTTCGGAGTGTTTTAGTTGATTCATAATGCATCTAATCGTGCTGATGGAAAAGTTATTATGCACTAGAAATTTATTGATTTCCATGTATAACCCCTTAGCTTTATGGGTCATGTTATTCAATGTTAAGATGTATTCACAGATGCCATTTAACCATAAAGTTAGATCTATTTATTTCATGCTTCTTAGGAATTCGTTATATTCTTTCATTCCATAGATAATACATTAGTCTTAGGAATTTTAGAATCAATTAATAGCTCACCTGATAGGAATCAGTAAAAGAGTTCTTGATTACCATAAGAGACATTTTGTTTATCTAACATTCTTATGCTCAATGTTATTCTGTAATACTTTATCAGATTGAGCAGTGGGGATGTCATGCCTTAAGAGGTAATTTAAGACTTAATAAGAACAAAGTTTAAGAAAACTCTTCTTAGTTTTGATAATTACAGTGGATCACTTGAGATAGTAATTTATAGAAGAATGTGAGATTAGTTTCAAGTTATGGGTATTGATGTAAAGCAGACTTAAAGTTATCATCATTATATTAATGAAGGATCATTAATTGTGATGATCAATTTTGATATGAAGATGTGATAATATAATAACACCAACATAAGCTATTTAAATAACATGCTCTAGCTTTGGCTATACGCTATTTATTTAAGTATTAAGTTGCTAAAAGTGACTGTAACACATCACCTTTGGGCAGAAGTGAGACACTCAAGGTTCTAATGCAATACGCTCAGTTCACCAACATAATCTATTACACATCACCTTTGGGCAGAAGTGAAACCTTATGGCACTTATGTGAAAGAGCTACAATGCTTAACGAGATCTTTATAATGAACTAATGTGACACATCACCTTTGGGCAGAAGTGACACCTCAAAATGTTATTGCAAGTTAAGCAAGGTTTTATAATGTTTTGAATAAACTTGATACATTAGGTTTTATCAAAACTGTAAATTTTGTTAGAGATCCCGAAAAATAGTGGGTTCTCAGTAATCTTATGAGTTCCCGAAAAATAAAGAGTTCTCGAATTAGCTTATGAGTTCTCGAAATAATGGGTTCTCAAAGAATTGGGTTCTCAAAAAAATTTATATGAGTTCTCGAATAGCATATGGGGTTCTCGAAAAAATAATGAGTTCCCTGAAAACTTACGAGATCTCGAATAACATAAGGGGTTCTCGAAATTATGAGTTCTCGAAGACTTAATGAGTTCTCAAAAAATGATGAGTTCCCGGAAGACTTATGAGATCTCGAATAAATCAAGAGTACTCGAAGACTTAATGAGTTCTCAGATATCATAATGAGTTCTCGAATGTCATGATGAGTTCTCGGAATATCAGAATTAGTTCTCGATTTACTGAAGAGTTCTCGAATATTATGAGTACTCGAATAACTTATGTTTTCGGATAACTTTAACAGTTCTCGGATTCTTTAATAGTTCTCGAAAAATATTGGTTCTCGAATACATGATAGTTCTTGATAAATAAGATGGGTTCTTGGAAACATTATGGGATCTCGAAAAACATTATGGTTTTCGAAGATGAAGACCTTGACCGAGAACTCATGTCCGTGAACCTGGTCGAAAGCTTTAAACCGAGAACTTATAAAAACGAGAACCTGAATTCGGGAACTAATTGATAATCCGATAACTTAATTTATTAATCCTTAAAACCGAAAACAGTTATTATTATTGAAAACTAAAAACTGATAAAGTTAGTGGTTCAAAATTTTTAGGGATTTACATAATATCTATTTCCAATTTTAAATGATGACTATCTCCAAAGATATCATAAGATTTCGAAATCTTTGACTTAATCATAATTGATTTCGAAAATTCCTTCGAGATAAAGTTATATCCTAAATTATCGGAAACAGAATTTCAATCCAATTTTAAACCAAAATCATAATAATTTTCGGTTTTCTTATGATGTTCTTGAAGAACATCAACCGAAAAAAAAAACATAATCAATATAATCTTTATCCAACTTTTCTAGAGTCAAAATCATAATACTCATAAAACCTTTCGATGGATTACATATGAATCGTTATGAATTGATTAAATTTATATAAAATAATTATGAATTGTAATATGAATACAATTCATTACATGAATTATTTATAATAACTTATAATAAAAGAATTAAACTTTAATTATGTGGCATTCAATGAAGGCTTCAACCCCTCCTTGAATGTGCCACATGGCATCATGTAGGATTTTTTTAATTTTTGAGTTTTTTTAATAAATCTATATATATTATAATTATTTTAGGAAAAGATAAGAATTTAAAAACAAAATTAAATTTTCTCTTGAATGTTTCCTCCCATAACTTTTAAACGTTAATATCTTTTATATACGAGATTTTTTAAAGAAAAAAAATTACACCAAATTAACGAGCGTTTTAATATCTTTCCAACGAGTACCATAGTGCTATATAAAAAACGGAGAAAAAAAACAACTATTTTGTGGGGTTTTGTTTTCAAATATATTTTACTCTACTAATAAATCACAAACGATAAACATAACTTCATAGGCAGAGATTCTTTTTTTTTATTTGAATATGATAACTTATGACAGAAATTTGTTTAAAATAAATAATAATAATAATTTATTATTATTATTATTCATTAATCATGTATTGGCAAAACATTAATTATGTTGTCATATTACATATTTTATTATGTTATATTAAATATTTCAACCCCGGGACACTCCCGGGATAAAAGCTAGTTGTTTTATATTTTCAAAATCAATTCTAGCACCATACATAATGTGACGGTGGAAACATAAAAAAAAACAATTAATGATACTGATTATTATTAACGACCGCCGCCATCGAAACAAACAAGGGTGAAGGTTACTTGGGGCCAGGGGTGGCCCTGACCCTCCCTGTTTATTGGCACGGTAGTGGAAATTTGCGATTTTCGTAGGTAAATTGCGTCCAGGTTGAGTCCGGCCCCCGCCGATTTTCCACTACCGATAAAAAAAATTTGAGTCCGGTCCCCGCCGATTCCAAAACCAAGCTTCGCCACTGGAAACAAAAGAGTATTTTAGCGAATTCTATTATTCTCAAGATCTTGATTCTTGAAAAAATGATTCATTAAATTACATGATAGAATTGATATAATCAACATTGCTCTGATACCACATGTTGATTATATTTCATAAGAACATAAGAAATAAACATAAGGTTTGATAATGTGTACCTGATATGCTTAACCATTCAGGAACCTCAGTAATGGAAGACACCATCATCTTGATCGGGTTCCCTTTAGGGTATGCAGTTCTGATGGTTTATGTGTTATTTAGTTATGAACACATTGAAAGAGATGAGAGTGAAAGGGGACGGCTAATGGTGTTATGTTGTTATGATTGTGCCAACCCTAATCTCATAATATCTCTTCATATTTATACATACCCATGGGACACCTTAATAAGGCCCATCTAATGATAGTCCGCCCATCAAAGACATATCTGTTATTGGGCTTAGGATAATATTAATAATTGATAATCATAATATATATGATTATAATGACTATCGATAAATATACAAACATTACGTATATTTATTCCAACAAGAATTACTTAAATGTAAAACCAAAATTGTTTCATATGCTCAGTTTATTTAATTAACTTTTATTTTAAGAAAACTGAAATGAAATACTGAAAACTTGATTAAATTTTAGTTTGAGAAATACATCTCACTTGAATTGTTACTAGAAAAAAAAATTGAATTTCTCATGTACAATTTTGGGGCCCTTCCTTTCTATGGAAGTGACTGGTGCATGAACGAATGCAACTAATTGAACATAACATATATGAGTTTATATACGTTTTCTTGATTTAGTATTAAAACGATTACAAAATTTTGTTTGAATTATTAGAACAGATGATCAAAACTTAAACCACCAGACAACAGTCCTCTCTGATACATTACATGACAAAACAACAATGAACTTATTATATGGGAAGCAATGTTTTTAAATGGAACACAGCTATGTAGATGGTGACTTTATGTTAGTATACAATATGTATTAATACTATATATTTCCAAGTGGAGCATTAATACAAATCGCTTAGCGTGATTAACAATAATTGATCACATCATTTCCAACCACTACATATTTTATTATATTTGCAAACGAAGACTTGTTGATAAGTTTGATGAGGCTGGAAGTTTACTCTGATCTATAATAAATCTTGCAACCTCATCTGCACATTTTCATCTAAAAATTTCTCCTTAATCAAAACCTGCCCAGAAACAAAATAATCTACTAATTTCCAATGGCTGAACTCTTTATTGGTGCAGTCATCACTGTGTTGGTTGAGAAACTGGCTTCTGGTGACTTGATCAGGCTTGCTAGATCTGCAGGAATCTCTTCCCATGTCGAGAAACTGAAAAACACCTTGCCCCTGATCCAAGCAGTGCTTGCTGATGCAGCTCAGAAGCACATAAGAGACACATCAGTTCAGTTGTGGCTGAACCAACTCCAGCATCTGGCTTATGAAATAGATGATGTGCTTGATGATTTGGCCACTGAAGCCATGAGGAGCAAGTTAAAGTCTGATGCTAGCACCAGTAAGGTATTAAAGTATATTCCAACCAAATTTCATGCTCTTAACTATGGTCGTAAGATGAGTTCTAAGTTAGATGAGATTACAGCCTCATTGCGAGACCTCATTGAGAAGATTAGTATTTTGGGTTTGACTAATAAGGTTGAAATGCCAAATAGAGCTGCTGCTAGTAAACCGCGTGAGCAAACTTCGCTCTTGCCCGTAAAAGATGTTATAGGTCGGGAAAGTGACAAAGAGGCGTTGTTTGGAAAGTTGTTGGGCGATGAATCTTCAAGTAGTCAAAATGTCAGCGTCGTGTCCATAGTTGGTATGGGTGGTATTGGAAAAACCACTCTTGCCCAACTTTTGTATAACGATGACAAAGTGAAGAAACATTTTGAACTCATGTCGTGGGTTTGTATTTCTGATGAGTTTGATGTATTCAAGATTAGCAAGGCTATTTTTCAAGCGGTAGGTGGAGGGAACCAAGATTTTGCTAATTTAAATCTGCTTCAGGTAGCCCTTGCAGAAAAGCTATCAAAGAAAAAGTTCTTACTTGTTCTAGACGATGTCTGGAACGAAAATTACAACGAGTGGGAACGCCTCCAACGCCCTTTTACTGTAGGAGCTCCTAACAGTAAAATTATTGTGACAACAAGGAAGACCATAGTTGCATCGATGATGGAATCTGTTCAGCATTACCATCTTGAGCTTTTGTCAGATGAAGATGCTCTATGTTTATTTTCTCAGCATGCATTGGGTGAGCAAGACTTTGATGTGAATAGAACAATTAAACTGCATGGTGAAGAAATCATCAAGAAATGTGGGAATTTGCCTTTGGCTTTAAGAGCACTTGGGAGGGTATTTAGAACAAAATCCAATGTTGGGGAATGGGAGGAGCTCTTGAACAGTGAGTTATGGAATTCACATAGTGGAAGTGAGATTCTTCCAGCGTTAAGGCTAAGTTACTATGATCTGCAACCACATTTGAAACAAATGTTTGTGTATTGCTGCTTATTCCCAAAGGACTACGTGTTTGACAAGGATGAACTAGTACTCTTGTGGATGGCTGAGGGTTTTTTGTGCAAGTTGAATGGAAACCAGGCAATGGAGAATTTTGGTCGAGAGTGTTTTGAAGAGCTAGTGTCAAGGTCCTTTTTTCAGCAATCAACCAACGTGAAATCACAATATACAATGCATGACCTGGTAAATGACTTGGCCATTCATGCCGCAGGGGAGTTCTTTTTTATATTGAAAGATAAGATGGATGTTTTTGGTAAGAATGAAGCGTTGGATAAATTCCATCACGCTTCTTTTATCCGTGCAGAATTTGAAATGCACACAAAGTTCAAGGCACTACAAAGAGCTAGGCATCTAAGGACTTTCTTACCAATGTCGGTTCAAGGGCGAGGTATTAGGGGTCAATTCTACCTATCGGACATGGTTCTTGTAAAACTACTTCCACAACTGCAATTTCTAAGGGTGCTAAGCCTAGCTAATTATACAATCAAAGAGATACCAGAATCCATTGGTAGTCTCAAACATTTACGGTACCTCAATTTTTCATACACGAGTATCACGTGTTTACCTATGCAAGTCGGCGACCTTCATAATCTACAGAGTTTGTTGTTGTCAGGTTGTCGTATGTTATCTAGCTTGCCAGATAGTATTGCACATTTAATACATCTGCGACATCTTGATATTAATGATACTCCACAGTTGAACAAGATGCCACTAGGAATTGGTCGGTTGACGGGCCTACAAACTCTATCCAAAGTCTTTATTGGAGAAGCCTGTGAGTTTAATATATCTGATCTTAAGGGCATGTTGCATCTTCAAGGTCAACTTTGCATTGACAGGCTGCACAAAGTGAAAAATGCAGAACACGCAAAGGAAGCGTACTTACAACAAAAGAAGGGTATATGTGATTTGCAATTGAAATGGATTGATGTCTTTGATGGTTCTCGAAATAAATTAACTGAATATGAAGTGCTTGAAGGGTTGAGGCCTTTTGAGAAATTGAGAATCCTCAAGATTTTTCACTACAATGGAACAAAGTTTCCTAGTTGGGTTGGGGATCGTTCATTTGATTGCTTAACTCAAATTACATTAACAGGCTGTAGAAGTTGTGAATGTTTACCAACACTTGGACATCTACAATCACTTCAAAAACTTTGTGTCGAAAGCATACACGAGTTAGACAGAGTGGGTTCTGAGTTTCTTAGACATAGTAACTCTGGTGATGGTAATGTATTTCCAGCACTTGAAGTTTTGAAATTTGCAGATATGCCAAACTGGAAGGAATGGTCAACTAGCGATGGTGAAAATCATGGGGCATTTCCTTGTCTTCGTGAGATATCTATAGTAGGTTGTCCGAAGCTTGATGTAGTGGCAATCGATTCAATACCGTCACTTTTGGTTTTGCATGTATCTAGGTGTTCTGTAGTGGTGTTAAAAAGCTTGGTCAGTGTTTGTTCATCAATTGCTAGATTAGAAATACGTGATATTAAAGGACTTACTCAGCTACATGGGGAAATTTTAGAGCATCTTGGGGCAGTTGAACATCTAAAAATCTCAGGTTGTAGTGAGCTCACATACCTGTGGGAATCAGAAGCAGCTGCATGCGAGATATTGAAGAGTTTAAAAAATCTGGAAATAAGTGACTGTAAAGAACTGGTATCATTGGGGGAGAAAGAGGCGCATTTAGGGATTAGCATGGAATCTCTTACAGAAGTGAGGATTACAAATTGCCAGAGACTGAAGAGTTACATGTGTCCAGATAGAATTGAGAAGTTGTCAATAAGCTTTTGCCCTTTAGTTACAGTTACTGATGTCCTCCCATCCTCTCTGAAGTTTCTTGCCATTATTAACTGTGATAATCTGGAGGTAAGATGGTCTCCCATCAACAGCTTGCCATCACTTGAATCTCTTTACATTGATAGAATGCCCAATATGAGGTTGTTTCCAGGAGGTTGCTTATCTTATCTTACCAGGATAACAATATGGCGTTGTGATAACATAGAATCCATTCCAGATAATGGTTACGGATTTCTTCCATCTCTTTGCTTGAAAAATCTTGATATCGGTTTTTGCAAGAACCTGAAATCATTTCCTTATGAGCAATTGCAAAATCTCACATCTCTGGAACAAATGTACATAACTGATTGTCCAAGGCTGGATTTCCCCTTTCCAAGTGGTTTGTGGCCTCCAAATTTGAGTGTTTTAAGTATAGGAGGGTTAAAGAAGGACATTTCAGAGTGGGGGCTGCAAAATTTCCCAACCTCACTTGTTGAACTATGGCTACATGGTGAAAACTCAGATGGAGTGGTTTCATTTGCAGCAGCAAAGGGAGAAGAAGATAAGAGTGGTTCATCATCATCTTTTATTCTTCCATCATCTCTAACTTCACTACATCTAAGGGGTTTTAAGGAGTTGGAATCAGTTTCAGAGGGCCTGCAACACCTCACCTGCCTTCAACATCTTTATATTATCAATTGCCCAAAGGTTAGAGATCTGCCAGAGAAACTACTCCCTTCACTTTCAACTTTGACAGTGCGTAATCCTTCCCCACAATTAAAGAAAAAGTGTAGTAGAAGAAGAAAAGGAAAGTACTGGTCCATCATCTCTCAAATCCCTCGTCTTGAATTGGATTCAGATTCATAAGCTGTGTAATAAATACCCTGTTTCTGAAACCAACATGGATGCAGCTGAATCACCACCGTAAATCAGTCCCCAATTTCCGATAACTTCATTTGTATTTTATGAATTCCGGTGATTTTGTAGATGGGCCAACACAACAGCCCAGGTATTCTCAATTTTTTATTATTATTATTATTATTATTATTATTATTATTATTATTATTATTATTATCTATATAAAAAAGTGTGTATAAAAATTTAAATCAGTAAATATTTTCAATTGAAATGCAATATGGTATAAACTGGTTGTGTGAAATTATTTAATTACAGTTACAACATATTGTTTTATGAAATATATAAACTAGGTACATGTTACTACGAAATAGGGTCTTGAACTTTGAATCTAAATATCATTACTGAGATTTATTATATGATGGGAGTTGGTTAAATTTATATGATGGTTGGAGACCTGTTGCGAAATATTTGTTAAGTAACTCTGTTTTGACCAATAGTCTCCAAATTGAAATTTTAATTTGTGTTAAATAAGAATTTATATTAGAATCTTAATACTTTTGGAATTACTTACCATCAAATGAAGGTAATTTAATGAAGTTAACTCAAGAAGAACATGGCTACATTGTAGGTTTTTGTGATTTATGAGTGGAGGCGCTTTACTTTTGCATTACAATGTGCTTGCTAATATGGTACGGACATCTTAGCCTCATTTTAATATGAAGTGTTTTGTCTTTGGGCATCTGTTATGTCTTTGGAAATGTTGATACCTTTCCGTATGTATATGATAGATAGACTACCTCATGTTTTACGACACTTTGAAATGTGCCGCCCTGATACAAACTACCTTTTTGTTTCTCTGGCATATATATGAATTGATATCAGTTCTAGTTAATTGAATCAGATTTTTATCTTTTATGTTGTATGGAAGAAGTTGCATTATTCTTGATATATAAGTTTAATATAGTTTGAGATCATAACATGTATTAAGGTTTGAATTGATAATTAATATGAACGGATTGTGCACGAGTTGCACCATTACAGTTGATAATTCTTGTGGACGTAGTAAGTATACATTAAGCCAAATGCTCAAGGTGAATATGTTTAATACTTGACTTGTAGTGATTAATTGCTATAAGCATTATGAATTTTAGCATTACTTTCCAAAAGTTTGAGGTTTAGGTAAAACTAATAAACCCGATCTTATACTTATGATAAAGTAATCCAAAGTATATATAGAAGTGGGTAAAGATATTGGTGAGGGAAGCCAAATTAGTCAATCATGTTGCGAGTAGGAGTGCCAATCATGTTGATATTTATACGTGTGGGCATGTTGAATTGTTCAACCTGAACACAAACGATATTTTATTCATGAAAAAACAGAAGACAAACCCATTCGCTAAAACTATGTAACCTGCCATGACTCATTTAACCCAATTTTTTTAAACGTGTCAAACATGTTGACGAATAGTAAACAATTTGTAAACGTGTGAATCGGGTTGGTGAAATGTAAAATGGGTGAAATGGGTATAAATGGAGACCTAAAATGCGTTAAAGTACACTTCAAAATAACACGTATTGTTATGTTAAAACTTTTTTGAGCAAATTCATGGGCTTTTGGTACCTATATGATTGGTTTGTAAATGTTTTTAATAGTTTTGGAGGAAGACCATTGGAGTTAGGATCAACAGCGATCTCAGTAAAAGAAGTGGAGAAACAGAATTCGTCAAGCGTGAAATGGACCGTCTTGATCAGTAGCAACATTCGAGTAAAAGAACTGAAGAAAAAGATTTTTTCAAGCATGAGACAGACTCTATTGAAGATTCCTGGTGCACAAAATATTCTCATTTTATGGTTGCATTTGGAACACACGAAATGGACTGTATTGCACTTGATACGGTCAATATTTCACTTAGCGCAGAAACCCAAAATTCTTCTGTTTAATGAAGGTGACGCCCACAAGTGCGGGGCGATTTCTGGAGGGAATGAAGGCTACCGAGGAAGCTCTGATGGATACAATTTGAAGGCTTGGAGCTGTAGATTAGAGCTTTTCGGTTAGAAGATCATTCAGTGTGAAAACTTCTCGCATTTAACATTGATTTTTGGTTTGATTTCTTGTTTTTCAACATGAATTTGTTTTATCAAACTTCTTAATTCGTTAGTTAATGGGCTAATGCCCCTTTATCACCTAGGTTAGACCATGCTCGTTCAATGTTTTGACTTTTTAGTTTGACTTTTGACTATAAACATGTTGATTTTAGTATAATTCCGATGTCATTGCTTTTGATGTTCATGTGTGCAGAGGCGGTTTTGGGCCTGCGCAGCCTGGGCGCTGGCCCAAGGCCCAAATTTCTAGAGGGCCCAAAAAAATTTGAATATATTTTTCGTAAAAAAAAAGCCTGCTACAAAATCCTGCTGAATAGCCCAAAAAACTCATGATATTATCAAAATATAACGTGTAAAGAGGCCCAAATTCTAAACCCGATTAACAAAAACCTAAGGAAAAAAAGGGGCCATTGTACGTATCTATACATATACTAGGGATGAGCTCGGAACGGTATCGGTATTGAACCGATACCGATCCCGACAATACCGATACCGAAAAGTCCAAAAAACCAATATCGATATCGATACCGAACACATACGGTACGGTATGGTATCGGTTCGATATCGGTACGGTACCGGTATGGTATCGGTATTTTACCTTAAAATACCGATACCATACCGATCCCGTACCGATACCAATAATACCGAAACCGAAAATCCATATATATGGGTACCGATACCGATCCCGAAACACCCCAGTTCGGTATCGGTTCGGTATGGTATCGGGATCGGGACGGGATCGGTATTCGGCCTTGTATGCTCATCCCTAATGTGCACTCTCCTAATAAACCAATTTCCAAAAGGATGTCAAGTGTATAAAAACATATGCATCTTCTTGTCTGTTGTCTGCTAAGAAGACATTATGCAATTTGTATACACACCAACATGAGAAAATCCATAAATGTAAGAAACTTTATTATAAGTACCCATGTAGATCGAGCAACTGATGGAACCTCATATTCATCTATTATGGAAATGTACAGGTCTTGGTTCAACAACGACCATAAGTACAACATAGACATACTTGGTTACAAATAAATTCACCATGTTAAGTCAAATGCTTAACATCGGTCCTCCACCGTTCAACTTGCAGAGGATGTTTGATTATAATGTAACATTGTATTTTATATGTCTAAGTAGCTAAAGCGTAAATTTATTGGCCTATATAATGTACTATAACTCCTCAATGTAAGGTATTAACTATTAAATACCACTTTACAAAATAATCTCCCATATATACCACTGTACAGAATAACCTTCACATTACATGTATAAACAATTGTGTATAACAGTTGAAAAGTAATGGTTCATGTAGTTCTTGACTTAGTTTGGTATTGGTCATGTTTTTTGTCCAACTAAAAAAGTGAACTTCTTAAAATAAATTATAACTAAATGCAAATAACACAAGACCAGACCAGAGGAAAAAAAGTTTTCATAACTTATTTGATGGTATAGTTATGGAGAACGTATAAAAAATAACGGGTAACAAAAATCCTTTCTATTAATTTCATAAACAAAATTACATTTGAGTATTTTGAACCTATTTTTCTTGAATGGCGTATCATTGAAATGAGAATAACAATAAGTCAGGGGCACCACTATAAGCTAAAACCTTAGTTAATCTTAGCCTTGAGTCATCTTGGTTGTAACACAAGCCACAATACAAAGAAGACGACCAAGAATGGGGGAATTGTAGTCAAGTCAAACTTAACCTTTACTTTTCTCTACTTGGTCCAATGAATCTGCTACAGGCTAGCTACTGTAGTGTTCACATACTTTACAAACCTACAAAATATAAGAAATAAAAATAATACTAAAAGAAACAAGACATTTTATTCACATATTGGTTCCGTTTCATTTTGTGGGTCCCGTAACAGGGTCCATAATATATTGGGTTGGCTTGGCTAACGATCATAACCGAATGAGCTATCGAGATAACTATTCCTAAATGTCTTATGACTAACCTGTTGGATCCACAAATCATAGCTCTTCAGCAACTGTTGAAATATAAAGGATTATATAGAGATATTAGTTAATTAGAATAGAAATAACTATAAAAAGTGATATTAGATGTTTAATTGTAATCGGTTAACAAGAAAAAAAAAAGCATAGGTGGATCCTTCACAGTAGCTTCGGCAAAACAAGCCATTCAGCCGCACAGCATAGAAGACAACCACCCGAAGCTTAAATGGAAATGTTGGGTCCCTCTCAAATGCAAAGTGATGGTGTGGAGAGCGGCTCGGAATCGGTTGCCAACTATGTCCGAGTTGCTTAAACGCGGAGTTTCCCTGCCTCGAAACTATTGTGCCCTTTGCGATGCGGATCAAGAAACGACCCAACACTTGTTCACCGGCTGTTCTTTCACTTACGAGGTATGGAATCGGATTGCTAGCTGGTGCAGGTTGCCCCATACTTTCCTGTTCGATGTTAGGGACGTCATTCAAATGGCGGATCATGTGCCATATCCCAAGCCTTCTAGAGATATCCTTCGTGGCATCGTTTACTCCGCTATGTGGGTTATTTGGAACGAAAGAAACGCTCGTATTTTCAACAACAAAATCCGGAGACCTGCCGAGCTAGTTCAAATTGTGAAGTCGACGTCTTATTTTTGGATCCGTAATAGAAGTAGATGGAAAGATTTCGATTGGTTAAAATGGTGTAATTTTCCTTTGGACTTGATGTAGTTTGGTTTGTTTGCCCG
Source organism: Ambrosia artemisiifolia (assembly GCA_032199755.1). Taxonomy (NCBI): domain Eukaryota; kingdom Viridiplantae; phylum Streptophyta; class Magnoliopsida; order Asterales; family Asteraceae; genus Ambrosia; species Ambrosia artemisiifolia. The sequence continues at coordinate 38,110,422 of CM063528.1, read as the reverse complement.
GGGGTCCTCGCTTTGAGGACCGTTTCGTGGCGTTTTTGAATGAAGTTTTCTTTTCAAAAAAAAAACTTACTCTTTGCCATTGGTTAACAACATAGTTATATTTGTGAACCAAGTGCCGCTCATGCGCCTAGAAGGCCTTAAAACTTTGTGTAACTGCCATGTGTTAAGTAGCTCAAAACCTCTCTGTTGACAAAGCTATACTTTTACTACCATATTATATTATAACCGAAACAAGTAGTAAAAATATCAAGAATGGAACAGCTAAAGCCATTATTTCAACCTTTTATTTATGAAAATAGCCCAAAAAACTCATGATATTATCAAAATATAACGTGTAAAGAGGCCCAAATTCTAAACCCGATTAACAAAAACCTAAGGAGAAAAAGGGGCCATTGTACGTATCTATACATATAATAAACCAAAGGCATTTTAATGACATGGCATTCAAGGAGGCATTCTCCTCCTTTAGGAAAAAAATATTTAAAAATAAAATTGGATTTTTTTCTTTTATGTTTCCTCCCATAAATTTTAAACGTTAATATCTTTTATATACGAGATTTTTTAAAGAAAAAAATTACACCAAATTAACGAACGTTTTATTATCTTTCCAACAAGTACCATAGTGCTATATAAAAAACGGAGAAAAAAATGACTATTTTTGTGGGGTTTTGTTCAGAGTTATACATTGTTTTAGGTTAAATATTAATATTAGAGTTATACATTGTTTAAGGTTAGGCGTTAACATTGGAGATACATTTTTAATTGTTTTAGGTTAGGTGCTACCCGAAGCTTTGTTGCATGTAACTGTAAAGCGAATCATTATATTTCATATGTAAAATTAATATGTCATATTAGATTTCTCAACCCCGGGACGTTCCCGGGGTATAATCTAGTAGGAGAAGAAGAGCAATTCAGAGGAGAAGAAGAGGAAAAAGGCCTACATCAAAATCATAAGGTCTGCAACAATTTCCAATCTTGTTTAGTTGTTTTGATGTATAACTTTGCATTTTTATTTCACAAAATCGATCCATTGTTTGCAACTTGAATTCTTGTTTAGTTGTTTAGAATAATAAATCCAGTTTAGAACAAAATCAACCCATCTTTTCAACATAGCCACGTTCATACTTAATAACTGTATTTATTATATAGATGAAAACTTTATTGGTGTCATGTTATGATTGTTTGTGACTTTGTGTGATTTATCATTTATAATTGTTGTTAATGAATTTGCAATTTGGATGTTTGAATATTTTTGTCTAGATACTATACCTCCTATTCCCAAATACAAACACTTATCTGGTAGTCAAAAACGTAAAAAGAAGAAGCAAGAGGAAGAAAAAGCAAAGGCGGACAAAGGGCGTATACTCAAGTTCTTCTCAAAACTTCCTCAAAGTTCTAGTTCTAATGTTGATGAAGATAATGTGGAAGCTAATGTGAGTGAAGATAATGTGGATTAAGCTAATGTCGGTGAAGATGATGTTAATGTGGATATAAGTAAGGATGAAGATGATGTTAATGCTAATGTAGATGAAGATAATGTGGGTGAAGATGATGCTAATATTAATCCTAGTATTGATATCTTTGATCCTAGAACTTGGGATGGTATAAATGCGCATAAAGTGCTTTTGACAATTCCGTAACGGTTGCGTCGGCATAAAGAAGTTTTTCAAAACTGAAGTTGTTGAAATCTTATTTACGATCGACAATGTCCCAAGAAAGACTTAACGGGTTGGCGATGATAGCTATTGAAAATGATATATTAGAAAGTATGGACTATAAAGACTTGATCGAGAGCTTCGCTTCCAAAAACGCTAGGAGAGCCTCCCGATTCACTTAAGTAAGTATATTTGATCATTTTGCTACACTACTTTTGTTTATTTTTTAACAATTATGGTCGTATGGTTTTTTTATATATAAGTGATGAGTTTATATATAGAGAGGGGCCCAAATTTATTGTATCGCCCGCGGCCCAAAAGTCATTTATCATTCTCGGGGACGGCCCTGCATGTGTGCTTATCATTATTGACTATATAAGGTGTTTATATGTTTTTATCGATTTTGAAATGTGGAGATAACCCTTGTTTTGATAAATTAATTCCGTGAAAAATATCTTGATTTTCGATTCTAACGTATGGTACTAGGAACAACAATTTATCAATTGATTATATTAGTGTGCGTCCATTCATAATATTTTGAAAAGATTATTATGTTTTGTTAGGAGTCATTCTATTCAGTGTTTGATAGATTGGGTGCTTGTAAACATGAGACACATCTACTTATTCATGATTAGTAGTTTTTAAATCATTGGTTTTTCAAATCTAGGTTAGCTTCATTGGCCATCCGATTGGCTACCTGCACATTGTCCAAATCGGTCTCCTAGAGTCATGGTGGCCCCACCTTCATTAATATCCTTAGACTCACTAACATTCTCTTTAGAGTTTGAAGCATCGCCTCGTTTGGTTACCTACACATTGTCCAAGTTATTTTGTAATGGCTCAGTATTAAACTTCTCATTATTGTCTGCACGCGAGAATTCATGCACAACATTTACTGCCACATTGTTTCCTATATCAGCTACCGTATTTATTATATCACCATTCGTATTAAATTCCTTCGCCAAGAACTGTTAACGTGCTTGTGTATTCCCATGCACGTCGTTTCCACAAGCCAACCGTTCGTCTTCCTTATGATGGCTCGCCGAATTCCCTTTGAGCGGAGACATTGCCGGAGTAACAAAATTCCGATCCATCGGACTGGTTACCTCCTCGCCTATAATCTCGCCTTCTTCCACGTCACACGGAACATCAGCCATGGAACCCATCGACCCGGCCGGTGACGACTGCTTGACTGATGATAACACCTCAATGATTGATTGCAGCTTTGAGTTTTTATCTTCGGAGATCCAGACCTTGTACCGATTACCCACCCAAGATAGTACCACCTCCTCCTCAATCCTCCTACCTATTAAACCTACTTCGGTTATAACCGATTCTCCCACCTAATATTATTTGAATTTAAATGTTGTAATCTTTTCCACTTAGTCAAATTAGTTAGCTTCTTTTATTCCTATATTGTAGCTTTTAGTTAGCTTCTATTTTGTATATATTATCTGAGTACATCAATGAACAAAACACAATTTGATATTCTCATATGGTATCAGCCAGATTTCCTCACCTCTAACTCCTTTTATTCTTCTTCGATATTCATCGTGACCTCCCCCACAAATGTTGTTGCCACTCCTGTTAACACCACACTTCCCACACCTCAAACCATCACTATGGTTAACTTTCCATCCTCCCTCAAACTCACCTCCACCAACTATTTGAGTTGGAAAACCCAACTAGAAGCTATTCTCCAAGGCCTAGATCTATACAAATTTATAGATGGCTCTCACCTTGCACCAGCCCCAACCCTCAACGCCGATGGAACCACAACCCCACATGCCGACTATAATACATGGTACCGCCAAGATCGACTTTTATTCGGGGCCATTGTCGGTAGTCTTTCTGCCGAAATTGTTCCCCTCATAACTAATGCCCAAACCTCTCTTGATGCTTGCAAAATATTGGTCTCCACATACGCCTCTCCCTCCCGCGGCCACATCAAACAACTCAATCACCGCCTAAAACAATTCACCAAATCCAATGACCAATCCATCACCACCTTTATGCAATCCATCAAAATCTTAGTCGATGAACTTGCCATTCTCGGCAAACCCATGGACCCCGAAGATGTCACTGACATCGTTCTTCATGGACTAGATCAAAAAGCCTACAAACCTGTCATCGAATCTGTTCATACTGGTGACAATCCGATATCCTTCCATGAACTTCATGAAAAACTCATCAACCATGAACTATCCTTATCTCAACACACCCCCAATTCCGCCTCTATTCATCAACCGGTGACTGCCTTTGCCGCACATAGTCGTCAATCTTACAACAAGCCATGGCCTTCGCGTTCGCCAAACAACAACCCCGGTATCCTACCCACCCCCACTTCCACTACAAACCAACGTCCATTTCTAGGAAAATGTCAATGGTGCTTCCAAAGAGGCCATTCATTGACTTCCTGCTCCAACTTCAAGAAAACCCATCCCACCATATCTCCTCCTACATACAACCGCTCCAACACCAATCACAAACCACATGCACATATGATTGCAACACACAATAATATGGATTCGGATCTTTGATGGCTCAAGGACAGTGGCGCATCTCATCATATTACCAATGATCTCAATGCACTTTCAATGCACCATCCTTACGATGGTACCGAGGATCTAATCATCGGTGATGGTTCGTCTCTTAAAATTACTCATGTTGGCACTATCACTCTTTATTTCTCCAATGTTCCTATCATTCTAAAAAATGTTCTTTGTGTTCTTTCCATATCTCGTAATATTATTTCCATATCTCGTTTATGTCTTGACAATAACATACTAATTTTATTTTTCTCCTCTTATTTCATTATCAAGGACTTCCACACTCGCCAAACCATTCTTCGGGGAATCGCTAATCATGGCCTCTATGAGTTATCTTCCACCAAGTCTCCACATGCTTTTCATTTACAAACAAATAAGGCGTCTTCTTAGCATCATCGCCTAGGACATCCCCATTTGAAAGTTTTAAAGCACCTAGCATCTTTTGTTCCTTTTGTTTCCAATAAACATGAATCATGTAATTCTTGTTGCATTAATAAAAGTCACAAACTTCCATTTCATGTCTCATCTATGACTTCTAATGCTCCATTACAACTATTATTTTTGGACGTTTGGTCCTCACCGGTCACTTCGTTTGATGGATATAAATACTACATTATTTTTGTTGATCATTTCACCAAATATATTTGGATTTATCCACTAAAACGTAAATCGGAGTCCCTTTCTATCTTCACCCGTTTTCAACATCTAGTTGAAAATTTTTTCAAAACAAAAATAAAACAATTATTCTCGGGTAATGGTGGCGAATACATCAAATTGTCCTCTCATCTCGCCTCTTGTGGTATTTCCCATCTCACATCTCCCCCTCACACACCCGAGCACAATGGTTATGCCGAACGTCGCCATCGACACATAGTCGAAACCAGTTTAGCATTACTATCTCACGCCAAAATACCTCTAACATTTTGGCCTTTTGCATTCACAACCGCCACCTATCTCATCAATCGTTTACCCACCGCGACTTTAAATAACGACTCACCTTTCTTCCGCCTTTTTCACACCCATCCGAACTATGCAAAACTCCATGGTTTTGGATGTCTATCTTATCCATGGTTACGTCCTTACTCGAAACACAAACTCGAGTCTCGTTCTACACCTTGCATTTTCATCGGTTACTCATCGTCTCAAAGCGCTTTCCATCTCCTTAATCCCATCACAAATCGCATATACACATCTCGCCATGTCCAGTTTGTCGGTCATATCTTTCCCTATGAATCTCTCGTTAAAACATCGACTCCTCCTACACCCCCACCGGATGATTGGCTTCCTCTCACTCTCCAAAATCTCCTCACTTCCTCACCCACAGACACCTCTCCTCAACCTTCCACACCCGTGTCCTCTCCTACACCACCCGATTCATCATCACCATCTACCTCAGCCTCCCACCCTATTCCTACCTCTTCCCATTCTATCCACACATCTCCTCCTCCATCTCCTATTCCTATTTCGTCTGACTCTTCCTCATCTCCCTCACCCGAACATCTCAATCCCCACCATACTCGCCCTATCAAGAAACCAAATCCCAAGTATCACAACTTGGACTACGTCCTTTATCACTCCACCCTTCATTCTCTTCCCGAACCCTCCACCATCACTCAAGCTCTCAAACAACCGTTATGGCGCAATGCCATGCAAGCCGAGTTTGATGCACTTAAATGCAATCAAACTTGGACCTTAGTCCCCCCTGATCATGCTCCTAATCTTGTCGGTTGCAAATGGGTGTATCGCACCAAATTTAAACCCGATGGTTCTGTTGATCGCCTGAAAGCTCGACTCGTTGCAAAAGGTTTTCATCAACGCCCAGGTTTAGACTATGTTGAGACATTCAGTCCCGTAGTTAAACCCGCAACTCTTCGTCTCATTCTTGCACTTGCTACTTCTTTTAACTGGCCGCTTCGCCAACTCGATATCAACAACGCCTTCCTTCAAGGCACTCACACCGAATCTGTTTATATGACTCAACCACCCGGATTTGTTGATCCCTCCCTTCCAAATCACATTTGCAAACTCAACAAAGCTATATATGGTCTTCGCCAAGCCTCACGGGCTTGGTACGATGAACTTAAAAAATATCTTCTCTCCGTTCACTTTACACCCACTATTTCGGACCCCTCCCTATTTATCAACAAAACTACTTCTTCTCCTATCTTCATTATAGTCTATGTTGATGATATTATTATCACCGGTGCCAACCCCTCCCTAATACAATCTTTTATTCAATCTCTTGCCAAACGTTTTTCTTTAAAAGATCTTGGTGATCTTTCTTACTTCCTTGGCATTGAGGTCATTCCTCATTCAAATGGTCTCTTTCTCTCCCAATCTAAATACATCCTTGATATTCTTACCAAGGCCAACATGAGTAATTGCAAGCTGTCAACCACACCTATGACCGGTTCCTCTACTATCACCGTATTGGATGGTGATCCCTTACCTTCACCGACTGATTACCGAGCGCTTGTTGGTGCACTTCAATACTTGGCCCTAACTCGTCCAGATATTGCATTTTCAGTCAATAAGCTTTCGCAATTCATGCATAAACCAACAACCACTCACTGGGAAGCCTTGAAAAGATTACTACGTTACTTACATGGTACTTTACATCATGGTATCTTCTTTAAACGCAATTCTCCTTTACAACTTCATGCCTTCACCGATGCCGACTGGGCTGGTGATCATCGTCCCTCCTACCGAAGTACTACCGGTTACATTGTCTACCTTTGCTCAAATCCGATTTCATGGAGCTCCAAACGTCAACCCACACTTGCCCGTTCTTCCACAGAAGCTGAATTCCGAGCGGTTGCCTCCACAACAACTGAAGTGCAATGGCTTATATCTCTCATGTTCGAACTCGGTTACAAATCTATAGTCACTCCAGTAATCTATTGTGATAATTTAAGCGCCACCCACTACTCGGCAAATCCAGTTTTTCACTCCCGAATGAAGCACCTTGCATTAGATTTCCATTTTGTTCGTGAAAAAGTTCGGGACGGCACCATACGGGTTACTCATATTGCCGGTGATGATCAACTTGCGGATGCTCTCACAAAGCCATTACTGCGACAACGATTTCAGTTTCTCACATCCAAGATTGGTCTTCTCTCACGTTCGTCCATCTTGCGGGGGCATATTAAACCTACTTCGGTTATAACCGATTCTCCCACCTAATATTATTTGAATTTAAATGTTGTAATCTATTCCACTTAGTCAAATTAGTTAGCTTCTTTTATTCCTATATTGTAGCTTTTAGTTAGCTTCTATTTTGTATATATTATCTCAGTACATCAATGAACAAAACACAATTTGATATTCTCATACAACCTTCCTGCGATAGGATCCAGCAATAACCACAAGAGTTATCTGGATCCGACCAAGAGAAATCCGAACCACCAATTACTTTCCCAAAACTACCACTAATCATATAGAAAACTTTGTTGTCCCGTAGGTGGACTGGGAATAGAGGTACACAAACTGTGTTTTTTTTTTTAAAAAAAGTTAGGGTAATGAAAACTCAAAAGGTTGAATTTGAAACTTGTTCGGATTGAAAGTTGAAACTAGGTTGTAACTAATTTAAAAAAAAAACATATTTTTAGAAATACACAAATAGAAATCAATCTAAATATATACATGTATTCAAACTTAAATCCGACCAAAAAATTATACAAACTCACAGATTCTAAAATCATAAATCAATGAAAAAATTTCAACAAAACGATAAATACTACTACTACTAATGTCTTCATGAGATTTTGGTAAATCAATTTTCCTGTCAAATTCTTCATCGCATAAGAAGACAGATATCAATACCATATGTGAATATCAAAAACTGAGAACATAAAAAAGATGCATCAATGTCATTTATAAAAATAAATATCTGAATATTTTAGTTGATAATGTGCAAATATATCTTGATCTTATTTGATGCTTCAGATGATGAAGCTATCAACGGGGAACCAATATCACATAAACCCTAATAGTCAAACGGATTGCATTATCTATAACACCAAATAGAATGCTGCAAGTCAACAGATCTAACTATGCGCATCAAATTGATCAACATTTCTTGGACAGCATATACAATGCAATCCCTTTAACTATTGTCGACTCTTTAACATACTTAATCGTGTTAAAAATATATAAGTATATTTTTACTTTCAATTTTATCCTTGTTTTACATTTTTATAAAAAATAAATTGGGTTCTTATTTTTGGGTTAAGTTGTTTGTTGTTTCAGGATATTGGGCTAAGTGTTTTGGGCTGGTTGGAAAAGAGTCCAGGAAGATTAAAAAGGAGTAGCTATCTTGGTCCAGTTGTTGCAACCCATCAGGAGGAGTCCAACCCATCAGGAGGAGCCCATTATATCAAGTGTGTTTGTTTTACTTGATCTCTGCCGTCCATGTGGCGATCCGTGTGGGAGATTATGATCGAAGGGTTGAGAAAGCCAGTTGGTGTGCTTTCTCAACAGAAGCTTCTATGCTCTCTATAAAAGGAGAGCTGATCACAACGTTCTAGGGTTAACACCTCTGAGTCTCAAACTTTACTCTTGTTATTCCCTTTCATTGTTCCATTTGATTTGGTCATAGAGATTGTCATCTAGGGTTTGTTGAATCTGGAACAACTTGTTTCAGATTAGAAGTCTTTGTATCCTGGTGATTTGAGTCTTGTGTATGATCGTTGAAATCCTGTGTCTGGATCTGTATTAGGTGTTAGGGTTTTCTTTGTAACCTTAAGAGTCATTGTATGTTTTGGTTATTAGACTCATTTAACATGGTATCAGAGCCCTAGGTTATGTTCTTGGGGTTTTCTGATATTGATCTGTTGAATCCCTTATTCGATCTGTGACCTGGGTAATCTGGTGGTTGATTATTCCGTTGTGAAGTTGTTGATTGTGATCTGTTTGGAGCTGATTTAGCTTGGATCTTGGATCAAAAGGAGTGCATATTTTCTTGTGCTCTCTGGTGATCAACCCTTGAAGGTTGACACTACGAGTTTGTTGGAAACCCTAACTTGGGCTATTCCTTTGGTGAGATCTTTCCTATCTGTTCTTGTTTTTTTGTTTGTGTCTAGGAGCACTGACCAGGTTAGGGGGACCGGTATTGGCTTAACTGTGTTGTTGTTTGGGTCTAGTGTCTAGATATAGGAAGGCTCCCAAGTTAAGACCTGCGGTGGGGCCCCTGAGAGGAACCACTGATCTGGATCACTGACTTGGCTTCGCTAGTTTAGGTATTGTTTGTTGGATTGTGTTTTTTTTTTGTTTCTTCTGTGTTGTGTGTTCTGTGTGCTATTAGGGTTATTGATTGGCTGATTATTTGTTATTGATTGTGTGATTCTTTGTTGTGTTTAATATGGCTAGTGATAATCAGGATCCTCCTGTTAATCAGGGTCCTGGTAGTGGACAAGGGTCTGATGCTGGACCTATTGTCACTCTTGTGAGTAAATTGGATGCAAGTGATCCACTCTACTTACATGCTAGTGACTCCACTAATTTGACTATTATTAGCATAAAACTGAAAGGTACTTAGAATTATACTGTTTGGGCTAATGCTATCATACTTGGTCTTCAAGTTAAAAACAAGTTAGGATTTGTTAATGGTGATTGTGTTAAACCTATAAATGATGAAGTTCTTGCTAGGTAATGGGATAAATGTAATTCAGTAGTACTTACATGGATTCTGAACTCTGTGTCTGAAGAACTTTATATGGGTCAAGTTTATTCTAAATTAGCTTCTGAAGTATGGAAAGAATTAAAAGAGACATACAATAAAATTGATGAGTCAGTGGTTTACAACTTATATCAAAAGATAAACTCATTCAATCAAAGTGGTATGTCTGTTTCAGAGTACTATCATAAGCTAAATGTAATGTAACTTGATCAAATTTTACAGTTACCTTCCTGTACTTGTGATGCATCTAAAGAATTTAATAATTACAATCATATGATAAAATTGATGCAATTTTTGATGGGGTTGGATAGTGCTTATCAAAGTGTTAGGACTGCACTGTTGATTAGAACTGAGCTTCCCTCTATAAAAGAAGCATTTGCTATTGTTTCTAGGGATGAATCCCATAGAAACTCTAGTAGTGGGTCTAAACAGTCTAAACAGTCTCAAACTGTTGGTTTTGCAACTAAAGTTGTTAATAATGATTTTATAACCAATAGTATAGTACTAAAAGAATTTCTAGAAATAATAATCAGTCTTTGAAATGCAAACATTGTAACAAAACTGGACATTTAGTAGATAAATGTTATGAAATCATTGGATATCCCTCTTGGTTAAGACCAAGACGGAATCAAGGGAAGAAATTAGTGGCTAACAACAGTGCTTCTGAGTCTACTGGTTCTAATGTTGCTACTCTTACAACTGAACAAGTGTCTAGGTTGTTGAGTCTTCTTCATGACAAGTCAGGAGAAGGGTCTCAAAGTTGCAACTTATCTGACAGAATTTTATGTGCTTCATTTGCTTGTTTTGGTTCTAAATTGTATTGCTTTGCTAGTACTGATAAAGGGTTAATAGGGATTGGTTGGTGGTTGATTCAGGAGCTAATGAACATATGGTAAAAAAATGAAAATGGTCTATTTGATTATGTGGATAACTTTCAAATTCAGAGAAACCCTAGAATTAATAAAAATGGGCAATCCTGAGCCAAATCACATTGTGTCTGACTTAAATATTAAAGTAAAACATCCCAATGGGACTTTTGCATTAGTAACTAAGATTGGTAAACTTAAACTTGCAGAAAATGTTATTTTACAAGATGTGTTAGTAGTTCCTGGATATTCTGTTAACCTGTTATCTGTACATAAGCTGGCTAGAGACAACAAGCTGTTTATAGGTTTTGATGAACATAAGTGTTACTTACAGGACTTGTTAACCAAGAAAGTCCTGCTGAATGGTGATCAATGTGATGGATTATACATGTGTAACAATTCTTGTTCTTTGACTAAGGTGTGTTTTAGTAGTACTATAGATGTTAACATGTGGCATTCTAGGTTGGGCCATCCATCAGATCAAGTGCTAAAAATTTTGAAACCTAGTTTGAACTTAACAAAAGACCATGTGGCTTGTGATGTGTGTCACAAGGCCAAACAACATAGAGAACCATTTCCATTGAGTGATCATAAGAGCACTCAATTGGGTCAACTTGTGCACTTGGATGTTTGGGGACCCTATAGGGTAGCTGATAGGGAAGGTCATAGTACTTTTTAACTATAGTAGATGATATTTCAAGAGCTGTGCGGGTAAGTTTGATGAAACAAAAAAACTGAAGTGTTTGATAGAATAACAAATTTTGTTAACATAATACAAAACCAGTTCAATAAAACAATTAAGATTTTTAGAAGTGATAATGGGACAGAATTTGTTAATAATCAAATGACCATTTTTTGTAAAAATAAAGGTATCATTCATCAAACTACTTGTGCATACACACCCCAACAAAATGGGGTGGTTGAAAGAAAACATAGGCATCTACTTAATGTGGCTAGGTCACTATTGTTTCAGAGTAATATACCTATTAAGTTTTGGAGTGAATGTATCCTAACTGCTTCATATCTTATTAATAGGACACTTTCTTCGGTGCTTGGAGGGAAAACTCCCTATGAGTTAGTATATGGTTTTAGTCCCTTTCTTAAACACTTGAGGGTGTTTGGTTGTCTGTGCTTTTGTACCATATTAAATGAGTCTAATAAACTAGAGAGTAGAGAAGAAAAGTGTGTTTTTCTGGGTTACTCTCTTGAGAAAAAAGGGTACAAGGTTTTTAGTCTTGACTCTAAAACCATCCTTTTTTCAAGGGATGTGAAATTTTTTGAAACCTGTTTTCCATTTAAGGAATCAAATGTTTTGGAAAAATTTGATGCTAGTTCTGATAAAACCATAAATAATTTGAATTTTTTTACCTCTATGAAAGCACAGAATCACATTCAACCTTAGGTGTGGATGAGCCCAATGATGATAGAAAGGGAGAAGGTAGTAGGGATTCAGGAACACATGGAGAACAGCAACCAGATGTTCAGCCCACTTGACGTGTGCGATACTATACATAATTTTGCAATGAATAAACACACGTTTCTGCTTTAATATTTATAAAAATGGTTTAGACCTTAATATTAAAACACACAATAGGGCAAGTGTACCCTGTCATATATGTAGTAATGTACAGATAAGAACCAGATATCGATCCATGGACGCGCGCGGAGCAATGGTACTAAAACTCTATCCCCGATTCACCAGTAGGAAAAGATAGTTTGAGTTTGTTTATAGCTAGATTAATTATAAAACATGTAAATAAATTAACTACGACTCCAAATAGAAAATATAACCATATAAACTATAATACGCCAATCCTAGCATGTCATCTACATATAATAAGAAATAAAGGCATGATCAACATTCCCATTTTCCAACAGTTAGTTTCCCTCTCGGGCATCCTAACATGACAACTATACAGCAAGCTAACACGAATACACACGTTAACCACTTCAAGTTGTTTATTAGCGCGCAACTGATATGATCTCATGAGAATCTTTAAATATAAGTTAGTATCACCTTTCGGGAGTCCTCAGCCGCACTAGTTAAGGAAAGCAATATCGAATACACAATACGACCACCTAGACTAGCATAAAGTAGAGCATTTCACAACCTATTCCATTTTATCAACTTTGAACACAAATCTACTAAGATCGCCATTTTCACCAAAATAACTAACAAAGATCATTAACCGTGTCAAATATTGGTAACAACACCATTAAGCTTTTTAGACTCTTTTAGGTGCCGGTAAACATCTATAATCATTATCCGAGTGACTTTAACCAAACCAATACCCGGTTACAGTTTCATGGTGTAAACTTTATTAACAAGTTAACTAGTCTACTATCGGACGATTAAACGGACGGTTTCTTCAACAAGTAATCCACCCAACACATTCGTCAATCATCAAAGTCGTCCAAACACAACTACAAATCTAACAACAATGAAACAAGGTTGCGCTATGATCATCAAGATTCAAACATGAAAAACGCCAAATTCATACAAAACTTGATTTTATACAAACGATTGTTTTAACTACTAACTATTACTAATGTTCTTGCCCGTAGGCGTATGATTAACTAAAACAACATCAAAATAGCATAAAAAATCAGATTTGGATCATAAAAAGCTTAAAGGATCAAAACATAAGAATGCTAAAGAGATGGATTGGATGATGAAGGATGGATCGGATGGATTCCCGAGCTTGTTCCACGCCTATGCAGCACTTCGTTAGCCCAGAAAATCGCCAGAAAACGTTCCCCAAAGATCCAACAATCGAATAGTGGGCTGAATGGAGCATTTATAGCAGAACAGAAGATCCGACCGGCCGCGCGGATGATCTAACCGGCCGGTCACTTTGCACAGGTCAGGCACGTTTCTCGATTGCTGACGTAGGCCTTCTAGAAGGTCCCCAGAAATATCAGGTTGCTGTGCGCGGCCGGTCGCTTTGTTCGCACGGCCGGTCGGATTGGTCTGGGTGACGTTCGCGTGCCGAAAACTCCGTTTTTCCTTCTGTTATGCTTCCGGAACATCGTTTAAGACCTAAAATCGTAAAGATACCCAAATAAGTACCAATTCCAGTGTATAAGGTCAAAAACGTCTCAAAATGGGAGTTAAACGGGGACTTTTATATGTGTAAATTAACGTATATCACCACTATTAAAGGCTTGGCTGGGAGTCAGCAGCCTAATAGTGAGGGTTTAGAACCTGGTAAGGCTGATCATGTGATTACTGAACATGACCACAGTAACCTTTCTGAGGGTGACACACTCCAAGAAGGATCTGTACTTAGAAGATCTTCTAGGAATACAAGTTTTCCTAGAAAGCTTAGTGATTTTGTGGTGGAGGGGAAAGTAAAATATGGTTTAGAAAATGTTGTAAATTTTTCAAAACTTTCCTATGAAAATAGGTGTTTTTCATCTGTGTTAGAAAAACATATTGAACCCAGGAATTATTATGAAGCAATCAAAGATGATAACTGGGTTAGGGCAATGAATGAGGAACTAGAGGCCCTGTATAGAAATGACACTTGGGATGTGGTGGATTTGCCAAAGGGTAGACATAAGGTAGGGTGTAAATGGATTTATAAGGTAAAGTATAAATCATCAGGTGAAGTTGATAGGTTTAAGGCTAGACTAGTAGCCAAGGGATATAGTCAAAGAGAAGGTTTTGATTATGATGAAACCTTCTCCCCTGTTGTCAAAATGGTTACTATTAGAATTATATTCAGTCTAGCTGCTCAGAATGGTTGGAATGTGTATCAACTTGATGTCAATAATGCATTCTTATATGGGGATTCACATGAAGATGTCTATATGTCCTTACCTAAGGGTGTCAGTTCTGATTCTCCTAATAAAGTCTGTAAACTTAAAAAGTCCTTGTATGGACTTAAATAGGCTCCACGACTGTGGAATGAAAAACTTGTTGAGTCTTTACTTGAATTTGGTTTTACTCAAAGTCATTGTGACTACTCTATGTTTATAAAATCCGCAGATTCTGTGTTTTTAGTATTATTAGTATATAAGGATGATATAATAATTACTGGGAATTCTGTGGATGAAATAGAGAAGGTTAGTAAAAATGATTTAGGAGAGTTGAAATATTTCTTAGGAATTGAGGTTAGTAAAAATGAAAAAGGGTTCAATTTGACACAAAGAAAGTATTACACTGAACTGTTAAATGAGTATGGTATGTTGGGGTGCAAACCTGTGTCAAACCCTATTGAATAAATCATATGTTAGTCTAGTTGAGTCAAATAGTAAGCTTTTATCCAATATAACCGGTTGTCAAAAACTTGTTGGAAAGCTTATCTATTTATCTCATACTCGACCTGATATTGCATATTCTGTGCACTATCTAAGTCAGTATATGCACAAGCCTACAGAAGGGCATCAAAAGATTGCTTTTAGGTTACTCAGATATCTTAAGTCAGCCCCTGGAAAAGGGCTGTTGTTTTCTAAGAGTGATCATTTTGATTTAAATGTGTATGCTGATTCAGACTGGGCTAAGTGTATTGAAACAAGAAGGTCTGTAACAGGCTTTTGTGTTTTTCTGGGAAACTGTTTAATATCCTAGAAGATCAAGAAACAGTCAACTGTTTCCCGCTCTTCAGCAAAAGCCGAATATAGGGCTATGTGTGCTAGTGCTTGTGAGGCCATATGGGTCAAAAACTTGTTGTCTGAACTAAAGGTGTTGGTAAATTTACCAGTTAAGATCCACTGTGACAGCTCAGCTGCTATATCTATAGCTGGAAATCCAGTGTTTCATGATAAAACCAAACATTTTGGTTTGGATTTGTTCTTCTTAAAAGATTTGATCTCTTTGAAAATTATTGAGACTGTCAAGGTTGACTCAGAAAGTCAATTGGTAGATATGTTCACAAAAGGTTTGTTAACTCATCAACATGATAACTTGTGTAAACAAGT
Source organism: Ambrosia artemisiifolia (assembly GCA_032199755.1). Classification (NCBI taxonomy): domain Eukaryota; kingdom Viridiplantae; phylum Streptophyta; class Magnoliopsida; order Asterales; family Asteraceae; genus Ambrosia; species Ambrosia artemisiifolia. The sequence goes on along the minus strand of CM063528.1, from coordinate 38,094,752 downwards.
TAAAATGGTAGATGAGTTTGGTTGATAAAATTGAGGGGGGGTGTTAAAAATATATAAGTATATTTTTACTTTCAATTTTATCTTTGTTTTACATTTTTATAAAAAATAAATTGGGTTCTTATTTCTGGGTTGAGTTGTTTGTTGTTTCACGATATTGGGCTAAGTGTTTTGGGCTGGTTGGAAAAGAGCCCAGGAAGATTAAAAAGGAGTAGCTATCTTGGTCCAGCTGTTGCAGCCCATCAGGAGGAGTCCAGCCCATCAGGAGGAGCCCATTATATCAAGTGTGTTTGTTTTACTTGATCTCTGCCGTCCATGTGGCGATCCGTGTGAGAGATTATGATCGAAAGGTTGAGAAAGCCAGTTGGTGTGCTTTCTCAACAGAAGCTTCTATGCTCTCTATAAAAGGAGAGCTGATTACAACGTTCTAGGGTTAACACCTCTGAGTCTCAAACTTTACTCTTGCTATTCCCTTTCATTGTTCCAGTCGATTTGGTCATAGAGATTGTCATCTAGGGTTTGTTGAATCTGGAACAACTTGTTTCAGATTAGAAGTCTTTGTATCATGGTGATTTGAGTCTTGTGTATGATCGTTGAAATCCTGTGTCTGGATCTGTATTAGGTGTTAGGGTTTTCTTTGTAACCTTAAGAGTCATTGTATGTTTTGGTCATTAATGAGATTGTATTAACTTTTGATGATTTTACAATGAGATGTACAAGAGTATAAATACAAGAAGGATAGCAACTATTGAGGAGAGAAATCCTCCTCTGACAAAAATAGAGAATCTATACATTGAATGCTTTGAATGAAATTATATGCAGGAATGATTTGAGGCAATTATTTAGTATTGCCTAATACCCCCGTCAATGCGAGATGGAGATGCTTGTAGACGAAGCATTGTGCGAAACTTCTCAAATAATGGTTTGGGTAAACTCTTTGTGAAGATATCAACAACTTGTTGATGTGTGGATATGAATTTTGTGTTGAGATGACCAGCAGCAACTAATTCACGGATGAAATGGTAGTCAAGATCTATATGTTTTGCCCTCTTATGTGAGATAGGATTTTGACTTATGAAAAGTGCACTCTTGTTGTCACATAACAAAGTGGGCGGCCCCGAAGGTAAAGTATGTAGATCACGTAGAAGATGTGTGATTGTTAGGACCGTCGAACTCGCGTTCCAACAATCACGGGTTTTATCCTAGAGGTGCGGAATCCCTCTAAGATGCTCTAATAACAGAAACAACGATTGAAACAATGAAACGAGTAATCACAACACACACACGGGTCAAAAGATTATCTATTAATCACCAAAACAGAGCACGAGTGTTTACAGAGATCAAACCAGACGTTCTATGACCAGAGGAGGGTGTTTGGAGAGTGTGTGAGGCAAGAACTGAGGTCTAGGGTTGAGGATGAGGGTATTTATACCACCCGGAAACGACCAGCTCGTGTTAGGCGATTAGCTGCCCAGTATTAGGCGATTAGCTGCAAAACGCCTAACAGACTTAGGCGATTAGCTGCTAAACGCCTAACAGACTTAGGCGATTAGCTGCTAAACGCCTAACAGACTTAGGCGATTAGCTGCTAAACGCCTATATCATCCCACGACCTCCAAAACGCGTATAAACGCTTCCAAACACCCCGAACTACGTCCAAACAACTAATATACTAGCCTAGGGACATCGTGCACTAACAGACTCCCCCTTGGACCAGGCTAGTATACGATTACAAGCCATAAACTGCTCGATTAACCTAGCCAACGACCTATAGAGACCTATCACTAGCTAGGGACATACAGATAATGCACTTACAGTGATCCAAATAAGCTCGGAAGCGGTATTTGCCATTGCCCAATATTCTGACTCACAACTTGAGCGTGCTACCGTTGGATGTTTCTTGGCGCTCCACGAAACCAAGTTTCCACCCAAGTAAATGCAATAAACGTAGGTGGATCTTCGAGTGTCAATGCAACGAGCCCAATCTGCATCAGAAAAAACTAATAAAATGGTGTTAGGTGGCCTATCAAACGTTAACCCATGAGATAAAGTCCCTTTGAGATAAAGTCCCTTTGATGTATCGAAGAATACGTTTGACACGTTGAAAGTGAGTGGTGGTAGGATTTTGAAGGTATTGACTTGCTTGATTAACAGCATAGGACAGGTCCGGACGAGTAATGGTTAAATATTGAAGGGCACCGATTTGAAGTTTATCATTTGATGAACTTTCAAGATTTGTCCATTTTGACCACCAATTTGAGAAAGTAGTCATTCTCCCCCTGAACATTTAGATCTTTTCAAATTTCATCCTGAACTCTCACGATTGACAATTTGTGACCCTGAAAGTGATATTTGACCCTTGAATTTTGTAAAAATTAGATTTTATTTGTGTTTCGGCTTCGGATCTGAGATTCCAATTGAAGAATACTTGTATTCCAACATCGGTCAATCAAAAATAAAGACAAAATAAAATCTCTCTTTTTTTTTTTAGGATAATCAACCAGAAATTAAAAAATGCAGGAAAAGTAAAAACTATTCAAAAGCATATTTTTGAGAGTTTCATCTGTTAGGGAAACATATCAGTGTACGGACTAATCTAGAACTCTTATGTGTTCAGTTTTAATTCAAATTACCAATAAGCATCCTACAACAACTGTCAGTATTGTTGTCCACCTAAACTCAAAATCAAGTCTTATCGCTAGGCACTTTAGATACGTTAAGGTAATATTAAGGCTGATTAAAGGTGTTCCCCGCACACGCGACATATTCCCGCGTCAAGGCATGCACAAAGCTTCCTCGTAACCGGTGAATAAGCTGTTGTCATCCGTATTTACAAGGAATGGACTCAGTGGTGATCAGGTCTGCAAGAACGCTGCAGCAAAGAGACCAGTGAGATCCAGACCAGGGTTCAAGTCAAATACCGTACATTTTTTATTTTTCACGGTACGATGCTTTAGGTATTAATGATTTGATACCTTAGAGCGATTCTCTTTGAGAATAGGGTTTTGGCATTCATGATCTTTTTGCTCTTGCAGGATTACCAGACGTCTCCTTATCAGAATTTATTCTATTTTTTTTTTCTTTTCTTTTTCTGAGTATGGCAAAGAGGTGTCTCAGTTGTAGGCTGCGAACCCAACGTACGTCACTTATGCCACCCCAATTTATTCTGAGAGACGTCCAGTTCACCCCGGATGTACCAACCTCTTAAAGACCAGAAACCTCGGATTTTGGCATTCTATCAACAAGATTTAGGCTTTTAGACCATATGCCAACGCGGCGTTAATCCACACAATCCTCAGTTGATTTAGGTTTATATCACCGTGCCGAGCTTGGAAATGATTTCGAGCCTACCAACACATCATTGTAGAGGCTACTTATCAGATCCAATATTTAAGATGATAAAGGTCCAGACAGTCCGACTGATTGGTTAATATCATCTTCCCTAGTTTCACCAAGGAAACTCATTTTTGCATTTTTTTCATTTTTTTGATTTTTGCATTTTCTGATGTTTTTGTATTTTTCTGAATTTTCTCCCCCTAAAAATCTAAAAAATTTGCGAACAGAAATTTTTAATAAAAAAAATTAAAAATGATTTTCCGATGTGGTTTACTCAGATTTTCCCAAAATGCCTTTTACCTTTCAAAGATAGTCAAATTTAAATTTGTCAAATGGTTTGGTAAAACTTTTGGCAACTCGGTAGTCAGTGTGGACATAAATAATCACTGGATCCTTAGTGATTGTTATGGAAGTTACACTATTAATAAGAGGATGGAGGTGATAAGAGAATGCAAACCGTAGTCAAGCATGTGTGTAGAAGTATCCAAAGATAAACCTGGAAACAGCAGCTCAATGCAGCTACCTGATTCGGCTTCGCAGGTTGCAGGAAACACATGTGACGCCCTCCCAAGAACTGATATCCACCCGTTGCGGATCCAGCTTCAATGTTGTAACCACCATAAACAAATTCACTAAAGTCAACGAGATCCAACTTATCGCCATTAGGGTACCATAGACCTTTGGTCGGTAACCCTTTAGATAATGAAGGAACCGTTCTGCAGCAATCACCCAGTCCACTCTTATTCATTACTGACATCCGTTGTTAAGTCTAAACACTGGGTCTTGAATTATTCTCATCGAGCATCTTCTTTTCTTTATTCTTCTTCGATAACAAATCCCCTCCTTAATTGTCTAAGGTTTCATATTCTCCAAAGATATTCTGATCAATTAACTGGAGCAATATGACACCTATTTGTGCTAAGATGCCCCACTGTCAACAATCAACTGATTGCTGATAGTTCCTCCTGGAACACCCTGCACACTTGTTCAAAGATTAGTTCTCGAGGGGGACCCAGGCCTTGACCATCTCTGGTCGGCCTAGGTCATCAATCATAGGCAGCTCCATCCATCTACCATGAGGGGTAGGTGTTTTCACATCAGTCGCAACTAATGTAGATGGTGCTAATGAGGCGGATAAACTCACAGATGGTGCTTCAGCTGCTTTTGGCTTCCAAATCTGGTCATGCTTATCCTTTATAGGACGTTGCTTGACAGATTTGGGTGGTACCTGAGACTTCACCTTTGGGTCAGCCAGTGGCTTTGCCCTTTGGTTAGTCTTTGGACCTGCTTTTGGTCCTCCCTTGGGTTTTGAAACCTTAGGTGGAGCCTTGGAGCTTGATGCCTGAACAGCTTTAGGCTTTGCACCACCAACAACAACCCTTTGTTTCTTTTTCACATTCTTTGGTGTCACCTGAACTTGTTGTTCAGGTGTCTTGTATCTTTGGTTGTTGTATTTAGGGGGCTTAAGTGCTTTGCCCTTTAATTTTCTCAGATAGGGACAATTAGCAATCAAGTGTCCAATCTCGTTACATTCATAGCATGACCTCCACTCCTCATAGTACTGAGGTTCATACCGTGACTGTCTCGAGCTAACCTGAGAAAATCTAGGGCTACAGCACCCTTGTGAGCTTCTAAATCGAGAGGTACTCGGATATGAATCATAATCAGATGATCTTGGTGAAAAATTTCTTTGATGATTTTGAAGAGAATGTCTCATCTGATCAGTACCTTTCGATTTGATGGGCTTAAGTTCATTGATCTTGGGACCCTTTTGATTTTTCCCAGACCGATTCTGTTGATTCACACGTTTGGTGGGTTTGTGATCAACATGTTTCTTTTGATCAATTAGTTTTCTGATATTAGCTTCAGTAACTGGTATTTCCTCAAAAATATGTTTAATTAAGGATTGATCAACATATTTAATAGGAAACTCGTTATCAGAAAACAATTTGTCAGATCCCACCAACATGTACAGCCCTTCTGTGCCTTCAGGAAACTGAAAGTGCTTCTTTTCCGGTTTAGATTCACACAAAATGTGATTTTTAATATAGCTAGGTGAACCTGATTGAGCCTTCTCAGTTTCCTGGGATTCTTTATTAGAATCTTCAAGGTTTACCTCCGGTAAGGCCTTTGGTTTCAATTTCACTTTTCGTCTATTTACAGAACGTTTATTGTAACCAAGTCCTTGATTTTCTTCTTGCTGAGACTGGTTTTTAATATCAACATCATATTTATTTAGCACAAACTTTGCGAACTGAAAACCATCTAGCTTATGTTGGGCCTTTTCATACTCAGATTTTGTTTGAGCTAATTCTTTCTTTACTTCCTCAAGAGTTTTAGAAAGCTCAGAATTTTCTTTCATTAAAATTTCATTTAAGTTTTTAAGCTCCATTTCATTTGCTTTCAAAACTTCATTGATAGTTATACAATTAGCTAGATCGCAAGTAAGGGTCTGGTCGTTTTCAGACATCCTGTCAATCACACTTTGGAGATCGGTACAGTTAGAACAGACAAACCTGGAAGGCCCTTGTACAATAGGTTCAGTTCCGTGCTTGATTTGAATTCCAACTTCTGGATTTTGATCATCAGCATCTTCCTCTTCTGATTCACTCTTTTCAGAAGTTGAACAATTTACATCAGCTCTGTTGATTTCTTCAGAACTTCGTTCAGGATATTGTTCACTGGATGATGATTCACTATCTGCATCTGTACTCTCTTCTGAGATTTGAGCACTCTCTGACGCTTCTCTCGATTCCACAGTCTCTACTCGTTGAGCAAAACACGCAATCTGTCCATTAACACCTCCCATGAGTTGTGCCTTCTGGTCAAGGTCTTTCTCAGCAAGCACAGTAAGTACACTCACAGCATCCGTGTTTGCTGAGACAGAGTGAATTGCAGGAGTAACCGAAACCACAACTTTTCCTTGATTGTTTTGAACATTGGTAAGTTGTCTGGTTGGATTCGGTTGACTTTGACTAGCATCTGACGTTGATTTCCTCTCCAGATGGGCCCACGGATTACATCTGAAACTTCCCTGTTGTTGTCGTTGTTGAACCGGTTGGGTGTTCATTGAAGACGCGAAAGCCCATGGTTTGGTTGCATTTGCCATTAAGAAAGTCTAGTTGAAAAAGTCAACTCGTAGTCAACAAAAGTCAAACTTCGGTCCAAGACGGTTAACACGTTTTTTTTTTAAAAGCCAAACTTGGTCAACGAAAGTCAACTTTGGTCAACGCGAGTCAAACTTAGGTCAATTTTTATGTTTCAAAACCTTTTAGGCGATTATGGGGCTAATTGCTTAAAGACTTAGGCGATTATGGGGTAATTGCTTAAAGACTTAGGCGATTATGGCTAATCGCTTAAAGGTTCAAGGCGATTAGGAGTTTTCAGGGTGATTGGGTATGTTACGTGATTAGGGCTAATCGCTTAAAGGTTCTAGGCGATTATGACCCTAATCGTGTAGAGGTCTTAAGCTATTATGGCTAATCGCTTAAAGGTTCTAGGCGATTAGCTGCTAATTGCTTTCAAAACCCTAATTGCTTAATGGGTTAGGCGATTATGGTCTGCTAATCGCCTGATCTGATCTACAGCCGCACTTTTGCTCAAAAATCACCTATTTTGACTCAAAATCTTATCTAAACATTGTATTTTGATCCCAGATGATTAGACAAGTTACCAAAATAGTTTTAGAGCAAAACCTGATCAAAAACACACGTTTTTAACCGAAAAACACACACTAAAGTTTTGAAAATTGAGGGTTTTTGATAAAAACTCAAAGTTTCAAACTAAGAACAGGTTTTTGATTAAAAATCTCAACTTTTACACCAAAACCAACCTGTTTTTGCTCGTTTTTGTTATCAAAACACCCGTGATAAGAGCCTCGGCTCTGATATCACTTGTTAGGACCGTCGAACTCGCGTTCCAACAATCACGGGTTTTATCCTAGAGGTGCGGAATCTCTCTAAGATGCTCTAATAACAGAAACAACGATTGAAACAATGAAATGAGTAATCACAACACACACACGGGTCAAAAGATTATCTATTAATCACCAAAACAGAGCACGAGTGTTTACAGAGATCAAACCAGACGTTCTATGACCAGGGGAGGGTGTTTGGAGAGTGTGTGAGGCAAGAACTGAGGTCTAGGGTTGAGGATGAGGGTATTTATACCACCCGGAAACGACCAGCTCGTGTTAGGCGATTAGCAGCCCAGTATTAGGCGATTAGCTGCTAAACGCCTAACAGACTTAGGCGATTAGCTGCTAAACGCCTAACAGACTTAGGCGATTAGCTGCTAAACGCCTAACAGACTTAGGCGATTAGCTGCTAAACGCCTATATCATCCCACGACCTCCAAAACGCGTATAAACGCTTCCAAACACCCCGAACTACGTCCAAACAACTAATATACTAGCCTAGGGACATCGTGCACTAACAGACTCCCCCTTGGACCAGGCTAGTATACGATTACAAGCCATAAACTGCTCGATTAACCTAGCCAACGACCTATAGAGACCTATCACTAGCTAGGGACATACAGATAATGCACTTACAGTGATCCAAATAAGCTCGGAAGCGGTATTTGCCATTGCCCAATATTCTGACTCACAACTTGAGCGTGCTACCGTTGGATGTTTCTTGGCGCTCCACGAAACCAAGTTTCCACCCAAGTAAATGCAATAAACGTAGGTGGATCTTCGAGTGTCAATGCAACGAGCCCAATCTGCATCAGAAAAAACTAATAAAATGGTGTTAGGTGGCCTATCAAACGTTAACCCATGAGATAAAGTCCCTTTGAGATAAAGTCCCTTTGATGTATCGAAGAATACGTTTGACACGTTGAAAGTGAGTGGTGGTAGGATTTTGAAGGTATTGACTTGCTTGATTAACAGCATAGGACAGGTCCGGACGAGTAATGGTTAAATATTGAAGGGCACCGACAATAGAACAATAGAAATTTGGATCATGAAAGGGTTCCCCAGTGGAGCGGAAAATGTCTTTGGTTGAGAGAGGTGTGGCAACGGGTTTGGAATCAAGGAGGCCGGCTCTAGAAAGGATGTCATAAGCATAGTTGGATTGATTTAGAAATAGACCGGTTTTAGTATGGGTGACTGACGTCGGGCTGTCGTGTACCCGATAATCAAAAGAAATTTATATTTTAGCTACTTCTAAACCTACAAACTAATGTAGATAGGGAAGCACGGATGTCGATCCTACGAAGAGCATGTGGTCGGTTTTGCACTAGTTATCCGTTTGTATAATTTTTATTAACAAAAATATAAATAGACAAATAAGTAAAAAATACGGAAAAGTAAAGATCGCGGTTGGTTGGGTTGTAACAGTAACAGTAGCAGAACAGTAACAGTAATGGTAACAGTAGCAAAGTAGCAATAACGGTAACACGGTAACAATGACAATAACGGTTTATGAATGACTTTTCTCTCGGGATCCTATTTATGTATTTTTGTACTGATTAGTTAAGATATTGATGACATCCCCTGTCACGGGACCTTGGATATTAGGATAGAAATAGCTAATTAAGGACACCTTTTAAAGTCTCGGCGTGCAACCTAATAGCCCAAATACTACAACCGATCAAAATCCTAGTGAGGCAAGGAATCACAGTGGCAGATAAATTGATCAAATTAATAGCAAAGTTTATTCTAATCCACACAAGTAGTGGCGTGCTAGTACATGCAATAATCCTAACATAATCATTTAATGGTGCCTGTTATTGTAAACACTTCCTGTCACGAAGCCTTCGGAATATTAGGATGAAATAATAACTAGGGAACGCTTGATCATCGCGGGTCAACCTAGTTATCCCTACGTAAACACTCACCAACCTCCTTACGGTGTCGACAACGAAAGACCGTAATTATGTGATTATTTTGACTAATGCAAACAAGGTTTATTCATCCACACAAAGTAGGGGCATACTAGTTTCAATAACATAAACACACATAAAATACAAAAACATACAAATATTCACCCGAAAGAATCGTCACCGAAGCTCAGCCGCGTCTGCTTGTCATGACAGGCTCGGGTTCACTTCTAGCCTTTTGAATCTGCAACGAACGGAGTGTGGTTGTGATGGAAATCACGACCCGAAGGTCGTGGGTTGTGACCAGAGGTCAAGAATGGTGATGAAAGTCGGACCCTGAACTCCATGGCTGGTTGCAGCTCTTAAACTCGCGAGGAAGAAGAAGTTCGTGCGATACCAGGCTGGAACAGTTGTCAAAACACGTTCTGCGAATTCTTTTTAGTGTCGCGGACCGCGCCAGAATTTGGAATTCCCAGGCGGTCCGCGCTGGATTAAAGTAGATCTGATTATAATTGAAATTCGCGCGGACCGCGCCAGAATTATTAACACCCAAGCGGTCCGCGACAGACTCATAAATTCAGAAATATTATTTCCGCATCGTTTTTCATCCGTTTCACGCGTAGATTCCCGTTTCGGCTCGTGTACTCTCGCTTAAGGCTCGTAAAATAGTCTTTTTAGCATCTTAAGCGTTTCTTCCATGACTCTTGCTAATGTAACTAACTCCGGGCAAATCTACACACAAATATACACAAAACAAACGAATTAGACTATAAAGATGTGGACCTTTCGGCCTCACATCACACCCCCACACTTATCTTTTTCAGTCCCTGAAAAACACTTCTAAATAAAACAAACATAAAGATGGTCATATAAAGATATCCTACTTAAAACTCAAAATCATACCTCAATAGCGAAAGCATTAGATGTGTTAATTCAACAAGTCAAAAAGATATTTCATTAAAACTAGATTTACTTGATCAAGTTTAATAATCTTTTGAACTCATTTATACGTACACATCCCTCACAATATTCGCTCCTCTCGGTATAATATCTGGATTAGCATAAAGTGTGCTAATATTATTCACTCCAAAGCAAACCTGAAACTTGTTAATATAAATTTGTAAAGTTATCATACTAAGATGTAAAAATGCACAACAATATGAAAAGGACTTATGGTTTTGGGCTTTGGGTAAAGGTAGGATAAAAGTGGGTAAAAAGGGGTGAAAAGATAAAATGGGTAACGGTGAGGTCGAATTTTGAATCCTTATTTCAAACAACTAAAAACTATAACGTTGTCGAATAAATATCGACTTATGATACGAAATAATAACATATATATATTTTTCTCTCTTTTTTTTTTTATATATATATATATATATATAATGCACACAAACATGCACACAAACTATCCCCACCCCCACACTTGAACGATACATTGTCCTCAATGTAGAAATAGGATTTTTTTTTTTTTTTTTTTAACACAATACAAGTAATTGAACTTGGATTTCATAACTTCGAACAACATGGGTTTAGGGAACTTGGGTAATATGTGGGTTAACAAATGAAAGGTTAAAGGCTCAAATGGTTTAACTAGTGGTAATATGATAGGTAACGGGTTTAACACAAGAATGGGTGTAAAATGAAAAGGTCTTCCTAAGGTTGCCTTAACATAAATAAGTGCAAGAATACTATTAAGCATGTATAAACTAGACAAATTTTATAACAAATAACAAGTGGCTTTACACTCGACAAATGAAAATATATATGGAAATATGTGTATGTAAAGTGTAAAAGCTCAAGATCTTACCAAGGTAGGATATGGGTTGCCGATATGTACGTATAAGTGTCTTCACTAAATTGTTAAAATTGCTCAAATGAATCTATATATTTTTCTTAAAAATACTTGTTGAAAACGGTTCATATTACTAACACAATTTAAAGCATGATTAAGAATTTATATTTCGGAAGATCTAAATTTGACCAAAACAAAATTTTAGTGTTTGTTTTTACCGCTTAACAAGGACTATTTTTTTAAAAAAAATTTTACACACTCAAAAACTCAAAACTATGTTTCCCCACCCCCACACTTAAGATTGACATTATTCTCAATGGAAAAATGGGAAAAACAAATAAATAAGAGAACTAGAACGACTCCCCTTTTGATGTACCATGTGTGAAGTCGTCTTCCAAAATTTCCATTCCACTTGTATAGCATTCCGTTCGCAAGCAAAACAGATGGTAATTCTCTCAAATAATCAAGCACCATATGAAATCAAACACACCAAAAAAATATGTTAAACACACAATAAGAAAATTATTCAGAATTTAAGAAAATTTGAAAGGTTGATATGATACGCCTTAGTCGCGTTAATTATGTTCATCACCGCTTGAATGGAGATTGAGTACAAGCGGGAATCCCATATTGGCGTGAATATGCAAACCTGGGAAGCAGAATAATGATTCGAATTTTTAAGGGTTGTCGCGGACCGCGCCACAATTTAAAAATCTCAAGCGGTCCGCTACAGAATAGGATATTCTGATTTTTAGCATCTCGCGCGGACCGCTCCAGAATAAGAAAATCTGACGCGGTCCGCGACAGTCTTTAATAATAGCTGCTGTGCAGCAGCTAACTGCAGAATCTGTCCGCGACCCTTTTTCGCTCAAATCAGCCCCAAAACGCCTCCTAGAACCTGGAAAATAACATTCTACCAAGGAGCGTTTAATTATATCAACTTGCGTTTAGTTCGCACCTTCAAATAATCAAAAATTCTGTCAAAAATACCAAAAATACAAAAATACCAAAAACGCCAAAAATGCACACAACTCACAAAAATAAAAATTTAAACTTGGGGTGCCTCCCAAAAGCGCTAAATTTAATGTCTTCAGCCGGACTTTACCTTATTTGTCAATCACGGTGGTCTAAGTGCGCATTTGCCTACCGAGTTTCCAATGTATGCTCGGTAGTGAACATGCCAAATAAACAAGCGTTTAAAGATTGGCATGTTGAGTGAGCCGATGTGTTTGTGGTTGACCCATCTCATGAGCTTCACTCCTATGTCTTGTAATCTCACCCTTCGAATATTCGCCTTTGACTCTTCATCCCGATCCTTGTTTATGAGGTTAATCGGCACGGGATGAGTTTGGTGAGATTCTTGACTTGGAGTACCTACATCAATACCAACAACAACCTTTTCCAAAATTGACTCTTCAACAAGTGAAGGGTTTGGTACAACCTCATCCTTAACTTGCCAAAGAGTTCTTATGTTATCGGGCAAGGGCGACATAGCCTCGATTAAAGCTATCCTTGTCGATAACAATTGACATTTTGAGTTCACATAATCAATTCTTTTTTGAATTGATAGGCTAGGTGTTGCTAACCGCTCTTCGATTTTTATTAAACATTGTTCAATTCGAGCAAGTCTACATTCCTCTTTATTTTTATATTTGACATTTTCGTGTTTTGCTTCATAAAGAGAACTTTGGTATCGATCTCGGACACATATAATAGGATAACCATATTGTGACATTCCATAATATTTAATTTCATGATTACCTACAAATGACGTCTTCTCGGGTTCATAGTCATAGTAACTATGATTAGGCTCATCGTAAGACTCCATGGCATTTCGACAAAAATCTTCCCAAGTTGGATAATAATCTTGGACATCGTCATACTCGACATCCAATTCATATAATCTCCTCCTGTTTTCTTCAAATTGTCGTCTATACTCATGGCACTCAAAGTGAGTGTGGAAAGGGCTACCATAACCTATACAAAAAGAATAGGCTCGATCCATAGTATTCTAAGCTCGCGAAGGAAACCTGCACAAAAAGCTAGAATACCCAAAGTGAAATCTAATAAAAATTAAATAACACTTGTATACATTTTTTTTTTAAATTTTTTTTTTTTTAAATTTTCCGATTTTTTTAATTTTTAAAATTTTCTATTTTTTTTTGTTTTTTCAATAAAAATACAAACAAACAATAAATACAAAACCAAGCGCACTAGCTCCCCGGCAACGGCGCCATTTTGACGTCGGGCTGTCGTGTACCCGATAATCAAAAGAAATTTATATTTTAGCTACTTCTAAACCTACAAACTAATGTAGATAGGGAAGCACGGATGTCGATCCTACGAAGAGCATGTGGTCGGTTTTGCACTAGTTATCCGTTTGTATAATTTTTATTAACAAAAATATAAATAGACAAATAAGTAAAAAATACGGAAAAGTAAAGATCGCGGTTGGTTGGGTTGTAACAGTAACAGTAGCAGAACAGTAACAGTAATGGTAACAGTAGCAAAGTAGTAGTAACGGTAACACGGTAACAATGACAATAACGGTTTATGAATGACTTTTCTCTCGGGATCCTATTTATGTATTTTTGTACTGATTAGTTAAGATATTGATGACATCCCCTGTCACGGGACCTTGGATATTAGGATAGAAATAGCTAATTAAGGACACCTTTTAAAGTCTCGGCGTGCAACCTAATAGCCCAAATACTACAACCGATCAAAATCCTAGTGAGGCAAGGAATCACAGTGGCAGATAAATTGATCAAATTAATTGCAAAGTTTATTCTAATCCACACAAGTAGTGGCGTGCTAGTACATGCAATAATCCTAACATAATCAATTAATGGTGCCTGTTATTGTAAACACTTCCTGTCACGAAGCCTTCGGAATATTAGGATGAAATAATAACTAGGGAACGCTTGATCATCGCGGGTCAACCTAGTTATCCCTACGTAAACACTCACCAACCTCCTTACGGTGTCGACAACGAAAGACCGTAATTATGTGATTATTTTGACTAATGCAAACAAGGTTTATTCATCCACACAAAGTAGGGGCATACTAGTTTCAATAACATAAACACACATAAAATACAAAAACATACAAATATTCACCCGAAAGAATCGTCACCGAAGCTCAGCCGCGTCTGCTTGTCATGACAGGCTCGGGTTCACTTCTAGCCTTTTGAATCTGCAACGAACGGAGTGTGGTTGTGATGGAAATCACGACCCGAAGGTCGTGGGTTGTGACCAGAGGTCAAGAATGGTGATGAAAGTCGGACCCTGAACTCCATGGCTGGTTGCAGCTCTTAAACTCGCGAGGAAGAAGAAGTTCGTGCGATACCAGGCTGGAACAGTTGTCAAAACACGTTCTGCGAATTCTTTTTAGTGTCGCGGACCGCGCCAGAATTTGGAATTCCCAGGCGGTCCGCGCTGGATTAAAGTAGATCTGATTATAATTGAAATTCGCGCGGACCGCGCCAGAATTATTAACACCCAAGCGGTCCGCGACAGACTCATAAATTCAGAAATATTATTTCCGCATCGTTTTTCATCCGTTTCACGCGTAGATTCCCGTTTCGGCTCGTGTACTCTCGCTTAAGGCTCGTAAAATAGTCTTTTTAGCATCTTAAGCGTTTCTTCCATGACTCTTGCTAATGTAACTAACTCCGGGCAAATCTACACACAAATATACACAAAACAAACGAATTAGACTATAAAGATGTGGACCTTTCGGCCTCACATCAGTGACTTCCAAACCAAGAAAGAAACTTAAAGAGCCGAGATCTTTAATTTTGAACTCCTTGTGAAGACGACGAGTGAAGGTAGTGATAAAATTGTCGTTGTTACCTGTTACAATTATGTCGTCAACGTATACAAGGATATAAATTAAAGTTCCATTGTTTTGTAATATAAATAATGATGGATCAGCTCGACTACATTTGAAACCAAGTGTGATAAGAAAAGAACTTAATCGTTGAAACCAAGCTCGTGGAGCTTGTTTTAAGCCATAAATGGCACGATTTAGTTTACACACATGATTTGGACGATTTTGGTCTTCAAAACCTGGTGGTTGTTCCATACAATCATCAAATCATATCATAACATCCTAAATCCTCCTAAATCACTCAAACGGGTCAAAACGCATATTATCATCAAAACACATCAACCAACCTTCAAACTCCTAGATTATCATCCTAACAACTCATCCATATCAGAAAAACATTAAACACACAAGAATCTCCAAGTTTTAATCATAAAATTCCGTTCTTTGCATGAATCATTAACATATAACTCATATAAAGGATTAGACTTGTTTTAAAACTATTTTTTCAAAGGTTTTCAAAGACACAAAGTTCATAAAACCAGGTCTGGACCTTTAGGGGTCAAAATAACATGTTAGAAGTTTAGGATGGATAACACACCTTGGATTTTGCTAAAGAGGATGTGTAAAGCTTGGAAATGGTAGGTTTTAGGGCAAAAACGAGTTCTAGAAGTTAAGTATGGTGTGAGAGAGGTTTGGGGCGAGTAAGGGTTTCACAAATGATGTTTTGCAAGTTAATTATGGTATTTATAGCTGTTTCTTGTCGTTCCTGATGTTACACGCAAGTAGGAACTGCAACAGGCAATTAGGAATCCTAATTGCCCCCTTTACAGGCGAGTAGCTTCCTAATTGCCCCTTTTACAGGCGAGTAGCTTCCTAACTGCCCCTGTAGGTGGCAATTAGGAATCCTAATCGCCCCCTGCAGGCTGATGTGAGTTTTCGGCATGTTAAACACTATTTTAACACATATAAGCACATATTCACATACCGGCAGGTTATATAATGATTGAAAACACATAATGCATGATAACTAACACGTTCACATTCGTTCACCAATCCCCGGGACTCGAGACTTGGGTGTGTGCATTAAATGACTCGAGACTCATGTGTGTGTATTAAATTCGGCGATTCTACAAATCACCAATCCTTGTACCCATGGTTATGGACCGACTCCCAATGATCCCTTGGATCATTGTAACGACTCCCGATGATTCCCAGAACCATCGAAACAACACAACTGACCTAGTTAAGTGTAAAGTATGCACGACTCGCTAAGGTAGACTTACTAGTTTGACAAAAGTTATTAACATGGGTTTGCCGGGTGTCACATTATATGTATAAATAGATATTAAATTACAAATAATTCATACTCCAATTAACTTGTACAAAAGTTTTGAAAATCATTTTCATTTCTTTAGAAAACTCATTGATTTATAAATCATTCGTCGTGTATTCAAGAAATTTCGTACAAAATTATTGAATCATTCTGGTGTAAGTGACTATTCCTATAAAATCAAGATCATTGACCCTATGGTTAATCCGGTATTAATAAACAAAACACGAATATTACGCTCCAACTTGAACATTCCTATGCGAGTTTCCAAAAGTTTTATTTTTACTCTGCAAATTATGCAAGTCCATCAAAACTGAATATGCTAGAGATATATGAGTAATGTATTTCTAAAGAATTCCTCCAAATTTCAGATTAGAAATTAGGAAAATTTCCATGATAACTCAAATCGTTTTAAAATCTCTTCCGTGTGATTCTGTAATCTACTAAATTTGTTCCCATTTACTTCTATTCTATACACAAGTGAGTATTTCAATCGTGAGAAATAACGTAAATACCCTTCACCTTTAATTTCAATATTGGCAAACCAGTATTTAACCACCAACCACACGTCTCATTTTAAACAAAACCTTATACCCAAAGACTAGCTTTTCAATTTACAAATCGAGAAATCTATCAGTACTATAATTTCCTTTTATTCAAATAAAGTATTGATATTCCTTATATTATTGAAAGACCCCAGAATTTATCTCAACTTGACCATCATCACTATTATTATCATCCTTAGAAATCCCAAACCACTACGAGAACCTTTACCATACCTCTGTTCGAATCATCATTATCTTTAATCGAATCTGCATCCATATAGGTGCGAAGAGCCTTTTCAGCATGACTCTACATCCATACCCGATTGTTTTCTTTCCATCAATTTTCCTCTCATTATGAACGATGAGTATTGTTTACCACATTCTATAATCTAAATCTCTCGTTGTGTATATATAGCAATCTCAGCTATGTAACACCTTTGATCTTTTTCCAAGAGCAAAATAATATTTTGAATAGAAATATTATTACCACGAAATCTTGTGACAAGATAGTAAAAGAATATTTTGGGATCTATCTAAAGAGACCGAATTCTTCTCAATCAATTGAGTAACAATATAAATATCATCTTAATCTTATGATTTAAACAAGTCAGAAAGATTAAAAAGATTGAACTATTATATTGGATATTCTTCGAATATGAAAACATTCAAGAATGAGTTTCATCTCTTTGAAACAAATTCGACAGAGTTAGACTCAGATCAAAATGTTTCCTTCGAGAATAATATAATTATGAATCTAAAAGAAAATAAAGATAAGAATCAGAGAATAATGTGTGAAGACACATACCTATTGTGATTAAAATAAAAAAGCACTTGAATATTAGGTGAGGTTAAATAGTAATTATGATCGCAACATAATTACAAATGTCACATGCACAGGAACATTCGAGTAGGAATTTATCAAGGTCATAGTATGTTTGGGTCACGAATATATTAAAAAGAAATAATAATAAGAATCCGAACTATCAGTGTATCATATATGGAGAATACGACCATATAACTAGCAATATAGTTAAAATTCCTTCATGGAATACGACGAAGAAAATATTTGCAGAATAAAAACCAACGAGTGTTCAAATTCTATGAATTAAAGAAATCAATTTATTGATTGCCAACCAAAATGTAAAACAATCATGTTCATCAGATTAAACATGGATGCTTCCACAATAATGATAAGTCAAATCTTTTTGACTTAAGAAATAACAATTGTTCCTATATATAAACTCACATGAGTTCTAATACAATCAAATTGGTAAAACGACCAAATGATAACAAGTTGAAGATCATGAATAAGACATGATAGAAGAATTGATTAATCCTGAAAAGATAACCGACGGAAATCTATATGGATTCAGCAACCGGAAATGGTGGAATTCAATGATTAAGAAAATCAGAAAAGAATAATTTCTATCTAATATATCAATGATTAAATACCAATTGGAATTATGTAAAGATCCAAACGGTACAATCAAAGTGAAAATGGAAAATAAATAGAATTATTTTCCAGTGAAACTCTCTGGCCAAAGAATGATGAACTTCCTGTTCCGAGTCAAAGGTTTGTGAGAGATATTCTAAGAAATCACTATTCTGGCAAGAACTATCTACATGAATATCCCAATAAGATAAGCCTCGCTTATAATGAGTTGGATTGGAAGATATGATAAATTTCCTATATACAAATCTTAACAGATTGTGTTCTCAGACACCCAGAGTATAGACTTTCATCGATTATATAAATATAATTCAAATAAAAAAGAAAATATTATAATAAGAAGAAATTATTCCAAGCAAATATATATCATGAAGATAACGAATTTATAGTGTCTACTATAGATGGTTATCAGTATTCACTTGGATATTAAAAGAATGTAAATAAACAAATAAGAAGAATTATAAGAACAAGAGACATCAGATATGTCGAAATAATCAGAAGGCATTGGAAGTGCCAAATATCATAAGAAGGCATTGGATGTGCCAGAAGAAATCATTCTAAGAATAAATATATATTAAGAGACATTATCAAATAAAAAGTCATAAGAAAATGACTAATATTTTATAAAGAATGTTTTATGAGAAGAAATTGTATATTTTTATCGAGAGTGTCGACAAATTCCGAAGCAGTTTCAAGAAGAAAAGATTTATTACAGAAATACTTAATGCAATAAGTACTAGTGTATTAAATCCCGAGTGATAATCATGATTCTGAAAAAGAATAAATGATGCATTGTTATAAAAATCTTAAGTTAAGAATCGTAACGACGACTGTTACAAATAGATTCGAAGACTATAAGAAAGAAGCTACATATAAATTGACTGTGGAATTGTGAAAGCCTTATTCATGGTAATACAAAGAGAAAGTCAAATAATATGTATTAATATACGATGCAGTCAATCATCAATGAAATAGTCAGTTGAAATTTATTATCGATGATTTATGAAGAATCTTAAAAACCTATTTCCATAAGTCAAGATAATGAAAAGGAAAAGTGATAAGAATTTAATCCCAGATGAATCATTATCAATGAAAGAAGAATTAAAATAAGTGATTCATACTTAGAATAAAAATTCAAGAATCTTTTTTTAAAAGACTCATCAATGCTTATGCCTTTCATCTCTCCAGAGATAAAAAAGAATTGTTGGAACCGTGTAAATTCAACAAGTTTCATTAGCCTTTTCTTACACCTTTGGCTCTGGATAAGACGCATCTCACGGTCTGAGAAACCTCTTGACTATACATAAATATAGGTATCGACCAGGGAGTTAACCATATTATATCGATGTATCATGAGAAACTTACAAGATAGAGATTGTAAAAAGAAATAAAAATAATCTGATATTTACCACGAATTATTTCTACTCTCTAAGAAATCAGAAGTACAATGATGGTAAATTCTAAACTTAAATCCAAAATCTCTTCGTTCGTATCCCATTCATTATCATCTTCATTAAGATATTAATGATAGGTTTGAGACTAAGATTACCATCTCTTAAAAACTATCTAGTAAACCATCATTATCAATAAATCCGAATATCAAACGATGAATATATTATATCGATTTGAGACCTTAGTGATGTTTGATGGAAGTTGGTGATTCCTTCAAAATAATTAGAACCTCGAAACGTGTGTAACCCTTTTTATATAAGGAATAATATCCAATCTACTTCCCATCCTAATAAGGAAAAGATAAGAAGAATATTAATATTATAAAGAAAATATCAATCTATTAAGAAAACCTTAAACAGTCTTATCCGAAAAATACAATGTAGATAATCCATGTATCTGAATTAACATGACTATCGCAAGAAAAGTTAAAACGTAATTAGCAGAATGATCAAAGTGTATTATTATAGATTGACATCTCTAATTTAATGTAGATTTAGATTGATATGAGATCGATTTCCTCGCAAACCACAAAAACTAATCATGCCTCGTTAATAAGTGTTCAGGTTTAATTTGTAAAATCTTTAAAGATTAAGGATATAAAGTGTAAGATCCCTCAAAATTTTGAGGACGAAATTTTTATAAGGGGGAGAATATAACAATATGATTCTTACAGGCCGGGTTTAGGAGTCGGTTCGTACTCGACCACCCGACTATTTAATATATAATATTCAAGATCCACTGTCGCAGCCAAACGCCCCTAATCTGCTATTAAACTCATCACCAAGCACCCTATGTGCTGCCTTATCTCCATTGCCAATCACCATCGAATCCTGCTGTTATACCCGTTCCCAAACATCCCCTAATCTACCCAAAGATAAAAGCCCTCCTCTCTTCTCCCTTCTCTCTGCACACAAACGCACAACACACACACTTTGTACCGTCGAGTTCCCAACCGGAAGGTCACACATACTTGTGTGTGTACAGTCGAGTTCCCAATCGGAAGGTCACTACTTCCGGTTACTGCGCCGACATTCCTTCTTCTCCGGTAAGCCTCTCTCTTTAACCTATCCTCCACTTCTGTCCTGATAATGTTTCGATAACAACTCACCTTCATCATCATCCCAACCCGTGACCCTTTCCCCCTGCTTCTGATGTTCAGTATCAAGACAGTCACCTGTTTTGGTGAATGTCATTAGTAACCATCAATCGGTCCAACCCACTATCGAACCATTTACAAACCTCCACTCCTCTTTCTCCTTTGATCTGATGACTGGCTTAGCACCGGTCTAATCAGTTGTTGATATCAATTGTTTGTCGAACCTTACCCATCTATCTATTTCTGATTTGTAATCGATAACCTAGTGAAACCATCTAGTCACCCAAACCAAACCCATCCGATGATCCCTACCTTCACACACACATCCGATGATGTGTGTGTGTATGTGATATGGGTCAAAAGGGTGGGAATTGAGGTTAGAAAGTTAGTTGGTATACAAGGGCAAAAGAGTCAAGTTAGTTGACCAATGCCTATCAACTTTCCAAGGGTTGATGAATGAGGTGTTTAGACCATATTTGAGGAAATTTGTATTGGTATTTTTTGATGATATCTTAATATACAGTCCCACATGGAACACTCATCTGCAACATTTGAGGTCAGTGTTACAATTGTTAAGAGAAAACAAATTGGTGGCTAAAAAGGTAAAATGTGTGTTTGGTGCTAAGGAGTTGGAATACTTCACTACTAGAAAACTGTCAATTTCTGACCAGAATTTCCGACCAAAAAAAATTGGTCGGTATTTCCGACCAATTTCCGACCAATTACCGACAAAAAAAAAGCGCTGCTTTTAGGGACAACTTTCCGACCAGATACCGACCAAAAATAAAATTGTCAGAATTTTGTCGGTAGATTCCGACTAATTTCCGACCAAAAAAAAGAAGAAAATTTAAAAAAAAAATGGTCGGAAATTCGTCGGTGATTACCGACCATTTTCCGACCAGAAAAAGTTGTTTTTTTTTTATTTGTAATTACCGACCATTTTCCGACAAAACTCAACACTAGGTCGGAAATTCGTCGGTAATTACCGACCATTTTCCGACCAAAAGCTTTATTTTATTGCTATTCGGATATATAAATGTGCATTGTATGTAGGTGCATATGTGAATGTATTTTTTCATGAGTATATATATTTTATATACATGTGTATGTGTCGTAATCCATACAAAAATGAACACACACACACACATATATATATACACACACGCGCGTAGAGTTATGGAATAACAAAAGTTTGTTTTAAGTAACAAGTCATAACAATGTACACACACGTATGTATGTGTATAATACGTATAATTTGGAAAAATAAAAATATTCAATGTATAATTAAGGTGTACAAAAAATGGAATGAAAATAACGACGTTTAAAACTCGAAAAATTAAAAAAACGATAATGCTTGTCGGTAAATCGTCGGTAATTACCGACCATTTTCCGACAAAACTCCACACTTGGTCGGTAAATCGTCGGTAATTAACGACCATTTTCCGACAAAACTCAACACTTGGTCGGAAATTCGTCAGTAATTACCGACCATTTTCCGACCAAAAGCTTTATTTTAGTGCTTTTCGGATATATAAATGTGCATTGTATGTACGTGCATATGTGAATGTATTTTTTCATGAGTATATATATGTTATATACATGTGTATGTGTCGTAATACATAAAAAAATGAACACACACACACATATATATATACACACACATGTAGAGTTATGGAATAACAAAAGTTTGTTTTAAGTAACGAGTCTTAACAATGTACGCACACGTATGTATGTGTATAATACGTATAATTTGAAAAAATAAAAATATTCAATGTATAATTAAGGTGTACAAAAAATGGAATGAAAATAACGACGTTTAAAGCTCGAAAACTTAAAAAAACGATAAGGCTTGTCGGTAAATCGTCGGTAATTACCGACCATTTTCCGACAAAACTCAACATTTGGTCGGAAATTCGTCGGTAATTACCGACCATTTTCCGACAAAACTCAACACTAGGTCGGAAATTCGTCGGTAATTACCGACGAATTTCCGACCAAAAAAAATGTTGTTTTTTTATTTGTAATTACCGACCATTTTCCGACCAAAAACTTTATTTATTGGTATTCAATAATATAAACGTGTATTTGTTTGTATGTGCTAGTTTTAAAATAGTTAATTATTAAGTTTCGAAAGTGAACAGATTGTTTAAAGAAAGGAAACCGCGACCGAAGCAACTAACGCGATTTGTTGGGACGAAGAGGATTGAAGAAACCACCTTTTGATAACCTTAGTCTTTTCCATATCTGCCTAAGTATAGAACTGCTGAAGAACAAATAGAAGAAGTACTGAAGAACAAACACAAAGTACTGAAGAGTAAATTCATCAGAAGTTCTGAAGTCTAACCAGACATTTCACTGAAGAACTACTGAAGACAAACTGCTCATCAGCAGTTTGTCACTCATCAGCACTTTCCATCAGAAGCTTCTAACCGACTGAAAGATCAGCAGTTTTACTATTATATTGTTTTGTTAAAGTCTTGATTTCAAGTTTCAATGTACAGACTGATGTAAGCTTATCTTAGCATAATATCTTTGTTAAATATCTTAGATTACTTCAGACTTCAGTTTTGTACAATAGTCTATAAATAGATGAGTTTGTTCATCTATTTTATACATGTGATTTTGTGTAATATCTTTGAAATTATATTGAAATCCTTCAAGCTTTAAACTCATAATTTCCACTTCACATCTGAGAAACATAAACTGCTATTACTGCTTTATACTTAGATCATTTATTGTTTCTCATTTACTATTCAGTAAAGGGGGAGTAATAACTCCTCATCAAAGTGATCTTTTAGACCTTTGAACACTTAACTTTCCGCTGCTTAATAACTCTTATATAAATCTGATCAAACACATAAGTGTTCATAGAAACAGCCACTGATCCAACAATTGGTATCAGAGCATCTGGTTAATCTGATCAAAATCAATCTAATAAATTGAGATTCAGACACAGGCTCAATATTGATATTCAATAAAAAGGATAAAAGGCTCACTTTTTAAATCCATCACTTTAAGAAAGTATTGACAAATCCAAACTTCTTAAAAATGGATCCCTACAATACTGGATCTGCCAACAAACCTCCTATGTTAGTCAGAAATGAATATAACATATGGTCTAAAAGGTTGGCACATACTATCTCTCAAACAAACACTGGATGTTGGAGGTCTGTAGTTTTTGGACCTCACAAACCAGTTGTTACTGATCCAGAGGGTAAGACTGAAAGACCAAAGGATCCAAAAGAATACACGGAGGAAGATTTCCTAAAGTTTGAGCTTGATGCAAAAGCTTTCTCCATGTTGGCTATGGCTCTCCCAAACGAAATTTATGCTGGCCTTTTACATTGTGAAAGTGCCAAAGAGCTGTGGGACTGCCTAAAAGAGCAGTTTGCAGGAACTGCTGAGGTGATAGCCAACATCAGAGAAATACTAGCTCAACAATATGAAACTTTTACTCACATAGAGGGTGAAACTTTAACTCAACAGTTTGAAAGATTTTCTTCACTCATATCTGAGTTAAAAATAAACAATCAGACCTATACAACTGAGTCTATGTTACATAGATTTTTAAGGTCTTTACCTTCAAAATGGGAAACTTACTCAATAGTCCTCAGAACCAGTTCTGATTTTAACACCTTGAACCTAACTAGGTTACATGGTAAATTATTAACTTTTGAAAGAGAAATCAATCAAAAGAAAAAGCTTCAAGAATCTGGTAAAACTGCTGATGACTATACTCCGGGTAGCACAGCCTTATTAGGACATGACTCACCATCCTGTTCTAATAATTTTGGTTCTTTTGACCACATTGACATAACAGCTGGGATCTCATCAGATGGATCTTTCCCAGCTTATGACAATGAGGAACTAAGTCAAACTGCTGACAACATGTGTTTCATCATGGATGATTTAAAATATTTTAGCAGTGATGACTTAGAAGAAATGGAAATATTGCACCAACTGGCCTTGTTAAGCTTAAAAACTAACAAATTTTACAAGAGGTCAGGAAGGAAATTTCCAGGACTAAACAATTCAACAAAAGTTGGTTTTGACAAATCTAAATTGAGATGTCATAAGTGTCAAAAGTTGGGACACTTTGCTAGAGAATGTAGAAGCTCTAGCTATAACCAACAAATGTCCCCTGGAAATCAATATAACCCCTCATACAATAGGAATAATGGAACTAATGGGAGTGCTCATTTTGTACAGGCACAAGCTCCAAATGTTCAATATGTGCCACAAGTACAATATGTACAGATGCCTGCTCAACAACAACAGCAGCTCATGCCTCCATTTCCAACTGCTCAACTTCCTGCACAAACTCAACAACCCCCTCAGCAACAAAGCTTATTTACCTCAGGGTATGTTGATTGGAGCAGTCTTCCTTATGACACGTCAGAATGCAGTCAGGATTCAGACAATAAGGTCTATGATGTCAACTGGGGAGAACCTGATAATGGCAGAAAGAATTTTGCCTTAATGGCCTTTGAAGGATACTCTTCAAATTCTGCTCTCACACAGGTATCACAACAATCTCTGTTAAAGCTTTGCACTAAATCTTGCAAAGAATCATTTGCTTTAATAAGAGAAACCAATGTGCATTTACAAGGCAAATCCAATGACATGGAAAGAAAATACACACAAATGAAGTGTGATTTGGAAAGAAAAGTCATGTTGAAAAACAAAGAAATTTCCAAACTAAATGATAAATCCATTGAAACAGAAGCACAAATTAAAACCATGATAGACAGCCTAGGAAAAGTCAGACAAGAGCTTGCTGACACCAAGGTTGATTGTGAAAAATGGGTTGAGTCTTGTAAAGGGTATCAAATGTTACTTAACAAACAAACTGCAGCCAATGTTAAATTTGGCATTGGATATACCCACACTGAATCACCAACAGATTTCACCCACAAAACTGATAATGATGGGAAGAAATTGATTCAAACTTCTGATATGGAGGAATGCACATCCTACCATCAGAACTTCCTTAAAAAGGGAAGTACTGCAGAAGTTAAAACTACTGACAATAAGCCATCAGCAGTTTCAACTACATCAGGAGTTGAGACCCTGAAAACTGCTGATGACCTATTTCAAAAATCAGATTTTGTCAGTAAATTGCCTTCTAGCTCTCTTGATCTATCTAAAAGGAAAGAGAAGGCAAAAGCATGTGAAATATGTGGTCTGTTTAACCACATAACTGAACTTTGCAAATTTAGAAAGGTAAATCAGTTAAATAAACAAAGACAACAACTGATTGTGGGAAAACAGATAAAACAAGATTTTCAAAATACCTTTTTTCCCAACAAACAACAATCAAACAAAACCCTTTCTAAGAAGAAGCCTTTATCTCAACAAAGGTCATCTTCTCAAAGTTCAATTTCAGAAGTTTCACCTAACTCATCAGCAGATTCACAAACTGCTGAAGTTAAAGATTTGATAAACCTGGTCAAACTTCTGATGACCAAAGTTGATGGTGGAAACCAAAAAGAACCCACCATTGTTCTTAATGACAAATCCATTGCCAAAAAGACATGGATTACTAAAAATGGTCCACAACAAGCTGCACCTGTTCTCAAGAGCAAACCCAAAGCCAAACTGGCTTGGGTTGCCAAAACTAACTAATTTGCTATCTTGTGCAGAGAGTCTCCAGAGGTTTGAATAGCATATGGTATGTGGACAGTGGAGGCTCAATGCACATGACTGGATGCAGATACCTGATAAACAATTTTATCAGTCAAAGAGAAGGATCTGTGTCCTTTGGGAACAATGCCAAGGGATATGTGCTAGGATATGGCAATGTATCCTCAGGCAAAATGCAGTTTGACAAGGTCAATCTGGTTGAAAACCTTGAGTACAACTTGCTGAGTGTCTCTCAAATGTGTGACAAAGGATATTCTTCCTTTTTCACAAAGACAGCATGCAAGATCATATCACCAGAAGGCCAGAAGTTGATAGAGAAGATCATTGAAGATCATACTTTGCTAATTGCCAAAAGATGTGGCAATGTCTATGCAGTGGACATTGAAAAAGACAAAGTATTGAACAAAACTGCCTGTTTCTTCTCAAAGGCATCAACTTCAGAAAACGATCTCTGGCATAGGAGACTTGGCCATGTGAACTTTAAAACCATCAATAAAGTCACAAAAATGGGCTTGGTCAGAGGTCTACCTTTGAAGGAATATCAGTGCAAAGAACACTGTGTTTCCTGTCTTAAAGGTAAACAGCATAAGTCCTCTTATAAGTCTATTGAAGAATCAAAAACAACTGCATGTCTTCAATTACTCCATATGGACTTATTTGGACCAGTCAAGATTATGAGCCTTGGTAAGAAGAAGTACTGCTTGGTCATCATTGATGACTACTCAAGATTCACATGGGTCTTCTTCTTATATTCCAAGGATGAGGCAGCTGAAATCATCAAGTTCTTTATTCTACAAGTAGAGAAGCAATACTCTCTATCTGTCAAAATCATCAGGAGTGACAATGGGACAGAGTTCAGGAACAAGACTCTGGATGAATTCTGTCTGTCTAAAGGGATTGTTAGACAGTTCAGCATTCCCAGAACTCCTGAACAAAATGGTGTAGTAGAAAGAAAGAACAGAACATTAATTGAAGCAGCCAGAACAATGTTAGCTGATTCAGGCCTACCTTTGTATTTTTGGGCTGAAGCAGTCAACACTGCATGCTATGTTCAGAATAGAGTTCTTATCAACAAGAGACATACCAAAACTGCCTATGAAATTCTTCATGGCATTAAGCCCCTTATCTCCTTCTTCAGGGCTTTTGGATGTCAATGTTTTATCCTCAACATCAAAGACTCTATCTCTAAGTTTGCTGCAAAAGTTGATACAGGTTATTTTCTTGGTTATTCTCCATTGAGAAAAGCTTACAAAGTATTCAATTCAAGAACCAGGATAGTAGAAGAAACACTGAATGTCAAGTTCAATGAATCAAAACACACTCTTATTCCAGCAGATCCTGCTGAATTATTTGATCTTGACAGTTTTCATTTCGGACCTGAAAAGACTGTTGAATCATCCAAACCTCCTCAAAATGGTTTTCAAGGATTTGAAGATGATAGTCCTGCACCATGGACTCCAAACACAGTCAGAAGATCAACTATTAAACCTTCAGAAGTTTCAATAGCTTCTACTTCAGGAACTACTGATGAACATTTTGAAACTCCTGATTCAGCTGAACCTAAAACTCCTGAAGTTCAAATAACAGCTGAACCAGATATTATCAATCTCAGTGGTTTATTTGAAGAAACTGTAGAGCCATCATCCAGTACAGGCTTACAACAACTGATTGAACACAAGGATCATCCATTGGAACAAATCATGGGTGATATTGCCTCAGGGGTACTTACAAGAAACCAGCTCTCCAACTTTTGCTTATTCTCAGCATTCATCTCTCAGTTGGAACCAAAGAAGTATCAAGAAGCCCTCAAAGACAACAATTGGGTGGAAGCAATGCAAGAAGAGTTGCTTCAATTCAAGAAACAACAGGTTTGGGAAATCTGTCCCTTACCTGACAACAAGCAACCAATTGGAACAAGATGGGTCTTCAGAAACAAATCAGATGAGGCTGGTATGATAATCAAGAACAAAGCAAGACTAGTGGTACAAGGTTATTCCCAAGAGGAAGGAATTGATTATGATGAAACCTTTGCACCAGTTGCAAGACTTGAAGCTATCAGGTTATTTTTAGCTTATGCAATTTCCAACAACATTAAAGTTTATCAAATGGATGTCAAAAGTGCATTTTTGTATGGAAAAATAAAAGAGGAAGTGTATGTCTGTCAACCTCCAGGGTTTGAGGATCCTTCTCATCCTGATTGGGTTTACAGACTTGACAAAGCTCTTTATGGGCTAAAACAGGCTCCAAGAGCCTGGTATGAAACACTCTCCAACTTTTTACTAAAGAATCACTTCTCAAGGGGATCCATTGATAAAACTCTTTTCATAAAACATGTTGGAAATCATGTCTTACTTGTTCAAATATATGTTGATGATATCATTTTTGGTTCAACAAACTCAAAACTGTGTGAAGAATTTAAGAAACTCATGCAATCAAAATTTGAAATGAGTACAATGGGAGAATTGCAGTACTTTTTGGGACTGCAAATCAAGCAACAATCAAATGGAACATTTATACATCAATCAAAATATGTTAAAGAATTATTGAACAAATTTTCTTTACAAGACTGTAAAACATGTTCCACTCCCATGACACCAATCACACAAGTTGAACCAGATAATCAAGGGAAACACATTGATCAAACCATGTATAGATGTATGATAGGTTCTCTTTTATATCTAACTGCTTCTAGACCAGATATCATGTTTTCAACTTGTGTCTGTGCTAGATACCAATCTGCACCAAGAGAATCTCATCTAATTGCAGTCAAAAGAATCTTCAGATATCTGAAAGGAACTCCTACTTTGGGGATCTGGTATCCTGCTTCAAGCAATACCAAGTTAACTGCTTTTTCAGATAGTGACTATGCAGGCTGCAAAATGTCAAGAAAATCAACGTCTGGTGGTTGTCAATTCTTAGGAAACTGTCTGGTGTCCTGGCAATCAAAGAAACAAACATCTGTGGCAACTTCAACAGCTGAAGCTGAATACATTGCTGCTGCAAGCTGTACTTCACAGATACAATGGCTCCAATATCAACTGCTTGATTATGGAATCAAAGAGACCAAGACCCCACTTTTTGTAGATAGCAAATCTGCCATTAGCATCATTCAAAATCCTGTTCAGTTTTCAAAAACTAAACATATTGAAATCAGGTATCATTTCATAAGAGATTGCTATGAAAAAGGCAAGATTGAGGTGAAGCATGTCACAACAGCCAATCAAATAGCTGACATTTTCACCAAACCCCTTGATTCAACAACTTTTCAGAGGTTAGTATCCATGCTTGGGATGTTAAACTTAGAAGAAAGTCTGTAAGTGTTTCACTTTTTAATTCTGCACATATTTTATTTTTCACTTACATACTTATCTGTCATAAACCTCTGAAGACCAAAAATTTGAGAAAAGAGAAAGTTCTGATGAACAAATTTGAAAACTACTGATAAACATCAAATTGGGATATTTTCAAAATGGATGTAACTACTGATGAAAATCAGAAGTTAGAAAAGTGCTTTAAGAGTCATCTGCATCAGCAGTTGAAACTACTGATGAGAAAACTAAAACCACTGATGAAGAAACCTTTCTTCTTCAGCAGTTTGACTAAAAGGGTAAAACAGACTTTTCACTCGTCAGAAGTTTGACCTAGTCGGTTAAAAACCTCTGATAAATACCCTGTTCCAACACTTATCCATTCAAAAAGCAAAATTCCCTCTTTCTCTCTCAAATTCAAAGCAAAACCCCTTCTCTAACCTAAAAATCACTGTTCGATCAAAAATATCCATGGCTCTCGTGTTAAAACAGGGACACAACCAAAGAGGCTACTTTGTTAAAGATGAAGCCTGGTCCCAGTATGATGAGATACTTGATCTCATCATGAAATCCCAATATTATGATGCTTTCACCATTGATCCACCCATTCATGAAGAAACTCTTAATGAGTTCTGGGCAAATTCAGAAACGGTGAAGGTGAATAATGAAGTGATTTCCCTCAAATCTTCTATAAAAGGGAAACTGATGGCCATCTCACCAGAAACACTAAGCATCAGGCTTGGTTTGAAGGATTCTGAGGCACCTGAACAAATTCCAACCTCAGATATTCATCTGACCATGACAGAATGTGGCTATCAAGGTACTTTGGCACAAGCAACAGTTTACAAAAAATATTTTGACCCACAATATAAACTGTTATTTCATTATATTATTATGTGTCTTAGTCCTAAAACTGGGTCAATAGATCAGATGCCTTCAACCTTTCAACCTATTTTTCATTCCATCATAAATGAAACTTCTTTCAAGGCATCAAAACTATTTTTCAATGAACTGGTTTTACATCATCAAAATGATAAAAAGAGATTTTTGTTGTATCCAAGGTTTGTTATGCAGTGCATAATAAAAGAACTTGGTGAGGGAGTACTTGAGGGAAAAACAACAACTTTAAATCCTTTAACTGCTCAAGTATTCTCTAGGCACAACAAACCAGCACTTTTGCTTGAAGATGACCAAGGGGAAGAACAACCCATCCCCAAGGAACCCACATCTTCCAAACCCAAAAAGATAACTAAAAAGCCTAAACAACAAAAACCACAAACAACCAAGTCACTGAAAAAGAAAGTTCAGGAACTGGAGAAACCTGAAACTACTGATGTGCAATCTGCACTTGAAAAGGAAGTGGCTGAAACATCCTCTCAGCACACTCCTTCTCCACCACCCAAAAGAAAACCTGTCACAGTTATATTTAAAAGAAAAAGATTTAAGAAACAAGTAACTGTTGACCCTGCCTTTGAAACTGCTGAAACCATTCCCACCCAAACTCCTGAACACCAACCCATCCAAACTACTGAACCTGAACCCTCACATACAACCATAGAAATTGCCCAACTTCTCTCAGGACTTAAAGGAACCCATTCACCACATGTCACTCCCCTTACAACACATCAAATTGGGGAGATGCCTTCAGAAGTTGACATGAATGTGGATCCCTTTAGCCCAACACAGAGAGATGAGGATGAACAAGGGTTTGTAAGCCCAAACTTACAAACTTTTGGTATTTTTGAGGCTGCTACTACTCACTTATCACCCAGTGGTGAACCTGAGGACAGTAGTAACATAGCTAAGACCTCAAATCTGGCAACTACTGATGAAGGCCTAAGGCCAGAAGTAGGAAAACCTCAGGACCAAGACAAAGAGGTTCATGAGACTACTGGTTTGGGTCCAGCTCATGATATAACTGATCCTGCCCTCTCTGAGGACACTATCAGGGATTCAGATGATTCCATTAAGTTGGTTGATGAATCAAAACTTCCACAAACTGAATTGACGGTTGATATTGAAGGTCCTGCATCTAAGGTCTCCAAGCTCAAGAAGCTGGTCACCAAAGATCAGGTTAAAGACCAGTTAGCCCAAAAATCCCCACAACTGGCATCTTCAGAGCAATCTGAAGATCACCCAAAACTCACCCCTTCACCAAAACAACCTACCCAATTCACTGGGCTCACAAGCATAGACTTGAACCAACTATGCAGCCCAGATGGTCCCCTGTATCAGGCACTCAAACAAATTATTACTGATCAACTCAAACCCTTCACAACTGCTTGGGAGTTAAAAGCTAACAATCAGTTTGGGTTGATCAACTCGAGACTTGCAGAGTTGAACAAGAAAATGGATGAAACTCAAGATCAACTTGCAAGGTTGTCTGCTGCAACATCTCATTCTATTCGGCTTCCAGAAGTGGATGAAGCCAAAAAGGGGGAGATGATTAAGGAACCAACAACAGATGCTACACAAAGACAAAATCCTGATCAAGAAGCTGATAGACCAACACAAAGACCAGGAAAAGAAGTAGCACCAGAGTTCAAGTTACCTAAGGCATCAGAGGTAACTGCTGATTACATTTCTCAAACTACTGAAGACAATCCTTCAGCAGTTGTGACCAAACCTACCACATCAGCAGTTCTACCTCCAAAACCATCATCAGAAGTTCCTAAGGCAACTGAAAAAGACCCTGCTCCCACTCCTTTGCCTACAACAACTTCCACAGCTGTTTTAAACCCTACTCCCATCAGGATGTCAAAAGAATTATTAGAGAAGAGTTTAAAAGAAGCTGCCAAGAAGGCAAAAGAAGACAGAGTATGGAACAGCCTAGAAACTAGAGAAGACTTGAACTATGATGAAAAACTGATCAAGTATCAAGAAAAACTTGATGAGCTTGAGGCTGAAGAGAGAGCACTTGAAGCTGCTGCTGAAGATGACAAAAGAGCACAGCTAATAAAATTCATTACAAAGAACTCCAAATCCAAACAAGTGGCCCTCAAGAAACTCTCAACACAAGAACTGACAAGAAGAGCTCAGATGCTATCTGACAGAATAGCAACTGAAAATGAGAGGAAAGCCAAAAGAGCCGAAGTGATTGAAGAATTAGTGGCTAATGACTATGGTTCAAAAGCCTCAATCAGCAAATGGAAAGAACAAACTCTCTATGAGGCTTACAAGAAACTCAAAGCAAAGAAAGCTGCTGAACCAGAAAAATTTGAAAGCCAAGAAGTCCAAACAACTTCTATTGTCAAAAGACCATCTGGTACATTAAGAAAGCCAGCCACTAAAAGAAAAGCAGATGGAGATCCCATTGTCAAGACTGACTTCAAGATGATTCTGTTAGAAGGAGATCAGTTGGTACATGGTGATTTTGATGTTGAAGAGAAACCCATCTTAACCCAATTCAGAGACAAGGCTACCTATGCTTATCAGTTACAACAATCCATTCAAGAAGAAACACATACAAGGGTTGTTACAGAGCATCACCTGCCCAATATGCCAATCCAAGGTGCTGCTGAATTACAAGGAAGTCAAGAGTCTCACCTGAGAGTCACTGAAATCGAAGACATTCCTCAATCAGGTCAACCTAAGGAAACAGGCTTGGTTTCCTATGCCTCTGACTTTGACAGGTCAAAGGTAAACATTGTGAAATGGTCATTTACTGAATCCAACTCAGTACTTGTGACCAGGAGAGACCGTTCAAGTAAGGTCTATAGAAACTCAAAGGAGTTGAGTGTTTTATCGTCCAAAGACCTTCTCACCATTCAACATTTAACACCTGAACTTGGTCCTCTCACTGAGCAACAAAGATGTACTCTTACCACCCGGATGACAGCAGAGATCTGGAGGATGTTAGAAGAGAGAAAAGGACAACAATAAAGGATAGATAAGGTTTTGGCTTCATCAATCCAGGGGGAGATTGTTGGGACGAAGAGGATTGAAGAAACCACCTTTTGATAACCTTAGTCTTTTCCATATCTGCCTAAGTATAGAACTGCTGAAGAACAAATAGAAGAAGTACTGAAGAACAAACACAAAGTACTGAAGAGTAAATTCATCAGAAGTTCTGAAGTCTAACCAGACATTTCACTGAAGAACTACTGAAGACAAACTGCTCATCAGCAGTTTGTCACTCATCAGCACTTTCCATCAGAAGCTTCTAACCGACTGAAAGATCAGCAGTTTTACTATTATATTGTTTTGTTAAAGTCTTGATTTCAAGTTTCAATGTACAGACTGATGTAAGCTTATCTTAGCATAATATCTTTGTTAAATATCTTAGATTACTTCAGACTTCAGTTTTGTACAATAGTCTATAAATAGATGAGTTTGTTCATCTATTTTATACATGTGATTTTGTGTAATATCTTTGAAATTATATTGAAATCCTTCAAGCTTTAAACTCATAATTTCCACTTCACATCTGAGAAACATAAACTGCTATTACTGCTTTATACTTAGATCATTTATTGTTTCTCATTTACTATTCAGTAAAGGGGGAGTAATAACTCCTCATCAAAGTGATCTTTTAGACCTTTGAACACTTAACTTTCCGCTGCTTAATAACTCTTATATAAATCTGATCAAACACATAAGTGTTCATAGAAACAGCCACTGATCCAACACGATTGCTCGGTGTAGTTATATTTTTAAAATCGATCAAAAGCGGCTAAAATTAGTGATTAATTTATGAACCGTAAATAAAACCAAGAGAAGAGGTGAGACGAGACGTTACTACGGGTTCGTATACACGGTACAAGTTAACTACCCCAACCCTAGCTATTTAATCTCCCAACCCTCCTTCAATCCTTCATTTTTTTTTCAACCGCCTCTCTTTCTGCTCTCTCTAGAAACCCTAGCTGACTCTCTCTAACCTCTCCTTCTCTCGCACCTGCTCCCCCTCTCTCCCCCGTTTGCAGCGGCGGCCGACCACCACCATCTCTGGTGGTGGCGGCGTGATGGTTTTATGACCCGAAACAGGTCTTGAAGATGGTCTCGAGTGGTGAGGGTTTGCAATGACGGGTCAAGGTGGTTCTGAGGTGAGGGTGTCGTGCTATGGTGTCTGGGTTTTGAAAGGGTCGGCTGGAGGATGGATTGGGTACGGTTGGGAAGGTGACGAACAGTGGTTGTTTGTTTGGTGATGTTCAGCGGCGAGGGGGTGGTGTTGGCTTCCTATAGGGTCGAGTTTCTAGCTGTCGTTGGCGGCCGTTTTGGTGGTCACACCGTGGTGGTTTTCGGTGGTCAGCGATGGTCTCGGTTGGTTGGCTATTTTGGGTCATGGTTCAGGGGCAGGTTTGGTTGTGCTCAGGGTTCGGGTCATTTTTGAGCTCGTTTTGGTTATTTTCATGTCACTGGTCTGGGTCAGATTTGGATTTGGTTTGGGTCTGGTGCGGGTTCGATTCGGTCTTTTTTAGCTAGTTTTGCCTTTGTTTGAGATTTTAGTTGGTTGCAGCCATATCTAAAGCCCAGACCCAATGGTCAGCAGCCTCCAGCCTCCAAAAGTAGACAACTCTGTAAGATTTCGTTTTATTTTACAAATGTATTCATTATTAACCAAAACAATTTTCACAATGTTGTTTTCGGTTTATCACTAAACTGTATGAAATGTGGTCACCGGTTTAGGTATTCATTTATGTCTGTAACTACATTTAGTAAATTAAGTGGTCTTTTATTCTACATTTTTGTTGAATTATTTAGATATATTATGACAATTAGTTAATATTGTAATGAACTAATGACCCAATTTTGATCCTATTGTTAATTTGTTACCTAGACAATCAACAGTGTTGTTTTTTTTGTTCTTTGTTCAAGTGTGTAGTAATACATACCCCTATATACCTTCTTTTGTTTCATCTTAGTTGGGTGAACTTAGGGCCTTGATAGTATTGTTGGGTTGCACTCTCAATAGTGTGGGTTTTGTGCAGACACTTGATTTACGAAATTGGACCTGGTCAAAGGCTGAAATCAAAGCAAATTTTGAGGATTCAGTGAGAGTAACTCCTTGTGCTGGGCATTCTTTGGTTAGTACAGAAATCTGTAGCTTATAAAGCATACAATTTTCTAACTTGGTTTACTCAAAGTTCTAGACTGTTATATTTACATTAGTATTGCTTTTGTAATCAAGTAATCATATAAAAACATTTTAAACTGGACAAAAAGTGGACCATTTAGTCCAAGTTTTTAATCTAGAAAAATAGAAACTTTAAAACCAACATAGAGATGAAATAATCGTACATATCAAGGTCCTAGATACTTAAGAATACAGGGGGGTTTACATGTTTCTTTTATAGCTAAAACGAGATTGGTTCATAAAGCATGTCTAAGATAAAATATGGCTTTGGATAAAATGTAGTTTAATAATTCGACTCCAATAAGTGTAATATAACTTGATATTAATGGTTGAAATAATATAATTTTAAATGAAAATTAGTGTTACTGTTGTCATCATGTATGTTGCCTTTATTAACATATCATGTGTTACAAAAACAATTGATGGTTTTAAAAGAGTTAGATAATAGTATTTGATTACTTGAAAGAGATGTTAATTAGTTCGGATTAGACCCCTTGTCGTCAATGCCCTCAACATTCCCCTTGTTTGATCATGATTAATTTAGGATTACGTGATCATGTGACAGAAAAATGAAAATACAAAGACTATAAAATGTAAATTACTTGGGTAGGTTGTTTCTAACAAAATGTAAATTACTTGCTGCGTTTTTTCAGTGGGTCACAAACATGTGCAGCTGCGAGCGGAAGCATAGACCACGATATTTAAATGGACTTGATGCTTCAACTTTTAAAAGTAGAATGGCTGCAAATTTTGTATTTATAGTCTCAGACTCTCAGTAATGCAAACGTACAGGTTAAACCAGAACTGATTCGGTTTAGCGCGCGTATACACCTAGTTATGTTTGTAATTGTATCCAAAATTTGTCGTGTAGAAAATGTCCTCCGCGGCCACTCGCGGGTAGAAATACTAGCATCATAATTTGTAGATTAATATTGTAAAGATGATTTATATAATTTATTTTTTGCATTTTAATAAAAAAATTCTGTTTTTTTTATTTTTTTTTAATCAACATTGTGGTCGGAAAATGGTTGGAAAGAAAATTGAAAAGTTCATCGGAAACTGGTCGGAAGAGTTTGTCGGAAACTGGTCGGTAAAACTTCATCGGAAACTGGTCGGTAAAGTTTATCGGAAACTGGTCGGTAAAACTTCATCGGAAACTGGTCGGTAAAGTTTATCGGAAACTGGTCGGTAAAGTTTATCGGAAACTGGTCGGTAAATTTCATCGGAAACTGGTCGGTAAAGTTTATCGAAAACTGGTCGGAAAAATTCATTGGAAACTAGTCGGAATTTTGTCGGAGAATCTTTCACGCTTTTTTGTCGGAAACTTGTCGGAAATTTTGTCGGAAACTTGTCGGAAACATTTACCGACTAGATTTTTCAGACAAAAGACACTTTGTTGGATACTGGTCGGAAATAGCCAGTTTTCTAGTAGTGCTTGGGACACATCATATCTGAAAAAGGGGTAGCAACTGATCCTATGAAGGTTGAAGCCATTCAAAATTTGCCAAAACCAAAAAATTGTAAAGAGCTGAGGGGTTTTTTGGGTCTCACAGGTTATTATAGAAGGTTTGTTAAAAACTATGGCAGTATAGCAAGACCATCCACTCAACTGACAAAGAAAGATGCTTTCATATGGAATGATGAAGCCACAAAAGCCTTCAATGTCTTAAAAGCTGCTATGATACAACCACCTGTTTTGGCATTACCTAATTTCAATGAGCCTTTCATCATTGAAACTCATGCCTCAAGATATGGTATTGGGGCTGTTGTAGCAGCAGGGTCATCCAATTGCTTTTATAAGCAAGGCCCTATCCCTAAAAAATCTGGCACTATCCACTTATGAAAGAGAGCTGCTGGTATTCATGCTGTACAAAAATGGCAGCCATATTTGATTAACAGGCCTTTTATAATCAGAACTGATCAGCAGAGCTTAAAGCATTTATTAGAGAATAAGGTAGCTACTGTTTTTCAACAGAAGTGGCTCTCAAAGTTATTGGGTCTGCAATATGAGATACAGTATAAGAAGGGGTCAGAAAATTCAGCTGCAGATGCTCTCTCTAGGGTCACTCATGGGGAGTTACTGCAACTCACTGTGTCATCTGCTCATTCAGATTTGTTAACCGAAGTGTAGCAGGCATGGGAAGAGGATATGGATCTTCAAAAGATGATAAAAGAATTGAAAGATAATGCTTCAAGCCATAAGCATTACAGTTGGGAAAATAATGAATTGAGAAGGAAGGGCAAATTGGTAATTGGTAATGTTCCCTCCTTAAGGTTAAAAATTTTGAAATGGGTCCATGATTCTAGCCAGGGGTTATTCAGGAGTGCAAGCTACCCTGAAAAGATTAACCAGGCTATTTTATTGGTCTAAAATGAAAAAAAAAAGTGTTCAATCTTATATTAGAGGTTGCTCAGTTTGCCAACAATGCAAATATGAGACAGCATCCTGACCTGCTTCAACCTTTACCCATTCCTCAAGGTGTTTGGGAGGATATTTCTATGGATTTTGTGGAAGGCTTACCATTATCCAGGGAGAAAAAATGTTATTTTGGTAGTAGTAGATAGGCTAAGCAAGGTTGCTCACTTTCTTGCCTTGGTTCACCCCTATACAGCAGTGGATGTGGCCCAATTATATCTTGATAATATCTTTAAGCTGCATGGTAGCCCAAGAACTATAGTGTCTAATAGAGACAAGATTTTTGTTAGCACTTTTTAGAAAAAAATTAATGATTTTGCAGGGTGTGGAACAATGTCTGTCAAGTTCTTATCACCCTCAGTCTGATGGCCAAACAGAGGTCTTAAACAGATGTTTGGAAAGCTACCTTAGATGTATGTGTTTTGAAAAACCAAGTGAATGGGTCAAGTGGCTTGCATTAGCTGAATACTAGTACAACACCAGCTATCAGACTGCCGTAAAGCCTACACCTTTTGAAGTGGTTTATGGGCAACCCCCTCCATTACACCTTCCCTATTTACCTAGGGAGAGTAGTGTTGAGATGGTAGATAGAAGCCTTACTACTAGAGAACAGGTGATTAACTTGCTGAAAGAAAATTTAAGAATGGCACAGAACAAGATGAAACAATTGGCTGATCAAAAAAGAAGTGAAAGAAGCTTTGAAGTAAATGATTGGGTGTATTTGAAGTTAAAACCATATAGACAAATGACAGTGCAACAAAGGTATAACCAAAAACTTTCTGCCAAGTATTATGGCCCTTACAAGATTTTGGCAAAGGTGGGCAGTGTTGGATACACTTTGGCATTACCAGCAGGCTGTAGTATTCACCCTATAGTTCATGTATCCTTGTTAAAAAAGTTCTATGGACCTGATCCTGTCAGTCAAACTGAACTGGCTGTTGTTCAGAAGAATCAGGTGCAACCAAAGAAAGTGTGGGACAAGAGAATTTTGAAGAAAAACAATAGAGTTTGTGTACAATGGTTGGTGCAATGGGCTGATGCTACACTTGAGGATGCAGTGAGATTGAAAGAAGATTCCCAAATTTTGATCCTTGGGGTCAAGGATCTTTTCAAGGAGAGGGTACTGATATGGGTCAAAAGGGTGGGAATTGAGGTTAGAAAGTTAGTTGGTATACAAGGGCAAAAGAGTCAAGTTAGTTATTAATAAGGGGCAAATGAGTCATTTTAGCAAGTTGTAATGTTGGTCTATAAAAGTCAAAGAGTCTGTAATCAGCTAGTAGTTATGATAATAAACAGAATTTCCCGCCCAACTTCTTCTTCTCAATTACACCATTAATCCATCTCCATAGCTCCATTACTTCAGAGGTTGTCCCTAACCTCTCTGTAAGAGCTTGTATTTGAATATTACTATGTAATCTCAGATACAAACCATAACAGTATGTTATCTTTTATAACCCGGAAGCTATAAGCCTAGTTGATGAGGCTGATACCATGACAAGGACCAATTGGGTTTCCAATCGAGCTCTGTTGATAATCCGATGAGGGTCTAGTTATATTATGTTCCATATACAAAAGTGTATATTTAATGGTTTGAAGTGTACAATTATCATTTGATTATTAGTTATTATCTCCTGATTATTAATATATCTTTATGATTATTGTTATGAGGTACCAATTCTTAAGACAGGTCCGATACCCGGTTTGACTTATCAACCGGAATAGAACCCGGTCCAATAAACCGGCATGGATCATCATCATCATCATTATTATTATTATTATAAGATTATATATATAATACGGATAACGATTGGACTTGACAATAGTAATAAGACAATAATAAACATATGTATGAATATACTAGGTTAGAGTCCCGTGTATTACAAAAAGTTGAACAAAAAATAAAATGACATATTTTGTTTAGGAGATAAAATTAGATATATTTTTTTTATCAAGAACAGTAACATCAAAAGATTGAATTCAAATTGGTGGGATCTGTTCGATGGGTGTTGGTGGGCTGGGATCTGTTCTTGGATCAATGACAATCTGTTCAATGATCATCTGCGACAGTAGGGGGTTGGGATCTGTTGGTGGTGGTTCGATGGCTGTGGAGGTGGTTCGACGGTATGGTGGAGGTGGTTCGATGGCTGTTGGTGGATTTTTACAAGCATAAATATGTTTTGTTTAGATCTGGTTTTTATATAAATATATAAATTTTCTGGTTCTTTTGATGTTTCTTACTTTTGCTTCATTCATGGGAGGATTTTCATTGTTGATTTTTTGAATTTCTGGTTTGGGTTTGTGGAATAGAATTGTCGTTCTTTTGAAAATATGGCATAGTGAAAGAACAAAATGTCGAGCATAAATTGCTTATGGTGAAGGTTGTTGGTGGGATCTGTTGGAGGTGGTTCGACGGTATGGTGAAGGCGACGGTATGGTGGGGATGATGATGATGTGAAGATTATTATTATTATAAGATTTTTTTCAGGGCTTTTGTGTAAAGATGTTGATGTTTTTGTTTGAAGGAGATGATGATGATGTGAAGATGATGATAGGTTTTTTTTATATAATGTAAGTAAACACCGGTGTAATACATTTTTTGGTTTTATAGATGTTTGGTTTTTTTACAATGATGTAATACGGATAATGTAAGTAAACACCAGTGTAAATATGAATGTATAGATATTTGTTGTTATTTTACATCAGCGTAATACAAATGATATTACAAAAATTATAAATGTTGGTTTATATAGATCTTAGTAAACACTGATGTAAGTAAATCATACAAAATTATAGATGTTTGGTTTATATAGATGTGAGTAAAAACTGGCGTAAATAATTACATCAGTGTAAATCACACAAAAATTATATGTTTTGGTTTATAATCGATTAAAATTTGGTTACATGATGCTTGAATCCTTCGATCTGATGAAAATGTGAGAGACGCATTAAACAAACGCATAAATGTCTTTAAAAAAACAAAGACATACCTATCTTGAGTTTGATGCTGCCATTGTTGAACCGTTGATAATGATACACCTAATATCTTTCTTGGATTGTAAGAATCTTCTAAAAATAACCACCTTTTCAACCCCCAATACTCTAGTTGCAAATGGAACAGACAAAAAAATCCACGATTATTGCACAGAGATAAATTTTATTCTTTTTGCTATGATCGATTAAAATTTGGTTACCTGATGCTTGAATCCTTCGATCTGAACGTGAGTGTGAGAGAAGCATCTGTTATAGTTTAAGAATACTGATAGACACAGAGCATTCACGAATAATTTGAGAGAGAGCGGTATATTATTTGAGAGAGAGAGACAGGGGTCACATTTATATAGTTGCATAAGCGGTTTTGATTTTGAAATTTGAATTTGGAGCTCAAATCTGGAGTAATAGTTGTATGAACATCTGTTATAGCAAGTGGCATTATTTATTTAAGTATAATTTTATTTATGAAGCACGAGTCACCCACTATTGAACATCTGTTCAGGCAAGTGACATTATTTAATTATAATTTTAAGCTGATTAATGACATCGCTTTTTGCATCACCAAGGCATTGTTGACCTATATCTATGCTTGACACATCAGCTTTTCTTAGATTTTCTTATGTCACTCACGACTCTCCTATTATAGTAAGTATAGATAGAGATTTTTCATATACATCAAATTCAATTCAAATATTTATTTTCATTTTTATTTATCATCATACCTTTTAAAGAAAGCAAACTATCTATAGGGTTAGGACTAAATACACACTGAAAGAAAAATAGGTAGCCGTAGGATGGGTATCAAACTGACTCTGATTGAACTCATTCAAACGACATTGGAACCGTAACATCGAACCCTACGATGTTAGTTTTTAGGTCTTAGTTTTTTTGGGGTTTTAGCTTTTAGTTTTTAGAATATACGTTATATCATTGTGTTTTTTATGTAACATTGTGTCTTTTCTTATTTTCATCGTTGTGTCATTTTTTCAATTCATTGTGTTGTTTTTCTTCAGCATTATGTTATATTTTTCGGCACTATTTATATTTTATGGCTCATTGTGTCATATTTAATGATTTATCGTGTTTTTTTTTATCCTTCTCACTTTTCTATTTTTGTTAGTGTAGAATACCCATTGTCTATAACCAATCTGTTTTTTTTTTAACTTGTGTTTTTACTTCGTTCATCAGACCACTTTCAAATATCAAAAGTTCAAAACCCCTTTCTACACGTTTTGCTCTTCAAAATCCCCTCTTCATGCCTTTCTTCCACATCTTCACTTCAGTTTTTCTTCAATATTATTATAGATTTCAACAATTATCTATATAATCTCAACTGGGTATCCCTCCAATCTGAATCTTTTTTATCTTTTTAACCATAAAAACCGTTGCTTTTTTATTACTTTATTTGAATTTTGAAATGGGTCTCTTTTTTATCAACTGTTTATAATTTTTTTAAATTTCTTTGTATTTTTCTCATGAAACCCATAAATCTTTATCTCATTTGGCTGATTCCCAGATGAGATTTTGATTAAATGAAACATTTTTTAAATAAAAATCTTAACTTTTTCAAATTTGATGGAAATTTTATATAAATCTTGGGTTATTGTGTTGTCATTTTCTTGCATTTTGCTAATTAGGGTTTGTTTGAACGTTGAAGTTTATTTTGTCTGCAAAAGGATAATTTGATCAAAGTTTTAATTTTAGGGTTTTGAACTATTTTTTTCTTCATTTATTGGAAATTGTTTGACTTAAAGTTAGGAACTTTAGGAAGTTTATCAGATCTTGATTTAAATTTTTTTTTTATTTTTTATTTTGTGGTGTGTGTCTTGTGATGTATATGAAGTTTATCAGATGGTTTGAATGCTGCAGCCACTTTATACCAAGAATTGCTTTTATTTAACTGTTTTTTTTATTATTATTTTTTATTTTTAGTTCAACCTACTTTCATGCCAAATGCAGAATATTAGGTTGATTGGTATTAGGAATATCTTATATGAAATTATGAATTATGAGTTATGATCTTGTTGGGC
Organism: Ambrosia artemisiifolia; assembly: GCA_032199755.1. Lineage (NCBI taxonomy): Eukaryota > Viridiplantae > Streptophyta > Magnoliopsida > Asterales > Asteraceae > Ambrosia > Ambrosia artemisiifolia. The sequence continues at coordinate 38,051,639 of CM063528.1, read as the reverse complement.
AATCACATTTTGTGTTTGTTTTTATCTGTTAATATATTAGTTTCCAAGTTATTTAGTCTTAATTATTGGTATTTAAATTGTAAAGTAGCTAATTAATATTCAAAGTAATGTCTTTGTAAAGTGATGGCTGAATTTGAGGATCAATTGGTTGTTGGAACAATGTCTATCTATCTAATCATATTGTCTCAATGATTGAAAATATATGTATGGATTGATTGATTATTATATGCTTAAAACTACTCTTTAGTTTCCTTGAATTTACTTAAACATGGTTGGTGTGAGTATCTATATATTACTATATAGTAGTTTAGAGCTTCACCTACCTGTCTCACTAGATTTTTTTTTTTTTATTGCAATTTTTTTGTTTTTTATCCCTTTATGGTTAATGGTATGCTATCTTGTGACATTTTCTTGGACGTAGACGGGTAGTTGTTCCAACTTATGCATTGTATACTTGTTTTACTGAACAACATAGTACTTCACACTCTCATAACTATGTTTATTTTTTTAAAATAATCAAGCATGTAATTAAATAAGCTATGGTTGTTTGAGTTGCCGGCTTCATTTCAACAATATATTGTCCACATTTGGCTAAAATAAACTAGTTATATTCTTCAATACTTTAAAATCTTTGTAACCTATAAGATCATAACATGTTCTCATATTTCTCTTTACGCTTTGTGTTTTGACAGATGCTGCAAGTCTTTTACGACCAACAAAACTCGAGCTTTGAAGCTTGATCATGTGCTAAATTGCTAAGATTAAATCAGTTCAAATATTATTGGGATTTCGATGGCGCCTGGCGGGGGTGTTTGTAAAGATGTTATTGAGTCTCACCCTAAATCTTTGAAGTATGATGTGGCAACAACAAAAACTGATAAAAGTGTTACTAGAATAGCAACCGGAAAACATGGAATGCAACCACCAAATGGTGTTCATGAGCTTCTTGAATGTCCTGTTTGCACGACGTTAATGTATCCTCCCATTCACCAGGTTTGTTTATACATAGTATATAATTTAACGAGCATAAATGATAAATTCACGTGTGTTATCTTTGCTTGGATTTAGAGGAAAATTAGATATTCACCATTTTTGGTTTTTAACCATCTAGCTGATTGCACTTGTTAAATTTCATGGGCATAAATAATTGATTTCGTTTGTTAAAACTTGACTCTGATTGAGAGAAACTAACTACTTTCTTGAAATTATAAAGCTAAATAGAATTTTATGCTACAAAGAACCCTCCTTTTTGGCTTTCATCTACGGTTTTTAATCTTCTGGTTGATTATGTTTAAGAAAGTTTTGCTTTGTTTCTAGAGGAATTCATTACTTTCTGCAAATTTCCAAAGAAAAATCGGGTATGATAATATAAATTACCCCTTTATTTTACATACATTTCAGTTTTCTACATCTAGTTTACTATATACGATATAGCTAGTATCATGGGCAAAAGCCATTAAATCTTCACTTTAACTTTGCTTAATTGATTTTGAGGAAATCACTATTTTCTTAAATCACTAAAGCTTAATGCGATTTCATAATATAAACTACAAAGAACCCTCCTTTTAGGCCTTCATTTGAAACAACCCCCCATTTTGCCTTCAGTTTCCGGTTTTAACCATCTAGTTCACTCTATACTATTACTGTATCATCACATGGGCATAAATCATCATTTCACATTTCTACTTGTAAACTTTGCTTATATATAGACGAAATCACGATCTTCTTGACTTTCTAAAACTAAACAGGATTATGTTATAAAGAACTCTCCTTTTTTCTGAGTATTTTGCTCTGTTTTTAGAGGATTTAACTGTTTTATGCAAACATTTAAAGCTAAAGCTGGTATAAAATTACATATTTTTAAAAATTTAACAAGTTAACTGATTGAAACCACCACTCAGGAGGTATATGCTTTAAGAACATACATTGAATGATTTTCGTCCTATTTGACCCGCTCTTCTTTAAGCGTTTTAACTCGACCCGTTTGAGATTAAACACAACTTAAATCGACCCATTCACAAGTTAACTGATTGAAACCACCACTGGTGTTTCACATAACCAGATATCATGAAATTAACAGCTTTTTTACAATCAACTTCTTTGAAACAATAATATGAAACATCATATTATTGATTTTTAGTTTTAGCTGATTTTTGAAAAAAAAAAATGAAAACTGAAAAAACTGAAAACCTTGTCCCTTAAAATCATTTTTGCAACATAAAATGGAAAATGATATGTATAATTAAGGATTTTTGGCTTGTATATATGAGAAATAAATAGATAGAATGTGCTTTTGTTTAGGATGTGTCGGTAGGTCCAACCAGCATTGAAGTTTCCTAGGATTATTTAACGCATTGTCGTCCTCCTTCATAAATGCATTGTAAGACCAGGTTTGAAATCCTTTGATACTAATAATTTTGTCCTTTTTGAATGGTTTGATGATGTTCGAAACTCTGTATACTGTTAAGTCGATATACTATTTGAGGTATTAAAGTTTTCCAGTTTCTTTTACAAAAGTAAGGTTTTTTGACAAGTGGTGGTGAGCAGAATACTAAACAGTAGAAATAAACGAATCGAGTTGATATCCCTATAGAAGAGTTAAAAACACTAGCTTTGCCACCCTTGCCCGGGATTTGGCTTTCATATTCATTGCATTGTGCTAGAGCCAAATTTTATATCTGATACACTTAATGGCAAATCAAACTGTTAAGAATATTCATGGGTTGTTGCATCTTATGGGATTTGATCATGAGCTCAGTGATAAAGCTCATTCGTAGATAGAGGATGAGGAGGAACATATTTAAAAGAGACTAGGATGGAAAGGAAAATGGTTGATCCAACGTGCAACTATTGCTAAAGATGATGAAAACTATATACCAATTACCAAACACTCATGGATGGTATTTACGCTTACACATTCTATGTCACATGAATACTTATCCGTTATCCCTGATTTTCCTAGGTCCACGTATAACTTGATCCTGTTTTGACCCATTACCCGACCCTTCTGATCCCCACATCTTGCCCCCACCAAACTATAAAAGAAGGGAGACAAATTTGATACCGAAGAACAAGAAATGATATACCAAAGGCTATATCCATCTAGAGTTTTTTACCAGCTGCATATTCAATGCTGGCCATTTGAGCCACTAGAATTTGATTTGAGTTTGGTAAACTGGAGCATGAACATGAGGAACCTTGTATCAATGTGTTATTACACAGGCAACTGATGAAAGGGACCTTTTAAAAAGACAAGAATATTCCTTTGAAACTGCATCAATATGTTGTCCTGTATTTCTATCAAATCCATCAGTACATTGTGTTGTAGCTTTCCTGCCTTCATTTACCCATGGAAGTTAACATTTTTCACTGTATGTATTTAGTGAGATTGTAATGGGTTAAAAAGGAAACGGGTCAAACTGGTCAGACGGGACTGTCCCTAAAACACTTATGTTTCTTTCCTAAGTTTTCTTTTCTGGATATTTAATTTACAAGTAGTTTTCTTACAATCAAAATCTAATTTTGTTAATATTAGTAGAGCAGCCTAATCCGAGAATACAAACCCGAACAAGCGATGCTGTTGCTAAAACCTTTAGCGACACTTTATTAGTTGAAGCTGAATGAAAATACAAAGGAAACAAAGGCTTTTATAGACCCACTATCCTAATTCTAATGCAATTCTAGAACGTACTAATAGATAATTACTAAACAAATAATTCAAATCTAATACTATTTAGTAATTAAACAACCTTAATTACTATTTTACTCGTTTAGTCTTAAGACAACAAACCAGTAGAAGAATTTGAGTATAATTATACTAGCTTTTATCCCGGGAGCGTCCCGGAATTAAAAAATATAACATTCTAATAATACTAATACTAATACTAATAGTTATAATTATTACTCTTGTAATTAAATAAATAAAAAAATAACCTTGCTATAAGGTGACACCATGTGTTGCAGTGTTGCGCGATTCTTTCTCATAGCTTCTCTTGATGAAGTATACCTATGCATCTTTAAAGAGTAAAATTCCAATGATAGCATGACGATTGGGCTGAATTTCAACATCGTAGATAAGAACATGATTTAAAATAAAAAACATGATTAATGAATAACCAGAACACTTTGTGTTTTTTTTCCTGTATGAACGAAACCCCACAAAAAATAGTCGTTTTTTCTCCGTTTTTATATAGCACTAAGGTACTCGTTGGAAAGATAATAAAACGCTCGTTAATTTGGTGTAATTTTTTTCTTTAAAAACTCTCGAATATAAAAGATATTAACTGTGACACCCGGCAATTTCCGATCTACACTGACGTGACTTCATGATTTAAAACAAATAACTAAATAAATATTTATTTCAAATATTGCTAATTATTAAATTTCGGAAGTTTACGGATCGTTTTAACAACGGGAACTGCGACCGATTTAATTAACGCGATTTAAGCGCGTGTTCTGAAAACACGCGTCAGACGTCGAAAATAATTATAGTTATGCTCGGTTTTGTATTCCGAACAAAACCGACTACTTTTTATAATTAATTATGGAGCCTAATTAAAACCGAGACGTTTTACGTTTATACGGGTTCGATACGCGGTTCAAGTCACCTACCAACAACCCTAGGTATAAAATATCTTATTCTTCTTCTTCTTCTCATTTTCACCCAACACAAAACCCTAGCCACACTCACTCTCTCTCTCTAAAACCCGTCACCCTCTCTCTCTACCCTCTCTCTACCGCTCGTTTCTCTCTCTACACTCTCTCTAGTCCCTCGTCTCTCCCTCTCTCCTCTCCTGTCAGCGCCGGCCGGCCACCATGGTTACAGGTGGCGGCGGCGGCGGGTTATTTAACCCCGATTAGGGCGGCGGCGGAGGTGTGGTGGTGTTTGGCCATGGTTATAGTCTGGTTCTTGGTCCGATGGTTTTGGTTCGAGGTTAGTGGTGAGGATGGCAGCGACTGTGGTGGTTACCAGTCGTGTTACGGTGGCCGAAGGCTTGGGTTTTGATGGGTCTTGATTAAGGAGGCTTCGAGTGGTGGTTTCCTTTGCAGGTGGTGGGTGGTTCAGTTTCAGGTCAAGATTGGTTGTTTTCGGGGTTGGAGATGGTGAAGGGTTCGAAGTATAGGGTGGTGGTAGGTGACAGCGGCTGGTGATTGGTGGTGGTCCGATGCGGTTGTGGGTTGGGTGGTTCCTGGTTCGGTAGATGGCTCGTTTTCAGCAGATGCGAAGGGTGTGGGGTCACTACAAATAAAAAGCCATGTAGTGGCATACAAAAAGTGCCATAAAAAACGATTAAAGTGTCACTAAAGACCTTGAAGTGAATGTGCGACACACAAATAAAGTGTCACTAGAAGTGGTGTCACTAAAAGCTTTTAGTGGCACTTATTTGGTGTGCCACTACAAAGTCCTATGTTTTTAGTAGCACTTTTTTTTTATCCCTCACTACAAAACTTTGAGTTTTTAGTGACATTTTCTGTGTACCGTTACAAACTTTTTAGTGGCATTCTTTAACACATTAATTAAATCAAATAAATTGCCATACATTCATCATATTAATTTTCATTAATTAAAATTATTCATTTACAATATAAAATAAAATAAAACTGTAAAACATAAAAACCCTAATATCATCACTTTATTTAAAAGTTTGATCCCTTCCAAACATTCCTAGTGTATACAAGCAAATGTCTGGTAAGCAACATAATTGCTCCAAGTTTTACAAAATTATTGAATAATCTCACACGTGCACTAGTTTAGTCAAAGTAGCGTGAGTCCTCCTTAATCAGGCCTTCAAAGGTTGTTTCTTCGAGTCTCCTGTAGAACATCAACGAAAGTGTTGTGTGGTTAGATGTGTAAGGGTTCCAAAAAAATCTAGTAAAACCTCCAAACAAGAAAATATAATAGTTGAATAACCACCTTACACTTGAAAAGAATTATATTTTTTGTGCATGAGGTTATGACATTAAGAGAGATTAGGGGAGAGATACTCACAAACAACTAGCATAAAAAGAGAAGCAAACCGCATAGCAGCAGCAACCTTATGGCTAAGATCATCAACAAATATGTTGCAGTGACATGCAAACCAAAAGTATGAATGCGATGAGATTGAATTAATATAAAAATAGTAACACCTGAGGATTATTACATAATAACTTAACCAAACAAAAGATAAGAACCATATAAAGCCTTATTCAATGTGTCCTTCCTCAACCTGGAACCTTTAATAGGTTCACCAAACTTGACAATATGCTCATACAATTAGAAAGTGGTGACATATGATAGCTCTAGCAAATATACTTACTAAAGCCTCGCAATTAAAGATAATATACCAAGTGCAGCTGATCTAAAGCGAATTACTGAATGAATCCATAAGATGACTGCATAGATAATAAAAGAAAAAGATATAAAGGTGTTATAGTTCAATACTTCAATACACAATGTCATCTTTGAAATGGATAATTTGTAAACATTATCAAATTTTCATCTGTAAAATAAAAAAGGTGAAAAGGATAAACTTGTAAATAAACATAAATCCACTACAGTATATTTGTGTACACATAGAGATGTTAAGAACACCTATATGTAGTTCAGCGGCAGCCTAGGCATAGATGTTGAGTGAATAGAGCAAACAAATTTAGTTTTTTTGGTATGAGACAAGGGTTCAAGCTATATAACTATATGTATATATTATGAAGCAAACGGTAGTCAAAGCATCCTAGACTCGTTGAGGAAACATAATACCGATACAACTCCAGCCAACCACAACGAGATATAGCTTATGGGACTACACACTGATATCACTAACAAGATGCAACCACAACCTCCTTTTTACCATCAACACAATCAAACCAAGAAAAGGAGAGCACATAGCAAAGCCTAAAATTTAAACAAATAGAGAAATAATTTATAACTTAAACGGGCTCATGAAGTCGTCGTAAAGAATAAGGTTAAAATCAGCTTTCTAGATGTAAAGGGAGTGATTGTTTACCGGAAATGAAATAAAGAATAACACCTGCTTGAATTCTGAACCGAACTTAGACCCAATCACACAGAATCCGAGCAAACAGGAAAAATATATTGAGTAAATACAGCTGCATGCCTGAAATTCAGCACCAAGAAAAAGGGGTTCAGAATTGAACAGAAATGAGCTCAAACTCCAAACCTAGACTTTTAAATTAGCAAATAACAATCAAACTGGTCATTCAAAAACATAATATTGCTATTTGTTGAGAATTAAAATATTCAGATTATAATTTGAAATGGGTCACTTTTTTTTTTGAACGGCCAACAAATTGGAATCACTCACGGAACACTGGAGTATCATCGTGCCACCAGTATTGCCACGCGATCATATTCCACCACCAAGTCACCAATTCAGGAGGAAACTCATAATTATGAGAAAACCCCCTTTGTGAGATTCGAACCCAGGACCTTATGGCCTCTAAGTCTTATCTCACCACCAAGATACCACTAGGCTATAATGCGTTGGGTAATGGGTCACTTTTCTCACTGAAACATTTGATGATCACTAAATAGATAAAGAAAGTGTATAAAGAGGAATGATTCATCTTAAATGTTTTACTTACGTATGGAATAGACCATGAAAATAACTAGTATGTGATACGAAACTAGTTAAGTGTTATTAGAACAAAGGAATATGAAAGAGAAAATCAGTAGAATCCATGATGTGCAAGAAATATGGAATTTAGTGTAACATATAAGCTTATAAAATATCAAATAGCATGAGTAAGCCATTAGTGTACTTTAAAACAAAAAGAAAACCATACAAATGTTGGGGTTCAACTTACAAACTCCCATACCCAATGACCCATTCTAACCGATATCAGCTGCGACCCCCATAAAATGTTCAACTTTGACTCATACCCTTCAAAATAAACCTACAACAAAATGGACAGCAACAACAATTAGAAGATAAAATATATAGTAAATGCCCATAAATAACTGGTCATAATCAATATTGCAAATGCCCTGTGAAAAGATGGAACAAGCACAATACCTCTTGAGTAGGGGTGCAAACAAGCCAAGCTACTCATACTCGGCTTGAAAAAAAAACTTGAAACGAGCCTAGCTTAAACGAGATTGAGCCTAAGCCTGAGCTTCGCTTATCAAGCCTAAACGAGGCCACTATTTATATAATTTTTAATTAATATATTAAATGGATATTTAAATAATACTAATGATTATTCGCAAAATTATAAAAAATTAACTAAATCATATAAAAAACAACAATTATAACCAAGATAAATTAATTAAAAATAATCAACAAGATGAGCTCAAGCTTGAAAAAGTACTTACGATCCGAGCCTGAGCTTCAAAAAGAAAGCTTGAATCGAGCTGAACTCAAGCTCGGGCTCAGCTTGGCTCATTTGCCCCCTACCCTTGAGTGATAAACTTTTGCAATGTACTCTTGTTTATTTTGGTTGCTAACAAACATGGGTTGATACAATCAGTCTCTAAATCTGATAAAAAAACACATTAACTACAAAATTGTAATTGTTAAAGTGTCAATTCTAGAACATGTGTAAACCTTTGATCGTAACAAAGCCCATACTATTTATTTTTCCCCTTTAAATAAACCACATAAACAAACCAAAACTAAATTTGAAAATTCAAACCAGGTGCTTCAATCATTGGCACTAATGGTATATACTTTACATTAGCAAGATTATTATGAGATTTATACATGAAAAGGCCATATTCAACATCAAATTCACCGAAATTCTTTAATGTAGAACAAATTTAAACATGTGAGAAAGAATCCTAACTATGGTTCCATCTCTTTAAAAAGAACATTGGTCAGCATACTTAATTAAAACTGCAACCAAAACTATACAGATAGACCAAAGTAAACCTAATTTACAAAAAAGGATAAACACTTTTCACAAGAAATTAAGCAATTAACCCCAAACAAAACAAATGAAATATATTATCACAAGATGTAAATGAAATGGCGGTTGAATGTCTCAAGTAAAATACTTCAATCATGTTCTTTTTTATACCAAACACAGACGACCTTATGTAGGTGCATTACAGCGCACATCAAAATAGAAATTGAACACAAATCCATCAACAATTAGAAAAGGAACAAAGAGCGAACTATCAGATTTTGAGATTTATGAATGAATACCTTCCAAATTGATGTCAGGATTTAGCCAGAGCGCAACATCTCTAGTGGTTGCAGTATTTAATTGATCCAATTCTAATAGGCGTCCCAGTCAATCATTGGAGAAGAAGGCGTTGGCAAGCATTTTAAAACTATGGTGTCACTTTCAGATTCAACAAAATGAACACAATGGATGTGATTTTTTGGAGAGATGAAAACCAAAGAGACACAGGGGTGAAGGGTGAGGGAATTGATTTTTGGTGAGAAATAGAGGGAAATCTAGAGGAAATGATGAAGGGTTAGGGGATGAGCGGGAATATGAAAAGATTGATTTTTGGTGAAAGCGGGAATATGTTTAATTGCGCTCTTGTTGTTGTTGTTCACCGGAGGGAATAAATTTTAGGGTAAATTTTAGGTTTAAAAGAGGGAAAGAGTGAAAATTTTAAATGGATTGTTCTAAAGTTTTTGTGGTATACAGCATAAGTGTTACTAAAACCTATTGAAATTTTTGGTGGCGTATACAAAGTGTTACTAAAAACCTCAACTAGTGGCATAAACATTAAATGCCACCAAAAGTTTATGCTAAGCAAATACAACATACTTAAAGTGTCACTAAAAATCTAAATCAGTGACACAAAATTAAAATGTCACTAAAAACGTGTGCCACTAAATGACATTTTTTTTGTAGTGGGTGTAGTGGTTGGTGGTCCGATGGTTTGGTGGTTCACGTGGCTGAGATGGTTCAGGTCCAGGTCAGGTTGATTCTGGTTTGGTTGTGCTCGGGTTGCGGGTCTCAGTTTGTTGTTGGTCAATGGTTCGGCTCCGGTCAAGATGGGTCTGTTATGGGTCTCGTCAGTCGGGTCAGACTCGGTTTGGGTTCGTGTTCGGGCTCGGTCAAATCTGGTCAACAGTCAACTCGGTTAACACGGCTTTCGAGCAGATTCCGGTTACGCGCATACGATTCGGTATAACTTGTGTTCGAGTTTACTATTTAATTATTTATTTAATTGTAGATATTATGTATTTATAAATATTGTATATTTGTAAATATTATGTATTTATGAATATTATATATTTATAAATATATTGATTCGATGAATTAGTTTTGACTCGCGAACGGACCGAATAATAATAAGCGGTAACTATATAAAATATCGAACGATTTGGTAAACGATTAACTTGACGTGACTTATGGTTTCGAACTCGGACTATATATAATTGGACTATATTATCGGACTATATTATATATATATATAATGGTATATATATATATTTATAGGATCAAGTATAGATAGATGTCGAAACGTATAGTCTCGTGAATTGGAAATGTGGATAAAAGGATTTGATAATTTGTGTTGTAAGTTGATTTTTGGGGAAAATTGTAGACAACGGGTGTTGTCTGGTTGGTACAAAAACAGAGGAAACTCTGCCCGAATTTTTATAAACTCAAAGCGTAACGAACTGCTATTATTTCTATAAGTAAATTCTCCTAAGTGTTTTGGACAAGTGTATTATATACAAAATCAAAATGTTTTCAAGGACTAACTATTTGTGACAATAAAGATGGTTTTCAAACAATATTTGAGATAAAGTAACAATTGTTATTAATCGGTTTTAATAACTAAACATGTATTTCTTAAAGAGCACTTTTCCTAAAAGTAAGTATACTGGACACACATTTATACGGATTACGAGACGAGCTAGGATTCAGGATAATTATACGTTTCAGGGTGTTAGTCCAATCTGGTTACATACAAATAGTGACAAGTGTGGAACTTGGGTACTATGTTGTGTGTAATACGTGAATTAAGATAAGTCATGATCGGTTCGTCGAGTTGAAACGTTTTGAGACTCGTGTTGGTTAATAAGCTAGGCTTATGTGTGATAGACTGTTAAGGTGTCCTTTGTTGGTAATTAGGGCACGAGGAAGTCGGTCGAGGTTTTCAGGCTTTGTTTGCTAGCTTAGCATGGACATTAAGGTGAGTTCATACCCCACTCTTTACTGTTTTTGTAAATGTTTTCGGGGGGAAGACATGCTTCTGTTATGAAAAACTGAGGAACTTAAAGCGAAACAAAGTTTTGGAACATGAAACGGGTTGCGTGAGTTTACGGCCCCACTTTACTTGGTTTTCACTTTTGGGGGAGAAAACATGTGTTAAACAACTATTTGGTAACAATTGTCATACTATGGGTTTTCAAACGGTTTACTATACGATCTTTGGAAGTCCCGGGGGGAACCATGAATGTGCTGGTTTGCACAACGGGGAAATGTGAATAGCGCTATTGGGAGTGACCAACCCCACCCGTCGGCATGGAGCGCCGGGCGGGTGCATATTGTCTCAAACAGGAACAGGTTTACTATTCGGGCACAACATCTGGTTTGCGAGTTAGTAATGGTTTTCCAATCGTAGTAGTAATAAAACATACGCCTAGCTAGCGTACTTGGTTTACATTTAACATAGTATGGACACGTTGAACTTGGTATCTCTCGGTAACATTCTTGGAACATTTGGTAACATTTTGCAAAACTTATGAACTCACCAACTTTATGTTGACTTTTTAAGTATGTCTTTCAGGTTTAAACTTTGGTAACGGCACGGTTGGAGTAGGTGGCAGTTGGGACCGGGAATCCTAGAGGGTTAGAATTGGCGTTCAGGGAACAAGAGTCTTAGAGGCATCTTTCCGCTGCGTTGGCAAAGGCACCAAACGTCACAACCGACCAGGGGAAAAGTCGGGGTGTGACAGTTTGGTATCAGAGCCATAGGTTTTAGCGAATTAGGTGTCTGGGTAGATATCTAGGCTTTAACCTGAGGTTGTTTCGAGATAGGGACCAAAATTTCTAAGACGTAATATTTAGCATGAACGCCTAGGAACTGAAATTCCAACCGTTGCCAAGTGTGTTACATGACTATTAGTGTATTTAATTACACTAGCTCAGCGTACGTTTCTTTGTCGAAAGGAACATTTGTTTTCTTATGTGAATAGGAAATCAGAATTTTCTATAATGGTATATAGAAAGGGTAATAACACGTGATGGCTAGGTGTACTTCACGGGTGACTGGTGAGTCATCGCATTAGATATCAGAGTGGTTATTCACATAGAGTAGCTGAGTCATTGTTTCTTGGTATGAGAAACAATTTACTTGTTTATATACTGTGTGTATTTATGTAAAGTATATATAGTACGTATCGCCAATGATTGTCGACTCAATCTTGGACGTATTGGGAACGCACACATGTGTCACGTTTGTTGGACGAGTTTTGCCAATGATGTTGCGAAGCTGGAATGCAGTCGGGAGAAGCACTCGGAAAGGTGGCGCACACGACAAACATTATATTATGTGATATATACGTGCTATTATGTAAATGTGACGCTTGCTTGTGATACAACTCATGATGGAGGTTAATAGGATGATCTTGTGAGGTAAATTTTCGATAACGTAGACGTCACGTTATCGCAAATCTACAGGCACTTGGTAGTTCTAAGAATTTCTATTGTGAGGGTATCTATATTGTTATGTGTTGTAAATATTTATATTTATATATATATATATATAAATAATGGATAAGTGTTGATCATTCTTTTGTTGTTGTGGACGTGATTGCCAATTCTCCCCTGTTCGTGTCATTTGTGACTTCGTTTTTCTTGAACCAGTTTAAGATCTTGATGATCTTGTTCCTTGAACTTCTAAGGTTCCTGTTTTAGAACCTAGTTATATCTTTTGGGTATGATTCACTTCTCTCTTCTTTTGTGTTTGTGGCCTTCAACATTCAATCGTAAAGGAATCTAATTTTTGTTGATTCCTTATTCTTTTCACAGAACTAGACACGTCTTTTGTACACACGTGTCAACTATTGTATGCTTGGATTCTTTAAACTTGTGAAGGTCCATTGTAGGGCTTCACATCGAACAACCGTTTCATTTATGATTTGTTTATCATTACGTTGCTCGTAATGCTTGTTTCCTAGTCTTGATATGTCAGGCCGTTGTGGGCAATGAATCTTTTGATACTTCGTCGATGAGTTTCTTTAGAGTCGACACTTCAGTTAAATCGAATTGTTGGAATTTGATACAGCACTTTGTGGTGAACATTCATTCGACTAGTGATAGTGGATGGTTTTATTTGGCTTGCCTCATTTTCATCAGTTTGTTTGTTATTGTCTTAATCGAGACACGCCTTGCGGTGTGTAATGAAAGGTTGGCGTACTAGTTGCTTCGTTTTGATGTTGTTGTAGGCATGGATTGGTTGTCTTTGTATCGCGCTGAGATTGTTTGCTACGACAAGGTTATTCGGATTCCTCTCCCTGATGGAGAATTTCTTTCTGTGTACGGTATCAAGAGCGGTGCTCCGCTAGGTCTCATCTCCAGCATGAAAGCCCTTAAGTATCTTCGGAAGGGTTATTCGGCCAATTACAGAGAATTGAACAAAGTGACCATCAAGAACCGTTATCCTCTTCCCCGTATTGATGATCTATTCGATCAACTCCAGGGTTCTAGCTACTACTCTAAGATTGATTTAAGGTCCGGTTATCACCAGTTACGCGTAAGGGAAGCTGACGTTGCAAAGACTGCCTTTTGGACACGTTATGGCCATTTTGAGTTCTTGGTCATGCCTTTCGGTCTCACTAACGCACCGGCGATTTTCATGGATTTGATGAACCGCGTTTGCAAACCGTATCTTGACAAGTACGTCATCGTGTTTATTGATGACATCTTGATTTACTCCAAGAACAAGGCCGAACACGAGGAACACCTGCGTTTGGTTTTGGAACTTTCGCGACGGGAACAACTTTACGCTAAGTTCTCAAATTGTGACTTCTGGTTACGCGAAGTTCAATTCCTAGGACATGTGGTTAATGAACTAGGAATTCATGTCGATCCAGCTATGATCGAAGCGATCAAGGACTGGGAAACACCAAAGACGCCAACTGAGGTGCGACAATTCCTAGGCCTTGCGGGCTATTGTCGTCATTTCATTAAGGGGTTTTCGGAGATCGCTCAACCCCTCACCACTCTTACTCAGAAAGATAGAAAATTCGACTGGGGTGAACCACAAGAGTCAGCATTCCAAGAACTGAAGTCTAAGCTTTGTTCTGCTCCTATTCTGTCCTTGCTTGAAGGCACTGACGATTTCGTTGTTTACTGTGATGCTTCTATTCGTGGTCTCGGTTGCGTGTTGATGCAACGCGAGAAAGTAATTGCATATGCTTCTCGACAACTCAAGGTGCACGAGAGGAACTACACCACCCATGACTTGGAGTTGGGTGCAGTGGTATTCGCGTTGAAAATTTGGAGACATCACTTGTACGGTACCAAATGCACCATCTACACCGATCACAAGAGTCTCCAGCATATTTTCGACCAATAACACCTGAACATACGACAGCGTCGCTGGGTTGAACTCCTGAATGACTAGGATTGCGCCATTAAGTACCATCCTGGGGTGTCACATTCACCCCCCGTTAGAGTCTCATCGTCCCTGATGAGGTTTGCACCCACCATCCCGAACGGCACAGGAGTGGCTCTGATACCATCTGTAACACCCTGCCCCTCTCACCACCAATATTGTCCGCTTTGCCCTCCCAGAGCTCACGGATTTGTTTTTGGGTGCCCAGTGGAGACTTCCCAGGAGGTCACCCATCCTGAAATTTCTCCCAGCTGAGCACGCTTAACTGTGGAGTTCTCCTCTCATCCACTAACATTAAGCCCCAAAACGCGTTGGTGATTTAAGAGGCAAGACATTACTTATGAACCAAGGATCTCTCCTGGCCACGGCCGATGTGGGATTTTCCTGGGGTGTCACATTCACCCCCCGTTAGAGTCTCATCGTCCCTGATGAGGTATGCACCCACCATCCCGAACGGCACAGGAGTGGCTCTGATACCATCTGTAACACCCTGCCCCTCTCACCACCAATATTGTCCGCTTTGCCCTCCCAGAGCTCACGGATTTGTTTTTGGGTGCCCAGTGGAGACTTCCCAGGAGGTCACCCATCCTGAAATTTCTCTCAGCTGAGCACGCTTAACTGTGGAGTTCTCCTCTCATCCACTAACATTAAGCCCCAAAACGCGTTGGTGATTTAAGAGGCAAGACATTACTTATGAACCAAGGATCTCTCCTGGCCACGGCCGATGTGGGATTTTCCTGGGGTGTCACATTAACGTTTAAAAATTATGGGAGAAAACATAAAAGAGAAAAATTTAAATTTTTTTCCTAAAATAACTCAATTTAATTTTAATAGATTAGGTTTTATATTAATATTTGTTTTTTTTAATTTGCCACATGGTATATATTTTTTTTAATAATAAATTTAATACAATCACCTCAAGTGCTACATGACACATTCAATGGGAGGTTGAGGCCTCCATTGAATGTCACCTCATACAAACTCAATTCTTTTATTATAATTACTAGCTTTTATCCCGGGAGTGTCCCGGGTTGAAATATCTAATATAACATAATAAAATATCTAATATGACAACATAATTAATGATTTGCCAATACATGATTAATGAATAATATTATTATTATTATTATTATTATTTTAAACGAATTTCTGTCATAAGTTATCATATTCAAATATATAAAAAAAGAATCTTTGCCTATGAAGTTATGTTTATCGTTTGTGATTTATTAGTAGAGTAAAATATATTTGAAAACAAAACCCCACAAAAATAGTTGTTGTTTTCTTCTCCGTTTTTTATATAGCACTATGGTACTCGTTGGAAAGATAATAAAACGCTCGTTAACTTGGTATAATTTTTTTCTTTAAAAAATCTCGTATATAAAAGATATTGACGTTTAAAAGTTATGGAAGGAAACATTAGAGAGGAAATTTAATTTTGTTTTTAAATTCTTATCTTTTCCTAAAATAATTATAATATATATAGATTTATTAAAAAAAACTCAAAAATTAAAAAATCCTACATGATGCCATGTGGCACATTCAAGGAGGGGTTGAGGCCTCCATTAAATGTCACATCATCAAAGTTCAATTCTTTTATTATAAGTTATAGATTATATTATATATTATAAGTTATAGATTATATATTCTTTGCCTCAAGATACCATCATCCTCAAGGTCATTTGGCATGATTTTTTTGCCATTTTAGTGTTAAAGTAAATATTTTTTTGTGCAAAGGGAGGGTGTCAGGGCCAAGTTTACAAAAATGGTGAAGTTGCAAGACCATGTTGCGACTTCTGCTGATGTGGAGGGGAGAGGAGAGAAGGGGTTGCCTAGTAGGAGAGAGGGAGATAAACTTGCAAGATGATGTTGCGACTTCTATTTTCTTCCAGGGGCTGAATAGTAGTTTTTTAGATAGTTAAAGGGGGTGATTTGGAAAATTTTAGAAGTTGCAAGATGGTCTTGCGAGTTCTATTTTCGAGCAGGGGCCATATTGTGGTTTTTTCGATAGTTAAAGGGGGTGATTTGGAAAATAAATTAGAAGTTGCAAGATGGTCTTGCGAGTTCTAATAAAAAATAAAAAGTTTGGTTAGTTAAAGGACTAGTTTTGTAACTTAACAGGGACCTGTTTTATAGATAGTTAGATAGCTTAAGGGGGTGTTTTGTAAGTTTACTTAGAAAACAATATACCATCTTGCGGTTTACTCCATATAAATTGTTATTACCTCGTTCCATATTCTGTCGCATTTGCCGCACCATAGAAAACTCACATGCATGCTCTTTCCACAAATGTGCAAACACCCAAACACAAACACCCTGCAAACACCCAAAACACCCGTATCCATACTTACATTACAAAATGATTTATGTTACATCCACCTGAAACCGCCTCATTGGATCGATGTTACATCCACACGAAACTACTTGGATCGATGTTACATCCACACGTGTTTTAACACGTGTAGAATGCAACATTGGTATTGTAGTTTATAAAATGAAATACTTGGCTTGCAATGGTGGTTTGAAGATCCCGTGTACCACCCCCAGGCATGCCAGTTATTTCTTTCTTTGGAGCCACCCTCCAAGCAAATCCTTAGGGAGGCGGTGGTGGGAGTTCCTCAGAAATGGCGCGCCAGCCTGTAGGATTATGGCAAGGCATGTAGTAAAGTTGGAATAGGTGTTCTCGGAAATTGAAGGTGGTCGACTCATCAAAGTCGATCATTTTCGCAGCAAATTTAATGGCGCTCGCGGGTTCTACACCTTCAGCGCAAGGCCCTCCGACGTCGAAGAAACACGCTCCGTCATTAGTGACGTTGGCGATATTGGATGCACCAGCTCCTGCTCGTATCTCAATAGTAGAAGGCATCTGACATAGTTACGTAGATACCCTTGACTTGGTACCCATGTACAGCAAATCGACGAACTTAAAGATAAAGCTAAAATATGGGCCAAGTATCGAGGGACGCTGCGTGCATAAATATGGGAAGAGATGCATAAATATGGGCTGGTTAAAACACTAAAGATATGATGATTGCGGATTGTCAGCAACAAACCGCAAGTTGAATTTGCAATTTATAATGTATTATTGGAATTGGTGGTCTCGGAAATAGATTGTTTTGTAACTTTGGTAGATTGTATATTTAACGTTTTGTGTGAATAATAAATTTACGTTGTTTTTATTCAATAAATTTATTATTGTTAAATAATTTTGTTAAATAAATTGACTAAACGACATATTAAATAAATAAAATTAAGATAAAAAACATTATTCTAAAAAAACGACATACAAAAAAAAAACATATTACCCAAAAAAACGACATACAAAAAAAACGACATATTAACTAAAAAAATAAGATAAAAACTTGTCAGGTAATTAATAACAGAAAGTGGGGCTTTATAAATAAAGCCCCACACTACACATTGTATAAATATATATCCATTGGAACTACACGTACTTTTTTTTCTTTATAAAAAAAAAATTAATCAATCAACTAATCCACCAACATGTTATCCATACAATCTGTGTTCTTAAGAGATTCGAATTCACATTCTAAAATTATAAAAAGTTGTTAGGTAATTAATAACAGGCCGAAAGTGACACTGTTAAGAGTCTAGACAAGTTGTACTAACTTGGAACATGATCATTATCAAGTAACCAAGTAACTTTGGTGGTATCCGTGAAACTTTTTATTTTTTATTAGAACTCGCAAGACCATCTTGCAACTTCTAATTTATTTTCCAAATCACCCCCTTTAACTATCGAAAAAACCACAATATGGCCCCTGCTCGAAAATAGAACTCGCAAGACCATCTTGCAACTTTTAAAATTTTCCAAATCACCCCCTTTAACTATCTAAAAAACTACTATTCAGCCCCTGGAAGAAAATAGAAGTCGCAACATCATCTTGCAAGTTTATCTCCCTCTCTCCTACTAGGCAACCCCTTCTCTCCTCTCCCCTCCACATCAGCAGAAGTCGCAACATGGTCTTGCAACTTCACCATTTTTGTAAACTTGGCCCTGACACCCTCCCT
Organism: Ambrosia artemisiifolia; assembly: GCA_032199755.1. Lineage (NCBI taxonomy): Eukaryota > Viridiplantae > Streptophyta > Magnoliopsida > Asterales > Asteraceae > Ambrosia > Ambrosia artemisiifolia. The sequence continues at coordinate 38,033,080 of CM063528.1, read as the reverse complement.
TTGCACAAAAAATATTTACTATGTCACTAAAATGGCAAAAAAATCAATAATTTGGCATCTTGTTTCCATTCGTTGCCTTGTGGGAGCTCTTACTAAATTATTCACACGAGCAAGGGCTTCCCGCGCGTTGCGGCGGGATATTGTGAACCGAAAAAAATTGACGAAAAAACGTTAAACCATGCACGCCGTTGCGAAATGTTAAGTCGTCAAATTTAGATCGATAGGTAAAACATTATTGTAGAAAAGAATATGAAAAGATGATTTTACCACTATTTTCTACACGTCAATATTGATATAAGTTTAAAACTAATTAAAATGTTCAAAGAATGAAAAGAAAGAAAGAGGGGAAAATCTAGAGATATAGAGAGAGGTATGTTTAAGTTTACTATGTAACTACGTTAAAGTTACTATTCAACTCCGTTAAATGATTTAGTTGACGGAGGTGAATAGTAATTGACGGAGTTGAATAGTAACTCGCCGGAGTTTAGTAGTAACTTGACGGAGTTGAATAGTAACATTGGTTGAACCGCCTGGTACAACCGATTGAACCACCCGACATACCCGGTTGAACCGTCCGGTATGGCCGGTTGAACCAATATTCCTAACCATTCCTACCACTCGGTTCAACTGGCTGAATGACCTGGTACAACCGGTTAAACCACCTGACATACCTGCGTAGCCCAACCGTTTCCGCTACTCCGTTAAGTTTACTATGTAACTATGTTAAAGTTACTATTCAACTCCGTTAAATGACTTATTCACGGAGGTGAATAGTAATTGACGAAGTTGAATAGTAACTCGCCGGAGTTGAGTAGTAACTTGACGGAGTTGAATAGTAACTTAACGGAGTTGAATAGTAATTCCATTAAGTTATCATTGACGAAGATGAATAGTAACTTAACGGAGTTGAATAGTAACTTAACTGAGTTGAATAGTAACTCAGTTAAGTTACTATTCCCAAAGTTGGTTTTTAAATAATTGAATAATGGTCATAAAGGTTTCTTTTCTAAGTCTCCTACAGCAATAAACAGATTAGATTCTTCTTGTGGTGTTACCAGAGGCATTAAAAATGAAGCTTGTGTAACACCCCAATTAACATATTAAACACGGTTAAACTCGTTAATAAAGTTATAGGATTTTGGGGCTTAACACACTAAAAGCTTAACCAGGTTAGACATGGTGTTAACTAAGTAATAACATAATTGAAACTAGAGGGACTAAACTTGTCTAATGTCAAAAGAGGAGATGTCTATAGCACAAATTGATTGTTAAAAAGGTGTAATGAGGTTTTGCAACACTTTAGGAACATCAAACCAACGTAAATGAAAGATAAAAGGTTGTATTTTGTAAAGATGTAAATAAATAATCCATGTGCACTAGTGAAAGATAAATTGGGTAAAATCCCCAATTTCCATGCTCATAGGGATTTCAATGCTTTAGAAATGGTTAATTCTTGTTAAAACCATGGGAAGATGTATAACTAACAATTTGAAAGTTCGGGGAATGTAAATTTAGTGGACAACTATGCTAGCGTAATTGCTTAAAAACAATGCCCGCTAAGTGTTCGATTAAATGCCTAAGTGAAAAATGGATCTCTAGAGCATATGAAGATCATGGGTGAAATTGTCATAGGCTATTGGTAGTAAATGTCCTAATGATCACCTTGGTTTAATGCTTTAGGCGGCGCAGATGAGACCTCGGGAAGCAAGGCCGAGCGAGACACACGCCAAAAGTGAAAAGTCTATGGTATGTTACTTGTTCATACATGTTTTAGTTGATAGGTTGGAAAATTTGATATGAGAAGCCGAGTCCAATAAAGGACTTGTATCAAGTAGAAAACATAAGTAAGCGAGTAACCGACATGTAAAACCAACGCATAAATGGTCCTAGGGACTGTAGAGCCGGAGGTGTTGTCGGAAACAAATCTAACATGGTCGCGGATCATGGTTTCAACATCAGGGCACAAATCATTGTCAATTGTAGAATATGAATACTACCTTTGACCAGACAAATGGGTCGAGTTTAGTCATTTGATTGTAGTCGAATAATCGGCATATAAGACCAAGGTATAAGCATCCATAGAGGATGTAGAGGCCAAGACATTGTCACCAAAACATCTATCCTAGTGATGGCTGGGATGGAGATTAAACTAACCAAAAATATTGCTAAAAATAAAAGGTTGAAGCTGAATACTCAGGTTCGGCAAATGGCTCTAAAACTAGATGCTTGTTAGTTGGGTATATTGCGGGTCAAGTGAGTACCCGGCTAACCCCGTCATCCGGTTAGGTTGGAGAGGTTTAGAAACTTAAGTAAAAATGAGAAATCCTTGATATAACGATGAAGTCTTAAGGTTAGATGACTCAAATGGGTCAAAACGGATGAGCTACTTGGTGTGGTTTAAGTTTCACAGGAATTTGTAAATCCCAAGCCTAGATTAATGATTCTACATGCCAACTATGTCTCCCAGGTATGGGAGTCTAGTAAAATTTAGGAATCTCTAGCTTAATGCGCAAAGGGGTCGAATTGGATAATAGGCTCCAAACCGAATCGAATTATTGTTCATGGTGAATTCACAAACCTAGCCAATGTATTGGGTTGGAAATAGAGATTTGGTAATGAGTTTCATGAGTCAAGACTTTGACTTGAATAAGAAATGGAAAAACTTGTGAAAACATCAAAATTTTGGCTAAGGCAGAATGCAGCTCAAAGCTGCAATGTTTCTGGGAAAAACCCCATGTTGCATCACGCGACGGGGTGGCCTTAGGGCGTCGCATGGCGTGACGCTATCCATGACGAATCAAACTTTGTTTTTTGTTAAATTTTTGCCCCGTTACTTTATGCCACCACATTTCTAACCATCCTTGTGTGTGTTTGTGATAGGTTTGGTTAGGTTATGAACGGGAACCAAATGGGCGATCAAGCTACAGACAAACCGAACGGAGTATAAACCTTACATTTTGTCACGAATCTTCAACTTGGAAAGTTTTATTATCCTAACTAGTATTCCAACTTTTTGTGTAAAAATTCCACTGTGTAAATTAATTTGATAAATTAACTTGATTCGGTTGGTCCTTAAAAACAACTGAAAAGGGCTCACATTTTGTAAGCTTTGCTAGTTATTAACATTATTAGTAGTAATGGTTTAAATGAAATTTGTTTTCGTGTAAAAACTCGTCAATCCTGTCGATTAGAGGTTAGGGTGTTATAGCTTGTGTGGCAACAACAAACCCTAAAGAAAAATATTTCTTTTCTTTTCTTAAAATAATTTTGCAAGAGGATCCGGAAAAAAAAACTATTAATGACTCTGTTGTGTTGACCCATTAACCAACCCATCTGACCCGCCCCTCTGGTCACCTCTAAACTATATTACAGGTGAGAAATTTAATACCTAAGAACAAGAAATTATATAGAAGGCTCAAATTATATACAAGGCTACATCTAACTAGACTTTTTGCCGCCTTCATGGCTAAAATGATAATATGATAGCGCGTGTGGTAGCTGTTTTAGTAGAATGTTGGCTGGATATTAAGATTGCATGTGGTAGCTGTTTTAGTAGAATGTTGGCTGGATATTAAGATACAGAGCAACAAAGCTCAGTAAAATAGGGCCGGAACATGAGGAACTTTGAATCAGTGCGTTGTTACAAAGGCAAGTGAGAAATGAACTTTGAATCAGTGTGTTGTTGGCCAAACATGGTCGGACAGATCCGCAATCACATGTTTGTCTTTTCTTTTCTTGATTTTTACTAGTAATTTTCTTACAATCAGAATCCAACTTTCAAATTAACCAAATCAGAAGAGTTTGTGTTTTTCCAATACATTTTTTATGACTTTTGACCCATTTGAGAATATAAACCAAATCGACCCGTTTACAAGTACTATTTTTATATTGTACAAATAATTAATGTTTTTATAGTATGATTATAAAATTATATTTTTGAAATCACAAGCTAATGTTTGATGCAAAATATAATCAAAAGTTTTATGCATACAAAGGTTTTGTGACTTTGGATTGGACCCATTTGAGGCAAAATATTACCCAAATTGAACACATTGACCCTTGGGTCAAAATTGTCATCTTTGGATAACCCATCAAGGCAAATAAATATAAATACCTTTTCTGAAACTCATAAATTCCTTAATAAAGCAAGTCTGCATGACCACGAGACCGTAAAAGTGATTTCTCATCACGGGCTGCATGACCACACATCTCGCCTGCATTATGTGGTTTTAGAGGACCTAATCGCACTCTCAGATAATCCAGAAAGTTTATACAACGTGATAGCGTTAGTACGCACTAAGAGCTCAGGCCCAACAAAATGCATTATATACTAAACAAAAGGGCACTGTTTTAAAAAATTGCAGGTAAAAAGAGTATTATTTTTCAATCCATTGTTAAAACCATTACCCAAGCCTAGGTTTTCATGTAGTCTTACACAATGGAATCCTTCCTTTCACCAACGGGTTCATCCGTTGGTAATAGTCCTGCAAAAACATAATTTTTATAATCAGTTTTTTTAACGATCACAATCTATCCTTACATTAACATATTAAATCAGTTACAAAAGCATAATTTTTATTTAAAAGAAAAAGATAAAAAGAAAAGGCCTTCTGTCCTATTGATTCCAATCAAGACTTGGTCATACGATAGAAACTTATTTGTATATTCAATAAAACAACAAAATTGACATTAAAGTTTATTGGAAGGCAGCTGCACATCGAGTCTTATCCATTATTGTGACATTAAAGTTTACTCTTGTCCACACAAATTTAATCAACTTAACTCCACTACTTCATCTTCGTTTCTCACTTCAACCATTTTTTTTATCTTAAATCAAAACCAACCAAAAACAAACTGTCTTTCCATTATCAAACTTCCGATGGCTTGTGCTGAACTCTGTATTGGAGCATTCATCACTGTGTTGGTTGAGAAGCTGACCTCTGTTGACTTGATCAACTTGGCTAAGTCTGCAGGAATCTCTTCCGAGCTCAACAAATGGAGAAACAACTTGACCCTGATCCAACTTGTGCTTGCCGATGCAGAGCAGAAGCACATAGAAGACAAACGTGTTCTGTTTTGGCTAAACAAACTCCAACATCTGGCTTATGAAATAGATGACATGCTCGATGATTTGGCCACTGAAGCTATGCGGAGCCGGCTGAAAAAAGAATCTTCTACCAGCACCAGCAAGACGAGTAAGTTAATAAAGTCCATTCCAACCAAATTTAATGCACTTAAGTACGGTCATATGATGAAGTCTAGGCTAGATGAGATCACAGCCAAATTAAGTGTTCTTGATGAGGAGAAAAAACGTTTGCGTTTGAATGATAATGTTGAAAGATCACATAGACCAAGTAGACGGTTGGAGGAGACTTCACTAGTTGATGAATCCAAAATCATAGGCCGGGAAGGTGATAAAGAGGCATTGTTAGGGAAGTTGTTGGGAAGTGAATCTTCAAGCAGTCATACCCAAAATGTCAGCGTCATGTCCATAGTTGGTCTTGGTGGGATCGGCAAAACCACTCTTGCCCGACTTTTGTACAACGATAAGAAAGTGAAGGGTCACTTTGAACTGATGTCATGGGTCTGTATTTCTGATGAGTTCGATGTATTTACAATTAGCAAAGCCATTTTCAAAGATGTTGGCGGGAACGACCAAAAATTTGAAACTCTAAATCAGCTCCAACAGGCCCTTGCAGAAAAACTTTCAAAGAAAAGGTTCCTGCTTGTTTTGGACGATGTTTGGAATGAAAACTACACCAAGTGGGAACTCCTTCAACTCCCTTTCAACGTAGGGGCTACTGGAAGTAAAATTCTTGTAACGACACGGAAGACCAAGGTTGAAGCTTTGATAGACTCTGTTGATTCTTACCCCCTCGAGCTTTTGTCACACGAAGAAGCTCTATCTTTATTTGCTCAGAATGCATCAGGAAAGCAAAACTTTGATGTGAATCGGACACTAAAACTGCATGGTGAAGATATCGTTAAGAGATGTGGTAGATTGCCTTTGGCTTTGAGGACACTTGGGAGGGTATTTAGAACAAAATCCGATCATGAAGAATGGGAGGAGCTCTTGAATAGTGAAATATGGAATTCACATAATGGAAGTGAGATTCTTCCTACTTTAATGCTAAGTTACTATGATCTCCCACCGTATTTGAAACAAATGTTTGGGTATTGTTGCTTATTCCCAAAGGACTACATGTTTATTAAGGATGAACTAGTTTTCCTGTGGATGGCTGAAGGTTTTCTGTCTGAGTCAAACGGAAAGAAGTCAATGGAGAGTTTTGGTCGGGAGTGTTTCGAAGAACTGGTGTCAAGGTCTTTTTTTCAGTAATCAAACAATGATAAATCACTATATACAATGCATGACCTGATGAATGACTTGGCGAAGAGTGTTGCAGGAGAGTTCTTTTTTATGTTGGGTGATAAGATGAATATTGACAAGAAGAATGAAGCTTTGGAGAAATCCCACCACGTTTCGTTTATCCGTGAAGAGTATGATGTGTACAAAAAGTTCAAGGCACTAGAAAGAGCTAGACGCATGCGAACATTCTTAGCCATGTCGGTTACAAGATTATATGCATGGGACAAGTTCCACTTATCGCAGAACGTTCTTATAGAACTACTTCTCCAAATGGAATTCCTAAGGGTTCTAAGCCTAGCCTATTATTCAATCAAAGAGGTACCAGATTCCATTGGTAGTCTCAAACATCTAAGGTACCTCAATTTTTCGTACACTCGGATCACATGTTTACCTGAGCAAGTCGGTAGCCTTCATAATCTACAGAGCTTACTGTTGTCTGGTTGTTGTGACTTATATTTCTTGCCAAATAGTATTGTAAAGTTAATAAACCTACAACACCTTGACATCACCGATACTCCAAAATTGAATGAGTTGCCGTTGGGATTTGATGGGTTGACAGGTCTACAAACGCTATCCAAAGTCATTATAGGAGGATCTGGTAAGTTTATAATATCAGATTTGAAGGGATTTTTGCATCTTCATGGTCAGCTTTCCATTGAGGGGCTGCACAACGTGAAAAACGTAGGTCTATCAAAGGAGGCGAACTTACAACCAAAGAAGGGTATATGTGATTTGCAATTGAAATGGAGTGATGTCTTTGATGATTCTCGAAATAAATTAACCGAATATGAAGTACTTGAAGGGTTAAGGCCTTTTGAGAAATTGAGAAGCCTCAAGATTTTGTACTACAATGGAACAAAGTTTCCTAGTTGGGTTGGGGATCCTTCATTTGATTGCTTAACTCAAATTACATTAACAGGCTGTAGAAATTGTGAATGTTTACCAACACTTGGACATCTACAGTCACTTCAAAAACTGTGTGTCGAAAGCATACACGAGTTAGACACAGTGGGTTCTGAGTTTTGTGGACATAGTAACTCTTGTGATGGTAATGCATTTCCAGCGCTTGAAGTTTTGGTATTTAATGATATGCCGAACTGGAAGGAGTGGTCAACTAGTGATGGTGAAAATCACAGGGCGTTTCCTTGTCTTCGTGAGATATCTATAGTAGATTGTCCGAAGCTTGATGTAGTGGCAATCTATTCAATACCGTCACTTCAGGTTTTGCATCTATCTAGGTGTTCTGTAGTAGTGTTAAAAAGCATTGTCAGTGTTTGTTCATCAATTGCTAGATTAGAAATACGTGATATTGAAGGACTTACTCAGCTACATGGAGACATTTTAGAGCATCTTGGGGCAGTTGAACATCTAAAAATCTCATATTGTAGTGAGCTCACATATCTGTGGAAATCAGAAGCAGCTGCATGCGAGATAATGAAGAGTTTACAGAAGCTGGAAATAAGTGACTGTGAAGAACTCGTATCATTGGGGGAGAAAGAGGCGCATTTAGGGATTAGCATGGAATCTGTTACAGAAGTGAGGATTAAAAGATGCCAGAGACTGAAGAGTTACATGTGTCTAGATAGAATTGAGAAGTTGTCAATAAGATATTGCCATTTAGTTACAGTTACTGATGTCCTCCCATCCACTCTGAAGTTTCTTGACATTAGTAAGTGTGCTAATCTGGAGGTAAGATGGTCTCCCATCAACAGCTTGCCATCACTTGAATCTCTTTACATTTTTGGAATGCCTAATATGAGGTTGTTTCCAGGAGGTTGCTTATCTTATCTTACCAGGTTAACAATATGGGGTTGTGCTAATATAGAATCCATTCCAGATAATGGTTATGGTTTTCTTCCATCTCTTTGCTTGAAAGAGCTTACTATCTATAATTGCAAGAACCTAAAGTCATTTCCTCATGAGCGATTGCAAAATCTCACATCTCTGGAAGATATGTGGATAACCGAATGTCCAAGTCTGGATTTCCCGTTTCCAAGTGGTTTGTGGCCTCCTAATTTAAGTGTTTTACGAATAGGAGGGTTAAAGAAGGACATTTCAGAGTGGGGGCTGCAAAATTTCCCAACCTCACTTGTTGAACTGTACTTAAATGGTGAAAACTCAGATGGAGTGGTTTCATTTGCAGCAGCAAAGGGAGAAGAAGATAAGAGTAGTTCATCATCATTATCTTTTATTCTTCCATCATCTCTAACTAGACTATATCTATGGAAATTTAAGGAGTTGGTATCAGTTTCAGAGGGCCTGCAACACCTCACCTGCATTCAACATCTTCATATATGGGAATGCCGAAAGGTTAGAGATCTGCCAGAGACACTACTCCCTTCACTTTCAAGTTTGACTGTAGAGGATTGTTCCCCAGAATTGTTGAAAAAATGTAGAAGAGGAAAAGGCAAGTACTGGTCCAAAATCTCCCTAATCCCCGATCTTGAAATACATTCATAAGCTGTGTAATAAATACCCTGTTTCTGAAACCAACATGAATGCAGCTGAATCACCACCGTAAATCAGTCCCCAATTTCTGATAACTTCATTTGTATTTTATGAATTCCGGTGACTATAACAAAACATTGAAGATGGGCCAATTCCTGAAGCTTTCTCGGCCCAATTTGATTTATTGTATTCAACACAACAGCTCAGGTATTGTCAACTAATTATTATTATTATCTATACAATGTTATTTTTATAAAAAACAAAGTGTGTATATAAATTTAAATCAGTAAATATTTTCAATTGAAATGCAATATGGTAATTCTTTTTTAGTTACGTATAAACTGTTTGTGTGAAATTATTTAATTACAATTACAACAAATTGTTTTATGAAATATATAAACTCGGTACATAGTACTACGAAGTAGGGTTTTGAACTTTGAATTCAAATATCATTACTGAGATTTATTATATGATGGGAGTTGGTGAAATTTATATGATGGTTGGAGACCTATTGCGAAGTATTTGTGAAGTAAGACCAATAGTATCAAAATTGGAATTTTAATTTGTGTTAAATAAGAATTTATATTAGAAATACTTTTGGAATTACTTACCCCCAAATGAAGCTAATTTAATGAAGTTAACTCAAGAAGAAGATGGCTACATTGTAGGTTTTTTTGATTTATGAGTGGAGGCGCTTTACTTCTACATTACAATGTGCTAGCTAATAAGGTACAAACATCTTAGCCTTATGTTAATGTGAAGTGTTTAGTTTTTGGGCATCCGTTATGTCTTTGGAAACGCTGATACCTTTCTGTACATATATGATAGTGACTGCCTCATGTTTTACGACACATTGAAATGTGCCGCCCTGATACAAACTACCTTTTGTTTCTCTGGCATATATATGAACTGATATCAGTTCTAGTTAATTGAATCAGATTTATATCTTTTTTGTTGCATGGAAGAAGTTGCATTATTCTTGATATATATCAGTTTAATATAGCTTGAGATCGTAACATGTATTAAGGTTTGAATTGATAATTAATATGAACTGATTGTGCACGACTACCACCATTACAGTTGATAGTGCTTGTGGAAGTAATAATTATACATTAAGCCAAATGCTCAAGTTGAATATGTTTAATACTTGACTTATGGCTATTAATTGCTATAAGTATTATAAATTTTAGCATTACTTTCTAAAAGTTGGAGGATTAGGTAAAACTAATAAAGCCGATCTTATACTTACTCAAGATAAACTAATCCAAGTGTATATAGAAGTGGGTGAAGATATTGGTGAGGGAAGCCAAATTAGTCAGTCATGTTGCGAGAGTGTCAATCATGTTGATATTTGTACGTGTTGGCATGTTGAATTGTTCAACCTGAACACAAACCATATTTTATTCATGAAAAAACAGAAGACAAACCCTTTCGCTAAAACTATGTAACCCACCATGACTCATTTAACCCCATTTATCTAAACGTGTGAAACATGTTGACAAATAGTAAACAATTTGTAAACGTGTGAATCGGGTTGGTGAAATGTAAAATGGGTGAAATGGGTATAAATGGAGACCTAAAATGCCTTAAAGTACACTTCAAAATCACACGTATTATGACACATGTTAAAACGATTTTGAGCAAATTCATGGGTTTTTGGTACCTATATGATTGGTCATTAATTGGTTTGTAAATTTGCAGGTTTAAATGAAGTTTTTAACAGTTTTGGAGGAAGACCAGTGGAGTTAGGATCAACAGCGATCTCAGTAAAAGAAGTGGAGAAACAGAATTCGCCAAGCATGAAATGGACGGTCTTCATCAGTAGCAACATTCGACTAAAAGAAGTGAAGAAAAAGAATTTGTCAAGAATGAAACGGACTCTATTGAAGATTCCTCGGTCAATATTTCACTTAGCGCAGAAACCAATAATTCTTCTGTTTAATGAAGGCGACGCCCACAAGTGCGGGGCGATTTCTGGAGGGAATGAAGGCTACCGAGGAAGCTCTGATGGATACAATTTGAAGGCTTGGAGCTGTAGATTAGAGCTTTTCGGTTAGAAGATCATTCAGTGTGAAAACTTCTCACATTTAACATTGATTTTTGGTTTGATTTCTTGTTTTTCAACATGAATTTGTTTTATCAAACTTCTTAATTCGTTAGTTAATGGGCTAATGCCCCTTTATCACCTAGGTTAGACCATGCTCGTTCAATGTTTTGACTTTTTAGTTTGACTTTTGACTATAAACATGTTGAATTTAGTATAATTCCGATGTCATTGCTTTTGAATTTTGATGTTCATGTGTCATGTGTGCTTATCATTATTGATTATATAAGGTGTTTATATGTTTTTATCGATTTTGAAATGTGGAGATAACCCTTGTTTTGATAAATTAATTCCGTGAAAAATATCTTGATTTTCGATTCTAACGTATGGTACTAGGAACAGCAATTTATCAATTGATTATATTAGTGTGCGTCCATTCATAATATTTTGAAAACATTATTATGTTTTGTTAGGAGTCATTCTATTCAGTGTTTGATAGATTGGGTGCTTGTAAACATGAGACACATCTACTTATTCATTTAAATCATTGGTTTTTCAAATCTAGGTTAGCTTCATTGTTTGATAGATTACTGGCCCGTTAGCTCCCAAATCCCTATGCATTATGTTTTTTTTTCTTTTTAAACGGAGAAGAAAACTTATATTCCACCAACAAACTAGCAAAAAGCTAGAGATACACCAAAACAAATGAAAGTCACGAAACAGACATTACCAAATCCTAAACACCTAAGCAAAATGCCATAGACCCCCAAAACTATGTTAACCTATCAATTATCTCGACCGAAAGCATCACCTTAAGGCTTAAACCTTGACACTTTAACACCTTTTCTCACCCGACGGCTTCTCCCTTGGATCTTGTCATTCTCTTTTTCAGCCACGTCAATTGTCTCATCCCAAGGAACACCAGGGTTGGACTTGTTATAAATTTCACTGGCCAAGCCAAGTGACAAATCCAAAGGATCAATTTTAGGTCGAACCTTCTTCCGAGACTTAGGCGGAAAGGACAAGCTAAACGGAAGTGGAGAACCGGCCGGAGTAGAAACCAATTGGCCATCCGATTGGCTACCCGCACATTGTCCAAATCGGTCTCCTAGAGTCATGGTGGCCCCACCTTCATTAATATCCTTAGACTCACTAACATTCTCTTTAGAGTTTGAAGCATCGCCTCGTTTGGCTACCTGCACATTGTACAAGTTATTTTGTAATGGCTCAGTATTAAACTTCTCATTATTGTCTGCACGCGAGAATTCATGCACAACATTTACTGCCACATTGTTTCCTATATCAGCTACCGTATTTATTATATCACCATTCGTATTAAATTCCTTCGCCAAGAACTGTTAACGTGCTTGTGTATTCCCATGCACGTCGTTTCCACAAGCCAATCGTTCGTCTTCCTTATGATGGCTCGCGGAATTCCCTTTGAGCGGAGACATTGCCGGAGTAACAAAATTCCGATCCATCGGACTGGTTACCTCCTCGCCTATAATCTCGCCTTCTTCCACGTCACACGGAACATCAGCCATGGAACCCATCGACCCGGCCGGTGACGACTGCTTGACTGATGATAACACCTCAATGATAGATTGCAGCTTTGAGTTTTTATCTTCGGAGATCCAGACCTTGTACCGATTACCCACCCAAGATAGTAGTACCACCTCCTCCTCAATCCTCCTACCTTCCTGCGATAGGATCCAGCAATAACCACAAGAGTTATCTGGATCCGACCAAGAGAAATCCGAACCACCAATTACTTTCCCAAAACTACCACTAATCATATAGAAAACTTTGTTGTCCCATAGGTGGACTGGGAATAGAGGTACACAAACTGTGTTTTTTTTTTAAAAAAAAAAGTTAGGGTAATGAAAACTCAAAAGGTTGAGTTTGAAACTTGTTCGGGTTGAAAGTTGAAACTAGGTTGTAACTAATTTCAAAAAAACATATTTTTAGAAATACACAAATAGAAATCAATCTAAATATATACATGTATTGCCAATGATCTCCAGCCCAGCTGGTTTGAGGTGGGAAGGTTTACCTCCTTGGAGGGTTCCTGCCCGGGTTTGGTCTCAGGTTCGAATCTCACGCTCCACAAAAAAATAACCGCTTGGGTTTGAAAGGAGAAACCCGTGTGGTGCTATGGGATTCGATCCTGGGCAGTGGTCGCTTTGCAGCACAGGATTTACCGCTGAAACACTACTCTCCAAAAAAAAATATATACATGTATTCAAACTTAAATCCGACCAAAAAATTATACAAACTCACAGATTCTAAAATCATAAATCAATGAAAAAATTTCAACAAAACGATAAATACTACTACTACTAATGGCTTCATGAGATTTTGGTAAAATCAATTTTCCTGTCAAATTCTTCATCGCATAAGAAGACGGATATCAATACCATATGTGAATATCAAAAACTGAGAACATAAAAAAGATGCATCAATGTCATCTATAAAAATAAATATCTGAATATTTTAGTTGATAATGTGCAAATATATCTTGATCTTATTTGATGCTTCAGATGATGAAGCTATCAACGGGGAACCAATATCATATAAACCCTAGAAAAAATTACGTCGTTAGTCCCTGTGGTTTCCTTCCAGTTTCAATGTAAGGTATTAAGGTTTTATTGTTTCACTTTAAGGTATTAACCTTTTAATTTGTTTCAATGTCAGGTATTAGGGACTAACCTAGTTAAAACTTAACTAGGTTTGAGGGGTATTATTGTCCATTCACCTATATATTCAGTTTTTAATGTAAAAAAATTACAAAACCATGGGTTCATGGACTCGAACCCAGGTTCATTTGCAAATAACAGACAATTACAACCACTAGACCAAGACAATTGTTTGATGAATGTTTAGAAACAACAATATTTTTATATAATAACTCAATGTTCATCTTCTTCCCCAATTCACTTTCTAAACCCTAACCCTAACATGCAAATTTTAGATCTGTTCAATACGAATTTATCTCTGAACGGATTGCATTATCTATAAATCCAAATAGAATGCTGGAAGTCAACAGATCTAACTATGCGCATCAAATTGATCAACATTTCTTGGACAGCATATACAGTGCAATCCCTTTAACTATTGTCGACTCTCTAACATACTTAATCGTGTTAAAAATATATAAGTATATTTTTACTTTCAATTTTATCCTTGTTTTACATTTTTATAAAAAATAAATTGGGTTCTTATTTCTGGGTTAAGTTGTTTGTTGTTTCAGGATATTGGGCTAAGTGTTTTGGGCTGGTTGGAAAAGAGCCCAGGAAGATTAAAAAGGAGTAGCTATCTTGGTCCAGCTGTTGCAGCCCATCAGGAAGAGTCCAGCCCATCAGGAGGAGCCCATTATATCAAGTGTGTTTGTTTTACTTGATCTCTGCCGTCCATGTGGCGATCCGTGTGAGAGATTATGATCGAAGGGTTGAGAAAGCCAGTTGGTGTGCTTTCTCAACAGAAGCTTCTATGCTCTCTATAAAAGGAGAGCTGATCACAACGTTCTAGGGTTAACACCTCTGAGTCTCAAACTTTACTCTTGTTATTCCATTTCATTGTTCCAGTCGATTTGGTCATAAAGATTGTCATCTAGGGTTTGTTGAATCTGGAACAACTTGTTTCAGATTAGAAGTCTTTGTATGCTAGTGATTTGAGTCTTGTGTATGATCGTTGAAATCCTGTGTCTAGATCTGTATTAGGTGTTAGGGTTTTCTTCGTAACCTTAAGAGTCATTGTATGTTTTGGTTATTAGACTCATTTAACATGGTATCAGAGCCCTAGGTTGTGTTCTTGGGGTTTTCTGATATTGATCTGTCGAATGCCTTATTCGATCTGTGACCTGGGTAATCTGGTGGTCGATTATTCCGCTGTGAAGTTGTTGATTGTGATCTGCCTGGAGCTAATTTAGCTTGGATCTTGGATCAAAAGGAGTGCATATTTTCTTGTGCTCTCTGGTGATCAACCCTTGAAGGTTGACACTACGAGTTTGTTGGAAACCCTAAATTGGGCTATTCCTTTGGTGAGATCTTTCCTATCTGTTCTTGTTTTTTGTTTGTGTCTATGAGCACTGACCGGGTTAGGGGGACCGGTATTGGCTCAACTGTGTTGTTGTTTAGGTCTAGTGTCTAGATATAGGAAGGCTCCTAAGTTAAGACCTGCGGTGGGGCCCCCGAGAGGAACCACTGATCTGGATCACTGACTTAGCTTCGCCAGTTTAGGTATTGTTTGTTGGATTGTGTTTTTTTTGTTTCTTCTGTGTTGTGTGTTCTGTGTGCTATTAGGGGTATTGATTGGCTGATTATTTGTTATTGATTGTGTGATTCTTTGTTGTGTATAATATGGCTAGTGATAATCAGGATCCTCCTGTTAATCAGGGTCCTGGTAGTGGACAAGGGTCTGATGCTGGACCTATTGTCACTCTTGTGAGTAAATTGGATGCAAGCAATCCACTCTACTTACATGCTAGTGACTCCACTAATTTGACTATTATTAACATAAAACTGAAAGGTACTGAGAATTATACTTGGTCTTCAAGTTAAAAACAAGTTAGGATTTGTTAATGGTGACTGTGTTAAACCTACAAATGGTGAAGTTCTTGCTAGGCAATGGGATAAATGTAATTCAGTAGTACTTACTTGGATTCTGAACTCTGTGTCTGAAGAACTTTATATGGGTCAAGTTTATTCTAAATTAACTTCTGAAGTATGGAAAGATTCAAAAGAGACATACAATAAAATTGATGGGTCAGTGGTTTACAACTTATAACAAAAGATAAACTCATTCAATCAAAGTGGTATGTCTGTTTCAGAGTACTATCATAAGCTAAATGTAATGTGGAAACAACTTGATCAAATTTTACAGTTACCTTCCTGTACTTGTGATGCATCTAAAGAATTTAATAATTACAATCATATGATAAAATTGATGCAATTTTTGATGGGGTTGGATAGTGCTTATCAAAGTGTTAGGACTGCACTGTTGATTCGAACTGAGCTTCCCTCTATAAAAGAAGCATTTGCTATTGTTTCTAGGGAGGAATCCCGTAGAAACTCTAGTAGTGGGTCTAAACAGTCTCAAACTGTTGGTTTTGCAACTAAAGTTGGTAATAATGATTTTTTAACCAATAGTAGTAGTACTAAAAGAATTTCTAGAAATAATAATCAGTCTTTGAAATGCAAACATTGTAACAAAACTGGACACTTAGTAGAAAAATGTTATGAAATCATTGTATATCCCTCTTGGTTAAGACCAAGACGGAATCAAGGGAAGAAACCAGTGGCTAACAACAGTGCTTCTGAGTCTACTGGTTCTAATGTTGCTACTCTTACAACTGAACAAGTGTCTAGGTTGTTGAGTCTTCTTCATGACAAGTCAGGAGAAGGGTCTCAAAGTTGCAACTTATCTGACAGAATTTTCTGTGCTTCATTTGCTTGTTTTGGTTCTAAATTGTATTGCTTTGCTAGTACTGATAAAGGGTTAATAGGGATTGGTTGGTTGGTTGATTCAGGAGCTAATGAACATATCGTAAAAAAAATGAAAATGGTCTATTTGATTATGTGGATGTGTCTGACTTAAATATTAAAGTAAAACATCCCAATGGGACTTTTGCATTAGTAACTAAGATTGGTAAACTTAAACTTGCAGAAAATGTTATTTTACAAGATGTGTTAGTAGTTCCTGAATATTCTGTTAACCTGTTATCTGTACATAAGCTGGCTAGAGACAACAAGCTGTTTATAGGTTTTGATGAACATAAGTGTTACTTACAGGACTTGTTAACCAAGAAAGTCCTGCTTACTGGTGATCAATGTGATGGATTATACATGTGTAACAATTCTTGTTCTTTGACTAAGGTGTGTTTTAGTAGTACTATAGATGTTAACATGTGGCATTCTAGGTTGGTCCATCCATCGGATCAAGTGCTAAAAATTTTGAAACCTAGTTTGAACTTAACAAAGGACCATGGGCCTTGTGATGTGTGTCACAAGGCCAAACAGCATAGAGAACCATTTCCATTGAGTGATCTTAAGAGCACTCAATTGCGTCAACTTGTGCACTTGGATGTTTGGGGACCCTATAGGGTAGCTGATAGGGAAGGTCATAGATACTTTTTAACTATAGTAGATGATTTTTCAAGAGCTGTGTGGATAAGTTTGATGAAACAAAAAAACTGAAGTGTTTGATAGAATAACAAATTTTGTTAACATAATACAAAACCAGTTCAATAAAACAATTAAGATTTTTAGAAGTGATAATGGGACAAAATTTGTTAATAATCAAGTGACCAGTTTTTGTAAAAATAAAGGTATCATTCATCAAACTACTTGTGCATACACACCCCAACAAAATGGGGTGGTTGAAAGAAAACATAGGCATCTACTTAATGTGGCTAGGTCACTATAGGCATCTACTTAATGTGGCTAGGTCACTATTGTTTCAGAGTAATATACCTATTAAGTTTTGGAGTGAATGTATCCTAACTGCTTCATATCTTATTAATAGGACACTTTCTTTAGTGCTTGGAGGGAAAACTCCCTATGAGTTAGTATATGGTTTTAGTCCCTTTCTTGAACACTCGAGGGTGTTTGGTTGTCTGTGCTTTTGTACCATATTAAATGAGTCTAATAAACTAGAGAGTAGAGAAGAAAAGCGTGTTTTTCTGGGTTACTCTCTTGAGAAAAAAGGGTACAAGGTTTTTAGTCTTGACTCTAAAACCATCCTTTTTCAAGGGATGTGAAATTTTTTGAAACCTGTTTTCCATTTAAGGAATCAAATGTTTTGGAAAAATTTTATGCTAATTATGATAAAACCATAAATAATTTGAATTTTTTTTACCTCTATGAAAGCACAGAATCACATTCAACCTTAGGTGTGGATGAGCCCAATGATGATAGAAAGGGAGAAGGTAGTAGGGATTTAGGAACACATGGAGAACAGCAACCAGATGTTCAGCCCACTTGACGTGTGCGATACTATACATAATTTTGCAATGAATAAACACACGTTTCTGCTTTAATATTTATCAAAATGGTTTAGACCTTAATATTAAAACACACACAATAGGGCAAGTGTACCCTATCATATATGTAGTAATGTACAGCTAAGAACCATATATCGTTCCATGGACGCGCGCGGAGCAATGGTACTAAAACTCTATCCCCGATTCACCAGTAGGAAAAGATAGTTTGAGTTTGTTTATAACTAGATTAATTATAAAACATGTAAATAAATTAACTACGACTCCAAATAGAAAATATAACCATATAAACTATAATACGCCAATCCTAGCATGTCATCTACATATAATAAGAAATAAAGGCGTGATCAACATTCCCATTTTCCGACAGTTAGTTTCCCTCTCTGGCATCCTAACATGACAACTATACAGAAAGCTAACACGAATACACACGTTAACCACTTCAAGTTGTTTATTAGCGCGCAGCTGATATGATCTCATGAGAATCTTTAAATATAAGTTAGTATCACCTTTCGGGAGTCCTCAACCGCACTAGTTAAGGAAAGCAATATCGAATACACAATACGACCACCTAGACTAGCATAAAGTAGAGCATTTCACAACCTATTCCATTTTATCAACTTTGAACAAAAATCTACTAAGATCGTCATTTTCACCAAACTAACTAACAAAGATCATTAACCGTGTCAAAGATTGGTAACAACACCATTAAGCTTTTAAGACTCTTTTACGTGCTGGTAAACATCTATAATCATTATCCGAGTGACTTTAACCAAACCAATACCCGGTTACAGTTTCATGGTGTAAACTTTATTAACAAGTTAACTAGTCTACTATCGGACGATTAAACGGACGGTTTCCTCAACAAGTAATCCGCCTAACACATTCGACAATCATCAAAGTCATCCAAACACAACTACAAATCTAACAACAATGAAACAAGGTTGCGCTATGATCATTAACATTCAAACATGAAAAACGTCAAATTCATACAAAACTTGATTTCATACAAACGATTGTTTTAATTACTAACTACTACTAATGTTCTTGCCCGTAGGCGTACGATTAACTAAAACAACATCAAAATAGCATACAAAATCAGATTTGGATCATAAAAAGCTTAAAGGATAAAACCATAAGAATGCTAAGGAGATGGATTGGATGATGAAGGATGGATCGGATGGATTCCTGAGCTTGTTCCACGCCTATGCAGCACTTCGTTAGACCAGAAAATCGCCAGAAAACGTTCCCCAAAGATCCAACAATCGAACAGTGGGCTGAATGGAGCATTTATAGCAGAACAAAAGATCCGACCGGCAACCGTCTTAGACAGCACCAAGTATGATCTGAACTTGTCGAATGCAAATACTACAGCTATAAGCTCCTTCTTAGTGGTGGTATAATGCTCTTGAGCATCGTTAAGAGTCTTACTAGCGTAGTAGATCGAATGGAAGTGCTTGTCCTTCCGCTGCCCAAGACCGCCCCTATTGCGAAGTCGCTCGCATCGCACATGATCTCGAATGGTAGCTCCCAATCAGGTGCTACCAAAATAGGGGCCTCAACAAGCAAACACTTTAAAAGCCCGAAGGCCTTCAAACAATCGGCACCAAAGACAAACGGTGCATCTTTTTCCAACAAACGGGCCATCGGGCAGGCGATTTTAGAGAAGTCTTTGATGAATCGCCGATAGAACCCCGCATGACCCAAGAAACTGCGGATCGCATTGACAGAGGAGGGCGGAAGGAGGCTAGAAATGATATCTACTTTGGCATGGTCAACCTCCAACCCACTCTGAGAGACCTTGTGCCCAAGGACTATTCCTTCCTTCACCATGAAGTGGCATTTCTCCCAGTTGAGCACAAGACTTGTCTCTTCACACCTCTGCAGCATCCGCTCCAGATTCCCTAGACACTGATCGAAAGAACTCCCGAAGACTGAAAAATCATCCATGAATACCTCCATGGAGTCCTCGATCATGTCGTGGAAAATGGCAACCATGCAACGATGGAAGGTCGCCGGCGCATTGCACAGCCCAAATGGCATACGCCTGTAGGCGAATGTGCCAAAAAGGCATGTGAAGGTCGTCTTAAGGATTTTGAAATACCCCGAGAAACCATCAAGGAAACAATAATACAACTTCCCCGACAGTCGTTCCAACATCTGATCGATGAATGGAAGCGGGAAGTGATCCTTGCGGGTGGCGTCATTGAGCTTGCGGTAGTCAATGCAAACTCTCCAACTCGTGACGGTCCTCATAGGAATCAATTCATTCCTATCATTTGTAACCACCGTCATGCCACCCTTTTTGGGCACAACGTGTACATGACTCACCCAAACAGAATCCGAGATCGGATATATCAATCCAGCATCAAGCAGTTTAATGACCTCGGACTTAACAACTTCTTGCATGTTTGGGTTCAAACGCCTTTGGTGCTGCGCACAAGGCTTATGGACATCTTCCATCAAAATTTTGTGAGTGCAAAATGAGGGATTAATCCCCTTGATGTCCATAATCTTCCAGGCAATTGCCCGCTTATGAAGTTTCAATACTTTCAACAACTCGCTCTTCTCTTCCACAGACAATGAAGACGATATGATCACCGGTAAACGCCCCTCCTCATCCAGAAATGCATACTCGAGATGTGGTGGGAGCTCTTTCAGCTCTAGAGACGGTGGGTCCTCAACAGACGGCTTCGCCTTCTCCTCTTCCTCTCGCTCAATCTCCACAAAACGCTTCGGACTTTGGGAACCATCATCACCGCTCTGATAGACCGGCTGCTCATCTCCATGGCCCTCCTGCATAATGCCATCTAGGCTCCCACACAACAAATGTGTGCCCGAAACATCCATCTCCAAAGTACCTCTGACATGAGAGCTGACACACTGGTCCACTATATCAAGATAGTATAGTGTATCATCCTGGCTCTCAGGATGGCGCATCGACCTCTGAATGTCAAAAGTCACGTGGTCATCATTGACTCAGAGTGTGATTTGGCCCGCAGCCACGTCAACAATCGTCCTCGCCGTGTTAAGGAACGGACATCCGAGAATCAGAGGAACTTTAGAGTCCTCATCCATATCAAGGATAACAAAGTCCACAGGGAAAACAAATTTGTCAATCTTGACAAGCATATTTTCTACAAACCCCCGTGGATACTTGATCGAGCGATCAGCAAGGCGAATACTCATCCTGGTGGGTGAAGGTTCACCCAGATCCAACTTCTCAAAAACCTTATAAGGCATAAGGTTTATGCTGGCCCCTAAGTCTGCAAGTGCATTGTTGACAGTCATATTTCCTATCAGACAAGGGATGGTAAAGCTACCAGGATCTCCCATCTTCATGGGCAGTCTATTCTGCAGAATTGCAGAGCAGTTCTTGTTCAACAAAACATAGGACAGGTCCTCAAGTTTTTGCTTGTTTGTGAGGATGTCCTTTAGAAATTTAGCATACTTAGGCATCTGGGCCAAGGCTTCCACAAACGGGATGTTTATGTGTAGCTGTTTGAACAGCTCAAGGAATTTCCCGTATTGGGCCTCAACCTTCTGTTTCCTAAGTCTGTCGGGGTATGGAACAGGAGGAGTGTAATCTGTGACTGGCTTCTCGACCTGTGCTGTACTTGCTAGGACTCGCCTAGCGTGCACCTCATCAGAAGGCTCAGTCTGACCATCTCAGTGATCGGCGGTGATGCCGGTGTGTCACGCCCCGTGGTTTTACCACTACTTGTCATTATGGCATTCACATGCCCCCTCGGATTCGGCTCAGTGTTACCCGGAAGACCACCCTAGGGCCTTTCAGACAACATCTTCGCCATCTGGCCAACCTGATTCTCTATGGCCTGCATCGACGCCTTATTGCTCCTCAACTCACCCTCATAATTTGTAAAGCGCTCCTCATGCTGTTGGCAGCGTAGTTCAGCAACCTGCTTGGTGTTGGTTGTGTTGGTAAGGAGCTGAGACATCATCTCCTCCAGCTTGGACGTACCGTACTAGGCGTACTGCTGGGAGCTGCTCCCGGCGCCCTGGTTCTGGTACTGGTTCGGTCTCTGCTGGTAAGATTGACCATGAGACTGGTAAGGCTGGTGTTGGGACTGGTGGGACTGTTGTGGAGCGGGGGCTCTCTACTGAAATCCGAGCGGGTTCTGGTTAGACGAACCAGACTTCCACCCGAAGTTCGGGTGATTTCTCCAACCCGGATTGTAAGTATTACTATAAGGGTTATTCTGGGGTCTCGTCTGATTACCCATGTAGTCCACTTCCTCGTGGCCAGTATACATAACCCCCTGAGCACACGAGCCAGGCTCGTGAGATACCCCGCACTGTTCACACAGACATTGGGCCTGCGCTACATGCTTCTGAGATTTATCAAATCTCGTACCCAGAGCCTCAATCTGTGCAGAAATCGCCGTGTAATTATCAACGGCATGTACACCGGACCTGGCAGATGAAGACTTGGAACGGTCACTCTGTCGAGATTTGGATTTTAGGGACGCCTTCTCAATAATGCTCCATGATTCACTAGGGGACTTTGTTCCGATGTCTCCCCCAGCATACACACCAAGGCGTTCCTGAGACTCATACCCGAGCCCCTGATAGAACGTTTGCACCAAATGTCTTTTGGAAAGATCATGGTGCGGGACACTCAAGAGTAGGTCTTTGAATCTCTCCCAAGCCGTGTAAAGTGATTCCCCGTCATCTTGACGAAATGTCATGATGCGGTTCCTCAACTTCTGAGTCTTTTCTGGAGGGAAGTATTGCTGCATGAATTGTTGCGATAACTCTGCCCATGTCGTGATCAACCCTGCGGGTTGTGACAGAAGCCAAGTCCGGGCTTTGTCCCGCAATGAGAATGGGAAGAGTAGCAGACGGATAGCATCATCAGAGATACCCGTCATCTTAAAGGTGGCTAAAACCTCTAAGAAAGCAGCAATATGTCGGCCTGGATCCTCGTGCTCCAGTCCACCGAACTGCACCGAATTCTGTATCATATTAACGATACTAGATTTGATTTCGAAATGGTCCGCCAAAATAGCCGGCCGGACAATACTCGGTGCCAGCCCATCCCCTCTAGGACGACCACTATCATTAAGCGGAATGTCATCATCCGCCATGATAATGTCACTATGGGCGTCCGACCCGTCGTCGTCAGCCAGATCGTACCTCGCCTCGTCTACTGGGACCTCAACTATAGGAGTAGAAATAAGAATATCAGAAACTAGACGCGACCTATGAAGTCTAATCCTCTCGCTTCTCCTCAAGACACGCCCCCGCTCCTCCTCAGAAAGATCACCAGAAGGCCCGGGGTTCGTGGACATCAACCTGCAAATAAGAATGATACAGTTGCAGCAGGCGAATAGATGACAAACCCAAAAGGCGATAAAAGACAGAAAAATAAATAAATAAAATAAAGAATCCATAAATTCATATGAAAATAACGGAAAGCTATATATCGAGAAAATCAAATAAATACTAATAGAATCAATAGAATGAACAGAAATAAACAGACTAAGCCTAAAACTATACAAAGAATGAAATTAATAATTAGTCCAAATACGAACAAATAAATCTAATCAATCAAACAAAGAACAAATCAAATTCATAGACAAACCATTCAATCCAATAATCAATCAATTAAATCTATCAACATCCTACTGAACGAATAATCAAATCAAACAATCCTATAAGTAGATAAATGAACGAATCTATATGCAAACCTATAAACCAATCTAAAATCAATCCAAAATATCTACAGACGGATAAATCAAATAAACAATCAAGGAATCATATATGCAAATAAATGAATGAAATAACAAATCAACGAAGTATAAACAAGTATTCACAAGTATGTACACTGGTAAAAAGTTGACTCGGTTTCTTCCTAAAGCTCGTCGCGTCCCTGGCAACGGCGCCAAAAACTTGACGTGTGCGATACTATACATAATTTTGCAATGAATAAACACACGTTTCTGCTTTAATATTTATAAAAATGGTTTAGACCTTAATATTAAAACACACACAATAGGGCAAGTGTACCCTGTCATATATGTAGTAATGTACAGATAAGACGATCCATGGACGCGCGCGGAGCAATGGTACTAAAACTCTATCCCCGATTCATCAGTAGGAAAAGATAGTTTGAGTTTGTTTATAACTAGATTAATTCTAAAACATGTAAATAAATTAACTACCACTCCAAATAGAAAATATAACCATATAAACTATAATACGCCAATCCTAGCATGTCATCTACATATAATAAGAAATAAAGGCGTGATCAACATTCCCATTTTCCGACAGTTAGTTTCCCTCTCGGGCATCCTAACATGACAACTATACAGAAAGCTAACACGAATACACACGTTAACCACTTCAAGTTGTTTATTAGCGCGCAGCTGATATGATCTCATGAGAATCTTTAAATATAAGTTAGTATCACCTTTCGGGAGTCCTCAACCGCACTGGTTAAGGAAAGCAATATCAAATACACAATACGACCACCTAGACTAGCATAAAGTAGAGCATTTCACAACCTATTCCATTTTATCAACTTTGAACACAAATCTACTAAGATCGCCATTTTCACCAAAATAACTAACAAAGATCATTAACCGTGTCAAAGATTGGTAACAACACCATTAAGCTTTTTAGACTCTTTTACATGCCGGTAAACATCTATAATCATTATCCGAGTGACTTTAACCAAACCAATACCCGGTTACAGTTTCATGGTGTAAACTTTATTAACAAGTTAACTAGTCTACTATTGGACGATTAAACGGACGGTTTCCTCAACAAGTAATCCGCCTAACACATTCGACAATCATCAAAGTCATCCAAACACAACTACAAATCTAACAACAATGAAACAAGGTTGCGCTATGATCATCAATATTCAAACATGAAAAACGCCAAATTCATACAAAACTTGATTTCATTCAAACGATTGTTTTAACTACTAACTATTACTAATGTTCTTGCCCGTAGGCATACGATTAACTAAAACAACATCAAAATAGCATACAAAATCAGATTTAGATCATAAAAAGCTTAAAGGATCAAAACATAAGAATGCTAAAGAGATGGATTGGATGATGAAGGATGGATCGGATGGATTCCCGAGCTTGTTCCACGCCTATGTAGCACTTCGCTAGCCCAGAAAATCGCCAGAAAACGTTCCCCAAAGATCCAACAATCGAACAGTGGGCTGAATGGAGCATTTATAGCAGAACAAAAGTTCCGACCGCCACGCGGATGATCCGACCGGCCAGTCACTTTGCACGGGTCAGGCACGTTTCTCGATTGGTGACGTAGGCCTTCTAGAAGGTCCCGAGAAATATCAGGTTGCTGTGCGCGGCCGGTCGCTTTGATCGCGCGGCCGGTCGGATTGGTCTGGGTGTCGTTCGCGTGCCGAAAACTCCGTTTTTCCTTCTGTTATGCTTCCGGGACATCGTTTAAGACCTGAAATCGTAAAGATACCCAAATAAGTACCAATTCCTGGTATAAGGTCAAAAACGTCTGAAAATGGGAGTTAAACGGGGACTTTTATATGTGTAAATTAACGTATATCACCATTATTAAAGGCTTGGCTGGGAGTCAACAACCTAATAGTGAGGGTTTAGAACCTGGTCAGGCTGATCATGTGATTACTGAACATGACCACAGTAACCTTTCTGAGGGTGACACACTCCAAAAAGGATCTATACTTAGAAGATCTTCTAGGAATACAAGTTTTCCTAGAAAGCTTAGTGATTTTGTGGTGGAGGGGAAAGTAAAATATGGTTTAGAAAATGTTGTAAATTTTTCAAAACTTTCCTATGAAAATAGGTGTTTTTCATCTGTGTTAGACAAACATATTGAACCCAGGAATTATTATGAAGCATTCAAAGATGATAGCTGGGTTAGGGCAATGAATGAGGAACTAGAGGCCCTGTATAGAAATGACACTTGGGATGTGGTGGATTTGCCAAAGGGTAGACATAAGGTAGGGTGAAAATGGATTTATAAGGTAAAGTATAAATCATCAGGTGAAGTTGATAGGTTTAAGGCTAGACTAGTAGCCAAGGGATATAGTCAAAGAGAAGGTTTTGATTATGATGAAACCTTCTCCCCTGTTGTCAAAATGGTTACTATTAGAATTATATTTAGTCTAGCTGCTCAGAATGGTTGGAATGTGTATCAACTTGATGTCAATAATGCATTCTTATATGGGGATTTACATGAAGATGTCTATATGTCCTTACCTGAGGGTGTCAGTTCTGATTCTCCTAATAAAGTCTGTAAACTTGAAAAGTCCTTGTATGGACTTAAATAGGCTCCACGAATGTGGAATGAAAAACTTGTTGAGTCTTTACTTGAATTTGGTTTTACTCAAAGTCATTGTGACTACTCTATGTTTATAAAATCCACAGATTCTATGTTTTTAGTATTATTAGTATATGTGGATGATATAATAATTACTGGGAATTCTGTGGATGAAATAGAGAAGTTTAAACCAAGTTTTAGAACCAAATTTCTAATTAAAGATTTAGGAGAGTTGAAATATTTCTTAGGAATTGAGGTTAGTAAAAATGAAAAAGGGTTCAGTTTGACACAAAGAAAGTATTACACTGAACTGTTAAATGAGTATGGTATGTTGGGGTGCAAACCTGTGTCAAACCCTATTGAACAACATCATGCGTTAGTCTAGTTGAGTCAAATAGTAAGCTTTTATCCAATATAACTGGTTGTCAAAAACTTGTTGGAAAGCTTATCTATTTATCTCATACTCGATCTGATATTGCATATTCTGTGCACTATCTAAGTCAGTATATGCACAAGCCTACAGAAGAGCATCAAAAGATTGCTTTTAGGTTACTCAGATATCTTAAAAAATAAATTGGGTTCTTATTTCTGGGTTAAGTTGTTTGTTGTTTCACGATATTGGGCTAAGTGTTTTGGGCTGGTTGGAAAAGAGCCCAGGAAGATTAAAAAGGAGTAGCTATCTTGGTCCAGCTGTTGCAGCCCATCAGGAGGAGCCCATTATATCAAGTGTGTTTGTTTTACTTGATCTCTGCCGTCCATGTGGCGATCCGTGTGAGAGATTATAATCGAAAGGTTGAGAAAGCCAGTTGGTGTGCTTTCTCAACAGAAGCTTCTATGCTCTCTATAAAAGGAGAGCTGATCACAACGTTCTAGGGTTAACACCTCTGAGTCTCAAACTTTACTCTTGTTATTCCCTTTCATTGTTCCAGTCGATTTGGTCATAGAGATTGTCATCTAGGGTTTTTTGAATCTGGAACAACTTGTTTCAGATTAGAAGTCTTTGTATGCTGGTGATTTGAGTCTTGTGTATGATCGTTGAAATCCTGTGTCTGGATCTGTATTAGGTGTTAGGGTTTTCTTTGTAACCTTAAGAGTCATTGTATGTTTTGGTCATTAATGAGATTGTATTAACTTTTGATGATTTTACAATGAGATGTACAAGAGTATAAATACAAGAAGGATAACAACTATTGAGGAGAGAAATCCTCCTCTGACAAAAATAGAGAATCTATACATTGAATGCTTTGAATGAAATTATATGCAGGAATGATTTGAGGCAATTATTTAGTATTGCCTAATACCCCCCGTCAATGCGAGATGGAGGTGCTTGTAGACGAAGCATTGTGCGAAACTTCTCAAATAATGGTTTGGGTAAACTCTTTGTGAAGATATCGGCAACTTGTTGATCCGTGGATATGAATTTTGTGTTGAGATGACCAGCAATGACTAATTCACGGATGAAATGGTAGTCAAGATCTATATGTTTTGCCCTCTTATGTGAGATGGGATTTTGACTTATGAAAAGTGCACTCTTGTTGTCACATAACAAAGTGGGCGGCCCCGAAGGTAAAGTATGTAGATCACGTAGAAGATGTGTGATCCAAATAAGCTCGGAAGCGGTATTTGCCATTGCCCAATATTCTGACTCACAACTTGAGCGTGCTACCGTTGGATGTTTCTTGGCGCTCCACGAAACCAAGTTTCCACCCAAGTAAATGCAATAACCGTAGGTGGATCTTCGAGTGTCGATGCAACGAGCCCAATCTGCATCAGAAAAAACTAATAAAACGGTGTTAGGTGGCTTATCAAACGTTAACCCATGAGATAAAGTCCCTTTGACATATAGAAGAATACGTTTGACAAGTTGAAAGTGAGTGGTGGTAGGATTTTGAAGGTATTGACTTGCTTGATTAACAGCATAGGACAGGTCTAGACGAGTAATGGTTAAATATTGAAGGGCACCGACAATAGAACGATAGAAAGTTGGATCATGAAAGGGTTCCCCGGTGGAGTGGAAAATGTCTTTGGTTGAGAGAGGTGTGGCAACGGGTTTGGAATCAAGGAGGCCGGCTCTAGAAAGGATGTCATAAGCATACTTGGGTTGATTTAGAAATAGACCGGTTTTAGTATGGGTGACTTCCAAACCAAGAAAGAAACTTAAAGAGTCGAGATCTTTAATTTTGAACTCCTTGTGAAGACGACGAGTGAAGGTAGTGATAAAATTGCCGTTGTTACCTGTTACAATTATGTCGTCAACGTATACAAGGATATAAATTAAAGTTCCATTGTTTTGTAATATAAATAATGATGGATCAGCTCGACTACATTTGAAACCAAGTGTGATGAGAAAAGAACTTAATCTTTGAAACCAAGCTCGTGGAGCTTGTTTTAAGCCATAAATGGCACGATTTAGTTTACACACATGATTTGGACGATTTTGGTCTTCAAAACCTGGTGGTTGTTCCATACAATCATCAAATCATATCATAACATCCTAAATCCTCCTAAATCACTCAAACGGGTCAAAACGCATATTATCATCAAAACACATCAACCAACCTTCAAACTCCTAGATTATCATCCTAACAACTCATCCATATCAGAAAAACATTAAACACACAAGAATCTCCAAGTTTTAATCATAAAATTCCGTTCTTTGCATGAATCGTTAACATATAACTCATATAAAGGATTAGACTTGTTTTAAAACTGTTTTTCAAAGGTTTTCAAAGACACAAAGTTCATAAAACCAGGTCTAGACCTTTAGGGGTCAAAATAACATGTTAGAAGTTTAGGATGGATAACACACCTTGGATTTTGCTAAAGAGGATGTGTAAAGCTTGGAAATGGTAGGTTTTAGGGCAAAACGAGTTCTAGAAGTTAAGTATGGTGTGAGAGAGGTTTGGGGCGAGTAAGGGTTTCACAAATGATGTTTTGCAAGTTAATTATGGTATTTATAGTTGTTTCTAGTCGTTCCTGATGTTACACACAAGTAGGAACTGCAACAGGCAATTAGGAATCCTAATTGCCCCCTTTACAGGCGAGTAGCTTCCTAATTGCCCTTTTTACAGGCGAGTAGCTTCCTAACTACCCCTGTAGGTGGCAATTAGGAATCCTAATCGCCCCCTGCAGGCTGATGTGAGTTTTCGGCATGTTAAACACTATTTTAACACATATAAGCACATATTCACATATCGGCAGGTTATATAATGATTGAAAACACATAATGCATGATAACTAACACGTTCACATTCGTTCACCAATCCCGGGACTCGAGACTTGGGTGTGTGCATTAAATGACTCGAGACTCATGTGTGTGTATTAAATTCGGCGATTCTACAAATCACCAATCCTTGGATCATTGTAACGACTCCCGATGATTCCCAGAACCATCGAAACAACACAACTGACCTAGTTAAGTGTAATGTATGCACGACTCGCTAAGGTAGACTTACTAGTTTGACAATAGTTATTAACATGGGTTTGTCGGGTGTCACATTATATGTATAAATAGATATTAAATTACAAATCATTCATACTCCAATTAACTTGTACAAAAGTTTTGAAAATCATTTTCATTTCTTAAGAAAACTCATTGATTTATAAATCATTCGTCGTGTATTCAAGAAATTTCGAATAAAATTATTGAATCATTCTGGTGTAAGTGACTATTCCTATAAAATCAAGATCATTGACCCTATGGTTAATCCGGTATTAATAAACAAAACACGAATATTATGCTCCAACTTGAACATTCCTATGCGAGTTTCCAAAAGTTTTATTTTTACTCTGCAAATTATGCAAGTCCATCAAAACTGAATATGCTAGAGATATATGAGTAATGTATTTCTAAAGAATTCCTCCAAATTTCAGATTAGAAATTAGGAAAATTTCCATGATAACTCAAATCGTTTTAAAATCTCTTCAGTGTGATCTGTAATCTACTGAATTTGTTCCCATTTACTTCTATTCTATACACAAGTGAGTATTTCAATCGTGAGAAATAACGTAAATACCCTTCACCTTTAATTTCAATATTGGCAAACCAGTAATTAACCACCAACCACACGTCTCATTTTAAACAAAACCTTATACCCAAAGACTAGCTTTACATTTACAAATCGAGAAATCTATCAGTACTATAATTTCCTTTTATTCAAATCAAGTATTGATATTCCTTATATTATTTAAAGACCCTAGAATTTATCTCAACTTGACCATCATCACTATTATTATCATCCTTAGAAATCCCAAACCACTACGAGAACCTTTACCATACCTCTGTTCGAATCATCATTATCTTTAACCGAACCTGCATCCATATAGGTGCGAAGAGCCTTTTCGGCATGACTCTACATCCATACCCGATTGTTTTCTTTCCATCAATTTTCCTCTCAATATGAACGATGAGTATTGTTTACCACATTCTATAATCTAAATCTCTCGTTGTGTATATATAGCAATCTCAGCTATGTAACACCTTCGATCTTTTTCCAAGAGCAAAATAATATTTTGAATAGAAATATTATTACCACGAAATCTTGTGACAAGATAGTAAAAGAATATTTTGGGATCTATCTAAAGAGACCGAATTCTTCTCAATCAATTGAGTAACAATATAAATATCATCTTAATCTTATGATTTAAACAAGTCAGAAAGATTAAAAAGATTGGACTATTATATTGGATATTCTTCGAATATGAAAACATTTAAGAATGAGTTTCATCTCTTTGAAACAAATTCGACAGATTGAAAGTCAATTTCGTTAGACTCAGATCAAAATGTTTCCTTCGAGAATAATATAATTATGAATCTAAAAGAAAATAAAGATAAGAATCAGAGAATAATGTGTGAAGGACACATACCTATTGTGATTAAAATTAAACAAGCACTTGAATATTAGGTGAGGTTAAATAGTAATTATGATTGCGACATAATTACAAATGTCACATGCACAGGAACATTCAAGTAGGAATTTATCAAGGTCACGGTATGTTTGGGTCACATTATAATAAGAATCCGAACTATCAGTGTATCATATATGGAGAATACGACCATATAACTAGCAATATAGTTAAAATTCCTTCATGGAATACGACTAAGAAAATATTTGCAGAATAAAAACCAACGAGTGTTCAAATTCTATGAATTAAGGAAATCAATTTATTGATTGCCAACCAAAATGTAAAACAATCATGTTCATCAGATTAAACATGGATGCTTCCACAATAATGATAAGTCAAATCTTTTTGACTTAAGAAATAACAATTGTTCCTGTATATAAACTCACGTGAGTTCTAATACAATCAAATTGGTAAAACGACCAAATGATAGCAAGTTGAAGATCATGAATAAGACATGAGACTATGGGGTGTGGTTCCCCTTCCCCCTTCCTCCCCCTTCTCCACATCAGCGCCACGTCATCTTCCCCTTCCCCTCCCCCTTCTATGGGAAATGGTTCCCCCTCCTTCCCCCTTCCCCTTTTCATTATTTAAATGAAAAAAAAACAAAAAAATTAAAAAATAAATTTGAACGGTTAACACACACACACACAAACAAACAAACCCATTCCTCTCTCTCTCTAAACCCATTCCTCTCTCTCTCT
Organism: Ambrosia artemisiifolia; assembly: GCA_032199755.1. Classification (NCBI taxonomy): domain Eukaryota; kingdom Viridiplantae; phylum Streptophyta; class Magnoliopsida; order Asterales; family Asteraceae; genus Ambrosia; species Ambrosia artemisiifolia. Next base: position 38,001,320 of record CM063528.1, on the reverse strand, counting down.
CTCTACCCATCATCATCTTCATCATCCTTCACCCTCACCAACAACCACCGCCCCCTGCACCAACCGCCGCCACCGTCGTCCGCCCCCTGCAACAACCTCCTCCACCGCCGTCGTCGTCTGCACCGCCGTCGTCTACACCAGATCTGCTTCTCTCTCTCTCTTAAACACCTCTCTCTCTCTTTAAACCCATCTCTCTCTCTATTTAACGTTCAAAAAAATATTGGGAAATGGGACGGGGAGAACGGGAAGAATTCCCCGGGTACACCGAAGCTGGAGCGGGGGGCGGTGTTCCCCTTCGGGGAAAGCTCCACGTCAGCCATCCCGAGCTCCTTCCCGATCCATACCCCATAGTCTGATAGAAGAATTGATTAATCTTGAAAAGATACCCGACGGAAATCTATATGGATTCAGCAACCGGAAATGGTGGAATTCAATGATTAAGAAAAATCAGAAAAGAATAATTTCTATCTAAAATATCAATGATTAAATACCAATTGGAATTATGTAAAGATCCAAACGGTACAATCAAAGTGAAAATGGAAAATAAATATAATTATTTTCCGGTGAAACTCTCTGGCCAAAGAATGATGAACTTCCTGTTCCAAGTTAAAGGTTTGTGAGAGATATTTTAAGAAATCACTATTCTGGCAAGAACTATCTACATGAATATCCCAATAAGATAAGCCTCTCTTATAATGAGTTGGATTGGAAGATATGATAAATTTCCTATATACAAATCTTATCAGATTGTGTTCTCAGACACCCAGAGTATAGACTTTCATCGAATATATAAATATAATTCAAATAAAAAAGAAAATATTATAATAAGAAGAAATTATTCCAAGCAAGTATATATCATGAAGATAACGAATTTATAGTGTCTACTATAGATGGTTATCAGTATTCACTTGGATATTAAAAGAATGTAAATAAACAAATAAGAAGAATTATAAGAACAAGAGACATCAGATATGTCGAAATAATCAGAAGGCATTGGAAGTGCCAAATATCATAAGAAGGCATTGGATATGCCAGAAGAAATCATTCTAATAATAAATATATATTAAGAGACATTATCAAATAAAAAGTCATAAGAAAATGACTAATATTTTATAAAGAATGTTTTATGAGAAGAAATTGTATATTTTTATCGAGAGTGTCGACAAATTCCGAAGCAGTTTCAAGAAGAAAAGATTTATTACAGAAATACTTAATGCAATAAGTACTAGTGTATTAAATCCCGAGTGATAATCATGATTCTGAAAAAGAATAAATGATGCATTGTTATAAAAATCTTAAGTTAAGAATTGTAACGACGACTGTTACAAATAGATTCGAAGACTATAAGAAAGAAGCTACATATAAATTGACTGTGGAATTGTGAAAGCCTTATTCACGGTAATACAAAGAGAAAGTCAAATAATATGTATTAATATACGATGCAGTCAATCATCAATGAAATAGTCAGTTGAAATTTATTATCGATGATTTATGAAGAATCTTAAAAACCTATTTCCATAAATCAAGATAATGAAAAGGAAAAGTGATAAGAATTTAATCCCAGATGAATCATTATCAATGAAAGAAGAATTAAAATAAGTGATTCACACTTAGAATAAAAATTCAAGAATCTTTCTTAAAAGACTCATCAATGCTTATGCCTTTCATCTCTCCAGAGATAAAAAAGAATTGTTGAAACCGTGTAAATTCAACAAGTTTGATTAGCCTTTTCTTACACCTTTGGCTCTGGATAAGACGCATCTGACGGTCTGAGAAACCTCTTGACTATACATAAATATAGGTATCTACCAAGGAGTTAACCATATTATATCGATGTATCATGAGAAACTTACAAGATAGAGATTGTAAGAAGAAATAAAAATAATCTGATATTTACCACGAATTATTTCTACTCTCTAAGAAATCAGAAGTACAATGATGGTAAATTCTAAACTTAAATCCAAAATCTCTTCGTTCGTATCCCATTCATTATCATCTTCATTAAGATATTAATGATTGGTTTGAGACTAAGATGACCATGTCTTAAAAACTATCTAGTAAACCATCATTATGGATAAATCTGAATATCAAACGATGAATATATTATATCGATTTGAGACCTTAGTGATGTTTGATGGAAGTTGGTGATTCCTTCAAAATAATTAGAACCTCGAAACGTGTGTAACCCTTTTTATATAAGGAATAATATCCAATCTACTTCCCATCCTAATAAGGAAAAGATAAGAAGAATATTAATATTATAAAGAAAATATCAATCTATTAAGAAAACCTTAAACAGTCTTATCCGAAAAATACAATATAGATAATCCATGTATCTGAATTAACATGACTATTGCAAGAAAGGTTAAAACGTAATTAGCAGAATGATCAAAGTGTATTATTATAGATTGACATCTCTAATTTAATGTAGATTTAGATTGATATGAGATCGATTTCCTCGCAAACCACGAAAACTAATCATGCCTCGTTAATAAGTGTTCAGGTTTAATTTGTAAAATCTTTAAAGATTAAGGATATAAAGTGTAAGATCCCTCAAAATTTTGAGGACGAAATTTTTATAAGGGGGAGAATGTAACAATATGATTCTTACAGGCCGGGTTAAGGAGTCGGGTCGTACTCGACCACCCGACTATTTAATATATAATATTCAAGATCCACTGTCGTAGCCAAACGCCCCTAATCTGCTATTAAACTCATCACCAAGCACCCTATGGCTGCCTTATCTCCATTGCCAATCACCATCGAATCCTGCTGTTATACCCGTTCCCAAACATCCCCTAATCTACCCACTTATAAAAGCCCTCCTCTCTTCTCCCTTCTCTTTGCACACAAACGCACAACACACACACTTTGTACCGTCGAGTTCCCAACCGGAAGGTCACACATACTTGTGTGTGTACAGTCGAGTTCCCAATCGGAAGGTCACTACTTCCGGTTACTGCGCCGACATTCCTTCTTCTCCGGTAAGCCTCTCTCTTTAACCTATCCTCCACTTCTGTCCTGATAATGTTTCGATAACAACTCACCTTCATCATCATCCTAACCCGTGACCCTTTCCCCCTGCTTCTGATGTTCAGTATCAAGACAGTCACCTGTTTTGGTGAATGTCATCAGTAACCATCAATTGGTCCAACCCACTATCGAACCATTTACAAACCTCCACTCCTCTTTCTCCTTTAATCTGATGACTGGCTTAGCACCGGTCTAATCAGTTGTTGATATCAATTGTTTGTCGAACCTTACCCATCTATCTATTTCTGATTTGTAATCGATAACCTAGTGAAACCATCCAGTCACCCAAACCAAACCCATCCGATGATCCCTACCTTCACACACACATCCGATGATGTGTGTGTGTATGTGATATGGGTCAAAAGGGTGGGAATTGAGGTTAGAAAGTTAGTTGGTATACAAGGGCAAAAGAGTCAAGTTAGTTGACCAATGCCCATCAACTTTCCAAGGGTTGATGAATGAGGTGTTTAGACCATATTTGAGGAAATTTGTATTGGTATTTTTTGATGATATCTTAATATACAGTCCCACATGGAACACTCATCTGCAACATTTGAGGTCAGTGTTACAATTGTTAAGAGAAAACAAATTGGTGGCTAAAAAGGTAAAATGTGTGTTTGGTGCTAAGGAGTTGGAATATTTGGGACACATCATATCTGAAAAAGGGGTAGCAACTGATCCTGTGAAGGTTGAAGCCATTCAAAATTGGCCAAAACCAAAAAATTGTAAAGAGCTGAGGGGTTTTTTGGGTCTCACAGGTTATTATAGAAGGTTTGTTAAAAACTATGGCAGTATAGCAAGACCATCCACTCAACTGACAAAGAAAGATGCTTTCATATGGAATGATGAAGCCATAGAAGCCTTCAATGTCTTAAAAGCTGCTATGATACAACCACCTGATTTGGCATTACCTAATTTCAATGAGCCTTTCATCATTGAAACTCATGCCTCAGGATATGGTATTGGGGCTGTTGTAGCAGCAGGGTCATCCAATTGCTTTTATAAGCAAGGCCCTATTCCCAAAAAATCTGGCACTATCCACTTATGAAAGAGAGCTGCTGGTCATTATTCATGTTGTACAAAAATGGCAGCCATATTTGATTAACAGACCTTTTATAATCAGAACTAATCAGCAGAGCTTAAAGCATTTATTAGAGAATAAGGTAGCTACTGTTTTTCAACAGAAGTGGCTCTCAAAGTTTTTGGGTCTGCAATATCTATATTATCTTATTAAGGAGGAGTGATGGCCAACATGGTCATTTTCATTTCCTTACAACTTAAGAAGCAACATGTACAACATTATCTTATTAAGGAGGAGTGATGGCCAACATGGTCATTTTCATTTCCTTGCAACTTAAGAAGCAACATGTACAACATACTTAAGCAACAAATTTAAGGGCATTATGGGGATGTTGGTGACAATTAAGATACTTTAAAGGGTAATCTAGACATTTCACCATCTCTCTTTTAACAACATGAAAATTTTGTTCCCATCTTACCCTCTCCTCCCATTTCATCTTCTCATCCCCCGGTTTCATTCAATATCGAGACACCATTCAATTGGACCATTAATCACATACTCATGAATCGATCAATTGCCTGAACTTCAATGCTATATGAATGTGAACAGACTGAAACCATCCATTGATATCACGATTCCACCCTTTATAAATCTATCAGAGACCCATTCTTTTAATTCTTTTAATTCTTTTAAAGCCAATTGCGGTACGGATTATCAGCTTCCATTCCCATTCATATGACATCGATTTGTTGCAGTAGGTATTGCTTATTGTCTTACCATATTATTTGGCTTATTAAATTGTTTTTTTGTTTTAAAATGAATGTTTGCTTTTTGTTTATCATTCTGTTTGCTTTTTGACCTGGATATTCGATTATGGTTTTGTGCATACTTTATTGAGAACAGGGGTGGTTACAACTCGTGGAATTCCAGCAATAATATGGTGATAACTCATGAAAGGGTTTGGTACCTTGTTGTCTTCTTTATCAGCCAGAAAAGTATTTGCAGGTAATCTTTAAGGCACCAAAGCAAATACATGGGGGGATATTCCTATATGCTTTCCTTAGGTCTGTCTTTCTTTATTTTTTTTCCTATTTAATTCACAGCTTCTTGAATTTATTCACATGCTTTCTTTATGCAGTTCACAAATTTAGGCCCTCTTGAATCGTAACTGTAATGTGCGTTGTTGTGGTGAGATATGTCATGATGGGGAGTGTCAGCCTTGTCGGGTTAAAGAGGTCTATTCGTGTCGGTGTGGGAAGGTGGAAGCGGAAAAAGAGTGTTGTGAGAGGGAGTGTAGGTGTGAGATTGAATGTGGGAAAATGCTTGGGTGTGGGAAGCATTTGTGTGGGAAAGGGTGTCATGAAGGGGAATGTGACGATTATCCGTTGTAGGGGAGGCGAACGTGTCGTTTCGTAAATGTAAATGTGGGAGCTTGAAGAAACAGGTTTAAAGTGGAGGTTTTTAGTGGTTTTTGAAATTTTGTTGCTTGATGTTTGAATATGCTCTTATTGTAGAGGATGTGATTGGATTTATATATAATAGGTTCCTTGTTATCAAGATGTAGTATGTGAAAGTAAATGCCAAACAGTGCGGGATTGTGGATGCCAAGCTTGTAAATGAAAATGTTGTGATGGTGATTGTCCCCCTTGTTCAAAGGTGTGCTTTCTGATAGTAGTTCCTATTCTGTAGTTTTCTTGAGAGTTTTATTTGAATAATTATTTTTTTATATTTTTGATGTATCATACATGTGACAAGAAGCTAAGATGCAAGAATCACAAATGATACCTGTTGCCACCTTTTTTAGTGAGTTATTGGAAGTGGATTCAAGTTATGATGGAAAGATTACATAGATATGTATTTTGTATAAAATTTAAGGTTTTATATTTTGTGATGTTGTAGCAATGCAGAGGAAGAAGACACTGCTGGAAGATTATGAGAGGAGTGGTTAGTCGTCAGTGTTTGTGGATAAACAAATTGGTGAGCAAAATGAGGATCTTGATGAGTTTGATAAGGCTATTATACGGACTCAACGAGAATTGTGGGTAATTGTTTTCTTGAGAGTGACGCTTTGTTTTTTTTTTCACTAAAGAGGTGGCAAATTTGACCCGTTTGTTATGAATAGTTTAATTTGGGTAATATTCTATTAATGGGTAAAAACATATTCGGTTAGCTAAAAAGGAAACATGTCTAATGAGTTGAAAATCGCCTGAAGGGCTTTCTTATTGCATAGAACATTCAAAATCATTTGCTACAAGGTTATGTAGCCATAGGGAAGCTCACAATTTTAATGAGTTTCTTTCTAAACCATCATCTCCCACACACCTCTCTTATGTAGTTAGACGGGTCTCTTTGGTGTTTTCTTTCTAAGCCATCGTCCCACACACTAAGGTAGTGATTTTTTTAATGTATTGTAGTCATTTTTTTATTTATAAAGATCACTTTGGTGTTTTCTTTCTAAGCCATCGTCCAACACACTTTTGTAGTGATTTTTTAATGTATTGTAGTCATTTTTAAGCTACTTTTTCATCTTCAACCAATGATATTTCTGAATTATGTAGTCTATTTTTTAAATTTCAGCTACTTTTGTTGCAGCTACTGTGCAAGGCTTAAGATCAGCTCCATCTGATGTGTAGTGCAAGGATAAGTGCTTGATACAGAGCATTGTTGTTGATGCTAGGACAAAAGAATAAGATTAGCTCTTGAATTGGTAAGTATTTAGATTTTCACTCCAAAAGTTTCTTTATTAATTATCATTGCTGCCATCTATCAGTTCTCTAACAATGAGGCACGTGTTACTTTTAGTAGTTTGATGAAAGTTGATTCTTTAATAATCATGGCAAAATTTCAATTATGTCAGAACTATATTTCAAGTTATGATGACAACAATGGGCTTCCGTGAACATGACACATATTTATCATAAACGGCACAAATTTATTCGTTCGAATGTATCATTATGTTGATTAGTTTTAAGGCTTGAAACCTATGTAGAAGGAACATGTTTTATTGGAGCTTGCAAGATGGTACATGCAAAGGTTAGTCATGTTTTAGTCCACATGGGTTGGGCTGCAAACATCTTAGTCATAATTTAATCATGATTTTAAAAACAATGTCATTACAATTATAAACTGATCTTTGAATGAAATTGCTTAAGAGGTTGTATGCATTAAAAATAAACTTCAAATTATTTCAACTGATGCAACTCATTTGACCCGTTATTTGTTTGTATTCTTTTTAATTAGCTTATGAAGTACAGCCAAACCGACATATGTTCATATGTAGTTAGGTTGAAATTTCCATCGATCCAACCATCCGCAGTACATCATCTGGTAAGAATATTTTGGACAAGCTTTTAGAGTTAACCCACCTATATGTCAAGTTTGTGTGGTGAAGCTTCTGCTTTATTTTTAAACCATTGTTTTTACGTTTTCTTACATATGAAAATACAAAATGAAATGATAAAATTTTGCAAGGAAAAAGATGTAAATAAGCTCGAAATGTGACCAAATGGGGTGTTCAAGTGGGTCTGGTAATGTATGTCAACATGTTCAACTGGGTTTATCTAGCACTAGCATTTTTTTGTTTCACTTGATATATAAACATTTAATATTGTAAAGTTTAATTACTAATTAAAAATATACAATCTAGGTTACCTTCAATTGTTCAACTCATTTGACCCTTCCCTTCTTACCAAGTCAATTTGTTCAACTCATTTGACCCAAGTTATTTAGATGGGGACAACGGTGGTGCATTTTTTTTTCAAACCGGGCATGTTATTTAGCAACATTTAATTCAACACCTTTGATCCCAAATGAGTGTATGTGGCAACTCTCCTCTCTTTTTGCAAAAGAACCATGCAGTTTTTTCTATTCTGCAAACAAAAGATGATTGATCAGGCTAGGTATAATATGGCTGAAAAAGAAAAGGAGGAAAGACATTCCACACACATATAGAAAAGGAATGAAGAAGAATTAGTGAATAAAGTTGTATGTTTGTATATGTGTATCAATAATATAGTTATTCCACTAGAATGTAATTTGCATATTTTTAGCATAAACTCTCTGGTATGCAATTTTTTCTTTCATGTTTCAATAATTGTATAGACCATAAAAACATGATCTCTTTTGTTGCCTCATGTATTGTACATGACATGTTTCTACTTTTTTACGTATGTTCCGTTTCATGTAGTTTAAGCCCCGCCGCAACGCGCGGGCATTCCTGCTAGTGAGATACAGTACAAGAAGGGGTCAGAAAATTCAGCTGCAGATGCTCTCTCTAGGGTCACTCATGGGGAGTTACTGCAACTCACTGTGTCATCTGCTCATTCAGATTTGTTAATCGAAGTGCAGCAGGCATGGGAAGAGGATATGGATCTTCAAAAGATGATAAAAGAATTGAAAGATAATGCTTCAAGCCATAAGCATTACAGTTGGGAAAATAATGAATTGAGAAGGAAGGGCAAATTGGTAATTGGTAATGTTCCCTCCTTAAGGTTAAAAATTTTGAAATGGGTCCATGATTCTAGCCAGGGGGTTATTCAGGAGTGAAAGCTACCCTCAAAAGATTAACCAGGCTATTTTACTGGTCTAAAATGAAAAAAAGTGTTCAATCTTATATTAGAGGTTGCTCAGTTTGCCAACAATGCAAATATGAGACAGCATCCTGACCTGCTTCAACCTTTACCCATTCCTCAAGGTGTTTGGGAGGATATTTCTATGGATTTTGTGGAAGGCTTACCATTATCCAGGGGGAAAATGTTATTTTGGTAGTAGTGGATAGGCTAAGCAAGGTTGCTCACTTTCTTGCCTTGGTTCACCCCTATACAGCAGTGGATGTGGCCCAATTATATCTTGATAATATCTTTAAGCTGCATGGTAGCCCAAGAACTATAGTGTCTAACAGAGACAAGATTTTTGTCAACACTTTTTAGAAAAAAAAAATAATGATTTTGCAGGGTGTGGAACAATGTCTGTCAAGTTCTTATCACCCTCAGTCTGATGGCCAGACAGAGGTCTTAAACAGATGTTTGGAAAGCTACCTTAGATGTATGTGTTTTGAAAAACCAAGTGATTGGGTCAAGTGGCTTGCCTTAGCTGAATACTAGTACAACACCAACACCAACACCAGCTATCAGACTGCCGTAAAGTCTACACCTTTTGAAGTGGTTTATGGGCAGCCCCCTCCATTACACCTTCCCTATTTACCTAGGGAGAGTAGTGTTGAGATGGTAGATAGAAGCCTTACTACTAGAGAACAGGTGATTAACTTGCTGAAAGAAAATTTAAGAATGGCACAGAACAAGATGAAACAATTGGCTGATCAAAAAAGAAGTGAAAGAAGCTTTGAAGTAAATGATTGGGTGTATTTGAAGTTAAAACCATACAGACAAATGACATTGCAACAAAGGTATAACCAAAAACTTTCTGCCAAGTATTATGGCCCTTACAAGATTTTGGCAAAGGTGGGCAGTGTTGGATACACGTTGGCATTACCAGCAGGCTGTAGTATTCACCCTATAGTTCATGTATCCTTGTTAAAAAAAGTTCTATGGACCTGATCCTGTCAGTCAAACTGAACTGGCTGTTGTTCATAAGAATCAGGTGCAACCAAAGAAAGTGTAGGACAAGAGAATTTTGAAGAAAAACAATAGAGTTTGTGTACAATGGTTGGTGCAATGGGCTGATGCTACACCAGAGGATGCAGTGAGATTGAAAGAAGATTCCCAAATTTTGATCCTTGGGGTCAAGGATCTTTTCAAGGAGAGGGTACTGATATTGCTACACCAGAGGATGCAGTGAGATTGAAAGAAGATTCCCAAATTTTGATCCTTGGGGTCAAGGATCTTTTCAAGGAGAGGGTACTGATATGGGTCAACAGGGTGGGAATTGAGGTTAGAAAGTTAGTTGGTATACAAGGGCAAAAGAGTCAAGTTAGTTATTAATAAGGGGCAAATGAGTCATTTTAGCAAGTTGTAATGTTGGTCTATAAAAGTCAAAGAGTCTGTAATCAGCTAGTAGTTATGATAATAAACAGACTTTCCCGCCCAACTTCTTCTTCTCAATTACACCATTAATCCATCTCCGTAGCTCCATTACTTCAGAGGTTGTCCCTAACCTCTCTGTAAGAGCTTGTATTTGAATATTACTCTGTAATCTCAGATACAAACCATAACAGTATGTTATCTTTTATAACCCGGAAGCTATAAGCCTAGTCGATGAGGCTGATACCATGACAAGGACCAATTGGGTTTCCAATCGAGCTCTAATGATAATCCGATGAGGGTCTAGTTATATAATGTTCCATATACAAAAGTGTATATTTAATGGTTTGAAGTGTACAATTATCATTTGATTATTAGTTATTATCTCCTGATTATTAATATATCTTTATGATTATTGTTATGAGGTACGAATTCTTAAGACAGGTTTGATACCCGGTTTGACTTATCAACCGGAATAGAACCCGGTCCAATAAACCGGCATGGATCATCATCATCATCATCATCATCATCATTATTATTATTATTATAATAATAAGATTATATATATATAATACGGATAACGATTGGACTTGACAATAGTAAGAAGACAATAATAAACATATGTATGAATATACGAGGTTAGAGTCCCGTGTATTACACGGGTTGAACAAAAAATAAAATGACATACTTTGTTTAGGAGATAAAATTAGATATATTTTTTTATCAAGAACAGTAACATCAAAAGATTGAATTCAAATTATTTGCGGCACATGTCATAAAGGAGATAAAAATAACGCTAATCAAAATCAAACATTAATGATAAAGTATTCAGATAGAGAATAAATGTATAATATTAAAAGAAAAGTATAAACTTGCCTTGATGATAAAGTATCGGAGACGAAGAATGAAGAATTTATAGATTTAGGGAAGAAAGATGATGTTGTTTAGGGTTTTGAAAAGAAAGAACGATGGGTAACATTTGGAGAAGAATGAAGGGATCAAATTTTTTGTTAAGCTTTGTGAGAAAAATAAGGAAAATAAGAAAAAGAAGTGTGCAAAGGAAGTAGGCGGGAAAACATAATAAGAAGCTATGAGAAAGTGCCAAGTGTCCCACAATAGGTTTTATTTATATATCATAATAGATAATAGATATTTTTATATATATACAATTCGATATATAGAAGATATACTAGACTCGGGTTAATATTAATATTTTCTTATTCTTTTATTAGGTTAGACCTGCCAAGCTGTAATGGCCAGCTTATTAGTTTACGAGTGTCAAGCTATAATGACTAGCATATGAGATTAGTATCCGTGTCGTGTCTCATATAATAAATATCAATAATAAACCCCAAGCCTAGGATTATCTACTATATACCAAGTTATATATGTATAAGTGTATATAATATATATATACAAAGTATTATAAAACCTAAAAAAATCGTAACACATATCAATATATATATATATATATATAGGATCTGGATCATATGAGTACCCACCTGAGTTGTGAGAACTAGAGAACTCCTCTGGACCAATCACCAAGTGACACATCAACATCTTTATAATTTTTTGTATTTTTTTAATTAGGGGTAAGAAAGTCTTTTGTACACAAGTATTATGGATATTTTAGTAATAACACCCCACCCCAACTAACCTTTTTTATAATAATAATAATAATAATAATCATAATAAATCAGATTATATCTCTCTCACACACACACTTCAGACTCTCGCTCTCTCTCTAAAAATCACACGAAGAACATATCTGTTCTTTGGATGGTGTTCCGATGATGGTGAAAGGGGGAAGGTGGTCCGATGATGGTGAAAGGGGGGAAGGTGGTCCGATAACGGTGACAAAGGGGGAGGTGGTCCGATGATGGTGACAGGGGGAGGAGGTGGTCCGATGATGGTGACAAGGGGGGGAGGTGGTCCGATGATGGTTTTTGCAGGTGGTTTGATGGTGAAGGTGGGTTCGACTGTGTGGGTTTGCAGGTGGTTCGACTGTGGGGGTTTTCGTAGGTGGTGATGGTGGTCTGGTGATGGTACAGGTATTATTATTTTATTATTATTATTATTAGGATTGTTGCTGCTGCCGCCGCCGCCGCCCGTCGTCGCCGCCGTCGTCGTTGTTGTTGTTGAAAAGATAGGTTTTTTATGTTGAAAATTTGGGTTTTGTCACTGAATATGAATGTATAGATGTTTGATATAAGAAAACATTAGTGTACCAGTTTACACAAGTGTAAATATGAATGTAAAGCACACCATCATCTTTCTAGTTTGTTTTTTTACACTAGTGTATTTTTGTAGAAGTTTGTGTATGGCAGATTTACACTGGTCAGTGTAAATCATACAAAAATTATGGATGGTTGGTTTATATAGACAAACACTTGTTTAAATAATTACACTAGTGTAAAAACGAGAGTGAGATGACAGAAAGTACAATTTGATTTTTTGTTTTAAAAAGATAAATTAATTAAAAAATAAAATAAAGTTTAAAAAAATGAATATTTTAATAATGGAGTTTTTTGTTGGTTATTTACACCGGTGTAATACCTATTTATATACATATTAAATGTTTGAAAAAACTGGTTGTTATTTTTTATACATTTTGTGGATTCGGTTAATAATTTTGAGATTATTGGTTAATTTTTTATGTTTTTATTTTTATAGGCATTGGATGCACTTGCATTTGCAAGATGATTTTTTATTTGTGGAATGCTTGTAGTAGTAAAGTAATCTTTTTTAACTTTTTAGGTTTGATATCTGTTGGTTAAATATATGTTTGATGAAATTTGGTCTTTTTTATGGTAATTGATGTTTTTGATGTGATGCGAATGTAGGTAACGAAATTGTGTGTTTTTTGGGTGTGCGTAGCGCGGGACAACGTAGAGAGGCGAATGATGGCGATCTTCAAGTTTTTTGAGTTCGTGGTTTTATTAAATTTGTTAGGGTGGACAACGAAGAGAGGTCGATGATGATCAACATTTTGAGGAGCAAGTTCGCGTGTTCAAGTTTTTTTACGACGTTTTTGTGGTGTTTTACACCAACGCAAATTTTTACAAATGTGTAAAACTCGAGGGTGACAAATGACAGAATAGAAGATGTAAAAATTATGAATTTTGAATTTTTACACTGGTGTAAATATTTTTTTATACATGGGTTTACTGAACATTGGAGGCACATATTCTTGATTTTTGAATGTGTTATTCTTCGTTTTAAAAAAATAAATGAATTAAAAAATAAATTAAAGTTAAAAAATATGAATTTTTAAATGGAATAAAAAATTTATATGATGGGGGGAAGATCCGGCCAGGTCTGTTTCCTAGTGACATTGGCAGACCGGGGCGGGGGGTCAAACTGCTTGGTGGGGCAGTCAGCCGCGACGCCGGTTTCATAAGTGATCTATCTGCAAAAAGGGCGGCGTGGGCTGTTGACCTCATGAGGCTCCTTCCTAGATTGCGGGATCCCCAAAGCGAGCTTCTATTGCTTAGATCATGTATGGGTGTTGCCAAGTTGCTCTTCGGTTTGCGTACCTGTCAGCCTCCCTTTGTGGAAAATGTTGTTTCCTGTTTCGACAAAGGCCTTCGGGAGGCCATAGAAGACATTGTTGTCTGTGGGGGGGCTTTTTTTGGGGACCTCTAGTGGCGAGTTGCGACTTTACCACTTCGACTTGGTGGGTTAGGCCTCTCCTCAGCCCGGGACGTGGCTGCCTATGCTTTTGTGGCCTCCAGATCCCAGTCCTGGGGGCTGCAAGACCACATATTACGTAACAGTGGGGTTGCTCACTATGACACGGATTATTCTGGCGCTATTGACCTTTTACAACGATCCCTTCCTGACTTTGATATTGGCGGTTTCTTTAATAAGGACACCGCCCCCAAAAAGCCACAGAAAACTCTGGCGAATGCTCTTTATAACCGAATCGCACAAAGTTTGGAGGAGGATTTCCGTCTGTCCGTCCGTCAGAAGGCCGTCTTAGAATGCCTGCAAAAGCCTCACACCCAGGACTTCCTTACCGTGTTACCTATCGAAGGCTTGGGGCAACGGATGTCGGCAGTAGAGTACAGGGCAATCCTTAAATACCGGCTGATGATACCCATTTTCCCCGATGATGAAAATTGCCCGGTTTGCCGCAAAGCATGCCTTGATAAGTATGGGGAACATGCGTTGCATTGTAAGGAATTGCTAGGGTTTAAATATCGGCACGATTTTGTCCGGGATGCTTTGGAAGACATCCTTAGAAGAGCGGGGATCTCCGCAAGAAAAGAGGCGTCAGTTAATTTTCTCACAGACCCCGCGGAGGGGAGGTCCACCTTGCGCCCAGCTAACGTCTTAGTTTTTGGTTGGGAAGGTCGGAAACATGCATGTGTTGATCTTACCGGGGTGTCCCCTCTTGTTGGGCTTCGAGATAGTGGGTTTGTGGCCGGGCAAGCGGTCATGAGAGCTGAATCCAAGAAAGTGGAAAAGCATGCTAAAGCATGTGAGGATAATCAGCATGTTTTCGTTCCCTTGGCCTTCGACACGTTCGGGTCCTTGGCACCGGAGGCGGTGCGGTTTTTGGCTCGGGTTCAACGAGTAGTGCATAGCAACTTTTCCACCCCCCAAGGGCGGGGTTTTGTTTTTAGCAGATTGGGATTTTCTATTCAAAAAGGGGTGGCGGCACAACTTGTTGCCAGCCTACCTACCATCCTTATGTAATTTGCCTTTTCTTGTCAATGGAAATTATTATTCTGCTTAAAAAAATACTTAATAAACATGACAATACAAAAAAGTCCCATCATTTGATCTCAACTATTGGATCATCAAGATCAATGGTCCAGATGAGTTCTTATATTATCCCTAACCTATATATAGGATCTGAATCATATGAGAACTCACCTGTGTTTTGAAAACTAGAGAACTTAAATGGACCAATAAGCAAGTGACACATATACAGTTTTGTAATTTTTTGTATTATTTTAATGAAGGGTAAGAAAGTCATTATATACTACTATTTAGGGGTATTTTAGTAATTTTCAAACCTGAATGATTACTCCCGTTTAAATAATAATAATAATAATAATAATAATAATAATAATAATAATAATAATAGTAATAATAATATTATTATTAATAGATATCTTTCTCTCTCTCCCTTTTAATTCATTCACTATCTCTCTTTCTTTTAAATCATTCACTCTCTCTCTCTTCCTCTATCTCTCTCGTTCTCTGTCTCTTTATCTTAACACACACACACACTCTAAAAAACACAGAATCGATCTGTTTTTTTAATCAGTCTTAACACACACATACACACACACACATACTCTCTCTCTCTATCTCTCTCTCTAAAAAAACACAAGAACTGATCTGTTCTTGCATCTGTTGGTGGGATCTGTTCGATGGGTGTTGGTGGGTTGGGATCTGTTCTTGGATCAATGACAATCTGTTCAATGATCATCTGCGACAGTAGGGGGTTGGGATCTGTTGGTGGTGGTACGATGGCTGTGGAGGTGGTTCGACGGTATGGTGGAGGTGGTTCGATGGCTGTTGGTGGATTTTTACAAGCATAAATATGTTTTGCTTAGATCTGGTTTTTATATAAATATATAAATTTTGTGGTTCTTTTGATGTTTCTTACTTTTGCTTCATTCATGGGAGGATTTTCATTGTTGATTTTTGGAATTTCTGGTTTGGGTTTGTGGAATAGAATTGTCGTTCTTTTGATAATATGGCATAGTGAAAGAACAAAATGTCGAGCATAAATTGCTTATGGTGAAGGTTGTTGGTGGGATCTGTTGGAGGTGGTTCGACGGTATGGTGGAGGTGGTTCGACGGTATGGTGAAGGCGACGGTATGGTGGGGATGATGATGATGTGAAGATTATTATTATTATTATTATTATTATTATTATTATTATTATTATTATTATTATTATAAGATTTTTTTCAGGGCTTTTGTGTAAAGATGTTGATGTTTTTGTTTGAAGGAGATGATGATGTGAAGATGATGATGGGTTTTTTATATAATGTAAGTAAACACCGGTGTAATACATTTTTTGGTTTTATAGATGTTTGGTTTTATACAATGATGTAATACCGATAATGTAAGTAAACATCAGTGTAAATATGAATGTATAGATATTTGTTGTTATTTTACATCAGCGTAATACAAATGATATTACAAAAATTATAGATGTTGGTTTATATAGATCTTAGTAAACACTGATGTAAGTAAATCATACAAAATTATAGATGTTTGGTTTATATAGATGTGAGTAAACATTGGCGTAAATAATTACATCAGTGTAAATCACACAAAAATTATAGATGTTTTGGTTTATAATCGATTAAAATTTGGTTACATGATGCTTGAATCCTTCGATCTGATGTAAATGTGAGAGACGCATTAAACAAACGCATAAATGTCTTTAAAAAAACAAAGACATACCTGTCTTGAGTTTGATGCTGCCATTGTTGAACCGTTGGTAATGATACACCTAATATCTTTCTTGGATTGTAAGAATCTTCCAAAAATAACCACCTTTTTCAACCCCCAATACTCTAGTTGCAAATGGAACAGACAAAAAAATCCACGATTATTGCACAGAGATAAATTTTATTCTTATTGCTATGATCGATTAAAATTTGGTTACCTGATGCTTGAATCCTTCGATCTGAACGTGAGTGTGAGAGAAGCATCTGTTATAGTTTAAGAATACTGATAGACACGGAGCATTCACGAATAATTTGAGAGAGAGCAGTATATTATTTGAGAGAGAGAGTCAGGGGTCACATTTATATAGTTGTGTAAGGGGTTTTGATTTTGAAATTTGAATTTGGAGCTCAAATCTGGAGTAATAGTTGTATGAACATGAGGTTATAGCAAGTGGCATTATTTATTTAATTATAATTTTATTTATGAAGCACGAGTCACCCACTATTGAACATCTGTTCAGGCAAGTGACATTATTTAATTTTAATTTTAAGCTGATTAATGACATCGCTTTTTGCATCACCAAGGCATTGTTGACCTATATCTATGCTTGACACATCAGCTTTTCTTAGATTTTCTTATGTCACTCACGACTCTCCTATTATAGTAAGTATAGATAGAGATTTTTCATATACATCAAATTCAATTCAAATATTAATTTTCATTTTTATTTATCATCATACCATATAAAGAAAGCAAACTATCTATAGGGTTAGGATTAAATACACAGTGAAAGAAAAATAGGTAGTCGTAGGATGGGTATCAAACTGACTCCGATTGAACTCATTCAAGCGACATTGGAACCGTCTCATCGAACCCTACGATGTTAGTTTTTATGTCTTCGTTTTTTGGGGTTTTAGCTTTTAGTTTTTTGAATATACGTTATATCATTGTGTATTTTATGTAACATTGTGTCTTTTTTTATTTTCATCATTGTGTAATTTTTTCAATTCATTGTGTCTTTTTTCTTAAGCATTGTGTTATATTTTTCGACACTATTTATATTTTATGGTATATTGTGTGATACTTCATTATTTATTGTGTTTTTTTTTATCATTCTCATTTTTCTATTTTTGTTAGTGTAGAATAACTTTACCCAATGTCTATAACCAATCTGGTTTTTTATTTACTTGTGTTTTTACTTCGTTCATCAGACCACTTTCAAATATCAAAAGTTCAAAACCCCTTTCTACACGTTTTGCTCTTCAAAATCCCCTCTTCATGCCTTTCTTCCACACCTTCACTTCAGTTTTTCTTCAATATTATCACAGATTTCAACAATAATTTGAATAATCTCAACTGGGTATCTCTCCAATCTGAATCTTTTTATCTTTTTAACCATAAAAACCGTTGCTTTTTTATTACTTTATTTGAATTTTGAAATGGGTCTCTTTATTATCAACTGTTTATATATTTTTTTCATTTCTTTTTATTTTTCTCATGAAACCCATAAATCTTTATCTCATTTGGCTGATTCCCAGATGAGATTTTGATTAAATGAAACATTTTTTTTAAAATTAAAATCCTAAATTTTCAAATTTGATGGAAATTTTATATAAATCATGGATTATTGTGTTGTCATTTTCTTGCATTTTGCTAATTAGGGTTTGTTTGAACTTTGAAGTTTATTTTGTCTGCAAAAAGGGTAAATTTGGTTAAAGTTTTTATTTTAGGGTTTTGAACTATTTTTTTCTTCATTTATTGGAAATTATTTGACTTAAAGTTATGAACTTTAGGAAGTTCTTACATTGGTTTGATATCAGATCTTGTTTTTTTTTTTTTTTGGGGGGGGGGGGGGGGGGGGTGAGTCTTGTGTGGATGGTTTGAATGCTGCAGCCACTTTATACCAAGAATTGCTTTTATTTAACTGTTTTTTTATTATTATTTTTATTTTTAGTTCTACCTAATAATTTCATGCCAAATGCAGAATATTAGGTTGATTGGTATTAGGAATTTTTATATTAAGAACTTATGAATTATGAGTTATGATCTTGTTGGGCAATCACATTTTGTTTTTGTTTTTATCTGTTTATATATTAGTTTCCAAGTTATTTAGTCTTAATTATTGGTATTTAAATTGTAAAGTAGCTAATTAATATTCAAAGTAATTGTCTTTGTAAAGTGATGGCTGAATTTGAGGATCAATTGGTTGTTGGAGCAATGTCTATCTATTTCTTTCTTTCTTTCTTTCTATCTAATCATATTGTCTCAATGATTGAAAATATTTGTTTGTATGGATTGATTATTATATGCTTAGAACTACTCTTAGTGTCCTTGCATTTACTTAAACATGGTTGGTGTGAGAATCTATATATTACTATATGGTAGTTTAGAGCTTCACCTACCTGTCTCACTAGATTTTTTTTTTTTTTTCTGATTGCAATTTTTTTGTTTTTTTTATCCTTTTATGGTTAATGGTATGCTATCTTGTGACATTTTCTTGAACGTAGACGGGTAGTTATTCCAACTTATGCATTGTAGACTTGTACCGACAACATAGTACTGCACACCGTCGTAATTATGTTTGGATCTTTAAAATAATCAAGCATGTAATTAAATAAGCTATGGTTGTTTGAGTTGCCGGCTTCATTTCAACAATATATTGTCCACATTTGCCTAAAATAACATGTTCTCATATTTCTCTTTACACTTTGTGTTTTGACAGATGCTGCAAGTCTTTTACGACCAACAAAACTCGAGCTTTGAAGCTTGATCATGTGCTAAATTGCTACAATTAAACCAGTTCAAATATTATTGGGATTTCGATGGCGCCTGGCGGGGGTGTTTGTAAAGATGTCATTGAGTCTCACCCTAAATCTTTGAAGTATGATGTGGCAACAACAAAAACAGATAAAAGTGTTACCAGAATAGCAACCGGAAAACATGGAATGCAACCACCAAATGGTGTTCATGAGCTTCTTGAATGTCCTGTTTGCACGACGTTAATGTATCCTCCAATTCACCAGGTTTGTTTATACATAGTATATAATTTATTGAGCGTAAATGATAAATTCACATGTCAGTTTTGCTTAGATATAGCGGTAAGCTCTATTTTCTTCGGTTTTGGTTTTTAATTTCATATCTTAAATCTAATGGGCGTAAATAATTGAGTTCGATCGCTAGAACTTCGGTTTTGTTTTGTTTTTAGGGGAGTTATTTACTTTTTGCAATTTTTCCAAACAGAATTGAATTTTTGGTTTTTGACCATTTAGTTCACTCTGTACCGTATTTTTCGTGGGCGTAAATCATCATTCCACATTTCCACTTGTTAACTTGGCTTGGTTTTAGACGAAATCACGATCTTCTTGACTTTCTAAAACTAGATAGGATATCAGGTTATAAAGAATCCTTCTTTTTTGCCTTTGTTTACGGTTTTTAACCATTCAAGTAACTGTTTTTAGAGTATTATTGCTTTGTTATTAGTGGAATTCACTATTGTCTGCAACTATCTAATGCTAAATCAGGTATAATTGTATAATAATCCCTATTTTTAAATAATAAAAGTATATTAATATAACAATTCAGGAGGTGGTATGCGCTAACCGTTAAGAATATACTATGGATGATTTGCGTTCTGTTTGACCTGTTTTTGTTTTAGTTTGACCCATTTGACCGACTTGAATTTAAGCAAAACTCAAATCACCCCATCACAGGTAAATGAATGAATGAGTTGAAACTGTCACTGGTGTTTCACATGACCAAATATCATGAAATTAACAGCTTTCTTATTTTACCATGGTTTAAAAAAACGGGTGAGGCGTACGCCTCGAGGTGCGCCTCAAGGCGATTCTGTAAGAAAACGAATCTGAGGCGGCGCCTCAGGGTGTTATTTTGTACGTGCGCCTCATATAGCTGAGGCGGTAACAAAAGTTGCGCCTCAGGGGTTTTTGATGTTTATTTTTGATGTATTGGACTTTTTGTGTCAATTTCAAGCATTCTGTGTGTTTTTAGTGTGTGTTTTTTTTATGTTTTTGATGAATATGCGGATGAAATTAGTTAGTATTTCATTTTTTATAAGATATTTAATATTCATATTTATTTTTTGATTCCGCCTCGGGCTTACGCCTTGGTTCGCCTTGAGGCGAAGGGAAAACGCCTCGAGGCACGATTCCATACTTTTAAACCTTGTATTTTACAATCAATTTATTTGAAACATCATACTAAATTATATCTGTAAGCAAAGAAAACTATTATTGAAAGCTTACTTCTACTAAAAATCAAAATTTTCCATGCCGAAAACTTTAAAATAGATGATATTTGTCCAGATTTGCACCAAATTTGTTCACCATTTTCCCCATTATTATTTTTTTCTTGCAGTGTCCAAATGGCCATACTTTATGCTCAGATTGCAAGCTTCGAGTGCACAATTGCTGTCCAACATGCCGTCTTGAAATGGGAAACATAAGATGTTTGGCGTTAGAAAAAGTAGCCGAATCTTTAGAACTTCCATGTAGACATCAAGATCTCGGATGCCATGATATCTTTCCTTATTACAGCAAGCTTAAACACGAGCAAAATTGTCGATTTCGCCCATACAACTGCCCTTATGCCGGATCCGAGTGTTCAATCACAGGGGATATCCCGTTTCTTATGACCCATTTGAAAGATGATCATAACGTTGATATGCATGATGGTTGCACTTTTAACCATCGTTATGTGAAATCTAATCCGCATGAAGTTGAAAATGCCACATGGATGCTAACGGTAAGTTGCTACAAGTATTAATAAATGTCATAGTTTGCTATTTTCTACGACCCATTTCATTACAATCATCTGGTTACTGATCGAATCCTAAACGCTAAACTATGTGCTTACAATTTCTTAGTTACAAAAGGGTATTTTAGGCTTTTAGCAAGATAAAGTTGCGTTCTTTTTATGTGTAGGTATTTAACTGCTACGGAAGACAATTCTGTCTACACTTTGAGGCGTTTCAGCTTGGAATGGCACCATTTTACATATCATTCCTGCGGTTCATGGGTGAGGATACTGAAGCCAAAAAGTTTAGCTATTCATTAGAAGTTGGAGGGTACGGACGTAAATTCACTTGGCAAGGGGTCCCGCGAAGCATTCGCGATAGTCACAGAAAAGTCCGTGATAGTCAAGACGGACTAGTGATTCCAAGAAACTTAGCCCTGTTTTTCTCAGGTGGAGATAGGCAGGAACTCAAGTTGAGGGTCAGCGGGCGTATATGGAAAGAACAGTGAGTCAAAAAGTCAAGCCGAGGAAGACGAGCTGGATTTGTATAGTTGGGTGGGATGGATTGGGCTCGAGGGTCTCGAGAATGATTTACGAGAGAACCCGAATCGGGATTTTATGTTGGGAAGATGGGAAAAATTGTTATTGTTGATTCATTTGGTGTCTTGAAATGTGTTGTATTTTGTGTATTGTGATGGTTGTTTGGAAACATCAAATTTGTGATCTCGTACTTTGGTTTCATGGTATTGTGATATTTTGTTGCCCATCTGGCTTGGTATTCTTTTTTGAACGACAAAGTAACCTACTTCTAAATAAAGGGGAAATACTTTACCGTCACATCATATCCCTTGGAAACCATCTATTATTAATGTGGTTGGTAAGTGCACTACTATTATTAATGTAGAACTGACCGAACCAGATTGAGGCCACAACATATTGATCGACTTATAAACATCCTAGAACTATTGATATTGGTAAGTAAGGGACAAAGGATTTCATAGGTAATTTACAAACATTCCAATGGGATGATAAGAATTGCTTCACTTATGTGAAGGATTGAAATGCAATGATTGACGAAATTAAAAATATACTAATTATCAAGGGAATTGTGCAATTGTGAGTTGTACATAGTGCTTTAAAAGTATTTTGTGCATTACTTGGTGGTAGCTTGGGCTTCGATGGTTATACTATCAAAGGCATCATTATGTTGCTACGTGTTTTCATTTGCTGATGGTAAGTGTCATCATATTGCTACGTGTCTTCATTTGGTCATGGTCTTTTGTGCATCAAGGTATTTCTCCCATAGCATGCATATATGCACACACAACAAACACAGGGAGAGAAAGTGAGAGAGAAGGAGCGCCAAGCACCGCCGCTCCTCCGACGCCAACAACGGTCAACCACAGTGGTTCTCCGGCGACATGTGACCACGACTTACAACCAAAAACATACATCTTCCTCTTCCATTTGTTTACCTTCACTCCTTCAATTGTAGAGAAAGAGAAAGGGAAACCGTTAAAGAGAGAAGTATGATCCGGTGGTAGAGGCCGATGACAACGATGATTTCGACAGCAGCCATGACGGTAGATGACAAAGTGGCAACACGACAATGTTGTGGAGGGGATGAAGGTTACGGTGGCGGTGACCGTGGTGCTAGCCGGGGACGTGGTGTAAAGCGTCGCAGACGGTGGCTTTGGATAATTAAAATTTGCTTCTTAGACTATTTGGTGTGCCCCCCAACTCCCCCAAGTGCCACATCAGCGCCACATCATTTCCCCCATTTTCTCCCCCAAAGTTTGGAAATGCCTTCCCCCAATTCCCTCATACCCCCTTCCTTTTTTTATTATTTTTACTTAATCTATATTTATATTTATATTTAAATACAAAAAAAAAAAAAGTGAACGGTCATTAATACCCACACACACATTCCACACACAAACCCTCTCTCTCTCTCTCTCTCTCTCTCTCTCTCTCTAAACCAAACTTCATCTTCTTCATCATCATCATCCCTTCAACCACCACCAACCGCCACCAACCGCCACCGTCTGTCTCTACCCACCAATCCCACCGCCGTCCGCCTCCACCTGGAACCAACCCCACCACCGTCGCCACTCTGTTTGTTCTTCTTCCTGCTGCATTTCCGTCGCCGGCATCGGAGCCACCACCATCCATCACATCCATATATATATATATATATATATATATATATATATATATATATATATATATAAAGCTTCAATTAAAAAAAAACAAAAATCCCCCAACGTTCAATTCTTCTCCACCAATCACAAAGCTCGGTGAGAACGGTGCAAATCCACCGAATTCACCGAAAAATTTTCGGGGGGGGCGGTGTTCCCCGAGTCACCGAGTGCCACGTTTGATCCCCGAGTCCTTTCCCCGAGCCCACACCAAACAGTCTTAGATCTTACCTTTGGTTTTGTGTAATTAAATATATTGTGAATACGATTTGAAACAGGCTGGTGTTGCTTTGTATGTTTTCAACAGTACTGTGTTCTTTATATTTCACTTATGTGTTGTCTTATATAGAACCCTGTTTTGTTGTTGTGCTAAAAGAAAACACATTTTATAGAGGTAACAGACACATATGTAGTCACATACTTTACTTTCAAGTACTATAATCATGTAACAATGTTTGGTTTTTAATGCATGTGCTTTTTGTTATTCTCCGAAGACACCGACATATCAGCCCTTAGATGAAAGGGAGTTGCACCATCTGACAAAGTAAATTCATTATGTACTGCTTGACCAGGAGGTACACCTAAAAATCTCAAACTGCCATGCATCTCATTGTGTTAGTGCACTTAACTTGGTGTCAGCATATAGCAAATCGAACTTTCCGTCAAGGTTATACTCGATATCCGTTTTGGTTTGTATGGTTGTTATGTTGAGTTGGATACTTTGTGGGTCTAACGAATCTCGATTTGTGACACAGATGGCTATGATGAGTCTTAGTTTGTTACCGAAATTCGGTGAAGATGGTTTGGCGAGGTTGATGGATAAGCTCGAACTTTTGTAAGAAAAGGGCTGAAAAGTGGCTGGGACTTTTATAACAAGAAGATGCAAGTTTTGTAAAAAAAAAGACAATACATCTTGCTAACCAAGAAGATGCGTAAACGTCACATGACCACTTTGACGATGATAACAAGAAGATGCAAGTTTTGTAAAAAACGCTATACTATATTTCGTAAACCGATGGCGTAAACGTCACATGACCACTTTGACGAGCATATTTTTATTTACGTTTCGGCATAATTTTTTTTCCGAAATCTTTGTTGTAATATACAAATAATCGAAACACGAATGTACACTTTTTTAAACCGAGAACAATTAATATTTTTGCGCAGCAACGCACACATATATAAAACATAATTATCAGGTTGCCCCCGCCGCAACGCGCGGGGGTCTGACATCTAGTTAATTCTAAATGCAATTCCGTCTATGCGAAATAGGAAGTCAGTAGGAAAGGTATCAAACGAACTCTGATTGAGCTCATTCAAGCGGCATTAGAACCGTCTCATCGAACCCTACAATGTTAGTTTTTAGGTCTTCGTTTTTTGGGTTTTTAGCTTGTAGTTTTTATAATATACGTTATATTATTGTGTCTTTTTTCTTATTTTCATCATTGTGTATTTTTTCAATTCATTGTGTTTTTTTCTTCAGCATTGTGCTATATTTTTTGGCAGTGTGTTATATTTTATGACTCATTGTGTCATATTTCATTATCTATTGTGTTTTTGTATCCTTCTCACCCTTTCTCATTTTTATTACACTGTGTAGAATAACTTGACCCTGCCAACCAAACATAATTTTTAATAAAATAAATTCTAATTCCAATTTCAATTCTTGCAGCTAAGACTGTAGGTAGTGGGCTCACGCCCCTCATCAAATGAAGGGTTATCATTGGCTGCAAGAAAAATCCACAAACCCATCCACCTCCCATTCATGCCCGTTACCACTATCACGCCCAAGCCCTTGGCGCCCACGACACGGTGTTTAGTGCCCACATTAGGTTACGTGTCACCAGCGCCAAACGAGCACACTTAACCTAATTGAAATTTGTTCGGCATTTGACACGCATATATTCAAACTAGTGTTTTAGTTACCTGCGCTTCGCAGCGGGAGCTTCCGTTTTGTTGCCGGTTTGGTGGACAGTAGAGATAACATTAGGGTGGTTGTTATTCTTGCGTGGGCTTCACAAAAATACTCGCGCTCCATTAGGTTCCAGAGCACCCTTAAGATTACAACACTTGGGTTGCCTTTTTTTGCCGTTATTTGGAGCACACAAATATGTGGCTAAAAATAGCAGTCAAATATATGTCTTTGCTAGTTATTTTCACAATAGTGTCATATCGCTATCTAGCTTTTTCCATCCATTATGTGGGCCAATAATCTTCAATTACGTTACCAATAACCTTCAATTACGTGAACCAATAATCTTCAATTACGTGAGCCAATAATTGTATCGCTTTGGTCGATGTTGCTTGGCTGCAGGGACGCTCGTGAAATAACATTATTAGCGATAATATTATTGTAAAGTAAATGTCTTCGCTAGTTATTTACACCAATTGGCAATAGTGTCGTACCGTTATCTAGCAATTTTCATCAATTACGTGGACTAATAATCTTCAACTAAGGTCTACACAATTATTTTAACACGTAAAAAATAAACATTTGCGCTTAATTTACATTTAATGATTTATTTAGAAGTAGGGAATATATATTAAAGTAGACGACAAATGTGTCGTTTGGCTAGCAGACAAATTAACCTTTTTACGTAGATGTTCGGTGGGGGTATTTTGGGCAAAATGTGTTTCTTTTTGGGCGGCCACAAGCAACCATTCACAAAATTTTGCCGCCAAAATCAGCGAATCCAATATTATTACTGTAGAACTGTCGCATACTTAGGGGGTGTTTGGGATTGATTATTCAAAACAGATTATGTGTTTTGGAAAAGCAGGGGTGGAGCTGCTTATAGATTATTGCGTTTTGGTAGCCTAAAAAACTGATTATCTGCGTTTTCAAAACACAATCCCAAACTCTAAAAACTGATTATCTGCGTTTTCAAAACGCAATAATCTGAAAATCAGATTCAAAACGCAATAATCTGAAAATCAGATTCAAAATAATCTGAAAATCAGATTCAAACTCTAAAAACTGATCCTTAAGACTATTTACAAAAATACATACAAGACTCTAAATTACAATTATATAATACACTAGCCGATTACCCCGGGAAGGTCCCGGGGTTGAAAAATTTAATATGATTTAATAAAAAATGATAAAAAAAAAAAGAAAACTCAAATCACGAAAAGAGTAAATAACTTAAACATAATCAATCTTAGTTAAAAAACATTTATTTAAAAAGTTAAAAAAATAAAAAGCATAAACCATATTAAACATAATAAAGTATTAAAAGGATAACCTTCAACATATAATCATCTTCACGTAAATTAAAATATGTTACAATTTGATTAATGAATAACCTGAACACTTTGTGTTTTTTTCTGTATGAATATAACCCCACAAAAAATAGTCGTTTTTTTTTTCGTTTTTATATACCACTATGGTACTCGTTGGAAAGATAATAAAACGCTCGTTAATTTGGTGTAATTTTTTTATTTAAAAAATCTCGAATATAAAAGATATTTATGTTTAAAAATTATGGGAGGAAGATAAGAGAGAAAAATTTAAATTTGTTTTTAAATTCTTTTTTCCTAAAATAACTCAATTTAATTTTAGTAATTGAGAATTAAGAGATAGAGAGATAAATTTAGAAAAATACTCAAAAACACCAAAAACACTCAATTATTAAGTCACGTGGCACTCTCAATGGGCATATATGCTTTCTTTTATATATATATATAGATACAACATTGACCCGTAACTTTAACATAACTTGAACGCACAATTGTAGGGCCAACGGAACCTAGCTTGAAATGTATTAGAACCAATTTTGAGCTTGCAGTGTTGATATCATGTTCACAAAAGTAGAACTGGCAATATAGAGTTTGTAATTTTTTTAATTTCTCAAAGTTTTGTATGATTGAATTGAACTGATAACATACTGTGACAATAATTTTGGCAAGACAAGTTTAATTCATTCGTTTTTACCTATATAGGTACACTTAATTCATGTATTTTTGTTTTCTTATCGCGTATCATCAGAAATGTACAAAAATATATGAGTGTCTAATTTATTTTGTAAGTTGACAAACTTGGTACATTTCAAGGCATCTTTAATGATAGGCGAAAATAAAGTAGATAACATGAAACAATTTAACGTATCCAACCGTATAACTATACCTGAAAAATGTTCATTTTGTAATTTCCTTGATTTACGTTTGTTCACTCTTCAACTTAATATTATTTATACCATGGCAAAAATCCATAATCCAGATAAAATTATATACTAATAATTAGCCTTTTGATTTAAACAGTGTTTTGTGGCATGTATGTAATTTTTTCGTTATTTCTGTCCCTTTATCTATCCATCATCCTTATCATCCATTCATCAACCCTAATCTTCTGCCACGTTTACTTTAGCGATTATCATACACCCACACACCTTTACTCAGAGAGGTATTCTTCACAGATTATGAACAGAGGAGAGAAGTAGAAGTTACAGGAAGATGGAGCACAACTGTAACACCACCTCTCGGCCACCATCTCCACCGATGATCCTCTACGCATATTAGGGTTTCTAGGTTTGATTTCTCTTGGTTTTGCTGTACTTTGCGGCAGATAGACAACTCATTTGAACGGTAGCTTTGTATCCACCGGTTGTTTTTCAGGTTTGAATAAGGTTGGTTGCTCCTTATACATATTTGTTATCTTTGTTACTTTATTTATTTATTAAATTATTTTTTTTGCTCTGTTTGTAAATACAGCAAAGGGGTTTTTTGATTTTGAGTTTAATTGAGAAATTGATTTGTAGGGTGACCCTATCTTAATATGTATGTAAATCGACTTGATAGGTTTTTCTTTTTGAAATATTAAGAAATCAGATCTTTATTTTATAAAAAGGAAAACAATTGGACGGCATGAAACTTTTTTCTTTTCTATGATGGCAACCATACAATTGATTGAATTCATGGATCATGGCATTTGTGTTCTGGCTTTTTTGACTTGAATATCTTGTGAGCTTTATTTAAAATAAAAAGCTTAGTCAAATGCTGTTAACATATTCTTGATCTTACAAACAGGAAGTTTGTTGGTTGGTAAAACGTCGCAGGAAGTGGAAGTACTGAAAAGGAAGGTAGAGCAACTATCCAAAGC
Organism: Ambrosia artemisiifolia; assembly: GCA_032199755.1. NCBI lineage: Eukaryota > Viridiplantae > Streptophyta > Magnoliopsida > Asterales > Asteraceae > Ambrosia > Ambrosia artemisiifolia. Next base: position 37,972,820 of record CM063528.1, on the reverse strand, counting down.
GGGGTCAAGGCAGAGCTCTTGTCCAGCGCCGATTTGCAGGAAGTAGAACCTGCACTTGTGATTGGTGAAGAAGGCGGGGCTGCATTTTTAGCAGATGATTACCAACTTGATGCTCGGCGTTCTGTTGCATATATTGAAAAGGTACTAAACATTGCTCCACAGATGCATATTGCAATTTAATTACTAAAATTAATGGTTGAGAATATCATGTAGGAGAACAGGAAGTATGCAACTGAAGGAAGATATAGGGAGTATTATAATCAACCATTGACTGGTGTGTTAAGGTACAGCGGTACATATTTGCTGAAGTTAAGTTACAGAAGTTATATTCTTTTAAAGTGGCTAATCTTTCTTAGGTCTGGTAATGGTAAGGTTGAAGCTGTCCAGACGTCAAAAAATTTATTGTATAGCAAGAAGGCAAAAGGTTGATCATAAACATTGTACATATGGGGTAAGTGTATATTTGGAAAAATGAAAAGAATAGTTACATAATAAAGGTGAACACCAAAGGGCTTGCCTAGGCTACATGGACAGTAAAGTGTTAGATCCCAAGTGGTGGAGGGTTTTAGTCTCATGGAGGATATTGGTGTACATTTAGGAGTATGTTTAGTGGATGTGTGAGTAAATTGTTAGTAAAGCTGAATAATGTTAAACGACACGTTTATTAGTTCAATCAAAGAGAGAGATATGCGACACAAAAAGAGAGAGGCTTCAAATTAATTCAGTCAACCACAGAGAGAGATAGATGCGAGAGAAAAAGACATCCAGGGTAGCACGGCGGCTCTCCGGCGTCGACAAGTCCACAACAATGAAGAGGCCCAGATGTACTACACAACATCTGCATCGTTGTATCACTCCTTCGTACAGCCGTTTCCACGCATCGTCGCAGCCGTCAGCGGCAACTCCGTTTGTCAGTACGTCATCATTAGGAGCTGCGCCCTCTCGATGCCATCGTCCGAAGGTATGCGTCTTAGTTTTCTGGTTTGCTTTCTTCTTTTTGATTTTGTTAGCTTCACAATCACGTATCGGTATTGCTCATTAGTTGTGCTTATATGTAGCAGAGAGAAACGGAGGCGTTGAAGCGATGACCAGTGCACAACCCTTGCGTCGTCAAAGTCGTTCACGAAGGCCAAAGCAGGCGACAAATTTGTAAGTCAAGTTTCATTATGCTTATATGGAACCCAAGTTGAATTATTGAATCCCTTTTTTATTAATTATATAATGGATCACAACTTTTAATTAAGTAATAATTACATTATATAAACAGAGCAATTTTGTGATCTATTGCTTGACTAAATATTGGAAGTGATCTTTTGAGCTTGATGATTTTAACCAGGTCAAATGGCTTAACCTTCTACTTGGATCTTACTATGTTTGCAAATGATAAAAAAACGACTCATATCATCCAATGGTGCGTGTAATTATGTTGAACGCTTTGTTTTGATCGACAGTACATGGCTGTGTAAGTTGGAGATCAAATCGATCGAGTAAGCTCTTATTTTTTTAGGTTTATTTTTGCAATTTGATATAATAATAAAATAAACTTAATGCCTTTAACTTTATGTTGTGTGTTTTTTAGTTAGTATTTGTCTATATATTGACTGAACATCAAAATGCTCTAGCCTTTTCTTCAAGTTCTTCCCATATGCATTAGACTCTTGAAACAAGATTTGATTTTTTGGATGTTAATATATGAGGATTCTGTTTCTTTATGTGCAGGGTGTCTGGAAACAAAGTTAAAAAATAACACTATTTATTATGACAGGTTATTTGCTTAAGAATTTTGGTTCATTAATTTTAAATTCGTCTTTTAGTAATAAGTTGATAACTTTACTAAAACAATGAGTCCGTCTTTCTTATTTAGTATGTTTGAAGGTTTAAGTTGTTAAGTTCACTTACCTAAAATTATCATCATTAAGCATCAGAATAGCAAGCCACCTGTTTCACAGTAGATTAGGTTATGTAAGTGTCTAATAGAAAATGATATGCAGCTAAAAGAAAAGGATAACGAAACCCTTCCCTTTCTCCTCTCCCCCATTAATGAACGCAACTTAATCTATTTACCACTTCTGAATACGCATAATACCCAACTTGACAATATTATGTCATTATCATCTATTTAATGGAATTATAAGAAGATTTTGACCTGAAAATTAGTCGCTGACGTTTCTATGTTTGACATTTATGCCTGTTGACAGATGAAGAGAATTTGGACTGTTCTTTACTGTATGCCTAAGTGACAGGTCAAACGAGACTTGCAGATGGTTTCAACGCCGTTCTACAAGGGATCTTGAAAGCTTATTTTTTGGGTATGCACAATTATGCTATAAATATGTCAGTTTAGGTTGTATTCTATCTTTAACGGGTTAACAGGTAAATTTCAAAAGTTAGTTAGAAAATTATATGGGCTAAACTTCAGCCGAAGGCTATCTTTTTCAATGCATATCTTTGGAGAAGAAGGCATAAAAAATGAACTCTTTGCCGCTTACATGACCCTTATTATTAAAGGCTACATGCTCCATTTTTGTTTGTTCAACTCTTTACTGTTTAGTAGATTGGCTGTGGTATATATACAAAAAAAAAAAAAAATTGTTGTAAACGTTCACTTGGCTCAAGTAGGTTGATCCTTCAATGATATTTAATAGGTGGCTGTAATAAAAAAATTATTGTTCTTTGCATTGAAGATGCCTTAAGAAGTTAGAACTTTCGTAACAAAGTTGAGTGGTCACTTATCCTCTTGCTGGTTCTTGGCCTTGACAAAGTAACCCCAGCTACATAATGTTTTATTATTATTTGTTATAAATGATATTCATATGATTGTCATAAGGATTTATTCTTTTTCAGTAGCATTTTTATTGTGTATTGGTGTTCCTGCAGCTGACATATCTTTTGAAAATGATGAGGTATTTGTTGTGAAGACCAGCCATGAAGCGCCTGTCTTCTTTCGATCCGATGGAGATGTTCATTTCATGGGAGAAAAGAAATGAACTACCATTTCTCCCCTGAAATAAAAATTAATGCAATTTTAGTGAGGTTTCAACCTTTTAAGTTTTTCAATTAATCATGTTGTGTGGATGTATATATATGTGTGTGTATGAACATAAGTGATTAAATGAAATGGAATGTTAGGTTACATGTTGTATAACAAGAGGTTTGGTTTTGAGGTAACCTTTCTTTTCGTATGATAAGTATATGATTTTATATTTTTCAGGGCTAGCAACATTGTTGACACTTGACATTAATGGGTTGGTTGTAGACATCAAGAAACGATCAAATATCTCATGGACAAGGCAAGTTATTCTTTTTGTAATGGTTTGATTCGGGTTATGTTTTATCAGTCACCAGTCAAACTGGTCCATAAATATAGTTACGCCTAAAGTTAAATGTGCCAGGCCAGAAGTTGTCTACATGTCTTTTGATGCACAAAACCATCAGTCATTTTAATCATGAAATATATTGTTATTAAAATAATAACTTTATATTAGTATTTTGTTATAGAATTACATAGAAGGGATCAGACAAGCTTACACCAAGGATTTTGGAAATAAGGATGTGACTAAGAGACAAGTGGCAGCGGCTACATATCTTATTGATAAACTTGCACTCAGGGTTGGAAATGAGAAGGTCCGTTTTCTTTGTTATTTCTTCTATTAATTACCTCTCAAATGACAAATAAATTAATCAAAAGAAGAATATTATGTATTTATGGTTTCAGGATGATGATGAAGCTGATACAGTTGGTTGTTGCACATTGAAAGTAGAAAACGTGGAACCAAAGCCTCCAAACATCCTGAAGGCACGATTCTTTTCATTTTATAAGCTACATTACCACTGATAGGAAAAACATAACCTGATATTTTTTTCTAAAAATTAATAAGGTTATATGTTCTGATGCCAGTTTGACTTCCTTGGTAAAGATTCCATACGATACTATAACGAGGTTGAAGTAGAGGTTCCGGTATTTAAAGCAATTCAACAGTTTCGATCCGGTCAGGTGGCTTTCTTCATTGGATTATTTCAAACTCTTCACTCTTTTTGCTGAATTACAAGTAAAACACTTCAGGAAAGAAGGGTAACGATGATCTTTTTCACAAGCTGGATACAAGTACATTAAACGCTCATTTAAAAGAACTCATGCCTGGCCTTACAGCAAAAGTTTTTTGTACATATAATGCGTCCATCACATTGGATGATATGGTAACTATGCATACTAACTTCAGTAATAATAAGAACAATATTTTGTAATATGGAGTTCCGGTCTCATTGACTGAGCCAACCTGCACATATGTTTCTAGCTATTGCGCCACGCGCACTGTATTTTTGCTAGGTTTTAACCCTCTAAACAATGGTCTGACGTATGACTACTTTTTTGGCAACCTATGAATCAAATGTCCGATGTATGCTCTACTCACTCATAAACATACTTAGAAGTTGCGCAACGCACAACGCGGCATCCTACTAGTTTGAACAAAACACGTTGCATATAAACTCGATTTCATGTGCTATTATATTGAACCGTGGATATCATATAACTTATCTTTCTACTAAAAGAATGAAGAAACAAAAATAAATAAGCTGTGTGTGGAAAAAGGGTAGTAACAAGCATGATACAATAGTAGATCATATAACAGCTTTAGATCTCCTGTTCTTACCTTCTTTAAGCTTTTGTAATTGCTTTCTCCTTTTTTTACTTCTATGTAGATATGCATCTCTCTGAGGACATATTCGATGATAGGGGTTTGTGGAGGCACAAGATTAAGGTTATGGATTGTTAGGGAGGGTTTGGTTGAATAGTAACATGGTTCTAGGAGCTTAGACTTTTTCTTACGCTGATAGGAGGTCCGTAAGGGTTACTTGTATTTGGGTGTTTATGGGTTAGGTAGTTTTTTTGATGGCATTATTATATATACCTTTGTTTTACTACGTTACACCTTCACTGTTCTCTTAATTCAGTAGCCTTTTATTACTTTTTAGGGTTGTTTCCTTGTCGTTTATGTGTTGTGAAGCCGGGGGACTTTCTGGAAGCAGCCTCTCTATCCGCGAGGATAGGGGTAAGGTTTGCCTACATCTCACCCTCCCCATACCCTACTCTTAGCTGTGCTAATTGTGGGATTTACTGGGTAATGTTGCTGTTTTGTTTTTTTACTTCTATCTTCAAGATTTTGATTTTTGACGAAACCTGAAACAACCAATGAATAAGATTAATGAATCGGATGGGTTAATTTAGGAGTTCCAGTTTCAATTTATAATTAAGTGTATGCAAACGGACCAGTTTTGGTTGTGGGTTGTTTCAAAGGTAAAACAGGCTAGGCAAAATGATTTAGAGGACGGGTCAAGTGGGTCAAAAGTCATGTGAAGTATTCAAATGCATAAAACCTCTTGAAACACTCCTAAAACACCAGGTTAATAATTGTAATTATATATATTTTTAATCATAGATTAACAATAATTAATTAAAAAGGGATGAGAAAGTATTTGAAGGTCAACCTATTTTGATTGGTACTAATAAATTATCAGTGTAAGGTAAACAACTATAAGGGAAATTTGACCCATTTACACGAGAATGAGGTGCTTTGGGTTATGTTTTATCTATTTTATCTATAATGGATAACGGGTAATTGATGTATATTATCTTAAAAAACAAAAAGGTTAAACCGGTTGAATGAGTCAGTTAAAACTTAAAACTCCTAGATGATTTATCCCAAAAGAAATATTTTCATCACACATTAACATCCTACTACTAGCTCTAAAAAAGATACATTGAGGGTCTATTTGGTATGAGTAATGGAATGGATGAGAGAATGGAATGGACGGGGTAATGGAATGGACAAGGTAATGTATTGGATCATTACCATTCCATGTCTGGTTTGGTTGCCATGCGGAAATGAAACAAAACATTACTTTGTGTTGTTAGATAGATAGGAAAAGACGAAGAAATAAAATCGGTGGTTAGTGGTGGTGGGTGGTGGTTAGTGGCAGTGATGGTGGGTGGTGATATGTGGCGGTAGTGGCGGTGGTGGCCACGGTGGAAGGTGGAGGTGGAGGTGGATGGCTGTGATGATGGGTGGGCGATAGGGATGAGCATACAAGGCCGAATATCGATCCCGTCCCGTCCCGATCCTGATACTGTACCGAACCGATACCGAACCGAGGGGTTTCGGGATCGGTATCGGTACCCATATTTATGGATTTTCGGTTTTGGTATTATCGGTATCGGTATGGTATCAGTATTTTAAGGTAAAATACCGATACCATACCGGTACCGTACCGATACCGTACCGTACCGTATGTGTTCGGTATCGGTATTGTTTTTTTGGGCTTTTCGGTATCGGTATTGTCGGGATCGGTATCGGTTCGGTACCGATACCGTCCCGAGCTCATCCCTAGTGGGCGACGATGGTGAGTAGTGGCAGTGGTGGTTGGTGGTGGTGATGGTAGGTGGTGGTGTGTGGCGGTGGCGTGGTGGTGGGTGGCAACGGCAGTGGTGGTGACGGTGGTGGTGGGTGGCGGCAACGGTGGCGATTGGCGGAGGTAGATGGCGGTAATGGTGGGTGGGTTACGATGGTGAGTAGTGGAGGTGGCGGCGGTGGGTAAAAGAAATTGTGGTGAGTGACAGTGACAGGTGGTAGAGGCGGCGGTGAGTGGGGGATGGTGGTGGGCGGCGGTGGGTTGTGTTGGATGGCAGCAGTGGTGGGTGGGTCACCCCTAACTTTCATATCAATATCTGTCATGACAAAACTCACCCCTAAGACTATGTTCCAGAGTTTAAAAATAGAAGGAAAGGAAAGGAAGCGGAAAGAAAGGGGAACAATTTTGTGTTCCAGAGTTTCATTAAAGGAAAGAAGTGGATAGAAGAGGAAGGAAAATTCCTCCAAATAACAATCCTTCCAAATTGGAAGGAAGCGGAAGGAAGGGAAAGTAAGAAAAAATTAAAGTATATCATTTACCAATTTACCCTCTCATTTAACCTATAACAAAATCTTATAAGGGTATAATTGTAAAATATACGTTTCTTTTCTCTTCCTTTCAACTCGGGAACCTATAAAATCTTTAGTTTCTTTTCTTTTCCTTTCAACTCGGGAACACAAAATAAAATTATATATTTTCCTTTCTTTTCTCTCCTAATACCCCTTTCTCTTCTTTTCTTTTATTTAGTAAACTCGGGAACACAGCTTAACTTTCATTCTTTGCACTTTATACTCTGGAAAAAGCAAAGTAACAAAGAAACGCACTTAAAACCACCGTGAATCCCGTTTCCGTCAGTTTCACCACCGTCGTCTTCCGTCGAATATCTATATATAAACTCAATTGCTAAACCGTTAACCGTCACACAACAACTTATTAGATTCGTCGATCCTTCATAATCCTTTAAATTACTTCGTTCAAAAGTTAACGGAGATGGCGATGACAGTTGAAGGTTTCTCACTTATTTATTTTTCATCATCAATCACTTTATTTTTAAAGACAATCGTAGTCCGTACAATTGTCTATTGTAGTATGATCAAGTTATTATTGACAAGCTATGTGGTTAACTGTTATAGCTGATCTAGGGCTAGCTTTTAACATCAGAACGCTACTAGATTGAAGTTTAGATTGGACACGTATTGGTTATGGCATTAATGTTAATTGAAAGATGTAGGTGTGTAATTTGTTGTAAAGTCCATATCTAATGTTCATTTGGTGGTTACTGTTGTTTGTAGACTTGTTTGTCGTTATTTTTGACTTGGAATTTGATGCAAGATGTATGTGCTATGATGATGTTGTTATTATTATTTAGAAGTTATGCGGTTAAATGTTGTAGCTGATCTAGGTCTAATTTTCAACATCATTACGTTATTTACGCTACGGGATTGCAGTTTGAATTGGACACGTATTAGTTAATTAAAATATGTAGGTCTATAATTTGTTAAAAAATCTATCTCTAACATTCATTAGGTAGAACTTTATAAGTCAATCGTAATCTATAGTCCTGCTTGTCATTAATTTTAACATATAATTTGTTGGCAGGATGTATGTAGTTGTAGTATGATTGATGTTGTTATTGAAAAGTTATGCAGTTAATTGTTGCAGCTGATCTAGGGCTAGTTTTCAACATCATAACGCTACCTGACTCCAGTTCGAATTAGACATCATATTGGCTATAGCAATAAAGTTAGTTAAAAGATGTAGGTGTATAATTTGGTGTAAAGCCCATATCTAATGTCATTAGGTAGTCTGATCTCATATTTCAAGTTGTATCTATGGAACAAAGGCATGCTTGTTAGCTATGAGTTAGCTGCAATACTAAAGGTTTGGCACTTTTGATTTTCACTGTAGTTACTTTTTAAGTCAATGGTAGTCTGTAGGACCCTGCTTGTCGTTAGTTTTGACCTAGAATTTAATGCCAGAATGTATGTGCTATGGTGATGTTATTGATTACCTACGCGGTTAATTGTTGCAGCTGATCTAGGGCTTAATTTCAACATCATAACACCACCAGATTGCATTTTGAATAGGACACTAAGTTGGTTATAGCAGTAAGGTTAATTGAAAGATGAAGGTGTATAATTTGTTGTAAAGTCCATAATTAATGTTCATTAAGTAGCTTGACCTGAGATTTTAAGTTGTATCTATGGAGAGAAGGTATGCGAGTTAAATATGAGCTAGCTGTAATGTTGTTTTGTCTAATGAAGTCGATATTACACTATGTGTTAGCAGTGAGCTCATGTGATCAACTTCTATGAGGCTTCTTAGGTTTATCTGTGTAAAAAGTGTAGAGGACTAGAGTTTGTCATGATGAGCTTGGCATCTTATTAAATTAATCTTAGATCTGTTTGTTATTTTGACCTAGAATTCAATGCCACAATGTATTATGATATTCTTATTGAGAATTTGAGAAGTTATGTGGTTAACTGTCGCAGCTGATTTAGGCCTAATTTGCAACATCATAATGATATCAGTTCAAGCTTACTTATTAGGCATCATATTGGTTATAATTTGTTGTAAATACATATCCACTATTCATTACTCATTAGTTGGTTTGACCTCAAATTTCTAGTTGTATCTATACAACCTAGGCAGTCGAAGTTACTAGGTGAACTCAAGATGCACAGGGCTAGCCTTGGGTTTAGGCGCAACTGCGCAAGGCTCTTACAAAGTGAGGGATTTTTGAAGCATGCTGCAAAATAAAAAGACCGTTTTTGGGGGATTTTAAACACGTTTAGGGCTATTTTAGGCTGGTTCCAGGCCATTTTTTTTTGTTTTAGACCAGTTTTAGCTGTTTAGATTGGAATTTGGCCGAGATTTAGCCGGAACATGGCCGGAGCGCCTTGATAGCCACAAGGCGGTAAGTTTGTGCTGGCTGCCTAGGCGAGCGCCTTGTGCGTCTTTGACTACTATGTATAGAACAGTGGCATGCCAGTTAACTATGCATTAGTTTTAGTTGTATTATTGTTGTGTCTAATGAATTGGGTGTTACACTATGTGTGAGCAAGGAGCTCATGAGTTTACCTTCTGTGAGGTTTCGTAGGGTCAACTGTGTAAAAAGTGTAGGGGATTAGAGAGTGTTACAATAAACTTGGCATCATGTTAAAGATTTCGTTCTGGAAGTGAGTTATTACTTAGTGATTGTTTGGAAGATATCCCGTGTTCTACTTTCATTTTTGATCTTGATATATGTTTTTCATAGTATATTAAGATGAAGATGAATGATCAAATGAAAAGGCGAAGACTACGAACACGTTGAAGATAAGGATATAAAATGGTGACTGTAGTGTCCAACACTTGTAGCCCAGTTGGTTGAGGGCCTAAAGTTTCTTATGGGAGGCTTGGGTTCAATTCCCACTAGCTACATTTGGAGGACATTGGTGGAGGGGAAATGAGGGATGACCCGGCCATTGGCTTGGGTTCGAGTCCTGATCCTGACCGGTTTTACCGACTATTTCACTGTCGTGCCTTCGGGCGGGTGAGTGGTCGGGTTTTCCCGGGAATTGGTGGCAATTGGTGGCCCGGGTACTCTCGAGTACCTGATTCGCCAAAAGGGTGCCCGAGAGTGCTCGGAAATTGATTCGTTGGCCGTTCAAAAAAAAATGGTGACTGTAGTAAGATTGTTTTTATGACTCTTGTTCTGCTATTTAGTAGTAGGACTTTATTAGGAAACTCTAAATAATTGCCTTAAATCTCTCCTGCTATTATTCTCATTCATTGTATAGATTTTTTATTTTTGTCATAGGAGGATTTCACTCCTAATTAGTTGTTCATTTCTGTTTATTTATACCTCATGTATTTCTCAATGTAATTCATCAAAAGTTGTTACTATCTCATGGTATCAGCCTTGATCCTGTCTCCTTGACTATCTTCTGCCCTAATTCTTTTTCTGTCCTCTGTCAGCCTCCATCATGTCTTCTTCAACAGATCTCTCAACCATTCCTCTCCATTCTCTCAGCCACTTAATCAACATAAAACTTAACTCCACAAATTATCTCCCGTGGGAGAAACAGATTACCCCTGTTCTGGCCTACCTCGATCTCCTCGGTCACATTGATGGTACAAAAACCTGCCCATCTGAAACTATCATTTCCAACAATGAAACCTCTGCTAATCCAGCCTTCATCTCCTGGAAATCTTCCGACCAAAAGGTCCTTCTTCTCATAAACTCCACCCTCACCGAGGAAGCTATGTCCGAAACAATTGGACACACCACTGCCTTCTCGGTCTGGACAGCCCTTGCCAATGCCTACAGCCATTGCTCTATTGAGCGAATTCACAATTTAAAAGACTCTCTTCGTACCCTTCAGAAAGGTACCAGCTCTGTGGCAGAATACGGTCGGAAATTCAAAGCCCTTTCAGACCAGCTTGCATCTATCGGCCACCCCATCAGTGACGAGGATAAACGCCACTGGTTTCTTTGTGGTTTAGGTGCCTCTTTTGAAAACTTTTCCACTTCTCAAAGAACAATTAAACCTGCTCCTGTTTTTCGTGAACTGCTTGCAAATGCAGAAAATCAGGAACTGTTTGTTCAAAAGCTTCACGGTCCTTCCACCCAACCCGAGGCTGCCTTCTATTCTAACTCAACCAGAACTACATACAATAACCGATCATCCTCTAACCGTGGCAAGGGCCGCTCATACCAATCAAAAGGGCGAAGTAATACCTTTACCAAACGTCATCCTCATTGTCAATTGTGTCGCAAAGACGGTCACTATGCCACTACTTGTCCTACTCTAATGTCTTATGCTCAAAAAGCCCTCAAACTAGATGCTAATCTAGCCCAAGCATTCAGTGCTCAATGCAGCCTTGCATCTGACATTCCCGACTGGACAGCCGACTCAGGTGCCACAACCCATATGCTTACTAAAAATAATGGCTTAACCGATTGTAAACCTCATACAGGTAACATGAGTGTCACCTTTGGTAATGGTCAAACATTACCAATCACTCATGTTGGGAATACAACTTTAAACAATTGTCTTTCCTTACAAAATGTTATTGTTGTTCCTAATCTCACTAAGAATCTACTCTCAATTAGTAGACTCACAAATGATTCTCCCGTAGATGTTCTATTTTCTAATGATTATTTTCATATTCAGGACCGAAAAACGGGGGAAGTTCTTGCTAGAGGCACCTGTGAAAATGGTTTCTATGTGCTCACCCAAAGTCATAAGTCTTTTGTTGCCGCTCTTTCAGCCTCTCATCTTCGTGCTTCGTACAATAAATGGCACAGTCGCCTAGGACATGTTTCTTTTGATACCATCTCTAGTTTAAATAAACATGGTCATGTCTTTGTTACATCTTTATTACCAAAACCAGGTTTATGTAATTCTTGTGAGTTATCAAAAGCAAAACATTTACCTTTTGTTGAAAATAACAAACGAGCACAACATGTCTTAGACTTAATCCATTGTGATCTTTGGGGACCCGCACCAATTGCATCTACAGATGGCTACTTATATTATGTAATCTTTGTAGATGACTACTCTCGGTTCACATGGTTTTATCCTCTAAAGGCTAAATCCGATTTTTACAACATTCTCACCACTTTTTTAAACTTTGTCCAAAATCAATTCTCTAAAAACATCAAAGTTTTTCAAAGTGATGGTGGAACCGAGTTCACAAACAATCGAGTCCAAACCTGTTTTCAAGAGCATGGCATACATCATCGCTTGTCTTGTCCCTACACACCGGAACAAAACGGACGAGCCGAACGCAAACATCGTCATATCACCGAAACCGGTCTAGCAATGATGTTCAATGCTCATGCTCCACCAAAATTGTGGTTTGATGCTTTCACTTCCGCCACTTACATCATCAATCGTCTTCCAACACAACTTCTTGAAAACAAATCCCCTTTTGAACTTCTCTTTAACCAACCTCCATCATACTCCAATCTTCGCATTTTTGGGTGTCTAGTGTATCCGTATCTTCGTGACTATACCAAAAATAAATTATTACCACGAAGTGCTCCTTGCATCTTTCTTGGTTATAGTCCACGATACAAAGGTTTTCGTTGCCTAGATCCATCAACGGGTCGCATTTACACCACTCGACATGCTAAATTTGATGAAGATGTTTTCCCATTTGACACTCCTTCAACAAACACCGACACATCAAACCTACCCTTCACCAACTTTGAACACTCCTTACCCACCCCAACACCTCAAACACCTCAACAAATCAATAAGTCTTCCACCTCATCCACCACTCCATGTCACCGCTGCCCCATCACCGACCCCATCATCACACCATCTCCACCAATCAGCCCTGTTTCAACTCCTTCCAGCAGCCAACACACTGCTGAAAACAGCCCAAACACTGCTGAAAACAGCCCAAACACTGCTCCTGATCACAGCAGCCCAACCACTAACTCATCCTCTAGCCCTCTCCCAAATCCTATTCCATACTCAGCCGAACCCATTACCTCACCATCCGAAACTCCATACTCAGCCCAATCCACCTCTAACCAGCCCAATAATTCAGCCCAACAATCATCCACTTCTGTCCAATCTCAACCCATTCAAACCAACACTCATCCCATGACTACTCGGTCAAAAAATGGTATTTTCAAAACCATTCATGCTGCCAATTTATCCCATTTCAACAATCATTCTCTTCATCATTCTCTTCTCTGTTCACATGTTCCCAAAGGCATCAAAACAGCCATGAAAGATTCCAAATGAGTTCATGCCATGAATGATGAACTCCAAGCCTTACATTCCAATCACACTTGGCACCTTGTTCCTCGACCCACCTCAACCAATATCATAGGCTCCAAATGGATCTATCGAATTAAGTACAAATCCGATGGCTCCATTGACCGCTACAAAGCTCGCCTTGTCGCTCAAGGATTCAATCAAGTTCCGGGTCTAGATTTTTCTCACACCTTTAGTCCCGTTGTTAAATCTTCCACCATCCGAGTTGTTCTAAGCCTTGCCACCATCAACAAATGGAAACTAAGACAACTTGATGTCAACAATGCTTTTTTAAATGGCAATCTTAAGGAAACCGTCTACATGGAACAACCACCGGGTTTCCAAGATTCAGCTCGTCCGAATCATGTGTGCAAACTAAATCGTGCCATTTATGGTCTAAAACAAGCTCCACGAGCTTGGTTTCAACGATTAAGTTCTTTTCTCATCACACTTGGTTTTACATGTAGTCGAGCCGATCCATCCTTGTTCATCTTCAAAAACAATGGCACTTTAATTTACATCCTTGTATACGTGGACGACATAATCGTCACTGGTAACAATGAAACTTTCATTACCACTTTCACTCGTCGTCTTCACAAGGAGTTCAAAATTAAAGACCTCGGCAACCTCAGTTTTTTCCTCGGTTTGGAGGTCACCCATACCAAAACAGGTTTGTTTCTAAATCAATCCAAGTATGCATATGACATACTTTCCCGAGCCGGCCTCCTTGATTCCAAACCCGTTGCTACTCCTCTCACACCAAAGGATCTTTTTCACTCTACCGGTGAACCTTTTCATGATCCAACCCTCTACCGTTCTCTTGTCGGTGCTCTTCAATACTTAACCATCACTCGCCCGGACCTATCCTATGCCGTAAATCAAGCTAGTCAGTTCCTTCAAAATCCTACCACCACTCATTTTCAGCTTGTCAAACGCATCCTTCGATATGTCAAGGGGACTTTATCACACGGCTTGACCTTTGATAGACCACCTAACACTGTTTTACTAGGTTTTTCTGATGCAGATTGGGCTCGTTGCATCGACACTCGAAGATCAACCTATGGTTACTGCATTTATTTAGGAGGAAACTTAGTGTCTTGGAGCGCAAAGAAGCAACCAACGGTAGCACGCTCAAGTTGTGAGTCGGAATATAGGGCCATGGCTAACACCGCTTCGGAGCTTATTTGGATCACCCATCTTCTACGTGAGCTGCATGCTTTACCGCCGGGACCGCCAACTCTTTTATGTGACAACAAGAGTGCACTATTTCTGACTCAAAATCCTATCTCCCACAAGAGAGCAAAACATATCGATCTTGACTACCACTTTATTCGAGAGTTAGTTGCTGCTGGTCATCTCCACACAAAGTTCATTTCCACGGATCAACAAGTAGCCGATATCTTCACCAAGAGTTTACCGAAACCTCTATTTGAAAAGTTTCGAGCAATGCTTCGTCTACACCCACCTCCGTCTCGCATTGACGGGGGGTATTAGGAAACTCTAAATAATTGCCTTAAATCTCTCCTGCTATTATTCTCATTCATTGTATAGATTTTTTATTTTTGTCATAGGAGGATTTCACTCCTAATTAGTTGTTCATTTCTGTGTATTTATACCTCATGTATTTCTCAATGTAATTCATCAAAAGTTGTTACTATCTCAGACTTCTCGTCCACTAGATATTTCCAGATTGATATGTTATTGCATAATGTTACTTAAGGATGTCCTTTCTTACTTAAATGATTAATCTAAGTATCTCTTTTATAGGCGGTTATTTATATATGAACGGGTCTTGGTGGTTCATGTTTTATCTCTTATGGGTCAAACTGTACAATATACTGAAATAGCAGCTTAAGAAGAACAAGTCAAATGAGTCAAAAGTGAAATCACACTCCATAGTCTTAAATCATTTATTCAAAACCATATTATTATCGAGATACTAACACACCTTTCTTGTCCTAGCTTTTATGATAGTATGATACTCATGAAATAAGGAACCGCTGTATGATTTTGGACAATACAAATTTGGGTCAATATCAAATGAGGAAAGTACAAACTTTGTACCTAGAAGTATTGCATTGTCTTCTTGAACTGAAAATGAATTTTGTTTCATACTCTTATAGTTTAATAAAAAAAATCACTGGTTTGAATTTCTTAAATTCATAAGCAAGGAAAGAGAATCTTAATTTGTTGAACAGCTTTCTTCTGGTGAATTGTTTGTATCGTTTTCTCAATCTAACAAGTCTCCCCAATGTAATTGTTTGCTATTTTAATTAATTGGCATTTGAGAGCACAAAGGAATAACATTTGCTGGATTAATTTAGTCCAATAAACCTTTTACAAAATCAAAAAGTAGAATTAACAGAACCTCAATTAATTTGCTAGCATGCTTATATGGTTAGCTGCTGTAGTATATATTGTATACAATACAACATATAAGTGCTATCTTTAAATTAAACACATACTTGAGCCAGCTTTAGTTCTATCATGCTTTGTGATTCTAACTTTTCTCCCTTTTTCGGTGCATGTCTACTACCCTCTCTTGGATCGTGACTTACCCTTGCAGTGTAAGTCATTTGGATTTAACACTTGATATTTTAACCATTGTTATTATTTTCTTTTCTTTTCTATCAGCTTGACAAAGATTTTTTAATATTATCATTGTTTTCAGGCTTGCTGGACTTGCTCTTATGTTTTCGTCTAGTCTCCTCTTACAAATCCTGGTATGTTTGATGTAATTATACGGTATATTTTACACAAAAACTAAATAAAACATGAAAAGAAGATATTGCAAGAAAATACAAATGTACCCACAATGTTTTATTTTTGTACAGGCTTGTGCAATATACAACAACTGGTGGCCGATGTTATCAGGTACTACAGCATAAAAGGTTTGCATATATTATAGAAGTTGATGCCGAAATAAGTTACTAAATGATCGGTTGATCCCTTTGCAGCACTCATGTACGTTTTGGTCCCTATGCCATGCATGTTCTTTGGTGGTGGATCCACTGAATATTTACTCTCCCGAGATGGTGGTGGGTAAGTATTTGTAATCTCTTTTGGTCTACCTAAAATTCTTATTGGGGTACTATTGTCTTTTTATACCATAACACTCTGCTCTCAATATGCAATTATTTTATGTACCCCTGAGCAAAGTTTAAAAGAATGGAATCAAGCCTCGAGGCGTTTCCCTTCGCCTCACGAGGCGTAAGCCCGAGGCGGGATTAAAAAATAAATATAAAAATTAAATATTGTATAAAAAACAAAATAATTGACAAAGAAAGTCTAAAACACCAAAAACACACATAAAAAATAAAACAATTGACATAGAAAGTCTAAACTGTCAAAATCACATATAAAAAACACACACAACCCCACGAGGCGCACCCGAGGCGCAAGTTTTCTTAGAGCCTGGGCCATTCGAGGCGCACGTACAAAATAACCTCATGAGGCGCTGCCTCAGAGACGTTTTCTCAGCGCCTCGCCTCAAGGCGCGCCTCGTGGTGCACGCCTCACAAGTTTTTTTAAACCATGCCCCTGAGCGACTTCTTGAACCATGTAATTGATATTCCGTTGCAAATTAACTATTTCTTTTTGTTGAGAAACATTAAATTTTGCAAAATCAAGCATTCTGGAAAAATTGTAGTAGGACAAAACTGCATGAAATGGAAATGAGTTGCATTTTTTGCTGATTTTAGCAATCAACATTAAACCAAGTTACATTTTATTATCAGTTTTTTGTAATTACAGTTTTTGGCAACGAGTGACCTGAGGTCATTTTTTTGTTGATCTTTGAACAATTGTTGATGTGGTATCTCATTTGTCATTTTATTGCATAAGTATATGCCACATGGCATTTGATGTGATATAAGATATATACTAACAAAGTTTTAAATATTAGTTTTAAAAAATGATTACTAGTCTAAACTTGTAATGGGTTTATTCTTTTAGAATTTTCGTGTAAGCACTTCTTTATCTGGCATATGCCATATGGCATCAGGTAGGGCACATAAGCAATTTACATACCTGTAAAATCAGTTAAAATAAGGTCGGTTCATATAGTCATGAGAAAATCTAAGGGTTTTTTTTTTTTTTTTTTGCCAAAGTTGGGAATGATTGTAAAGTTTCGTTTCTATTCGTCCAGTTGCCTGATTGTAGAAATTTATATGCAAACACAACGATCATAAGTTGTATTCTTTGTCCAAAATTGCTTACTCTTGCTCAACGTTTTCAAGCATATAGTTTGCACTTTCAAGAATGATGGGTTTTTCCTTGCGAATAAAGAAGACAAACAACGTTTCTAAAAGCCAAATAGATCTTATTAGAGTTGATAAGTCGATGAATTTACTTACAAATGTGTCATTTAGGGCTAGGCATAATCTCATAACGGGTTAAATAGATAAGATGAAAGAAAGTTTAGCTTGCTCAATTTGCATTTCTGATGCATAAAATCTCCTAGTTCATTTTATTAAAAAATAGATCAATAATATTTTTGTTTTCATATTTGAAACTATTTATTTATAACTAAGTTGGACAAAAAGTGCGTTAAAAAGTTACCAATCATGACAGACCCATTTGACCCATTACCCGACCCATTTTGTATGACAGGTGGATCGACGCTGCCAAATTCCTAACCGGTGCTTCAGCAGTAGGGAGCATAGCGATCCCCATCATCTTAAGGCATGCACATTTAATCAGTACCGGAGCTATGATGATCGAATTCATGTCATTTTTCATATTTGTGGGCACCGTTATGTGCTTTCATCGTGCTAATCTTGAAGATGAATGGTGATTTGTTTGTCACAAGTGTCTGACAGACAAAGACGGTGAAGAAGAAAGTGAGAGCTATCAAGGTGATTTTTTTTTTATAAAACTAGTTCCAACTAATGTAAAGCTAAGAAAAGTTAACTTAATTGTGTTGCACTATGTTTGTGACGCATATATCAGGTTGTATATTAGTATATGTAAACGAGGCACAATTTTTATTATGAAAGATGGTAATTTGGTTGTGGGTTTGATTTGGTTTAGGCGTTTAGCTGATCAGTATTGGAAATTATATATCGGATCGAAAATTTTGAATGTTAATAGGTTTCTTGAACTAGTTAAATTTTGACAAATCCGAGGTACAACTTCTACTGCATGAGGTACTCGAATTAGTTTTCTTGAGTGACTGTCATTTTTGTGAATTTGTTTGTACAGATTCTATTCATTGTTTGAAATGGTCGAAAGCTAACTTGAAAGCATATGGTTTGTTGTCGAAGTGAAATACACCTTTGCCTTGGTATGGATTTCAGTTTCGTGACTGGGTTTTATATACGATCGAAGGAATATTAGAGTAGGCTAGGGTGTTCTAGGTTCGATTGTTCTTCACCCTGAAATAAAAGGAGGTGGAGCCGTGGAGGTTTGGGATCACCAGATTCGATTGTTCTTTACCTTGAATTAGGCGTTGGGTTTGAGGATTTAGGTGCGTAGTATGCTGCATTTAGAAGTAGGGGTGTAAAGAAGTTTTGAGTAGCTCGTGTGATGCTCAAGATCAGGTCGTTAGACACTTGAACATAGCCGATCTTGACGAGTTCAAGCATGTGCTGAAGCCTAAGAAGAAGCTCTTCTAATAAACAAGCTGGAATTGAGCTTCACGGAGCTTGACTAGGTTTGCGAGTCTATACAAGCATATTATTTATATAATATAATTTGTTACAAATATAAATACAAATGCATACAAAAATAATTAAATAAATACATTGATAGTAACTAGGACGAAGAAGATGGAACCGTAGTTAAACCCTGAAAAACATTGGGTAGGATATGAGGTTGGTGGTTCCTCTCTGTATATGCATCGACAGTTGGTTTAGTGGGAGGGTTGACACAATGTTTGGCTGTTGAAGGGCTCAAATTATTTATTTGGTATCCTGAACAGGCGCGATACCACATTACAATTGAATCACATAATCGCCCATCACAGTTTCCAATGCCCACGATTCTGCAGTGAGTAGTCTCCTGTCGGGTTATCCATATGGCTTTGGCTTCTCGAGCTTTGTTTTGATTTTGATTCAAGTATGGATCGATAACCATCTGCGAGCTTACACATGCAGAAAGGGGGGGGGGGGGGGGGGGGGGGGGGGGGGGTTTGTTTATTCTTTGACTATCTAAATCTTCCAACTTCTAAGATAGTTTCTAAATTACACATTTTACACTGATCTATGTCTGAACGTGAAGAACCCTACAACTACGAAGAATCGGTAGTAGATGAGGTGTACAAATAAGAGGAAGCAGTTCCCCAGTTCCCCATTGAACTCACCCCTAAAACACATATATATTATAAATATTATAAAAAATGATAATTAGCCTGGTCTATATAACCCCAATTCGATTTAAGCCTTTAGTTAAATCTTAAGTAGCTCTCTACATTTGGCAACCAAAAGAAGAAAAATGACATTGAATTTATACACAACAAAAGTATTTGAAAAAACCATAAATAGCTTCACATTGCAGCCAATTGAACTGACTTTTGAAGGGCTGCTAGAAGACTTTTCATGATTCTAGGTTCTCCTGGAGGTGACCGGTCTTTCATTGGCCCCTCGCGTATAGCCCTGAAGATCGGTGGTGAACCGTCGGCTGCTGGAAAAACCAAACAGTCGATGTACACTGGAACCTCCGTCACTCCGTCTCCGATTGTAATGAACCCAAGCCTTATTCCTCCTTTAATTTTGTCAACCTGTTTCATGTATACACATTATTCATGAGTTTACTTCCAATTTTCAAGTCAAACACAGGAGTTTTGTTTATGTTTGATTATTTAGTAAATTAACGAACATGAATACACGTCTCGTTCATTCATTTATGTTCGTATTGTTCATTTATGTTTGTTTACGTATCATTATAATTTATTTGTTACTTATTAGTAATGCTAATTGTCTAATTAGCCCATCAGCCTAGTCAATTTTAGAACCAAGGCCTTGCATAATCATCCCATCAGGCATCATTTGTTTGTGTTCGTTTGTTTACGTTTGCTCGCTTATGATTTATGTTCTTTGTGTTCATTTAGAATATTACCTAACGAACTAGCACAAGCACATTCAATTTCTTAATAAGCGAACCCAAACAAGAAACTATGTTTGTGTCGGTTTGTTTGTTAGGTTAAAGTTAAACAAATGAATATGAACAAGAAATTACGTTGGTTTAACGATTCATGTTCGTTCATTTATTCGGTTAAGTTAACGAACGAAAACAAACAAAAAATTCCGTTGGTTTAACTCTTCGTGGTCGTTCATTTGTTCGGTTAAAGTTAAATAAACAAATACAAACAAGAAATTCCATCTGGTTTGGTTAAAAATTAATCAAACGAACACGGACTACAAATTCAGTACGTTTATTCATTTATTATGTTAAATTAGACGGACAAGCACAAACAATAAATTCAGTTCATTTAGTTGTTCGTGTTCATTCATTTATATCCTATTAGTGTTAAACAAACAAACACAAACAAACCGCATTCATATTCATTCCTTTCAACCACAGCACATAACTAACCTTGAGAGGCATAGGAAGTGGTATTTGTGCACCTTGATTCATACTATTTGCCCACTGAAACAACAACGTTTCAAACCTATCAAGATCAGTATTCATCGGTAGCTTCATCGTCCCCAACGAAACGCCTTCGTCATCCTCTCCCGCTGGAGTAATGCTGTTGGTATCGGGCTTTGCCCGAACAACAGCACATCCTGAAAACTGACCACCTAAAACAAGTCTTGAACCCCATTTTTCATCGCTTTTGGATAACCGAAACCGATGACTAACCCGATCATACGAAAAAGCCGGTTTCGGGCTAACGGGTTCCTTTAACTGCAGGAAGAGCTGCTTGCTACATAATGCAGCCATGTCCAGTGAAATTGGAGATATGAGGAAAGTTGTGTTTTATGGTGGATATGTTTATAGGATATGGTTTTTAGAGAGTTCATTGGTTCCACATGGTTGTAGATAATTTATGCGGTTAGTAACAAAAATAGTCCTCTGACTATTAGTTAATTACTGTTTCAGCCCCTTGTTTTGTACACCAATTGTATAACTCTTTGTTGGTTGGCACTTGGCATTCAGTTGAACCCCTGTGTGTGTATTAATGGTTAAGCACACAATTTTTTTAAAAGTTCTTCAATAAGTAAAGATACATAAAAAAGGTCACCAAACTATTTATTTATATTAAAGTACTCAAACTTATCTAAAGTGTATGTATTTTATTTTCTTTAGTAGTCTATACATCTTGCATACAGAGTTCAAGAACCAATCTACAAGTTAAAAAGGCTTTCAAGCAGAATAAACTCAAATTATTATTAAGAACATAATTAACAAAAACTTACAAAAAAAGCCGAAAAGGGTACCTAAAGAAATAAAATGTTCCTTATGGTATTTAGGCAAACATACACCACATACGCGTTAAATATGAAGATACAAACCTAAAGAAAATACATGAAATGAAACATGTTATGCGACAGAGAGAGATTCGAGTTTGGGAAGAAGACTTCGCCAAGCATCAGCAATAGCTTTGGCTAAACGGGCTTGGCCCTTTGCAAATTCATGAAAAGCCCGACCCATGTCTTGTGTTTTTTGATCTTGAAAACGCACAATTTCTTCATTCATTAACCGTACAATTGTCTCAAATCTTCTGGTTGCTTCCTGACCTTCAGATTTTAGCTGCATCCAGTTACAAAAAAAACAAAAAAAAAAGTCATGGGTAGGCTAAACGGATTGGGCAACCGGTAGATGTGGTAGTTTTGACCCATTTGCTTATGAATGAATTGATCTGGATATGGGGTTATGTTTTATCACTAACGGGTCAAAGAGGTAAAAAAACCTGTATACAAAATTAGCTAGAAATTAAAGGAGCAAAAAAAGGTCCAAAGTGGATTTTAATGCGCAAATGATAAAACCAACTAATTTATTCAAAAATGCATATTATTATTAAATTGATATCAAATTCTACACACTGGTTATTCATAAAAAGCAAACAAAAAGCAAATATGACCCAACCCGACCAAGCCCGTCCTTGATCTGTCCAAGTGAAGGGCAAAACAGATTCACGTTGAATAGTTAGTTTCAGTTCAGGTCACGTGTAAGTTCTTTGATTAAAATAGTTAATGCGTTGAATCTCATTAAAAGTAACCATTTTATTACAATAACAATCTACTATATAAAAAGAAAAAATTACGAGGCTAGAACCATTAAAAATACATTTTGAGTGAATTTCAGCCTGTTTGAACCATATCTATTTATTTGTTTCTGATGCAGTTTTGTATGCAATCAAATGGCTCAAGAACAATGTTATTTTATAGATCAACTAAAAAAACTCCCTAAAACAAAACACAAACCTAATACTTATAGGAGTTCTAAAACATAAAGATAATAACCAACTAACAGATAAACATTAACCTAAATAAAAGATAATTGTAATTTAAACTTAAAGATAGTTATTATTTCGAATAAGAGGATATCCTGCATCAGTTTCCCTTGTCAGCTAATTTTGTATGTTAGGAATAAGCCACAACATAATTGACCCATTCATAAGTAAACATGTAGAGATTGCAACTTTCTAGAGCAAAGATAAATAAACATGCATACCTCCTCATATTCATGCTCTGCATCTAACATCTTCTCTGATCGAATTAGCCTTAGTTTGTTGCTGAAATGAAAATAATAATAAACAGTTAGTTACATTATGAATTTCATATACAGCAGCCTCCAATAACTCACAGGAAGAAGAAAACTGAACTTTACAGAATATGGTACTAACGACGACCTCATAAATCCTTCACAGATTCTATTAAATGACAGGTTTGGTTTAAGATTTAATTAAATAAATGTTGTTGATATTTCCATGGACTAGATTTGAAAACAAGACAAAATTTTAGGCACAGGTCATTTTTTAATGGTAACACTGACAAGATTTTCGACAACCTTAGAAAATAAAAATTGTATCCATATTTTATGAACAGGAAATTTTATGTTATGGGTCAAACAGGTTAAAAAATAGCTTCAAAGAAAAAGGGTCAAACAAATTGAAAGCACAGTGTATTTTAATGCATAAAATCTCCTACATCATTTTATTTAAGAAACTATATTATAATTAAAATAATACAGATTTTGTTATCATATCTGGCACATCAACTAATAGGAAAGTGACCAGGTCACCCGTTTTGACAGATTAACCAACCCTTCCAACCCGCCTGTTTCGCTAAATCTGGAATTCCAGTACCAAAACCCAAGAATGGCCCTCAGTCTGTTTCTGTATCATTATGCAATCAAGATAACAAACAAACAAACGTACCCGGTAAAATTCCACTCGTTATGAAATCAAGATGAACAAATGAAATATAAAATAATGAGAACTGATCAAGGAAATCATACAGATCAATTTCCTTTAGTTTTATCGTTTCAGCTAATTCACACTGCTGCCTGAACGCATTGGCCCTCTCTGCTATCGTACCCTGTTTCACAAATCAGAAGTGAGAAATGATAAGAATCTGTAAAACTAAGTGTGTCAGTCAATATATTGGTCAATGTCGGTGTTTGGAGGTTCAAAGACTACCTTGATAGATTGCACAGCACGCACGTAGTCTTTCAAAGGTTCTTCAAAATTCATCAAAAGATGGTGAGCCTTGACAATATAAAACATAAATAAATCATGAGATACAACATCTGCATGTGGTAACTTTGACACATGAACTTATAAACGCGTTACTCGGGTTATGTTTCCTAAAGAGAAACATAAGACTAAAACAAAAATTAAAAATGATTAATAAAGGTATCAAATGGGTCGAAGGTTACTCAAAATGTATTTTAAATGTATAAACCTCCAAGATTATTTTATATTCAATCATGGAGGAAATACAATTATTGTAAATCTTATCTGCGAATCTGCTGCAAAATTAACAAAAAATTGGACGAAATGTGTTTTAGACCTTCGGGTCCATCCAAATTTTGTCCAATACTTTGGTCTGATTTTCACCAGTTCAACCTTCTGTTTTATTATTTAAACAATGATATAAAAATCTACAATATTAAAAATACACAGAAACTGACTTCTCTTTGCAGCTTAATTGATAGCATCTCTGATTTAGCTCCAAGCTCAGAGAATGCAGTCCCAAGAGCATCTCCTTCACAAGCACCAAGAAGCTTAATTGCCTTACCAAAATCAGCAAGAGATTGCCCCAATTCTGCAACAATAATTAAACAGATTGTCTTAACAAATGATATATTATTTAATCAATAATCTTATTTTCTTTAATAAAACAGCTTTCTGCATTAAGAATAATCACTAAGGGTGACTTTCTACTTTCTACCAACCTGACTTTCTATTATCTTACTCATTTGACCCGTTACAGATGAAACATAAACTAATACCTCTGTGTCTCTTTACTAGACGATACGCATGTTTTTGGGCTTCAGCTACGTGATCTTCCAGCTCAAATATATAACGTTTTAACTTCTCATATTCTGGATTCGATTCTTCCATTGGCTTCTCTTTCCCGAGGACTACATCAGTCACTTTAGATTGAACATCCTGTCACATTCATAACATGATATTAGAATATATAATTTAATTAGGTCAAAAATACCAATTTTCCCAAGAGTTGTAGTTTAAGAAAATCATATAATTCTAGCACACAAACACACACACACACAAAAAAAAAGAAAAAAAAAGAAAAAAAAACAATAATCTTGGTTGAAAAGAAAGACAAATCACATTTATAACTACACCACCCTACTTTGTAGAAGAATATAAACCTTAAACCTTGACTCCTTGAGCCAACATACGTCAAAATACCAATTTTTCCAAAAACTGTAGTTTTCGTGTTAGTAAATAGGGTGACCAAACACAGATATGCTGTCAATAATGATATGAAAAGGCAACATATTTGGTTTTATAGATGAAAACTTTTGTTCACAATTTTTTTTTCTAACCACGTGGTTTTGCCAATTAAACCTTTCTTATGATGTATTTATGCAGCAATAAACTTCTACTTGTTAATGTTAATACTTTACCCTGAAAATCTGCATCAAATCAGTCGGCTTCTTTTTAAAAATACCAGTATCTTGCGACCTAGCTCTTTCCATTGTCTGCAAAATAGGCAAACATTTAGAATGAGTTGAATTATTTAAACTACCAGGGCATACGAATGACATGTTTTGCATATAACAAAACTGAAAAATAATGACTAAATGAGTAAATCCTAGATCAAAGGAAAACAGAATCATGCATGAGTAGAAGAAAAGTTGTAACTTGTAATAAATGATTTCACAGTGCACTAGTGCAGTAAAAATCATTTTAAAGTTGATGCATAGAAAGGTAACCGAATTGTGTCCAATTTATATGTCAGTTAAGCAGCTTTGTTTGCATCACAAAAAGCCTCAATCTTTCATAATCTTCAACCTTGACAACATTAAGCGACTTCTCAAAAAGGAGTCAACATAGCCAAATTACCTTAAATAAAAAAGTATTGAAAGTACCAGGGTTCATATCGAAATATTTGAACATTTGAGGGTTTTGGGGGTGGCGATTCTTGTCAGGTTCAGGTTGGTGGGTTCATATAACCCAACACAAACATGACCCATTTACTTGATCATGCCAAAGATTGAGCCCCAACGCGGACCCATGTAACCAGATGATCTAAAGTCTAAACGGCTTGATGAGTTAAATGTGTTGTAAACGGGCTGGTCAAGTTAATGAGTTGTAATCAGGTTGAATATATGTTTATAGTTTTTAAATCTTGGTTTAAACGGGTTCACAGGTTGAAAACATGCTGGTCAGTCAGCCCAAATCTGACCCATTAATCAAACAAGTTAGCCAGGTCAACCCTAACCCATGTATCCCGTGTAATGTCAGGAATTGCGACACTCGCACTACTTTTTTAGGGTAGAAAAATATGGTTACTTGAAATAAAACTTGAAACAAAGTTAGTTAATGTTATATGCACTTAACCCTTTTTAATTAAGCGGACAAAAGACAACCATTACCTGTTCATCAGCCTGCAAAAAGATTCTCAGGTCCTCACTTTGTTGAAGTTCATGATGTGATGCAATCCTATTGACAAATGTATCCAGTGCTTGACGCCTCATCTCAATGAACTCAGCACTGAATCTAAACTTTTCTGAATTAACGGTGTCATAATTGGTCAAAAAGAGGAGATTCAGATATGTATAAAAAATATATATATATATTGAACTGTTCTCCATGGACTACAATTAAGATTTCTTGCAGCTTGTAAAAGATGGTTCGGTGTATGTATAATGTATCATTGACCAAAGCACTAACAATGAAGTACACAGTAGGGCAATTGAAATTTACATCTCTACTATTGCCTATCGGAAAACTCATACTTCCCGTCATCCCATGAAAATTGCAATATTAGAAAATATTTATGTTAAAACTTAAAAATATCAATTTGCTCATCAGGCATTAGCTCCATTTCAAAGTTAATATCATGATTTGGGTCCACAAGATCCCTGAATTTATCTTTAACGCAAAACCTAAGTTTTTGTGTTAGGGAACATATTAATAAAGCACTATCGCTGTGTGTATAGATGTTCACAATTGTTTAGGTAGATTCACATCTTCATGAAAATCAGAAGGCAAAACTCACAACTCGATATAGTTCATGATTAGCAATATAAGCAAGTTTTGCCATACTTAAGTACAGAAGCAACAAATGGGCTTCTCAGATGGGTTGCGTAACAGGTTTAAAAGTGCAGAATGATTGTCAGGCATCACCATTTTTTGGGAGAATTTTATATAACTAATTAAGACGTTAAATATGATTAAAAATACTATACCAGTATACTCTTAATGCCTTAATCTTATTATGATAAAGCAAATCAACAGACTGTAATCAGTTATATTCACATTGAAGTTTAGACACTTTCAACCAAACCATTTCATTTGAAATTAACCCATCACCTATAATGGGTCAAAATTACCACCTTCTGCTTAAGAATCATGATTTTATAACTAATTACATGTGTGTGGGAATCCTCTAAGAATCTGGTATATACAACCTGTGGACTAGTTTGGCTCTGAGCCCGAAAAGATTTTAATTCCTATAAGGGGCGTCATGTCTGCATAGTGCATAGTGCATAGAGACAGACAAGCATAAACAAGTCCCTACGTAGAAAGTTATATACTGTCATGACTCATGCATACATATATAAGCACCCATACACCATTCGTAATAATACTAATATACTAAGATAGGTTGTGTTGTATGAATCCTAAATTCCCACTAATCACTACACCATGAATTAATGAGAGCTCCAATTCAAGATATACAGTTCCTGTAAAATGTGGAGTTCTGACTGTGAGGAGAAGGTAACATATACCTCTGTATCAATTAAATTTGTTTATAAACTACTGTATAACTTCCCATAATGTGGAGTTCTGACTGTGAGAAGGTAACATATACCTCTGTATCAATTAGATTTTAATTCCTATAAGGGGCGTCATGCTAAAAATAGAAAAATCTCGCTATTTGTCGCTATCAACCATATAGCGACACATGAGCGCTACGCTACGCTATTCGCTATAGCGGGCGCTATGGTCGCTATTAACAACTATGATTGCAATATCAATAAACTATATAATTAAAGAAGCAAAATGACCAACAACCGATGCATGTTTGGCAATATTAAAAAAAAATGCTAATGACAAACAATATCAACACCTTTTTTAATTAAAGCAAGTAATGCTGTATAAAGGTTTCACAGTTGACATCTTACCTACGGTGTTTTTCTCTGGAAGTGGAGGAATGAAGATACCCTTGTACTTCTCAAAAAGACGATCATACAACCAAACAAAATCGGAATAACGTCGAATGACAATCTTTTCTGGGCCCTGGTATTCTGTGAAATTTGTCTGCAAAAGAAACATTTGAATGAAATTACAGTAGCTTAAAGTATCAGGCTTTTGATACATACATGTAGAAAGAAGAATGGAACAATCGTTATGCAAAATGCATAGCATTCTCAGGACAGTTTCCTTCATAGCATAGATATATCGGTTATTCAATAACAAGAGCTATATAGCCATATAGGACATCATCATACTCAGTTGATCCCACCAATAGCAAAAGCTAGGGTAGGGTATTACAAATTCCGGGCAGTCTAAAAGCTAACTGCTCGCTCAAAATTGGCTTACATGTAAACCAGCCGAGCTATGCTATGATTAGGATACAGCCATAGAGGAAAGGTTTGCCCTCATCCCACCCTCCCCAGACCCTGCCAATAGCTCTGCACTCTGCTACGAATGGGATTTTACTAGGTATGTTTGTTTGCTTTTAAACAAGCCGAGCTAAGCCAACTCGGTTTGTAAACGAGCCGAGCTCGAGCCAAGGTAAGCTTGGCTCGTTAGGCTAGTATAGCTGGCTCGTATATAAACTATAACCATAGTATAACACAAAATTTAATACATACAAATTATAAATGCTTTTGTTTTTAAATTCTGCATTATGTGTTGAAAATACATTTTATTTAAATAAACGAGCCGAGCCGAACCAATCCGCTTATTTACATCCCTAATTTACCATCCCATTAATATCAAACAATAAACCTAACTTACTACTTGCAAACTAGGTTATCAAAACCAACAATCACACATATTTATCCCTTTTGCTTTAAAACTTTGTTTTACTAGGATCGGTTTTACTATCCAAAAAGGCGTCACGGTGCAGCTTGTTGCGCGTTTACCTGTCACTTAATTGTAATCAATACATGAACAAACAAATCATAGAAAAAAAATACCTTAGTAATAACTTTATAAGAGATGTAAGCTTGAACACCATTCCCCATTTTAGCAGGATCAGTAACAGACACTGATAAAAAGAGTGTTGATGGAGATCTAGGGCTCTGTAAACCCCCTCCTTCTTCATCACTTTTCACCTGCATGTTTATGTTTATTATATTTAAATTGTAATTAAATTGTAATCAAATTGGAAAAGTGATTAAGGCAAATTGATTAAGAAAGTATCGGTTTGGAATTAATATTACCGTTGTGATCATGGTTGTTGATTGTTGCTGCAATTTGATGTTTTAGGATTGGATTGGTTTGATGAGAGTATGGATGAGTTGCAGGTTGTTAGATGAAATCGATGAATTGATACATAGATTTCTTACTTTCTTTCTTTCTTTTACTGGTGGGTAACCGCGCGTTGCGGCGGAGTCGATAATACGCGGTAGGAAGATGATATGCATTGACATAAGTATTTTGCATGTATTTTAACTGAGTCTCTTTTCGCCTTTCGAGGAGATAGCATGTCCTTCTTCACTCTCAATATTGCTAATGCAAAAAGAAGATTACCAAAGTGTACTTTAAATACATTGCTAAAGGAGTTAGATTATATGATTGTAAATAAACACATAATATTGCCATGAATAATATTTCTTTTGAAGTATTAAAAATATACATTTTGGTAAAAATATGTATATGTTACGAGGAATTTGAGCAAGCTATTCCCTTTTGAACCCATTTGGGTAAAACGGTAAAATACTACTTGTAAATGTAACATCTAAATATAACAATGTCAATAAATCAAATTAAAAAATGTATAACATTCAAAACTCAAAGCATATAGGTAGGTTTCACTATTTTAGCCTTACACTACCATAAGGATAAAAAAAATTATGTTGCTTTCTGTTTAACTACCTAAAAATTGAGAGACCTTTAGATGATGAGAGAATCACAAGCATCAACATCGCTAACATTTTGTTTGCTTTTTTTTGCCATTATTTGAAGTCATGTTTCAAGTGCTAGAACAAACAACTCATACTAACATATTTAAATCATCGGATCAGGAGTAAAAAAACAAGTTTATTGTAGTGAAAGGAGATGTGAACTAATCCGGACTTCTGTATAGTAACCTACAAATTCCGTGTGCTTCTCATTAATTTACATATAATTGATCATAAGACATGTACATACAATAATTATTAACTAAACATTTTTTTAAGTGGGTTGGGAGTATAAACAAGGGTGTATTACAAAGGTAGATACAAAAATAATGAAGGATAACTTGATTGAGATTTTTTTTATAATTTAATGAAATAAAGTTACCCCATGGACATTTAGAAAATTGTAAAGAAACCTTTGGTATACCATCCTAACTTTGAACAATTTGGATATAATTGCCAATGCCTCCTCCTTTATAATGTACTATAGATTAAGTTTATAATAATAATAGTACATTGATTAATTGGTCCATATGTACGACCTCGTCCACAATATATGACATGTAATGAATAGTTACCGAATGGGTGTTTTTTTGTCAACCATCAACCCAGATGTATATACCCCTCTATCGATTCGTAATGTGTTGTCGATATATATACACACACACTTCAAACAAAAACGTCAACTCAAATTGTTGTTTTGTATTTAGATCATATGGATACTTTGTGGTTTTTAATTGCAAAACCTTTTTTTTCTCATGACAACCCTATACATGAACCCATGAGTAAGTCGATAATATGGTCATGTTTTTATGCATGTCAAACCCAAAGATACAAAATCATCTCACTGTACCCTAATGATGTGTCGTAAAACACATCTAATTTCCTATGTATTTTGTAGTCATTTTCTGGTCTTTTTATTAGTGTTATTATTAGTTTTAGGCTTGTACTTGTCTATTTAATTTATTTTAGCGTTTTATTAAATTTTTATTAGTTTTGTGTTATTTTTAGTATTTATGTATTTATTTTATATTTTGTAGGTGTTCATGGACATTGGAGCGTAGACGAGAAACTTTGGTTGAGCCAAGAACACCTAATACGAGAGCATGGAATAATAATAATAATAATAATAATATTATTATTATTTATATATATATTAATTTACAAGTTACTTATGCTTTATTGGGTTGTATTTTATGCATAACAAATGTATTGTGCATAAGAGTATTATACCCATACGTTGAGTGGTTGTACAACTTTTATGTTTTAGAAACCACTTTACTTTCTCCTCTCCTCTCTATACATCACCACCGACATCTGGGACCTTTCCTCCAGCACTCCAACATCGCGACCGCCACGGTCGATCGTTTGATTAAGGCGATTAATAGCTCTGGCGGTTGTGCTTAGTGAGTTAGTGGTGTATGCGACGGTAAACAGATCAGTGGCGGCAACTAGACATCGGTTACTGTTGCTTGAGCCGATGATAAAAACACTGCTCCATCTGAGGTGTTTTGTCTGTCAACTCGATGACCATGATGCAAGCATCATCTGAGATAAACAAAAGCATGGTGATGATGGGAAAGACTCACCTGAACCCTAATTATTCTTAAAGGTTTTTGTTCTGATTTTGATTTGTGATTTTGGTTTGGTTCGATTTTCATGGCGTGTAATGACGGTTGTGGTGCCGTGGTTCTATGGTGAGGTTAGATGGTGTTTGGAAAATGTGTCATTCGAAAGGGATTTTGGGTATAATAGAAGCTTTAACTTTTACCAAGGAAATTGAAATCCAATTCACCTCTACTTTTTATTCTATTGACTTTTATTTACTCATGGAAATAAAAGTGTTGTGGTTTTCAAAGTCCATCTGTCTTGAATTAGCATTGAAATGAATTTACTATACATTTAAGTCATAATATTGTCTTTTTCAAGTATGAAGCATCTTTTTAAATTATGAAGTTGGTTTGTTACAAGAATGGTCTTAACAATGAACCTTTAAAACGTTTCCTTTTTATTTTTTCAGCAACGATGTAATTTTTGTATTCCTAAATATGTCATCACGAAGTGATTTTTTCTATATGTATGTTTTGATGTACAAGCAAACTGATAACGAGTTACTGGCCTTCCAACCAAAGTTGGTGATATTTTTACTAGCCACACATGTATACCTTAGTAAGGAGTAAAGTTCTGATACAAACTCTATCCTATCTAAAAACTGTGAGAACACATCTCATGCGTTAATTAAATGGATTAAGGGCTAAGATTAATTACAAGTCATCAATCTTTAACTACACTAATATTTAATTCAAATAAGGGCAATTTAGTAAATGATGCTACAATTAACTACCAACGTAAAATAAGGAGATAAGTTTTTATGTTGACTTTTTCTGATAAATATTACTTTTTTAAATTTAAAAATAATTTATTTATTATTTGTTTATATACTTCATTTTCCTTTTGCAAAATTCTATTATAAAATCCGATATGTTTTTTTATCTTTATAATGTATATGTTATATTTAAAAAATAACATATGCCATTTTGAAAAAAAAAAACTTAAAAATTGTGTTATATAATTGTGCTATTATGAAAATCACACAGTGCTGTTATCGTGTTGGTTTAAAGACTAAAATCTAAACATTGTTGTTATAAAATGTACACAACTTTTCAATGTGCTAGTTTACAATATTGTGCTATTATAAAAATTATAATGTGCTATTATAGAAATAATATTGTGCTATTATAGAAAATATGTGATAATGGGCTACTTTTACAAAGATGCGCTAGTTTAAGGAACATACAAAAATAGTTTTGATTAAATACATAATCTTTGATCCTACAAATCACTGATATTTCATCAAAAATTAAAATTAATAATCTAATGCTTCTTAAAAGTAGCACCGCACAAAATAAAACAATTTCGTACATCAAACATTGAAAAAACAGTTCAAAAAACATGAGCATAGCACCATGAATTTGTAAATAGCACTCTAAAACACATAGGATCATTATACTGATTATTTACCATATTAGAAATTGAAAGTTCTTGAACCATGATAGCATCGGAATGATCAATTATTTTGGTATACGAAAATAATAATTTTGGAAGAAGACGAGTAGAGACAATGAAGAAAAAGATGATGGTAAGTTTGTTAGAAAGACATATAATCGATGATAATTATAGTTTAGATTGATAATTTTATAATAAAATACATAAATGATTGAAGATTGCATGAAATAAGGAGTTACGAAAACAAACAAAATGGTTGTGACCAATTTACCCCTTTTGCCTAATCAGCAAATAATCCACATGGTGAAAAAATAGTGGTTCTCATAGTTTTTACGTGAAAATGGGTTTGTATATGATCCTATCACCCTTAGTAAGTACATACCTTAAAGATTAAAGTTGATAGTTTTGTGCTAGGGTTTTCGACACTTGCTACGTAAATCCCCGCAACAACGTGCGGGCTAAAATTCTAGTTATTATTAAATAGGAGATGGACTAATGAGACATATATGTCTCGTGAAGATCAAAAAAAGAAAAAAAAAACATTGAAGTGAATCTAACCACCAACCAGCGCCATATTCTGCCTGGTCCACTCTTCCATGCGGGCCAGCCCAAAATCCCATTAGCCCAGTTCGTTTCTTTATTAGCCCAAGCCAAACACAACGATAATAATATAAGTCGGTGCACTAATTGTGGTAAAAAAAAAGGATAACTTTGACGGCAAAAATTATACCAGGGGATCATTCATTCGACAAAACATTAATTCGAAAGGAGGAGCTGCTGTGTTCTTCGACTAAAGGAGCTTTGGAGAAGGAGAAGGTCCGGGGCGCACTAAAGATTAATTATTTGAAGACCCGGGGGTTTGTTTTATCGTTTTTAATTATTTAGAGACATGATGAAATTGTTTTTTATAGACTTTGAATTTATGTTTCTGATTATAACTATGAACTAAATATTTCCATGGTTGCTTAGGTTTATGAACTAGACACGTAATTTGCAGTATTTAATGATTTTTGGTTTTTAATTTTGATGTGTATAATTACATGATTTAAGTTTATTGTTGGATTTGATATATGTGTGTTGGTGTTAATTTTATTTGAAGTTTGTTTATTGGTTTTGTGGAGCTAGACATGTAGAGATACCCCCTAGGCCTAAAAATCAATCTAGTTCGTCAACTTAGTTTAGCGTGCTAGTATTTGGAGTTGGAGTACGACACAAGTATAACAAACTAATATAATAAATTAACTAAAACGTGCAGTCCATTCTTGAGGGTGAGAAATCTAACTCGAGATTGCTAGGTAACTAACTAGGCATTGTTCGGTAGTTGACAAGCGCTAGGGCGGGAGTCGCTACTTGTCCGTGTTTAGAGTTTTCCTAGGTTTTCTTCAGTAGAGTTTAAGTCTGCTTCATAGTTTGAGGGTTTTAATCCAGGAGAGGTTTTAATCTGAATTATGTGGGATTTTGGTACGCTAGGGCGATCCAGATCCATCTTAGCATTTCTACAATTGTCCCGCCTTGATTCTAGCTTGCTAGCCTTACCTGCAGGAGGAGAGTAGTTAGATGATAATAGGGTCTCAAGTTAATTACCAGATTCAGGATTTATTGCTAGTGTCTAGGGATTGTACCTAAGTAACCAGCCTTCTTCCTATCTGAATTCTCTAAGTTCCTAGTTTCGTATAAGCAGTTGAGGTTATTTTATTTATATTTAGTTTAACTAAGTTTATAATTATTAGTTTAACCCCCCATTTAAGTATTTATTTATTTAGGCTAGTATTCGGTAGAGGTTGTGATCTAGAGTTGCATTCGCGTCTTTGGGTTCGATACTCGGTCTTATCTGTTTACTGCTTTGCGACCGGTACACTTGCCGTGCGTGTGTAGTTTTTAGGTGAGTCGTTTTAATTAAAGCTTGTGTTATATTTTTATATATACATTTACACACATCAACTAACTATCAATTTTATTTATTCCATTTATCCATTTCAAAGTCTCATGCAATAAAGTTTGTTATATCCTTCCCACTCATTCACCATCATCATCGTCATCACGTATATGCACCATGTTTTAAACCAAAACAGCATATTGTATAATCCTTAACCCATATGTATATATTCATTTAATGGGTTTAGTATATTGTTCATTTAAAAGCAATGCAAGCTTTTGATATTACTTTATCTTAAACTTTTGATAATAATTTATCTCAAAGTAACTGTTGTTGTCTTTTCTGAATACATGTGTTTAATTAAATAGCCAACTTCCCTTTAATCTTAGTCGTACCCAGATATTGAATGTCAGTGTAAATACATATTCTTTTACCTTCTTCTCTTGGCATTTTAGTTTCTTTTTAGTTTGTTTTACGACGTTTTGTGGAGAAGGTGTATCACTTCTTATTCATATCTTGTTTTTTATTAGGGATAAACAAAGTTATGCCTCCTAAGGTTTAGTGAATGCTACTTAATATCATGAGCTACATCTTGTCATTACGAAAACTAAACATGGCAATCTTGACCCATTATTGTAAAATACACACATTTTAATTCAATTCGGATTAAAAAAAAAGAGCTTTGAATTTTACTTTAACTCGGGATTTAGAGGATCGAAAGCGATATAACGCCTGGAGGTAAACATAAAACGAGAGCGTGGTACTTTCCGACGATCGACAGTGGAGTTCCATAATCTTCTTACAACGACCGAATGTGGTGGTGTGGCTTTGCGGAAAGAAGTTGCGTGAAGTATGACTGTTGGTCGATTAAATCATATAATGTTATATGTTTGATTGACTCAAACGCAGTAATGGGTGGTTCAATTGGAATAATTGAGAGTTAAAGCAATTAAAGGTTGTGACGGTTGTGTTAGAAGCAATTAAGGGTGGTGACGGTCGTTTTGGTTTTCTTTTTCGATCGTCGTTTTTGTTTTCTTTCATGGTCGTTTGACTTACAGAGAAGTACAAGAATTATAAAGAAGTAGAAGAAGGCTTTTCAATTTCATTTCATATTTTCATTCAGGCCCCTTGCCTTTATTTAGATTTATATTAAACTCTAAAGTTTAATTATATTTAATAATCAACTTAAATGTTCATGTAAAAAGACAATTTTACCCCTTTATTACCTTCATTAAGTTCTTGTACCATAAGCATAAAATGTAGTATTTACTTAACTTTGGTTGGTATCTTTCCTAGATGCTGTATAATATAGTATAGATATTTTTTTTAGACTGGATTACAAATTTCTTACTTTCCTTTATATATTTTTAGAATGAATTACAAATTTTGTCATTTAAGTTTATATTAAATTTTAACACATGTTCTTTGCCTTTAAAATTGACGAGTTTTGTACTTAATGTTTTAAAATCTTACACGGTTTGTAAACTCCCCAATGTACTACAGGTGTCCAGCTTTGCTTCTGCAACCCCCAACATCCTTAGATGCCAACACCACCATATGCTTCTGCAATTTCCCCAACCCCCCCCCCCCCCATCTGTCTCCGCCACGCACCACCTCATCACCAGCGTTTTACCTATCTGACCTCCGTCACACACACCTACAACCACTATTAACACTGTCACCTCTGAAGCCGTCGTACAAACGCCCCTTGAAAACCATAACGCCACCAACACAACCTCAACCATCTAAACCAGTCCACCACACCACTATGTCTCAACAACCGCTTCTTGGTTAGTCAGTTTCACCATTATGCTCACCTTGTCGCCTCTACTTTTCCCTCCTCCATTGCCGCGCCACTGATGACATCACCACAGTCACGCTTGAAACCGTCACAGTGACGTTCCTTCGTCGAATCAGGTGACCAACCGTTAATTCTCATATTTAGAATGATGATTTGTTGGATGAAAGTAGGGTTTTAAATTTGTTTTGGCTTGAGTGTAGGTTAAAGTTCCTCGATGAACGGCGTGAATTGGTAAGGTTATGTGTTCGAAGATAAACATGATTGTGAGTTGAGATGATTTGATTAATCTGTTGATTTTCTCAAGTTGATGATTTTTGTTATTTTTTAGGTGATTGTTTATGATTTATACGATTTTTGTTTTGAAATGTGATTAGGTAAGTTTGGTTGTTAGTGAATGTGTTCAATACTTCAATGTATGAATGTATGTGTAAATTGTACGTCTTTGCATACATATATATAGAGGCTTGTAAAAGCACATTGGTACAATTGACTTTCATGGATTTAGGTCCAAAATCAAGGAGTTGGTTTTATAGGAATTTGATAACAAAGAGAAAAGCAAGGAATTTTATTACTGAATTCTATCGATTTAGTTTAATCAAGGAATAGGTTTTCAATTTTATAATAACAAACATGTGATGGTAGATAATTTCATAGGAATTTAGGGGAGGAAGAAAAGGCAGATAAGAATGGACATTAGAGACTTTAATGAAGCAAGGCACTTTAAGATTATTTTATATAGATTTAGGTCTACAATCATGGATTAGATTATTACTTTTTTTATATAGTTTTCCAATATTTTTATATGATGGTAGTTGGTTTCATAGAAATTTGAGGCAAGAGCTATTACAGATTTTGATGAAGCAGGGGACTTTATGATTAGATTCTATAGATTTAGGTTTAGGCCGAAGGATTAAGTTATGACTTTTATAGACATTAGAGATTATAATGAAGCATAGAACTTTAGGTTTGAATTTCCCATGATTTATAGACTTTTCTTCAAGCGGCGATTGATAATGGCATACTACAGATCACCTTATCCAAGCTAATGCCCTTGAAAATGTTTTTGGGGTTGTTAATCAAGAAGGTAATACATGGTAAGTAAGTTGCAACTTTATGTGTGTCATTCAGATAAGCTTCAAGTTAATTAAAGTATTATTATGCAGCTACTAGGCTGTTGTGTGGAATGCTATGGATTACTCGGGGACAAAATGACTATTTGAAGTGTATGTTCTTAAACTCATGATATAAATCAAAGAATTCTAGATTTGTTATTTTTTTTTATAAATATCCAAATTTTTGAACAACATGATTCAAGGCATTAATATTCTATATATTTTTTTTGGGACCGACCCGCTTCTTTCGAGCTTATATTATTTTTGTTCTACATGTTAGAAATATAACATATCCTTTTATTTTGACCCTTTGTGGTACTCTTTCCCTGCTGAATCAGTGCAACAAGCTTTAAGGTTAGACTATAAGGAGTAAAAGGAGGGGAGAGGGGGATGCTCTTATAGTAAAACACAGGAACAGCTAGAAGTCTCCTTTTCAACACCATGGGATCCTTCCCTTAAAGGAAAACTCTTGGTTTTGAAAAGCGTGAAGCGCATAAAAGTGAAGATGCCTAAAACGAGGCGCAAAAGCCGTGGGCTTTTCATACGCAAGGCGCAAGACTAGAAGTCTCCTTTTCAACACCGTGCTTCTTCTGGTTTTTTTACATATATGACATATATGAACACTTGGATTCTGAAGAATGGCATGCTTTCAGCTTTGGCGAACGGGAGTTACATTCAAACTCAGAAAAGACAAGTAAACTAAGTTCTACTATTACTAGCATGTAAGATTTCTTTGTAACAGGTGCTTATTGAGTTGTACCTCCGGATAAGTTTGACTAAATGGCAATGGCAGATGATAGAAAAAGATACATGACCTTGCCAGATGGCCGATTAGCAGGAAGAGCCCAACCCCTTGCATTTTAGGAAGTTGTTTCACTAATTAATCCAGTTGTGCCTGAATTCAAAGGGAGAGGTAAGCTAATATTTACAGTTAATTTGACAATCTTTATTTGCATTATTTGTTCCATTGAAGCGAGTATAATCGATCCCTTACATGAAATCGCTACATGAATCCAAGATCGATACCTGACACTTTCATCTCAATCAATCTAATCGCTAGCCCTTTCTGAATCCTGAGCGTCGTTCCATACACAGGTACGTTTTCCGCTTGACTTTAGTTGTTTGGGTACATGATTGGTAGGATATTTTAATCCAGTATTTCAGGCGGCTATTGTTGATCATATTCGACATTCGTATGTTGTTCCTGACAATAAATCTTCTGACAAGGTTATCGCTAAGTTAACCAAGTATGTGCCTTTTGGTGTTGTGCCAATTGTAAGCATCTAATGCTCCATACACAGGTACGTTTTCCTTTTTTTCCCTTCAAAATTGACCCATATTAATATGCAAGGTGCGGGTTTTAAGATTTCAAAATTATAAACCATCTTTAAGAAGAGACATGATTTTGATTTACAACTTTTTGTGGCAGACAACACTTTTTGAACATCAAAACATGAAAACGTATTTAGGAGATACCATCCAACATAGCTTACATGAAAGAAAAGGGTGTTGATCCTTATGATCTTAAGCAACATGTAAATATCATATAATAAACTCAAAGCAGGTAGTAAAAATCTCGTATGTATTTGATTTGTTATCCTTTATTTAAGTGAAGAACTTGCATTTTCTAATGATTCGTTTGCATAAGAATATGTGTTGACCGAAAATCGTCAAAATGAGTACCGGTACCGAAAATGACCGGTACGGTTCCTGTACCGGTATTATTTAAAGGTTAAATCGGTAAAATAGCGGTACCGTACCGAACCTGTACCAAAAGCGCCAAAAAAGCCGGTACCGAATTATTACCTAAAAAGATTTGGTATAGGAAATTTTGTGCCGGTTATATTATTATTGAGGATGTTGGCGCTGAAGCTGAATAAAGGCAAATGTTTGTATTCTTGCGAGAAGGGCTGTTCAACGATTGTTGCTATTTTAACAACAATGGTAATGCGGGAAAATTTTCATTCTTGGCAGCTATAAATTGCGGTAAAGCTGCACTTTCATACAACAATATAACACAGCAAAAATACTCTTTTTTTTAGCAAAAAAAGGTAACAAAATGCGCTTTTGACGGCAACAAAAACTACAGTTTAATTTACCCTCTTTTAGGCTGCAAGAAGGCCAAACTAATACACCTTGAAATGGGTCAAACGAGTAAAACTAATAACAATGTTGACCATGGCTTAAATGAACTGTGTTGTAGTCTCTGTCTATTTCTAACAAGTTTATGATATGTAAAAGTTTGGCGCCGTTTTGAGGAATTTATCAGTCAAATAAGGCTCAGATTGGTTCAAGTCTCGGACTGCTACAGGGTCACTAACCAGGTTAGTTTTTGGGATTTTGAGTGGAGGTTGTTGTCGTTATCTGTGTAGGAAAAGGACCAAGTGGGTCAACTATACAACCTTTCTTATTCTGCAAAATATCATGTCAATAGAGGACCAGTGGTGTTGAGTTTTGGAAGGAAAGTTGGTCGAATTTACCATCACGCAAACTAGAAAGGACATCGAGGAGGAAAACAACAGCAGCCAGACAATGTCGTTTAAATGGACTCATTTTTAAGATAAATGTTCATCAACCTTTATGTAAGATTGTTAAAATTTGATATTTATAACTCCTGTTTATGTTCATGTCTACATATTCGATGAGCACCTGCTTCATGGCATGGCAACTTTGGTTGCAGCTAGAGCGACACTTGGCTTTCGGTTGATTTTAATGTTGCTTGTGTGTTTTGTGCTTTTTTGGTTATGTAGCTTTGAAAATCATGGTATGCTTTCTTCGTTTGAATATGATGTCACTATTGTTAGTATTCAATATGAAAGTTGGTTGCTTTTTGAAAATATTATGTTTGCGTTTTAGTGATGACCAAATCACAAGGCGCGCATCGCGCGCCTATAAATCCCACTAGTTTTAGATGAAAAGCATTTAGGTTATTTTAATGTGTATGTTACTTGTTTAATTACAGTCATTACGATGTTTAGTTTATTTTAGGTTAAATGTACAAAGTGCGTCTCAATTAACAGTTGAGTGTGTCTGTAGAAATGTTTAGCTTAATTTAGGTTAAATAATACATGAGTGCGTCTGAAATAATTGATAAGTGCGTCTGGAAAATGTTTAGTTTAGTTTAGGTTAGATAACACATGAGTGCGTCTCAGGTATCACATGAGTGCGTCTGATTGTTTTTTCTGATAAGATAAAGAGTGCGTCTGCAATGTTTGTTTGAGTGCGTCTGATCTTTTTTGTTTGTACAAAACCAATTATAGCAGGAGATGATGATGATTTTGAAGAACAACCAATAAAAAATTTAATTAAGATTAAAAAACGGATTGAAAAGGTCAACAAGGAAGCTGCTAAACGATTGGATGCTGATGTTCAAAAGATGAGACAAAAGTTACAGAAAAAAAACAAGCTGTTGAACAAACTTCCGAATCATCAGACGACGATTTCCAAAGGCCTAATAAAAAGGTAAAAGTGAATGAACTTAAGAAGGTGAAGAAAATAAAAGAAAGGGAGTTTGTGGAATACAAGGATAAAAAGTTAAAAGTAAGATGCTCTCCTGCTGAGTTTATTGAAAGCATGCAAGAGTACACTGATGAGCAAAAAGATGAAGTAAGAAAAATGGGGTTTGGATCTGTGTTGGACATTAAGATTGAACATATCTCAACAGCCTTAGGTTACTGGTTGTTAGTCAATTATGATGAGGAAATAAACCAAATGAATGCAGGAAATTGGAAAATCAAGATCACACCTTCATTGGTACATGAAGCTTTAGGGATGCCAATGGGAAAGAAATCGGTGCTCGAAAAAACTAGGGCAAGGAAAGGTTCTGACTCTACAATAGATGAGTTCAAGAGTCAATTTGATAAAAAGAAAGTCAGTGTTGCAATGGTAACACGGGTTGTTAAGCAACAACCAAAAGGTGGACGGCTGTTTAAATTGAATTTTCTTGTGCTATGGAACACAGTTTTCGGGGAGATCACAAAGTCAACCACAATCAATCAAAGCTTTTTGCATGGGGTGGATGAGGCAGGAATTCCTAATATGGATTGGTGCTCGTACCTGATTGAATGTCTAGTGAGAACAAAAAAAGGATGGATAGAAGACCAGTATAATGGTCCAATTGTAATGCTGAGTGTAAGACTTCAAACACATTTGATTTTTTTTATATTTATTATTTGGACGCACTTAATGATATTTTAAACGCATTTGCATTTCTAACAAATATATAATGTTTTAAAACATGCGGGTTATCTACAACATGAATACAACAACAGACATCCATCTAAAACAAGAATTAGCATACCAACAGTTTCTTACATAACCACTAGTTCACTTGCAGCGATGGAGGAACATCTTTATAACAACGGGCCATTGACTGACATTGAAGAAGATGATGGAGATGATGAAGTTGATGCTCATAAGAATGATGGGGAAGATAATGATGAGGTTGATGCTGATGATGAAGACGAGGATTACACAGATGATGCGGGTGCTGAAGTAAATGATCATTTGAAAAATGATCAAAATCTAGATGAGGTTGTGAATGTGTTGGTCACAATGCAAGAAAGGGAGGTTGATGATGATTACACTCTGCCAATGGGGAGAACTCCACAAAAAGAGTGACAATTGATGATGATGTTGATGAAGAAGCAGATTGGAGACAGTACGAGATGAGTACCCAGAAACAACAAATGTTTGAATATTCAGAAACTCAGCCACAACTGAGTCTTGTTGAGAAAGGAAAAGAAGCAGAGTATGAGGCTTCACTGAAGGCAAAAAAGGTACAACTTTAAGTTTGGCCGCACTCATATTCTAATTTGGACGCACTTATATATTGCATGTTCTGTATAACTCTAACAATCTGTAATATACTTTGGACGCACTAATATATATTTGGACACACTCATATTGTTTCTTGGACGCACTTGTATTGTAATTTGGACGCACTTATATATTTTTCTAATCTGTGTAACTGTTAACATTTATTTGGACGCACTAATGTTTTGTTTTGGACGCACTAATGTTTTTCCACAGGTTTGGATAAAAACAATGGAGAGGAACATAAAGAAATATGAAGCAATACAGAAGGATATGGGGGAAATGGTTAAGGAGGCACGAACCAAATACTTGTGGGTTCCAGAGTTGATGAAGTTGTGCGACAAGTGGGACGACTTGAACAATAAAGGTAAGGGTGATGAAAATGTTGAAGCTGAGGTAGACAAGGATGCTGAAGTTGTCAAAGAGAATGTTGAAGCTCAAAACCAAAATGTTGAATTGACTGGAGCTTCAAATCTGAATCAGGGGGCAATGAGGAGATAATGGATGATCGGGCTGTTGAAGCTGGTTTGGGAAATCAAAATGAAGAATTTGAAGTAACTTACACAGCAATTAACATGCTGTAAACGGTTGAACCAGGTGTATATAGGGTAAGAGATGAGAATGAGACAACAAACGAAGAACCTGCCGGAGGAGTGGAGAAAGGAAGAGCAGAAAAACTGGAAGATGCTGGTGTGTCTTTAGAATCACAAGAAATAACTGATGCAACATTCATTGAGCTACAAACGATAGAACCAGGTGTCTATGCAGTTCATGATGAACAAGCAACACCAAAAGAGAAGAATGCTGAAAAAGACAAAACACTAGAAAAGGAAGCAGGAGAAAAAAAGGGGGAAGACAAAGGGAAAGCGGTGGCTAGTTA
Source organism: Ambrosia artemisiifolia (assembly GCA_032199755.1). Taxonomy (NCBI): domain Eukaryota; kingdom Viridiplantae; phylum Streptophyta; class Magnoliopsida; order Asterales; family Asteraceae; genus Ambrosia; species Ambrosia artemisiifolia. The sequence goes on along the minus strand of CM063528.1, from coordinate 37,929,454 downwards.
TGAAAAGCCAATTAGGGACAAAAACCCTTCATGGGCATTAAGATCACCATACACCGGGAAGCAAGTGTGTCCAATTGAAAAATTAACAGACGATGAAATCTAGATAACAGAATACATGTTTGCACCAATTCGAGAGAAAAATGTAAGTGTCTTTCTTCATTTTTGTTTCTAAAAAATTATAGACTGTTTACTAATTTTTTGTCATCTGGGATATTTTAGAAAATCTATTATTGGGATCTATCTGGGAATGAGATCATGAAAGTGATTTTTGAAAGTTTACATCCTGGATTATGGCTTTGTACAAATGCAATAGATGTATGGACAGATATTCTGAACTATGAGGAAGGGGAGAGAAAGAAGGATGGGTCTGTAAGAAGATTGTTTCTTTGTTCCAACATGATGGTATGTGTCACACCACGACAACGGCGGAAACACGTGGCGCGACGGTTCAAAAGCATAAAGTCAAGGTTATTGCTAAACATAAGTAATTTAAGAAAATGGGTCATTTATTAAGGCGTCATTACTTGTTTCCAAACATTACACAAAAGTAAATTGTTTTTAAAGTAACATCAAGGTTTCTCAAATATATCCCAAGCCTTGGGAAATAAAGGTGAAACCCTGCAAAATGTATAACGCCGCATTGGGAGATTCTCCGACCCAGCTTGCCCGATCCTTCTTCATCTAGTTACCTGAAAGATATGTTTAAAAGTTTCGTCAATATAAATATATTGGTGAGTTCACAGGTTTTCAGTTTCTAAAACTTGTATACTTGGGAATACCATGTTATGACTATATATAGGAGTTGCAAATTCCTATAAATCTACTTGAGACTATAATCAAACCAAGACGTATATAAATAAAATGCCCCGCTCCAAGTCGTTACTCGGTTTCCCACGACTTAAGTTCAGAATATTTGCACCCCAGGCATAACCTAATGCACAATCGACGCTATCGATTAGGGGTGGGCCTTGTCAGGCACCAATAGTACTATCCGAATATTCCTCCGGTTTCAATCTCCGAATAAATGATTATAGAGGCGAGGACTCAACCCCGAGTGGCGGTCACACCTCAAGTAATAAACCCGTCAAACATTTCCCCAACATATCTTTCCCCCGAAAACGTAAAAATAGTTTAAAATGGGGCCGTGAAACTCACCTGAAACTGCGTCTGGCTCAAAAGGGTGGATAGCAAGTGGGTGGTCTCGCACCTACAAACGTCCTAGACGTATAAGTCACTATTCCTATGGTGCATGTGCCTTGGCAAGTTGTACACCCAACTCCCGACCATAAGTTGTTCCAAATCCCGTTTAATTAAGCGCGTATCCTAGGTTTTGTTGGCGTTACATTACCCTTTGTGTTACAAGTCATATATTACTCTTGTTAATATTTCCTTGACTTGTATTTTATTATCATCGACTCGACGTCACTTAACATATAATTATTTTCCCATTTAAATAATTATACTTAAGATCGCATCGTTCGATATAATATATATTTCAATACTCGACCCGACTCACTTTGCCGCATATTTGTTTTCCCATTTAAACAAATATACTAAGATCTTGTCGTTCGATTGTATATTCTTAACGTCCCATTTCGACTTACCATACCGTATATTCATTTTTCCCATTCAAATAAATATACTAGGATTTCGTTGGTACGGCATACACATATATATATCTTTGTCTTCTCGTCGCGGCTTTCCTTCCCACATATCTACTTTCCCATTAAGTAGATATACTAGAACTTCGCCGAGACGAGCGTACATATATATAAATGTGTAATTTTTCTTGTTAAGTATATATGTTTGTTTCAACGTCTTATTTGTTTGTGTCATGTGTTTCTCCCACGAATAATTTCTCCAACACCTAGGAAAGTGTTTATTAGTTTTCACCCAATGTATATATATATTTTACTTCTTAAAATATATATATTTTTCTTATCTTGCCGCAATGGCATTTTTCTCATGATTTGTCCGTGTATGGTTCGTTAACGCGTTTTAGTTCGATGTCTTAACTCGATTAGTTAATTTTTCCAATTTTTTTCCCAACATGTATTTTATAGAAATATTATCCATATTTCTTCCTATTTTCACATGTTACTTGGATGGTTTAAAATACTTATGTATTTTTAACCCAACTTGTTAACTTAGCTACAAAAATGTTTCCAACACTTTTATATTCCCATTTATATAAAAGTATTCATTTTTGTATAAGTCTTCCAAGTTTGTTTAACATTTTTATAAAATCTCTATTTTATAAAAATCCTTATGTTAAAACCCTTTATATTTTTATAACTTTCAAAAATACACTTTTACACAAAATACCCAAGTATTTCTACTAGTATTTACAAAAATCATCCTTAGACTTTATTACTTACATTTTTGACACCAAACTTTCCATACTTGTATTTTTGGACTAATAGTTTCTAAAATATTCGTTTTAGTCCTCTAACTTTCAAAGTTACAACTTTAGTCCCTTAACTTCCAAAAGTTGCATTTTCCTACTCTAACTTTCAAAGTTAACATTTTTCACTCAAACTAGCAAACTTTGAAGATTCAACTTTTTATTGGTAAGTTATTTTTGTATCAAAACACTTATGTTAGTCTTGTATTCCATATGGAAGACTAATTATATGTGTGTTTTATGTATTTGTCCATTTTATCAAAATATCATTCATCTAAGTAAGCTAACTTAGATTTTCCATTTTCTTCATTTATGAACTTCTAACATATTTTACCACATATTATAACTTAAATGATCATAATAAGATGAATTAAAGTTAGTTTTAACATATCCAAGTTCATTTCAAAATCTTAACCAAAACATCATCCTACTTAGTCTCACATGTAAACTTTATATATTTTCAAGACTAATACATCATCATCAACAAATCCATGGTTTATTTTCATATCTTTAATCTTCCATTTTACACATGAAAACTTATTAAAGATTATGTTCAAAACCATTTTTAAACCCTTCATGTACAACTTGCTACTAGGAACACATACATGAATAATAACAATCAAAAACAAGATTAAGAAGCTTACTACTAGCACAAGGCTAGGGAAGACAAAAACCTTGGATTTGAGAGGGGTTTAGTGTGTTCTTCCTAGTGGTTTAGCTCCAAGCTCTTGAAACACACAAAAGGGGTTTGGATGATGGATGATTTTAAGTATTTTGGAGATGTAAAAACTTGAAAGAAGAGTGTATGGGGGAGGGATGAAGTTCACGGCTCAAAGGAAAGAAAAGGAAGAAGAAAACTTGAATGTGTAAGTATCTAACACATGTTCATATAGTGCTATCATATGTAATCTTCCATGGATTGCATGTAATCTTCCCAAGGAATCAAGAGATCTTAAGAAGTACAAAAATGATCTTAGATGGGTGTGTGGAGTGTGTGTGTGCCGTGAGGTAGGGAGAGAGTGGGAGAGGTTATGTGTAAATCTTGGCTAAATCTTTATGATCTTTTATAATCTTCACCTAAGATTTCCTTGCATGCATGTGTGTACTAGAGCATCATTAGGTTGATTTTGGTCTTGGATTTTATGGCCATTGGCCGAAAATCATCCAAGGGGGACAAGAAAGTGATTACTTTTGCACTAATGTTCTCTTACACCTTTTGTCCTTATGTAAAGCATGCCTTGCACTTAGGATTATAGATTATCATCATAACACACACATGTGTATAATTATGCCCTTATAGGCCGGCCCTTAGAGGGGTTTGGTGGGGTCCACAACTTCAAATAATTACCCATTGTTTGTTATGTTTAGTCCCCCGTCGTTCGGGTGTCGTTCGGGTATTTTTCGGGTTTTAATCCCGCGTTATTCGGACATTAAAAATACCTTTAATAACCCTTAAATAAAGTCTAATTTAAGCGTTGATTGGTTATTTAGGCTTTTGCCGGGTAAAATTATGAGTTTTGCGCGCATCGGGTGCGGTACGCGCACTTTATTCGTTACCGGGAGAATTGTATGAGACGTTTCCACTTATGGTTTTGGGGTTCCAAAACGCATTATATTTTATGAAACTACCCTTCATTTTATATTCCGGGTGTCCGGGATTCGTTTCGTTTATTTAATTATTACCGGGTAGTTGCCAACGTCCATACCGGATAGTTTATTCGCACATGATCCAATCATGTTTTACCATTAAACGTATGCATTCCTATGCACTATTTGGAAGTTGCTATCTCCTAAGGCCTTGATAATTAAATCACACATAATTGCATTTAATTGCGTTAATCATATATTAATTAGTTTGTACGGAATTACCTTATTTTTGCCGGTTGTTACATTCTCCCCCCGTTAAGAGAATTCCGTCCCGGAATTCACTTCGAGCTCTCCGGTATAGGTGTCTTCTCGAATAGGGCGGGATACTTTTGCTTCATTCGGTCCAGCCTTTCCCACGTGAACTCCGGTCCACGCTTGGCATTCCAGCGCACTTTGACCAATCTGATCTTGCTGCGCCTAAGTTTTTGGACCTTCCAATCGGTTACCTCGATTGGTTCTTCAACAAAATGTAACTTGTCGTCAATCTGGATGTCTTCAGCAGGGATGATGAGAGTTTCGTCGGATAAACACTTCTTCAAGTTTGACACGTGGAATGTGTCGTGTACTCCACTGAGCTCTTGAGGCAACTTGAGTTTGTATGCCACCGGGCCTACCCTGGACAAGATTTCAAATGGTCCTACGTATCGCGGGTTCAGTTTTCCGCGCTTCCCAAAGCGCGCGACACCTTTCCAAGGTGACACTTTTAGTAGGACCCTGTCTCCGACTTGAAACTCTAAAGGCTTTCGCCTCATATCAGCATAGCTTTTCTGGCGGTCACGGGCCGCTTTGAGGCGTTCCTTTATCAAAAAGATCTTGTCCGTTGTCTCTTGAACAATTTCGGGTCCGGTGAGTTGTTTTTCTCCAACTTCCGCCCAACATAGCGGAGATCGACACTTGCGTCCATACAGAGCTTCAAACGGTGCAGCTTGAATGCTCGTATGATAACTGTTGTTATAAGAAAACTCTGCCAATGGCAAGTGTGTATCCCAATTTCCGCCAAAATCAATCGCACATGCCCGCAACATATCTTCTAGAGTCTGGATGGTCCGTTCACTTTGACCATCCGTTTGAGGATGATATGCGGTACTCATGTCAAGGCGAGTACCCAGGGCATCATTCAAACTTTCCCAAAATCTTGAGGTGAAACGACCATCTCGATCGGAGATGATGGATATAGGCACACCATGCTTAGACACTATTTCCTTGATATACAAGCGGGTCAATTTTTCCATTCCATCCGTTTCACGGATTGGAAGGAAGTGTGCGGATTTCGTCAATCGATCAACAATTACCCAAATCTTATTATGACCGCTCGTCGTCCTGGGCAACTCAGAAATGAAATCCATGGTAATTCGTTCCCATTTCCATTCAGGTATTTCCGGTTGCTGGAGCAAGCCGGATGGTCTTTGATGCTCTGCTTTGACCTTTGCGCAAGTCAAACATCGCGCGACATAAGCCGCTATATCTCTCTTGAAATTTGGCCACCAATAAAATCCTTTCAAATCGTGGAACATCTTGTCTGCACCAGGGTGAACCGAATATCTAGAACTGTGAGCTTCGGCCAATACTAGTTCACGCAGTCCCCCGTATACTGGAACCCAAATTCTATTCATGAAATACAGGGTCTGGTCCACCTTTGGTTCCAGTGAGTCAACCATCTTTCGTAATCTCTCACCCTTGACATTTTCGGGTTTAAGGGCGTTAACTTGAGCTTCACGAATTCGTTCAGTCAGATTCGTGTGGATAGTCAAACCCAAAGCTCGAACACGCAACGGCTTAACCCGTTCCTTGCGACTTAAGGCGTCAGCCACGACGTTCGCCTTACCGGGATGGTACTTTATCTCACAATCGTAATCGTTTAATAACTCAACCCATCGCCGTTGTCGCATATTCAAATCCTTCTGATCAAAGATGTGTTGCAAACTCTTATGATCAGTGAAAATCGTGCACTTGGTCCCATATAAATAGTGCCTCCATATCTTGAGAGCGAATACCACTGCACCTAATTCCAAATCATGTGTAGTGTAGTTCTTCTCATGGATTTTTAGTTGCCTGGAAGCATATGCTATCACTTTTTCCCGTTGCATTAATACGCATCCTAAGCCTTGATGCGAGGCGTCACAGTAAACCACAAAGTCTTTCGTACCATCGGGGAGTGATAGTATCGGAGCGCCACATAACTTGTCTTTTAGTAATTGGAACGCTGCCTCTTGCTTTTCCGTCCACTCGAACTTCTTATCCTTTTGGGTTAACATAGTTAACGCTTGTGCTATCTTAGAAAAGTCCTCGATGAACCTTCTGTAATAACCTGCGAGGCCAAGAAATTGTCGTACTTCGGTAGGAGTTCGAGGGGCTTCCCAATTTTTAATTGCCTCGATCTTGGCTGGATCGACATGTATGCCCTTCTCATTCACCACGTGACCTAGGAAGTGGACTTCTCGAATCCAAAAATCGCACTTTGAAAACTTGGCATATAGCTTCTCTTTGCGTAATACTTCGAGGATTAATCGAAGGTGATTCTCGTGGTCCTCCTTAGTGCGTGAATAGATCAATATATCGTCAATGAAGACAATGACGAATTTATCCAGGTATGGCTTACACACGCGGTTCATTAGGTCCATGAAAACCGCTGGCGCGTTGGTTAAGCCGAACGGCATTACCAGAAATTCATAATGTCCATACCGGGTTCTGAAGGCCGTTTTTGGTACATCTTCTTCTTGTATACGCAACTGGTGATAGCCTGACCTCAAATCGATCTTGGAGTAATAGCTGGAACCTTGGAGCTGATCAAATAAATCGTCGATCCTGGGGAGAGGATAGCGATTCTTGATGGTTAGCTTGTTCAGCTCTCGATAGTCGATGCACATGCGAAATGTGCCATCCTTCTTCTTCACAAATAAGACGGGAGCTCCCCAAGGTGAGAAACTCGGTCTTATAAAGCCCTTGTCTAACAATTCTTGCAGCTGGCTGGATAGTTCTTGCATCTCCGATGGAGCTAAGCGGTATGGCGATCGCGCCACAGGAGCAGCTCCAGGAACGAGGTCGATGCGGAACTCGACTTGTCGAGGTGGTGGCAACCCCGGCAAATCTTCTGGGAATACATCCGGAAAATCTCTAGCTACTGGAATGTCTTCCAACTTTCGCTCGTCGGCCTTCTTGTCCACTACGTGTGCCAAGAATGCGACAAGTCCTTTTCTTAGACACTTACGAGCCTTCATGCTTGAAATAATCCTTAGTGGCGTCCCGTGTCTTTCCCCTTGAATTGAGAGAGTTTCACCGCTTGCGAGAGGGACTTGAATGACTTTATCGTTGCAAACCACGACGGCATGGTGCGCGGACAACCAGTCCATGCCAACAACTATGTCAAAACTTCCCAATACGACTGGTAAAAGATCGATCCCAAACTCGTGCCCACAGAGTTCTAATTTACAATCCCTCGCTACTTCTCTCGTTTCAATAGTTTTACCATTAGCCAGTTCTATGGAGTAGGGCGTATCTAATTTACTAGTTTTTAATCCAAGTAGTCTTTTAAACTCAATGGATATGAAGCTAAAGTCTGCACCGGTATCAAATAATACAGAGGCATAATGACCATTAAGAGGAAACGTACCAGTGACCACATTGGGGTCTTGCCGTGCATCACCGGCTCCAATCACAAACGCCCGCCCGCGGGCTTGGTTGTTGACCTTGGGGCAATCCTTTTTCCAATGGTCCAGTGACCCGCATGCAAAGCATGGTCTAGCCCCTCCATTCTTCGGTGCTCCGGATCGACAGTCTTCAGTCTTGTGCCCTGTGCGGTGGCACTTTCCACAAGTCATCCCATTATTCCTCCCCCGATTGCCCTGTTTTCCACCGTTCCCACGCCCTGTGGCGACATACCCTTTCCCCTTCTTGTTGGAGCTACCCGATGCTCCATCCTTCTTTCCTTCCTCCCGCTTCCGTTTCCCAAACCTTGGTTTTCCCTGTTCATTCGTCACCACAGCTGAACTTGTTCCCTGATTCTTACCTTCCACACTGCTTGCTTCAGAAATTTTTAGTCCCGAAACCTGTCGGATCAAGGTACCCATTCGGATAGCATCCTCGGTGAGGCTTAGTGCAAGATCAATTGCCTCGCGCATGGTCGCGGGCTTGGAAGAGGTGACCATACTGCGTATCTGCGGTGCTAACCCGAACAAGTAGCGCTCTATCTTGTTAGCTTCTGGTGTAACCAAACGAGGTACCAATCGAGCGAGATCATGAAATCGGGTCGTGTACCCAGTAACATCTGCTCCTATCATAGTGTGGTTCCAGAATTCAGTTTCCAGCTTCTGTACCTCACTTGCCGGGCGGTATTCGGCAATCATGAGTTCTTTTAGTGCCGCCCATGATAGTGAGTATGCAGTATCATCTCCTAACGATTGTACTTGGTCATTCCACCAAGTTAGTGCCTGATCCAGAAACAGGTTGGTGGCGTACATGACGGACTCTCGAGGGGTGCACCCACTGATGCGGATAACTGCCTCGGTCTTTTCGAACCACTTGACCAGGCCTATGGATCCCTCAGTGCCGTTGAAGTTAATCGGCTTACAGTCCAGGAAAGCTTTGAAAGTGCAGCCGCGTGTTCCTGAGGCTGTTCCTGTAATAGTAATGTAGTGTGTTATTATGGGACAGGAGTTTCGAAATACTCTTCCATCACTTTTTCACTTATATTTAAACTTCTTACCATTAGGGGAGGTTTCTCGTCGTTCGCTCCCTGTCCTGTCATGCGAGTGTTCGGAGCGAGTGGCTTCACGTTCTGCGAAGGCGCGGGCTATGCGCTCCGAGATCAGTGTCTCGAGTTCAGCGGGTGTAGTGGGCAGCCCGTCTGCACCGCTGTTGCTTCTCGTGGCTGGTGCCATTTTCTTCAATAATAATTATCAAAGGTTAATTTGGCAAACATTTATACAATATACAAATAACAACCAGAATCTGAACACAAATAACCAATCGCCATGTCATCACACAACATACCAACACATCATACAGAATAAATAGTAATCGACACAACATCACCACGCAATCACACGAATCACAATATATGGAGTAAGCAATATTAATCGTAGACAACAACATATTTCACCATCATAATAATAAGATTTTTCATTAATTTCAATAGTACCAGTACAATGCTTGTTCATAATAACCAAAATGGGGAATACATCCCTCATTACAATACATTGTTTTTGAAATAAATAAAACATCATATCATATGCCGTCGTACCCGTACGGCTAGGCAAAATGCAAACGAGTGTCATAACCCGTGCTATACTACCATACTGCTGCTACTATGTACATGAGCTGGTGATTCTTCCGTGCGTCCCTGATGTATCCCTACTGTGGCGGTGGCGGAGGGAACTGATACTGCGGTGCATGCACACTGATAGTCATGCTAATCTCCGTGATGCGCTCATATAAGAACTGTCGATGTGCCAAATGCGCATCCCCTGTGATACCGCACTGAGCGTCCAGGCTCAGCAACTCCTCCGCGTAATGCGCCAAAGCATCCCGCGCATCTATCATCCTCGTCCACATCAGACGTGTCTGATGCTCCACCTGTGTTACGGTGCGCTGCACCGTATTGGCGAGAGTCTGAAAGTCTCGCTCCAGTGTGATGGTAGAGGTCCATGCTGGTCCAGATAGGGGTGTCATCCTAGGTGGCTGGGATGGTCCGGGTATATCTGGGTGTGTGGATGGAAATGGCCCGAAGGGGGCAGGTATCGGTATGTGTGGCAGTAATGGGGTGAAACCTGGTGGTCTGATGGAAAAGTGGGGTGGCATCATGTAAGGGTCCCCTGCACCCAGAGGGTACGGTGCAGGTGTCATGCTGGGAATGGTGGGGGTGGGTAAGGTCATGGCTACTGGGGGTGGTGGCATAGGCTCGGCTAAAGGGGTCACGAGAGGCTCAGAGATAGTGGCCCACTCTGGGGTGGACACCTCTACAGGGGGTGTGGGAGGGCTCGCAGTGGCGAATGCCTCCATGCCTGCCCTATGTAGCTCAGAGCTACGGGCGGGACTACCCTCAAGGATAAAGGCTGCTGGGGCTGGCTCCTCCTGGGGTATGGGCTCGAGTGGTGCTGGTGGGGCTACGGGGTCGGCTGGGGCGTCATCTAGCATTGGAGCCACTGGCTCCTCCTGATCAGCCGGAATCTCGGGCACCAACATGTGCTCCACCGAACCTACAGACTCGTCATCGGAATCATCGGATATCCACCCGTTCTGACCACGGGCGACTGGCAGAAGTCTCATGCCTGCAGGTACGTGGATGTGGGGTAAGGGTGCTGGCTCGTGCTCCACGTGAGCCTGCCGGTCGAATGGAGACTCTGCCGCATCCGACTGGGCTGGAATTGGTCGCGACGGACCGCCACAGCCGTCAGGGAAGTCCCTGATGGCTCGAATGGGGTGTACGGCCAAAGGTGCGGCCGGTACAATGGGCAGTGGCGCGTCACTCACGGCCGGTGCCCAGTGGGGGTCCTCGCTGGGGTCTGACTCATCTGAGCTATCGTCGCCTGCTCCGTCGGCGGCGACGCCCATCTCTACGTCCTCATCTCCCGAGGAGAGCACTACCAACTCTACTGGCTCTGGTGGTGGTGCTGGGATGATCTGCAAGCTACTGTCGTAGCTCGGCGCAATACTTCCTGCGTTCGACATTCCTGGCAAAAGAACCGTACTAATATATATGAATTATTTAAATTAGACAGTTATGGCGTACTTCATAGTAACCTTCCTAACTTCTAATTTTCATGTTAAAGCATAACAATACCCATGGCTGGCTTGGTCGGAATCTCCTCATGCCCAATGCTTCTTGAAGAATTACTTTAATGTCTTTCTATATTTTTCTTTTGAAAACTTTATCTTTAGAACCAAATCCGGTTATAGTCTAGTTTTTAAAGAAAATACTCTAGTTCGCTATAACCTTGGCTCTGATACCACGTTCTGTCACACCACGACAACGGCGGAAACACGTGGCGCGACGGTTCAAAAGCATAAAGTCAAGGTTATTGCTAAACATAAGTAATTTAAGAAAATGGGTCATTTATTAAGGCGTCATTACTTGTTTCCAAACATTACACAAAAGTAAATTGTTTTTAAAGTAACATCAAGGTTTCTCAAATATATCCCAAGCCTTGGGAAATAAAGGTGAAACCCTGCAAAATGTATAACGCCGCATTGGGAGATTCTCCGACCCAGCTTGCCCGATCCTTCTTCATCTAGTTACCTGAAAGATATGTTTAAAAGTTTCGTCAATATAAATATATTGGTGAGTTCACAGGTTTTCAGTTTCTAAAACTTGTATACTTGGGAATACCATGTTATGACTATATATAGGAGTTGCAAATTCCTATAAATCTACTTGAGACTATAATCAAACCAAGACGTATATAAATAAAATGCCCCGCTCCAAGTCGTTACTCGGTTTCCCACGACTTAAGTTCAGAATATTTGCACCCCAGGCATAACCTAATGCACAATCGACGCTATCGATTAGGGGTGGGCCTTGTCAGGCACCAATAGTACTATCCGAATATTCCTCCGGTTTCAATCTCCGAATAAATGATTATAGAGGCGAGGACTCAACCCCGAGTGGCGGTCACACCTCAAGTAATAAACCCGTCAAACATTTCCCCAACATATCTTTCCCCCGAAAACGTAAAAATAGTTTAAAATGGGGCCGTGAAACTCACCTGAAACTGCGTCTGGCTCAAAAGGGTGGATAGCAAGTGGGTGGTCTCGCACCTACAAACGTCCTAGACGTATAAGTCACTATTCCTATGGTGCATGTGCCTTGGCAAGTTGTACACCCAACTCCCGACCATAAGTTGTTCCAAATCCCGTTTAATTAAGCGCGTATCCTAGGTTTTGTTGGCGTTACATTACCCTTTGTGTTACAAGTCATATATTACTCTTGTTAATATTTCCTTGACTTGTATTTTATTATCATCGACTCGACGTCACTTAACATATAATTATTTTCCCATTTAAATAATTATACTTAAGATCGCATCGTTCGATATAATATATATTTCAATACTCGACCCGACTCACTTTGCCGCATATTTGTTTTCCCATTTAAACAAATATACTAAGATCTTGTCGTTCGATTGTATATTCTTAACGTCCCATTTCGACTTACCATACCGTATATTCATTTTTCCCATTCAAATAAATATACTAGGATTTCGTTGGTACGGCATACACATATATATATCTTTGTCTTCTCGTCGCGGCTTTCCTTCCCACATATCTACTTTCCCATTAAGTAGATATACTAGAACTTCGCCGAGACGAGCGTACATATATATAAATGTGTAATTTTTCTTGTTAAGTATATATGTTTGTTTCAACGTCTTATTTGTTTGTGTCATGTGTTTCTCCCACGAATAATTTCTCCAACACCTAGGAAAGTGTTTATTAGTTTTCACCCAATGTATATATATATTTTACTTCTTAAAATATATATATTTTTCTTATCTTGCCGCAATGGCATTTTTCTCATGATTTGTCCGTGTATGGTTCGTTAACGCGTTTTAGTTCGATGTCTTAACTCGATTAGTTAATTTTTCCAATTTTTTTCCCAACATGTATTTTATAGAAATATTATCCATATTTCTTCCTATTTTCACATGTTACTTGGATGGTTTAAAATACTTATGTATTTTTAACCCAACTTGTTAACTTAGCTACAAAAATGTTTCCAACACTTTTATATTCCCATTTATATAAAAGTATTCATTTTTGTATAAGTCTTCCAAGTTTGTTTAACATTTTTATAAAATCTCTATTTTATAAAAATCCTTATGTTAAAACCCTTTATATTTTTATAACTTTCAAAAATACACTTTTACACAAAATACCCAAGTATTTCTACTAGTATTTACAAAAATCATCCTTAGACTTTATTACTTACATTTTTGACACCAAACTTTCCATACTTGTATTTTTGGACTAATAGTTTCTAAAATATTCGTTTTAGTCCTCTAACTTTCAAAGTTACAACTTTAGTCCCTTAACTTCCAAAAGTTGCATTTTCCTACTCTAACTTTCAAAGTTAACATTTTTCACTCAAACTAGCAAACTTTGAAGATTCAACTTTTTATTGGTAAGTTATTTTTGTATCAAAACACTTATGTTAGTCTTGTATTCCATATGGAAGACTAATTATATGTGTGTTTTATGTATTTGTCCATTTTATCAAAATATCATTCATCTAAGTAAGCTAACTTAGATTTTCCATTTTCTTCATTTATGAACTTCTAACATATTTTACCACATATTATAACTTAAATGATCATAATAAGATGAATTAAAGTTAGTTTTAACATATCCAAGTTCATTTCAAAATCTTAACCAAAACATCATCCTACTTAGTCTCACATGTAAACTTTATATATTTTCAAGACTAATACATCATCATCAACAAATCCATGGTTTATTTTCATATCTTTAATCTTCCATTTTACACATGAAAACTTATTAAAGATTATGTTCAAAACCATTTTTAAACCCTTCATGTACAACTTGCTACTAGGAACACATACATGAATAATAACAATCAAAAACAAGATTAAGAAGCTTACTACTAGCACAAGGCTAGGGAAGACAAAAACCTTGGATTTGAGAGGGGTTTAGTGTGTTCTTCCTAGTGGTTTAGCTCCAAGCTCTTGAAACACACAAAAGGGGTTTGGATGATGGATGATTTTAAGTATTTTGGAGATGTAAAAACTTGAAAGAAGAGTGTATGGGGGAGGGATGAAGTTCACGGCTCAAAGGAAAGAAAAGGAAGAAGAAAACTTGAATGTGTAAGTATCTAACACATGTTCATATAGTGCTATCATATGTAATCTTCCATGGATTGCATGTAATCTTCCCAAGGAATCAAGAGATCTTAAGAAGTACAAAAATGATCTTAGATGGGTGTGTGGAGTGTGTGTGTGCCGTGAGGTAGGGAGAGAGTGGGAGAGGTTATGTGTAAATCTTGGCTAAATCTTTATGATCTTTTATAATCTTCACCTAAGATTTCCTTGCATGCATGTGTGTACTAGAGCATCATTAGGTTGATTTTGGTCTTGGATTTTATGGCCATTGGCCGAAAATCATCCAAGGGGGACAAGAAAGTGATTACTTTTGCACTAATGTTCTCTTACACCTTTTGTCCTTATGTAAAGCATGCCTTGCACTTAGGATTATAGATTATCATCATAACACACACATGTGTATAATTATGCCCTTATAGGCCGGCCCTTAGAGGGGTTTGGTGGGGTCCACAACTTCAAATAATTACCCATTGTTTGTTATGTTTAGTCCCCCGTCGTTCGGGTGTCGTTCGGGTATTTTTCGGGTTTTAATCCCGCGTTATTCGGACATTAAAAATACCTTTAATAACCCTTAAATAAAGTCTAATTTAAGCGTTGATTGGTTATTTAGGCTTTTGCCGGGTAAAATTATGAGTTTTGCGCGCATCGGGTGCGGTACGCGCACTTTATTCGTTACCGGGAGAATTGTATGAGACGTTTCCACTTATGGTTTTGGGGTTCCAAAACGCATTATATTTTATGAAACTACCCTTCATTTTATATTCCGGGTGTCCGGGATTCGTTTCGTTTATTTAATTATTACCGGGTAGTTGCCAACGTCCATACCGGATAGTTTATTCGCACATGATCCAATCATGTTTTACCATTAAACGTATGCATTCCTATGCACTATTTGGAAGTTGCTATCTCCTAAGGCCTTGATAATTAAATCACACATAATTGCATTTAATTGCGTTAATCATATATTAATTAGTTTGTACGGAATTACCTTATTTTTGCCGGTTGTTACAGTATGATAAATTTTAAATTTAGATGCACTTACTAATCAAATCAGACGCACTCTTTGAAAACAGCAAAAATATATCAGACGCACTCATATCTGGTTTGGACGCACTCATTATTCTTACTGTAACATTTTTTTTCAGCCTCCAAACTACTATGAAAACGATTTTACTTGGACACAAAGGGAAAATGTCTACATTAGCAATCTTCAAGATATCTTTAGAAAGACCAACGCAAAGTCTTTATATGAGTTCGACATGATTCTTCAGCCAGTGTGGATGGACAGACATTTTTATGTATTGGCTTTTGATGTGAAGAATGGGATATTAGACTTGCTTGACAACTCTAAAGAGGGAGAGGACCAAGCAGAACGATATAATGGCGTGCCAGAAATATTGGTATGTAATTATTTAACAAAAAAAATGAAAAATTATATAGCTGCAAAAATATTATGATAATAACCTAATGGTTTTGAAAAAAAATGTTTGTAGAGACACACTTTGTACCGTGTGTGGCAGAATACATATCCTATAACCCCGACAATTGACAAACTTCTAACAGGTCCTATTATAAGAAGAGAAATGGCATGGAGCACTACAAAAAACCATGTAGACTGTGGCATATTTGCCATGAGACACCTCGAAACCTTCAAAGGGTATCAGTCGTGGAACTGTGGTTTTGCAGCTGAATCGGAATATCAAAGAACTAGTTGATTGCATTGCGGTTCAAGTATGTCGCAAAGATTATACTCTCCCCACACAACCTACTTAGGGATAAAATAACTGAAGAGGCTCACAAGTTTGCAAAAAGGCCAATCAAAGCAAAAACTAAAATGTTGGAGAATGCCAGAGCAAAATTAGAGAAAAGGGTGGCTGGTTTATAAACATTTTTAATGGTTTTTATGTCATTTTGTTTCAATACTTTTAAACAGCTTACTTACTGATGTATTTTCTAGCATATTAGTTTGGATGCACTCATCTACAAATGAGTAAGCATTTGGACGCACTCATACTTTAGCCTATCTTACTATCATTAACTCTGGATGCACTCATCTGCAAAACTGAGTTGTAGTTAGACACACTCACCTTTTAGTCTGTTTAAAAGTTATTAAACTTTGGACGTACTCAGTTGCAGTCGACTATACACTTTGGACGCACTAATAGTTTAGAATACATTAATGTTACTTTTTTTGACGCACTCAATTGTAAGTGACATTACATTTGGACGCACTAAATGATTTTGGATTATATGAATGTTATTTCAAAACACACTTCCCTTTATTATAAAACACAAGCAAAACAACAAGTAGTAATAAAACAACAGATAAATAATGGAGTTTACATATACTTTAAAAATTGAATTTTAAATTCAATAGAACACCTCAAAAGAGCTATGCATTTTGTAAGTTGTTCGACAAAATTAACATCGCCCTTGTTTGCATCACTCATGAACATAACCGCCAGTTCATGAAGACTTGAGTCAAGCATAAGCTTGGAAATTTCATCTCTCTTACTAATGCCATCATGTATCCTGCTTAGATTATCAGCCAAACGACCCTCAAGAGCATAATCTTTTGCAATTTGCTCTTGCATCCTTTTGATCATTTCAGATCTTGCAGATGAAGATGATGAAGCCATTACTGAAAAACAAATAAAAAAATAAGCTGTGTCTGAATTTTGTGGTGAGAATCAATTCTGAATACATCAAATATATAAACAACACAATGATAACAAAGTGACAATAAAATCATTCACGAGAATTACTGTTGTTGTTTTGTTCCAATAATTGATCTGCACAAAGCACGTGTATAAATAATTCAAACTGATACAAAACAAACGCACTCATTGTATATATTAGACGCACTAAGTAAAACAACAATAAACAAACAAGACCATTTAAACAAACGCACGTTCAATCTATTTTGCATACTTTTAGACACACTCAATTAAGTTAATCTTCAACCTCTCAAAAACTTGCAAAATTAATTATGACAAAAACACATCCACACCTTGATTTTTTTATATCAAACTATCCACACTTATAATCAACGATCTAAAACAATCAAAACCATATAATAAACAGACATATTATTTCGATTAAAATCAAAATCAATTTTAAACATCTGGTTCGATAAAACAGAGCAACAATGCAATCGAAAATTAAAATTTGGTTTGATTGAATCCTCGTTTGATTAGATGTTCACGATCAAATTAGAACGTGATTGAAGGAACGTATATAGGCGAATTTACCCCTCTGATAAATCAAAATTAGGTTAATTAAACTTAACCACAATTAAAAGGTGACATAATTTGGTTGCTTCTTGTACTTCTTAACTTTGTATCGTATACTTTCTCTTTTTTTAATATACATTTTCATTCTTATTTACATTATTCAAAAGATTGTTTTCGTTTAAATGTGGATTCTCTTTTTAATATACATTAAAATTTCCACCACGATGAGATAACACTAGTTTTTATATTAAAATCAGTTGCAACAATTCCAAATTTTACATTAAAGACACAACAACATACCAAAAATATTATTAACCATGACGTTATCAAACACAATCTATTAATATAAAATTCATTCATTACACGAAAAACGATTATTAAAAACCATATAAATCTTTAAATCATAGTCACGATTAGTAAAAAAAACATACTGTATAAATCTTTAAATCATAGTCACGATTAGTAAAAAAACATATAAATAAATCTTTAAATCATAGTCAATGTGGGCCCCACATCTCGATAACTCCACCGTCTCGGCGTCCACTCGCCACGTCATGCTAACAACCAAACTCAAAATCAAAATTCAAAATCGTATCGATAATCACAACCCACCGAAACCCACTCATCTCACATTCAACTCTCAATCCCAACCGTCCATCACTAACCCACACCAACATTACCATGCTCCTCTTCACACCATATAATCACCCCTCACCAACAACAATAAATACCCTGATAATAATAATAATAACAATCCACTTTGCAACCGTGTATCTAATACCCCATGGACTCTAACGGCGTCACCACCTTCCGTCACCGTCGCACACCTTCTTCAGATCGTTTCCTTGGTGTTTTCTCACCTCCGTCATCTTCCACCGTTATCTCTGGTGGTGATGATTTCAGTGAAGATGATGTGTTCTGGACCGGCGATTTCGCCCAAACAAAGCCTCAATCACCAGATCTGTTACTTAACGGCAAAGTTAACGGTAACGGTAACGGTCAGGGTTTTCGGCAACCGGGGAAGTTTGGAATACTAGCCGCATTACCAGAAGATAACACCGGCTGGCAAAACAGGTATTAATAATAATAATTAATATTATTATTATCTTATTTTAACAGGTTAAAGATGACATGCTACTAACTACGGTATACCTATTAACACTATTGTTTTTAACACTAATACTTTTTATGAAACAGGTTTAATAATAATAATAATAATAGTAGCTCGGTGATGAACAGACGAGCCACGTCATCTACGCGGCTAATACCTTCAATTCCTCGCCCAACCGTATCTCAGTCAATGCCATTGAAGTTTCAGCAATCAGCACCAGTGAACGTGCCGGTGTTTAATCGGAAGCCGATGATAGGCAGAGAGCTAGCTGACGTGGATATTGGAGAAGATGATGAAGAAGAGATGCTTCCGCCGCACGAAATCGTTGCGAAATCATCGAATTCGCCGCACACGACGTTTTCGGTTCTGGAAGGTGCTGGAAGGACTTTGAAAGGGAGGGATCTGAGGTTGGTTCGGAATGCAGTGTGGCGGAAAACAGGGTTTCTTGATTGAATTTCGGATATTTCGGGTTCGGATTTGGACTGGGAAGTTGAAGTTTTTTTTATCTGTGCTTTTGCAGTCTGAAATATATAAATAGGTAAAATATAAATAGGTAAAGTAGGGCATATGTTTTTATTTTGTTAAGTCAATGGAGTTTAGTGTTGAATATGGTTCAACTTGGTAAGGATTATTAAGTCTCAATTGTGTAATTTATGCTGGTTTTTGTGTGCATAAAGATTGAGCAATGGTTCTAGATGTTTTTATGTGAATTTTTTGTGGTTGAAGTGACAATTTTCTAGATTTATATGTTTTTTTTTTCTGGATTCACTTCCAGCTTCTGTTTGATTTTGAAATTATTGTAAGCATGAGCAATAAGATGTTTTTAGCCCTTAAAAGACGGCACATTATCCGGTGTTACCATTGTGGTCTGTGGAGGTTGTCTATTGCATCCGGTTTTGGAGTCTGGTTTTTGGCCAAGAACTAGAAAAAATGGATTGTTCGTGTTGGGCCAAGAACTAGAAAAAATGGATTGTTCGTGTTGGGAAACAGGTTTTCTCGACCGAATTTTGATTATGGTTTTGATATTTAGTAGTTTGTTGCCCTTTGATGTTGAATATGGTTCATTATAGTAAGAATTTGCAGGTTGAGCAACTGTGTAATATATGCTGGTTTTAGTGTGCATAAAGGTTGAGCAATGATTCTTCTTGATTTCATGTGAATTTTTCTGAAGTGACAATTTCTATATTTATATGTTATGGATTCATTTTCTGTTTAATTTTGAAACCACATGTAGATTGGGCAAAAAGCCGTTTTTTAACGCCCAAAAAATGCAACGCCTCATGCCGCTTGGCCAAGAACTAGAACAGAATGGGCTGGGGCTCAATGGTACATTTTTATAAATAGAGAGATTGGTGATTAAAAATAAGAAAAAGGTAGTGATGATGTGACAATGTTTTTGGGTTTTCTTGTTGAGTCGCAGAATTTGGTTGTTTTGGAAGAATGAATGTTGCAACAGACGAGGTATGTTTTTGGGGTTTTGGGTTGTCGAAGCTAATTACATTTTCACTAAATTTACTACCTTAAATTGAACGTTAAGATTCTGGAAGTGTTTTATGTTTTTGGGGTTTTGTATTCTCTAGATTAGGGTTCTCTATCCAGAAGGGGGTGGCGGCACAGCTTGTTGCCCGCCTACCTGCTATTCTTATGTAATTTGCTCATTTTCTTGAAATGAACGTTTTATATTTTATTAAAAAAAAAATGCAAGTCTGAACTTTAGTTCATAGAATTTGGCACACTGATGTTTGCTGCATATGATGTGCATCTTGATGATTATAATGAGTTCCCATACAAAAATCACTTGATCGTGTTCTTAAATTCACTTTCTCCTAAGTTCGATTTCATTTGGGTTTTAAAACATGCCTGCTATCTTCTGACTCGATAGTGTGCAATGTGTACAAAACACGCATGGAAAAGTGGCAAGAGGCATACTCTTGAGGCGCGTGTCTTGTGTGGGTGAAGCTTATTAAACCATTGTAATGCAATATCATATATGTTTGAATTATGTGATGCCAGATACCTAAGAGAAATATTAACAAATTTATATAAATAAATAATGTTTGGCATAAGAAAAGTGTGACATCCGTCACCTTCCTCTTTTATAAATGTACACATTTGGTCCCTCATATATTATTTAAAATTTTTATATAAATTTCAGGAAATAAAAATTTATAATTTTTATGATGGTTACATTTTATTTTTCTAGCTTTCAAAAAAAAAAAAAAAAAAAAAAAATTATTTACGGTCCGTAAATAAATATTTACGGTCCGTAAATAAATATTTACGGTCCGTAAAAAGTAAAAAAAAAATTTTAATTTTCCCTTCCAACGCGGACCGCGGAGGATTAAGCAATCCTCCCACGGACCGCGACAGAAAGCTCTGCAGATTTCAAACTTTGCATTAATGGCATCTCGAGCTCAACCCAATACAGCCCCCAATGCACCTCAAGACGCGTTCTGTGTCACACCACGCCAATGGCGGAAACACGTGGCGCAACGCTCGAAAGCATATCAAAGTCAAGATTAACACAAACTATATTTATTTAGAAAAGATCAATTTATTAGAATGTCGAAAATGAGTATCTCGTTACAATATTGCACAAAGCATTACATAAAACGATGAACATTAAGTTTCAATGTGGGGGTATTTCCGTTTATGTTCCAACCCGATGGTAACAATGAATGAAACCCCGACCAGTATCCGACATCCCGAATTCCACCGCACTAGCCTCATATCTATTCAGCACTTAGTTACCTGAAAGATATGTTTAAAAGGACGTCAATATATAAAATATTGGTGAGTTCACAGGTTTTAGTTTCATAACAACAACATTTCCACAACCATCGACTCGACTCACTTTACCGTATAATTATTTTCCCATTAAATAATTATACTAGGATCTTGTCGATCGACATTTCGTTTTTACAACATGTGCGAAACCTGCACAACTTGTGGCCTTTGTAAGGAGTAGCTAGCTCCTACAAATTATAATGATGAGCAATCCCTTGAGCCCCATAACCAAACCAAGACTAATAATAATGCCCCGCTCCAAGTTGTTCCTCGGAACCCAACGACTTAATTTCAGAATACGTGCACCCCAGGCATACGCCTATGCATAATCGACGCTATCGATTAGGGGTGGGCCTTGTCAGGCACCAATAGTACTATCCAAATATTCTTTCGGTTTCATTTCCCTGAATTAATGATTACGGAAGAGAGGACTCAACCCCGAGTGGCGATCACTGCTCAAGTACTCATCATACCACTTATCACATTTTAACCTTTGAAAACATTTCAACATGTGACAACGTTTGACAAACATATCTTTCCCCCAGTTAAAACAGTAAAATGGGGCCGTGAAACTCACCTGGAACACTGTCTGGCTCACTAAGTAGATAGCAAAGAGGGTCTCGCACCTACAAACGTCCTAGACGTATAAGTCACTATTCCTATAGTGCATGTGCCTTGGCAAGTTGTACACCCAACTCCCGACCACAAGTTATTCCAAATCCCGTTTAATTAAGCGCGTATCCTAGGTTTCGTTGGCGTTAGATTACCCTTTGTGTTACAAGTTATATATTACTCTTGTTAATATTTCCTTAACTTGTACCTTATTATCATCGACTCGACTTCACTTAACATATAATTATTTTCTCATTTAAATAATTATACTTAAGATCGCATCGCTCGATATAATATATATTTCGACACTCGACCCGACTCACTTTGCCGCACATTTGTTTTCCCATTTAAACAAATATGCTAAGATCTTGTCGTTCGATTGTATATTCTTAACACCCGATTCAACTCACCATGCCGTATATTTACTTTCCCATTCAAATAAATATACTAGGTTCTTGTTGGTACGGCATACACATATATATATCCTTGTCTACTCGTCTCGTTTTCCTTTCCACATATCTACTTTCCCATTAAGTAGATATGCTAGAATTTTGCCGAGACGAGCGTACATACATATAAATGTGTAATTTTTCTTGTTAAGTATATACGTTTGTTTAACGTCTTATTTGTTTATGGTATATTTTTCTCCCACGAACAATTCCTTTAACACTTAGGAAAGTGTTTGTTAGTTTTCACCCATGTATATATATATTTTACTTCCTAAAAATATATATTTTCTCATCTTGCCGCAACGGCATTTTTCTCATGTTTTGTCCGTGTACGTTTCGTTAACGCGTCTTAGCTCGGTATCTTAGCTCGAATAGTTAATTTTTCCAAGTTTTTCCCAACATGTGTTTTATAGAAATATTATCCATATTTCTTCCTCCTAACACATGTTACTTGGAAGATTTAAAATACTTAAGTATTTTTAATCCAACTTGTTAACTTAACTACAAAAATGTTTCCAATACTTTTATATTCCCATTTATATAAAAGTATTCATTTTCGTATAAGTTTCTCAAGTTTGTTTAATATTTTTATAAAATCTCTATTTTATAAAAATCTTTATGTCAATACCATCCATATTTTTATAATTTTCAAAAATATACTTTTATACAAAAATACCCAAGTATATCTACTAGTATTTACCCAAATCATCCTTAGAAATTTATTACTACACTTTTGACACCAAACTTTCCATCCTTGCATTTTTGGACTAATAGTTTCTAAAATATCCATTTTAGTCCTCTAACTTTCAAAGTTACAATATTAGTCCCTTAACTTTCAAATGTTGCATTTTTCCACTCTAACTTCCAAAGTTAGTATTTTTCACTCAAGTTTGTGGACTTTGAAGATTCATCTTTTTATTGGTAAGTTATTCTTGTACCAAAACACTTTTATTAGTCTTATATTCCATATATAAGACTACTTGTATGTGTGTTTTATGTATTTGCCCATTATATCAAAATATCATTCTTCTAAGTAAGTAAACTTTAATTTTTTCATCTTCTTTATTCTTGAACTTCTAACATGTTCCACCATATATTATACCATGGATGATCATAATAAGATGATTAAAGTTACTTTTTAACATATTCAAGTTCATTCCACAAATCTTAACCAAATCATCATCCTACTTAGTTTAAGTGTAAACTTTATATATTTTCAAGATCATTACTTCATCATCATCAAATCCATGATTTATTTACATATCTTTAATCATCTATTTTACACAAGTAAAACCTATTAAAGATTATGTTCAAACCACCTTTTAAACCCTTCATGTACAACTTGCTTCTAAGAACACATACATGAATATTATTAATAATCAAAACAAGGTTAAGAAGCTTACTACTAGCACAAGGCTAGGGAAGACAAAAACCTTGGATTTGAGAGGGGTTTAGTGTGTTCTTCCAAGTGGTTTAGCTCCAAGCTCTTGAAACACACAATGGGGGTTTGGATGATGGATGTTTGGAAGTGATTTAGAAGTGTTGAACTTGAAAGAATGATGTGTGTGTGTGTGCAATACCTTACGGCTAAGGAGAAAGGAAGAAGAGAAGTTTTGCTTTGTTTCTTCAAATGCCTAACACATGTTATATAATCTCACCATATCTTCCATGGATTGCATGTGATCTTACTAAAGATTTAAGAGATTTATGTAGTACAAGGGATGATCTTGGATGGATATTATTAAGGGTGTTTGGCCGTGGGTTTTTAACAAGAAAATAAGGTTTATAATCTTTCCAAGATATCATGTAATCATGCTTATAATCTTAGTAGGATATGGGATCTTTTGGAAGCATGCATACATGTGTGTACTAGTGTATAATTAGATTGCTTTTTGTCTTGGGTTACTAGGGCCATATGGCCGAAATATTCACCAAGTGGGGACAAGATTTAAGCATGCTTTGTACTTGCTTAATCTTTTGCTTTATCCTTGTCCATGCATGCTTTACATCCTAGACTTGTAGGACATTATTAAGACAACTTGCAAGCAAGATAATATGGAAGGTTGTAAGGCCTTTAGGCCGGCCACTTTTGTGGTTTGGGTGGGGTCCACAACTCCAAATATTTACCCAATATTTGTTATGTTCAATCCCCCGTCGTTCGGGTGCCGTTCGGGTATTTTTCGGGTTTTAATCGCGCGTTCTTCGGACATTAAAAATACCTTTAATAACCCTTAAACATAGTCTAATTTAAGCGTTGATTGGTTATTTAGGCTCTTACCGGGTGAAGTTATGAGTTATGCGCGTATCGGGTGCGGTACGCACACTTTATTCGCTACCGGGAGATTTATATGAGACGTTTACTCTTATGGTTTTGGAGTTCCAAAACGCATTATATTTTGTGAGAATACCCTTTATTTTACATCCTGGGTGTCCGGGATCCTTTTCGTTTATTTAATTTTTACCGGGTAATTGCCAACGTCCATACCGGATTGTTTATTCGCACATGATCCAATCATGTTTTACCATTAAACGTATGCATTCCTATGCACTATTTGGAAATTGCTATCTCCTAAGGCCTTGATAATTGAATCACACATAATCGCATTTAATTATGTTAATCATATATTAATTAATTTGTACGGAATTACCTTATTTTTGCCGGTTGTTACATTCTCCCCCCGTTAAGAGAATTCCGTCCCGGAATTCACTTCGAGTTCTCCGGTACAGGTATCTTCTCGAATAGGGCGGGGTGTTTGCGCTTCATGAGATCTCCTCTTTCCTAGCGAGCCCAGATTCATGCTCGGCTCACGCTTAATGCTCTAACAAACACGATGTCATAGTTCAACTATGACTAAGCTCTTGGGCATCCCACCTTGACACATCTATCGGTTTTCCCGAAATAGTAGAGCTTATCGTCAACCGGACTTCCGCCGGTCGAGGAATTGACCAAAACCTCCTCAGGCCAGACTTGCGGGATTCATTAAGAGTCCCACTAAGCTCTTGCGACAATTCAAGCTTATTCATCACGAGACCAATTTTGATCTATATCTCCGTACCACCGAAGTATTAAGAACTTGGCCTACTACAATCTCTAAGCTTATTGACACCTTCTCGGAGTATGACTCTCAGTGAAAACCTATTATTAGACCGAAGCTCTTAAGGCCTACGCCTTGTCTGTATGACTTCTTAATAGGTTCGCATCTCATCCAAACAGTCTTTAATCTGCAAGATCTACTGGCCATCTCTCGAATAACTCAAACCAGGTTATGTATCTATCTCCGTCTGTCGTTCGACGCACTGGAGATTTACACGTATGCCCTCCAAGGGCTTTGAGTAGTACACCCCGAACACTGTGATGCTAATTCCTATCACATAGGAAATTTTGGTGATGAAGCTCATGGGTTCGATCTGCCACGAACATCAATCGTGTCAACACGGAACAATTCCGTCAAGTACATTCAATTTGTCCGAGAATGACAAGCCATACTCGTCTCAAATCGAGTATCCCATGCTTGTGTACAAAGTTTGTCGAACTTGAGGTAGAGTGACCACTACAATCCGATATAATGTAAGTCGGCAATTCGGTGTCTAGCCACGACTCTCCGAGAGTATAGGTAGCTATCCAATGCCTCATCTCAGAGCTATAGGTGGGTAAGGAATGAGAGGGCTCCAAACAACAATCAATCATCACTTGGGTCACATCTGACCCCGGGACACCTCGGGTGTCATGGTGATGTCAAACAGGTGATCTTACCGCACCACATAAATGTCCCCTTGGAAACCTCGTCGGGTATTCCATTTTATTTATCCTTCGGCTCGACTCACTTTACCGTATATTTACCTCCCCATTAAGATAAATACACTAGGTTCTTGTCGACCGAACAACCACATTCAAAATGGGACTTTATTTTCGTAGAATCCTCTAGGTACTGAATTGCTGCTTTCCTCCTGAGTAATTGTGGTTAATGGTACTAGGACGCTTAGTATGGACTGATGGAGGTCGAAAGTTTTTGCGTCGCTTTCACCCCTCAGTTCCCTTACATTAAGCAGTGTATACATGGCGCCCGGGCCGTACGATTTCACAATCCTCGAGAATTACTAGTCGACTCAAACACCAACGACAAGATGCTTCCAGCACATAGGTCTATGCCGAAAAGAGGTACATGAAACATCATAAATTGTTGTCGCAATGAACAACGTATAAGGTTTATTAAGACATATCAATACGTTGGCCCCCATTGCGACAAGTATACAGAACACCGGTATCTACCCAAAACATGGGTATCCAGTACTAGTTCTGTTATATGTGCTTCCTGTGTACTGGTGTCCTATCGTTATTAGCAACCTAGTGAGTCAACTCTGAATAATACAGACCACACGCTCTTAAATTGACTTCCCGATCCTTGGCGGAGATCTGAGTGAAAGGAGTCCTGAAACCGGGACCCTCACTCATCGAAGGTTCCATCCTTTCGGAATCCTTCGAGGTAAATGGCGAAATCGAGCATAGATGCATGCATTTGACATAGATTTCACGTCTTGACAGCTTCATGCGCCAAGGTCGTTACTTAGAACAACGAACGAACGACTGAGATCGCACCTCGAGTAATAGTCCTGAGCCTTCCCATAAGGCATCCCATTCAATGACTCGGTAGTCACACATATGGGCGGAATACGTAAGCCTTCAAACTCGTCCTGATTAGTCAGGTGCCATACGCCCTGACCTGGCAGCTCACATTACTATGGTGTCTCCAACAGCGTCTATCAAGGATAAGGGGTTTTGCTCTAGCGTGAGCAATGCTACTTAAAGATGATTGGGAACACTAGTATCGACCCACGGTCGAAGTGGTTCCATT
Source organism: Ambrosia artemisiifolia (assembly GCA_032199755.1). Taxonomy (NCBI): domain Eukaryota; kingdom Viridiplantae; phylum Streptophyta; class Magnoliopsida; order Asterales; family Asteraceae; genus Ambrosia; species Ambrosia artemisiifolia. The sequence continues at coordinate 37,902,528 of CM063528.1, read as the reverse complement.
GTTCCAAGAGTCCCACGCAAAGATACCAAGAAAGACCAGTCGTCAGAGGAATAACAACATAAATCGAAGGGCTGAGCTGATCGACCATCTCATAACGATAGGGTAGTACCTTCATAGATTAGATAATGCTACACGCCCTTCTGGATTCAGGGTTCATAAGACCTCCGAATCATATACCAGGGACTTCACCAATGCACGCCCATGGGTGGGTCCACAATGGTATTTCCATAATCATTAGTATGACACGTCGTCATGTATGACATCAAATGAATCCACTGGAGTGAGCAATAAATGATTTGAACCTTTCAACTCTTGCTAGTCCCAAAGGTATAGATCATAATATCGCTCATAAATACTCGATACCTTCAGGTTCGAGACGTATTCGAAATCCCTTATCACAAAGGCAAGTCTCGCCTTGTCACGTGCAGATCACAGGGTTTCTTCCCGACATTGATTTGCATAACCGATCGTTGGGCGACCAAATAGCACGTAAAAGGTTAGGGCTGGACATAGCGTCACTGGTGCCTCAGATTCTGAAGATGTACCGCTCACGAAATGCGTGAGCATATACAGGGGTCGGCACATGATTCGGTCACTTACTCAGACGACCACGAGATTCAGACTTTAGGGGAATACACACGTAATCACTAAGGCTAGAGTGTCTAAGCACGACTTTTAGAAAGTCCGTTGGACACCTGAAATCCTACATAATCAATGTCGGCACTACACAATCAAACAAATAGAACAATGACGGCACGAGGGGTTTAGGTGATGTCTCCATTCCGAGAGAAACAAGAGCGATGCAAACGACAAATCATCACGTCATCGAGGTAATCCAACAGTTGTAGCCATACGCCCTCTGAGCAACACGACAGTAGAAACAACATGGCAATGTCAGCAACATATCCACGAAGCACATCAACTAGGGAACACCGCCCGGGAGTGACACAAAAACCGAGAAGCATGACGACAAGGCAACACTGCAACAGGAACCGCATGACACAGAGAAATACGACGGCAAGGCTACACTACTGCAGGAGCAGTAAACAACAGGAATGCATCATCAGCAATATAGCACAACCAGATGAATACGCAATCAGCTATTATAATGTAATAACGAGCATGCACTATGGCTGGGGGTAACACAGCAGCATGAATGCACCCGTCAATATGATGCTCAATATGGAAGATCCACAGTCCATATTAACAGAGAATTCCGTTCTGGTGAGCACGCATCCCCGTGCGTCTCAGATCACTTGTGGAGGTGGGATTTGCATCCGTACCTTCAGCCTCGAGCCTATCCTCCATAGGCCCAATGGTAGGAATGGTTAGGTTGGCCGGCGCATCAATCGTCATAACATGAATGGGAACGACGGGTTCCACCTAATTTAGCTGACTTCTAAAGCCGATACTGTTCATAGGGAGGACGACCGTCGGCTTGTTATGAGTCACTCGACCAATGGCAACAAAAACATCGACAGTCTTAAACGAGGCCTGAGAACTATCGACAATGTTAGGCTTGCTAAGAGCCCAAGGAATGATAACTAGTAGTTCAATGAAAGCCTCGAAGAGAATGGAATTAATAACAACGAACTCCACAAAGACACATAGATGGTAATAGCGGCTTGGCAAGGGTCACAGAGACGTCTTTGCTAACGACATTCACCCCTGCAGGAGCCTCAAATATATCAACAACATTAGTTCGAGAAGAGCCATAGAAACAACATCAAGCCCAACATGTACTATAGAGACAGCGACAATAATAAGCCCAACAACAGACATAGAAACAACGACATCGAGCCCGATAAGTGCTACCGAACCACTGACAACAACAAATTCAGCGAGAGCTACACACTTAATAGCGTCAACAGGACTCGCTTGAGCCATAGGATAATAATAGGAGCAACAACGTCAGGCTCGACCGGAGCCTTAGACTCGTCGTAGCTATTATATGTGTGGTGACTGGCATCCATAGGAGCTGGAAACCAACCTACATCTTTCCCGATAACAAGGATAGTGGTCACAACGAGCATAGCAAGTAGAGGTAGAAGGATCACGATTTATCGATACACTACGATAAAATGAAAACGATACCGACTCTGGCAAACCAGCCGAGTCATTCTTCTCATTAGGGTTTCCTTACATGCTATCTAGCACCGATAGTAATTAGCTGGAATGCCTCTCTGCTACTCAAGCGAGGCCGGTGGACTTTCTTCCTGGTAGGCCACGCCGTGAGAGTATCGAAATACGGCAAGAGATTAGACAGGTCACCGTGTCCACAACGAATGGACCTTGCAACCTTAGTTTATAAATCACCGTAACAAGGGGACGCAACGTCTCAATATCTATGGGGATTGATGGAAAACACTTCGCGTCAATTGCCGCCCCTAATAGATTACTAGTCTCGTCGTCATGACGAGGGTGACGAACGTTATTGCCACAAGAGCAATGGGATTTCCGTCCCATGGGTAAGTTTGATTTACCAGATAAACGTGACTACTTACAGTAGTCCGTCATTCGATTTTCGAGGGGGATTTTAATGTCAGTAAAAGCGTCTTGCAACATTCTGACAATCACGGAACACTCTTACGATTACGATTCCCAAAGTGTGGTTCCACTTTCTAGGATTTATGACGGATTCAGGCACAGTACCTGTAACGAACCTACTCTGGCGTTCCTCGACTGAAGCGAGACTACCAACAATCCTTGAAAAACAAACAGGAGGTAGATAGAGGAGTCTTATGATAACCTTTGCACCTCAGGAAGGTAGTATGACATAAGTACCAACATGCTGAGTCCATCACAATTCATCTTCCGAACACGATCCAGCGCTATTGCAAAGGTTGTTAATCCATACTTGAATACTCAATACACCGAGTAGTGGCTTCCCACGAGTTAATCGTATGCACTTCCGAGTGAGTCCATCGCCAAATGCCGACTGGGGCTTGCTGTTCTATTACACGCCGTCATCCTGACACTGGCAAACGATGTCGCGGTCATGATTAGTGGCCGAAACTTTCGACACCATCGAAGTTTAACAAGCACTATGACTCGCGGATGTGCAATGCGGCATGCTGATTTCATCAGCAGTCCATGACTGCATGGGAACAACCAATACTGTTGATTCAGACAAGGGCTATCGAGCTTTCAGGATAACAATGATCAAGCTTCCTAATCCCGTAACTTCGATTCTGTTCTTCCTACAGGAAAACAAAAATACTCGACCCTTGAAGACAACCTGGGCATGCGTTAGATCGAACATGACTTACACGGCCACGTGTCTCATATTTAATCCACGCAGGGTCCCGTTCTCTAAACGCACTAGTCTAGCAGGGACGCACCCTCAGTCTTCATTGGGTTTCAAGCTTAGCATTCCTCGCATCGTACCGGGCATTCATCTCTTCGGTAGGCGGCGCATCCTCGTATGCCCGCTCCTTTTGGAAGAACTTTGTGGTGGAGACATTCAACTCCTACACAAGGAAGCTTTCATCTCCCATTCCTATCTAGAGCGAGGGTTTGCGTCAGATTACTTATATGAATAGACGTTCGAGCCCTTCCGTGCTCGTACCATAAAGGTAATGTCGAAGAAAGCTCATTAGGTTTGCTAGGATCGAAATCAAGGAACATCGGCGAAACCTCCCATTTAACCCATTGGTTAATCAAAACTAAGACTGAATCTAAAGAACAAGAACAACCAAGACAAGGAGTGATCACCAACCCTTGGCCCTTGCGCCCACCAAGGTTACCGTGCACCCCAAACTATTATTACGTGATAGAGACTAGTCCTCCCGATCATCCCGTCTACAGGTAAGCGAGTGAGCTCATCGTAGACCACAGCATCCTTCCCACTTGCTGGTACCGGTGATCGATGCAAGAGCGCGGACTATTGTGAAGCGTGATACAACATCCTTACTGGCAAAATATCCGTACTACGTATATGTATTAACTAATCTTAGAAAACCGGATTCCTATGCAACATAAACATCTTATCCGCATTTTCTAATACTTCATATATTGACACACATGGCTAGTCGGTCGGAATTTCCCCTTGTACATCCTATGTACAATTTTTCTTTCTTTTCTAAAAAAAATATTTTGTTGTGTTTCAGTTTTGAAAACTTTGTCTTCGAGCCGAAACCGGTTATAGTCTAGATTTTTCAAAAATGCTAGTTCGCTACAACCTTGGCTCTGATACCACTTCTGTCACACCACGCCAATGGCGGAAACACGTGGCGCAACGCTCGAAAGCATATCAAAGTCAAGATTAACACAAACTATATTTATTTAGAAAAGATCAATTTATTAGAATGTCGAAAATGAGTATCTCGTTACAATATTGCACAAAGCATTACATAAAACGATGAACATTAAGTTTCAATGTGGGGGTATTTCCGTTTATGTTCCAACCCGATGGTAACAATGAATGAAACCCCGACCAGTATCCGACATCCCGAATTCCACCGCACTAGCCTCATATCTATTCAGCACTTAGTTACCTGAAAGATATGTTTAAAAGGACGTCAATATATAAAATATTGGTGAGTTCACAGGTTTTAGTTTCATAACAACAACATTTCCACAACCATCGACTCGACTCACTTTACCGTATAATTATTTTCCCATTAAATAATTATACTAGGATCTTGTCGATCGACATTTCGTTTTTACAACATGTGCGAAACCTGCACAACTTGTGGCCTTTGTAAGGAGTAGCTAGCTCCTACAAATTATAATGATGAGCAATCCCTTGAGCCCCATAACCAAACCAAGACTAATAATAATGCCCCGCTCCAAGTCGTTCCTCGGAACCCAACGACTTAATTTCAGAATACGTGCACCCCAGGCATACGCCGATGCATAATCGACGCTATCGATTAGGGGTGGGCCTTGTCAGGCACCAATAGTACTATCCAAATATTCTTTCGGTTTCATTTCCCTGAATTAATGATTACGGAAGAGAGGACTCAACCCCGAGTGGCGATCACTGCTCAAGTACTCATCATACCACTTATCACATTTTAACCTTTGAAAACATTTCAACATGTGACAACGTTTGACAAACATATCTTTCCCCCAGTTAAAACAGTAAAATGGGGCCGTGAAACTCACCTGGAACACTGTCTGGCTCACTAAGTAGATAGCAAAGAGGGTCTCGCACCTACAAACGTCCTAGACGTATAAGTCACTATTCCTATAGTGCATGTGCCTTGGCAAGTTGTACACCCAACTCCCGACCACAAGTTATTCCAAATCCCGTTTAATTAAGCGCGTATCCTAGGTTTCGTTGGCGTTAGATTACCCTTTGTGTTACAAGTTATATATTACTCTTGTTAATATTTCCTTAACTTGTACCTTATTATCATCGACTCGACTTCACTTAACATATAATTATTTTCTCATTTAAATAATTATACTTAAGATCGCATCGCTCGATATAATATATATTTCGACACTCGACCCGACTCACTTTGCCGCACATTTGTTTTCCCATTTAAACAAATATGCTAAGATCTTGTCGTTCGATTGTATATTCTTAACACCCGATTCAACTCACCATGCCGTATATTTACTTTCCCATTCAAATAAATATACTAGGTTCTTGTTGGTACGGCATACACATATATATATCCTTGTCTACTCGTCTCGTTTTCCTTTCCACATATCTACTTTCCCATTAAGTAGATATGCTAGAATTTTGCCGAGACGAGCGTACATACATATAAATGTGTAATTTTTCTTGTTAAGTATATACGTTTGTTTAACGTCTTATTTGTTTATGGTATATTTTTCTCCCACGAACAATTCCTTTAACACTTAGGAAAGTGTTTGTTAGTTTTCACCCATGTATATATATATTTTACTTCCTAAAAATATATATTTTCTCATCTTGCCGCAACGGCATTTTTCTCATGTTTTGTCCGTGTACGTTTCGTTAACGCGTCTTAGCTCGGTATCTTAGCTCGAATAGTTAATTTTTCCAAGTTTTTCCCAACATGTGTTTTTATAGAAATATTATCCATATTTCTTCCTCCTAACACATGTTACTTGGAAGATTTAAAATACTTAAGTATTTTTAATCCAACTTGTTAACTTAACTACAAAAATGTTTCCAATACTTTTATATTCCCATTTATATAAAAGTATTCATTTTCGTATAAGTTTCTCAAGTTTGTTTAATATTTTTATAAAATCTCTATTTTATAAAAATCTTTATGTCAATACCATCCATATTTTTATAATTTTCAAAAATATACTTTTATACAAAAATACCCAAGTATATCTACTAGTATTTACCCAAATCATCCTTAGAAATTTATTACTACACTTTTGACACCAAACTTTCCATCCTTGCATTTTTGGACTAATAGTTTCTAAAATATCCATTTTAGTCCTCTAACTTTCAAAGTTACAATATTAGTCCCTTAACTTTCAAATGTTGCATTTTTCCACTCTAACTTCCAAAGTTAGTATTTTTCACTCAAGTTTGTGGACTTTGAAGATTCATCTTTTTATTGGTAAGTTATTCTTGTACCAAAACACTTTTATTAGTCTTATATTCCATATATAAGACTACTTGTATGTGTGTTTTATGTATTTGCCCATTATATCAAAATATCATTCTTCTAAGTAAGTAAACTTTAATTTTTTCATCTTCTTTATTCTTGAACTTCTAACATGTTCCACCATATATTATACCATGGATGATCATAATAAGATGATTAAAGTTACTTTTTAACATATTCAAGTTCATTCCACAAATCTTAACCAAATCATCATCCTACTTAGTTTAAGTGTAAACTTTATATATTTTCAAGATCATTACTTCATCATCATCAAATCCATGATTTATTTACATATCTTTAATCATCTATTTTACACAAGTAAAACCTATTAAAGATTATGTTCAAACCACCTTTTAAACCCTTCATGTACAACTTGCTTCTAAGAACACATACATGAATATTATTAATAATCAAAACAAGGTTAAGAAGCTTACTACTAGCACAAGGCTAGGGAAGACAAAAACCTTGGATTTGAGAGGGGTTTAGTGTGTTCTTCCAAGTGGTTTAGCTCCAAGCTCTTGAAACACACAATGGGGGTTTGGATGATGGATGTTTGGAAGTGATTTAGAAGTGTTGAACTTGAAAGAATGATGTGTGTGTGTGTGCAATACCTTACGGCTAAGGAGAAAGGAAGAAGAGAAGTTTTGCTTTGTTTCTTCAAATGCCTAACACATGTTATATAATCTCACCATATCTTCCATGGATTGCATGTGATCTTACTAAAGATTTAAGAGATTTATGTAGTACAAGGGATGATCTTGGATGGATATTATTAAGGGTGTTTGGCCGTGGGTTTTTAACAAGAAAATAAGGTTTATAATCTTTCCAAGATATCATGTAATCATGCTTATAATCTTAGTAGGATATGGGATCTTTTGGAAGCATGCATACATGTGTGTACTAGTGTATAATTAGATTGCTTTTTGTCTTGGGTTACTAGGGCCATATGGCCGAAATATTCACCAAGTGGGGACAAGATTTAAGCATGCTTTGTACTTGCTTAATCTTTTGCTTTATCCTTGTCCATGCATGCTTTACATCCTAGACTTGTAGGACATTATTAAGACAACTTGCAAGCAAGATAATATGGAAGGTTGTAAGGCCTTTAGGCCGGCCACTTTTGTGGTTTGGGTGGGGTCCACAACTCCAAATATTTACCCAATATTTGTTATGTTCAATCCCCCGTCGTTCGGGTGCCGTTCGGGTATTTTTCGGGTTTTAATCGCGCGTTCTTCGGACATTAAAAATACCTTTAATAACCCTTAAACATAGTCTAATTTAAGCGTTGATTGGTTATTTAGGCTCTTACCGGGTGAAGTTATGAGTTATGCGCGTATCGGGTGCGGTACGCGCACTTTATTCGCTACCGGGAGATTTATATGAGACGTTTACTCTTATGGTTTTGGAATTCCAAAACGCATTATATTTTGTGAGAATACCCTTTATTTTACATCCTGGGTGTCCGGGATCCTTTTCGTTTATTTAATTTTTACCGGGTAATTGCCAACGTCCATACCGGATAGTTTATTCGCACATCATCCAATCATGTTTTACCATTAAACGTATGCATTCCTATGCACTATTTGGAAATTGCTATCTCCTAAGGCCTTGATAATTGAATCACACATAATCGCATTTAATTATGTTAATCATATATTAATTAATTTGTACGGAATTACCTTATTTTTGCCGGTTGTTACATTCTGGACCTGCTCTAGTTGTTCCCTGGTCGCACACTACATTCCAATCAACCTCACATGCATTCCAAACACCAATTAATGACCATTTTGATCAAAATCTCTTATAAAAACCCACTTACTTGACCTCCTTAATTCGCACTTCAAACGAACGTTTTAACTCAATTAAAAACACACACGCACTCTCCTCATCTGGTGTACCAAGTCTGCACAAGAAGCCCCGATTATTATCTCATATTCGTGACGAATTGGAAGCTTATTCTTTGGGTTTTAACCCGGTTTTCTTTCTTCTTTTTGAGCTAGCAAAACCGTGAGTTTTTCTAATTCCTTTTGCAAATTATTTCATTATTATCAGTAGATCAAAAGCCCTCTATTTGTTGTAGCAAACATAGCCTCTAAGGGTTCCAATTGAAAATCTAAGGTTTAGGGTGTTCTAGGAATTTTGGGGATTTTATATTTAAAAGTTTTAAGGACTTTAAAATGCCATAACCTGCTTACTAATGATCTAAAAATTATGAAACTTGGTAGACTTGTTCATGTTACTGACTAGGAGTTTTAGAAAAAGTTTCGGAATTTTTAGAAACCGTTTAGTATTTTAATTATTTTAAATACGCTTTAATCATGTTTAATTTATATAAAATCGGATATAAAGTATTTAAACATGAAAATTAACAGGAATGTATCTCATTATGTTAGAATAATTATAATGCTATTTTCCCTCTGTTTTGATATGATTTCACAGGTTATCTCATTTTTATTTGTTAAATTAACTTTAAACAAATAATATTCATAATAAATAGATTTTTATCAGAAAAATCCTATAAAATTTATTATGAGACCTTCCAAGTCAGTAGACTAAGTTTTTATAAAAACTTTTATTTTTAGAAAGTGTTTATTAATTATTTCGGATTTATGTATTATTTAACATATTTAATTCATATAAATTCGAATTTAATTCATTTAAATATGAAAATTGGTGGAAATATATTTTAACATATTATAAACATTTCCACATCAGTTTTACTCAGTTTTAAATTGTTTTCATACTATGTTACATTTTTTTGTTAATAAACTAGTTTTTAAACATATAAAATCTATAATAAATAGATTTTCATCAAGAAAAGTTTTATAAAAATTATTCCAAGACTTTTTAAGTCAGAGGAATAAGTTTTCACAGAAGATTTCATTTGTAAAGCTATCTGTGTAATTTAACTCATTTTATTCATTAAAATAGTTTTAAAACAATAAAATTTATAATATATAGATTTTATTCACCAAAACTTTATAAAAATTATTTTCAGACCTTTAAGGTCAGAAGATGAAGTTTTCACAGAAAACTTTATTTTTACAACTATTTTACATTTTATTCCAAATTTATGTCATTTTGATAATACAAATTAAACTAATACTTTTATATATAAATTACCAATATTTTCCGAGTTAAATTTATTATTTTGTAAACTCAGAAAATATCATCTTTATAAACTCAAGATTTCTCATCATGTTTGGCACTTCTCTTATTAATAAATATAATTGTTTATATTTAATAAAACAAATATAAATAATTATAGTTTTAAACTTATCAAAATCATTTCCAATATCATTACTTATAATATCTAACTTGGTAAATATTTTGCAATATTAAACTAAGTTATACACATAAGGTTTTTCATGAAGTTACTACCACACAATACTTATAAACTAGTTATTCGACTCGACGCACCGCAATTTCGTTATCAAACTTAAAAACCCCGAAGTCTAGACTTAACATCCTAGATGCCTTAGATTAGGAACCCTAGACTCCTTTAAGAACAAACACTTACGATATACCATAAACCTTAGGTTGAATCTTCGGGAATCATCTTGCTTCACTCGCCTCTTAGCAAACTTAGCAAAAGTGAGTATATCCTTCCCCTTTTTCATGTTTTACTTTTGGGGCTGTTCATGTACACCAAATTCAGTTTCTTTACAAAGCACAAAATGATTTACAAAGTACAATTCGATTTTGAAGTGCAATTCTTATGTGTGTTTACTTGTGTTCAATGTGTGTACTTATGACTTGTTGACTTTACATGTTCTAGTGCTATCTATGTGAGAATCATATTGTGTTATTTACTTTCATGTGTTGTTATGTGTTATTGTGACTAATCAATGTTCAGTTTACTATTAAAGTAGCGAACTTGCTTTCGCGAAATGATAGGCTAATCAATGTTCAAGTTTACTATTAAAGTAGCGCACTTGCTGCCGCGAAACAATAGGCTAATCAATGTTCAGTTTACTATGTACATATTATACATAAACATCGGTACAACCATTTACATATAGTATACAACATATGAATTGCTAACGCCTTTTCTACTATACATAAATAAAACAGGGTATGCTCACCAATACATTTTTGTATTGACATATACTATTTTCGTACATGTTTCAGGTTATCTTTGAGACGTATTTTTCTAAGCTTTGGACTAGTAGTTTGGATTCTGTTTTCATTGTATTTTCAAGTTTACCTGTTTTGTTCTAGAACCTTTGTATCGCTCGCATTTCCTTTCATGTAATAACTATTTAATCAATGTATCAAGTTACATTTTAGTACCATGAGCTATTGAACAATCGTCACTACGTGACATCCCGATGTTTCCGCCATCGGTCGGGGTGTTACAGATTGGTATCAGAGCCATGGTTATAGGGAATTAGGTTATTAGAATGCCTTTTAGCCTAGTCTATAACTAAGCTTACACTTACGAGTCCTCTCGTATATACTCTACTTTATCCTTGCATTTCTTTCCATGATTATTTTCACCGTATCACTTTTCATCATCCTTTTCGACATCATGCTCGGAGAAGAAGACACTCGTATTCTACAAAAGAAGCTGATCACCTAGTTAGGAGTGACATCCATACCTCGGTGATTAGTTTCACTCCTCTATATGTCGCATATCTTTGGAATATACTCTTGAGATAGGAGTGACATCCACACCTCAAGAAATTATTTCATCCGAAAGAAACTTCACCACTAAGCCAGGAGTGACATCCTCAACTTAGTGACTAGTTTCACTCCACCGTATGTTTTTGTTTTCGAAATACATCCTTGAGTTAGGCGTGAAACCCATACCTCGAGAATTTATTTCCACACCTCGTTTTAAATCTCGCTAAAGTCTTGAAATTTACTAGTGATGGGGCACGTGCAATCTGGAAGGGTGAGCGCCTGTATCCTGAGTTTTCTGTCTAGGCCTGGTAATTCGTATAAATCCCAATCAGACGAGGGACCCGTTTACCTACCTGGGAACTCTCGGGATGAGCATTCACTTATAGGCTAAAGTACGCCCCCGCATATCACTATGTAAAGTTTCAAATACTTTAGTTAGTCACCGTTTCTTTAGAAACAATCCCAATATATGGTTTTATTGAATTATTACGTTGCATCTTGCTTTTTGAAGTTTCAATCATGATGTTTTAAAACTACCTTGACTTTACTATACTAAGTATTATCGCTATCATTCACAAGTTAACATTGCATTATCATCAGTGTTGCATTTCCACTTTTACCACTTACACTATCCGACTCAGCCCAAGTTATCTTTGCTCGAACCCAAACCTTACAGTTCTTGTTTTAACCTATAGATGGACAGCCGTCAACAACTCAGAAAAGCCTCCAGACGCAAAGCTGCCCGACGAGCCGAACGTCGCATTACAGCCTTAGTCACCAAGCAACTAACCACCATTCTCCCAATCATCATCACTACCATCATCCAAACTGTCAACCGGAACAATGACCCAAACACGGAAGGAGAAACTACCAATGGTGCCCTGACTCGCAAAGGCACCAAACGACCCGCTGAAGACCCCATTCCTGATGCCAACTCTAGTACCCACAACTATGTTAAATCCAAACCCCTGAATCAGGTCCCTATCTCTACGAAAACACCCCGAAGAGCTTACCAAGGCCCGCATCCCCAGTGTCCAAATTGTACCTATCACCATGCCACCACCATGCCTTGCCGTCACTGTGACATTTGTGGCAGGACGAATCATACCGCTCCTTACTGTCGTTCGACTGGTAAACCATTGACAAACCAGCAGCCTGCTACCAAGAAACGGAGTCACACCACCACCCAAATCCACACTTGTGACGTGTGTGGCGATCCTAACCACCTCAAGAATGCATGTCCAAATCTTCTAACCCAGATTGTGGTCTATCAGCCAGTTTCCGAGGTCAACATCCATGAATCCCAGGATCACGCTGTTAACAACATATCCACCGGTACGTTCCCTACTCAACCATTTGCATAACATAACCAACAAGAACCCTTGCCTTTTTAACAAGTTGCTTGCAAATATTTGTATTTCACCCTACATTGACAGACTTACATACTACCTTGCGAAGCAGTTGCCCTAACAACTAACTTTGTACCACTTGTTACACAATAAAACTTTTCTTTCCTAATCTTGGAGAAGCCTACAAACTGACTTAAGTTTTTCCTCAAAGTTTTGATAAAAACTAAAACTTGGAAACACAGAACTTACACATTACTCGCAACTTTTTACTATTTTACATATTGACTTGGTCGCTTCTTAACATATAAAATCTACTTATCAATAACACTAACGTCATATTAGTAGACTTTTTCTTCCACACGATACCTAAAGTCTTAGCTTTTTTTTGGAAACACATATCCCTTTCACGATTATTTCACGAATTTGACTTTTTCCATATACATGTTTTACAATTTGACTTCATACAAACGCAAAATAATTATGCCTACGAAGTACTTTATCAAAACCTCATGATATCGTTTATTTTCTAAAACTATAAGACTTTTTGGCTTATCCACCACCAAAAGGTCTATTACGTCCTAGTATATATTTGTCAAACCATCAGATTTTAACACACATGCTATTGGACTATACGCCTAATCTGCACACTCGCATTCACGAACAAGTTTCCCCTTATTGAGTTACCATTGACTTATAACTAAGCATTTCTCCTATATTACTCGATTTTCCATATGCAATCACTCAGTTATCCGATTCTTTTATCATATTTGTTCTTTTTATATCATTATACTACATGCTCTTGAGGATGCATACTTTTACACGTATATTTTCGTTTTCGTTTTGAGCAAAACCCTGCCATGTTTACTTATAAATTCAGTACTAAGGCCAACAAGCACACCGATTGATGACTCATACGAGACTTAAGCCAATGCCCACGTACGACTCGGGTCGGAGTACTCCTCCAACCCGAGGGGAATGGTGTAACCCTCAGGGCCTATCAATACGGGTGTTTAAAAGCCAACAGTCTGAACTATATTTGACAAGTTTACCTGGAAGAACCAACCCGAAAGGAGAGGACCTTCCATATTACACATGATTATCACAGTATCGACAGATCCACCTCGGTCCGAGGAGGTCTATCATACTGGCTGTTATATATCAGGATTATCGTTTGTTTATTATGTGAGTGTTAGAGTCGTGGAAAGCAAGACACCTCAATGTAAGGTAAACCGATAGTTACGGTTGCAAACGTAACTATAGGGTTTACAGGTACACGGGGGTGAAGTGCGATTCCACATGGTCCATGAACAAACAGTACGAGCCTAAGGCATCGTAAGTGTGGTGGGTTAGCTGCGGTACACCCTATATATAAGCACTAACGGTACCACGGGAACGGACTGTGAGTTTTGACCAAAGACCTGGCCCTACTTGATTGTTTACGTGTTTACATTTCTATGGCTAATTGAGTTATAGCATTGGACTTAACCTCTTCTAATAGGATCCTTGACCAATACTTAAAACTTCTTTTACTTTATCGAATTGTTACCCAAAGCTTCAATTCGTCATCCGGGAACCTCCCTCTTTGCCTCACACGTGAAAGAACACTCCTCATATATCCCTAAGTCACTGTTTGTTTGACATTTTATTGCACTCCTAGTAGTTTAGTCAGAAACTTTCTAAAGTAGGGGAGACTGCTACAACAGTACTCCTACCATCATTTCACAGTAAACTTTCACGTACTCACACCTTCAACGTTTTACTTCCTAACATCAGGTCAAAACGTTAAAATTTTCAAACTTGTCTTTTGGATCTTAAACGATTAATTTTTATCACGACTACTATATTTTGATGAACTAAACAAACTTGTATTTTACAAAACTCTGTTTTCATAATCCCTTTTGTTACGACGCTTGTTGTCATAAGAAATCTCTATTTTGAAATAAATTTCGGGACGAAATTTTCTAAAGTAGGGGAGACTGTGACATCCGTCACCTTCCTCTTTTATAAATGTACACATTTGGTCCCTCATATATTATTTAAAATTTTTATATAAATTTCAGGAAATAAAAATTTATAATTTTTATGATGGTTACATTTTATTTTTCTAGCTTTCAAAAAAAAAAAAAAAAAAATTATTTACGGTCCGTAAATAAATATTTACGGTCCGTAAAAAGTAAAAAAAAAAATTTTATTTTCCCTTCCAACGCGGACCGCGGAGGATTAAGCAATCCTCCCGCGGACCGCGACAGAAAGCTCTGCAGATTTCAAACTTTGCATTAATGGCATCTCGAGCTCAACCCAATACAGCCCCCAATGCACCTCAAGACGCGTTCTGGACCTGCTCTAGTTGTTCCCTGGTCGCACACTACATTCCAATCAACCTCACATGCATTCCAAACACCAATTAATGACCATTTTGATCAAAATCTCTTATAAAAACCCACTTACTTGACCTCCTTAATTCGCACTTCAAACGAACGTTTTAACTCAATTAAAAACACACACGCACTCTCCTCATCTGGTGTACCAAGTCTGCACAAGAAGCCCCGATTATTATCTCATATTCGTGACGAATTGGAAGCTTATTCTTTGGGTTTTAACCCGGTTTTCTTTCTTCTTTTTGAGCTAGCAAAACCGTGAGTTTTTCTAATTCCTTTTGCAAATTATTTCATTATTATCAGTAGATCAAAAGCCCTCTATTTGTTGTAGCAAACATAGCCTCTAAGGGTTCCAATTGAAAATCTAAGGTTTAGGGTGTTCTAGGAATTTTGGGGATTTTATATTTAAAAGTTTTAAGGACTTTAAAATGCCATAACCTGCTTACTAATGATCTAAAAATTATGAAACTTGGTAGACTTGTTCATGTTACTGACTAGGAGTTTTAGAAAAAGTTTCGGAATTTTTAGAAACCGTTTAGTATTTTAATTATTTTAAATACGCTTTAATCATGTTTAATTTATATAAAATCGGATATAAAGTATTTAAACATGAAAATTAACAGGAATGTATCTCATTATGTTAGAATAATTATAATGCTATTTTCCCTCTGTTTTGATATGATTTCACAGGTTATCTCATTTTTATTTGTTAAATTAACTTTAAACAAATAATATTCATAATAAATAGATTTTTATCAGAAAAATCCTATAAAATTTATTATGAGACCTTCCAAGTCAGTAGACTAAGTTTTTAGAAAAACTTTTATTTTTAGAAAGTGTTTATTAATTATTTCGGATTTATGTATTATTTAACATATTTAATTCATATAAATTCGAATTTAATTCATTTAAATATGAAAATTGGTGGAAATATATTTTAACATATTATAAACATTTCCACATCAGTTTTACTCAGTTTTAAATTGTTTTCATACTATGTTACATTTTTTTGTTAATAAACTAGTTTTTAAACATATAAAATCTATAATAAATAGATTTTCATCAAGAAAAGTTTTATAAAAATTATTCCAAGACTTTTTAAGTCAGAGGAATAAGTTTTCACAGAAGATTTCATTTGTAAAGCTATCTGTGTAATTTAACTCATTTTATTCATTAAAATAGTTTTAAAACAATAAAATTTATAATATATAGATTTTATTCACCAAAACTTTATAAAAATTATTTTCAGACCTTTAAGGTCAGAAGATGAAGTTTTCACAGAAAACTTTATTTTTACAACTATTTTACATTTTATTCCAAATTTATGTCATTTTGATAATACAAATTAAACTAATACTTTTATATATAAATTACCAATATTTTCCGAGTTAAATTTATTATTTTGTAAACTCAGAAAATATCATCTTTATAAACTCAAGATTTCTCATCATGTTTGGCACTTCTCTTGTTAATAAATATAATTGTTTATATTTAATAAAACAAATATAAATAATTATAGTTTTAAACTTATCAAAATCATTTCCAATATCATTACTTATAATATGTAACTTGGTAAATATTTTGCAATATTAAACTAAGTTATACACATAAGGTTTTTCATGAAGTTACTACCACACAATACTTATAAACTAGTTATTCGACTCGACGCACCGCAATTTCGTTATCAAACTTAAAAACCCCGAAGTCTAGACTTAACATCCTAGATGCCTTAGATTAGGAACCCTAGACTCCTTTAAGTACAAACACTTACGATATACCATAAACCTTAGGTTGAATCTTCGGGAATCATCTTGCTTCACTCGCCTCTTAGCAAACTTAGCAAAAGTGAGTATATCCTTCCCCTTTTTCATGTTTTACTTTTGGGGCTGTTCATGTACACCAAATTCAGTTTCTTTACAAAGTACAAAATGATTTACAAAGTACAATTCGATTTTGAAGTGCAATTCTTATGTGTGTTTACTTGTGTTCAATGTGTGTACTTATGACTTGTTGACTTTACATGTTCTAGTGCTATCTATGTGAGAATCATATTGTGTTATTTACTTTCATGTGTTGTTATGTGTTATTGTGACTAATCAATGTTCAGTTTACTATTAAAGTAGCGAACTTGCTTTCGCGAAATGATAGGCTAATCAATGTTCAAGTTTACTATTAAAGTAGCGCACTTGCTGCCGCGAAACAATAGGCTAATCAATGTTCAGTTTACTATGTACATATTATACATAAACATCGGTACAACCATTTACATATAGTATACAACATATGAATTGCTAACGCCTTTTCTACTATACATAAATAAAACAGGGTATGCTCACCAATACATTTTTGTATTGACATATACTATTTTCGTACATGTTTCAGGTTATCTTTGAGACGTATTTTTCTAAGCTTTGGACTAGTAGTTTGGATTCTGTTTTCATTGTATTTTCAAGTTTACCTGTTTTGTTCTAGAACCTTTGTATCGCTCGCATTTCCTTTCATGTAATAACTATTTAATCAATGTATCAAGTTACATTTTAGTACCATGAGCTATTGAACAATCGTCACTACGTGACATCCCGATGTTTCCGCCATCGGTCGGGGTATTACAAAAAGCAGTGTGCTTTGCACTTTTCAAATAAACCTGGGACCCTATGGCCTTGGTGCTTTTGGCACTTTTTAAATCCAAGTATTTTATGAATGTTTCTAAGATCATGTGTAATGGTTAGTGAATAGGGGTGAAATTTGGTAGGTGAAATAGGCGTTTTTCGACACGTGGTAATGTGGGCTACTTAGTGGGTGAAAGGGGGGGTGAAATGGGTAAGTGGTGTAATGATTGGTGAAATTTGATGGGTGAAAAGGGGTGAATATATAATGGTATTAAATTTGAATTAAAAAAGAAAAAAAAAATGACATGTCACCGCATGATTGGCTAGCCCAACTTTTTCACCCGGTGAAAATTTTCACCTTGCCCCCGTTCACGACCCTTTAACCAAGGAGGGGGCGGTGTTTCAAGGTGAAAGGGGGTGAAATGCCCCACTTCACGCCCCTTTCACCAACCACTACGGGTGGCCTAAAGTGGATAGAATGGAAGAAGACGGGGGAATTGTCAAGCAAATCTTTAAATTTATTTTTCCTTTCCTTTTCGATGCTTTTAACTTGATTATGTAACATGTTTAGTTTTGGTTCCTGGAAATCTAAAGCTCAGATGGCGTTGATATGAAACCGTGTCAAGTGTTTCGTGCCTTCATTTACTCTCTATTTCGACCCTATAACTTGCTCTCGTCTATGTTTATAATTTCTACGTGTGAACGTATGTGGTTATTACGTTAAGGGTGTGTTTGCGATTGCTTATTTAAACAACTTCGGTGTTGTTTGGTTTGAAAAGTTCGTTGTAACAGAAAGTGTTATGTTGGTTAGAGATGGAATTGTAATTTACTTACCTTCAAATTCCATCAATCAAAGGAATTCAACGTTTCATTATCTCAATGAAAAGTTTAGATTTCAAAAGAACACCCGACATTGAATTTTTTTTTTCAACTAGCATTAGGTTTGAACTTATTACCAAACACACGACCTTGTTACGATTTAATTTGGTTTTGGCTCTACGATCGGATGAAATCGAAATCTAAAAACAATATATAGTGCTAAAATCTAAAAAATGTAGTAACCCATGCGATGTCTAGTTGCCAAAAATTTTCTAAGTAATTTAGGATATATGTATTATTTTTTTTAGAATAAGCACGAATTCTTCGTTTCATGATTGTCAAATTATATTAAAATAGACAGACGGGAAACAAGCTACTGCCCGCTACACCATTCACTTACATTTTTGTAACTCAAAATTGGAACTAGTTTATGAAACACAACAAAGTTCACTTTAATAGGAATGTTAACAAGTTTAGTACCTGAAATATCAAACTAAGCAATAAATTTAAACAACATATATTTTGTGACAAAACAAATATAGTTATCAGATTCAAAAAACTTTATGTGCAGAAAATATTTTAATAATTCAAGATCGTTAAAAAATGAACTTAAAAACAAGTAGAGCTAAAACGCTCTCATGGGAAGTCGACGGCCGCCGTTGCCGGAGAAGTTCCAAGGACGAATAACAAAGATTTTCATCTCAAATCTGCCCGACAAATGCAGTGGTAAGGATCTCGCTGAGGCAATACGACATCTGGGAGCGATTTTTGACTTATATATCGCTAGAAAAAGAGATAAAAACGGGAACAGGTTTGGATTCGTTTCGTTTCTAGACGTTAAAGAGATCAAGGAGTTGTTAAGCAACCTGAATGGTGTTCGCATGGGAGGTTACAGTTTGAAGGCTAACGTTGCAATTTTCACGTATGAAGATGGTGAGATTCCACAGTCTAGGCCTCAAAAACAATCGGGAAAGGAGGAGTCAAGGGAGAAAGATATGCCTGATCACAGGCCTTCGGCTTCCTCTTATATGCAAACTGGACGTTCGTTTCAAGACATGCTGACTGGGAGGAAGAGTAACATTCCACAGTTGGTCATTGATGATAGGATTGGCATGTATCAAGACACATATGGGAGAGCTCTGATCATGAGAATGTTGGATCTAGATGCGCTCAAAAGTATCAATAAGATTCTCAAGGAGATTGACGATCATGTGGGTGTTGTGCAATACTTGGGGGGTTTATCGGTGATGGTTACTTATGAGACAAAGGAGATAGCTCAAAAGGTTTTCGTGGGTTCAAAGGAGGTGCTGGGTAGGTTTTCGGCGATATCGTTCTGGGAAGGACAATCTTTGGCCTTCGAGCGGTTAGCTTGGTTAAAGATACAAGGACTTCCTTTGCAGTTGATTAACAATGAGGTGATTAGAAAGGTGGGGGAGATGGTAGGCAAGGTGGTACACAAGCCGAAGAGATCCGAAGGAGATTCCGATCTCTCATATGACTATATCGGTGTTTTGATGGGTGAGGGGAAGAAGGTGGATACTGAGATGGATATCTTGTGGAGAGGAAGAAGGTTTAGAGTATGGGTGACGGAGGAGGCAGGGGATTGGGTACCGGCTTTATGTGAAGACTCAAAAGATGATGGTGTAGATTACTCTCAGGCGGGTGAGGAGGGATCTTCGTCGAAACACATGGAAGATGAGGAGTTTAGAGAGGAGGAAGTAGAGGAGGCAGTGATGGAAGTGGAACCGGCGAAAGTGATCGAAGAAGACGGGTTGGCCGGAGTCGATTCCGGTAGTGCTCCGGTAGATGTGGAAGCGGCAGTTACGGAAGTTATGTTGGAAAGAGATAATGTTTCCTTAAATGGGGACATAAATTTTGGAAACATTAATAATGAGGAATTTGTTTCGGGAGAAGAGTTTGATTTTGACAATATTATCAATAATTCTAATATGGACAGTTCATTTGTTAAAGTCCAGAAAAGAAAAAAGAAACAAGGAGGTAACTTGGGCCAGCCCAATATGGAGTACTCAAGTAGTCTTGAAAAGACTAAGACTCTTAAAAAGCCCAAAGACTGTGGGCCGGTGACTTTTGAGCAGGATCAATCCAATGTGGAAGAACAAATGGACGACATAATACTTTCTAACAACTTTACTCTTTTACAAAGTATTGCAGGTGATCTTCCTGAAAAACTTCCGAATCAAGATGTTTCTCAACAGGAGGTTATTGATCATGAAATCGAGGTGGAGAAGACAATCAAGATGGGAACCGTGCTGGGGGCCGACTTACATAGGCACAGAAATTTGGTTCGGAAATAAATCTTGGGTAAAGGAGTACAAGAGGTGGACAAATGAATATGTTAACTCTAAATGTTCGGGGTATCAGGGTTGGGGGAAAGGCAGGTTGGGTTTGTGGTATTCGTAAAAGGTACGCTGTTGAGTTTCTGTCGTTACAAGAGTCTCATGTGTCAGGGATAGGTGGGCGTGAGGTTGCTTCTTTATGGGGGGATGGGGGTTTAGATTTTGATTCGGTTGATGCGGAAGGCAGGTCTGGAGGTATCATTAACATATGGAACCCGAAAGTTTTCCATAAAACGAATTCCATATGTTTACCAAATGTTGTTGTCACTAAAGGTTACTTAGTAGAAGATGGTACGTTTCTCAACATTTTTAATGTGTATGCGCCTCAAAGGGCAGGGGCTAAGAAGCGTTTGTGGGACGAGTTGAGGTTTTTGATTAGGGGGTGTCATGGTTTGATAGTTCTGTTGGGAGACTTTAATGCGGTTCGCTATCCGGAAGAGAGAAGGAATTCTAATTTTAACCAAATAGTTGCTGCTGAATTCAACGATTTTATTGACGAAATGGGCTTGATGGAGTATTTCATGAGGGGTTACAAGTTTACGTTCAGGTCTGGTAAAGGGAGGGAACATAAGCTAAGCAAGATTGATAGGTTTTTGGTAAATCAAGCTTTCTTTAACAGATGGCCTACTGCCTGTGTTAGGGCACTGGAACAAAATCTTTCAGACCATTGTCCGATATTATTAACGGTGGTGGATGTTAATTATGGTCCGAAGCCCTTTAGGTGGTTTAACTCTTGGTTACAAAGAGACGACTGTGAGAAGGTTATTATTGACGCGTTGGATGGGAACACGTTTCAAGGGAGACCGGATGAGGCGCTTAATGCTAAATTCCGTTTCCTGAGAAATGTTTTAAAAGAATGGTGGAGAGGAGTCATAAAGAAAGAAGGGGAAGAAATGGAGAGGTTGAAAGAAGATATGGAGCATATTGAAAAAATCATGGAATCCCGAAATCTCGAGGAAGATGAGGCATGGATTTGGGAGACGTGTAAGAAGGAAGTGGACCAGTTGAACGCCTGTTCAATCCGAGACATCAAACAGAAGTCTAGGATTAGATGGGCCACGGAAGGAGATGATAATACCGCCTTTTTTCACGGGTTTATAAATGGAAGGAAGGCTCAAAACGCTATTCCAGGTATTATGGTTGAAGGCAATTGGGTGTCTAAACCAACATTGGTGAAGAAAGAGGTTTTGAGGCACTACCGAAACATGTTTGCTGAGACCGAAACAGATAGGCCAACCATTCGGTGCCATAACTTGAAAGTTTTAAATGAAGAAAATAGAGATTGGCTGGTTAAAAGCTTCACGCGAGAGGAAATAAAAACAGCTATTTTTGATTGTGGTTCGGACCGAGCCCCTGGTCCGGACGGATTCAACTTCAGGTTCGTTAAGTTTTTCTGGGGATTATTAGAAGATGATTTTATGAAGATATTTAATAATTTTTTTGAAGATGGGTCCTTCGGTAAAGGGTGTAGTTCATCGTTTATTACTTTAATCCCGAAGTGTAAAACTCCGGTGGGGCTTAAGGATTACAGACCGATCAATTTAATAGGTATCATCAGTAAAAGCATCTCGAAGGTGTTGGCTTTAAGGATGTCGAAAGTGGTCAGCACTATCATTTCTAATACTCAATCGGCATTTATCAAAGGTAGATTTATTCTTGATGGTCCGTTGGTTATTAATGAAATGATAGGATGGGTTAAGAAGTCTGGGAAGAAGGCGTTTTTGCTCAAGTTAGATTTCGAGAAGGCCTATGATAACGTAAATTGGGCGTTCTTAATTTCTACTCTCGAGCAAATGGGGTTCCATGATAAATGGTGTGGTTGGGTGAAGGGGGTTCTGAAATCAGCTAGATCGGCTATTCTGGTAAATGGATCTCCTACTTACGAATTCCAATGTCATAAGGGAGTTCGGCAAGGGGATCCGTTATCTCCTTTTTTGTTTCTGGTGGTGATGGAGGTATTACATTGCATGATGGAAAAGGCGGTGGCGGAGGGGGAGTTCAAGGGGATTAGGTTGGATAATAGCTCGGTTTTGTCTCACATGTTATATGCGGACGACGCCTTGATTATTGGTGATTGGTCGAAGGAAAATGTGGATAGTGTGGCTCGGGTCTTGCGGGTTTTTAACTATTGTTCTGGAATGAAAATCAATTTTAACAAATCCTGTTTATATGGGATAGGAGTTGATAGGGAGGAAGTGGAAAGTATGGCGTTTTCTATAGGGTGCAAGGTTGGATGTTTTCCATTCGATTACTTAGGTATCCGGGTGGGTGCCAATATGTCTAGAGTTTCGAATTGGAAGCCAGTGATTGAGACGGTTCAGAATCGGCTATCGTCATGGAAAGCGAACACTCTTTCAATTGGAGGAAGGCTAACCCTAGTTAAATCGGTGCTAGCTAGCCTCCCTATTTATTATCTTTCCATCTACAAAGCGCCAGGGAAGGTTGTTGATACATTAGAATCCTTGATGCGGAAATTCCTTTGGTCGGGGACGGATGATGTAAAGAGAATTCATTGGGTCGCGTGGGAGCGGATTTCGGTTGATAAAAAGAAAGGGGGGTTGGGTATAGCTAGGCTAAGAGACGTTAATTTGGCGCTCTTAGCTAAATGGGGGTGGAGATACAATACAGAACCGGACTCGTTATGGCGAAAGATCATAGATTTTGTCCACTATGGGAGGGGTTCTTGGAACTGGTTACCGGTCAAAAATTCGATGACAGGAAGTTGGAAGACTACAGTAAAGGCGCTGATCCAAAAACAGGTCAAAGGCAAACCTCTAGTGCAATACACGAGGGGTAACGTTGGTAAAGGCGACCAGATTAGTTTTTGGGGTGATTTGTGGGTTGGGGACACCATTTTAAAGGTTCGCTGGCCCTGCTTGTTCAAACTGGAGTTAAACAAGGGCTGCAGAATTAAAGACAGAATTCAGATGGGTGACAGCGGAGGGAGGTTTGTGCAGAATTGGCGCAGAAGTCCGAATACGGTGGAGGAGATATCGGAGTTCCAGGATTTAGAGCGTTTGTTGGGGTCTGTCAAGCTTGTGGATTCCGGTGACTTCTGGACTTGGGGGAATGATTCCAAAGACTCTTTCTCAGTCGCAAAATGTAGAAGGCTGCTGACAGAAGATGATAATGGGATTGCCGATTTCAAATTTAAGTGGGAGAGTTGGGTGCCTCTGAAAGTTAATATTTGTGCGTGGCGTGCTGGGCTTGAAAGACTTCCTACAAGGAGAGCGCTTGTGAGTCGGCGAATAAATATTTCAGATAGTTCCTGTCCCCTATGTCAGACGGTTGACGAGGATGTTGGCCATTGTTTGGTTCGATGTGTTTTTGCTTATAGCGTCTGGAGCAGCATTTTCCTGTGGTGCAGGTTAGTTCCGTTTTTTGCATACGATTATGAGGATCTTATTTTGCTTTACAAAAATGTTCACGGCGGGAAATGGAGAAAAAAAATCATAAGAGGCATTATTTGGATCGGCACATGGGCCTTATGGAATGCGCGAAACGTTAAAGTCTTCCAGGATAAACAAATGAAACCGATTGAAGTGGTGGCGGAAATTAAATCGAAGACTTTTATTTGGTTGAAAAATAGGTCTAAGTTTAATTGTATAGAATGGAAGGATTGGAATAAATTCCCGTTGTACATGTGTGATTAGAGGCGGCGCTTAGTTTTTTGAGCGTTTTCGCCGTTTTTTTAATGAAAGTTTCTGTTAAATAAAAAAAAAAAAGTAGAGCTATAAACACATTTCATATTAGACTATATAAATAAAAACAATAACCTTTTCTTTTAAGAGAAAATTACAAATAAGATGTTACGTGCTCACAACCAAGTCCACGTAACCCATGCACAAGATGCTTATCATGGGAGGCATAACATGTATCCATGGGCGGATCTTTCTATGGGCCAGACGAGGCCTCGGTCCACCCAACTTTTTCGCTTTGTAGTGTAAATTTAGCCGGGAATTTACTAAAAATTTTATATGTATTGAGCTCGGCCCTACCAGATTGAGTCCGGCCCTACCATGTTTTTTGTTCAAGATCCGCCACTAAATTTATTGTATCAATATTTGTTTCGTTATCATGGGAGGGTTCGAAATCTGAACGTTAAACTAACCAACCAAACAACTAAAAATTTGCCTCCAAGGGCTAAGATATAGTGGTGTTTGGTTAGTTCAACATTCAGGTTTTGAATTTTTTTATTAGCCTGGTCGTCAGTTCTTGTTAAATGGGTCTCCGATATTTGAGTTTAACTACTTGCGAGGACTTCGTCAAGAATATCAACTTACTCCTCTCCCATTTATTTTGGTGATGGATTGCTCAATAAAGTGTGCACATTAGATCTCTTTAAAGGTTTTTGTCCCCCCCAAATGATAGTCCTAGAATTTCCCACTTGCGATCTGCGATACCTGATTGTTGGCAAATGACGGATGAGCATGCTCGCTATTTAGCTAGAGTGCTGAGAAGTTATACTTTTTGTTGTCTCAAATTAAATGTACATTTATAAGCAATTTCTAGTTTTACCCATAAAAGACAAAAGGCAATCAAGTATTTAAAATAATAACTTGAGAATATTATTGTCATTTTATAACATACAAACAAATTTTTTTTAATATGTGTGTTTGTGGGCATATGACATCTAAAATGGGACGGAGGGAGTATCTTCTTTCAGGTTTAAAAATGGGTGGTTATATTAAAACCCCGACTTCTATTTTCACCCCTCTCAAAGCGCCTCGCTTTGGCCAAAGCGAGGCGCGTTGGTTACTTTTTAACAACCTCGGTTCGAGGTCAGAAAAAGTTGATTTTTGACCCGAAGCGCTTCGCTTTCAAGTATTTAAAATAATAACTTGAGGATATTATTGTCATTTTATAACATACAAACAAATTTTTTTTTTAATATGTGTGTTTGTGGGCATATGACATCTAAAATGGGACG
Source organism: Ambrosia artemisiifolia (assembly GCA_032199755.1). NCBI lineage: Eukaryota > Viridiplantae > Streptophyta > Magnoliopsida > Asterales > Asteraceae > Ambrosia > Ambrosia artemisiifolia. The sequence continues at coordinate 37,876,897 of CM063528.1, read as the reverse complement.
GAGGGAGTATCTTCTTTCAGGTTTAAAAATGGGTGGTTATATTAAAACCCCGACTTCTATTTTCACCCCTCTCAAAGCGCCTCGCTTTGGCCAAAGCGAGGCGCGTTGGTTACTTTTTAACAACCTCGGTCCGAGGTCAGAAAAAGTTGATTTTTGACCCGAAGCGCCTCGCTTTGGCCAAAGCGAGACGCTTCAAATCAAAGTTTTATTTTGGGGTATTTTTTGGTGTTTTGAATTGGTTTTTTATTTTTTAATTTTTTTTAATATAATTATTGTAAAAAAAATTTAAAAATGTAAACAACAAAATAATAACCACCAACTTGTGAATAATACATTCATCAAAAAGACTATCTCTTTGTTAGTCACCCCAAAGGGAATTCGAGTCTCACACTTATGTGTAGATCAAAGGAGATTGATGAAGATATTAATCAAGACCTTTGGCAATGTAAAATCTATACAGAGTTCGTTGTACTGGTTGCGGAAAGAAAATCAACAGTCGGATCGGCGCTAACAAGCAACCCATACAGAGTTTGTTGTACTGGTTGGGGAAAGAAATCAACAGTCGGATCGACGATTTTGTTTACCCTCCCATTGATTTCAAACAACTGTACAGGCGTGACCTTCATCGTTGATAGATATCTCCCCGACAATTGTCCAACAACTGAATTTTACTTGCTTGCATGAACTGTTGTTTTACTAATTTCCTATTCTTAATTGTTTCATTATACTCGTGTTCAGCCTTTAAATCAACAGTCGGATCAGCGCTAACAAACGTATGAAAATTACACGATTTTGTTTACCTTCCCGTCGAATTCAAGTATGTTCTTTTGACAAAAACGTCTGGTTGACCTGAAGTTCCTTTGTAACCTAGTTCCTTTTAATTATAAACAACATTAAAGAAGGACTTGTGCTATTTCTTTTCAAACCCTTCCATCATATATGTGTGAATAACATTAAAGAAGGACTTGTGCTATTGCTTGCATGAACAGTTGTTTGTAATTGTTTGGGAATATATTTTCTGATCGGAAAATACATAACTGTAATGATCATGAACGTTAACTATTCAATTTCATCTTTTGTTTAACTATTTTAGCAACTTCCATAGGAATTCTCCATCTCAATGTCCAACAACTGAATTTTACTGCTTGCATGAATAGTTGTTTTTAATTGTTTGGGAATATATTTTCTGATCGAAAAATCCATAACTGAACAGTGGTCTAATGGTGTGGTCTACCTTTTTGCAAAGTAACTGTTCAGTTATGGAATCTTTGTACGAAAATCGAAATCATCTCATTCCATGTTCTCCATATCCATACATTGTTTTAAATTAAACTTGTTTTAATCCATATATATTACTATTCCAAAGGCTTATATCCTACATGGCACTCAAAGAGGCCATTCTCTCCCTTGAGAGTGCCATGTAGGATCTCATGTGGCAACTATGTGGACCAATTAAAAAACAAAAGCCATTGAGTTATTTTAGAAAAAGAAAAGAATTTAAAAACAAAATTAAATTTTCTCTCTCATGTTTCCTCCCATAACTTTTAAACGTTAATATCTTTATATACGAGATTTTTTAAAGAAAAAAATTACACCAAATTAACGAGCGTATTATTATCTTTCCAGCGAGTACCATAGTGCTATATAAAAATCGGAGAAAAAAACGACTATTTTTTGTGGGGTTATGTTTTCATACATATTTTACTCTACTAATAAATCACTACTTAGGGTTTTTTATATTTGAATAAGAAACGATAAACATAACTTCATAGGCAGAGATTCGTTTTTTTTATATTTGAATATGATAACTTATGGCAGAGATTTGTTTAAAATAAATAATAATAATAATAATAATAATAATAATATTCTTCAATCATGTATTGGCAAGTCATTAATTATGTTGTCATATTAGATATTTCCACCCTGGGACGCTCCCGGAATAAAAGCTAGTTCTTTATAAATATTTGTTATTGTTATAAATAATGTTATTATTAGTTACTATCCATTTTACTAACTCCCATCTCATTTATGTCTATACTTATTATTAGAGTCATATAAATAATGGTCATTGTAATGCTATTATAGATATCTCTCAATGAAAGAACTCCCTTTTCTTATTCTCTGTATAATCCTTTTTTGTTAGTAGGCCTTGTTATTCAACACGTTATCAGCACGAGTTGCATTTGGAGTAGAATCATACCATCATATGGTATATCATATTGTCTTGTTACTTTATCATTATTCTTTATTATCTCATATATAATCCATATCGTAATTCATACAATTTTGGGTTGTATTAGAGACTTATTATTATCTCTTAAACTAAATCCATATTGTAATTAATACAACTTTGGGTTGCGTAGAGGTTATTGTTCATGCTTCTTTCATATGTTATATTGGGTTGCGTAGAGATCATTGGGTTACCTGATATTATATATATTATTCTTGATTCCTTTGTTTGAGCTTAATATCATCTATTTTTTTTTCTCACATTGTTTATTGATTGCTTCTATATGATTCGGGTTGGTTAAAAATTACGTGGGTGAAACTATCACAATTATATTCTTTGTCACGAATAATCAGTAAAATAATGAATTATAATTATAATAAAATTACGTGACTGAATTACAAGTTTTGTCATTTATGTTTACACCCGATTGCAACGTATGCCCTTTACGTTTAAAATTGATTGGTCTTGTACTTTATCTTTCAAAACCATGCACCTTATGTCCTTTATGCCTAACTCAGTTAGTTTTCTCCGTTAAATCTGATCACTCAAGGGGTAGTTTAGTCTTTTTATCATTTTATTTAAAATATGTTAATAAATAAAACAAAAACCCTTTATCTCCTTCATCCCCCTTCTCTAATCAATTTCCTGCAAAAACCCACCACCAATCCACCACCACATTCTACAGCAACATCTCTCTCCATCACTAATGAATTATAATTATCATATGTATATAAAAGAAATAATCACCCCATTCTCAATCTCTCCCTCTCTTTCTTATCTTCCGTTTTCAGTCACCACCACCCGACATCAACCCACCACCTACTACCACCACCCACCTCCACACCACCACAACTCCGCCAGGCACCACCATTCTATTACCTCCTACACACTACGATACTAATTAAAAAAAATTACCACTCTCCCTTTGTCACAGACGGGTTGTGGTGGTTTTTAATCGGAGAGAGATGGAATGAAACGAAAGCAGACATACTTGATTGCTACAACAAAATTCTGGTATCAAAGGTGAAAAACGCCGACTTTATTGGTGGAGATGAAGGTGTGGGGTGGTGACAGCGGTGATGTGCGGAGGTGACTACGAGATGAGTTGGGCCGGTGACATGATGGTAGGGATACGACTTCGTTTATGGCGGTGGTGAGTGGTCGCCATAGGTTACAAGTTACGAGGGGATGGGTGTTGATGATGTGGGGTGGCTAGTGATGCTCATGGTGGCAGTAATGGAGAGATAGAGATGGACTGAAGAAATTTAGGGGTGGTAAGATTATGAACTAGTGTTTGGGTTGATGTATTTGGGGGAAAATAAAGAAGATGACTTGTGAAAAGACGGATCTACTCTCATGTGATAAGCACATGACCTTATTTAACGTCAAAAATAAACTTAGTTAGGGTTAAAGGACAAAACGTGCACGATTTTGAAAGATAAAGTACAAGACCAATCAATTTTAAACGTAAAGGGCATGCGTTGCAATCGGGTGTAAACATAAAGTACAAAACTTGTAATTCAGTCAAAAAAATTTCTTTTAATACAGCTTTTATTGGATTGAAATTATGATATATGAGGATGTTCATGTAAGTGCAATCAATCGTCCTCATTGTATTCCAGTTGTCAAAGTTCTTATGACCCATTCAAGCTTTTTGGTTTTGCCTTTTTTATAAGACTAAAATGTAGTATTTTTTTATCATATGTTCCTAAGTATTGAAATTAATAATGCAATGTAATAAACACTTTCAGTTTTTCGTTAAAAAAATGATCCTCATTGTGTTGTTTTGTAATCACTACTGAGTTGTGAATAATTTATAATACAGACAGATTATCTAAAATGATTGTTTATTGTTTTCTAAATAAGTTATGCTATGAGAGTTATATTATTGTCCAATTTAACTATAGTGGCTTAAGGTAATCTAAATGGGTGTTAAATTTCTTTTGCATTTTATTTAGTTTTAATTAATATAACACAAATTCAATTAAAAATTATATAACTTACGGGAGTGAATCGAATCTACTTAGTCATGAAATTAATTATAATGAACCTCATAATTATCATAAATTTTTTATTAATAAGGTATCATAAATTCATTTTGAAGGTTCACTTATTGTTTTAATCATATAGTTATAATGATATTGATGTTATTTGTGGTTACAAATTTTATATGGGTGGTCGTACATGTGTTTATTATTGTATTGAAAGCTCAGTGTTGCATAATAATTCCTATGAGTATTTGTGAAAGTTATCAATTTTTATCTAATTTGTAAAATATATTAACCCACATTTATTTTGATATAGTTAACCATGTCGAATCTTGCAAAACTTGAGTTTATGGCTCTAGATATCACTGGAAAGAATTATTTGTCATGGGTATTGGATGCTGAAATCCATTTGAATGCCAATAATATTGGGGATACAATTAAAGAAGGAAATAAAACAAATACCCAAGATAGAGCAAAGGCGATGATCTTCTTATGCCACCATATTCATTCACTATCAAAGACCCACTCGTCCTATGGACCAATTTGAAAGAAAGGTATGATCACCAGAAAACGGTGATATTACCAAGAGCTCGTTATGAATTGATCAATTTAAGGTTGCAAGAATTTAAGTCTATAAGCGAGTATAACTCGGAAATGTTTAGAATCACATCACAATTGATTCTATGTGGTGGAAATATTACTGATAAGGAGATGTTGGAAAAAAACATTCTCCACCTTTCATGCCTGAAGCACTGTCTTGCAACAACAATATCGTGAAAGGGGTTTCACCAAATATAGTGACTTGATATCATGTTTGATTGTGGCTGAGCAAAATAATGAGCTGTTAATGAAAAATCATGAGACTCGTCCAGTTGGTGCAGCTCCATTCCCAGAAGCGAATGTAGCAACATATAATGGTCAACGTGAAAGTCATGGACGTGGTCGTGGTCGTGATCATGGTCATGGTCGTGGACGTGGCCAGGGAAATTATCATGGTGTTCAATTTAAAAACAAAGGGATCCACCATAAGTGGCATGCTAATGAAAAGAAATCTAATGATGAAAAGGGTAAAAAGAAAAATGTGTCTCCACCAAATGCATGTCACCGATGTGGAAGTAACAATCATTGGGCCCGTGCATGTCGTACGCCCAAACACTTGGTGGAACTTTACCAACAATCCATCAAAGATAAGGGGAAAGGAATAGAGACTAACTTTACGTATGAAGATGGAAATATTGATGTCCCTGATGGTCATAAAGAACATACTGAGCCAACTAATTTGGATTATGATGATTTCCTTATCGAGCCAACTAATTTGGATTCTGGTGATATCGTGGCTGATACAACCCAATTGGATGCTTGAAATTTTCCTTACATATGAGTGCTTAGATTTTAAATTATCCTATTTCCTTTATGTTTTTTTAAGGCGTTTCGTTTGAGATTTTGTTATGTTTCGTTTTGAGAACTTTTGTGGCATTTTATGGGATTTGTTATGTTTGAACCATAATATATCTTTTATTTATGAATTTTTGTTTTGTTTTGAAGCATATGGAGTATTTAACTAAACTTCCTATTAATAGTGAAGATGTAAGCCTAATAGATAGTGCGACTACAAATACAATTCTACAGAAAAGAGATTATTTTTCTAGTTTATCCATGAAAGAGGCAAACGTTAGTACCATATCTGGTAAATCAAAATTGATTGAAGGCTTTGAAGTCGCTTATATAATTCTAAAAGTAGAACTCCACTTAAAATTAACAATGCATTATTTTCCCCACTGTCTCAAAGAATTCTAATACGTTTTAAAGATATTCGTCTAAATGGATATCATCTTGAGACTACATGTGAGGGACATGATGAGTACCTTCAAATCACAAATATGATTTCGGGTGAAAAGCATGTATTAGAAAAGTTACCCGCACTTGCCTCTGGTTTGTATTGTACTAAAATTAGTGCAACTGAAACAAATGCAGTCATAAACCGAAAGTTTATGGACCAAGAAAATTTTATCATTTGGCATGACCGGTTAGGCCATCCCGGGTCAATAATGATGCGAAAAATTATAGAAAATTCACATGTACATTCTTTGAAGAACAAAAAGATTCTTCAGTCTAAGGACATTACATGTGTTGCATGCTCACAGGGAAAGCTAATTACTCGACCATCACCAATTAAGGTGGTGACAAAATCCCTGAGTTTTTTTGAAAAAATACATGGGGACATATGTGGACCTATACACCATTCTAGTGGACCATTCAGATATTTTATGGTCTTAATTGATGCATCAACTAGATTGTCACATGTGTGCTTACTATCAAGTCGTAATATGGCATTTGCAAGACTACTTTCTCAATTAATAAGGTTAAGAGCACATTTTCCAGATTACCTCATCAAGAAAATTCGGTTGGACAATGCTGGTGAATTTACATCGCAAACATTTAATGATTATTGTACGTCCATTGGGATAAGTGTAGAGCATCCTGTACCTCATGTACATACACAAAAGGGACTTGCTGAATCGCTTATCAAGCGACTCCAAATGGTTGCAAGACCTATGATTATGAAATCAAAATTACCAGCATCCGCTTGGGGGCATGCAATTCTACACGCAACAACACTAATTCGCATCAGGCCAATGAGTTATCACACTTCCTCCCCATTAAAGTTGTTTTTTTTTGTCAGGAACCAAATATTTCCCATCTAAGAATTTTTGGTTGTGCCGTATATGTACCTATCGCTCCACCACGACGAACAAAGATGGGGCCTCAAAGGAGGTTAGGAATATATGTTAGGTATGAATCACCATCCATCATTAAGTATTTGGAGCCATCAACGGGAGATTTATTTACGGCTCCATTTGGTAATTGTTATTTTGTTGAATCAACATTCCCAACACTAGGGGGAGATGAAAAGCAGCTGAAAAATAATAATTTAAGTTGGAATGAATTATCATTATCTCATCTTGATCCTCGAACTAAACAGTGTGAAATAGAAGTTCAAAGGATAATTCATTAACAAGGATTAGCAAATCAACTACCATTCACTGACCCTAAGAGAGTGACAAAGTCACATATACCGGCTGCCAATGCTCCAGTAAGAATAAGTGTCCCAGAAGGACAACCACATGTTGGAAATGAGTCTAATGCATGCCTCAAACGTGGTAGACCAATCGGTTCTAAAGATAAAAAAAACTCGAAAGAAGAAAGGAGCAAATAATTTAGATGGTCAAGTCGAGGTAACGGTAAGACCAAGAAATGAGTCTCCTGTAGAGATACTAGACATGATGGTTCCAGAAGAACCTCAGGTACCTGAAAACGAAGAGATCTCAATAAATTATATCATGTCTAGAAAGGTATGGAACCGAAACGAAATCGACGTCGATGACAAATTTTCATATAATGTAGCGCTAGAAGTAATGAGAAACAATGAGGATCAAGAACCAAAATCCATGGATGAATGTAAACAAAGAAATGATTGGCCAAGATGGAAAGACGCGATTAAGGCAGAATTGGATTCCCTGAATGAACAAGATGTTTTTGGACCAGTGGTCCATACACCTGAAGGTGTAAAGCCTGTCGGCTATAAGTGGGTCTTTGTGCGAAAACGTAATGAGAAAAATGAAATTGTGCGATATAAGGCAAGATTAGTTGCACAAGGGTTTTTGCAAAGACCTTAGTTGCACAAGGGTTTTTGCAAAGACCTGGAATTGATTATGAGGAGACATACTCTCCAGTGGTGGATGCGACAACTTTTCGTTATCTCGTTAGTCTGGTAATACAAGAAGGGATTGATCTGCGTCTAATGGATGTTGTGACAACCTACCTCTATGGCTCACTTGATACAGATTTCTACATGAAACTACCTGAAGGGTTCAAATCGCCAAACTCATGTAAATCCAGTTCTCGAGAACATCTTTCAATTAAACTGAACAAATCATTATACGGATTAAAACAATCTGGGCGTATGTGGTATAATCGCCTTAGTGAGTATTTGTTGAAAGAAGGTTACAAAAATGACTCAGTATGCCCGTGTATCTTCATAAAAAAATCAAACTCGAGATATGTTATAATTGCCGTATACGTTGATGACTTAAATCTAATTGGAACTCCTAGGGAGCTATAAAGGGCGGTTGAATATTTGAAAAGAAAATTTGAAATGAAGGATCTTGGAAAGACAAAGTTTTGTCTCGGGCTACAAATTGAACACCTTAACGGTGGAATCCTTGTGCACCAAGAAACTTACATACATAAATAAATTACTTAAAAGGTTTTATATGGAGAAATCTCATCCATTGAGTACCCCAATGGTTGTAAGGTCGCTTGATGTTGAAAAAGACCTATTCCGACCTCCGAGTGATGGAGAGAAAATTCTTGGTCCAGAAGTACCATATTTAAGTGCAATTGGTGCATTAATGTTTCTTGCTAGCCATACACGACCAAATATATCATTCTCTTTAAATTTATTGGCAAGATATAGCTCATGCCCAACAAAGAGGCATTGAAATGGGGTAAAACAAATATTTCGATACCTTCAAGGTACAAAAGACATAGGTTTGTATTTTACTAACCAATCGAAAACAAGTTTGGTTGGTTTTGCTGATGCAGGGTATTTGTCTGATCCTCACACTGGACGATCTCAAACTGGATATTTATTCACAAGTGAAGGTACTGCAATTTCATGGCGTTCTATAAAAGCAAACAATCACAGCCACATCATCTAACCATGCTGAAATATTGGCGATTCATGAAGCTAGTCGAGAATGTGTTTGGTTAAGAAATGTAATACAACACATTCATGGGTCTTGTGGTATTTCTTCGAAAGATGAGGGACCAACTATTTTACATGAAGACAACGCAGCATGCATTGCTCAACTTAAGGAAGGATACATCAAAGGTGATAGAACAAAGCACATTCTTCCAAAATTCTTCTTTACACACGATCTGCAAAAGAATGGAGATATTACCGTCCAACAAATTCGTTCCAATGAAAATTTGGCGGACTTGTTTACAAAATCACTTCCAACCTCAACATTCAAGAAGTTGGTTCATGGGATTGGAATGCGTCAACTCAAGGAGCTTAACTGATCATTATCAGGGGGGGATAAATACGCGCTGCACTCTTTTTTCCTTAGCTAAGGTTTTGTCCCATTGGGTTTTCCTTGCAAGGTTTTTAACAAGGCATCATCTAAAAACGTATGAGATGGATAGTAAAGGGGGAGTGTACAATAAATAATGTTATTATTAGTGACTACCCATTTTACTAACAACTATCTCATTTATGTCTATACTTATTATTAGAGTCCTATAAATAATGGTCATTGTATTGCTATTATAGATATCTCTCAATGAAACAACTCACTTTCCTTATTCTCTTTATAACTAGGTGTTAGTTGCTCCGCGCTTCGCCGCGAGCACTGCTGTTGTGCATACATGTTAAGCAAAATGGGCGGCAGTTTGCTGCCGGGAGCTCCTGTTGCGTTGGGGGTTTTTTGGGCATAAAAAATAACATTAAGTAACTGTTATGCTTGCGTGGGCTTCACAAAAATACTCGCAACCCATTAAGTTCCACACTAGCGTTAACATTGGGTTGCCTATTTAGTAATAAATCAATAACAAAAAGTTTCACCACTTGTACGTTCCCATTTCAAAATCCAACAAATATTGCTCCTACTAATATTACCTTTATAAAACCATTAACCAAGGCTTTTGATGGGCCATTAATTTCTTTTTAGGCTCACAATTAAGCGTTTGTTTTTTTCAACTTTAACTGGGCCTTTTGATGGGCCATTAATTTCTTTTTAAGCTCACAAATTAGAGGCTTGTTTTTCTTCTTCAGTCATGTGACCCTACTTAGGTGACCAATATTATTATAGCACTGTTCATCTGTCGCTTAATTAATATTATAGATATTCCTTGTTTATTAATACGCCTTGTTATTCAACAGTTATTGACTAAAAATATTTTTTAGTTGTTTGCAAGCAAAAAAAATTCTTTTGAGGCGTTTCGGTTCGTTTATTGCTCATGTGTGTTCTATACCTAACACACAACAATTTGTTGTAATTCATTTGAAAGTGTTTTTAATTACTTTTCAATCAATCACATTGTTAATGAGTAGCACATTTTGAATGATGTTCGTTAGTTTGCTCTCTAATTAAATTCATTAGTACTTAACCGATTAAATTCATCCATTATAAAACGTGTATATTAAATTCATCCATTATTCGTCATTGTTATATATACTGTTTCAAGTTGATTATAGTGTATATATATGTCCATTGTTAAAATAATGTGATACATAAAAATAAGTTTAAAGGCTAAAAACGAATATAATCAAACAGAGGTTATCTGAAAAGACATCGTAAAATGATTTAGACATGCAAAACCAAGTCACACTTGAAATCAATGGAAAGTTTAATGTCAGAGAGAAACTTATTTTTATATATCACATTACTTCAACGGATATATACACTAAAATCAACTTGAATCAATATATATAATAATGACGAATAGTGGATGAATTTAATATATTGGGGATTCCTCCATGTCCACTTTAAACATCTTGCTCATTGATTCGATGTCCAAAAATTTGTGATGAATTATCACTAGGGCGGATTGTTCACCGAAATACGCAAGATTCCGCCAATACCTTTATCCAAAATGGGATAGAAAGAAGCACAGTGGATACTCTTGTGTTTTTACTACATTGCGCCACCCCAAGGTTAGGAGTAACACCTATTCTTCGGTCCATGGCCACACGTCATATTCTATACCTCACACAAACAAAATCATTAACATAGACTGTAGACCGAATAAAAGGTGTTAGCCCTAACCTTGGGGTGACACAATGTGTGCAAAAACAACAATATTAACCACGCTTTGTTCTACCCATTTTGGGTAATATTGGCGGAATTCCACAAATTACTTGGCGGTGAAACAAACCACACTAGTGATGAAATTAATCACAAGTTTTTGAACATCAAATTAAAAGACAGAAACATTAAAAGAGATTTTAAGACAACATAAAAAAATCCCAACAATTCAACCAAAATATATTTAAATTTTAGTTTATGTTTTTTTAATTTATATAATGTTTTATTTATTGTAATGTTTTATATAATGTTTTTTTTTAATTTATAAAACGTGATGTTTCATTTATTTGCAATGCTTTGAGGTCACCAAGTCATCGTCCACACCACCAGACCCACCATAATTTGGTTAAATAACATAGATGAGTTTGATTCAAGTGTCGGTTCATCATCCACACAAGGGCATCACCACACCAGTGGTGTAGACTAACAAGTAACAACAATTGCAAAAACTTCATCAAGGAGCAAATTCTTTCCCATATTCATAACTACGCAACGATCTACCCATTCTTAATATAAACTTTAGCCAAGCATCTAATTTTGTGCCTCTGTTGTATAATAAATATAATACAAGTGTGACTACATGTATTTTTAGTTAAGTACATACTAAAAACATATTTTAGAAAACATAGTTTACATAATATTATTCACCAAATGAAAAAAAAAATAGCAAGTCAGTATATCAATAAGCGTTTATGGTATAAAACTCATCAAGAAGTAAAAACTCCTTTCCCATAGTAAAATTTCACATCATTCTTGCTAATCCTTCACTTAAAACAAAAATCCAAACATTTAAAAACAACACATAAAAAATCAAATAAAAAAAGTATTTAAAAAATATTAAAATAATGTTTACTGCAAGAACAAACCGAGGGACACAAACCCACCTAAAACCTTAAACATCATAACAATCGAACAATTCCACAAAAGGTCTTGCAGATTATTAAAAAAAAGTTTAAAGGTTTATAACAAGTGAAGTCACCTCGGTTAAAAGATTATTGCAGAAGGAAGAAGAGTCTCAGAAGGATAACCCTAAAGAGAAACTCCTAAAAATAATATTATTTGATGTAGCGCGGCTATGACTCAAAACGCTTCCATTTTGATATTTGGAAGGCGATCTTAAGGGCTGCGCATCATTTTCAAAATGTAATTATTATTATTATTTTTATTAATATTAATATAATTGCTTGGAATGAATGGTTAATATCGGATTAAAGAGTAGATGAAAGGGGGCAGGGGATGAGGAAAGGGTTATGTTTTAGGGTTATTATATAGAGAGGTGTTTGGGTGTTTTAAGGGTTTAGGGTATGGTTGGTGGGTTGGGTTTAAAAAGCCCAATGGGTTAGATTATGTTGGGTTATGTTATGATGGTTGATGGGCTGTTTTAGTGGGATGAATAAAAAATCCGTTTGTATGGGTTAACTGTACAAAGTCCGTGAGTCCATGTATGATTATTTTTTAAGTTTTATAGATCATGGTAGAAGTGGTCAAAAGACTCAAAAAAAATGTTAAACGAACAAAAAAAAAATGAATCGGTTTAGTGTAGGGCTGTTCACGAGCTGAGCGGACCTTTACTCGTGCTTGGCTCACTTACAAACCGAACCATGTTTTTTAAGGAGAAAACGTGAGTTGGGATTCTTTGACTTGTCGTCATCATTTGAGAATAAACAAAAGTTTTTGGATTGTATGTCGGTAGTTCTTAGGTGAAAAACTTTTGAGTTTTCTTACTATATGTAAAAGGACGTTCGTTATATACCGACCCAGAGGTTCTGGTTCCCTAACTGTCAAGAAACTACAAAGGTTGAGTGAAGACTGACATGCTGTCCTTCGCTTGCAACTTGGTTTAAAAAGTCTAAAGTGAACATATGTAGGCAAACCTGAAATGTAATTAAGCCCAATATTTAGTGACTTGTGGATAAGTACACTAGAAAAGGGGTATAAAGGAACATACATTACTCCAACAATAACGAAGTCGGCTGGTTCCTTGGTTAATTTCGCTTGCTAGTGATTGATCCAACTCACTATATTCAACTACAGTTACAGGTCCTCCTTTACCACGTTGCACAAATACACCGACCTTTTCTTGAGGGTATGCCTGTAAATTGCCAATGGATCAATAAAATATCATATGTTTATTTCTTTACAGAAAGAAAATTCACCTTACGGACAACTTTAGAAGCCGAAGCTACACCTTTATCGATGAAATACCCCAAGAAAGTAGGATCACCAACGCGAACCTGATAAAAAGTTGACATCAGTATGCATTTTTTTCATTAATAAAATAAAAGAAAGATTGAAGTAACAGAAACTACAAACCAAAGCGTTGTCTACTCACTCCATAACAATCCAACGCCCCTCGTTGACATATCTTCCAATAGTCTTGAATACTTCAATGCTGAATGTTAAGATCATGATATAAACAATCAAAGGGTGTTTGGCATTGTGTTTTGAATGAGTTAAAACAAAACGGGATGCAAGAGATAGTGTTTGGATGTGGGTTTGTTGTTGCAGTGGTTATAATCAGTTGTTTAAGTGTTTGACAAGTCTGATTGTATACCTGAATAAACGCCTCCATTTCCGTCGGGAGCTTTTGCCACCTGGAATGGAGTTTCCATGATAAATCTACCGTCTTTTGAAACACAAGGTATTGTGCCTTGTGAAAAGAATATGACCTGCACCAAATAGCTTAAAAATTAAGTAAAATATATGCCCAAAAAAATTAAAACAATAACAACAACTCACCTGATCATTGTTGAGACCAAACCAAAATATTTGTTATTTTTGAAAAAATCGCGTGTGCCTTTATTTATCGGTAAATGGGCTGGTCATTATGTACCAATGAATTGGCACAACATTACCAGAACCTGCATAAACTATAAAAAGATTGTGACATCATGAAACAGAACATGTTTATGCAGACAATTACACGATCAAACTCACCCTCGTCTAATGCTAATCTCTGCAGACACATAATCCGCTCAGCCTGAATTTGGAAGAATCATAACAAATAATGACATTAAAACCGAAAGTTATTTGATTAATTTAAGAAACACGAATCTTATCTAAAACATCCTTTTGGGGCAGAACATCCGAGTCGTGTCCCCTGCATTTGAAAAACCATGAACGTTTTTTGTAAAAATTGCAAGGTCTTCAAATTGAAGTGCCCTTTTTGTCTAAAACTATTGTTAATTACAAATATTAATATTGTGTTATTACGGTTGAGTTGTATATAAAATACTTATTTTTCGACTATATGTATAGGTGATTGGCTATCAGAATCTAACCTCGTTAAATTGCCTCCAAGTAAGACGACAGCGAAATACATAATGGTACAAATAGATTTTCTTTGTAACAAGTCAGGATGCTTAACATATGTGCTCCAACTTCAAGAGTAGTGTTAACTATAGATATTGATATTATTGGCCCAAAACAAGTTTTTCTTGTCGGTTCCTATTCCATAGTAATCACAATTCTTTTTACAGTTATCTTGTAGTTCATATTACGGATGTATATATTTCCAATAAGCAAAGCTTTGGAATTTGGACATCCGAACTCAAATAAACTAGGATCAAATCAACATAAATATATGCATCATGATCAAAATAGTTAAAAAAACAGTTAACTTAGTATAACAGCAGAAGATATACCTACCTGTCCACCTGATAAAAGAAGAAGAACCTTCAACCCCATATTCCACCATTTTTCTCTATCAAAATAGTTAAAAAACAGTTAACTTAGTGGTCGTGGACACTGGCTTATGACCTCAAACACATCACCAATACGTTTTAACGCAATGGTTGTGGAATAAAAAGCTCCACAGTTAAGAATACTCAAGTGGGGGTAGTATCAGATGGGCGACCTCCTAGCAAGTTGCCAGTTGAGCAACAAAAAACAAATTACAACTATGTATAAAAGAAAAACCAGTTTACCACTACACCAACAACCTAAATTGCTAAAAATAAGAACAACTTAAGTAAATGATCAATAAGAATCACTAAATTCCAACTGGGTATAAAAAAGAACTAATTTACAAACTATACCTAAAGCTATAAACGAAACGACGTTTAGGGACCACTTCGTTAACCGTTCGGTGGGAACTTCGTCTACGCTCATTCGTTCATTTAATAAATGAATGAACATGAACAAGAAATGCCGTTCAATTAGTTAAATGAACGAACACTAACAGAGGCATCGTTCATTCAAATTTGTTCGTGAACGTTCACTAATGTGTTTGTAAACGTTTGTACATTTACGTTTTTTCATGGCCATGATATTCATTAAAAGTTTTTGTACATTTACTTATTTTATCTGAACTTTTTATATCCTTTAGCTCTTAACAAACAAAATAGGAAACTTCATTCCAACCGCCCCGTTCCCTTTTCCTTCTCATTATTCACATTGATGTATACTATCGAGTATCGACCTCCGTTCCACAAGTAGGGCTTCAGGTTCTGTTGATGCTCCCTCTGCCGGTTTTATTTGTGTCTGTTTGTCTTCATGAACTGTTCATGAACACGTTCATTTCCTTAATAATCGAACACGAACATAAAATCCCGTTCGGTAAGGGTTCATAAACACATTATTTCCTTAACGAACACCTTTTTCATGTTTGTTCGGTTCGTTTACGGCCTTAACTATACCAACAACCTAAATTGCTAAAGCTAAAAACATCTGAACTAAAATAATCTACAAGAAACACTAAATTCCAATTGGGTATATAAAAAATAAAAATAAAAACTAGTTTACAACTATACCAACAACATAAATTGCTAAAAATAATAACAACCAAATCAAATAATCTAATAAAAACACAAAATTTCCATCTGGGTATGAAAAAAAAACCTCAATTTCTTGAACAAGAAAGTTCTGTTGATCAGAATACAACTGATCCCAGAAAGCAAAGGCATCTTCTTGGCCATAATCTTTAAGCCTCTCAACCAGAGCCTGAGTGAAAAACCATAGAGAGCCTCAAAAGGTGTAGTCTTTATTGCAGAATGATAGGTAGTGTTATACCACCATTCAGCCAGACTTAACCACTTCAACCACTGATTAGGAGATTGCATACACATACCTCAAGTAAGATTCTAAACATCTGTTTAAAACTTCTGTTTGGCCATCACTTTGAGGGTGATAGGCAGTTGAGTAAGACAAATTGATACCTTGTAGCCTCATAAAATCTTTCCAAAATTGGCTAAAAAAATAGGGTCCCTATCTGAAACTATGGTAACAGGATTACCATGCAACTTGAAGACAGAGTCTAAAAATACATGAGCAACTTGAGGGGCTGTATATGGATGAGAAAGTGGCATGAAATGTGCAAACTTAGTTAGTCTGTCCACCACCACTAATATAGCCTCCTTACCTTGATTCTTAGGCAACCCTGTTATGAAATCCATAGATACATCTGTAAAGACATGGGCTAAGCAGTTAATCTCGGTCGAGAGAACTGATATCTCGGCCGATATATGTAACATCCTGTTTTTGTTATATATATATAAAAAAAAAATTGTCTTGGTTTATATATATTAATGTCTGAAACAGGTCCTTGATCGTTAAAACAAATTAATAACATGTGAGATGGATACTCATATATTTAAAATTAGTTGACGAGCAAGTGATGGGTAGCATGATTATTTGAGCTATGAGATCTAGGAGAGTAAGTAGTATTATAATAGACCGTTTAGCAACGACAACGACAAGTTGTTGTGCACGTGTGAAGTGGAGAAAGTATATATATGTTTCTTAGTTACAAAGAAATTGTAATAATAATTATGTATGTTTAGATCTTTATGCCGGTTATTATTTATTATGTATGGAAAGTCGGTTACTAAACCGAACCAAGCTCATATATATAGAGAGAAGTAAGTTATGTTGGTTCACAAATTTCACTCTGTCGTTCCAACCTACTCACAAAACTCAGGTTAGTATTCACCTATATATTGATTTTTATAAGTTTCTATATTTAGATGTTTATGTTAGTTAAACATACTACAAAATTTTAAGATAGTATAACATTAATAGCAGACTAGGTTCATACTTAGGGTAGGTGTTGGGGTGATCTAACTCTAATTTAGGTATGGATTGATTACCTGTACTTAAATTAGAAAGGGTTATCCAACGCCGACCACAATAATAACTAGTTTATACCCACTTTTTATTTTAGTTAGTATTTAAGATTGTCCTGGTATTGATCAGGGAACCAGTTCGGATTGTCTAGATCAAAAGATCCATAGAGCAAAGGTGAGTTACTTAAACTATTTTCAAAACCTGATACTTGCTCATAAAATTGTTTTGGTGGTGATTGATCATGTATATGCATCGAACCATAGGTGTGGCATCCAGGGTGTTATATATATTATGATGATCATTATATTTTCCATGCGTGGACATACATGTACAGCTATATGGGGTGTATTTTACGCTGTATGTGTGAATATATAATGCTTAGGCCGGATATATGATTATGGTGACATGCAAGGAGCTCATACTTGATCAATAAAAATTGTTTATGAGGTGTTTTACTAATGAGTCAGTTTATGTGGCTCACCAGCTGTGTGCTGACGTATTTTTATTTCTCGAGCATGTATCTCAGGTTAAGGATATAAGTGCTGGGAGATAATAGCTGAAAGTTCGAAGACTGTAGATATTTGCAATGTTATCGTTAAGCTTTGTGTGACTTTGGTGTACTTTCGTTAGGTTGGCTTGTAATAAATACTTAAGTCATGTAATGAAATTACGTTTCCGCTTTAAGGTTGCGCCAACTGGTCACTGTAAGTGCCCCGACCTGGGCGGGGTGTGACAAGTTGGTATCAGAGCTGTAGTTTAAGAGATTTAGGTACTCGTAGTAGTATCTAGACTTAAACTAGGACTGGTAAGCAACTGGAAGTGTCAATTATGATAGATGTGTGCCTATAAGAAAGGATGTGATAGGTATGCTGAATTTTGTATGATAGAGGCACCATATGGTAGTTGGGAGTATCATAGTGTGTATCATATATTGCTTTCATGCCTGGCCAACATGAAAGTTAATGTATGGCACCGCTATGATCTCGCAAACACCGTATTGTACCAATATCAGAGGATAGTAGGCAGGGGGGTTGAGAATGTGTTTGAGCTTTGGAATCAGAATAGTCTAAGTAAGGCGTGTATATCCAGTATGCTAACAATATATGCATAGCCTAGATGATATGTGTCTATGTGTGATAAATAAAAGCTCTAGCTATGATTGCCTATATACTAAACACAAGTATTATAAATTTTAAACAGTCAATGGAAGGAGAAAATCTTAATGAAACCCATAATCGGGGCGCTCCTGAGAATAATGGAGGGGTAGATATTCGTATAACCAAGGCTGACCTAGAGCGGTTGGTAGCTGAGAAAGTTGCAGAAGTACTTGCTAATCGAGAAGTTGCCAATAAAGCTCCAGAAACAACTGCATCGATGGAACCTCCCATTATAAATCAAACTCAAGGGAATGAGAACAAGAAGAAAGAAAGTAGTTATAAGATCTTCAAGTCCTCTAACCCTCCTGAGTTTACAGGAACAAAAGATGCTATAGATGCCCATGAATGGATTAGTCAGATGGAGGCGTTGCTAGCGATATGTGAATGTGACCCTCAAAAGAAGGTGAAGTTGGCCACCCATACCTTTAGAAGAGAGGCACTACACTGGTGGGAAACCATCATTCAGACTCATGGAAGAGAAGCGGCAAACCAAATTCCCTGGGAAAGGTTCCTAGAAATGTTTACCCGACAGTTTTGCCCAATAAGCGAAAGAAGAAGAATCGAAGGTGAGTTTTTGAGGTTGGAATTAGGGAACATGACATATCGAAACTATGTCACGAAGTTTAATGAAATGGCTCGTTTTGTGCCTCACCTGGTTACGCCCGAAGACAATCGAATCCATCGCTTCATCTGGGGATTGCCAGTAGAATACCGCACTTTTATTAAGTCTGTAAACCCCCACACTTGTTATGAGGCAATTGAAGCAGGATACAACATAGCTGCAGAACTGGAGAGAGAAAGAGTGGAAAATAATAAGAGGAAAGGAGACGAGTATAAGAGGCCTGAAAATCAGAATAAGACCCAAAGGTTCAATCCGCAAAAGGGAACTAATAAACAAGAACTAAAGCAATGTTCAAAATGCGGAAAAAGACATACTGGTCAGTGTAAAACAGGGAATGTATGTTATCGCTGCCGTAAGCCTGGACATATATTCTCAGAATGTACTGAGCCAAAAGCTTGCTTTGAATGTGGAGCGACTGATCATCTACGATATGCCTGCCCCAAACTGATAAATAAGTCTTCTGAAAATAGACCTAAGGGACGGGCATTCCAAATGACAGCAGAGGAGGCTAAATAAGCGGATGATGTGATTACCGGTACGTTTCTCCTCAATGATTTACCAGCAACTGTGTTATTTGATTCTGGTGCAAATAAGAGTTTCATTTCGTATAAGTTTTGTAAAGCCTTAGGCAGCCCTGTAAGTAAACTTGAGCAATCTTTCACTTTGGAAGTAGCCAATGGAAAGCAAATAGAAGTTACTGAGGCCTTAGATGATTGTGTTCTTAAGTTAGAAGGGCGAAGCTTTCCTATAAGAATGTTGGTTACAACGTTAGGTGAATCTGATCTGGTAATAGGAATGGACTGGTTAGCTGTGTATAAGGCTCAAATCAATTGTGAGGCCAAAACCGTTGATTGTCAAGCACCAGATGGGAGTATCGTTAGAATTCACGGAGAGCGGGTGAAACAACCAGTCAAGATTATTTCAGTAATGAAAGCCATGAAGATGGTTCATCATGGATGTTCTGCTTATTTAGCCTACGCAATTGACACTCGCAAGGAATCCAAAAGGTTGGAAGACGTCCCTGTAGTATGTGAATTTCCCGATGTATTTCCCGATGAACTGTCAGGAGTTCCACCAGAACGAGAAGTAGAATTTAAAATAGACTTGATACCCGGAGCGAAACCCGTAGCTAAAGCCCCTTACCGATTGGCACCATCAGAAATGAAGGAATTGATGATACAAATCCAAGAGTTACTTGATAAAGGATTTATTCGACCAAGTATTTCTCCATGGGGTGCACCAGTATTGTTTGTGAAGAAGAAGATGGTAGTCTTAGAATGTGCATAGACTATCGTGAGTTAAATAAGCTAACTATCAAGAATAAGTATCCGTTACCTAGGATCGACGATTTGTTTGACCAGCTGCAGGGGGCATGTTGGTTCTCTAAAATTGATTTAAGGTCAGGATACCATCAATTGAAGATTAAAGAGGAAGATATCCCGAAGACGGCATTTCGTACCAGGTATGGACACTACGAATTCTTAGTCATGTCTTTTGGATTGACTAATGCACCAGCTGCATTTATGGATATGATGAATCGAGTATGTAAGCCGATGCTAGATAAGTATGTTATCGTGTTCATTGATGATATTCTAGTTTACTCTAAGACTCGAGATGAACACGTATATCATTTGCGGGAGGTTCTAGAAACCTTAAGAAAGAATAAATTGTATGCCAAATTCTCAAAGTGTGAATTTTGGTTACAAGAGGTGCAGTTTTTAGGGCATGTGATAAATGCTCGAGGTATACAAGTAGACCCCATAAAGATAGAAGCCATAACCAAGTGGGAACAACCTAAGACACCTACTGAGGTAAGAAGTTTCTTAGGGTTGGCTGGGTATTACCGACGGTTCATTCAAGATTTTTCTAAGATAGCAACACCCCTTACCAAACTAACAAAGAAGGAGGTAAAGTTTGTATGGGGCGATGATCAAGAGAAAGCTTTCCAGGAGTTGAAGAAGCGCCTAACTCAAGCTCCAATACTGACCTTACCAGATGGAGTCGAAGATCTGGTAATATATTCAGATGCCTCTTATCAGGGATTAGGATGTGTACTTATGCAACGTAGGAAGGTGATAGCTTATGCCTCTCGACAATTAAAACCAAGCGAGACAAACTACCCAACCCATGATCTGGAGCTTGCAGCAGTGGTCTTCGCTTTAAAGATATGGAGACATTATTTGTATGGAACAAAGTGCACCATTTACACGGATCATAAAAGTTTAAAGTATTTCTTCGAACAAAAGGATCTGAACATGAGACAACGAAGGTGGTTGGAGTTGATAAAGGATTACGATTGTGAAATCATGTATCACCCTGGAAAAGCAAATGTAGTTGCTGATGCTCTAAGCCGAAAAGAAAAGTATCCGGCTATCAAGGTTAAAGCTTATAAGTTAACATTAAATTCCGATTTGATGATTGAAATTAGAGCAGCGCAAGCTGAGGCGTTAAAGGAGGAAAATGTAAAGAAGGAGAGGGTGTTTGGACAAGTTAAGGACTTCAATGAAAATGAGAATGGTGTTAAGTTGAAATTAGGCCGAATATGGATTCCAAGGATTGGAGATGTAAGAAATAGAATACTGGAAGAGGCACACAAATCAAGATATTCAATCCATCCTGGAGCTACTAAAATGTATCATGACCTAAAAAGGGATTATTGGTGGCCCGGTATGAAATATGACATAGTTAAATACATAGAAAAGTGTTTGACGTGTTTACAAGTTAAGGCCGAACACCAGAAACCATATGGTAAGTTACAACCTCTTGAAATCCCTACTTGGAAGTGGGAACACCTAACAATGGATTTCATCACTAAGCTACCCCGAACTCCTAAAGGATTTGATAGTATTTGGGTCATAGTAGATCGGCTGACTAAAAGCGCGCACTTCCTACCAATTCGAGACACCTACTCTTCTGAAAGACTAGCTGAATTATTCATCAAAGAAATAGTCTCTCGACATGGGACACCTGTAAGTATTGTTTCAGATAGAGATTCTCATTTTACTTCTCGCTTCTAGAAGAAGTTCCATGAAGAGATGGGCACTCGCTTACTTCTTAGTACCGCGTATCACCCTCAAACAGATGGACAAAGTGAAAGAACTATTCAGACATTAGAAGACATGTTGCGTGCATGTGTGTTGGACTTTGGAGGTAGTTGGGATAACTATCTAATGTTAGTAGAATTCTCTTACAATAATAGTTATCATTCCAGCATCGGTATGCCCCCATATGAACTGTTATATGGAAGAAAGTGTAGAACCCCAATATGTTGGGGGGAGATAGGTCAGAAGGATCTAGGAAGCATTGAAGTGGTGAAGCTTACTTCCGAAAAACTTGATCAAATTAAGGCTCGGTTAAAGGCGGCGCAGGATCGGCAGAAGTCATATGCTGATCACCGTAGACGTTCCATCGAATTTCAAGTTGGAGATTTAGTTATGTTAAAGGTTTCACCTTGGAAGGGGATCATTCGATTTCGAAAGCATGGGAAACTAAGCCCTCGTTACATAGGACCTTTCAAAATCATAGCACGCGTGGGGAATGTTGCTTATCGTCTGGACCTCCCTGAGGAATTAATGAACATCCATAATACTTTCCACGTGTCGCACCTAAGGAAATGCTTAGCAGACGAAACAACCTATGTACCGCTTAATGACATCGAAGTGGACGATAAACTCAACTATGTTGAAGAACCTGTGGTTGTCCTAGATCAGAAAGTAAAGAAGCTCAGGAATAAAGAAATCCCCCAAGTTAAAATACAATGGAAGCATAGGAAAGGGTCTGAGGCAACGTGGGAATCGGAGCAAGAAATGCGAGAGCATTACCCTCACTTATTCTCTACTAAAATGGTTTCGAGGACGAAACCCTAAATTGGTAGGGGATATTTGTAACATCCTGTTTTTGTTATATATATATATAAAAAATTGTCTTGGTTTATATATATTAATGTCTGAAACAGGTCCTTGATCGTTAAAACAAATTAATAACATGTGAGATGGATACTCATATATTTAAAATTAGTTGACGAGCAAGTGATGGGTAGCATGATTATTTGAGCTATGAGATCTAGGCGAGTAAGTAGTATTATAATAGACCGTTTAGCAACGACAACGACAAGTTGTTGTGCACGTGTGAAGTGGAGAAAGTATATATATGTTTCTTAGTTACAAAGAAATTGTAATAATAATTATGTATGTTTAGATCTTTATGCCGGTTATTATT
Source organism: Ambrosia artemisiifolia (assembly GCA_032199755.1). Taxonomy (NCBI): domain Eukaryota; kingdom Viridiplantae; phylum Streptophyta; class Magnoliopsida; order Asterales; family Asteraceae; genus Ambrosia; species Ambrosia artemisiifolia. The sequence goes on along the minus strand of CM063528.1, from coordinate 37,853,750 downwards.
TATTATGTATGGAAAGTCGGTTACTAAACCGAACCAAGCTCATATATATATAGAGAAGTAAGTTATGTTTGGTTCACAAATTTCACTTTGTCGTTCCAACCTACTCACAAAACTCAGGTTAGTATTCACCTATATATTGATTTTTATAAGTTTCTATATTTAGATGTTTATGTTAGTTAAACATACTACAAAATTTTAAGATAGTATAACATTAATAGCAGACTAGGTTCATACTTAGGGTAGGTGTTGGGGGTGATCTAACTCTAATTTAGGTATGGATTGATTACCTGTACTTAAATTAGAAAGGGTTATCCAACGCCGACCACAATAATAACTAGTTTATACCCACTTTTTATTTTAGTTAGTATTTAAGATTGTCCTGGTATTGATCAGGGAACCAGTTCGGATTGTCTAGATCAAAAGATCCATAGAGCAAAGGTGAGTTACTTAAACTATTTTCAAAACCTGATACTTGCTCATAAAATTGTTTTGGTGGTGATTGATCATGTATATGCATCGAACCATAGGTGTGGCATCCAGGGTGTTATATATATTATGATGATCATTATATTTTCCATGCGTGGACATACATGTACAGCTATATGGGGTGTATTTTACGCTGTATGTGTGAATATATAATGCTTAGGCCGGATATATGATTATGGTGACATGCAAGGAGCTCATACTTGATCAATAAAAATTGTTTATGAGGTGTTTTACTAATGAGTCAGTTTATGTGGCTCACCAGCTGTGTGCTGACGTATTTTTATTTCTCGAGCATGTATCTCAGGTTAAGGATATAAGTGCTGGGAGATAATAGCTGAAAGTTGGAAGACTGTAGATATTTGCAATGTTATCGTTAAGCTTTGTGTGACTTTGGTGTACTTTCGTTAGGTTGGCTTGTAATAAATACTTAAGTCATGTAATGAAATTACGTTTCCGCTTTAAGGTTGCGCCAACTGGTCACTGTAAGTGCCCCGACCTGGGCGGGGTGTGACAAGTTGGTATCAGAGCTGTAGTTTAAGAGATTTAGGTACTCGTAGTAGTATCTAGACTTAAACTAGGACTGGTAAGCAACTGGAAGTGTCAATTATGATAGATGTGTGCCTATAAGAAAGGATGTGATAGGTATGCTGAATTTTGTATGATAGAGGCACCATATGGTAGTTGGGAGTATCATAGTGTGTATCATATATTGCTTTCATGCCTGGCCAACATGAAAGTTAATGTATGGCACCGCTATGATCTCGCAAACACCGTATTGTACCAAATATCAGAGGATAGTAGGCAGGGGGGTTGAGAATGTGTTTGAGCTTTGGAATCAGAATAGTCTAAGTAAGGCGTGTATATCCAGTATGCTAACAATATATGCATAGCCTAGATGATATGTGTCTATGTGTGATAAATAAAAGCTCTAGCTATGATTGCCTATATACTAAACACAAGTATTATAAATTTTAAACAGTCAATGGAAGGAGAAAATCATTTATGAAACCCATAATCGGGGCGCTCCTGAGAATAATGGAGGGGTAGATATTCGTATAACCAAGGCTGACCTAGAGCGGTGGTAGCTGAGAAAGTTGCAGAAGTACTTGCTAATCGAGAAGTTGCCAATAAAGCTCCAGAAACAACTGCATCGATGGCACCTCCCATTATAAATCAAACTCAAGGGAATGAGAACAAGAAGAAAGAAAGTAGTTATAAGATCTTCAAGTCCTCTAACCCTCCTGAGTTTACAGGAACAAAAGATGCTATAGATGCCCATGAATGGATTAGTCAGATGGAGGCGTTGCTAGCGATATGTGAATGTGACCCTCAAGAGAAGGTGAAGTTGGCCACCCATACCTTTAGAAGAGAGGCACTACACTGGTGGGAAACCATCATTCAGACTCATGGAAGAGAAGCGGCAAACCAAATTCCCTGGGAAAGGTTCCTAGAAATGTTTACCCGACAGTTTTGCCCAATAAGCGAAAGAAGAAGAATCGAAGCTGAGTTTTTGAGGTTGGAATTAGGGAACATGACATATCGAAACTATGTCACGAAGTTTAATGAAATGGCTCGTTTTGTGCCTCACCTGGTTACGCCCGAAGACAATCGAATCCATCGCTTCATCTGGGGATTGCCAGTAGAATACCGCACTTTTATTAAGTCTGTAAACCCCCACACTTGTTATGAGGCAATTGAAGCAGGATACAACATAGCTGCAGAACTGGAGAGAGAAAGAGTGGAAAATAATAAGAGGAAAGGAGACGAGCAAAAGAGGCCTGAAAATCAGAATAAGACCTAAAGGTTCAATCCGTAAAAGGGAACTAATAAACAAGAACTAAAGCAATGTTCAAAATGCGGAAAAAGACATACTGGTCAGTGTAAAACAGGGAATGTATGTTATCGCTGCCGTAAGCCTGGACATATATTCTCAGAATGTACTGAGCCAAAAGCTTGCTTTGAATGTAGGTGTAAACCCTGAATGACCCCCCATAGGTGAGCTGTGAAACAATATGAGGATATCTTTCCTAAGTATAGGATCATTTCCTACCCATAACTTATTCTTTTTCTTTAGCAACTGGCCATCCCAAACAACATGATTAAACTGCTCACCCCTATTCATTTTCTGAATTAAGTCCTTGAGATAAGGACCAGACTCCCAAGAAGACTTAATCCTACTTAGTAACATGGGATCAAGGGAACTCATACTTAATTCAAAAAGGGCTATTCCAGAGACTCTTGAAAGGCCATCAGCAACTACATTCTCAACCCCTTTCTTATACAAAATCTCATAGGTATACCCCATTAGTTTTGCCAATCAGGGTTGTTGTAATGGAGTTGTAATCTTTTGAGTGAGTAAATATTTTAAGCTTTTGTGATCTGTCTTTATGAGGAACTTCTTAACTATTAAGTAGTGATGCCACTACTTAACAGCCATAAGAATGGCCAACAACTCCTTCTCATAAACAGAAAGGTTTTGTTGTCTTATGGATAAGGCCTTGCTCACAAAGGCAATAGGGTGACCCTCTTGCATAAGGACTGCTCCCATGCCTTTGGAAGAAGCATCAGTCTCTAAGACAAAGGCTTTATTAAAGCCTGGTAAAGCCAAAACAAGGGCAGTAGTTAAGGCTTCTTTTAGTTTATCAAAAGCATCTTGGGCCATCTCATTCCAAAGAAAAGAGTCTTTCTTTAACAAATCTGTCATAGGTCTAGCAATGACCCCAAAATTTCTTATGAACCTTCTATAATATCCAGTTAAACCAAGAAAACCTCTGAGTTGCTTTTGATTTTGAGGCACAAACCAATTTTTAATAGCCACAATTTTATTAGCATCAGTTTGCACCCCTGCACCGGAGATAATGTGCCCCAAATATTCCACTGTAGACCCCCCAAATGAACACTTAGATCTTTTAGCTACTAAAGAGTTCTTTCTTAAAAGAATTAATACCTGTTCCAAATCAATGAGGTGCTGATCCATGGTTGAACTGTAAACCAGAATATCATCAAAGAAAACCAGTGTTGACTTCCTCATTAAAGACTGGAATGTCTGATTCATTAGGGCTTGAAAAGTAGCTGGTGCATTAGTTAGCCCAAAGGGCATTACAACAAACTCAAATAGGCCTTGGTGAGTCCTAAAGGCAGTCTTATGAATATCTTTTTATTGCATTCTAATCAGGTGGTAACCTGCTCTCAAGTCCAGTTTAGAAAATACATAAGCCCCTCCTAACTCATCCAATAATTCTTCAATAAGTGGAATGGGAAATCTGTCTTTGACAGTGGCTTCATTTAACTTCCTGTAATCCACACAGAACCTCTAGGTTCCATCCTTTTTCTTTACTATGACTACTGGAGATGAAAAAGCACTTTGGCTGTTTCTGCTCCAGAATCCAATAACTCCTTTGTAAGATTCTCCAAAACATCTTTCTGACCAGCACGGTATGTGTAGGCTCTTTGGTCAATGGTGACATTTTCATCTTTTAAGACAACTCTATGATCACATGTTCTTTTTGGAGGTAGCCCAGTAGGAACTGCAAACACATCATCATACTTCTTTAATAACTGTTGCAGAGCCTCATTCTCCTTTTCATCTCCCACTTTAGCCTCATGTTGATAACAACCATCAGAAGATGATTGTAAACTAAACATTTGGGTCGAAACAACTCCTTCTTGGGATAATAGATCTTCCATCTTTTCAGTAGAACACAACTTAACCTTGTTGGATTCTATACCCTTTAATTCCACCCACTTATCATTAACTTCGAATCTCATAGTCAACTTCTTAAAGTTCAACATTATATCATCAAGGGTTTGCAACCATTGAAACCCTATGACCATATCATAATCGATGTGCTAAAAGTAGTTTAATAAAAATAACTAAATTAAACCTAAAACTAGACACTAAGTAATACTCTAGACTCTATAAAACTAAACTACTGACAGGCAAGTGAACCTATCGACTCTAGTATAGCTAAAGTAAGTCCGGATATCGAACCCACGAGACTCTAATGGAAAACGAAAACTAGACTCGAATACTTATCCTAAATACTGATTAAATTAATTTATTATTTTGAAAAGGGGGGTTTTACTAAAAACTAAATTGCAATAAAATAAAGATTAACTAAAATAAACAAACTGAACTAAAGACGAAAACTGAACTGAACTGAATTCAAAGGATGGTAACAATGCTACCTAGGTTAGAATCCTACTCATGACTGATGAACTTCTATGGTTATGGAACTAGCTATGGAACCGGGATCTTCAGATACTAAACTGACAGGATAAACTAGAGGACTCTCGACCCTTCTCAAGGAGAAACCTAAGGTTACATATAAGCCGTTAAACTACCGATTGAGAGGTTACCCTTAAAGGATTACCTACTCTGATGATAAAGTACCCGCTAGACAGTCTACCTTACAGCGCGAAAGCCTCACTACACTAAGAGTGCAAGCGGTAACTATAGAAAACCTGACCTGACTCGATACGCAAGTAGTGGTAAGGAAACTAGGAAGATCTTATTACAAAGCATCTAGATCTAGCAATTTAACACCCTAAACATATTGACAATCCCGCACCTTACAGCTATTGGAATTGGAAGAATACCTAGAACTACTCAATCAACAAAAACCACTCCTATGGAAAACACTAGCAATTTACCATAAACTAGTTGCTAACACACAGTCCACAACCTAACAGGCATTCATACGTGAAAGACATTCACAAAAACGCATGTAGAGTAAATAATTATCAATTGAACAAAACTAAGTACGCATATACACCAGATCAAAAATAATCAAAGTCTTTACTAAATCATCAACCCATAGTCAAAGTTCCAAAAAACCATAAAAACGTTCATTCAGTCAAGAGTATTCATCATAACCTAAGTAGTAATGAAAGTCTAGCCAATAAACATGTTCAAAACAGGAATAAAATCAATTCTAAGTTCATGAAACATAGTTTGCAACTCAAAAGAACAAAGGAACGAAGAACCCAAATGATTAAAACCCGAATCTCTCGATCTTGGTGCTCAAAATCTTGACCCTTGGCCTTTCTCTCACCTCCTAGTGCTCCAGAGCAGCTTCTTTTCGTCCAAAGTGATGATAAATCGAATTATGGCCGTCCTAGGGTTTTTAAAATCGAGATTGGGCCAAAAAACAACTTTTTCACGAAATTACTCCCGTCGCGTAGCGCGACGGGCTCGATGAGATCTGGTCACGTAGCGCGACGGACTTTCAGAGAGGAAAATACACCGTCACGTTACGTGACGAAAATGTGCCAAACCCGTCGCGTAACGCGACGGGACAAAACTTCCCAATTTTTCAATTTTTTACTTCCCGATCAACCGCGACTCGTCCGGAGGCTCGTTTTTTCTTGTTTAAGCTCCATTTTACTTCCTTTCTTGTCCGGACTCCTGTGCAACACCAAATAATAAATAGAATACGAAAATACCACAAAAACGACACAAACCGACTAAAAAATAATATAAACTATAGACTGAAAACAGATGTATTTTGCAATACATCAAATATCCCCACACTTATGTTTTTTTGTCCCTGAAAAAGAATTATGCTATGGAATCACAGTTAGGTTTACATCTAGTTTAAAAACATAGGTTACTTAATTTATAATCTACTAACGTGTTGATTGCGATTGCAGGTATACTGATCCTCTTAAACCCATACGGGTTTCCAAGCCCCCTTTTATTTAAGTTAAGTTCATGTTTATTAGTCTATCTAGGGTCTCACTCTAAGGAAGCCACCGTTCCTCCTAATCCCGCCTCAAGCTTATGAAGCTAAAGGAACGACCAATTGACCATTTCCCAACCGTCTTATGTAGAAAACCATGAGAATTTAAAATCACTTATTTTTTTATTTATTATTTTTTTTCTTTTTTTTTTCATCTCAGCATACTTAACTCAGAGGGTGTGACCAATCCAAGTCGCTATCCCAGTGGCCAGGCACCATAAGCTTCAGCATTTTCGCTTTGATTACTATTTTTTTTCATGAGCTTTTTTAGATATTTATTTTCAGACAATCCTAGAGGGAGTCGAGTCCGGAGTCACTATCCCTAGAAACGACACCATTGGCCTTGCCCTTATTTTATATCCAGCTCTTTTTTTTTTCAATGTGATTAAAAATTGTAACGGTTTTAACCTTATAACGGTGCTTCTTTTACTATTTTTGGCGGTTTCAGTCTCCTCGTTTCTCCTAGATGAGAACCCACAAAATAGCCTAACATAATTAATTTATTACTTTTCAAAGGAAACCTTTCTACCGGCCGAGCCTACCCACATATCCCAAATCAGACACGTTTTCAATCAATTTTAATCTCTTATTATACATACTATTTGAAAACCGGACACCTAACTTTACCTATCATCTTCCATATGTTATATAATGCAAACTTCAAAATCAGGGACATTTTTCATTTATTTTATATATATATTTTTTATTTTTTTATTTTTTTTAACTCAACTATGACAGACACGGTCCATCCACACACTTAAATTTTGCATTGTCCTCAATGCAGGAATGGACAACTGACTCAAACACGATAATAAACTGACACTAAACAAAAAGAAAAAAAATAAAAAGGAAAAGACTTAGCTGGAAATACAGCGAGACTGTCATGTGCCAGTCTTATCCAAAAACATGCCCTCCAATTCGAACGTGCTCAGCAAACAATTCCAAACTCCCACACACGAACGAAAGCGGCTCATCATTCTAAACCACACTCACAAACCATAAACTACCATATATATATATATAAACAGAGCATCACCAGCCAACCATCCCAGTACCCAAAGTATCAAAATATATCAAGTTTAGTACAGACCATTATCAAATCAAAACATCAGATAAAAGAAAAATAAAGAAAAATAAAGAAAAATACTAAACCAGTGATCATGCTGCACTTCCATCCCCACACAAGTCTCATCAACTCCACCTGGTGGCTCATCCTGCGGCACATGCGGCTCTGGGGCTCTGAAAATGTCTGGGATAGCAAAGTTCATTGCTCCCATCATATACCTCCACATGTCCTTCTGTCTGCGATGACCTACAACAATCAACTCCCGTAACTCCAAATACTGCCTATCTGTCCTTTCACAAAGTGCCTCTAAAGTCAATGGTACTGGAGGTGGCTCTCTAAGAGGATACTGACGACCATGCAACTCTCTCCCATGCTTAGGTCTCTGTAAACGAGTAGGAATGCCGGCCTGCAGTGTCTCAGCTGCTGCTGACCCCTCGGGGGGTGGCACCTGAGGACTTGAGATGACTGTGTCCCAGGCCACAGGGTCAGTTGATGCTAAAATGCTTGCCTGCTTAAGCTCTTTTTCTCCAAAATACTTTGCCTTTGGCCCCGCCACTAAATACACCTTTCTATAACTGTCAAAGACCTTCAAAGACTCTGCTAAACCAGTAATATATGGACCCATGGCTAAAGCAGCCCGGTTTCCTCCCCTCTTAGGCCTAGCAAAAGACCACGCCAACACACTAGCTAAATTGGCCTCTCGGCCCTGAACCATGCATAACAAGCAGAAAAGCTCTATCCAGTTCACCTTATTTTCTCCTGATTTCCTCCCCACCAAAGTACATGACAAAATCTTAAGTATATACCTGTAAACCGGATCCCGGATATCTGTTCCAGCCAAATTTTTAGAAAACGGTGTAATAGCAATGGTATCCCAAAACTCAGTTAAATCATGCACTGTCAAACTATGCTCTCTCTCCACTTTATAAGCTCCTCTCAAACTAGTCAAGAAACCTGGAGTCGCTACCTCCTCACTCGTGTAAAAACCACTAGCCACAGCGAAATCAGGTATAGACATCTCATGAAGTACCCTACCTAGAGAAAACGACACTGCATCCCGCTCGGCAAATGTGCCTTCCTTATGCCTAAATGTAGAGTGAAACTCAATGGTCAGCTCCTCATATTGTTCTTTATCACAAGCTAACACCCGCTTAGACCTATGCCCCAACAATCCCTCAATTCTTTCTCTTTGACCCACTGTATGTAGCCAATCCCAGTCAATCGTGCGCGGTACTAAAAGCTCCGTATCAAACAAAACATCACACTTCTCTGGTTCTTTGGTACCTTCCTGAAACTGTAGGAGGGTATGCCGCCTGAGGTCCTCTCTTATGCATATTGTGAGTGTCTCCGGTGCCGAATATAGAGTCTCTCGGCGTCTCTGATTTTTTTCTCGAGCATTCTCCTGCTGTGCTGGTACCTGTCTTGGGGGTGATGCGGGTGCCTTCTTCCGTTTTTGACCAGCGCGAGACGACGACTCACCTGCCATGCCTTCAAAACAACGTTAAACCCAAACAAGAACAAACAAGCAAGCATTAGTAATCATAATCTATTATATATATATATTTATATACAAAAATACGACCATATAGCATTTCTTTCGCGGTCGTGACCGAAATAAAAAATAAATACAACTCGAAAAGTGGGTTACCGTTTACAAATTATCGAGTTCTAGACCCAAATCTCGCCCGAATGGAGATTTAGTACGGGCGAGGCGGTCTTATACCTGTGAATAAATAGTAAACCCAACGACTCAAAGAAGACAAAAACTAACTAAGACAAACTTAATGTACAGATATGACACTAAGATGAATAAAAACGACTCAAAGTACACTACCCCATCCCGACACTTTAATTGTCCTCAATTAAGTACGAGTGCCTAATAGGCCTCAAAATGGCGACCCGAAAGACAAAATTGAGAAAACTAGTTTTTGGTAAAATTTGATTCGGGTTGAAAAACTCCCCTTAGATGGGGGAGCTTTTGCCATTTTGTACCTGTCCAAACGTATCAATTTGCACCCAAAACATGTAAAGATAAACGTGCACAATAGGCGTGGCGAATGATGATGATGGTGACAAATGAATGCACGCCTAAAGTGAAAACTGAAAATACAAGTAAAAGCATTTTGGGCGACTTGGAAACAAAGTTGAGCGCTAGACTAAACGAGTATAATATGACATGAATGGGATGCGCACTACTAAACGATCACCACATATAGTAAGAAACGACTAAAATTCACACAACTCAACAAAACGACTAGACACGACTTCACAATAGGACATTAACCAGGTAATCGACTCGAACATGTGAGTAATTAGGCGACGCGACACACGACACCTTAGACGCCACAAACCCAAACAAAGAACGAAATTACAGAATAATAATAAAAAATATAATAAATAAATAAAAACAGAAAGAAAAAAAATAAAATAAAATAAAATAAATAAAAAAAATAATATCATACCTGTGGTGACGACCAAGTTGGGACAGAAAAAATCATAATAATAATAATGATGGTGGGAGACTGGGAGGTGAACGGGGAGGGTGGAGGTAAAGCACGGGGAAGGTTTAGGGCTGGAGGGGTGGTGCGGCGGAGCAGGGTGGTGAGTGACGGTGGTGCTGGAAGTGGTGTTTGAAGGGAGGTGATGGTGATGGTTGGCGTCGGGTAGTGGAGGAGCTGGTGATTAGGGTGGGGGTTTGTGGTGGTTTGGTTGTTTGGAACGGCGCTGCAACGAGAGTGGAATGGGGAAGACGAACGGTCCATCCCCGGCAACGACGCCAAAAACTTGATGTGCTAAAAGTAGTTTAATAAAAATAACTAAATTAAACCTAAAACTAGACACTAAGTAATACTCTAGACTCTCTAAAACTAAACTACTGACATACAAGTGAACCTATCGACTCTTGTATAGCTAAAGTAAGTCCGGATATCGAACCCACGAGACTCTAATGGAAAACGAAAACTAGACTCGAATACTTATCCTAAATACTGATTAAATTAATTTATTATTTTAAAAAGGGGGGTTTTACTAAAAACTAAATTGCAATAATATAAAGATTAACTAAAATAAACAAACTGAACTAAAGACGAAAACTGAACTGAACTGAATTCAAAGGATGGTAAAAATACTACCTAGGTTAGAATCCTAGTCATGGCTGATGAACTTCTATGGTTATGGAACTAGCTATGGAACCGGGATCTTCAGATACTAAACTTACAGGATAAACTAGAGGACCCTCGACCCTTCTCAAGGAGAAACCTAAGGTTACCTATAAGCCGTTAAACTACCGATTGAGAGGTTACCCTTACAGGCTTACCTACTCTGATGATAAAGTACCCGCTAGACAGTCTACCTTACAGCGCGAAAGCCTCACTACACTAAGAGTGCAAGGGGTAACTATAGAAAACCTGACTGGATACGCAAGTAGTGGTAAGGAAACTAGGAAGATCTTCTTACAAAGCATCTAGATCTAGCAATTTAACACCCTAGACATATCGACAATCCCACACCTTACAGCTATTGGAATTGGAAGAATACCTGGAAATACCCAATCAACAAAAACCACTCCTATGGAAAACACTAGCAATTTACCATAAACTAGTTGCTAACACACAATCCACAACCTAACACGCATTCATACATGAAAGACATTCACAAAAATGCATGTGGAGTAAATAATTATCAATTGAACAAAACTAAGTACGCATATACACCGGATGAAAAATAATCAAAGTCTTTACTAAATCATCAACCCATAGTCAAAGTTCCAAAAAACCATAAAAACGTTCATTCAATCAAGAGTATTCATCATAACCTAAGTAGTAATGAAAGTCTATCCAATAAACATGTTCAAAACAGGAATAAAATCAATTCTAAGTTCATGAAACATAGTTTGCAACTCAAAAGAACAAAGGAACGAAGAACCCGAATGATTAAAACCCGAATCTCTCAATCCTGGTGCTCAGAATCTTGACCCTTGGCCTTTCTCTCACCTCCTAGTGCTCCAGAGCAGCTTCTTTTCGACCAAAGTGAGATGATAAAATCGAATTATGGCCGTCCTAGGGTTTTTAAAATCGAGATTGGGCCAAAAAACAACTTTTTCACGAAATTACTCCCGTCGCGTAGCGCGACGGGCTCGATGAGATCTGGTCACGTAGCACGACGAACTTTCAGGAAAATACACCGTCGCGTTACGTGACGAAAATGTGCCAAACCCGTCGCGTAACGGGACGGGACAAAACTGCCCAATTTTTCAATTTTTTACTTCCCGATCAACCGCGACTCGTCCGGAGGCTCGTTTTTTCTTGTTTAAGCTCCATTTTACTTCCTTTCTTGTCCGGACTCCTGTGCAACACCAAATAATAAATAGAATACGAAAATACCACAAAAACGACACAAACCGACTCAAAAATAATATAAACTATATACCGAAAACAGATGTATTTTGCAATACCACAATAATTAGTTAAAGGGACCAATATAACATCAGTTTTGAACCAGATGCCCTGCATCATCCATTGAAAGTCCTTACATAACTGTGTGCACTTTAGTTTATTTCCATCAGCAATTGTAACACTTACTTCTGGTATTTCTTTAATTGGACATCTCATTTTCTCTGCCAAACTTTCATTCAAAAAGTTATGGGTAGAACCAGAATCATTGAGTATGTGTAATGGTTTTGTGCCAATTGACCCTTTCACTTGCATTGTTGAATAGGAGGGAACTCCCATCATAGCATGCAATGAAATCTTGGGTTCTTGCTCTTGCAAATCTTGATCCAACAGTTCACTCAACTCCATTTCTTCATTATTATCTTCAATTTCACACAACTCAATTGAGAAGAGTTGTTTGTTTTTACAAACATGTCCTTGGGTATACCTTTCATTACACCCAAAACACTCCCCTTTTGCCCTCTTTTCTTCTATTTCTTTATGGGTCAGGGTCCATTTCTTGGAACTAACAGGTTTGGGATTGGGTAATAGTGATAATTTGTTGGTGTTTGCCATAGTAAATGGCTTATTATTATTATAGTTGGTAACCCGCGCGTTGCGGCGGGTCTAAAAACTACATCAAATTGTATCAATTCATTAAGACGTAAAATTCATCGAAAACTTTTTATTTAAATGATATATTAAATAACGAATACTTGTAACATCATAAGATAATTATTCTTATCTCAACTAAAGTATAATAACATTCGCACGGATTATTGAAATACATTGATTTTAGGTGGATTCTAGTAATAATCCATTCAACAACTCGTAAGGTTAGTTCCATAATACATTTATTCTCAAGACTACACTACCTCACACGTAACACTTTGGTCAGGCGTACCACTTAACGATATATACTATTAAATGATACAAACAACTTTTGCCAAATAGCTCGTAAATCAAAACTTTATGTTTTGTTTCATACGTGACATACACACATGAATTCACCAAAGTTGTTCCATGTAATAAATAATAAGTAGAAGAGGGGATGTACAAGAGGATTTTGCATAGAAGGGTATTATTGGGAAAAATTTCATGACATTTTGGGTGTGAAGCACTAAACTTTTCATATGCCATCTTAAAAAACATAGGAAATTACTAATTCCATCTCTCCTCCTTAATAAGGTAACATAGATTATTATTATTATTATAAGTATTTCTATTGGTTTTAGGTAATGAGGTCTGAATTGCAGTAATAGCCTCATCTTGCATTCTAGTTAGCAAGTAGGCCTCAGGCAGGTTCTTAGGTCTCAACGTTCTAACCTGATAACCTATTTCTGACTTTAAAGCCCTCAAATACAAACTGACTGCATATTCATCACAAATTGTCACACTAGTCAGTGCTAAATCAAATTATTGAATTAATTTGTCAAGTGTACCAGTTTATCTTATAGAGGCCAAGGCACCCATTGCATCTTGATTTAATAACAAACCAAATCTTGCCACCACTGCACTCTTATATTCAGGCCAAGTGACCCCATCTATGTTGCCTCCTCTAGACTGTACAAATGACCGATGCCATAATAATGCTATATCATACATGTGTACAATAGCATGCCTCACTTTCAATGATTCAGGGGTTTGGTCAATTGCAAAGAAGTGTTCTACCTTGCAAAGCCATCCCTCAACATTTTCCCCATCAAACTTGGGAAATTCAATCTTGGTTAATCGATTATTATAGTTGTTATGATTCATACCAGCATCTGTTTGTCTGTTAAGAATCATATTATTATTATTATTATTATCATTATCATTATGGGTTTGTGGGTGACTGTGATTATTAATCACATTATTATTATCATTATGGTTATTATTATTAGATCGATTATTACTCAAAGATTGATTTTGAATTGTCTTTAAGATCTCATTCATTTGAGCTTCCATCTGAACTTTAATGGCAACCAAATTATCAACATTCTTTTGCAGATTCTCAGCATTCTTTAATGCAAAAGACTTTAAGCTTTCAATCTCTGTCAAGTTTTGACCAGCAGCTGCCTCCGGTCTACTCAAGGTAGCATCATGTTCTTGGACTTTTTGTTCAAAGTTTTGGTTTCTTGTCGTCATGTTTACCACAAACAACTGTAGGATTATAAATGATTGAATGAATTGACGAATAAGGAGTAAACAGATCACAAATTGATCTATTCACAGAATTTATTAAACACAAATTGTTCAATCAATAGAGTGATTTCAGTCGTAATCAACCAAGATCAGGCAAGAAAATGAAAACAGAGTGATAAAGAAAGAAGAACAGATTGATAGAACAAATTGATTGAGTGAAAAAGAATGAACGAAGAAGAAGAATGAACTGATCAGAAAATATGACGGTGAAGGTGGTTATGGCGGAAGTACGGTGGTTGATGGTGGTTCGAACAGTTAAAACGGTTAGGATAACGGTATTGAGGTCGAGAGAATCGACGCTCTTATACCAATTGTTAACTACAAAAATGTAAAGAAAAGACATAGAGGAAGAGATTCTTTATTCAATTCATAGCTAACTCATACAATCTCTCATACCCTCTTTTAATACAAGTTTCCCTCCTCTAAACTACCAGTAACTAACTTTCAAACATATTACTAATTGTCACTTTTAACCCCTCTACTTATTCTTATTACATTTATGACTTTATTACACTTTACAACTAACATATTAATGGTGAATGGTTGGAGTGTGGTGGGAAGTAACGATCTGTTGGATTAGTTGGTGGGATGGGTTTAGAGACAAAGGGATATTAGAATCCTCTAGGCAGTCGGTCATGATCAATGGATCTCCGTCTAGGGAATTCCAATGTTTTCGTGGTGTCCGTCAAGAGGATCCGCTTTCTCCTTTCCTGTTCATCATAGCTTTGGAAGCGCTCACTAGTCTCATTCACAAGGCTAGGGAGTTGGGCTTTATTCGTGGGCTGCAATTATCAAATGGGGTCCCGGTCATGACTCACCTTATGCACGCGGATGACATAGTATACACCGGAGAATGGGGCGAGTCGAACATCCGAAATACTGTGCGGCTTATGCGGTGTTTCTGTAACAACCCGACCAGGAGGGGGCTGAACGTTACGACAGTTTGGTAACAGACTTGCACAACGGAAGCAACGATGACTAATATTTAATATTTGTACAAGTTTCAGTCGCAAAATAATACAAAATACAATCTAAAATATAATTAAATCAAATGCGAAGACGAAGTGCGGGGGTCGTCGAAGCAGTGTAGTCCCTTAGTCGATCCAATCTCTATCCTGTGTATCTCTAATCCGCATCTAGCTATCATATACCTTGTTTTGCCATCCAATCATCCGCAGTACCTGAACACATGCTTAAAAAGAGTTGGGTCAGCAAATATGCCGGTGAGTCCGTGTAAGTAGTTCAATGGATCCAAAAACAGTTTATCATTTCGTAAGCAAGTTTAACATAATTTAACACACGTGATGTACAAGCGACCCCTCAACCCTAACACTAGATCTATCTACTGCCATTATAGATCTACAAGGCATAATATATGCCGCAACGGTCCGCAGGCCTTAGTGGAGGGTTTCCCGGGCCCAACGTCCCGGGTCCACTGTGCGTGGGGGATTCCACAAGTAGTACTACCCATATATTAAGCGGCTCAACTCTGAGTTAATGAGTGTCAGTAAAATCCGGCAGCCAGTATCTTGTCACATCCCAACAGTTTATAAAAAGGAAGCATGCATTCACCCCAAAACAGTTAAAACAAGAAAAAGGGGAAGTACACGAACTCACCTTAGCAGCGTTTCATATTACGTCACACGGTTTCCCAAGTCGGAAGTCCATCCATCATTAGCATACAAGGTCCTATTATAATTACAAGCATTAGTGTGTGTAACCGAGTATCGCGGTTACACGTGTGGACGAGCTAGGACATTCTAGTTTTCAATATCGCTTTTAACATATTATCTAGTTGTGTGATTGTATCACTTCGGGTCCAAAGTCCTACCCATTAAGCTTATCATCTTAGTCCTAGATATATATGAATCCAAATTATAGGTATCAACTAATAACCAATGTCTATATTGTGGCGCTTTACATAATTCTATCCTTTCCAAAAGTCGAGTCTATTGCCTTATATCTCAAATCCCGCTTAGTGATTCTATAGTTTAATATCTCATGTTTCGTCATTATGTTTATATGTCCGAATCATCCTTATCATTATATAGGCTAAGTGTCTCAATATTGTTAATGTCGACTAGTTCCGGTTGTGTGTATTATCATATTTCCTAGTATATTACATATTCCAAACGTAAATGTATATAGTCACTAAGTGCGCCTTATGTCGTATATTCGAATGGTTCGTCTTAAGGTCCGATGTCTAATGTATCGATCCATCATTTGTATAATGTCCAATCGTGTCATTAGTCGTCTATCCTTTAATCCAACCCACATAGTTATATTGTTTTTATATTGTCAAGTATATAGTCCAATGGGGCTGGGTCAAGTCCGAGTTACTCGTTGATGTCCCACACGTGTTCTCACAATAATAAATATTTACTTAATTGGCACCTAAGTTAATGTTTATACCTCTGCTTTATATGTAACTGATTAACAAAGCATATGGAGCCGGTTAACCATCCTTGACCTGTGTTACTCGAGTTCCACGTTGTTGACCAAGTCAGTCGAGTCGACTCGGTTCCTGGTCCGCATCCATCCCCTAGTGCCACCACAGCAACCTTCATTCCCTGCTCAGTAATCGTTACCCGAGACCCCTGGTAACCTCCATTACTACACACCATTACAACCACTATTGATCTGAACATCACCACCCAATTACCCTAGAGAACCACCGCCGCCTAACACCTCAACAAAACCTTAGCCACTGCTACCCACCACACAATAACAACAATACTGCCTTGCTCTAAACTCAGCCTACGGTTCACCTTAATCCATAACATCACTTCAATCGACAACACTTAGTAATAAGAATGAAGGCTTAGAAAATTTATCAAGACTCATAGATGATTGAACCCCTATTCTGTAGCCGCCGCCGCTGTCTTGTACCCTCCCTCTCTCTCTCTCTCTCTCTTTCCGGTTCCTTTCTTCGTCTTCATTCTCCCCCTACATCTGCTTCCCTCTCTGTATCTGACTCTCTCTCTAACAGATCTGTATGTATGTTTATAATACAAGGTGGGTGAAGGTGGTTGTCGTTGGCCGGAGGTCCACCATCTGCAGTGGCAGGAGCCTTCGGCTCCCTCTCTCTTTAAACTCCTCTGCTCTCTCTCTCTAACTTGCCTTCAGCTTTCTCTCTCTATAATAGGGTTGGGTAAAGGGTACAAGATGGGTGGTGTTGTTGGGCAGTCGTTCCGCCGGAGCTCCGCCGCGTCTCCGCCTCTGCTCCACCGGAGCTCCGCCCGTCTCCCTTTACTCTCAACCGGAGGTGTGTGTGTTTGTTTTATCAGTCAAGTGAGAGAGAGGGATAGATGGGTTTTTGTATAAGTAGAGGTGGGCTCAAATGGTTTCTATAAAACCATTTGAGTCTTGTAAGTGGGGTGTCACAAGGAGGGAGGGGACATGTGTCCTCTCCAAGTGTGACTCACCCGTCATGTGTCGGGTGGGTTCGTCATTAGGTATCGGTTCGGTCGCGTAACGGGTATTTTTCGGATAGTACCTATACAATTATCCGGGTTCAAGGTCGTAACTAGTACTCGTGTATAATAATTATTCTTCTATTCTACAAAATTGGGGACCTTGTCTGTGAGCAAGACCTGTGCTTTCCAGCTACAATTAAAGGTAAGGTCAGTGATGGTGAAGACATTAGGTTCTGGACAGATTGGTGGGTAGCAGGCGGTCCACTAAAGGATCGGTTCCCTTGCCTTTTTGCCATTGAAAGTCTGAAGTCGATCTTGGTGGCTGCTCGTCTCCAGAGTTGGGGCTGGAAACGAGCACCTAATTCTAACGCTGAATTGACGGCTGTGCAACAGTGCTCATCACTGATTGCTGGTACAATATTGTCATCTCATCGGGATTATTGGGCTTGGGTTGGGACTTCTGATGGCATTTTTTCAGTCGCCTCAAGCAGAAAAATATTACAAAATCATGTTGTTCCCTTTTACCCGTTCCGATGGGTGAAAGGAGTCCCGAAAAAGGTGTCTGTTTTCATATGGAGAGCTGAACAAAACAGATTACCAACAAAAAAGGGGCTGCTGAAGAGGAAAATTATACAGGGTTCGTCTGAATGCAAGTTATGTGGAGAACAAGAAGAAGACGCTGACCATCTTTTCACCTCCTGTTACGTAGCCTCTTGGCTTTGGCATAAAGCCAGTTTGTGGTGTAAAATCCCTCCTCTATACGCGTTTGATGTCCGGGATCTGTTGAAATTACATAACAATGGAGACATTCCAGCCAACAAAAGCAAATGGGTCCGCATCATAATACTCGCTGCTGCATGGTCTATCTGGAAGGCACGAAATGCTGCTGTTTTTCAAGGTACAAGCGACATCGTTCAGTTGGGTGAATTATAAACTAAGGCCAGCCTGTTGGACATGGGAGAAATGGAAAAACTTTGATGTACCGGTCACTTGACAACCATTTGGGTTCACTAGAAATCATGTAATTAGGTGATACGGTGTTCTTTGTATGGTGTTGTAGGTTACGACTAGTGTCTTATTAGTCGGTAACATTGTATATATCTTTTGGGTGAAATGAAATGAAATTTGCCGATAAAAAAAAGAGACAAAGAGTTAAAGAAATGATCAAATGATGATTTGGTTTATGATTGGTGGTTATATTAATCAATGTATAATAATTATGATCTTATCTTGAAACTTGGAGGGTTATGAATTATGATAAAGTTTCATTGTTATTTGTAATAAAGTATTGTTTTTTGGTGCATCTTGAATTGATCCATGATAGGAAAAAGTTGGGTAGATTGTGTTTTTTTGTGTTATTGTTTTCTAGTATGAAGGTATGATATAGAAGGTTATGCAAATTGAAATTACTATTATTATTATTTTTTTGGATGGTTTGTAGAGTTAATAATGTATTTGTACTTGTAATGAGATGTATACTGTGACACCCGTCGAAATCACAAGTCAGGTTGACCAGTTGGAAACAAGACCTGATGGGAACAAAATATTTCTAGAGTAGAATATGGGTTCCATTGTATGGAGGTTTGCGTGATTTAGTTCTGGATGAAGCACACAAGTCCAAGTACTCAATACACCCCGGTGCTGATAAGATGTACAAGGACCTCAAGGAGTTCTATTGGTGGCCTAACCTCAAGGGTTGTATTGCTGCTTATGTCAAATGTTGCCTAACGTGTTCAAAGGTCAAGGCAGAATACCAGAAGCCTTCAGGAATGCTTCACCAACCAGAGATACCCGTCTGGAAATGGGAGCATATTTCTATGGACTTCGTTACCAAATTGCTAAAGACGCCTCGTGGTCATGATGCAATCTGGGTGATTGTCGATCATCTGACAAAGTCTGTGCATTTCTTGCCCATCAAGGAAACAGACAAGACGGAGAAATTATCCAGAATACACATCAATGAAATCGTGTCCAGACACGGTATGCCTATCTCCATAATCTCTGATCAGGATAGTCATTTTACTTCAAGGTTTTGGCAATCGTTGCAAGAAGCCCTTGGTTCCCGTCTGGATTTGAGTACCGCTTACCATCCTTAGACAGATGGACAAAGCGAAAGGACCATTCAGACACTGGAGGATATGCTTCGAGCGTGTGTAATTGATTTCGGAGGGAATTGGGATATGCATTTGCCGTTGATCGAATTCTCTTACAACAACAGTTACCACACCAGTATCAAAGCAGCCCCTTTTGAAGAGTTGTATGGACACAATTGTTGATCCCCAGTATGTTGGGAAGAAGTAGGGGACAAGCAGATGACAGGTCCCGAGCTCATTCAAGAGACGACCGACAAGATTTTTCAGATCAGAGACAGGCTGAAAGCTGCCAAGGACAGGCAGAAGAGCTATGCAGACCAAAGACGTAAACCCTTAGAGTTTCAAGTGGGTGACAGAGTCTTACTCAAAGTATCTCCGTGGAAAGGAGTACCCAGGTTTGGAAAACGTGGGAAGCTCAATCCCAGATACATAGGTCCATTTGAGATTCTTGCACGAATTGGACCAGTTGCGTACAAACTCAAACTACCTGAAGAAGTCAGTGGAGTGCATGACACGTTTCACGTTTCGAATCTCAAGAAGTGTCTTACTGATGAGTCATTGATCATCCCACCAGAGAAGATGCACATTGACAAGCAACTTCATTTCATAGAAGAGCCACTCGAGATAACAGATTGGAAGGTTCACAAACTTCGCCGCAGTCAAGTCAAACTAGTCAAGATACATTAATTCCAAACGCGGACCCAAGCACACTTGGGAGCGTAAGGACCAAATGAATCGCAAGTACCCACATCTCTTCTAGGAGACCCACAGTTCAGATGACCAACACTAAAAATTTTGCGGACGAAATTCCTCTTACAGGGGGAGAATGTGACAGCCGTCGAAATCACAGGTCATATCCGTACACTAGCCACACATATACATTGTGCATGACATTATATTTTTCATATTTCATTATAATTGAGCCATACAGGGTCTCAGCAAGTCAATTTCGATGCTTACAGTCTAGCATTAGGTCCAGTAGTAGGAGCAAATTTCAAAACATGTAGAATAGCTCATGATAAGCTATAGAGAGATCTCATCAAAACCCTAATTTGGGAATTCATACGATTGAACATAATATCACAATTGTGATCCAAACAAGAACAAAAACAAACAATGTCCATATACAAGGAATTATTCTAACACAATGTCCACATGTAACTAGTAATACGACTAGTTAAAAAGCAAATAATGTGCACATAATTATATATTATGGAGGCTAACACAGACTTGTACAAAAACCCTCCATAACATCTAAATACCATATGTAACTATGGAATGTACAAGATAAGTAGTATTATGTTAAAAAAATATATATGTATATACATACATACACGACAGCACACACATATACATGTGTGTATGTGCTTTTCAAAGCTTAAACTCTCACACCTTAAATGATCTATCAAATCCATCATAGATTCCACCCCAATTAGCCAAACACTTTTATACTTATTCCTTCCATAACCATTGACATACCAAAAATAACTAACCCATGCATACATACATATACATACGACACACATACATATGTGTGTAAGATCTTTGGATCTTGCACTGAACACTCATGCACATGTCCTATCCCCACATTCCTAAGACTTTACACTAGAATGGTAATTAGCTTTATCACTACATGGATCAAGAAACATTGACTTACCATCTTTGTTAGTTGCACTTTCCATTCACCAAAGATTCTTGATCTTACCATCATCAATCCCATAATGTCCCACATCTAGTTAGAAACATGATTATCATAAGTCAACCCTAAGTGAAATGACTAAGCCTAAACCTTCCAAACACCCTCTAATTTTCGGCTCCCCCATTCCAAGAACACATGCATCTATCAACTCCATGATATACCCATAATCTAGCCAAAATCCTCTTTACAAGACCTCACACCCAAAATGGAAAGATGCTCTCTTCCACCTTTCCTTAGTCATCATGCCTTGCCATTCAGATTAAATACAATTATTTAAGTATCAACAGGCTCGTGGGACAATAACCTCCTGATAAAATTGCTGCAATTACGGTGTTAAAACACTTCAAGCAAATTTTGTTAACATTTGAACACGTCTCAAACTAACGGAAGGAATTCGTCAACCAAACCGCCCAACGCAGACCATCATGGAACATTTTCAAAGTATTTTTTTTTTTGTACGGTGCTACCAAACATTTTCCTAACATTTTCCAAGTAGGATTTCATCGGGTTGGTATATCCCAATCGGAGTCAAAATATGGTTTTGATTTATTACGACATATTTTTCTATATTCCGATCATCCTTTAATTATATCTTAAATGTTATTATAGATAAATTCAAATGTATACTTGTACATATATTGTCATTTTCCATCTACAATAAATATTGATCGCGAGATCTCCATACATATGTAGACAATTCTTAGTGGTCCCTTGAGAGCTAAACTTCGTATAACACAAAACGTTCTAAACTTTATAGCTTGCTTATGTACTTGTCATCAAAATTGAGAAAAAGTTGTATGTTGGAAAAAAAAAAAAAAAAAACTAGGTTGTCAATTTTGTTCTCTCTTATCGGAATAATAAATTATTAACAAGAATACGAAGCTTACATGCAAGTCATACAAATTGGTGAAAAACAAGCCAGAATACTCAAATGACTCATTTGTAAATCCTACTACTTCTGGTTGATTTAATGATACAATTGTATTGAAACTCAGTTCTCTAGTTCTTTTCATATTATAGCTTGCAAGTTTTCTAGATTATATATATAGGGGGCGGTTATCGAAAAAGTTACAAAAACGTGCGAAGTGTGTGAAGTCACGTAACATACAAAATTACATACTATAGACAGAATCATTACTACTTCATTACCAATATTACATACAATATACATAAATCATTATAGTTCCATTATATACATAATCATTATAGCTCCATTACCAAAATTACGTACCATAAACATAATCATTCAAAACTTTACATCACAAATTTCCATACCCCTAAAAAACGTAATATACAAAATTACGTACCATAGACAGAATCACTACTGGTTCATAACTAAAATCACGTACCAAAATTACGTACCATAGACAAAATCACTACTAGTACATGATGATTACGTAATGTTTTTGTATGTTTATGAAAGCATTACGTGTATATATATATATATATATATATATATATATATATATATGTATGTATGTATGTATGAAAAACGAAATCATGATGTGTGATATACATTAGATTAGGCTCCTTCATCTTTTGAGTGACACATGATATTATGTTATATCCTCACAACCCATAAATGACAAATGGTACTAACTGATGCACCCCCCCCCCTATTTATCTCCAACAGTCTTTTTCTCTTTCATTTCTCCCTGCACACAATTTTTAAATATTAATAATTTTATTTATGACATTAAAAAAGTTATACCAAATTAACAAGTGTTTTATCTTTTCAATAAGTATCATAATGCTATATAAAAACGCAAAAAAAAAAAGATTTTTTTAGTGGGCTTTTGTTTATACAAGAAAAAATCTCAATATGTTCAGGTAAGTCACTAATCATGTTAAAATCAATAAATCAGAATTTTATTTTCATCAAGAACAAAATAAGTTAAAACCAGTTTTTCCAAAAAAAAAAAAAGCATCATCTTCAAGACGACCGCCTTAATTACGCTATATAATGGTTGTTTTTGCCTTTGTAACTTCATCCAAACGTACATTTTCTTTTTAATATACATTTTTATTCTTATTCACATGATTAAAACTGTTGTTTTCTCATATTATACTACATTAATTTTCATATTACATCACAACACACATTTTATCACTTAATATTAGATTTATGTATCCCGAAAAACTTTCGAGATATAATCTACTATTATTATAATCGTAAACATCATCAACATTAGTATCATTATAAAAATTTATGACACCTAGAATCTAGATCAAAGGAATGATTCAAATAAAATATATAAAGCGTTATGCACGAATGAATTGGTAAACGGATATGATGGCCTTTTGAGTTTTGACTCATAAAATAGAACATATTAAGGTCCCATATATTAACATATGTAAAAGAATTTGCCTTGACTATAGTCATATTACATATCGTAATCAATTTGGTTTTTAGCAAAACTAAAGTGGGTGAATAATTAAATGGAGGAATTAACTTTGTACATTTTAAATAGGGTTAGGATCAAATACATAGTGAAAGAACATTAGGAAGTCGTAGAAGAGTATCAAACGGACTCCGATGGAACTCATTCAAACGACATTGGAACCGTCTCATCGAACAATACGATGTTAGTTTTTATGTTTTCATTTTTTTGGGGTTTTAACTTGTAGTTTTTAGAATATATGTTATATCATTGTGTCTTTTATGTAGCATTGTGTCTTTTTCTTATTTTCACATTGTGTCATTTTTTCAATTTATTGTTTCGTTTTTTCCAGCATTGTGTTATATTTTATGGCTCATTGTGTCATATTTCATAATCTATTGTGTTTTTTGTATCCTTCTCCTTTTTGTTACACTGTATATAATAACTTTATATAAATCCATTTTTTTACCAAATCAGCTTGATATTCTTCATTTTTTGTATATATAGTTTTTTTTGAAGGTGTGCTTCAGCGGTGAAACCAATCGACAGACAACCCCTCGACCCGAGTTCGAATCACTACCCACGCACCGGTGTCCACTTTGAAGTTATCTCAAACCGTTATAGGGAATTTTTTCGTGGTGTGCAGGATTCGAACTCAAGACCAAGCCCGGACGGGAACCCTCTAAAGAGGTAAATCCTCCCACCTCTCCCCAGCTGGGCCGAAGGTCATTGGCTTTTTGTATATATAGTTATATCTAATATTGTGAACCAGAATAATATATAAATTTTAAAAAATATATTTGATTAAAATCTTTGTTCTTTCGCTTTCACAAAAGATTATAGTTGAATATGTATAAATTCAACACTCTTTAATTAACTAACTTTCCAAATATATATATGTAGTTATCTATCCTTCCAAAAGGAACCTTCCTCCAAATTCTGTTGGTTATGTATTTGGAAAGTCATGAGTTACAAAATATGATTTCGACTTTTGGAAACGAACCATTATAGAGTTTGATTAACAATTAAGGTTTGTCTAAACTTGACGAATGACGATGATGAAGTATTGTGTTTGAAACAACATTTGAAAGAGGAAAGTTTATTAAAGTTGTCTTACAAATCTGTATGAACAAACCTTAAACAATTTATAAATAAGGTGTCAAAAGTGTTTGGTATACTTTTTTCCCTTGCATTTTTCTCCATCACATGCATGAACAGAAGACCAGCAGGGCTTGAGTGCTTGACATTAAATGATGAAAAAAAAAACATAACTTATGTATGTTATCGATCCACAAACACGAATGACGTACCAAAACTCTCATGCTTGCGCTATGAGGTTTTGCTCTAACTTGTAACTTTTTTATAAACTCATTTATTCGGTATTAGCTAAATCGTTCACACAACCAGCTGGGCTAGCCCAGTTGGCCACCTCAATGAGGATTCGGAAACGTAACCTTAAGGTCGCGGGTTCGATTCTGAGGGGGGGAGGGTTTACCCACATTATGTGGGGTTCCCGCCCAGGGGTCCCGGTTCGAGAACTCTAAGTGGCACCGCTGGAATACATGTGCTCTAAGGGTGTGGCCTTTGCCCGCCTCGAACCCGGGTGGCTTGCCGTCTCGGTTGCAAGTCGGTAGAGGATTTCCCATCAGATCTACACCTTTCAAAAAAAAAAGCTAAATCGTTCACACTCGTCATGTTCTAAAAATGACAAAATCCTTTTTTTATACTGATTTGTTAAATTGTGATGGAAGTTAAGTTTTGCGGTGACAAATTGGCTCAAGTTGAATAACTGAGGCAGGCTAATGTCCTGGGATATACTTCAACCATCTTTAATTCTATATAGATTCTACGTCTTTCACTTTTCTTCATTGACACTATCTCACTCAAGGAAATGATTTAACGCCCTTAACTCTACTTCATCTCCTTTCTTTATCTCTTTTGATTCTTGTTAACATTTTAACTTAAGACCACTTTAACGCCATTTAACATGGAAAGGGAGTGATATAGAATGAAGGTTAGAATATCATATCATATTATCTTTAACAATCTTAATGTTAAGGAGACCCCAAGGTCTTATGGTATACTTTAACCATCAAAAACTCCATCTACATGCTACAACATCCATATTTGTGTACCTCATCCCAAAGAAATGGTTTAATCCCATTAACTTCACCTAACCATATTTTTAATGGTTTTTAGATTAAGAAATGAAAAAAAAAATTAATTTAGACTTTTAACATTTCGTTCACATATTAACATATATAATGCGCCAACCATAAATGTCATTCTTAGCGTTCATATTCACTCTTAGTGCCGATATGTTTGTGTACACTCCATGCATAATAAGTGAGTATAACTAACCAACACTTAATTGAATTCTTTTTCAAGCTTTACTGATATAATGTGCCAACCATAAATGTAATCTCCACCATCAAAGAAAATGACACAGTTTTTTGTGGTTATTAAGAGCTTTAATTGCATGTCATAAAAATGAGCTCGTTGATTAATTTATAGCAGTGGCACAACAAATATTGATATAAGTCCGGAGGGTATGGGAGGCGGCATTGGCCTGGCGACCCATGCTCGGCCCAGCAACACAGCCCACTGGGGCATCATCATCACCAACGGCAACATGCTGCCGTTCAAGCCGGTCCCCCATGTGGCACATAAGACCGTTCAACGGTCACTATAAAAAAATCAAATTTATGTATTATAAATACTTCTACCGCTTTTATTTTTTTACACCAAATCTCTCACAACTCACAATATTTTACACCAAATCAATCTTTTTAAAAAATTCCAAACTCTCAAACAACAATGTCTTCTTCATCTTCTTTGTCTTCGTCTTCGTCTTTGTTGGGTTCTTCATCTACACATGAAGCGATAAAATTTTTATAAATGTCGTGGCGCAAGCGGCATAGATCATTACCGAGGAAAAAGGAGAGGAAGTCGACTAGGTATCACGAACTAGGCAAACGGCTATAAACAGAGACCGAGAAGTTAATTTTTTTATATATTTTTAGATTATATGTGTATTATATTTTCTTTTTTAAAATTTTAGATGTTTATTATATTTATATTTTTTAAGATTGTAAATGTTTATAATATTTATATTTTTTAAAATATGTAGATGCCCATGATAGATTGGTAGCCGATTATTTTGCCGACGAACCCTTGTACTCGGCAACCTTGTTTAGGCATAGGTTCCGAATGAGTTGAAGACTGTTCTTACGTATGGGCGATGACGTGTCGAATTTTCACCCACTTTTTAATATTAATATTAAAATATTAATTAATTAAATTTTAAAATTGGAATATTTATGAATTAAAAAAACAACAAAAAAAAAAGAAAACGGGGAGGCCCATCACTCCACACCCTTAGATCATCATGAGGATGATGGACCTACCCCTTGGCAGATGAGGTGGAAGACCATCATCCATGATGGGCCTCCTCCACACCCACCAGCCTAAGTATTTCAAAAAAATAGAGATGGAAAGTTTCTCCGGTTTGTTACATTTCACAAAACCAAACGACTGATGTCTCTTCTTCATTAGGCCACATGGGGCGATGAATGATAACTGTAACCATCGTGAACACTGCACCAATGGTAATGTGATGGTCATTGCGGTATAATGTAGCCGTTGGCAACGGTCATAAAGACCGTTTGGCATTAAAAAATTCCAATTAATACCATATATACAAAAAAATTCAGTTAACAAAAAGTTTATTAGTGCTGAGTGTGGTGACCACCCTATAAGAATTGTGATGGAATGCAAGAGTGTAATCATTGATGGTCCCTTAGCAAAAAATTGTTGCTTGGCTATATCTTCGACATTACAAAACTACTTCAGTTGTTTTGAGATGGACACGGTATATTTTAAGAAAATCGTGTTGATCACGTGGCCTCACCGCCTCAGCCTGGTTGGAATCTTTTATAATTATTTTGTTCGATTATAATTTGTTTTATATCAACCATAATAGATTGATTGTATTGTTTCTTCAAAGTTAAAACATATCATCTTAATTATTTGTTCCACAACACGATTTTTCCAACATATATAATGTTACTCATAGCTAATTTGAATATATAAAAATGATTGTACCTAAGTTAATTGAGTTGAATATAAATAGTCTGTATTGGTGACTTGGTGGTAGAATATGATCGCCTGACAACATTGGTATGTGGTACGATGATACTCCAGTGTTCCGTGAGTGATTCCAATTTGTTGGACGTTCAAAAAAAAAATTAAAAATAAATAAATAGTGTGTACGTATTCGTTGTTACGTAAATGACTTGGAATGTTAAGTGGTTTGTACTTTGTAGTCACTAGAAGTACGATACGGGCTGTGTGTGAACTCACATCTTCTCCAGACGTTTTCAAGATGTCATGGAAGAAGTCAACATGACTTTTAAGATCATCCCTTTAATTTGTGGATGGAATTTGTACCCTCACTTCTAATTTGAAATTTATACAAGTTTTAGTATACCATAATAAAAAAAATTCCGGTCAAAATTTGCAACCAATTGCACAATGAGGCATTTATAATAAATTCATATAAAAAAATGATGTATGCTCTGCTATCAATATTTCATATTTGATGTATTTAAATTTCATAAGGTGTACCACTTAAAATCATGTTATAAAAAGAAAATGTCAAATGTCGATCAGTTTTTTTAAAACGGCAAGAACGACGTGTCAACCACCGTGACACCGAAAGAACGACAGTGGAATAATTGATAAAACCTCGCATCTCGTCTGAGTCAAACCGTCGCCACCCGTATTCGCTCTTTAGCTTGATGCCACTCCACCACAAAGATGAGAGCGAAATGTGGATCAGTTAACACTAAAAAGGTAAAAAGTAAACCAAGGGTTTCTTATGTTATCTTCTATTCTAGTTAAAAATGTCAAATGTTGACAAGCAAACAACAAGTTTCTTATTTTTACAAAGGGAAAATCATCCAAATAAACATTAGCTATCCTTTGTTTATCGAAATAAACATTCTTAGCGGCTAAATTCTAGGAGTTAACGGAAAATAATGAGTGTACTAAACAACATGTGTCTAAAAAGGCTAACACCTGAAACGGCTTAGAGAGCTATAAATGGCAAATTCCTAGCCGTTGCGTTTTTAAATAGCTTAGATGTTTGATTGTTGGCTTAAAAACGGCTCGGATTTTAAAGTTGTTTATGCTCCAAGTCCCTAACATTCCCTAAACCTTAGCCATGTTCAAACCCCTAAAAGTTATTTAGCCGTTTCATATATTAGTTCCTAAACCTTAGCCTTTACTATAAAATTCTAAATCTATTTCGTATAAAATCTAATTTAAGCCGAGCAATAAAGTTGGATACGTACAAATTAAGTGTCCTACATATTAGCCGGTTAGGTTTTGATGATCCATGTAGGTTGTTAATTGGTTGAATATGACGACTAGTGAATAGCCAAGACCACACACGTAACAATATGCTTTTCTTGATTTCCTAATTCCCTAAAACTTTAGCCACAACAAATGTTTATTTTAAAAGAAAAAGGTGTTGAAGGTTTATTTGGGTGATTTCCCCTTTACAAAACTTAACATGGAAGTCGATTTAAAGAAAATAGTAACAATCCATTCACAATGACAGTCATACCAATATCAATACACCAATATTTTATAGTTTCTAGAAGTGTATTATTTAACACAATTAAAATTGAACTTAGGTAAATTAGTGATCCACACGGATTCCAAATCAAAACTCTCATGTTTGTGCAACCAAGATTTGCTTTGACTTGTAACATGCTTCTAAACCTAATTTCTTAAATCTATATTTAACTATTGTTCTTTAAGCTGGCCACATATGATATGCTAACCATTAGTGTATTTTCGTCTAATTACAATTAAACAACCTATGAGTTTTCGTTTTATCAATAAACATGAACTTCAGCCATTTCCATAAAGACGAGACACAAAAAAAATGAGAATATATATCAGAAAGGCGAAGATTTCTTTCTCATTAGTGAGCGGTTACTACTTGATTTGATCTTCGATAGTACTAACTATTGCTCGGCTAGTTGTGCCCTAAGAGGAATTGCATCCATCACGTGGTCTCACTAAGATATGTAGTTTAAATTTCTCTTATTTTGTTCGATTATCTTACGTGAATATACATATTGAATCCAAGTACTTTCTTCGAAATATTTACAAACTATTCTATTATTTCTTTTACACAAACGATATTATATTGTTTTCTAGAACATAAATATAGTATCTTAATTATGTTACATGAAAAAACAGAACAATTTTCTTGCATAAAGTATTATTCAAACGCTAGAAAAATATTTTTTCAGGCTTTTGTTTATTTAATCGACGTATTTCATATGAATGTATGTATGCATGTATGAATGTACGTATGCATGCATGTTTCCACAGAAAATATCACATCTACAATTTAAGATGAACGTACAACTTTTAACAATAAGTGTTCGAGTTTAATGTAAATAGTTTGCGTTCGTGTTTTACTAAAGAAATTAGAATGTAGAGTGTTTTTAGTCAGTCGAAGTATGATATGGGCTCCGTGTGAACTCTCATCTTCTTCACACGTTTTCAAGATGTAATAGAGGCAACATGACTTTTTAGAGCATCCACTTATGTGTAGATTCGAATTTAGGTACCTAAACCTTAATTTTGAATGTGTATTAATTAAGTTTAAGTACCTTTATAGATTACTTAGTTCTTAATTTAAAATCACTATTACATTATGTATCGGCTCATTTTTAGAGGGTATCATGTTTTTAAACAAAGATCTTCAACATTTAAATATTGTGAACCGGTTGGCCTGTATTTTTTTTTAACGGCCAACAAACAATATCCTGTGGTACCCATCAATTGGTTACAAAAGCATCCCATACGCCCTTGTGTGAAGACACGTTTTAGGTGCTCGCCCACAGGTAGCGTTGGGTAGCCAGAACCCACTAAGCCACCAGTTCCTGGGAAAACCTGACATCCACCCGCCCGAAGGCACGACAATAGAAAATTAGTAAAACCTGACGGGATTAAAAATTGAATCTGACACCTTAAAAAGACTAGGCTCTACCAATCATTTCCTCTGCCACTCCACCACAAGAGTGGGGGCGGTTGGCCTGTATTAAAACTGGTCATTTTACTTGCTTGTAACCAAATATTTAAATAAATAAATAAATAAATAAATAAATGCATAACTTAACCGCGGGTTCCATCAGACTTTCAAATCAACAATGTGAATTCACGATTTTAAAGAAAGCATGAGTTCAAAACTAGTGACGGTCATTTGGGATTTGGGTCTTGAGGATCATTCTCTTGGGTCCTACTATTACACCCTTCAAATTATCTTATCCGTTTGATCCGACAAAATAAGTAACTTTTATATTATTTTCTAATAGTTGGAAACATAATTTTGTTTTTGTTTATAACTTTTAATATTTTAATAGATGATGTAGTCGTGTAAAAGGTATCTTAATATAAGAAGGAGAAAAAGGAATTTGAGTTTTTAATCAAAATGAATCAATGGATGTAATTATTAAGGGGGACTATATATGTCGAATCTTCTAAGGGGGACGGAGCGCTACTAGAATTGGTCACGTATACCCTACTATTAGCACGGTAACACCGTCGCCACTCATGCTGGTAGTGGTCCCGTGAACCAAATCCTGGTTTTAGTTAACGGGCTGGTACCCGTGGTTTGTCTCTTCCCCTTTTGTCTTTTTCTCTATTTTATTTCCAGTGGAGTGCTGCCTCCAAAAAACTATTTCAGTGAAGTGAATCAGTGAAATGATGTGGCAATGCAAGATTGGTAGAAATTAGTGAATGATTTTTTTTTTCAGTTGAGTACCCCGTCCCCCCTAAAAGAGAAGAGAAATGGCAAAACAGGTATAACTATACTCGTTGAGTTTCACCCCTATTTTTTAAACGTTTATAACGTTTTCATACGAGATTATTTAAAAAAATACACAATAAAAACAAGTTTTTATTCTTTTTTATTTGCATACCCTATTGCTATATCTAATTTTTTGTGCTAGGTTGATAACTTGCATTTTATCATGTGTAACTTGCGTCTTTTATCTGATATAACTTGCATCTTTTATCAGGTATAACTTGCATTTTATCATGCATAACTTGAGTTTTATCAAGTATAATTTGTGTTTTATCAGGTATAACTTGTGTTTTATCAAGTATAACTTGCGTTTGATCATAAAAACGCAACAATACACTCAAAAAGACACAAGCGATCAACCCAACGATTTTTTTAAAAAACTATGGCAATGAGGTAATGAAAGAGGATACAAAGTTTGTTTTTTGGTGTTTTTTTTTAAATAATGTAGTATATGAAAAAGTAAGGATCGTTTAAAAAATGAAGGTGAAACTTGAAAAAAAATCAACGATTATGGTGATGGACAATAATACCATTTTGGCTAATGACATGTGTCAGCTTCTTAGTCGTTCTTACACTTTTTACATTAAGGTTATTTTTACAATAGCCTCTCTCCTTTACTATATCTTCAAATATGTTTTATGCGATTTTTCTGTATTTCAATATGGATTTGATTACCGAGCTTGATAAGTTGTATCAAGTTTATTTCTAAAAAGATTACATAAAAATCAAGATAAACTTATATTCCAGTTGTAGCGGGTTGCTTGACTCGGATTTTAAAGTATCGTCACTGTCTTCACAAAACGAAATAGGCTCAGGATGTGACACCCGACAAACTCAGGTTTAATACTTTTTACAAGTATATAAGTCTACCTTAGCGAAACATTCATGAAACGTACTTAACAGGATTAGTTAAGTTGGTTCGATGACTTAGGGAATTATCAGGAGTCGGTTTATACACATATGTCCAAGGGTTTGAGATTCGGTGGATCATTGGGTAGGAACACATACAATGTCCATGGTTTGATGATTTAGGGAATCATCGGGGAAACCATACACATAAACACAAGTCTTGAGTCCCGTGGTTTGTGAATTTACATAATTGGGGGTAACTTGTCAAGTATAATATACGATTAATTAACAACTTTTGAATGCGTGTATATGTGAATTGGTATGATAATACATGTTTCAAGTGTTATTTTAGGTCGTTAGGACGAATGAGAGACATAGTTTTTTATTCTCATCTATGAAGGTGAGAATGAGAGACAATATTTCTTATTCACACCAACAAAAGGTGCAAATGAACATAGTTTCTCATTCTCACATTTGAAGGAGCGAATGAGAGCAACCTATATAAACATATCTTTGCCTCATTTTCACCATTTCACAACCCTAAATCCCCCCAAGTGCTCTCTTACAAGCCCTAACCTTTGAAAATGAGTTTTTGCCCCCACTTCTTAATTCCTTAAGCCAAATCAACTTTATAAACATTATCAAGTGAAGATTCAAGGTGTGTTACCCATCTAAACCCTTTTCGTTACATTTTTATGCGTTTTTGATAAACCTTAAATGTCTAGATTTGATTTCAAAGTGTTTTCCTAAATAAAAACCTTTCTAGACCTAAATTGTAACACCCTAAATCTGTTTACAGAAAACTCGCAGCGGAAAAATACCAACCGAAAAATTCATTTATAAAACAATCATAATTGTTTAGAAAACCGGTTCTATTAAGGAATTTGGTGTTACATCTTAATACATTCAACAGGACTCGACTCTATTGGTTAGGTATCCGTGACCACGTACAATCTGCCTCCTCGCTCGATCTCCATCCTTCCCTTGAAGAAGTTAGGTAACCCAGACAACCTGCATCCACCACATAACCAGTACGTTAGTTCAATGAGTGACCTCATGTAATCTACTCATAACACGAAGTAGCATCCCACAATCCTCTGTGATCCTGTCTGTAATCCTTCTCTCAAGTTCGGGTGGGTTACCCCGATCCGAACCTCCATGTCTCTTGCAATCGTATTTACATACCTGCATCTCATATCATTCTCATAACAAAGGTTATTAACCTCGCAATATATATATATGTACATCCAAGGATATAATCCCCTACATGCAAATTCTACGATACATACAAGTATAAACTCCCACATGTATTACTACAATACATACAATACATACGAGCCTAAAACTCCCACATGTGTTACTACAATACATACAATACGTGCAAGTATAACTCCCACATGTATCGCTACAAAACATACAATACATACAAGTATAGCTCCCACGTTTAATACTACAATTCATACAAGCATACACCTCCACCTACAATACCATAATACATACTAGCATAAACTCCTACATATGATACCACAATACACACCAGTGTAAACTCCATATGTATTACTACAATTCATACAAGCATAAACTTCCACATGTAATACTACAATGCATACAGGCATACAATTCATTTGCATAATTCTACAATACATACGAGTATACAACTTCCACCTACAATACCACCATACATACAAGTATACTACTTCTACCTATATAATGCTATCATACATACAAGTAACTCTCTTCCTCTAACCCGAGCATGAGAACTTATATGTACATCTCATCTACAATACTACATAATCATGGTAATCTACTTACCGTATTTAATGCCATCGGATAATGCATCGATTAAACTACACGCACTTGTACCATTCCGTACTACGATCATGTTTACAAAACCACACTACTATTACTTGCTACACCCTTACAAGGCCCCACACGAGGTCCAACGATGCTAATTGGTGCGTTAGACGCAATTACGAGTCGCATACGTAAGCGAAACATCAACATACGATCAAACAAACTAAAAAAAAAATATAAATTTCCAGGTCCCACCGTAACCTTACGGTGGCCACCGTAGGGTTACGGTGGACTACAAACCCATACGGTGTATCCCCTCTGCCCTACAGTGGAGAAACATTACTGGGGCCACCGTAGGGGAACGGTGCCACCGTACCCTTACGGTGGACTCTGCACCTTTGGCTTATTTTCTTCATTTCCTTGCCCGCTTTCCCCCAAATCTTTGAACGCCTTTAGACTTATGTTCAAGGCCATTCCTAAGGGCACTTGGGGACTTGTTTAGCACCATTCAATCATGCTTATAAGACAACATTTCATACGATTAAATCCCCCTTTCGGTTGATTAAATACTTATGATATTATTACCCAACTCGACCCGTTAAGGTCATAGGTTACACAAATCATTACTTGACCAATTCAAGGGTTGTAATAATCATAATACCAACCCAATGAACACTTGTTGAAATGAAAACACCATCCGAGTTGTTTAATTGTGACTCGGTTCTTAGATTTACCCTCTAATGAACCTTTAAATTCCCAAAATGCCTTTGAAGGCAACAAACCCAATCTTGCCACCCGAAGGCGACACTACTTGGTTTAATTCAATTGTTTTAGACCCATTACCAAGCTTCTTACCTTGACACAACTACAAGTTACCTACTCTCTTAAGATTCCCATTCTATGAACATACTTCAATATCATAGATGCGAGTTAAGATCGGGAATCACTTACCTCAAGTCCTCCAAGTTCATACTTGTTTAGTTGCCTCATCTTGACCCATTAGCCTCCCACGCTTGAGTCCTTCATTCCTATCCTTTCATGTCATCATATTCACATCTCATTAACATACAAGATCATTCATCTTACAAATTAATCCAACATATGGTGTACACCATATTATTAAGCATAACGTACACGCTACTCATGCATACTTCTTACCAAATCATAAAATCGACTAATTTCCCACATGAATACTTTCTAAAACACAAGTCTCATGTTAACCTACTATCAATTATATCTTTTATCATATTACTTTCATAATTGTCAAGTCTTGCATACGACTTCACATATCATTCTCATCTAGACATTTCATCAAACACTTGGTGTGCGTACCATATTCTAAGCTCAACATACAAGTATTCCATGCTTAGATTCCTAGCTCATAACATGAATCACCATATTATTTTCCTACATTACATACCCTTCATTCAATAGTTATCAACATAGCAAATCATCGTTTTCTTTCAATATATCCAACAATTTAACTAAGAATGATCTTGGATTACACCAAGATCAACACCCACTTTCAACATAGGTATAAAACAATCTAATTAGCACATGAATCAAGCATAGCCTTATGTATTATCATGAACTATGGTTCCTTTAGTGTTTATCAACACCTAGAAACCTTCATCCATCCTTGATTCACGTTTTCACATAAACCCTAGATTTTCATCAACTCCAAAACGGATCTTAACATCAATTTCTACCAAATAAAAGGTACCTTCGGGTTCCATTGGCCTTAAAGGGTCGATTTCTGGCTCATGCACCAATTTCCCCTTTGAATCCTTGCTAGATTGAGTTGGTTGTTGAACTAGGGTTGAAACCCCTTTTTCTTCTTCTTGATAATCGACCAAAACACACACAAGTGTGTGTGTTTTTGGTGTTATCCCTCATTTTATCTATTCTTATATGGACTTTGGGTAATTGACAATATCCACCCTCAAACTTATAATCCTCTTGACTAAATCTTGTTATAAAAATCCCGCCTCTCAACGTATTTAAATGAAGCGGGTTTTTGGGGCGTTACAAGTCTACCCCCCTTAAAGAAGGTTTCGTCCCCGAAACCTTTTTCATTTCTACCCTACTAGGCTTTCTCTACTTACTTATCTACTTTGACACTTCATTCGAAGTTTCATGCCACATCACAAGCCCACATCATAGGCTACACTACTACTTTAATCATGACTAGACATAATTATATGTCCACACCTCCTAATATTAACACAAGCCTTCTCGCAATTATCAGGTATACCAAACTACTACTACCCAGCTACTACTTCACCCTCCCTTGTTCGTACTCGACCTGGGAGTCCGACATTGTCCCATAGTACTCACGGGACAAATATATTTACCATACTCACCCCACCCCTTCCTGGTAGGTTTTAGAGTCATTATATTCATACCTATTTGGTTGTTAGTTCATTTCGTGCACTATCTACTGTAGACACATACGTCATTTGTTTAACAACACCGAGTCCAATGCTAAGACTCGTTTATTTATTTATTTATTTATTATTTTTTTTTTGACCTTTAAAAGTCAAACATTCAAGCTACACATACGTAAGATATCATACATTCCTACGTGGGTACTATTGTCATATCGATTCTCTACTTGACAATCATAAAACAACCGAATTCACTAACCTTCCTTTCGGAATGTTAACCGATCATCTCATCGTCGGCTTAACTTTCTCCTTAATAATTTCATGCCATATTTATCTTGTTTTAATTCATTCACAATTAGTTCCAACTCATTATCTTCATATCATCTATCTTGTAGATTTCGTCAAGTCCATAATCTTGACCATTCGTATCTACAAAATCATTGGTTATTCATACCCCTTATATTCATAACAACTGACTTTCAATAGTCTATACAAAATTTGTTTCTATTAGAATGTCTAATTATATACATCTTTCCTGAACAATCCGTTTCTATTTTAGTTACCGTACGTTATTACCCATCCTTACACATCAAGGTCCTTCCAACCTTGCCCCATTAGGGTTCTCCTACCTATCATACATGATCTCGACCCTATGAACCGTTAAGGTCCTTCCAGCCCTTATGACCCGCTAAGGTCTTTCCATCCAATTTGACCCACAAGGGTACTTCTACAATTTTGACCCACCATGGTCATTCTACTATTTTAACCCACAAGGGCTTTTCCACCATTTGACCTTTAAGGTCAATTCTACTATTTTAACCCACAAAGGGTATTTCTATTACTTTGATTTGATCCGTACTTGTCTACGGACTCAAACTTTTCATTCCAACTACTCACCCACACGACTACTTTCCAATTCCACTGGGCATACCTGTAATGATTCTCATGGTCTCATGTGTGTCGCATGTTTCTTGTGCACTGGCCAGGTGTACAGTCCACATGTTATCCACGCGCCTTCATGTAATCATTACCTTATGCCTGGGGACTGGTTTTCAGCTTCGTGCCATAATTCAATTTCCTTCTATGTTTTACCATCCCTGAGGATTTTCCTCCCCCCCCCGGTATAATTAGTCAATTATCGCGTACCTGTGATTGTCCCACCTTATCTACAACTTCCGCGATCTATCTTGGATCGTGTCCTTAAGACCTCTTCATTATCCACAAAAGTTCTCCTTAACATAAACACCACAATTAGTTTTTAACATGTCATGTGAGTTAATATTAAATTCTACCTTCGGGTCTTGATCGAGCCTTGGATTGTACGGGTCATTTCCTTCAGGAGCACACAAGTTTGAGTTCGAGTACATACTTCCTTGTACTAGATTTCACTCAAACCAGGGCTCTGATACCAACTTGTAACACCCTAAATCTGTTTACAGAAAACTCGCAGCGGAAAAATACCAACTGAAAAATTCATTTATAAAACAATCATAATTGTTTAGAAAACCGGTTCTATTAAGGAATTTGGTGTTACATCTTAATACATTCAACAGGACTCGACTCTATTGGTTAGGTATCCGTGACCACGTACAATCCGCCTCCTCGCTCGATCTCCATCCTTCCCTTGAAGAAGTTAGGTAACCCAGACAACCTGCATCCACCACATAACCAGTACGTTAGTTCAATGAGTGACCTCATGTAATCTACTCATAACACGAAGTAGCATCCCACAATCCTCTGTGATCCTGTCTGTAATCCTTCTCTCAAGTTCGGGTGGGTTACCCCGATCCGAACCTCCATGTCTCTTGCAATCATATTTACATACCTGCATCTCATATCATTCTCATAACAAAGGTTATTAACCTCGCAATATATATATATATGTACATCCATGGATATAATCCCCTACATGCAAATTCTACGATACATACAAGTATAAACTCCCACATGTATTACTACAATACATACAATACATACGAGCCTAAAACTCCCACATGTGTTACTACAATACATACAATACGTGCAAGTATAACTCCCACATGTATCGCTACAAAACATACAATACATACAAGTATAGCTCCCACGTTTAATACTACAATTCATACAAGCATACACCTCCACCTACAATACCATAATACATACTAGCATAAACTCCTACATATGATACCACAATACACACCAGTGTAAACTCCATATGTATTACTACAATTCATACAAGCATAAACTTCCACATGTAATACTACAATGCATACAGGCATACAATTCATTTGCATAATTCTACAATACATACGAGTATACAACTTCCACCTACAATACCACCATACATACAAGTATACTACTTCTACCTATATAATGCTATCATACATACAAGTAACTCTCTTCCTCTAACCCGAGCATGAGAACTTATATGTACATCTCATCTACAATACTACATAATCATGGTAATCTACTTACCGTATTTAATGCCATCGGATAATGCATCGATTAAACTACACGCACTTGTACCATTCCGTACTACGATCATGTTTACAAAACCACACTACTATTACTTGCTACACCCTTACAAGGCCCCACACGAGGTCCAACGATGCTAATTGGTGCGTTAGACGCAATTACGAGTCGCATACGTAAGCGAAACATCAACATACGATCAAACAAACTAAAAAAAAAATATAAATTTCCAGGTCCCACCGTAACCTTACAGTGGCCACCGTAGGGTTACGGTGGACTACAAACCCATGTATCCCCTCTGCCCTACGGTGGAGAAACATTGCTGGGGCCACCGTAGGGGAACGGTGCCACCGTACCCTTACGGTGGACTCTGCACCTTTGGCTTATTTTCTTCATTTCCTTGCCCGCTTTCCCCCAAATCTTTGAACGCCTTTAGACTTATGTTCAAGGCCATTCCTAAGGGCACTTGGGGACTTGTTTAGCACCATTCAATCATGCTTATAAGACAACATTTCATACGATTAAATCCCCCTTTCGGTTGATTAAATACTTATGATATTATTACCCAACTCGACCCGTTAAGGTCATAGGTTACACAAATCATTACTTGACCAATTCAAGGGTTGTAATAATCATAATACCAACCCAATGAACACTTGTTGAAATGAAAACACCATCCGAGTTGTTTAATTGTGACTCGGTTCTTAGATTTACCCTCTAATGAACCTTTAAATTCCCAAAATGCCTTTGAAGGCAACAAACCCAATCTTGCCACCCGAAGGCGACACTACTTGGTTTAATTCAATTGTTTTAGACCCATTACCAAGCTTCTTACCTTGACACAACTACAAGTTACCTACTCTCTTAAGATTCCCATTCTATGAACATACTTCAATATCATAGATGCGAGTTAAGATCGGGAATCACTTACCTCAAGTCCTCCAAGTTCATACTTGTTTAGTTGCCTCATCTTGACCCATTAGCCTCCCACGCTTGAGTCCTTCATTCCTATCCTTTCATGTCATCATATTCACATCTCATTAACATACAAGATCATTCATCTTACAAATTAATCCAACATATAGTGTACACCATATTATTAAGCATAACGTACACGCTACTCATGCATACTTCTTACCAAATCATAAAATCGACTAATTTCCCACATGAATACTTTCTAAAACACAATTCTCATGTTAACCTACTATCAATTATATCTTTTATCATATTACTTTCATAATTGTCAAGTCTTGCATACGACTTCACATATCATTCTCATCTAGACATTTCATCAAACACTTGGTGTGCGTACCATATTCTAAGCTCAACATACAAGTATTCCATGCTTAGATTCCTAGCTCATAACATGAATCACCATATTATTTTCCTACATTACATACCCTTCATTCAATAGTTATTAACATAGCAAATCATCGTTTTCTTTCAATATATCCAACAATTTAACTAAGAATGATCTTGGATTACACCAAGATCAACACCCACTTTCAACATAGGTATAAAACAATCTAATTAGCACATGAATCAAGCATAGCCTTATGTATTATCATGAACTATGGTTCCTTTAGTGTTTATCAACACCTAGAAACCTTCATCCATCCTTGATTCACGTTTTCACATAAACCCTAGATTTTCATCAACTCCAAAACGGATCTTAACATCAATTTCTACCAAATAAAAGGTACCTTCGGGTTCCATTGGCCTTAAAGGGTCGATTTCTGGCTCATGCACCAATTTCCCCTTTGAATCCTTGCTAGATTGAGTTGGTTGTTGAACTAGGGTTGAAACCCCTTTTTCTTCTTCCTGATAATCGACCAAAACACACACAAGTGTGTGTGTTTTTGGTGTTATCCCTCATTTTATCTATTCTTATATGGACTTTGGGTAATTGACAATATCCACCCTCAAACTTATAATCCTCTTGACTAAATCTTGTTATAAAAATCCCGCCTCTCAACGTATTTAAATGAAGCGGGTTTTTGGGGCGTTACATAAATAATGAGTTTTCTTATAAGAACACAAGTTTAGATGATGTTGGTGGCCATATATTGGGGCTTTTTGTGTTTTGTATTGTTTGAAAGATTGATTGAAGTTTTGTGAACTTTGACACATTTTGGGGGTTTATGTTATAGATCTAGGGCTTATAACATGAATATGAGGATTTAAACATGATAAAAACATGACAGGGTGATTGAATCTATGTTGGATAATCTGGAAAATGATGTTTTTAGGTTGATTTCAGTACTTTCCATTTCGGGTAAACTTTTCATGCAATTGATGTGATATCTCCATAATTTGCCATTTTGAGAAATATGAGATTTGGTATGCAAAATGAACAAATTGACGACTGAATCAGGTGTGATGACATGCTATTAGGTTAGACAGATTGGGTCTTCAATCAGATTTGTAAAGATTTTGTTCATGAAAATAGTTTTTCAACTGAATAGTGCAAATGAGTCTTATTCGCATAATCAAAGGTGCAAATGAGAGGGACAAGCCCTCATTCGCATAAATGATTGGTGCGAATGAGTGGAAATATTCCTCATTTGCACAAATGTGGAATTTTGTGAATCTTTGGTAGAATCCAAGTGTTTTATGTGCAATACTTGGGTGAGAACTATATATGCTTATTAAATTAATAACGGATCACCAACGGGATGTCGAGTCTTGTGTGGTTGTGTCAACGTCAAATACTTTCACAAACAATCAAATTCAAGGTCTTGGACAACTAAGGGTTATTAGACAAACGTATCATTGGTTAAACACTTATAGGCTATCTATGGTAGATTTCCAGTAGTCGAGAATACCATAACACGCCTGGTTATTTACCTACTAGAAGATGCAACCTAAGGTGAGTTTCACAACCCCATTTTACTTCTTTCAGTTGGGGGAGATACATGCTGGATAAACTCTAACTTTTTAGACCACAATATTACATTATATCACATAGGTACTAGATGACTGTTCATGTTAAGTCCTTTCTAACTTGTGAACCATGAATATGTGGATACATAGGGGGAAAGTGTGAATAGATCTATTGGGCCCGACAAGCCCCACTCGGGCCGACTAGAGGTCGGATGGGTGCATATTTGTCCTATCCAACTCACGACACTGAGTAATGACCAGTGGCAGGTATTAAAGGCAACTTACAAACGTTCAACAATGGTACAGAACGCTTTATATCATGTAATGATGTTTAGCTAGCATCAGATATAGATGTAAGGATAGTTGGGTCTGGTTTTCGAACGTTTACTTACTTTTGCAAACGCGAATCTATATGAAGTCACCAGCATTATGTATACTGACTAACATAGCATGTTTTCACAGGTCGCTAAGGTAGCTGCAAGGCTAGGCGCACTGGAGTCGCACAGAGTCTCATCTTATCATGCATTTTAGCAAACTTTGATCTTCAAACTATTTGGACTATTCATATCCAGTTTCATGGTTTTGTAACTTTTAACTGCTTTTGCTATACTATGTTTGGCGTAGCTTTTAAACTGTGTGGTTATTTTCAAACGTTTTCATTACTCATATAGTTTTTGTTTATTGTGACCGTTGACTTGGATCCTGGTATGTCACGCGCCTCGTAAAAACCTGCAAGTGGAATTTGATGGTGTGACATATTGGTATCAGAGCCAATGGTTATACTGAATTAGGATTACATGTAAAGTCTGGTCTATAGCCGAGTCTCACACACTAGACTG
Source organism: Ambrosia artemisiifolia (assembly GCA_032199755.1). Classification (NCBI taxonomy): domain Eukaryota; kingdom Viridiplantae; phylum Streptophyta; class Magnoliopsida; order Asterales; family Asteraceae; genus Ambrosia; species Ambrosia artemisiifolia. Next base: position 37,811,163 of record CM063528.1, on the reverse strand, counting down.
TAACACACTTATGAGTCGTGATAAGTGGGGATTTGACTAACATTGCGGGAGTGTCGATATCATCATCATATACATGTTACATCATCCATTCTATCTGTTTTTCTATTATCTATTTCTATCTCTTGTCTCCCTCTTCTGGTCTGAAAACGGAGCTGTTAGCTTGTTGATCTAGCATGGCGGTGACGTACATTGGAGTGACTGTGGTGTTATCCTGAGATCTGTTTAGGATTCGAACATCTTCCTTATATGCTTCAATCACACACTCTCACACACACACACACACTCTCTCTCTCTCACATACACACACACACACACACTATCTTGCACTGTACTAGTCATAGTACACCAATCTGAGTGACTGTTCACCCTGAGATTACTATTGTATCACACTCTAGGATAGATGGACATGTAGTGTTCATTTATTCAGCAAATTTAGATATTCCAACTAGATGGTCTATAATTATTACGGATCCGTTCGGTTTGGATGTCTTCTCTTCCTTTTGGCATGATTATTGATATTCTATTACTAGTGAGATTCTAATTCCTCTTTCGTTGTGATGTCAGAAGATTTTAGGAGCTTGTGGTGGAAGACGTGGAAGATGTACTATCGGACGCATAAGTGATTGTGGTGGGGATCTTGGCAACATTAACATGTCCTAGGCAGAGTTGAATAATCTCATCTAGGAGCAAGTGTCTATTGCTCTATGTGAAAACCGGCAAAATTAAGGTAAATCCGTACTAATTAATTATGTAATTAACGTAATTAAGTGCAATTTCGTGTTAATTGTTTAAATGATGCCTTAGAGAATAGCAAATTCCCCATAAGATGCATAGGGATGCACACGTTTAATGATGAAGCACGATGGAATCGTGTGTGAATAAGCTTGTCCGGAACAGACGTTGGTGATTACCCGGTAAAAATTAAATAAACAAAAAGGATCCGGGACACATAGGTTATAAAATAAATGGTATTTTCACGGAATATAATGTGTTTTGTAACTCCAAAACCATAAGTGAAAACTTTACATACAAATCTCCCGGTAACGAATAAAGTGCGCGTATCGGACCCGATACGCATATAACTTATAATTTCACCCAACGAAAGCCTAACTAACCCACCAACACTTAAACTAGGCTATATTTAAGGATTATTTGAGGCTACAATAATGTCCGAATAACGCGTAATTAAAATTCGATTAAAACCCGAACGAAACCCGAACATTATGTTTGAAACATAACCAATTAACTAACTAATGTTTTATGTTGTGGACCCCACTAAACCACCCCACCAACCGGCCCAACCCCTTAACCATACCATGATCTTCCTTTTTGTACAAATAATCCATAAAATCTAAAGAAAATCATAAGGTATGGAGTGGATTTGAGAATGAGATATGTATAAGATTATGGTGTACTTGGAAGATTTATAAAAATCCTCTAAAATCCTCACCAAAATCTCGGCCAAACACACCCATACATATCTAGCAAAATTGCTTGAGTACCATTGTTTCATAAACTAAGGGATTTCAAATCTAAAGCTAGATATGATGAATCTCAAGTGATCTTGATGGATTTATAAAGTGTATGAGATTACAACACATGATAAACACCAAAAGAAAAACTCTTTTCTTCTTCTTGTTTGAGCCGTGAGCCTACAACACCCCTACACATCCATTTTCAAGTTCCTAACACTCCAAAATCATCCATAAACTTCCATTTCCAAACCCCAAATTGTGTATTTCAAGCTTGGAGCTTAACCACCTTGGAAGAACACACTAAACCCCTTCAAAATCAAGTATTTTTAGCTTCCCTAGCCTTGTGCTAGTTGTAAGTATTCTTGATCTTGTTCTTGTATTTAAAAGTTTATGTTTGTTATCTAGAAAGCAAGTTGTACATGGGTTAACTTGATGGAACTTTACGTGATAAAACATATGCTTTATAAGAAAATGGTTATATAAATGTATACTAGTGTGACACCCGGCAAACTCCGGTTATTAACTTTTTGAAAACTCAGTAAGTCTACCTTAGCGAGTCGTGCATACATTACACATGACAGGGTCAGTTGAGTCGAGTCGTGCATCATTGGGGTTTAACACACACAAGTCTTGAGTCCCGGGAATTGGTGAACGAGTGTGAATGTGTTTGTTTTCATGAATTATGTGTTTATAATCATTATGTGACTTGTCGGTATGTGAAAACGTGTTAACATATGTTAAAATAGGGTTTAACGCACCGAAAACCCAGACACAGCAGCTATAGGCGATTAGGACAGCAGGAATAGCCCTAATCGCCTATGAGGGGGCGATTGGGGGCTAATCACTAGTAGTTACTAGCGATTAGCAGCCCTAATCGCCTATAGACCCTGCATAATCGCCCATACTGCATGTGACGACTAGAAACGCCTATAAATACCACCCTTGACCTCTAAAACACCATTTGTGCAACCCTAGCCATCCCATAACATATCCCAACTCACAAACACCCTCTGGAACTTGTTCTTACATCAAAACATCCATTTCCAAGCTTTACCCATCATTTTCTCCTAAATCCAAGGTGTGTTCTTCATCCCCAAACCTTTATATGATTATGTTTGGTTCCCTAAAAGTCCAGACCTGATTTCTAAATGTTTTTGTCTTTGAAAATCCATTAAAAACCGTTTTTAAACAAACCCAAACTCTTATGCATGTTATATGTGTTATATGTGATTAAAGGTAGGATTTTTATGATTGAAACATGATTGTTCTTGTGTTATTAAGGTGTTTATAGCTGTTATGAGTTAGGGTGATGATGTCCTAGGAGTTTGGAGGTCCATGGTTGTGTATTGTTGATGTTTGGTATTTTGACCCATTTGAATGATTTTGAATGAGTAAGGATGTTATGAGGTGTTTTGTTAGTCATATGATGTTAGGGTTTGCTTTAGGATGATGCTAGAGCAGTAGGATACTATCGGACAACGTTGTTTCGTGATGAAATCTGGATATTTGCTACTTAGGGCAAGTTCTTGCATGTTGATGTGATGTTTACATGTTAAGCTTACTATTTTTGGGAAACGCTTGCATTCGGGACTATTAGAATGATGATAACTTAGGGGTTTTGCTTGAATATGTTTATTAATGTGTTATGATTGATATTGGGTGTTTACACATGTTTCGGATCTGATTTGGAGGGTTAAACGCGCGAAAAAGACGGAACATAACAGCATAGGCGATTGGCCCCTAATCACATGCCTTATAGGCGATTAGGGAGCCTAATCGCCTTCCCACCATGCAATTACAATGCTAATCGCCTATATGCATGTCATATAGCTCCTAATCACTAGTTAACTTCTGAATTGCATGTCTTATAGCTCCTAATCACTAGTTAACTTCTGAATTGCATGTCTTATAGCTCCTAATTTCTAGTTAACTTCTGAATTGCATGTCTTATAGCTCCTAATCACTAGTTAACTTCTGAATTGCATGTCTTATAGCTCCTAATCACTAGTTAACTTCTGAATTGCATGTCTTATAGCTCCTAATCACCAGTTGACTTTTCCTAATCACTAGTTGACTTTTCCTAATCACATCTACTGCTGTTGTAAGTGTATTTTGGCATTCCAAGACCCGATTTGACACCTAGGAACATGCTAGAAACCCCGTCACATGCCTAGTAACATAGTAACACGTGCTCGGACTTATTTGTGCGTTATTTGAATTATATGTTAGACTTGTTGAACTTTAACACGTGTTAAGTATTGGTTGCATGACTTGTATGTTTTAGTGCATGAGATGAACACGTGGGATGTCGGGTCACCAATGGGATGTCGAGTCTTGTCTCATGTAGTCCGGTTGTCAGTCAAACGTATTTTCAAACATATAATGGTCATGGACTGGACACTAGGGACTAATGAACCCAACGGGTTATTAGTCTAACTTTACACACATCTTATGATAGGTCGCCACTAGTTGGGGCTATCATACACACATTGGTTTACTTGTTAACTGAAGACTCAACATAAGGTGAGTTCACGGCCCCTCTTTTATACACTTTCTCTTGGGGGAGAAACATGCCACACAATTTAATAAATGCAACGTTTATATCATAAATATGCAACGCTTTTGGAATGCAACACTTTTGAAACACAACTCTTTTGAATTGCAACTCTTTTGATTACTATACGATGAAACAAGGAAGTCCCTGGGAGAAACCATGAATGTGCGGGGCACAACGGGGGAAATGTGGATAGATCTATTGGGCTTGACAAGCCCCACCCGTCGGCTGGGAACCGGGCGGGTGCATGTTGTCTCTATTGTAGTAGTATAAGCAACACAAACACGGGCAGCAACATAAGAAACACTTGTCAGTAATGGTTTCAGCATCACAATCGTAGTAGTAAGGAAACGCTGGTTAAGTTATTAAACACTTTTCATGACATGGTATTTTGTGACGGAACTCGTAACTCATGGAAACTAATTGTAAACTTAAAACCTGTGAACTTACCAGCATTATATGTTGACATGTTTTTGGCATGATTTCTCAGGTCGCTAAGGTAGCAGCATTTCAGGGCTTAGGCGCACGCGTCTGCACGGCGTCTAGATTAGGTTTCATGGTTTTGATTGTCGAACAAGTTTGGATACTTTTGGGTTTCATTTTGTAAAACAATGCTTCCGCTGTTATGTCAAATGGTTTAAACTTGTGTTTTGAATTTACATATGTCTCATATAGTGTTGTTTATTGTGACCGTTGACTTGGATCCTGGTATGTCACACGCCTCGCGGTAGAACTCCGCATGTGGAAATTTGAGGGTGTGACAACTAGGGCCGAAAATATGGTGATGTTTATGTATTGCTCTTGTAGTTTCATAAAGTTCATAAAAACTTAAATAAAATGATGATCTAAACATAGCTGTTAATGAAACTTGAATAACCTTAAATGTGGTTTAAATCATCATAAAGTAATCATCTAAAACTTGATATGGTGTTGATCTTGTTAGAAAATAAATTAAATAAAGTTTACATATTCAAAGTTACACACTTGAAAGATGTAATGTTGGACATATTGGACATATACACTAAATACATCTAATATTATCCTTAATAAGGTTATTATGGACTATAGATAATGTTGGAACATAAAAATAATCTATCATGACAAAGATGACAAAATAAAATTTACTAGTTTAGTAGAAAATTGTCACTTTTGAAAGATTGGGAGGAAAAATGTAACTTTTAAAAGTTAAAGGACTATTTTGGTAACTTTAGAAATTAAGGGACATAAAATGTCATTTTTAGAAACTTGCGTCTAAAAATGTAACTTTGGAAAGTTTGGTGTCAAAAGTGTAAAATGTTGACTTTCCAAGGATGATTGTGTAAACAATAGCAAATTTACAAATATATATTTTGTATAAAAATGTATTTTTATAAAATGAAGTTTTATAAATTTATAAATTTCCTAACACGTTGGAAAGATATAAAAACAAAGGTTTTTATAATAATGATAGACAAAATAAAAACTTGGTGAAAACTTGTATAAAAATGAACACTTTTATATAAATGGGGATATAAAAGTGTTGGAACATTTTTATGTAACCAAGTCTTTGTATTAAAAATACAAATGTTACTTATAAACTTCCAAGTAAAATATGTAAAAATTAAAAGGTGAATAATTTCAAGAATACATATTGTTGGAACTTGGAAAATTAACAATATATATATATATATATATATATATATATATATATATATAAGTTAAGTAACCGAATATGGATGTGTTAACGGACTAAGAGGTAAAAACGGACGAATAAGTATTTGTATTACTACGTCTAATGTGGAAATGAGAACATATATTTTAAGGATTTAAAATATATAAATTGGGTGAAAATACATAACACTTTCCTAAGTGTTGGAAACTTATTCGTGGGAGAAAAATAACGTAAATAATCTAACGATTAAACGTTTAAAACAAGCATATGGACTTGACAAAGAATATATATATATATATATATATATATATATATATATATGGTACGGATATATGGAAAACCCTTATAAATTGGAAAACTTTGGAAACTCTAACTTCCCGAGCTTTTTAGGGCCTGAAAATTTTAGGGCATGTAATATACATGATTTTAAGTATTTTGAGCCAAAAAAATCAAAAAACCGCCGAACACTTTTTAAAAAAAAAGTTTTCAGGTAACACATGTTAGCGATTAACATGTGTTAACAATGCGTTACCCGAAAACTTATTTATTTTTTTAAAAAAAAGTACTCGGCGCTTTATTTTTATTTTTTTGGCTCAAAATGCTTAAAATCATGTATATTACATACCCTAAAATTTTCATATAAAAAAAAACTCGGGAGGTTAGAGTTTCCAAAGTTTTCCGGTTTAGGAGGGTTTTCCGTTTATCCTTATACTATATATATATATATATATATATATATCGAATCGACGAGATCCTAGTGTATTTAGTTAATGGGAAAGTAAATATACGGTAAAGTGAGTCGAGTCGAGTGTGGAAAATGTTATGTCGAGTCGACAAGATCCTAGTATATTTATTTAATGGGAAAGTAAATATACGATAAAGTGAGTCAGTCGAGTGTTAAAAATAGTATATCGATCGACAAGATCTTAGTATAATTATTTAATGGGAAAATAATTATATGTCAAGTGAGTCGAGTCGAGAACAATATTATACAAGTTAATTAATATTCATGGAAAAATAAGTGTAACTTGTAAAAAGGGTAATCCATCACCAACGGACCTAGGATACACGTTTAATTAAACGGGGAATTGGGCTAAATAGTAGTTTGGGAGTTGGACGTACAACTTGCCGAAACATACGCACTATAGGCCTAGTGACTTAGACGTCTAGGATGTTTGTAGGTGTTGACCTTGGACGGACTATTCTCTGATTTGGATTTGCGCATTTGCTTGAGGTGAGTTTCACGGCCCTATTTTACTGTTTTTATTGGGGGAAAGATATGTTAGGGAAATGTGTGACAGGATGGATACTTGAAGTTGTTCGCCACTCGAGGTTGAGTCCTCGCGGCTGTAACCATTTACTCATGGGTATCGAAACCGAAGGAATATTGGGATAGTACTATTGGTGCCCGACAAGGCCCACCCCTAATCGATAGCGTCGATTATGAATCGGGGTATGCCTGGGGTGCTCGTATTCTGAAATGAGTTGTTATTTTCTGAGAAACAACTTGGGGCGGGCCATTGCTAGTCTTGGTTTGGTTATGGGCTCATGTAGGTTGTAGGAACTTGCAACTCCTACAATGGTCACAACTTGTGTTACTTCCCAAAAGTGTTGTTTTGTAAGCTAAAAACTTGTGAACTCACCAACATTTATATATTGACGATTTTTAACATATCTTTCAGGTAATTAATCGTCAGAAGATTGCATGGCTAGCATGGGCGGGGATCTCTCTTACGTCGGATATTTTGGAGGGGTTTCACTTTTATTTCCCATAGGGTTGGGATATATTTGAGAAACCTCCACTTTGTATTAAACTATGTGGCTGAAGAATATGTGAACTTAAAAACTTGTTTCGACGTGATAAATAAATGATCCCTTTTCTTAATTACTTATAGTTTGTGTTAATCTTGACTTTATGCCCTTCGAACCGTCGCGCCACGTGTTTCCGCCATTGGCGTGGTGTGACAGAAGTGGTATCAGAGCCAAGGTTATAGCGAACTAGTATTTTTGAAAACCTAGACTATAACAGGACTTGGTTCAAAGGATAAAGTTTTCTAAAAATTAAAACACAACAAAGTAATTTTTCCAAAAAGAAAGGAACATTGTATATGGGGAGATTCCGACCGAACTAGCCATGGTTGTCAATATATGTTACGTTAGATTTAGAAGTTAGGAAGGTTGTGCTAGATGTAAGCCTAACTTTCTAATTGATGATTTATATATATAGTACGGTTCTTTTGCCAGGAGATGTCATCGGACAGTGATACAGTTCCTGAGTCGAGCTTTGACAGTAGCATACAGATTTTGGCTGCCCCTCCATCCGAGCCGGATGAGATCATCGACCTCGAGTCGGAGGAGGAGCCCATGGAGTTAGATGACGTCGTGGAGCCACACGTAGCCGCCGAGGGTTAGGGCGGTGACGATACTGAGGACGCACCTATTGTTCCACCCCCAGTCACTCCCCTACCACCACACCCGGTCCCTTCCATTAGAGACTTCCCTATTGGTTGTAGAGGCCTCGTACTCCCAACCCCAGCTACGTCTGAGACTGTGGAGTCTCCTTTCGAACCCATGCACATGTTGATCATCCCCCTATCTACCCCCGGTCATACAGGTTCCCATGGGTAGAGCGTTGGTACCCTTTGTGGGAGGTTTCTTTGCTGGGTCCTTGGAGCCCAAGCATCCCGAGGTTCGCGCGGACCTCGAGGAGTCCGTGGCATCCGTGGTACCCACCATCGTTGGTCCTGATTCTGTTTGGTATTCAGCCCCACTACCTCGAGTCGTTTTGGGATTACCTGCCCCCACTGCTGAGCCTACCCCTGTCCCATACGAGAGCATTTTTGGCTCAAACGAGCCCGTTGTGCCTATAGCCCCTGTTCCACACCTTGACCCTTATGATCATGACGCTCCTATCGCTTATGAGCCACTGGCACGCGATGCACCTAGTGCAGGACGCGTTGGCCTTATCCTGGAGGGTAGCTCCGCATGTAGCTCCGAGTTGCGGAGAGCCGGTAAGACTACCTACCCCACTGCCAGCCCCGATACCCCCACCATTGTTGCATCCACCCCCCGAGTTAGTGGTCACCTCACATCCCCTCATCGCTTCACTGGTTGAGCCTATGTTACCCATCTCAGCACCCGAGATCCCACCCATGAGCATCATTCCCACCTCTGTCCCCACCATACCCATGATATCACCAGTCCCTACTTTGCCCATGACACTGCCACCCGCACCGTACACTTTGGGTGCAGGAGATCCATACTTGATGCCTTCCTCTTTTGCCCCTGGGATGATGAGCTTGCCCCAGCCATTTGTACCCCTACCCCCACCCATACCGGATATGGTCGGCCCTTCCCAGCCGACATACCTCGACATACTCGGGCCATCACAGCCCTATGGTATGGCCCCATTACCTGGGCACGCCCTGACTACACTGTCTACACTTGAGAGTGACTACCAGGCGTTGGCGGATACGGTGCAGCGCACCGTCACACATATGGATTATCAGGCTCGCGTGATGTGGGCCCGTATCATCGACGCCAGGAAAGCACTCGCACACTTTGCCGAGGAGCTTTTGAGCATGGATGCCGCGTGGGGCATCACTGGCGTGAGCCATTATGCCCACAGGCAGTAGCTTTATGATCGCATCATGGCCATTAGTATGGCCATTATCATCAGTGCGCCCAGTATCAGTATCCGCTGCCACTGCCTCAGTAGGGTAGCGATGCACTTCATGGATCTTCAGCGAGGAGTTAGCGCTATGGATGTATAGTAGTAGTTGGGTTGTAGTATAGCACGTGTTGTAGCACTTCTTTTGCGTTTTACCTAGCTGAGCGGGTTGTGCCAGCTTATAGCATGATGTTTTTGTTGTATTTCAAAATGATGTATGAGGGATGGTATCCCCTATTTTGTTGTTGAACAAAGTGTTGTACTCGTGGCTTTGAAATTAATGAAAATCATATTGTTATTATGGTAAAATATGTTCTTATTATATTGTGCGCCTTGTGGTTGTCTATGATTATTGTCTACTCTATATCTTGTGGTTTGTGAGATTGTATTGTGATGACATGGTATCGACTTCATGTGATGTGATGTTATTTGTGCGTTGTGTGTGACAATATTTGGATAAATATTCGTCAAATTAACCTTTGATACTGGTTATTGAAGTTTAATGGCACCAGCCACTAGGAGTAACTATGGTAACGATGGACTGCCCACGACCCCCGCCAAGCAGGAACAACTGGTCTCCGAATGAATTTCCCTAGCCTTTGTAGAACATGAGGCCGCACGCACTGATGGATCACGAGACCGCCCTGGGAGCGATCGCCGTGAGCGGTCCCCCACTGGTAAGTGATTCATGATAAAGTGAAATGTTGGGAGGGTGTCTCAATGCTTCTATCCCATACTAACTTATCATCTTGTTGTTGCAGAAGCTGCTTCCCGCGAACGTGGATGCACGTTCAAGGCATTTCTGGACTGCAAGCCCATAAATTTCAGTGGGACCGAAGGCTTCGTTGGCTTGGTCAAGTGGTTTGAAAAGACTCAAGCGGTTATTCGCATCAGCAGTTGCACTCCCAGACAAACTGTGATGTACTCCACCAACCTGTTTCTGGATCAAGCTTTGACTTGGTGGAATAGCCAGGTCCAATCTTTAGGTGATGATGCGGCTTACTCTCTGTCCTGGTTGGAACTGAAGGAACTCATGATCTCTGAGTACTGCTCCGCAAGCGAAATTCAGGGAATCCGAGTTTTGGAATCTTACAATGATCGGTTCGGATGTTGCTGGTTACACGTCCAGATTTCATGACCTCTCTAGGTTGGTTCCCCGGCTGGTTACGCCGGAAAGTAAGAAGATTGAAAGGTACCTCTTTGGGTTGGCACCCCAGATTCGCAGCATGGTCACCTCATCAAAGCCCACGACCATGCGTGAGGCTATTGACCTTGCTCTGAGTCTCACTGAAGATGCCATCCGTATGGGCACCCTGGTAAGAAAAGTTTCTGGTTTGAAGATTTCTGATGCGAAGAGTGTAGAGGGAAAGAACTTGGGTTCTAGTTCTGGTTTTGGTTCTACTAAGCAGTCAAATCGCTCTAGGTTTGGGAAACGGAAGAGGAATGAGGGTAAGAAGGATGGGTCATCTGGGAACCCAAGCAAGAAGGGAAAAGGTTATGTTGCTACGGGTCGAGCGAATGATAGGAAGACGGGAAACCAGGGGAAGAAGAATGATGGTACCTGCTGGAAGTGCCACCGTACTGGGCATAAGGCTGAAGAATGTAGAGCAAGAGAGCCTAAGGCTGGAGAAGCGAGACCATGCTTTGCATGTGGATCGCTTGATCATTGGAAGAGGGATTGCCCAAAGGTGAACAACCAGGCACGCGGACGGGCATTTGTGATCGGCGCTGGTGATGCACGCCAAGCCCCTAACGTGGTCACCAGTACGTTCCCTCTTAACAACCACTATGCTTATGTTTTATTTGATACTGGTGCCGATTTTAGCTTCGTATCTATTGATTTTAAGCGATTACTTGGGTTGAAAACTAGTAAGCTAGATACACCATATTCTATAGAACTGGCAAATGGTAAGACTATAGAAACGACTGAAGTGGCAAAGGAGTGTAAGTTGAATCTTTGTGGACACGAGTTTAGTATTGATCTCTAACCGGTAGTTTTGGGTAGTTTTGATGTAGTCGTCGGTATGGATTGGTTATCTACACATCGCGCCATCGTTGTTTGTGACGATAAAATAATTCAAGTTCCTCTCACGAGTGGTGAAACTCTTTCGATATAAGGGGAAAGGCGTGGAACGCCGTTGAGAATTATTACGAGCATGAAGGCGCAAAAGTGTTTGTGGAAAGGTCATATTGCATTCTTAGCACATGTGGTAGATAAGAAAGCTGGCGAGTGAAAGCTCGAAGATATTCCTATTGTGAGAGAGTTTCCTGATGTGTTCCCTGAAGATTTGCCGGGATTGCCACCCCCTCGACAAGTCGAATTTCGTATAGATCTTGTTCCTGGAGCTGCTCCTGTAGCGCGATCGCCATATCGCTTAGCTCCATCAGAAATGCAGGAACTATCCAATCAATTGCAAGAATTATTAGATAAAGGTTTGATAAGACCGAGTTTCTCACCTTGGGGAGCTCCTGTCTTATTCGTGAAGAAGAAAGATGGAACTTTTCGTATGTGCATCGATTATCTCACCTTGGTGATAAATTTATTTACCACTACTCTTACCTGTTTTTTTTTTTTGGTATTTTACTTGTTTTAGTTAATCGGTGTTGCTTGTTTGTATAACAAATGTTGTTAACCAGCAACCACTTCCACCACCACCTCCTCAAGTTCAGCATGTTTGTACTTTTAAGGCTTTCATGGACTACAAACCTCATTATTTCGGTTGTACTAAATGTTGGGACAAAGAGGATTGAAGAAACCACCTTTTGATAACCTTAGTCCAAATACTATTCTGCTTAAGTATAGAACTGCTGAAGAACAAAGACACAAATGCTGAAGAAGAAATAGTAAAGTGCTGAAGAGTTAAAGCATCAGAAGTTCTGAAGTCTAACCAGACATTACACTGAAAAACTACTGAAGACAAACTACTCATCAGTAGTTTGTCACTCATCAGCTTTTTCATATCAGAAGCTTCTAACCGACCCAGCAACTACAGTAGTTTAGTTTAATATTATTTTGTTAAAGTCTTGGATCAAGTTTCAATGTAAAGCCTGTTGTAAACATTATCCTAAGTATAATATCTTAGCTAAATATCTTAGATTACTTAGCACAACAGTCTTGTATATTTGTCTATAAATAGATGAGCTTGTTCATCTATTTTAGATATGTGATTTACTTTGAATTAATTGAAAAACCTTCGAGGCTTTTAAACTTATAATCCATTTCACATATGAGAATCATAACTTGTATTTATTGCTTTATACTTCAACTGTTTATTGATTCTCATTAAACTGCTCAGTCAAGGGGGAGTAATAACTCCTGTTAAAAGTGATAATTTAACCTTAGAACATTTACTATTCCGCTGTGCAATAACTCTTATATAAATCTGCAAACACATAAGTGTTCTGAAAAGAGGTCACTAATCCAACAATTGGTATCAGAGCACTGGTTTATCTGATCCAAAATCAGTCTAACAAATTGAGAATCTGACACAGGCTCTTATTGATATCCAATAAAGGATTAAAAGGTTCACTTTTTCATCCATCACTTTAAAGAAGTATTGACAAAACCAAACTTCTTAAAAATGGACCCTTATAATACTGGATCTGCCAATAAACCTCCTATGTTAGTCAGAAATGAATATAACATCTGGCAAAGGAGGTTGGCACATACAATTTCTCATACCAACACTGGTTGTTGGAGGTCTGTAATATTTGGACCTCACAAACCAGTTGTTACTGATCCAAAAGGAAAAACTGAGAGACCAAAAGACCCAAAAGACTACACTGAAGAAGATTTCCAAAAATTTGAGCTAGATGCAAAAGCTTTTTCTATGTTGGCTATGGCTCTTCCAAATGAAATTTATGCTGGACTTTTACACTGTGAAAGTGCCAAAAAGCTGTGGGATTGCCTAAAAGAACAGTTTGCAGGAACTGAAGAGGTGATAGCCAACACTAGAGAAATCCTGGCTCAACAATATGAAACTTTTACTCACATAGATGGTGAAACTCTAACACAACAATTTAAAAGATTTTCTTCACTCATCTCTGAGTTAGAAATTAACAATCAGACCTATACAAATGCATCTATGTTACATAGATTTTTAAGGTCTTTACCTTCAAAATCGGAAATTTATTCTATAGTCCTTAGATCAAGTTCAGATTTTAACACCCTGAACCTAACAAGGTTACATGGAAAATTACTAACTTTTGAAAGAGAAATCAATCAAAAGAAAAAGTTACAAGAATCTGGTAAAACTGCTGATGACTATACTCCAGGTAGCACAGCCTTATTAGGACATGACTCACCATCTTGTTCTAATAATTTTGGATCTTTTGACCACATTGACATAACTGCTGGGATCTCATCAGATGGATCTTTCCCAGCTTATAACAATGAAGACCTAAGTCAAACTGCTGATAACATGTGTTTCATCATGGATGATTTAAAATATTTTAGCAATGATGACTTAGAAGAAATGGATATTTTACACCAACTGGCCTTGTTAAGCATTAAAACTAATAGGAATAATGGAACTCAAGGGAGTGTAGAAGCTCTAGCTACAACCAACCCATGTCTGGAAATCAATTTAACCCCTCTTATAATAGAAATAATGGAACTTAAGGGAGTGCTCATTTTGTATAGGCACAAGCTCCACAAGTTCAATATGTGCCACAAGTACAATATGTTCAGATGCCTGCTCATCAACAGCAGCAGATGCCTCCTTTTCCAACTGCTCAACAACCTGCACAAACTCAACAACCCCCTCAGCAACAAAGCTTATTTACATCAGGGTATGTTGACTGGAGCAGTCTTCCTTTTGACACATCTGAATGCAGTCAGGATGCAGACAACAAAGTCTATGATGTCAACTAGGGAGAACCTGACAATGGCAGAAAGAACTTTGCCTTAATGGCTTTTGAGGGATATTCCTCCAATTCTGCACTTACTCAGGTATCACAACAATCTCTATTAAAGCTTTGCTCAAAATCTTGCAAAGAATCTTTTGCTTTAATAAGGGAAACCAATGTGCATTCACAAGGCAAAACAAATGATATGGAGAGAAAATACACCCAAATAAAGTGTGATTTAGAAAGAAAGATTGCTTTAAAAAATAAAGAAATTTCTAAATTGACTGATAAATCCATAGAAACCCAAGCACAAATTAAAACAATGATAGACAACCTAGGAAATGTCAGAAAAGAGCTTGCTGACACCAAGGTTGATTGTGAAAAATGGGTTGAGTCTTGTAAAGGGTACCAAATGCTGCTTAATAAACAAACTGCAGCAAATGTTAAGTTTGGCATAGGGTATACCCACACTGAATCACCAACAGATTTCACCCACAAAACTGATAATGATGGGATGAAATTGATTCAAACTTCTGATACGGAGGAATGCATATCCTACTGTCACAACCCGGCCACAGGGGCCTGGACGAAATTACAGTTTGGTACGACATTCACGCGAATGCAAGCAACAGCGGAAACGGTATAGAAATAACTAACTTTATTAATAATATTATTTATATTATCTCGTTCGGTTTTCAGTTTCGCACACAACTGACTCGCTCGTTATTTGTTTTGGTTAACTGTTATTATACGATAATACTTTTAATACGCGAAAAAAATTTTGGGGGTCTGACCCGGGTTGTTACACCTACCATCAGAACTTTCTCAAAAAGGAAAGTACTGCAGAAGTTAAAACAACTGACAATAAGCCATCAGTAGTTTCATCTACATCAGGAGTTGAGACCCTGAAAACTGCTGATGACCTATTTCAAAATACTGATATTGTCAGTAAATTGCCTTCCAACTCTCTTGCTTTATCTAAAAGGAAAGAGAAGGCAAAAGCATGTGAAATATGTGGTCTGTTTAACCACATAACTGAACTTTGTACATATAGAAAGGCAAATCAGCTAAATAAGAAAAATCAACAACTGATTGTGGGAAAACAAATAAAACAAAACTTTGAAAACACTTTCTTTCCCAACAAACAACAATCAAATAAAAACCTTTCTCAGAAGAAGTTTTTATCTCAACAAAAGTCTTCTTCTCAAAGTTCATCTTCAGAAGTTACACCTAACCCATCAGTAGTTTCACAAACTACTGAAGTTAAAGATTTGATAAATCTGGTTAAACTTCTGATGACCAAAGTTGATGGTGGTCACCAAAAAGAACCCACCATTGTTCTTAATGATAAATCCATTGCCAAAAAGACATGGATTTCAAAAATTGGTCCTCAACAAGCTGCACCTATTCTCAAGAGCAAACCCAAAGCCAAACTGGCTTGGGTTGCCAAATCTAACTAATTTGCTATTTTGTGCAGAGGGTCTCCAGAGGTTTGAATAGTATATGGTATGTTGATAGTGGAGGCTCAAAGCACATGACTGGATGCAGATACCTGATAAACAATTTTATCAGTCAAAGAGAAGGATTTGTGTCCTTTGGGAACAATGCCAAAGGATATGTGCTAGGATATGGCAATGTATCCTCAGGATATGGCAATATAAACTGTTATTTCATTATATTATTATGTGCTTAAGTCCTAAAACTGGATCTTATGATCAGATGCCTTCAACTTTTCAACCTATTTTTCATTCAATAATAAATGAAACACCTTTCAAGGCATCAAAACTGTTCTTTAATGAGTTTGTTTTACATCATGAAAATCAAAAGAAAAAGTTTTTGTTATACCCAAGGTTTGTTATGCAGTGCATAATAAAAGAACTTGGAGAGGGAATACTTGTGGGTGAGTCAAAAATTTTAAAACCATTAACTTCCCAAGTATTCTCAAGGCACAACAAACCGGCCACAGTGCCAGAAGATGACCAAAGGGAAGAACAACCCATCCCTAAGGAACCCACATCTTCAAAACCCAAAAATAAATCCAAAAAGCCTTTACCTCTCAAACAAAAACCTACCAACCCAAAGAAACAAATAGTTCAGAAAGTGGAGAAACCTGAAACTACTGATATACAATCTGCACTTGATAAGGATGTGGCTGAAACATCCTCTCAGCACACACCATCTCCACCACCCAAAAGAAAACCAGTTACAGTCATTTTCCAAAGAAAAAGACTTTAAAAGACTGTAACTACTGACCAATCCTTCCAAACTACTGACCCTGAACCTATACCAACTACTGAACACCAACCCATTACAACTACTGAACCCGAACCTTCACATACAACCATAGAGATAGCACAACCTCTCTCAGGACTAAAAGGATCCCATCCAACACATGTCACTCCCCTAGCAACACATCAATCAAGGGAGATGCCTTCAGAATTTGACATGGATGTGGACCTTATTAGCCCTAACCAGGGAGATGAGGATGGACCAGAGTATCTAAGCCCAAACTTAGAAACTCTTGGTACTTTTGAGGCTGCTACTACTCATTTATCACCCGGTGGTGAACCTGAGGACAGTAGTAACATTGCTAAGACCTCAAATTTGGCAACTACTGATGAAGGCTTATTGCCTGAAGAAGGAAAACCTCAATTCCAAGACAAAGAGGTTCATGAGAAGACTAGTTTGGAGCTAGCTCATGATATAACTGATACTGCACTCATTGAGGACACTATCAGGGATTCAGATGATTCAATTAGCCTGGATGATGAATCACAAGTTCCACAAAAAGAATTGACGGCTGTTGATGAAGATCCTGAATCT
Source organism: Ambrosia artemisiifolia (assembly GCA_032199755.1). NCBI lineage: Eukaryota > Viridiplantae > Streptophyta > Magnoliopsida > Asterales > Asteraceae > Ambrosia > Ambrosia artemisiifolia. The sequence goes on along the minus strand of CM063528.1, from coordinate 37,794,142 downwards.
GAGGTCTCTAAGCTCAAAGAGCTAGTCACCAAAGATCAGGTTAAAGACCACTTAAGCCATATTTCCCTAAAAGTGGCATCTTCAGAAAAATCTAAAGATCACCCAAAAACACCCCCTTCACAAAAACAGCCTACCCAATTCCCTGGGCTCACAAGCATAGATCTGAACCAACTATGCAGCCAGATGGTCCCCTGTTCCATACAATGAAAGAAATCTTAACTGCTCAACTCAAAACCTTTACAACTGCTTGGGAGTTGAAGGCCAACAATCAGTTTGGGTTGATAAACTCTAGACTTGCAGAGCTGAATAAGAAGATGGATGAGACCCAAAAACAGCTTGCAAAATTGTCTGCTGCAACTTCTTATTCTTTAAGGCTTCCAGAAGTGGATGAAGCCAAAAAGGGGGAGAAGATTAAGGAACCATTGACTGAAGTATCTTCTGGAAAACCTGATGATGCTGAAAAGACAATCAAAAGACCAGGAAAGGAGATCCTTCAGGAGTTCAGTTCATCTAAAGGCTGCTGAAGAAACTACTGAACACATTTCTCTAACTGCTGAAGATAATCCTTCAGTAGTTGTGAAGACCATTCACCCTTCAGAAGTTTTATCTTCCAAACCCATTCAAGGATAGTCTTCAAAGGCAACTGAAAAAGAACCAGCTTCTATTCCTAAGCCAACAACAACTGTTTTAAACCCTACTCCCATCTCAATGTCAAAAGAACTATTGGAGAAGAGTTTAAAGGAGGCTCAAAAGAAGGCTAAGGAAGACAAAGTGTGGAACAACCTAGAAGCTAGAGATGATCTGAGCTATGAAGAGAAGTTAATCAAGTATCAAGAGAAACTTGATGAACTAGAAGCTGAAGAGAGAGCACTTGAGGCTATTGCTGAAGAAGACAAGAGAGCACAGCTGATCAATATGATAACAAAGAACTCCAAGGCAAAACAAGTCTCTCTAAATAAACTCTCAACAGAAGAACTCACAAGAAGAGCTCAACTTATTGCTGATAGGTTGGCAACAGAAAAGGAGAGAAAGCCAGAAGGGCTGAGATAGTAGAAGAACTTGTAGCTAACAATTTTGGTTCAAAGGCCTCACTTTCAAGATGGAAAGAAGAAACATTATATGAAACTTACAAAAAGTTTAAGGCCAGCAAAGCTGCAAATCCAGATAGATTTGAAACTCCTGAAGCCCAACAAACTTCAATCATAAGGAGATCATCTGGTGCACTAAGAAGACCAGCTACAAGGAGAAAGGCAGAGGAGACTACTGTGAAGACTGATTTCAAGATGGTACTCTTGGAAGGAAATCAGTTGGTTCATGGTGACTTTGATGTAGAAGAAAAGCCGCTGCTGACACAATTCAGAGATCCTGCTACTTATGCTTATCAACTACAACAATCCATTAGAGACAAAACCCATACCAAGGTTGTTACAACACATCACCTTCCCAACATTCCTATCCAAGGTGGTGTTGACCTTCAAGCTAGCAAGGATTCTCACCTGAGAGTCACATAAATTGAAGACATTCCCCAATCATCCTCAGGTCAACCTCAGGAAACTGGCTTGGTTTCCTATGCCTCTGACTTTGACAGGTCAAAGGTAAATATCATCAAATGGTCATTCACTGATTCAAACTCAGTGTTAGTGACCAGGAGAGATCGTTCAATTAAGGTCTACAAGAACTCTAAGGAATTGAGCATATTGTCAACAAAGGACCTGCTTACCATTCAACATCTCACACCTGAACAAGGATCTCTCATAGAGCAACAAAAAGACACTCTTACTATCAAGATGACAGCAGAAGTCTGGAGGATACTAGAAGAGAGAAAGAATCAAGAACAATAAAGATTGGATAAGGTTTTGGCTTCATCAATCCAGGGGGAGATTGTTGGGACAAAGAGGATTAAAGAAACCACCTTTTGATAACCTTAGTCCAAATCATATTCTGCTTAAGTATAGAACTGCTGAAGAACAAATACACAAGTGCTGAAGAAGAAATAGTAAAGTGCTGAAGAGTTAAAGCCTCAGAACTTCTGAAGTCTAACCAGACATTACACTGAAGAACTACAGAAGACAAACTACTCATCAGTAGTTTGTCACTCATCAGCACTTTCATATCAGAAGCTTCTAACCGACCCAGCAACTTCAGTAGTTTAGTTTAATATTATTTTGTTAAAGTCTTGGATCAAGTTTCAATGTAAAGCCTGTTGTAAACATTATCGTAAGTATAATATCTTAGCTAAATATCTTAGATTACTTAGCACAACAGTCTTGTATATTTGTCTATAAATAGATGAGCTTGTTCATCTATTTTAGATACGTGATTTACTTTGAATTAATTGAAAAACCTTCGAGGCTTTTAAACTTATAATCCATTTCACATATGAGAATCATAACTTGTATTTATTGCTTTATACTTCAACTGTTTATTGATTCTCATTAAACTGCTCAGTCAAGGGGGAGTAATAACTCCTGTTAAAAGTGATAATTTAACCTTAGAACATTTACTATTCCGCTGTGCAATAACTCTTATATAAATCTGCAAACACATAAGTGTTCTGAAAAGAGGCCACTGATCCAACACTAAAGGAGCGGTGGGAGTGCTCAGGTGGATTGAGAAGGTTGAATCTATGTGTTGTGATGTGCAACTGTCCGATGGGGGATCGTGTGAAGTGTGCATCGGGTACTCTGGATGGACCCGCTCTAACTTGGTGGAATTCCATTACTCAGACACTTCGCTTGGTTGAAGCCAATGCTATGCTATGGGATGAGTTTATTCATCATCTAAGGAGTGCGTATTGCCCTCTGGATGAGGTGCAAAAGTTGGAACATCAGTTGTGGAAATATAAGATGGTAGGTTCTAAGATTGAAGAATACACCACCAAGCATCATGAACTGGTTGTTATGTGTCCGGGTTTGGTTACGCCGATGTTTAGGCGAATTGAGCACTATATTGTTGGTTTAGTGCCTGAGATTAGGGGGTTAGTTACTGTTTCTGACTCAACTTCCCTTCAGGAGACTATTCGTTTGGCCCACAAGCTTACAAATCAAAAGGTGGAGGAGGGTGTTTTACCTCCATAGGGTACTTTTCTGAAAGCCTATGAGAACAAAAGGAACTGCGACAACTCTGGTATGAACTTCTCTCCCACCCAGCCTAAGCAGCAACAGAGGAAGTTGAAGCTTCCAACTTATCCTTTGTGGCCTAGTCAGGGTAGAAATTGGGTTCTTATGTTGAGAATTGCCACCATGAACACCATTAGCAACACATAAAAAAAACCCCTATTGTTCCACCATGCTACAAGCATGCCATTAATCACCATTCATTGGCATCAATTATAAATGATAGTTTAATGTAATAATAGGTTCATAGAAACCTCATATGAGATAACACTAATCATACTCAACTGAAATGTTCAAGAAACAGAGGCAGAGAATGGCACAACAAAGTTTATGCTATGTTAAAAAGGGTTGGATAATCTGACAAAGTAAAGCGATCTCTTACATGACGTTTCTTTGTTTATTTTAGTAATATTTCCATAGAGTCACCCGCCTCTTAGATCTCGACCAAGGACCCTGATTTAAGTTTGAATGACACATTAATTTAATAAGGAAAATATTAACAAGATGAGTTTAAACCGTTTTTATGAAAATAATATTGTTTACTATTAACACATGAGTTTATAAGCATATGTAGCTTAAAGTTTTAAACGGTTTGTTGTTATTAATTTCATAAACCGAGCGAAGTAAAGTAACTAGACTAAGAGTTGCTTCTACTTTATTTACTAACAAAGACAAATAAGAAAACTTATACTTCAATCAGCTTGGTAATAGTAGGAATTTGCTTGTAATATCCCATACTTTCCAAAGAGCTGTATGACTTAAGTAACCTTGATAGAGCCATGTTAACCTTTCTTTAATGTTTTCCAAGAAAAAGCCAAATTGTAAAATATTAATCTTAATGAGTGGACATAATCCAAGATGTTGTTAAAGAAAGATTTTCTAAATCACTTCTGTTTTTCTTCTACTTTATCTTATTTTCGAAAACATCCTCCACGTAAATTATCTTAAAACTAATAACTCAACAATAAGGTTTGTATAAAGGTAGCGGTGTCCTTAATTCGATACCCGGTTCTTATCAAAAGGCTATACTACACTCAATAGGTCTACCTACTTAGTATGTGTATTTTGATTTGAATAATAATCATCCTATGGATATAGAACCTTGATAAATGTGTTAAAAAATAGCATTTAAAATTAGTACCAAAACACACACATCAAGTAGTTAAGATTAATGGATGGTTTTTATCTTGTGGACATATTTCACATTCCCTATTCGTAAGCCTCATAAAGTCCTTTGACTTTCTGAAATTGTTAAGCAGAAATTTGATATGAAGTTTATATTTGTATATTTGTTATTTTCTTGTAGTTGTTCTCTTTCTAAGAGAGTAACCCACTTTATAGATTTGGGTTACCGACCATCTCGAATCGGTATCTATAAGGATTCACCTGTAAAAATCAATTAGGTTCCTAAAGAAATATGTATCCGCACACGCATGGGCCCACAAGATACACGTTAGTCCTAAGGATAATAAAAAAAAGCTTATATGAGCCTCACGCGCTACCTAGGTTCTACCAGCAGGAGACAATGAAAGAGACATCTAGCCAATGAAAGGGAAGGATCCCCTACTCCATGATCCCCTGCCAGGCAGCTAGGACAACAAGGACAAGTGAAAAGGACAACTAGCCACTAAGAGAAGAACATCGCTATATTCTCTAACGGTCGTCAGGTATGGGACCCGCGAGGATGAGCTATCATTCTAGAGAGAGCCAATCAGCATGAGTCAACTATCACTGTAAATACCCCTCTCTCATAGTGAGAAAGGGGTCGATCATTCTAGCATGTAAATACACTTAGATTACTCTCGGTATTGGTAGGAACTTTTGAGTCGAATTACTTGTCTGTTTGTTCTTTCATCTCCTTGTAATAGCCTAGCTCAATCATTTTAAACATCTCTTCATTCTCTATTTGATCATAAGCATATTTATGCTAGTGTTTCTTTAGTTCCTAAACACGTAAAATCATAATAAACTCAAACAAGTTTTTACTCCCACTCTCCTAACTTATTTCATATATTTCACCGTACACTTTGATCAAAAGTAAATCCAATTAATAATCATGAATAAGGGAGGAGGGGTGCAACCATGATTATTTTCCAACTTCACGGATTTGCATCAATCCTGCACTGCCACATTTCTTCACTAATTTACTTCACTGAAATATTTTTTTTGAGCCAACACTTCACTGATTCACTTCACAGAAATGTTTTTTTTAGTTTTTTTAATTACTGTTTAACTAAAAAGAACCGTTTGATTATTTAAAAAATACCCGTTTCATTAACATAAAAAAAATATAATTAAAATCAAGTAAAAACAAACATACAAACACCTAAAATCTACTTGTCGCCCTCATCGTCGCTTTTGCCTTCCACCCAATAACAATCCCATTCGTATTTCACCACGATTTCTTCTTTTCATTTCAAAACCAATTCCGAAGATTTACCTTTGAGGTGGTGGTGCGGTTTTGAATACATATTCAAGTCATTGTCATACCGTCTTTGCCTCAACAATTCGTGTTGTTCCTCTAAAAACGCTAATGTTTTCCCCTTGTTGAGCTTGTAGGGTGAATAATTGGTTCAATTTATCTTCTTTCATCGCTTGGTGGACCGAAATTCGTCAACCAAGGATGTCTTGCTTGAAGATGCAACGACAACTTTCTTAGTTTTGCGTTTTGGTCCCGTTGGGTGTATCTTCATTAAGGTGGGATATTATTTAGGAAATAATAAGCTAGCTAGGGACTTTATAATAAATTAGTTTATTATAAAGGAGGTATTAACAAATAATACAAGGGGCTTAATGTAAGTTCAAGTTTTATAAAAAGAGGGATTAAGGTGCAAACCGTAATCACACCTTTTAATAAAACAATTTTCCTTGCCTCATCCCTACTTTCGACCGATTCTAAACCGTCACCACCTCCTACTGCCGATCAAACCACCGCTACCCGCTTTTCCTCTTTTGCGAGCTGTTGCTTTCAGGTGGTTAGTGCTAGGTTGTGAACTTCCTACCAGCGAGGATTTGTTGTAATCCGTGTGTTACAATTCCAGTGTAGTCGTCAAAGGTTGATTATTAAACCCCCAATGGTTGTTTATATTATTTATTTTTTTATACACATTCAATCTTAATCCTAATTGGGAATATTTTATTACCTGGATTAATAAAATTAACTAATAATATTTATGTATAAATCGGCCATATATATATTGGTATATATAATCAATTTCGTTAAATATATAAACCGCTTTTGGTATTAGAGCCACGGTTACGCGGGTATAGGTGGTAAAGTTATAATTTTAATCTATGTCTTGTTTGTCAAAAATTATTTAATTTTGACAAAAGATCAAATGCTTTTGGTTGTTTGTAGATCTTGATTTGAATCGATCCCTAGGTTTTAACCCTTGTCATGGTTGTGTTTGTGATGGTTTTATTTTTTTATTGATATGTATTTTTTATTACGGATATTGGATACAATGTAATAGATAGGATTAGAATAGATTTGGTTTTATTGTATTTTCAAATGTGTTGTTATAATCCTACTAGTACAATATGAAGAACGAGATAGAAGACGAACATATTCCATTAAGATAGAGATCGCGGGTCAAGAGGGAGTTATGAAGATAGTTTCTTGTAGGGGTGTAAACGAGCCGAGTCGAGCCCGAGCCTGACTGGGCTCGAGCTCGGCTCATTATGGTTTTATGATGCTCGAGCTCGAGCTCGGCTCGTTTCGAGCCTACAATCTTAAGCTCGAGCTCGGCTCGATAGCAATATCAAAAGCTCGAGCTCAGCTCGGCTCGGATCGAGGTGATTCGAGAACAATCTCAAACGAGCTCAAAGCTCGGCTCGAGATCGCAAAAGCTCGGCTCGCAAGTGTTATTAAATGGGCCTATTAAAAAGGACTTGGGCTTTGGATATGTGGGCTATAAATTATAAGAAATATATAAATAACTTATAATTATGTTTGGGCTCGTTTAGGCCCGCGAGCCCAATCGAGCTTTGTATCTAGGGCTCGAGCTCGGGCTCGATAACTAAACGAGCCATATTTCAGGCTCGGGTTCGGGCTTGTTAAGGCTCGGCTCGTTCGGGCTTTTTACCGAGCCGATCCCGGGTAGCTCTCGAGCCGCTACATGTCATTTACACCCCTAGTTTCTTGAAACCCATTAGACTAGTTCGTTTTGTTTCTTGCTAAAACGAAACGGGCGATCTTTTAGGGGGCTCGATCTTTTATTTTATTATTATGTTTTGTGGTTGTGTTTTATTTATTGTAAATAATCAAGATAACCTAAAATAAATAAAAAAATTTCACAATCAAGACAACATTTTTATTAAAACAAGTTTTATAAAACCGAAAAGCATATTTAATAAAATTAGTTTATAAAACGGAAAATTTGTTGCAAACAAGAAACCTCGGAAAGATGCCAAGTGCTTTCGTTGTGATGAGACTGGGCACTAGAAGAGGAACTGTGATAAGTATTTAGCTGAACTAAAGCAAGTCAAGGCTTCAGGATGAGAGTCCTCAAGTATATATGTTATTGAGATCTTTGATTTTTATAGCAAAACATGGGTGTTTGACAAATGATGTGATTTTTACATTTGTAATGTTTTGCAGGTACTAAGAAAGATTAAGAAGCTGAAACATGGTGACTTGGAGGTCCATGTTGGCAATGGACAAAGAGTTGTTGTGAAGGCAATAGAAGAATTCTTTTACTTCCTTCTGGTTTAAAACTTGTTTTGAACAATGTTTATTTTATTCCTAGTGTTACTAGAAATATTTTTTCGGTTTCTTCTTTGCGTGGACAAGGTTTTAATTATCGTTTTATGGTGAATTTATTTCTGCTTATTTTAATGATATATTTTATTTTGATGCAAAACCTAACAATGGAATCTATGAGATAGAAATCCAAAAAACATACATATTATGCAACATCTTCATAAACATATAAGTTATAATTTAGTGATATGTATATGTGGCATTGTAGTTTTGATCACATAAGTGAGAATCGTGTTAAACAACTCAAAATCACCGAAATCCTGGATTCCAAGGGTTCAAAGACGTTTGGAAAATGCGAATCATGCTTAAGTGGAAAGTTAACAAAAGCACATTTTCAAATATTTGAGAAAGAGCTAGTGACCTATTAGGACTTGTGCATACAGATGTATGTGGTCAATTCAGAACAATGTCAAGACATGGAGAAAGATACTTTGTTACATTACCTAATGATTTCAGTAGATATGGTTACCTTTATCTTATGAAGCATAAACATGAAACTCTTGAAAAGTTCAAGGAGTACCAAATAGAAGAAGATAATTTGCTAAATTGAACCATTAAGATGTTTCGATCAGATGAGCCGGTGAATATCTTAATCAGGAATTCATCGATCATCTAACGATTGTGGAATAGTTTCATAAATCACTCCACCCGGAACACCACAACATAACGGTGTGTCTGAGCGGAGAAAACGAACACTATTGGATATGATTTGATCTATGATGTGTCGTACAACCGTCCCACGCTCCTTTTGGTGTTATACTCTAGAAAATGCCGCAAGACTTGTGAATATAGCTCCAACAAAGAAGGTTGATAAAACGCCTTATGAGGTATGGCATGGAAAGAAACCTAAAATATCCTATGTTAAAGTTTGGGGATGTCACTCTTATGTCACTTTTGAATCTTCGGATAAACTGGATCCTAGAGGCGAAAAAGTGGTTTTCGTCGGATAAGCTAAAAGGATCGGTTACCCTTTCTACCACCCCACTATAAATCGTGATTTTAACTAAACGCAAAGGCACTTTCTTGGAGGAAGAGCTTCTGGCGCTAGGGATTGGAGATAACCATGTGGATCTTGAAGAAATTTGAGAAACACAAGTGACTGAACCAGTAGTTCAGTCAGAACCATAAGTAACTAATCCAGTTGTTGAAATTGAGCCTGAGATGACTCAAGAAACAACAAAAACACCAAGTGTTCGAAGAAGTATTAGGGATCGTCATGCACCTGAATGGTGTGATGATATCTTCATGATTGATGAAGCTGAACCTGCTACTTACAAAGTTGCAATCTTAGATTCAATATCCAAGAAATGGAAAGAAGCCATGAATTCATAGATTCAATCCAGGTATGATAAACAATCTGGGATTCGGTTGATCTTCCTACCGAATGTCGGACTGTAAGAAACAAATGGATCTTCAAGAAGACGACTGACATGGATGGGAATGTGCAAACCTACAAAGAAAGTCTTGTAGTGAAAGGTTTTACTCAGACTTAAGGAATCGATTATGGCGAGACTTTCTCGCAAGTAACTATGCTTAAATCTATTGGAATTCTACTTCCCATTGTTACGTATTATGTCTATGAGATGGCAAATAGATGCCAAGGCTGTTTTCCTTAATGGGCAATTACTTGAAGATGTCTATATGGTACAACCTGAAGGTTTTGTTGATCTAAAGAATCCTAATAAGGTGTGCAGGCAGAATAAATCCATCTATGGATTAAAGCAAGCAGCTCGCTGCTGGAATCTCCGGTTTGATCAGAAAATCAAGGAGTTTGGTTTTCTAAAAAACGAAGATGAACTGTGTATTTACAAAAAATCTAGTGGGAGCTATATCACTTTTCTTATTCTGTAAGTAGATGACATATTAATCATTGGAAATAATATCCATATGCTAAATGATGTTAAGGCCTGGTTGGGTAAATGTTTCGCAATGAAAGATCTTAGTGAAGCCACTTATAATCTAGGAATTAAGATTTATAGAGATAGATCAAAGAGGTTACTAGGTTTGAGTCAAAGTACATATATTGATAAGGTCATACGAGGCTTCTCAATGCAAGACTCAAAAGGGGGCTCTTGCCCATGGCACATGGAACCATTCTTATAGCAAGCAGTGCGCAAACACTAAAGAGGAATGAAGAAAATGGAAAGAGTTCGATATGCTTCTGCTATTGGTTCTATCATGTATGCTATGTTATGTACTAGACCTAATGTCTCGTGTATTCTTAGCATGACGAGTAGATATCAACAGAATCCAGGAAAGAGTCACTGGGCTGCATTGAAGAACATCCTTAGGTACTTAAGAAGGACTAAGGACATGTTCTTAATATATGTAGGAGCTTTCAGTTAAGTGTTATACTGATGCAAGCTTCCAGACTGATCGTTACGATACAAGGTCACAAACGAGATATGTTTTCATTTTGAATGGAGGGACTGTTACTTGGAAGAGCTCTAAGCAAAGTGTAATTGCTCCATCCACCTGGAATCGGAATATAATGCTGTAGCGGATGCTGCAAAGGAGGCTGCCTGGATGAAGAAGTTCATTATTGATCTCGACGTTGTGCCTAGTATTAAGAAACGATCGAGATACTATGTGACAACACTGGTGCCATTGCTCTTGCAAAGGAGCCAAGGTTACATCAAACCACAAGGCATATACTCAGAAAATTCCACTAAGTGTTTACCTCAAGCTAAACATAAGGAGCATGCTGAAAAAATAGGGCTTAGATTTGCTATACATTGGGCATGATCTGTAGTTAGTATTGGTATTTTATTTTGAATAAAAACAGCTACATTGAATGTATACTTGATTTATTGGTTAATTGCAAATTTAAATATTTGGTTACTCTCTTCATTATTTGTATGTTTAATCCTTGAATAAGTGTATTCTAAAATATTAGTGGTTGATCAAATTACATGGGAATGAATTTAAATGTAAGACTATTATGAATTAAGATGATTGTATTCTTGAGATGAAATAAGTCAAGGGTTTGATAACCATAATTCACATATATTACTAGGGATTGATATTGGATGTAACTCACATCAATTTGATCTCCATGGGTCTATGTCATGAAATGTTTTGATATTGATATGTTCAACCTGTCCTTTTTCCTTAGGCACATATTAAACTACATTGATCAAGGACTCTCTCTGATGTTATCTAACACTAAGTTAAACTTGGAGATGGAAGTCTTCTTTCATTTCTCGACAGTGAAGTAAGACCAAGCTCAGACGTGCATCCAAACACTCGAACCTTTAGTACTGCTCCCGTAAGAAGTTCGTGAGGTGCCGCTGCAGCTCTTTAACCATTGTTGTAGCTCAATCTGTCCTGAAACATGGGTAGTAATCCTGGTAGTGTTGGGAGAAATCCAAGGTTAAGTGGGAGTTGTATAACACTGATGGAATTATGTACTTCTCTAGGGTTAGAAGTTTTGACATTCTGGCGCTCTCGTTAACTCAAACTGGAATACACGGGTGGCCACACTACTAAAGATAGTACATTAGACCACTTTTAATTAAAGATGATAATAGTTGATCACTATATAAGAGTGAATGATCTATGTCTTATGATCAATGAATGTTCTATACAGAAGGGACTTATTGATGGAAACATCAGCACTATAGTATTTGGTTAAGTAAGGTGTTACTTGAACTCAAAGAACTAGTTGGCGGCTATAAAGTGTCATAGCATGTTAGGAGTAGTGCGATGCAGCTAGGTGTCCAACTCTGCGCACATTGACTCATTTAATTAAAATCGTCCAAGTGGGAGATTTATGGAGATATGTATATGTCCGGCAGTTAGTTAAGAGGCCAACGTTAACTAACCCAGTATGATTCGAAGGGTTAGACGTTGCTACACGAATCAGACATGTTCACATTAAGGTGGGATATTATTTATGAATAATAACTTAGGGACTTTATAATAAATTAGTTTATTATAAAGGATGTATTAATAAATAATACAAGGGGCTTAATGTAAGTTGTAGTTTTATAAAAAGGGGATTAAGGGGCAAATCCTAATAACACCTTTTAACAAAACAAATTCCCTTGCCTCTTCCCAATTTTCGACCAGCCCAAAACCGCCGCCACCTCCTACTGCCGATCAAACCACCGCTGTCGCTTCTCCTCTTTTGCGAGCTGTTGCTTTGGGATGGTTGGTGCTCGGTTGTGAACTTCCTACTAGCGAGGATTCGTTGTAACCTGCGTTTTACAATTCCGGTGTAGTCGTCAAAGGTAGATTACTAGACTCCCTATGGTTGTTTATATTATGTATTTGTTTATGCCCGTTTAATCTTGATCCTGATTGAGAATATTTTATTAATTGGATTATAAAATTAACTAATAATATTTATATATAAATCGACCCTATATATATATTGGTATATATAATCGATTTCATTAAATATATAAACCGCTTCTGCTTCGTATATGATACCATGATTCGCAACATTAAACTCTTCATTGCAAACAAGTCAAAGTCCTCTAGTAGTTGTGGTATTAATTGAGGTAGTGTAAAATAATGTGCGAAATAGTTGGGTTCGCTTTGGGGTTGTTGGTATTGTTGAAATTGTTGGTATTGTGGGTAAAACGGTTGTGGCGGGGTTGACTTTGTGGAATTTTTATCACGGGCCTATAGGGTTCAACCACACTCGCGCTTGAACCCAAACCCGCACCTCTACCTCGACTGTTGGAACCCCCGACTCTAGATTTCAAAGATCCCCTTCCACCCTTTGCGACACTCTTTGATATTCTTGGATCCACTTGTTTGTGTTTGAGAGTAGTTTAGTTAATCTAGTTGTTTGTTTGTGTTTTTTTGATCTTAAACTGTGGACATGTTTTTTTATATAAACCAATTGAAAAAAACGGTTACAAAATATGACCGTTTCAATTAACATAAATTTTCAACGGTCAAATTTGGATTTAAAAACATATAAAATATGACCGTTGCATTTAATTTTCACTGCTTACTGTCCGTTAGATAGAACCAGCAAAAGGTCCACGGGACCCCTACTAGCACTATTGGTGACGATGTTACCGTGCTGTTAGTGAAGTACCCGTAAACAATTCTGCTTATGCCCTATCCCCCTAAAAGAGTTAATATTGTTTGAAAAGCAAATCTATAGCGTCATAATGATGTCGTGATCAAAAGTTTCTTCACGAGACGAGAACAAGACACCCACCACGTTTCATTTCACTAGGGTAGCGTTTGGTATGCTGGAATGAAAGGTGGAATGAAATGGATCATTAAGAGGTAATGAAAGATTGTGTGTTTGGGTGATCAATAGAATGGAATCACCCATTCCATAAGGCATTCCATTCCCTTAAAACCATTCCATCCACACCTGATGTTTTTTTCCATTCCATCTTCTCTTTCACCCTTCATTAACAACACCAACACCCAACACCCAACACCACAACCAACCACCAACGTCACCACCCACCCCCTTGCCACCACCCACCATCGTCACCCACCCACCACCGGCGCCATTAACCTCCACTCACCACAGCCACTGCCACCTACCACCCTTCACTGCGACTATTCACCGCCGCCACCCTTCACTAACGCCACCGCCCACCAAAGATGCCATCCACCTCCTCCTACGTCGTCGCCGCCACCCATCATCTACATCCACCCACCATTGTCGTCATTCATCGCCACTCACCACTGCCGCCACCATTCACCGCTGCCACCCTTCACCACCGCCACCACCCACCACGGATGCCGTCCACCTCCACCTACCACCACCTTAGCCACCTAATTCCCATAACCGTCACTCACCTACCATTGCCGCCATCAACCACCACCACCGTCACCACCCATCATCAACGTCACTAACCACCAGCCACCACCGCCGCCATCCACGACCTGCGCAACCACCCACCATCGTCACCCGCCCACCATCGCCGCCATCCACCGCCTGCCACCATCAGCTCCACTTACCACCACCAGCACCACATGTGACCACCCACCATCACTGCCACTAACCACCACACATCACTACCACTCACCACAAGTCTTATTTTTTCGTTTTTTCTTGCCTATGAATTAACATAAGCTATTTCTTTTTTCATTCTCGCATGGCAACCAAACAAGAGATGGAATGGTAATGATCAATTTCATTACCTTGTCTATTCTATTATCTCGTTCATTCCATTCAGTGATCCATTCTATTACTCCATACAAAACATACCCTAGTAGAAAACTTTCAATATAATCTAGCATATACCCCTTCTCAAATATTCGTGAGTCTTTCTCTTCCATGTGATTTGAAGATCCATACAAACAAAGTTCTTTTTTTTTATTATTGATACTGATAACATTTTTTTATTGAAACAAATAACTAAAATTAAGGATTCTAAAACATTTAAGTAAAAAAAGTGAAGTTTAAAAAAATGATAATTATATTTGATAGGGTTAGAATCAAATACACAATGAAAGAAAAATAGAAAGTTATCGTAAGGTTATCAAATGAACTCTGATTGAAATCATTTAAGCGGCATTAGAACTGTCTAATCAAACCCTATAATCTTAGTTTTTAGGTTTTCGGTATTTTGGATTTTTAGCTTGTAGTTTTTAGAATTTGTGTTAAATCATTGTGTCTTTTACGTGAAATTGTGTCTTTTTCTTATTTTCTTCATTTTGTCATATTTATGATTCATTGTATCTTTTTTTCCTCGTTATTGTGTTTTATTTCTTGACACTATATTATATTTTATTACTCATTGTGTTATATTTCATAATATATTGTGTTTTTTTTTCTTTCTCACTTTTCTCAATTATTTTACGCTGTATTTAATAACTTGACCCTATATTTGATATTACAATATTGCATATATTCCAACCAATGCTTTAAGATACTATTTTTTTTTGTCTTTATCTTGACGTAACCAAGAATAAAGACATTTTATTTTTCTTTTTTATATTTTTGTTGAAAGGTATAAACCTTGAAACCCTTTTAAGTTTTTTACTCTTGGGAGCAACGAGGGATTCAAGGTTTACCGTTTTTTTATCGGCGAACAACTGTGTGGTAACCACTATTGCGGGGCGCCGTGCCCAAGAATCGACTACTCGACCTCCAGCAGCCCCCGCCTTCTCCTGATGCGCGGAAACCCGATCCTCACCCGCCCGAAGGCACGACAGTGTTATAGAACTTGGTAAAACCTCGTCGCCCGTTAGATTCGAACCGGCGCCACCCGTATTCGATCATCACCCGGATACCAAACCATAAATGTTGGAAGTGGAGATCGAACCTTTGATCACATAGGTGAAACAAAAGCCACTCCACCACTATGGATGGATATTCAAGGTTTACCGTTTGTAGAAAAGAATAGGCCAGGTTAGAACGGTATGGTCACATTAAGACGTTGGGCCTAAACAAATTACCGTATCTTGTACCACCCAAAAATCGTCCCTGAGGTTTGGTCACTTTTGCCACTTCAGTCCAAAACCCAAATCTTTTACATTTGGGTCCTCAGTTTTTTTTTTTTTTTTTTTTTTTTTTTTTTTTTTTTTTTTTTTTTTGCCAAATTCGTCCCTAAAAAGGTTTGGGTTTTGCTAAATTCGTCCCTGAGGTTTGGTCACTTTTGCCACTTCAGTCCACAACTTTTACGTTGTCAGGGACGAATTTGGCAAGAAAAATAAAACTGAAGGACCCAGATTTAAAAAGTTTGGGTTTTGGACTGAAGTGGCAAAAGTGATCAAACCTCAGGTACGATTTTGGCTATTAACTCTAAAATAAAACATGCTAAAATATAAACGTATATCAAACGAAAAAGTTTCCACGCTGTTCATATGTGACCGGAATGATTCTTGTTTAGCCTAAATTATGTAAGCATCTAAAGTCAACAAAAACAAGGATGCTAGAATCATATATTCTCAATACTGGTCCACGCTGTTCATATGTAAGAATCTAACAAAATTAACGATGCTAGAATCATATATTGTCAATAGTGGTCCCATGTAACTAAAAACCAAACTAGCACGTGTGAAACCAAAGTAATTGAACAATTCGCATGACATGGTGCACCCCCGTTATCTATATCTACATGATGTTCATTGCTCGATTAGGAAAATAGGAAGTAACTACTATTTTCCTCGCCACACGTTGTGGAGGCGCGCTGCGGGTTGAAACGTGCAGTAAGAACGATATGTAAAACACAATGCATAAAAACAATAACAAAAGGCCCTCGCATTGCGGCGTCGCTCGGCGGGTTGAAACATGTAGTAAGATACGAAATGTAAACACAATGTGTAAGACACGATGCGCTACACACAATTCGAAAACACAACGCATAAAAGACAATTACAAAAAGGCTCGCGCATTGCGCCAACGCGTGGTGGGTTGAAACCTGTAGTAAGATACAAAATTTAAAACACAATGGACTATATACAATTCGAAAAACAAAGTGCATAAAAGACAATTAAAAAAGGTGTAAAACACAATTGTATGCATGAAGTGTAAGACACAACGCCTAGATATAATACACTACATAAAATTCGTAAAAACAATGCATTGGTAATTGCAAAAGTAGGAATGGTCTAGGGGTTATGCGGGTATATCGCAATCATGGAGTGATCGCGTGTCATGAAAAATTAAGTTTGAAACATTGATAAAAATAAAGGAAACCCATTATAAAAATTGATTTTCATTAATTTAAGTGGATACTAGTGAGGAGCCCGCACATTGCTGCGGGAAGAAAATTTTTAGCACGATATTCATTGTTGTTAATTTATCAATCATCTCATGATAAATTGTGTTGTATTTTTGTTAATAGTTTTATTCGTATAATTTATTGTCATAATATATGAAACTAATAAAGTATTTATTACAATACACCCTTTGAAAATTACCAAATTTTGTTTCTTTCACTTACTTAGTGTTGTAGAACTCGCTAGGCGCTAGTCGGTCGGTGGGGTACCGACTAGGGATTAATCGGGATTAATTGGATTGGATTTATATATATATATATATATATATATATATTTCCAAATTTATACATATATGATGCTAATTGTATACCTTATATGTATAAAAATTTAGAAGTTTAGTGGTCAAATATAAACTAGTGAATATGGAGGGGGGGGGGGGGGGGGTTAAATACTAAAATAACAAAAGTTAAATAACCCTAATCACATTCATCGTTCACCAAATCCCGTTTATTCCTCCTCATTCCTTCTTTCATCGTAAGGAATCAAAAGATGCAACTAGATATCATGGAGTTTCATCGATTTTGCTTCTAAATCATGGATTATCATCCCATTTTGAGGTAAGACCTTGTCTTATTTGATCGATTTGCTCCATTTTTGACCCGTTCGAATTCATTTTTTACCTAATTTTGAGTTTTTTAGGTCTGACTAGGACCAATTTGGTCCGACTAATCGGTGATTAATCGCGACACCGATTAATTGAGTAATTAGCCCAAAATTAATCAGCAAAGTGAGGACTAGCGATTAATCAAAGACTAATCGGTGATTAATCGGGATTTTTACAACCTTGTACTTACCTCATGTGCTTCTAAAAACAATACCATCAAATCAGGTCCAACCATCTGTGTATGAAACTAAAATCAATTTTAAAAAAGATAGCATCAACATCATCAGCCAACCAGATCATATGCTGTAAATCTGTAAATTGTTGTTGTCTTCATTATGACGTACCTAAATAACAAGTGTAAAATCATTTTAAAACGTCTTCATGGTAATCTCCACTTGTTACATGAGCATTACCCATATATCTTAATTTTAGACCAAAATGATGTCTTAAATCATATTAATTACGTATGATGGAATCATCTTAAATTAACAATGCATGGATTCAAGAGATATAAATGAGCACATATGTCCGCTCATAACCGTTTAAATAAGAAACATGAAAATATTGAAAACAATAAAAACTTCATATTCATGTATCAATTCACAAGTGGTTAAGTCGACTCATATGTGAATATTTTGGTGAAGATTTAAACAAGAATAAGAGACCATTTAGAAAGTTATCTAATTGATTAAACGGTTCAAGTTCAGATGACCATTTAGAAAGTTAGCGTACTCTCAATAAATAATGTGCGGAACCCATTTATTAACCTACAAAAGGTTTACAATGATAAATATCAGGTCATAAAAAAGTAATATTCTATAAGTTGTAGGTGTTGGTTGACAAGTTAAAATCATAATTCTTTAAGAGGGTCGGCAAAAATTAATAGCATGGTTCATGCAAAGCAGTCAAACCATAAGTAACTTCAAAATCAGAAAATGTTGCAAAGAAAAAAACTATAATAAAGGGGATTTGCAGCATACCAAATGGTTATAAATTTTTTGACTACATGTTTCTGGATGGGTCCACTACAATTAATCTTGTATCAACATCATCCTGCACAAATCTAAATAAGTAAGGAAAAAATATAAACTGAACAAGAACACATATAGTTTATATAATTTAAAATTGGATATATTTA
Source organism: Ambrosia artemisiifolia (assembly GCA_032199755.1). Classification (NCBI taxonomy): domain Eukaryota; kingdom Viridiplantae; phylum Streptophyta; class Magnoliopsida; order Asterales; family Asteraceae; genus Ambrosia; species Ambrosia artemisiifolia. The sequence goes on along the minus strand of CM063528.1, from coordinate 37,775,813 downwards.
GTGCAAAGAATTTAAAAAATGGAAGTTAAAGTCGACTGAGAATCCCATAACTTTAATTATATATTGATATAAACAAAACTGATGTAAGAAAATTGTCAGCGGTCCACAATATTCAGTTACCTTAAAATTAAAACTTTTGTGGTATTGCTTGTGATCAAATGGTTTTCCAGTATTATCTGTATCTAGAATTACCCTCAATTACCAAACATTTAATTGGAAGCTAAAAAAAACCATTGAACGCATGTATACAACGAATAAAATCCTCACAATGTCTTTAATGATTTGCTAGAACAACTTAACGAATCGAATATGCACAAACTTATTTACATGGACATAACAAATTAACAACAAGAAATTTGAAAACCACAGGTGCATTTAACATTCACGATAATTACTTATGGACTGTATCCATATGCTAATTTAAGGAAAAAAAAACGAACAAATTTAGGTAATCAAACCTTTGAATCAGATCCATATCCAAATCGAGAAGTAGGTCTATATCGTCATTGATGTTGGTTAATGGAAGAAGACGATTTGAGGCGAAAGAGACTCACCAAGCATGTTTGAGTGCTTTGTTGTCTCCATGGATGCTGATGAGAGGAATGGGAAACCCTAAAAATGGGAAGCGTATTCTGTTTCTTTATGGCTGCAAATGAGAAGAATGAGAATCATATGCTTTTTAGGACATGAAAATGATACATATACTCTTCATGAACCATCAAAGGTCTAAGCATTCAATTGGATTTTATTAGGTTTTATAAAGGTGGGTTACATCTTGAGATGGATATAAAGTGTGTATTACACAAATATACATTTGACATTATATGTTGTACATGAGGGACATAAAGGGAAGAAAATGACCAAAAAATGAAGATTTTTGAAAAGACTTTGAACTCCCATCTTAAAAATTTGATGAAATTACCTTAGTGGACATCTTGGTCCTTAATAAGGTAATAGAGATAGAGATATATCACCTATATTTAATCGATGGAAATAAGCATAATTCACTGTAGCAAAGTTGTTATTTCAGAAACAATAATTGATCATGTGAAGAATTACATGTGGTAAATGGGATGGACAGTTATTAGGCAAAAGCCTCAGGGTAAAAATGTGAAAGCAAGAAATGAAGGATGTAAAATGAAAATACAAAATGAAAATACTACTAACTTTCAAATTTATGATAGATAATAATAATAATAATAATAATAATAATAATAATAATAATAATAATAATAATAATAATAATAATAATAATTGTGAATCCAGTTAGGAACCGAATTCATGGATCGAATACGCATAAACAACTCGGTTTCAGAGGGGAGATTCGAGACGAGACAGAAATTAACGATAACAAAGTCATCACAGATTCGTATTACTACAGAAACGGTTACAGACACTGTCATCAGTAGGATAAACATCTATCTCGGGGCCGGGGGAGTTCGGGCATGACCTCCCCCTTGAGAGCATTCTAAGCACAAACTCAAATCACCATTTTTATAGATTACTTGTTCAAAATATTCTTACAATGACCTTACAAGTTAATCTAAATCAACTTAACACAACTTCAATCTAGAGAGAAACCTGACCACAAAACACACACTCTCAATAACTACTCTTGCTCACAAAACAAGCTAAAGTCTTATATAGGGTCTGCACATTCGCCCCTTTCTAAGGTACGAATGTAGAATTCTTCCACATTCGCCCATTACTCTGGTACGAATATGCAACTTCTTCTGATAGTCTTCCACATTCGCCCTTTAGCTTTCACCTTTGCCCTCTAGATATTCACATTCGACCCTTAATCTTCACCTTCGCCCCTTTTCAACGTATGAATGTATCTTCATGTTTAAGTCTTGGTCGTTTTCCGATTATCTGAACCTTCGACATTCAGTACCGGATCACTAGCTAGGGACATACATGAATAATGCACTTACAATCTCCCCCTTGGACCTAGCTAGTGATGTACCAAATCAGAAAGTTATCAATTCTTCAAGTCTTGATCTCATCATCTTGAACGACTTGAAAACTTTCCATTTTCATGCACATTTGTGTCGAAGTTCCTGTCTATCTCTCCAGTAAGCTTCGAAATCTCAGACAGACTCAAGAAATCTTGGCTTTGTCATTTGTTGATCCAGAGATGAAAATAGACTATAATCTTGAATTCTTCAAACTTCAGTCATTTCTTTAACCTTTTACTAGCTTCTGTTTTTCTGGTGATCTTGATGTTCAGGTTTGGATCTTGTTCAATTACACTCTTTGTCGATGAGTCTTAAGCAGTACACCTGTTGTGTTTGATTCTGCAGAAAAATTTACTAAAAACTGCACAAAGTACAACCAACGTTAGACACGACAAATATCTCGGAAGTACTCTTCACATTCCTTTTGACCCTCAATAGTTCTCCCCCTGAACTATAAAACATTTGCAATATGTACCAAAAACTTGAAAATTTGCAATCTTTTTCAACTTTTAAGTATCTGAGCCTTCACATCCAGTATCCCAACATCGGTTATCGAAAATAAAATTGAAACAAAACTTTTTGATTTTTCAAAGTTTATGCTAAAACACACCAAAAATCTTTTTGAATTTTCAAATGTAATTGCATAAAAGTAAATTCAACATATTTATGTGAATTTTCCGGTTAAGAAGATCATATCAGTATTGAAACAGTCAGTCATAACTCTTTTTGATCAATTTTCTGTTTCTGTGATTGAGCATCCTACAACCATTACCAGTATATTTGTCCACTTAAACTCAAAATCATCATTCATTGCTCAGCACTTTAGATACATTATGGTAATATTAGATACTGAGTAATCTATGGTCCCCGCGCTCACGACACATTCCCGTATCAAGAATTGCACAAAGCTTCATCGTAACGCGTGATTATATTGAAGTTATCCGTTAGTTACAAGGTATGAGGCACAGAGGTGACAGGTCAGCAAATTAATGCTTCAAAGCGACTTGTGCACTCTACCAGGGTGAGGACTAATATCATACATGATTTTCATCATAGTATTGATACGATGCATTAGATAATCTTTTATTATCATCACACATGTTGAGTTCCTCATTTGGTAACTTATGGTTTTGGCTTTATTAGCTCTTTTAATAAGATACCCTGATTGAATCTAGGTCTGTAAATCAATACAGCAAAAGATCAGTTAGGCCATCCCCAGATAACTTTCAATATAACGACCCGAAACCTCTGATTTTGGCAATCTATCAAACGAAATTTCGGTACTAAGACCATATGCCAACGATACGTTGATCCACATGATTATCAGTTATTGATTTAAGTTTATATCACCATGCTGAACTTTAAACTCTGATTTCAAGCCTACCAATATATAATTGTAGTGGCTACTCAATGTTTATCAATTCATTTTTGTTTTTAGAGTAGTCTGACAGTCCACTGATGTACTATCATCTCCTCTTTTTCTCCAGGAAAACTCATTTTTTGATTTTCTATTTTTTTATTTTGATTTTTCTGAAATTTTCTCCCCCTAAAAGTCTAAAAATAAGCATATTTTTTGGATTTTTAAACTTTTTGAGGAAAAACAAAATAAAATGATATCCGATGCGGTTTACTCATTGAGTTTCAAAAACCATTTTTTACTCAGAGTACTAGACTTATTAAAATCTTTCAAATAGCAAACCATTAACAAAGATACTATTTTGTCATATCTGTTGTAAAAATCCAAAACCTGAGAGCAATTGCATGAGATTGCAATGTTTTCCGGCTTCACAGGTTGGAAACAGACTACAATCACTTTCCTCTCTGTTGAAATCATGTTTTCATTCTTCAATATCCCTTCATTGACCTTCACCTCTCCAATAAATAGCTTGTATACAGATGCTTCACTATCAACTATCAAAGAATAGCTAATAGGACTGTCTGGAACAATCTGCACACTTATTAAACAATTAGCACGAGAGAGGTACCCATCCCTTCACAATGATGGGTCGTCCAAGGTCATCAATCCTCGGAACATCAATCCATTCTCCTTTTGAAAAATCAATTGGTTTTTCAATGGATTGATTTGAAGTAGAAATCGCTATTGATTTAGAAATTGACTTGGGTTTCCAAACACGTTCAGAGTTTATTTTAGATTTTGTTGAAATTATTTTGATTTTTGACTTTTCAGATTTCTTATTTGAAACCTGCTTCTGAAGTTTGTTTGGAATCTTCTCAGACTTAACTGATGAAGACCCAGGTTTAGAGTTATTCTTAGGCTTAGCCTTAGAACTCCCCCTTACCTCAGCAACCCTATCACAATCTCCATTTTTATTCAAAGCAATTTTGTTGCGATTGTCATACACAACAAACTGTTTCCCTTTTTGTTTATTGGTTTGTTTTAGGGCTACAGGCCTTTTGACATTGCCTGAATTTTTAGCAAATTTCACTTCGGTCTTCTGTTTAACACATGGATAGGAAGCAACTAAATGCCCACACTCTCCGCAGTTATAACAAGACCTATAATCTTCAAAATCACAAGCATACCCTTCATCCCAATACCAATAGGGACAATGAGCAGCAATATGACCAACTTCACCACATTCAAAATTTTTTTTCCATTCAACATAACCATGAGAATACTGTGGTGAGTTGTTTCTCCAATAACCATCAAATCGAGAGGTATATGAATAATCATAATAGTCATATGATCTAGATGAAAAATTTCTTGAATTCTTTTGATGAGAACTTTTCATCTGATCATTTCCTTTCGATTTGTTTGGTTTCGGTCCTTTTACTTTAGAACCTTCTTTATTTTCAATATTTTTCTTTTCAATGTTTTTCTTTTGATCCTCATGTTGGTTAGGATTTAATTCAAATGACAAATGACTAAATTGATTTTTGAATTGATTTAACAAATTGATATTATCAACATGTATACATTTGAGTAAAGATTGTTCAATATTATCAATTGGAAAATCTTTATTGAGAATCAATTTGTCATGTCCTACCAACATATAGGATCCTTCCATTCCATCAGGAAATTTAAATATGGTTTTCTCATCAGACTCAGGTTCTGAAATGACTACCACATTTATATGTTTCTGACTAGAATCGGACTTTACCTCAGAGTTTGAAACTTCAACACAAGATGTTGTGTTTTTCAACTCTGATGTGGTATTATTCTTTGAAAAACTTTTATTCATTTCTAACAATTCTTTCTTTAAAGATTCAATTTTATTTACCAAATCTTTTTCATTCTTTTCAAAAACTTTATTTTGGTTTTTACAATTTTCTAGTTCATTTGCTAGGTTCTGTTTGTCCTCAATAAGTGTCATCAATTCACATTTTAAATTGACACAATCAGAACAACTAGCACAGTCAACACTAGATCTTACCTCATCATCTGATTTATTACCATTATCAGATATAACATCAACGTTTGAGATGTCACTCTCTTTTGATTCACTCTGTTCTGAATCCGTATCAGAACTCAAGACACTCTTTGACAATTCACTTGAATCATCATTTCTCATATGTTTGACTAAACACACAACATTTCTTTGAACACCTTCACTGTTAACACACTTGTTAACATGCACCATTTCATCAGTTGGTTTCGGTGTCTTTGGAAATCCCCAAATGTTGTCAACTTGAGAATTTTGTCTTTGTAATTGTTGTCGTTCAGCTTCTATCATAGCTCTTATCTGCTCATCCGTTCTTGATATGGTCAAGTAATTCATCATTTTTCCAACAAAAATATTTCAAAATTTTTCTGAAATCAGGCTTATCGAAATTTTTTTTAGGCCTTAAATTCTACGTTCGCCCCTGACAAGTCTACTTTCGCCCAAACAGTAACCCCTGAATGTAGAATTAGGATCAGAATGTAGAAAATCACCTAACACTTCTCACGTTCGTCCAAAAACTTCCACTTTCGTCCACTCTATTTCCACTTTCGCACCCCCGTAAAACCGAATGTGGAATTATAGACCCGAATGTGGAAATAACAACACAACAATCCTAGGTTCGACCTGAAATAAGCTACTTTCGCCCAGAATAAGCTCAGGTTCGCCCTAAAATGGTCCAGGTTCACCCACTCTCTCTAGATTCGACCCATTCATCTTTGAAAAACGGTTACACTTTGAAAAACGGTTATTTTGATCTGAGATTTTCAAAAGTTTGTGGATTTTGATGATCTTAATCATGTTATGATTCGGAATTGATTTGGAATAACTTTAATTCTTGGAAAACTTGATTTTAACCACGAATTCAAATAAAAAACCTTCAAATTCTATCAAAAACCATTTTCATTCAAAAACAGATGAAATTTGCTCAAAATTAAGTCCAAATCAGCTCTGATATTATCAATTTTGTTGTTGTATGATCTGTATGGCTCTGATACCACTTTTATGAACCGAATTCATGGATCGAATACGCGTAAACAACTCGGTTTCAGACGGGAGATTCGAGACGAGACAGAAATTAACGATAACAAAGTCATCACAGATTCGTATTACTACAGAAACGGTTACAAACACTGTCATTAGTAGGATAAACATCTATCTCGGGGCCGGGGGAGGTCGGGCATGACCTCCCCATTGAGAGCATTCTAAGCACAAACTCAAATCACCAAATGAAAACCAACACATGAGATTGCTATTTATAGTCCAACACACAAGTTCCACTTTCGCCCCTTAGTGAAGGTCGAATATGGAGTATTTCCACATTCGCCCCTTTGTAATGGTCGAATGTGGAAAACTTCCACATTCGCCCCTTGTATAGAGGTCGAACCTGGCTTTGAGTATTATCCTATATTTACAAATGCGTCAGATCCATAAAATGCCCTTATGGATCACCAAATCTCATGTAACACAACACAAAGACTCAACCCTAGTCTATTCGACAGTGACGTCCACAGAAAGTGCATCAACAATCTCCCCCTTGGACGTTGCTGGCGAATCCACAAATCTCTTGCACATCAACAGTCAGAATCACAGGTCTCCCCCTCAATACATGCACTATTGCATTGAGTTAGAAATACAATATCCTTCGTGAACCGACCAAGTAATGCACTACGGACCCTCAGCATCAATACGCAGGAAGTCAGCTAGACCACGTATATCATTTGCGAATTCAGCCGGTCGCTGAATTACAACCAGATCACCTACTTACGCCAATGTGAAAGTCGACAATGTAATGCACTGTAGTCTCGTAGCATCAGTACCCAGGAATGTCATCTTGACCAAGTACGTCACGCGCAATCAAACTAGCCTGATAAGACCCCTACTAGAAGGATTCCATACTGACCGATCAGATATTCAATGTAACATGTAGGTACCACCACTAATTTACGTCTCATATCTGCACATAACCTTTGCACCACCCTTCACACCAACTGGAGAAGTCTAACTGTCAGTACCCAATTAAACATCTCAAATGTGACTATGTGCAAAACAATCCACTCGAACATCAGTATTTCTATGAAATTCTTCATCTGTGCTGAATGTGATTGCATTAACACATTCTTCTCTTTGAAAGACAGAGAAAATTCCTAGCATCTTCAGTCAGTTATTGTTGAAGTATCAGACACATTGTTACATCAACAATCTCCCCCTTGACTGATGCTTCACCAAGTTTCTCTGAGATCCCGTATGATAAATCAATCATGTTCTTGAGTAACTTCATCTGTTCGACAGAATACAAGCCGTAGACGAGTGGATCAAGCAATCAGAAGTTTTCAGCGGGAACTACCAATAGCTCGTGAAACTTTCGTTGAACCTACGTGCCACATGACTCCTACTAGGATACCTCATTACTTTCAGAACATTGAAATCTCAAACTTGATTTCCTTCTTCATAACAACTCTGTTTGAACAAGTTCCTTCAAACACACAGGAACTGGGTTGACTGTTCTCATCATGCGGAATAAAATCTGTTCTGTTTTCTGGCCCATAATAGTCATTTGAATCTGATTATCATACTATTGATTCTCATGACTACCCCACAATAAAACGTTTCATTATCATCAAATCTTCAACAATTTGGGTAAACCTCATCACCATTCTCCCAAAAATCTTCAAAAATTGCCATAATTTTCGAAATTTTTTACCCCTAAATTCTACATTCGCCCCTGGTAACTTCACTTTCGCCCAAAATAGGGACCCGAATGTAGAAATCACTAGATAATTTTCACGTTCGCCCGAAAATTCTTACCTTCATATCTCCCAATTCCACTTTCGCACCCCCGATGGGCCGAAGGTGGAAAATAATACCCGAAAGTGGAAAATTGACATAACAAAATTCCAGGTTCGCCCTAAACATCTCCACGTTCGTCCTAAAAATGCTACATTCACCCAGTAGAATTCCACATTCGCCTCCCGTTTTTCTGAAAGGGGCGAATGTGCAGAAGAGACGTGTTCTTGTTCAATATTTTCTTCGAATCAGTCCATAATCACTCTAATTATTCGAATTTGATGATGAAACTTGTTCAGAAATGTGCGGAAATGAAAACATAACCCTCGAATTCACAAAAACATGGAGAAATCACATGATTTCGGGTTCAATTAAGAATCTAGGTTTTCTAGGGTTTCAACCTTTCATTCAAAATCTGATTTTAACGTCTGAAAACATGAAAAACGAGCTGTGATTGATTCAAACGACTGTTAGATCGTTCAAATCGGTACCACGGCTCTGATACCAGTTGTGAATCCAGTTAGGAACCGAATTCGTGGATCGAATACACATAAACAACTCGGTTTCAGACGGGAGATTCGAGATGAGACAGAAATTAACGATAATAAAGTCATCCCAGATTCGTATTACTACAGAAACGGTTACACACACTGTCATCAGTAGGATAAACATCTATCTCGTGGCCGGGGGAGGTCGGGCATGACCTCCCCCTTGAGAGCATTCTAAGCACAAACTCAAATCACCAAATGAAAACCAACACATGAGATTGCTATTTATAGTCCAACACCCAAAGTCCACGTTCGCCCCTTGGCAAAGGTCGAAGGTGGAGTATTTCCACATTCGCCCCTTTGTAATGGTCGAATGTGGAAAACTTCCACATTCGCCCCTTGTATAAAGGTCGAACCTGACTTTTGAGTATTATCCTATATTTACAAATGCGTCAGATCCATAAAATGCCCTTATGGATCACCACAATCTCATGTAACACAACACAAAGACTCAACCCTAGTCTATTCGACAGTAACGTCCACAGAGACCTCCCCCTTGAGAGCAATCTAAGCACAAACTCAAATCACCATTTTTATAGATTACTTGTTCAAAATATTCTTACAATGACCTTACAAGTTAATCTAAATCAACTTAACACAACTTCAATCTAGAGAGAAACTTGACCACAAAACACACACTCTCAATAACTACTCTTGCTCACAAAACAAGCTAAAGTCTTATATAGGGTCTGCACATTCACCCCTTTCTAAGGTACGAATGTGGAATTCTTCCACATTCGCCCATTACTCTGGTACGAATATGCAACTTCTTCTGATAGTCTTCCACATTCGCCCTTTAGCTTTCACCTTCGCCCTCTAGATATTCACATTCGACCCTTAATCTTCACCTTCGCCCCTTTTCAAGGTATGAATGTATCTTCATGTTTAAGTCTTGGTCGTTTTCTGATTATCTGAACCTTCGACATTCAGTACCGGATCACTAGCTAGGGACATACATGAATAATGCACTTACAATAATAATATAATATAATATATAATGAGCATAAATGAAAAAGAGGTTACACCTAGGCAAGTAATTGGGCCTAGTCGTTAGCATCGCGAGCATCGCCCATGCCTCCATCAAGATGGTCAAATTTTATTTCGTTTGTGACATGCATCACGCTCGCGAAACGATAGTCAATGGTCACATGACAAAAAAAAAGAATTTTCTTACCTTATATATATACACACACATATATTCACAACCATTTCAACTTCCAAATACAAAATTATTCTCCTATCACATTCAACAAAATTTAAATTCTTCTTCTACGACATTCCCAATTTCAACAATGGTTCTTTAGACGGAAGAGAAGGAACTTCCGCTAATCATAGCGTACGACAATATAAACGAAGATACGACATCAACGAGTCGGGGTGGTCCACAAGTTTTAGCTAAGTTTGGTGTACTAGTTCGGCGAACACAACGTAGTTGTGATTCAATCTCGCTCAAGTATAACGATCTCAAAGAAAAGTGTAAAATCTTTGACAAAATGTTTAAAGAAATCAAGAATGGCTTCCAAGACCACAACCTAACCGAAGATTATCCACATGTTAGGTGTGGCAAATGTAATGTCTATGTTATTTTAATTTTAGTTTATGTAAAGTTTTTATCATATTTAATGTAATGTTAATTTATTTTATTTAATCTAATGTTACTTATCTTTTAGTTCATTTAAAAAAAATGTTAGTGATGGGTGTGATGACTCCCCTACTAGTGTTTTGTGATGGAATGAGATAAAATGAGGTGACACATGAGATTGGTTAGCGATGGTGCAATGAACACCCCACCCACCCTTAGGGGAAGGGGCACCCAAGATAAGTACCCTAGCCCCATTCAATCCTGCAATGTGATGTCAAATCCACATCCAAGTAGTTTAGAACCTTTAAAACACTAGCAGCACCTATCTAGATGTGCCCTAGAACTTTTTTGTTATAAATTTAAAATATTAAACAATCAAATGGCTATGTTGACCAATTCTACAATAAAAACCGAAAGCCTCTTGCCGAGAGGTGACTTCCCCCTTCCCTAAGATGATAAACAACCTACATTCGCTTCAGTTTTTGCCCTTTCAGCGAACGACTTCTGAGGAATAAGAACCTAAGTCCTCAAATTTCATAAACCTAAGGTTCATTTTTGCCTTCTATGAACCGACTGTATTGAACATGAATAAAGGTAGCATCAGATTCTAGTTGATCTCAAGCAAACAACTGTGAAAGGCCTAATCGATTTGGGAAACTATTTGTCGATTTACGCAAGTAGTGCACACATGGATATTGATATTGTCAAGGGGCATGCTAAGTAAAATGTAAGGAGCAATGGGTTTGTACTCTAGCGGCACCAATGTTTGCTGAATATGTGGTCTTCCTCTAGTGGTCAGTGGCAGAACTAGAAACTTTCAACTGCCGGTCACAATAGATATTCTTATTTTACTTTCATTAACATATTCCACTTACTTTTTACCACAACAGAAAATCTTATTTTACTTTCTACACTCAACCATTACCACCACTGTCACTACTTCCATCGTCTCCGTCACCACAACCACCACCATCACCAAACAGTGCCGACCTCACCACCAACACAACCACAACAACCAAAATAGAGAAAAAAGTGAAAATAAATAACCTCTAGGGGTTCAGTCATTTGAAGGTTATATGAGATAGAGATAATGAAGATAGTAGATAGAGAAAGTATATGAGAGAGAATGAAAAGAGTAGAAAAATAAAGTATAGGGAGAAAGTAGAAACAGAGTGATGGAGAAGAATAGAGTGTGCCACATGACCGTTGCCCTACCAATTAAAAACTCTCTCACATGCTCTACTTAAAACATATAAAAACGTAACCTTCTCTTTCCTCCATTCTCTCTGTAATCACACTTACATACATGTTTATTTTATAGTTCTTCACCAAGAACATATTCATATGTCTAGCTCCTCCATGTAGGTACCTCACTCCTACATGACACCTAAAAGCATCCATATTTTTACTTGTGGTGGGTGCTCTTATGTCAGGTTCTGCTTTGCTTAACCTGCTTGTACACGGCCGTGCTCATGTTTCAGAACACATATACGAACCACTACAATGTTACATACTTACAAACAAAATCTACAAAATAATACACGGGTTGATAAATTTAATGTTGTATAGTTAATAAATAAGTTATGTTTAAGAAAACATATACATTTCACAGTTGAAAAAATCGGTGCATCATACTAATAGAATAAAATATAATGTAATTTGTTAAAATATACAGTCATCAAGATATATATTTAAAAGAATGAACATTGACGTGACAATTATAAATTTTGTTAGGTTAATTTTTAAAACACTTTTTTTTTCAAATAGGAGTTAACTTTGATTTTTAATACCACCTACTTTTTTATTATTTAGCTTATTGTATGTTTACTATTATTTGCTTTTCAGCCACATCAAGTATTTGAAAATTTTTAGATATCACTTATAAAAACAATTATCTTCATTATTTTTCATTTTTAGTATTTTATCTAACAAAATTTTGAACTTGGTGATGTTTTAAGTAAAACAATATATGTCTATTTAAAGTATTAATAATAAATTTTGTATTAAATTTATTTGTTTAACAAATAATAATTTTCGCATTTCGTTTTAATAAAATTTTGAAAAACGTTCATTGGATTATAATATATATATATAATAAATATCTTTAATTAAAATAATAATTATCCATAATTAAGTAAGATAGAAAGAAATAATATCTAAAGATAATTATCCTTAATTAAGTAGGAGAAGTAATATTGTAAATTAAAATATAAGTATCAATAATTAAGTAGTAGAAAAAGGAGTGAAAACAAAAAACATATGGCTCCATTGAATTCTAAGTATAAGAAATAATATCTTTAATTAAATGATAAGTATAAATAAGTAAGTAGGGGAAAAGGAGGGGAAAAAAACAGGTGGTTCAAATGAATGATACGTGTCCAAAATTATATTGGTTTAATATATATCAAGAGAGAACTACATGGATATAATCTATATGGTTTATAGAATGTAACATCTTATGGTACTAACTTTCTTTTTTAACAGTTAAAGGTTTATGGTTTAAGTTTTGTAACATGTTGGGGCACTAAGGCCAACTTCATTAGTTTTTATAGTTAAGTTTTGATAAAGTGACTAAAATGACCTATTATAACTAGGTATACTTGTAATTAACTCTATTTAATTACCAGGATAACTTTTGCAACTTATTGAAATTAGAATTAGAATTATTTATTAATGTTATTAAAACATAAAGATTTGAAGCTATAAAAATATGTTAAATTAAATAATTATACTTTTTGCGTTTTAATATCTATCTTTTTATAAAACAATAATTTATCCATATAAACCACCGTCTATGAGCATAAATCGTATTTGTCATCAAGCACCACGTCATCTCTCATCTCTGCTTCCATTGCTGCCATGCGTTATCTATATTTAAAACGCATAGAGTTGATGTGTTGGTTGATGTAAAATTAGCTATTAATATTAGTAAAGCGCATAGAGTACGTAAAATTATTTAATTCAATATACAAAATAATTTAAAGTTTTTAAATAATATTAATCGATAATTCTATGTATTAAACATATAGACGACCTTGTCAATATAGATAATGTATGACATCAATGGCAGTGGAGATGAGAGTATACGTGGTGCTTAATGACAAATATGAATTAGGCTTATTGACGATAGTTTACATGGATAGAAGTAATGTCTTATAAAAAAATATATACTAAAACGTATATATTATAACTATTTAATTTTGTATATTTTTATAATTTAAAATTTCTAAGTTTTAATAATATTAATAGATAATTCTATATATTAAAAAATGTAGTTGACCTTGTCAAATATAGATAACGCATGGTAGATACAAATAAGGCTTATCCGCGGTGGTTTATATGGATAAAAGTACTATTTAAAAAAATATATTAAAATGTGTAGAGTATAATTATTTAATTTAGTATATTATTAACATTTTAAATTTAATTATGTTAATAGATAATTTTAATTTCAATAAATTGCAAAAAGTATCTTTGTAAATCAAATAGAGTTAATTACAAGAATGACCAATCTAGTTATTCTTGGGCATTTTAGTCATTTTATCAAAACTTAACTAGAAAATTAACGGAGTTAGTCTTAGTATCCTAACATGTTATAAAACTGAAACCATAAACCTTTAACATGTTAGAGATTAAAGTTAGTACCTCAACATGTTACTTTCTATAAACCATAGGGACTATTCGTGTAGTTCTCTCATATATCAATAAACTAGGTTATATCACGGGATTAGCAAATCTAATATGAAGTGATAAAATGTATGTTATGATTTAGCATAAAATTAATGCACAATAATATAAGAAAACCACAATTTTAATCATGTGAATAAAAATGAATGTGTATATTAAAGGGAGAATGTACGCTTGGATTAGGAGCAGAGTAAGGAGAAACCATTGCAGGGCATGACTGAGGCGGTGGTCTTGAAGGTGTAGCTTTTCTAGAAACGACAGGTTTTAACCTATTATGCTCTGGATGAGAAACGTAACTCCCATTTACAGTTTCATTTAGTGTAAAAAATCATTAGAAACTTGTGTATCACACGGGTTATAACATTTTTATTATTAGATTATAAAATTTAAGGTTACATGAGGTTTGATCAATAAACTATTAAATGGTTTTTAATAAGTGAAAATATAAAAATAAATAGTTAAGAAAATAAATATTAACTAAATAAGAGATAAACTAGATATTTTGATTTAATAATATTATTTTATATGAGAGAGAATTGATATAATCCTAAGATATCTATTTATTATATAGAAATAAAGATAAAGATAAATACTATACATTAATAAAAACTTGATTAATTGGGTTATATATAACCTATTTTTTTGCGGGAATTTAAGCGTGGAGATGGCCTCACCAAATGTTATGTGCCTGTACCCCAATCACTTTTATATATAATATAGATATAATATATTATTTAATTTTGGTATTAGTTTATTTTTATTTTATTTTGTTAACCATATTATGAAACGAAAAAATCTTTCTAACAATTATTTGTATCTTGGGTGAGTCAAATAAAGAAATAATGCAAAGTAAAAGTTTAATATAAAGTATGGTCATATTATCCCCACTGTCATCCTTTCTACTAAGCAGTTAATACGGTAAAATATCGAATATTTATAATGACCGATATTTGAGATATAAGTTACAGATGTGAGATATTGGTATTTTTTAAATCATGCGAAATCCATATATACATATAGCAATTTAACACTAACAATTCAATATACTCTCCTACCATTAACAAATTAATTAATCTTTTGTAACTTTCAAAACAATAAGAATTGTAGCAAGTGGGAACTTATTAAGACTTAAAACACTCATATTTAACATTAACAATTAAGACTTAAAGCACTAATAACAATAATCAGAAGTAAGACAAATGGAAGAACTAAGAAGAAATGTATTGATATCAAGAATATCAGTGATATATTGGTAAAATATTGGTCAATATCACCGATAATATCAATACTGGTATTCTAACTGTTGAGATATATCGGTTTATGACCGTCAACCAAGATATCGGTGATATATCACTGATATATCGACCGAGTTAACTACATAGCCTCTATCTAGACACCGTTTATATGCAACATGTTGACCTGTGCATGCGTAAAGATTTTTTAAAGTAGTGATTCCATTATTACCTATTCAAGCAAAACCGCTGTCAGATATGACATGCAGTGACCTTATACACCACATATAAGTCTATACATGGCATATAGAGAACTTTTTTTTTTTACTGAAGTGTGATTTGCTGTGGCGCAGAAAAAGTAAACGTCATATGCCACGTATAAGTTCATGTGTGATGTATAAGATCCAAAAGTTTACCTTTGATCAAACATGCGTCTCAATTCCTTATTCAACAAATTAACATGATATGGTTCTCACATATGATTCTCTCAAATTTTCATAGATGTACTTTTGGGACGGCACCTATATTTCTGGTGAATATTCTAATGAGTCATGAGTGCTACTGATGGGTTTGTAAAAACTCGAGAGTTAACAAAGCTAAATTGATTGATTAATGCATAAATGATTATGGAATAGCATTACTTTGATGTGTCTTATGATTTTCAGGTATTAACACAAAAAGAGTGTAAATCTGGAGCTTTTGGAATATGTCGGGAGCACAAGGAGTGATAAACCGAACAAGAAAAGTTGAAATGGGTGTCCGAGTCAAGTTGGCGTCGGCCACTACAAAATCTGGTGTCGCCTACTCTATTCGCGTAGGAGGATGGTGCCAAGGTTCCGTAGGACACAAAAATTCCTTGTAGCTAAAATTGATCTAGCGTCGGCCACAACGGAATCCCACGTCGGCGACGCCACTCGCGTCGGCCACTACAGAATTTTGCGTCGGCTATGGCACTTTCAGTCAAACTCCCATTTTAATGTTTTTAATGCATACCAAAACGGGAGTTTTGGAATTTTAGGTTTTAAAACACTTTGAAGACTAATGAGGAGGCATCTCTTTCACTACAACTCCATCCTATCAATCCAAATCATTCCATACAATTCAAGACCACCAAATCATCCTATTATTCAAGATTTCAAGATTCAAGACCCGATTATTGAAGAATCAAGATCCATGGCCATGAGTTCATCCCCCAATATCCAGTTCATCCCCCAAGCATTCCAAAACCATGTACAACTAGCCATTGTTTCAACCTCTTCCACAGCATAGGCAAGTGGGTAGATCCCATTGTTTGAATCCACACCAACATTTGTCAATATTTTCCTAGGGAAAAGGCCCTTTAAAAAACAACCATCTAACCCAAGGAGATCTCTCCGAGCCATATTAAACCCCCTTTTTAATGTCCCTAAGCAAATGTATATCCTTCTAAACTGTCTTGTTGGACTGTTTGGGTTAGCTCAAGTTCAACATCTATCTTTATTGTAGTTCATGGATTAGATCTCAAAAGCTCTTCTCGATCCATATTCTCTAAGAAACCCATATTGTGCTACATGATCATCATGAACCCTCTGAATGGCTTGTGTTTTTGTCCTGAACATCTGATGAGTTGCAATATGAATTTGATGCTTCTTCTAAATGATATCTACAAGGGCCCTCAATATGATTTACGGACTAACATGAACAATGGGCTCAATTGCATGTGATATCCAACTGATAGTGCATAAATTGACGTGTCTAGTCTGCAAATGTTGGGTGCATTTGTGACCGTGGCTATGCAACTCGTCTGGGCTTAGTCTAATAGAACTAGAATAAGGGCGACTGTGGTAGCCCAAGCGACATGCCTGAGGCCCAGCCCAAGTTTAGTTAATTAGTTAGCCTATATATTTATGTGTAAGGGTTTAGGGTTTCTTAGGAGAGAGTTGAAACAGTCTCTAGGAGAAGACTACTGTGTGTGGTCTAGTCCAGGTTGGCCTAAGGTTGAGCTCATCTTAGGCCGGCGTCCCATTCGACAACGTATGATTATGTGTATGTATGAAGAATCTGTGCCAGCTTGTTTATCATATATGAAAGTAAGATTCTTGGTTTTACACATATATTATTTATTGTTTTATCTATTCAGTTTGATATCTTGTGGAGATAATCAAGAGAGATTGGTGATGTAGTATCGGTCCAACACGTATTAACAGCAAACATTTACGTTCTTTCATTTAGGTCTTCACCATCCATGTACCCCATACTTTTGGCCTTGAAATGTGCAAAACCCAAGGACAAGTTGGAACAATATTCTTCTCATTCTCTTTTTTTGTGCTTTTTAGAAGACCCCACATTATTGGTCCCACCATCTACTATTTTTTTCACTGGTTTTGAACTTAATTTGACTGTTTTGACGTTCTTCACATGTGGTTTTGCTGAATCACCCTTCTCCACAAGTGGTTTTACTGAATTACTCTTCTTCACAGGTTGTTTTACTGAATTACCCTCTCCAAGATTTGGTATAATGCCATGACAAACCACACTGAATCTAATTGTGTCATTCTTGCATATATGTCGTTGCCTTCTAGTTCTTATATCAAACTCTTTTACAATCCTCTTTATCTTATATCTATCTTTAAATGTTTGGCTAACATAAAAGTGATTATCAACCGATTCTTGTGTTAGTCCATGTTTCTTCGTAATAGACCTAACAGCCATGTCTTTCGCAGTTGTCTCTTCATCACTAAGACTATTAACGTCATCTAACTCAAAGTCATCTTCACAACCTACAACATCTGTGTTATCTTGTTCATCACCAATAATATCAAAATCAACAGCCTTTCTAGTCACAATCTCATTGACATCAACATCATCATCCTCATGATCCTCGTCTATTATTATATCATTATCAACATGATTATCCTTATCAAATTCTTCATTCACTAAACTTTCACTCTCACTACTATACTCATCATCAACATCATTATACTTAAAGTTAGGATCATCACTATCTTCCTTATTAGTAAAGTCTGCATTAGCATCATGACCTTCCTCACTACCTACATTGTCCTAAACTCCTCCATCATACACATCCACTTGAGTTAACTCACCAAGGTTACTAGTAGCTGCATGTGACACTTCACCATTTCCATTATTAACTAAATTGCGCACAACATGCACCTCAATCACTTTGTTAGCTTGGACATAGCCTAACATTCTATGAACATCATTATTACTATCTAATGCTCTTAACCCAAAATCCATATCTTCTCCAGGTACCCTATAATGAAATCTTATTGTTCCTAGCTCATCTTCTTCATAACCAATATGGTTCAGCATATTAAAGAAAGGTTTTGTGAGACGTAATGTTATCATGTACCCCTATCAATTTGAGTCACTGAACTGTTGATGTAGTTTATTTCTAGAAAATCTGTAAATTCACCTCCATGATGCATCTCTAGTGTGAAAACTTCAAGTTCATCAACTGAAAACAGAGCAAAAAGAAAATGAAAAAGAAAAAGAAAAACAGGGACGGGTATTATTGTCCTGTGTATTTGTGTATTCATATTAAACATCGAAATAAGCTTACTATATTTGTATTCAGGATCAAATTCATCATTTGGATCTCGAGCTTCCTAGAGATCGTCCATGATCAGAGTGTGGTGTAAACGACGAGGATTGAAATCATTAATTAGTGTTTTTTTACAAGGAGTTAAATTGTTTAGGTAAAAAGTAGGTTTAAATAAGGCTTTAAAATTGGGGAGGGATAACTTTGTCAAAAAAAGGTTTAAAACATGAGTTGACGATTTTACCCCTGACTTAACGTGACTTAAGTGGATGTCGTTAATGCCAGGGACGAAAGTGAAAAATAATTGAAACCATGGTACTGTTATGACAAAAAATGAAAAGCTTGTACGTATGTGGCAACTTTCACCAAACTACAGGGATTATTTTAGCAGTTTACCCAACCTTTGAAAACAACATAACAAACAGCTCAACACAATTTGGAGTATGGCAACCGACTCATCTCAACAACCTATAGTATTTTATTTTCATAAGACATTATTTTAATATTTCATGTTTATTCGGAAAGTTGTTTTTATCCAACTTCCACTTAAAAGTATAGTTAACTTTTACATTTATACCCTACTTTTGTAAAAAGTCATTTTCACTATTAACTTTCGAAAAGTTCAACTTCACACTTTAAGTTTGTAAATCTTCCCAAAATACTCATAACTTTACAAACTTACATTTTATTCCCAAACTTTGAAATAATCTAAGTTTCAACATAAAGTCTAACATTCTTATGTTTTTTTATTGTAAAAACAAGTAAGTGATGTTTATATTTCAAAATCTAGTTTAGATCATCAATTTGCCATGTTAAAATCTATAGTTTTTATGAAATCTTAATTTTGATTTTTAAATCTTATGTTTATTATTGTATATCACCCATGTTTCAAAAACCACCATCACCCATAAACACAAGTAAATCAAGATAAAAAAAAAAAAAAAAGAAAATACTTTAGTTTTTCTTACTACTAGCTTAGTTTTTCTTACTACTAGTTTATTACTTGTATGTTAAGCTCCACACCAAAATAGGTTTAGATGATTACTTAATTAGGACGTTATTTATGAGTTTATTGTTTAAGAAAATGGTAATAGTGGTGGTATTGATGGGTTACGACCGAAAGAGAGTGGGAGGGATGAGGTCTTTGTGATTTTTGATCAAGAATATCTTTAGTGTACGTATATATGATGTAATTTAGCATGTGCATAGAAGCCTTGTACAATATCTAGTAGGCAACATGCATTCCCAATTCATGGGGAAGTGGGGAGGCATGATGGTTGCTAAGGTGTGGGTATTGTCTAATGGACAATACCATAAAATATCTAATAAGATGCTTCTGTTATCACGGGTCATTTCGGTTTTATCGAATCTTTTAACACAGGCATTTGAGACATTGAACGAGCCTTTTAAAGTCCCTAAATAATATTAGATTGAGTGTTGATAAATATTTTAGGCTCTCGTTGATTTAAATTTTAAGTTATATGCATACCGGGCGCGATACACGAACTTTACAATTTACCGGGAAGTTTAGGTTCGAACATTCATATATGATTTTGGAACTCCAAAACGCTTATTATGGATTGAAAATATATTATTTGTAATATTTTAGACTTCTGGGACGGTTTTGGTTATATTTACCGACCATCACCTTAACTATGGTACAGGACTAGTTATCCAACTCTCAATTTAACTACTTTTCTAATTTAATTAACTAATGCAATAATTTGCATCATATAAGGACTTTTCTATTCTCCAAAGATCAATTTAACATAATCAAATGCAAATTATAGTTATTTAGTTAATTATGTTTATTAATATCGTACGAATTTACCTCAATTTTGCCAATTGTCACAACAACCCACACTTGATCAAAGATCCTAACAACTAGATTGGTTTCTTCTAATACGATGACTATTTCTTTTGACTTTTCATCATAGTACTACCATTCATAGTTTTTAAAAAATAGTGCTCCATTATTTTAATTGTAATTGGCAACATCTTACCTTGACATCTTGAACTTGAATCACTACCAGCTTGAGAAGGTGCAAGGGGGGATTTTCTTTTATACCAAATCTTGAGTTCTTGGGAACTAGACTCAGCTTGAGTACTTGGAATATCAATAGTTGTATCAACATATCATCATTACCTTCGTCAATTTCTTGTGATACTGGTCCAACATCATCATCACCACCACTACCACCACCATCATCATCATCATCATATTCTCCATCAAAATTACTAGCGATATTTCTTCAATCATTATAAGGTGTAGTTTGATAATCAACGCTAGCAAAATAACATAACAAATTTCTAACAGGCGGTTTTAGAACTATATTCATGTATGCTTTAACCTTGCTAAGAAAAATCTCTTTCATATGATCCACAATGATTAGTTGATTAGCACTTTTTTTTTTGTAAATCTAGCAACTGCTAATCTATCATCATTTGAAAAAACTATGGATGCATAAGGAAATTAGATTGTCTTGTAGTCAAATTCTCCTTCAAATGTAAGTATAACAACCCTAAGAAGTTAAAATGCTTGTTAAGGACTAACACAACCATAGTTGATTGAATCGTATCACGATAAACATCATAACTGACTTAGGATTGCCCAAGCAGTGAATCAACACATGTTGAAGTACTTGAATTTTGGGCATAAGTTGGATTTCACTAACTAAATAGGAGAGACATCTCCCACAAATTTCATTCTCTTAAAGGAGACTTTGATCAAACTAATTGGATAACGAATCTCATAATCATCAGAATCACCAAATCTACAAGTTTCTCGAATCATCACTTAAGAATCTGGCACATCTTAGTTGTTGATCTTGGATGTGATGCAATTTGGATTCGTATCACAGTCTATTCTCGCATTTTTCCAAATCTCTTATTGGATTACTTTGTATGCGTTGCAAGATCTTGAAATGGCACACTGAATATGAGAATGCAAGAAAAAAAATGTATGATTCCCTCAAAATTAGCATAATGTTTGGAATCCATTCCCAAATACGCATATACATTATGTTTTGGATCACTGGTCAATTATGCCATTTCTGCAATATGCAACATAATTATAAAAAAAACTTAACATTTTTCAAGATTTTCACAAATTTTAACTTACATCACGAAGGAGCTTCAACAAATATACATGGGAGGCCAAAAGTACCCTTACATTACAAGGGCCAGACTCAATATGTATAAATTTTCTGGACGAAATACCTATAAATTAATTAACAGTATCACTAAACAACTTGGCCCCTTAAAATCTCCATCAGTCCCCTACGTTTGTAGGACATCAACGTATAAGAGCGAAGGGAGTGGAGCGTGAGAATGAGCGTGTGACACCCACCCAAGCCCCAAACACCATCCCTATTGTTGGGTGTAGTCCTCTGGGGCCTTGGCGTGCGGCATAGGAGTTGCGGGTGGTTGGGGTGGGTGGGGTGAGGTGGAAGATTTTGTTTGATTGGTGTTCTTCTTTTTAAAGATAACCTTTTGAATATTTGAAATCCATGCCCCACACTCAAGCCCATCCACTCTCCTCTCTTTTAGAGGCTTGAGTTTTGGACCCCACTCTTATCACATAATAACTCATGCCCCCAAACCAAACCCCTACTAAATAATAACATGATCACAACCGTATGACATATACGTTAATTTGGGTATATATATTAAACACCCTTTGCTATGATGCTACACAAGTCAAAATAAGAATATTATCTAAAACAAAATACACTAAATTGACTTATTGAGGAAATAAAGAAGGATACTTCCAAGCAAATGCATGGAAGCTTAGTGTACCTTTTTTTCTCCTTTAACTCGGCTTAACTACACCTACCTTCAAGTTTGTGCCTCTCTCGCTCTGTATATATACTCTCACTCACAACTATTTTCTGTATTTCTCATTTTTACTAATTCAAAAACCGATAGAACGAGGCGTAACAAGATCAAAAGGAGACGAAATGGTGACTCCGGGGTTTAGATTCTACCCAACAGAAGAAGAGTTGATATCGTTCTATTTAAAGCACAAGATGGAACCAGGAACAAACATGTTGCACCAAAGTATCGATAGAGTCATACCCCAGCTTCATGTTTACGATTTCTATCCATGGGACCTCCCTCGTTAGTACTTCATTGCCCTTTAATATTCGTCTAGTTATTTTTTTATTTTTTTTTTCCTTTTCGTCTATTGTCACACCGTTTTGCTTTCTAATCCATATCGTTTTCAAAATAGTTTGTTTGAGGTTACACCAGATAGTCATTTGAAAGCTGAGGCATGTGTCATAGGCCCTACTTTTAAACAACCATTAAGCATGTGTCATTTGCGTCATAACCCCACTGTTTAAGTGATGTGCGTTTGAGCTTAGGGGTGGTGCATAAGAGTTTTGGCGTGGTGTATGAATAGTAGGGCCCATAAAATACCTGTTACCAACTTACAATCGAAATCTTGTTAATTTTTATACCATATGTGGTTTAGTAACAGACTGGTACTTCTAGACTTCTAGTCACTTCACTACACCTATATGTTCGCTCAGGTGACAAGTAAACTTCATAGAGTTGGTGACAAAATGGTTACAAACTGAACCGACTACTTAGTCTATAGTAGGGACAAGTCGATCCGAGCTAGGGCAAGTTCAAATTTGACTCGATTATAAACTGAACCGACTTGGCTCTTATTAGAAACTGAGCTGGAAATCTAAGCTCTGTTTGCTTAGGCTTCGATTTAAAAAGAAAACTAATAAATAGCTTTCACAATTCAATAATCTGAAATATTATTCAATAGTTTAAAAGAACACATCCAAAATAAGTTTAATTAACTTCAACCAAGTACAAGATAAATTTGAAATTTTAATGAATACACTATATGTTTACTAGGTTAGAAACCCTATGTATTACACGAGTTTAAGGATATAAATTATGTAATTTTATAATTAACACAAATTTAAATATCTGAGCAAAAAATGAAGAACCATTGTATGTATGTCATGACTTAACTTTTTGAAATAGATAATCAAGTAAGGATAAGTCTTATATACGTAAAGAAAATTGAATTTTAATAATAAAAACAAACTTTAATGTATTTATCAGAATTAATCCTAACTTAATAAAGATTTACAACATTTCCGGCTTTGAAAATATTTTTCTTTAACGATGTAATATTAAATAAAAATTATACTTAATCTACAGATATGAATAACATACATGTAGAATGACAATAACATTACAATTCAAACTATTTATCGTCAACATTTATTTACAAGATAAGATATATTGTTTATCAAACCTATTTGTGATGGATGCAAATATTAGGATCTTACACACAAAGATACCTTATATATCCATCTACACTTTCAAATATTTGTAAATAATAAACATTTTCATAATAGATTATATGTATATAAAAATAAAATATAATGTAAGTAAAATAGTTTGAGATTAAACGGGGCCCAGTTAACGAGCGAGCCAAGTCGAGCTAATTTGGCTTGTTAGGAACCGAGCCGAGCTAAGGTAGCTGTCTAATTGAGTGGGTTCAATTTTAAACCGAGTCATATCAAATGAGCTTTCTGCCATGAGCTCTTTTAACAACCCTATAGTCTAGAGCCTAACAACCTGTTTAACAAAATTTTATTACTGTTCATGCAATAAAGCGATTAGTGTTTCATGCAAAAACATGTTACAAAGTAAGGAATCAACCACTTAAAATAAAGAATATTATTGGTCTTATTTTCTTACCAGAATATGCCGGAGAGCTTTGTCAAGGAGACACTGAGCAGTGGTTCTTTTTCGTTCCTAGACAAGAACAAGAAAGGCGAGGAGGAAGACCATCACGCCGCACGAGTTCTGGCTACTGGAAAGCCACCGGGTCGCTGAGCATTGTTTACTCTTCTAGTAATCGCGCCATTGGTGTCAAGAGAACCATGGTTTTCTACAATGGTAGAGCTCCCACAGGAACAAAGACCAAATGGAAGATGAATGAATACAAGGCTTTTCAAGATCCATCCACAAATAGAAATCCCAAGGTATATATTTAATTCATTCTTGTTCTGTTGTTTATTATTTTATTTAGGTTTAAAGATGGTGCGACTCAAATTGAGTTTGTCCATGACTTTTATTTTGGAAGATTGAAAATCGATTGATAAAATAATTTAAAATTCCGGTTTACATGCATAGTTCAGACAATTATTGTATGGTTTAAGATACAAAACAAGTTAAAGTATTAAATTTTAGCGATTAATATATTTCTATAACAAAAAATAAATACATTTTTTAACAACATTTCACCTTATATTAATTCTTGAAAAGAAAATAGTTTTTTAAAGTTGTTTGTACATATAGTGGTGTTTAGGGGTGCAAATGAGCCGAGCAGCTCGCGAGCTACTCGAGATCGGCTCGGTAAAAAGCTCGAAACGAGCCGAGCCTTATCGAGCTCGAGCCGAGCTTGAGCCTAAAATGAAGCTCGTTTACTTATCGAGCTCGAGCTCGAGCCTGGCGACTCGAGCCTGGCATATGAAGCTCGCCAGGCTCGTCGAGCCTTATCGAGCCTAATATAATATTAGGTTTATTAATATTTTATATTATTTACCCACATTTTAAGTAGTTTAATAAACGAGCCGAGCCGAGCTTTTGACTTATCGAGCCTAAACGAGCTTATTATATATATTATTTAATTTAATATATTAACTAATAAATACTAAACGAGCCGAGCCCGAGCCGAGCTCGAGCTTGAGAAACTACTAACGAGCCGAGCTCGAGCTTTAAAAACAAAGCTCGAACCGAGCCGAGCTCGAGCTCGAGCTCTTATAAGTTAATCGAGCTCGAGCTCGAGCCTGGTCGAGCTCGGGCTCGGCTCGGCTCGGCTCGTTTGCACCCCTAGTGGTGTTCTTATAACTTGCAAAGGTTGTTTCCCTGCAAAATGGGGAATTCAACTGGAGCATTGGATTTCGCAGCAAATTCACATTTAAAAATCTTCTTTTTTTTCAATTTTATTAAACATATAATTAAAGTTTATCAAATAACTTATGGTATTTGATATTTAAAAAAACATGTATGTGATTTTGATTAGCAGGGAAAACATAAAAATGAGAAAGTAGTGTTTTTATACGTTGTGAGTAGCTTATCGTAGATGCTCTTAATATCTTGAAATAGAAATAAAAATCCTCTAACAATGTGATATCTCACACCGGGTAAATCTTCAACCCTCTCCCTCTTATTAAAACTACATAATGTTTTTTTGAATTATGGCCAATACCGGGTATATAAGCAGTGATTTCAAATCCCGAGGTTAATCGTATTAACGCTACATTTAGAGCAGTCACATTGGATATTTTATCCTATTCCTATAATTTAACTAAAACTCAAAGTCATATCTGCATTTATCACTAGGTTAAAATCTCGTGCTTTAAACAAGTTGATAAATGTAAGTTATATAATTAAAAAAAATGTGTTTAAAAACATATGTATTTCACAATTGAAGAAATCGGTATACTATATACTAATAGAATAAAAGATAATGTAATTGGTTAATATATACAGTTGTCAAAATATGTATTTAAAAAATGAACATTGACGTGACAGTTATAAATGTTGTTTACTTAATTTTTAAAACACTATTTTTTTTCAAACGGGAATTATCTTTGATTTTTAATACCTCATATCTTTTATTATTTAGCATATTGTATTTTTTGAAATTTTTTAGATATCACTAATAAAACAATCGAGTTTTTGAAACTTTTTAGATATCACTTTTAAAAACAATTATTTGCATTATTTTTCATTTTTAGTATTTTAACCAGCATAAGTTTAAACTTGGTAAAGTTTTCAAGTAAATAAGAAGTATCTTTAACTAAAAAATAATTGTTAATAATTAAGTAAGATGGAAAGAAATCATATCTTTAATTAAAAGATAGGTATCACTAACTAATCGTGAGAAATAATATCTTGAACTAAAATATAAGTATCCATTATTAAATAAGAGAAAGATGGTGAAAACCATAAAACAGACTAGTTCAGTGAATATCCATAATTAAGTAGGAGCAAAGGAAAGAAAAAGAATGGAGAATCAGATTCGTTCTTTTATACAGTTTAGATTAGCATTATACATTCCGAATGGACTTCATAATTAAAATTATCAAAATTAATTAATTTATTCTTACAAACTTACTCATGAGACACGACCCGTGTCTTGTGTCACGACCCGTAAATTATTGATTTCGTAAATTATGGATTGATACCAGATGTAGAGTCGTAGAGATATATATCTTCTAGATGTTTCCTTAAAGTATCTACACATGAATACACTCCTAGATTTTTTTTAAAGAGCTTTATTTAACCAACCGAAAAAAAACAAGACCTGGCAAAGAACGTCTCTAGGAGAGACTTCAACACCGAGAACACTAGCAAAACCGTTACATCACTTCACACTTGCACCACTTATCCATTCTACATATATCTTTTTATGTCTATTCTTAAACCATAGACAGCCTAATGATTTCACCTCCGAAATGATGTCCGCATCGTTGGTCTTTTTATTTTCGAAAATCCAGCTGTTTTTAGCTTTCCAAATGGTCCAACATGACAATGATCACCCCATGAACTAGTTCCTTTTAAACACCGTGCCATGCATGCTCTTGTGAAGATCCATTAAATCGCTCACTAATATAGCTAGATATGTTAAGACTACAATCATTTTGAAACCACCCAAGAAATATCATCTCCAATGTATCCTATATTATTGTAAAAGTTATTAAGCAATACAAACACATTATTGAGTTCCGCAATCCAGAGCTCCCTTTACTAGTTACTCGAATTGCTACTAATGTTGGGAAATAGGATTACTTAGAACACATCTAAGTGTCACATGATAGTTTAAAAAATCACTCCGTGACAAGTGCTTCAGAGCACATCAATCGATTTGGATTTTGACTGATTCAGGAAAAATTGTAGCCACAAAGTCGCAGATGAAGACTTGAAGGAAACAGATGGAACGGTATTGGGACATAAAGGCTATATGAGACAGTTGTCGAAAGGAAAGTTGGACCACGGGCTGATCTTCCTCCAGGCCAGACAAGGCCCTGGCCCGCGTAGCTTTTCGCTTAGTAGTGTAAATACTAACGAAAATTTCTGACATTTTTATATTGTATTGAATCTGGTCCTACTAGATTGAGTCTGGTTCCGTCAGGTTTTTTGTTCAAGATCCATCATTGAGTTACACGTATTGGTAGTGCAAATGGTAATGCATATGAATGAGGAGTATGGAGTCGCCTACTAGGCATGAAACCAAAACAATATCACAGCCATGCAACTTGAAGTCAGTCCAAACCCTAATGTAAACAAAGTCTCCAAACCAAGAGACATAAACTACGATTTTCACAATGGTGCGTGCCATATGAGGAAAACACGCCAATTAAATGATCATAGGCGAGTCTTGATCATGAGCTTTGTTAAAAGGACGTTAAGTGTACTCGTCAGTCAAAACTTAGGCAATTTAAACCAGTGCCACAATAGAAATATGATTAGAATGTTGTGGCTTTATACGTGGGGAGACTTTCACGACTCACCTAAATTTAAATCGGAACTATTGAAATTTATGATGTTACAAGCAGGTTGTCTTGAAGCACCAAGAGCTTATCGAAAGTCTCTTGAATTCTCCACAACATTACGAATCAAGACCAAGTGTGGAAATCAATATAGCTCCTTAAACATGTAAAGACATGGATACACCGATAGAACTGAATAGAATCATGCATATTGCACCCCAATAGAACATTTTAATTAAGCAATAAAACACATTTTCGTTTTCAATAATCTAGATTTTCCTTTACTAGTAGTTCGAATCGCTACTAACATTAGGAAAAAGACATACTTAAAACACTTATAAGTGCCGCACATGAAACTAAAATAAAACAGCTCATTATATTTTGTATATTAGAGACATATAAATGAAAATAAAACAAGGGAAAGTATTATTCTAAAGCAATTTCTATCCTACAAGCATTCTTGTAATTAGATTATATTTTGTACCAGTCAATCTCTCTTTCTTTCCATTTTTTAATGTTAGGCACTCACGTCCAAATCATGCAACTTCTAACTTATTTTGTTGTATGGCATACAAACTAAAAAAATGCAGGTGATTACAGAATTAAGTGTGTGCCGAATTTATGTAAAATCAAATACTTTGAGGGCATTTGACAGAAGGCCATTGGGAGTTATGATAAATGAGCAACCTCCAGTTCGACAACCTGTTCAAGATAACGAACTTCATGCAACCACATCAACTCATCCTAGCCATCCATCGATATCAGAGACGACAACAAGCTTAGCAGATCATAGCCACAATCACTCCTTGGATAACCAACCTGTTAATTATCATCCTCCCTTTATAATCGAAAGTGATGATCAGTCTTTGTGGGATTTGGAAGAACTAGATAACTTGTTCTAGTTGTTACCTTTGGCAAGAAGAAAAATGGTATATAGATTTGGATATTTAATTTTACGTGTTACTAAGTAGATGTTCATATGGTATCTAAGCTAATAAACTTGTCTAATCTAGTTTCTTCATGTATTTTATTTATCTAGTTTTGCTTCAGGTAGTTTGTGAAAGATGTGGAATTGGTTTCTATGTATTTTATACATAGGTATTGTTATAAATGTAGCATGTGTGGGGTACATATTATATATAACACTTATTATTAGACTAGAGGGAGTGGAGGGGCGGGAAAGAGGGGGGTGAAACGCCATGTGGCACTTGTGGGACCCATGTGGGGGGAAAAAAATTGTGGGGAGTGGAAGGGGGGGAAAGGGGGTGAAAGGAATAATATTATATTGTGTTAAAGTTAAATAAAAAAAAAAGAAAAAGAAAATCACCCAATGAAAACCCTCCACGTCACCACCCTCTCCCCCTTCCCGCCCGGCAAACCCCCACCGCCCCCCTCCCCCGCCCCTCCTTTCCCGCCCCTAGGGGCCGGTGTTCCCGCCCGGGATTCCATCACCGCCCCACCTTTCCCGCCCCACTCCCCCTAGTCTTATAGAAATATAACTTTTTTGGCAGTTTAGATTTTAATTTAAGAACAAACATTTTGGGCCGGCTTCCTAAAACTATTTGAGGTCCTGATAAGATTTTATCGCGTGACAAACCACTGATGAAAGTAAGTCCAAATTTGGTCTTGCTATTTGGGAACTACTTTCTGAAGGATAATCTATCAGTAATTCTAAGAATTAGATTTTAGATAAGATTTTAGCATGTGTGGGGTACAATCAATTGGAAGGTATAATGCGGAAGTTTCTTTGGGTGGCCCCATAATGGAGAAAAAGATTTATTGCGTGGCTTGGGATAGGGTGACGGCGCCAAAGAAATATGGACGACTGGGGATAAATAGATTAAAAGAGGTTAATGACGCTTTGTTACTTGAATGGGTGTGGAGGTATAAAACAGAAAGGAATAGTTTATGGAAACGGTTATTATTTTGTGCCACTTTTCGAGAGTTCGTTGAAATGCTTTACCATTAAATAGAAGTGTCTCATGATGCTAGAGCGTAATAGTCAAGACTGGGGATCGAGTAAAATTGGGTGGTATTTCTGTTCATTACCTCATCCGTGGGGTTCTAGGTGACGGGTCGTCTATTCGTTTTTGGCTGGATCAGTGGACAGGGGTTATTGTTTTGAAGGAGAAGTGGTCAGCTTTATTTCATTTGGAAGCTAAAAAAGACTATTTGGTTTGTGATAGACTCAGTGCAGACGGGTTCAAAAGCTGCTAGACGCGGAACATCAATTGTTGGGCCGAAGTTTTCATCTTCAAGATTACATCAGGTTATTGGCATGGTCAATTTGGGCCATAATAGGGATGGTTGGATCTAGGATGCGGACAGGTCCGAAAGCCTCATGGTGAGATCGGTTAGGAATATGATGCATTGAGACGAGGAATATCCTAATAATTTCCGATATAAATGGGTGTCGTGGGTGCCCCTAAAATGTAACATATTGGCTTTGCGTATGGAGATTGATTGGATTCCCACTCGAATCGTGTTAGCAAGGTGAAATGTCGGAATCCAGAGCAAGGTTTGTGCCTTGTGCAATTACAAGGAAGAGTCTAGTGTTCAGTTGTTTACCGCGTGCGGGTTTACGTATGGGGTTTGGGCTTCGGCCGGGAATTTGGTGTAGGTTGCAACCTATTTTCGCGCTCGAAGTCCAGGATATTCTTAACTTACATAAGGAGGCGTCCAAGGGAAAGAAAGGTTGACTCATCATTTACGGGATTATTGTGGTTACATGTTGGGCTATTTGAAAGGCAAGTAACGACTTGATAGTGACGGTCAAGGTTCAAGATGTGTTGTCTAGTATTAAAACTTTGTCGTTTCTTTGATTAAAAAGTCGGTCGTCCTATAAGGGTCTTATGTGGAAGGAGTGAATGTTTTCCCTTGGTATATGTTCTTTTTTTAATGAAAGTTTTTTTTGGAAGGAGATTTTTTTTAATGAAAGTTAACAACAAAAAAACACTATGAGAAGGATTAGCCGTTTTAGAGATTTTTTTTTACTATGTTAATGGATGGGTGGATCTTTTTAATTAAAGAATTAGGGTTGAACTTTTTATTAATTAAAGAATTAGATTTGTTTCACACTTTGTAAAAGTGTCATGACAATCTATTTAGATTGGGGTGTTAGATATTGACATTTAAATTAAAATATTCACATCTAAAGGTGTTTAACGGACAATGTTAACTTTTTTGCACGTGGCTTTGCGGACTTGTTTTGTGACATTAGCCTTCTTTTGGTGCTTTTAGAGGGTTGTCTAGGTGTGTATGATGAGGGTTTATTTTTGGTAGTTTTTTTTATTACTGCATCTGGGAACTAGACAGTAGACACATAGTACGGTTTGGTGGGAGTGAACCGCAATGATCATGCATGTCTGGTTTTTAGCAACTTACGATTCAGTCGTTTAGCCAGTTTAATAGTTAAAAAATTACTGGAATTTTAATAGGGAGTTTTCTTCTTCAAACAAAAAAAACAGAAGTCAAAGTCATTAAAACCAAACATTTGTTCAGAAAAGTAGAAAACTAAGACCCACCGTAGTGGGGCGTTATTTGCTCATTTTTTTTTTAAAATCGCGCCCTGCACACTAAAACACTAGGGCACTATATGCAAAAAAAATGAACCAGGCTTTATAAAAATAGCGCCCAAACTCAAATGCATCCATCCAACCAAATTACTACACGTGGCCAAGGAAAGAAAACATGAACTATTGGTTCAATTGTTTGTGATGATTGCCTGGAAGTTCCAAACATTCTTAATCTTTTTTAATAATAATAATAATAATAATAATAATAATAATAATAATAAACATAATAATAATAATAATAATAATAATTTAAACAGAAAATTTATTAGATTAAATAAAATAATAAAAAAATAATTAATATAAAAAATAATATTTATTAAAATATATATATATATATATATATATATATATATATATATATATTCGTTGTGTGTTTTTAATATTATTTGTAATTTTTTATATTTATTTGTCTTTTATTTTAATTATTTTGAGTTAAAAGATTAAAAAAAATAATAAAATAATCAACCAATCACAAACAGAGGCTTTATTTATAAAGCCCCACCACTACACCTCTTTTTCACTTTCTCTCTCCATGCTGACTCAAAGCCACGTGGACCAATCAGAAAGGGGGACTTTATATATAAAGCCCCCCACTACGCATGGTCTAAAGGTTTTTTTTTTTTTTTTTTTTTTTTTGAGGGGGGTTTAGGGTATAAACAATAAATTACATCTTCAAATCGCCATTCCCATGTGTCATCCCCAAAACATGTTAGGGGACCAAAATACGAGACCGTAGATCCAACAGGCTTGCATATACACCTAGACTTAGCGATTTTCCGCTCACATTATACAAATATACAAAATGTATTTAATAAAAGTAGAGATTTAGCTTGCACTTGTAGAAGAAACAAAGCAGGCCATATGAAGAAAGTGAAACTGAAAAGCGAAACCAAATAAAAAGAGTAGAGAAACAAAAAACGAATAAAGTTATAGAGTAAGGAAATTGAACATGGATGATAATGAGAAAATAGAAATTGAAGTGGGAACTTATAATTAAAACGGTTATAGTCAAAAGGAACTCTCAAGTCATGGTTTTTTTAGTAAATGGTTTTCTAGCCACCGGTTTTCAGAAAATTGTTTTCTGTTTTATATAATTATGATATTCTATATATCCACACGATTTATTTTTAACTAGTAAAAATCCCCGCCGCTTCGCGGCGGTGGCGTTGCCGGTGCCATCGCACAAACGGCGACGGTACGCGCCGTGCTAAGCGCGACGTAGAAACATAACCAACGCCGATTCGTGAAAAGCTACAGATATTTCCGACGAATAGCGGAGGTACAACAGCGGTATTGCTAGGGTCTGCTAATCGAATAACACAACGTAGAGAGTCGTATTGTTTCGTGGGCACGCCGGTGCGCGTTGCACCGAACAAAACGCCTAAACCACTTGAAAAAGAGGAGTTACTAATAAAAGTAAAGCGATGACATTTTCGTAATTACTTGGAAACTAAAGGCTTTTTATTTTAGTTTTAATAATAAAAAATTACTACGATGGCACGTGCTAGTGGTCGGGTTCTTCTTGAGACACCGACATACCTGCTACGTTAATATTCATATTAGCGTATTCCATTGGACCTTGAAAATATTATTGGGGCATGTTTAGTAGTTGTGACACCTCATCATGTTCGTGTCGAAATCTTGAATTTTAAAGGTTGGTTGCAGTTGGGTGGTGTTTGAGTGATATGCGTTTGGGTTACTTGGGCGAGATGAAACACCGAAAGAGGGGCAGAATGGATTCATGATAAGAATTTTTTTAAAAGATATGAGAATTTTTATAAAAAGTGGAAGAATGTATAAAGTTAATGTATAAAAAATAAGTGAGGTGAGGTTTAAATAGGTGATAAATTTGGATTACATATTGTTATTATTTCTTTTTTACAAACGACTATATTTTACAAATGGTAATATTACTGTTGAGTCCCCCACGTGTCACCATCTCATTGGTTGAAGAATGGAGAAGCCGGCGTGAAATATTTCAAGCTCTTGCCAATTAACACTCGTTCACGCCCAGAGGCGGTGTGCGAAGCGTGAACTTGGCGCAAAACTCCCCTTTTACTAGTTGATAACATGTCTCTCATTCAACCATTATGGTGATTGTGTATTGCCGTGATGGTGTCATCAATTATTACCATCCTTCCAAATAAAAGACCTTTATGCTAATAAATGAAGTTATATCTATCCAACGTGTATATCTATACATATAATAAAGGAGTATCTAGGGGTGAGGTGTCACCTTTCTAGGGTGTCCACCTCAGCAATTTTCAACCCGTTTTCCTCTAATCCGGTATATCCGAACCGATCGAAACTGAGTAAATGGTACCCGCTAACCCGTGTATAAATACTCTTTTTTTTCTCGGTTCCATTCACATCTCATACAATCTTCAACAGAAACCCTAGATCGCCTCCTTCAATCCAATTCGTATCCTCCAATCATAAACCCTAACCGCCTCCTTCAATCCAATTCGTATCCTCCAATCAGGTAACAATTCTTCAAGCAATACGGCATCCCTTGATGTGTGTCTTCCTCATTCAACCCTAATCTCCAAACCCAACCTCCATAATCGATCAGGTAATGTCTTTTCTATTACGCCGCCTCTTCTATCGATTATAAAATTTTCGATTTAGGGAATCAAAACCCTAAATCAAACTTGTATGATTACGTTTCATATTCACATTTTTTCGATTTTAAAGATATGTTTATGTTCGTATGTTGATTTATGTTTTGCTGATTATATGTCAGAACCCTAACTTCCATCTCTTAGAACCCTAACTTCCATTTTAATCAGGCTTATAGATTATGTTGATGTTGTTTACAAATAAATCATAATCGATCTGATTTAGATTGACACCTTCCACTTTCGTTTTTTTTTTAACAATAATTCCTAGATCTCCATCAGTTACAGAGCGGGAGAAGAATGAAGGTTGTAAGACTTCCAATGGCGAGGTAAAACACATTTTAGATTTTAGCAATTAACAATATCGTGTTTTTTATCTTGATCGCTGTCAATTGATGTTTATTTCTAGATTAGGTTTACACAGTTTTAATCTACTTTCTTAACATTAAATCATGGTTATTTTGGTATATCTCTCAATAGGCTATGTTAAAATGTTGGGGAAATGACCCAGATCATGCTGAAAGATCAACAAACCATGGGCCAGATTCATAATCTGAATCTTTATAATCATTTTATTATAATGAAACTTTACTTGATAAAATTGATGATGTTACAATATTATTTTGATTGTATTTATGAAAAATTAGCAATAGATGCACTGTTTTAATCTGTTTCACTAGATTAGTCTTACAAATTAACATCTAATTTTGATTACATGTCGATTGCAATTATGTGATTTTTGTGTTCAAATGTCGATTGCAATTGCAGGTCAAAGAAGGAACACATGGTGTGCTTTTTCTTTTTCTGTTGGAGAAATAGGGAGAACTTTGTAGAACAATCTCGAATTCAATAATGGGAACTGGAAATGAGCAATTGGCAGAGATATGATGGTTGATGGTCGCTTCAAATTGCACTAAGTTTTGCTTCACCGATGTCATCGCTCTCGCGCTAAGGTAATCACGAGGTTGCATCTCGATTTACTTTCTTTTTTACGGAAAATGCTCTATGTGTTGCTTCTAGAGTTTGGGTTTCCCATTTGTTCACATGGGTTTTGAAATGGTTTACACAAAGTTTGTGAATGTTTAATACTATGTTCTGGCAACTTTGTACAAAGTAAGTATTTGTTTGCTTTAAAACTTAACCTTAGACTCTACTCTATTTGTCTTATTTGATTTTAGGTTAAATGAATTAGTCTAGCGGTGAGAATTTTGTGGTTCCAACCCGCGAGAACATTGGACTCAACCTTCCAAAACCATGAAACAGAACCGTTTTATTATATGGGTCGGTTTTCGGTTCTAGCTTTGTTTGAATTATCGGTTTCTGGGTCAGTTCGGTTCCAACCTGCGGGTGCTTAAATGGAAACACGAGAATTGATTGAAATTTAAACTAAGAAATAAAAACCTTTCTATTTGATGCCACTGTTACACTTTGTAAGGTTGAGCATTATTTATAAGTTATATTTGCAAGTTGTGCTTAGTTATAATTCTCAATATTAAACTTGAAATGGTTTTCATATTGTTTATCTCTTTTTAGTATATCTATTTTTAACTCACTTCTCTTTTTAGATATGCTATTATTCTTTATATAGTTTCGATGAAAATTTATTTCTCTTCATTATATGTTTGCTTTAGAATAGTTTAGATATTTATTTTGTATGTAAAAAGCTAGCTGTTACATGCTATTAGGGCATAATGTTGAGATTTTGTATTGTAATTTAATTGTTTTGGGTGTTTGTTTAAGATTGATTCTTGAGGGTGATTATTTGAATTACATATAATTTCTGCCACTACAGTTGCATGGTTTTCGCTGCGAATTTTCTCAAATCAGGAATGGATTCGTCTATAAGGTCTTTCAATCCAAATAAACATTTGAAAGAACAGTAAGCATCCTCTATGTTCTTAGTGAATTAATATATTTTATAATGTTGATATTAATGCTCTATGTTGGTCCTCTTATTGTTGTAGCTATGAATCTGGTGTGGTTGTAACGTGAAAGATTCCTAATTTGCAGTTGTATCTTTCATTATCTAGGTGTTATTATATTTATTTCGTA
Organism: Ambrosia artemisiifolia; assembly: GCA_032199755.1. Lineage (NCBI taxonomy): Eukaryota > Viridiplantae > Streptophyta > Magnoliopsida > Asterales > Asteraceae > Ambrosia > Ambrosia artemisiifolia. The sequence continues at coordinate 37,739,299 of CM063528.1, read as the reverse complement.
ATTATAAATTTGAAGTTTTCATGATATAGCTGTTCTTAGCATGCCATGCTTCTTTATTTTTACTTTTGATTGATGAGCGTCATCATGTCTCTTAATTGCAGCCCACACAGAGTTTTACTTGCTTCAAGATGTCCATTATCATGGATTTGGGAACCAGGGAAAGATAAGGCTGGATGATATCTATTTTCAAAGCAATGGTCATCCACCTTCAACATCTTTGTAAGTTTGTCCTTAAATTGCGGATGATATCTATCTGCTTGACATCAAAACTGAAATTTCTATGCTTTCTTTTTTCTTCGGCAAATGGCATTTGGTTTATAACATTATAAGATAAAGAGAAGATATATTAGATAATAGTTCTTCTTTGTATGCGATATGGTATTCGACTAGATAACTGTTTCTGAATGTATTTACACTTCAACAATTTGCTTCTTGTAATTTATATGATGCAAGTGTTGCTTGATATAACTCAAAGAAGACGTGTCTAGATTCTTAGAATATATGTTAGGGCGATGAGAGGCGATAGTCGGCGGCGGCCAGGGGAGTGGTACGACGTTCCAAACAGACGAGGAAGATCGGAAAGGGACCAAGAACAACGTAGCAAGGAGGTGATTTCGAAATTCTTTGTGTCAAATCTTCCTCCTAAGGCGACATCAGAGGATTTAAAATACGTTTTCAAGGGGTTTGGAGATTATGTCGGATCGTACATCGCGAGGAAGTTTGACAGACTGGGTAAGAAATTCGGTTTTATTTCGTTTCGTAACGTTAGAGATGTTAAAAGATTGGAAGGGGAGTTAGGTGACGTGTGGATGGGATCTTATAAATTGTTTATCGTACTCGCTAGATTTGTTGATGGGATTAAGGTGGATGGGGGTTCTAGGGTTAACAGGGAGTCACCGAAAGAAGATGTTGTGCATGCACAACATGACGTGGGAGAACATGCAAACCCTAATACGGTAGATGGTGGCCAAGGTGATAGGGGAGTTGTTGGGAGATCTTTTCGTGATTCTTTTCTCAATAAACAACCAGAGGTCTCTTCGGAAGTGATTAAGGTGGACGACAATGTTGAGGCGTTTGGGGCATGGCGTGAGATCTCTCTGGTAGGTAGGGTTAAGAGTTTTAAAATTCTGAGAGGGTTGAAAGAATTGTTGACAGAGGTGAACTGTGGCTTTGGTGGTATCAGGTACTTAGGTGGGTTTAATGTTCTGTTGATCTTTAATGATGTTGCTGACTGTGAGCACTTCCTTTTGCGTAAGGAGGAGTGGGAGGTGTGGTTTGATTCATTGGTTAGATGGGAAGGTCAGGGGGGTCAAATGAAAGGATTGCATCGTTACAGATACACGGTGTTCCTTTGCAGTTAGCTTTGAATCAAGTGTTCGAGGTGATTGGTAATAGATACGGTAATGTGATTCAATCTTCTGTGATAACGGAGGAAGAGGTGGACTTTTCTTATGACTCTGTGGGGGTACTGTGTAACAAAGATGGTAGAGTTGCAGACAAGTTTGACTTGGAGTGGAAAGGTAGAAGATATAGAGTGTGGGTGGATGAAGACAATGATGAGTGGATTCCTGATTGTGTTCTTGATATGGGGGACGTGGATACAGACGAGACTGATCGTTGTAGTGATAGGAATGGGGTGGAGATTCCTCGGTTGGAGACGGAGGGTAATGATATAGAGATGGGTGAAATTGGAAGGGTGGATATGGATAATACGTCCAAAATTGAGGGGAATGTTAATGAAAATGGGGAGCAGGTTGAACAGTCAAATATTATGGCCAATAATGTTGTTAGCAATGGTCCAGTAATTGAAAAGAAAAAATACAAAAAGAAGACCCTGTTTAATAACAGGACTCGGTCACCTGAAGCCCAAGAGAGGCCCAAAAAAAGGCCCAGAGAAGATTGCACTTCTTCTGATCCGTTTGGAATAGATAGACTGATTGGTATTCTAAAGGAAGGCCCAAAGTATGGGGAGGAGGTTGTTCAGGAATCAAGCGGGTCTCATGAATTTTGTACTCCAGATTTAAATGTGCGGATTAATTCGGGAGCTGGTTCTAGAGACTCAAATGAAGCTGCAAATTCAGTTATACAAGGAAGGGAGCTGATGCATGAGCCGAATGTGAATGAAATAACACACGAGGTCTTGAATGAAGCCAATATCACTGTGGAGCTGGGAAACAGATTGGGTGCTGATAATTTGGGTGATTTCTTGCCTAAGGTATGTGATTCTATTAGGAAAGAAGGTTTTCAAGGGGTTAATCAATGAATATTATGTCTTTAAATTTTCGTGGGTTGGGGATTCAAAGAAAAGCTCAATGGGTTAGAGATTTGAGGGTTCAACAAGAGGTTAATTTTGTATTGCTTCAAGAGACTCCGTATTCGGACTATAGCTCTGTGGATTGGGGGTTGTATTGGGGGAGAGGTGATTACCGTGTTGAAATGGTAGAAGCGACGGGGAGATCGGGTGGTCTTGCTTCGTTGTGGGATACTTCTTTGTTCGCAGTTCTAGATGTTAAAAAGGCTCGTAATTATCTTCTGGTTGTGGGTACGGTTAAAGGTTCAGGGGTTATAACGTATGTGTTGAATGTGTACGCTCCTCAGACGAGTGTGGGGAAAAGGGCCTTGTGGGTGGAGATCAGTCGTTTGTTAGGTGCAGGGGAGGGTCTGTGGATTATAGCAGGTGATTTTAACTCTGTGAGGAATGTTGACGAACGTAGAAACTCGAAGTTTAATGAAGCAGCGGCTGAAGCGTTTAATGTGTTTTTGGAGGAATCGAATTTACATGAATATTCTTTAAAAGGGAGACGGTTTACGTTTGTTTCTGGAACCAAGATGAGTCGCATTGACAGAGTGTTCGTTAATTGGAATTTCATGATGGAATGGCCAAATGCGGAGTATCGTGCATTAGGTAGAGATAAGTCAGACCATAGTCCGCTAATTTTGAAGGTGAATTCTTTTAATTATGGCCCGAAACCGTTCAGGTTTTTCAACTCATGGTTAGATAGGGCTGACTTTGATGAAGTGGTGCGAAAGACTTTGACCGAAGGTGTGTATACAGTTGCTCCTGATGTTCAGTTGTTAAGTAAGTTTAGAAGATTGCGGCAGGTTATTAATGATTGGAAGGTAACGACTTTGGAAAAAGAAGCTGCTGAGAAACTGGTTATTACAGATGAATTACAACGTTTAGATGCCACCTTGGAGGATAGAGATCTGAATGAGGAAGAACAGTGGGTGTTTCAAGAGTCTAAGAAGCGTCTGAGGGAATTGGAAAATATTCAGGTGGCAGATTTACGTCAAAAGGCTAGGTACAGGTGGGCGGCGGAAGGTGATGATAATACTAGGTTCTTTCACAGGATGATTAATAAAAGGCGTAGTGTGAACTTCATTCCAAGTTTAACTATAGAGGGAGAGTGGGAAACGAAACCTAAGGTGGTTAAACGGGAGGTGTTGAAATTCTTTCGTGAAAAGTTTGTTGAAGATATGAAGGAGCGACCGTTTTTAGCGTGTTATGGCCTTAATACTTTAGGGCAACAAGAAGCGGATGGCTTGATTGGAGAGTTCTCTGCAAAAGAAATAAAGGAGGCGGTCTGGGAGTGTGGGGATGATAAAGCGCCAGGGCCGGACGGTTTCAATTTCAAATTCATTAAGAAATTTTGGGATTGTTTCGAAGGGGACTTTGTGTGTATTATGCGGAATTTTTACGACAATGGGAGCTTTAGTAGGGGTGTTGGCTCTTCGTTTATTACATTGATTCCCAAAAAGATAGAAACGGTTGACCTTGGAGATTATAGACCGATAAACTTGATAGGGGTGATTACTAAGGTGGTTTCCAAAGTCCTAGCGAATAGAATTAAAGGTGTTATGGATAGCGTCATCTCGGATTCTCAATCGGCATTTTTGTCGGGTAGATATATATTGGATGGTCCGCTTATCTCTAACGAGGTTTATTCTTGGGCGCGGAGGATGGGAAAGGCATGTTTTATGTTTAAAATTGATTTTAATAAAGCCTACGACAACGTAAATTGGGACTTTCTGATATCGGTGTTTAAGCAGATGGGTTTTCCTCATAGATGGTGTGTATGGATTCGAGGTGTGATATCAGCGGCGAGGTCGTCTATTCTGGTAAATGGCTCGCCAACATTTGAATTCGACTGTTAGAAAGGTATACGTCGAGGAGACCCAATTTCTCCTTTCCTTTTTATTATTTTGATGGAGGCGTTTGCGGGGCTGGTTAAAAAGGCTTGTCACATAGGGGCGTTTGATGGTGTGAGATTGCCTAAAGATGGTCCGGTGCTATCCCATTTGTTATACGCGGACGATGCTATGATAATGGGCGAGTGGTCGGATTTCAATTTTGCTAATTTAAGACGTATCCTCCGCATTTTCCACCTGGTGTCGGGCTTGCAGATTAATATTCAGAAGTCAGTCTTATATGGAGTGGGTGTTAACAATCAGGAGATTAATATTAAAGCGGGGTCTATGGGGTGCAAACCGGGGGAATTTCCGTTTGTTTATTTGGGAATCAAAGTGGGAGCGAATATGAATAGAATATCCAACTGGGATATGGTGGTCGATACGCTTAGAAAACGGTTGTCGAAGTGGAAGGTTAATGCCATATCTATTGGAGGAAGGGTTACTTTGATCAGGTCGGTGCTTGATAGTTTACCGACTTACTATTTTGCACTTTTCAAGGCGCCGGTTAAGGTAATTCAGAAAATGGAACAGTTAATGAGGAGGCTCTTATGGGGAGGTTCAGACGAAGTTAAAAAACTAGCTTGGGTGGCTTGGGAGAAGGTCACTAGACGAAAAGAAGACGGGGGTTTAGGGCTGGCAAAGTTGGAGATCAATAATAAAGCTCTTCTGATTAAATGGGTTTGGAGGTATCATACGGAAACGGGGTCTTTATGGCGGAAAATTATCGATTCTATACATGGTGTGGATAGGAAGTGGGGTGTGTTGCCACTGAGTAACAGTGTTTCGGGGGTCTGGAAGAACATAGTGGGAACGTGTAACAAGATTAAGGTCAATGGGTTGGGAGTTAATAGTATGATGAGGGGTAAAGCTGGAAATGGAACGACTATTCGTTTCTGGATTGATCCTTGGTTGACACATGAGGCTTTGAAAGACTTATATCCAGCGCTGTTTGCGTTGGAGTGCAAGAAGTGCTGCAGATTGAATGATAGATTGACTGTAGTTAGCGACAGAAGGTTGATCAGGTGGAACTGGAACCGCACACCCGAATCAGAAGAGGAAGTTGCAGCAAGGGAGGAACTTGAAGGTTTATTATTGCAGGTTGTTATATCGAGTGGAGAGGAAAACTGGATCTGGAATGATAGCAGGAGTTTGGTTTTCTCAGTCGCTAGCGCTAAAAGGTGGCTGCAGGGGTCATTGGAACAGGTGCCCGAGTTCGAGTTCAAGTGGTGTAAGTGGCTTCCAAATAAAGTCAACATTTTCATGTGGAGAGCGTTTCTAAATCGTCTCCCTACGAAGGTGGCTTTAAAGGATAGACGAGTGCAGATTGAAGATGTTTTGTGTCCGCTTTGTGAAGATAATGAAGAAACATCGGATCATATGTTTACGGGTTGTGGCTTCATTGCTGGGGTGTGGAATGGGATCACGGTGTGGTGCAGATTGCCAAACATATTCGATTTTTCGATTGCAGACCTGGTCAAGATTCATCATTCTGCTGCAGGTCCGACGATTAAGAAAAGGATTCTGCAGGGTATTATCTTTATTACTGCGTGGAGAGTTTGGAAAGCCAGAAACGGAAAAAAATTTCGAACAAGAACCCTCAAGTGGCGGACATTGTAGCGGACGTTAAGGCGCTTAGTTTTCTTTGGTATAAAAATGGGACGAAAGGGGGCATGGCGGATTGGGATAAGTGGCGTTCTTTTGATGTTATGTAATTGTACTTTGTTGTTTTAGGGCGATATTTCGTCTTGGGATATTGACCCGTTTGGTTGTTTTATGAAAGTCGCTTATTAAAAAAAAAAGTGTTGCTTGATATAATCCAATTATTAGTCATCATTTGTCATTTGTAAAGTATTCAATTTGACGTGTTATTTATTAGTATCCTAATATGACATGGAAAATGCAGCCTTTAATTCCTTATTTATGCAGATCACATTATTCTCAACAAGGTTCATTTTATTTTACTTTGCATTCATGATAAATAATACCTACATTTGCCTAATTACCCTATCCAACTGCTATTAATTTCTCCTTTATAATATTGCAAATACGTGGCTGGTTGTTGATTAAGCAGACATGCGGCCAATGGCGACAAAGGTGTAAGCGATAATGTTGGTAGGGCAACGGGTCAAAATGCATAATGTTATATGGTAAATATTATTTTGGTTTCTCGATATTGTTTATGACTTGGCTAACGTATGATGTGGGTAGGATAATGGGTCAACATGAATAACTTTGGTGTGGTTTGCCGTTTTTGTTGAGTGGCACATGCATTAAAATAAAAATATATAATGAACTTTTCACCCGTTGAATCGACATGCCAAAATAATTGAGACGGAAATGTCTCATTAGTAAGCACCTTTAGTTACAACTTGTAAGAAGAGATAGCTAGATGGCTTGGTTGGGTAGCAGGCCAAATGGTTTTCGTTTAAATTGAATTATTAATTTAACTAACTTGAATTAGACTTTGTATTTAATAGTGATGATGGTTATGAATATTACAAGTTCGAATAAATCCATATTAACTGATGAATAATATACCACCCTCAATAAGCCAGCTAAGAGTTTTTGAGTGAAACTGTGTGATGCTTAATTCTAAAGAAATAGCTTATATTCTTATGACATTCACATAAAAGTTTTTTTTTATCCAAAAGTTTCTTGCAGTATTCAATGTTGAGAGTGTTCAATGTAAGAGCAACCAACAAGAAGTGAGATCTGGGTGGCCAAGACAAGGTTTGCATTAGTTTTTTTTTTTTTCATATTTCTTTTGTTTACCTTTGTATCTATTTTTTCTTTATAAACGGGTCAATTGTATTGGTATTTACTTTATGAATGTAAGATTCTTTTCTCCATGTTGCTCAACACTTTATAATATAGTATAAAAAATGTCATATTTCTAATGTTTTTAGGTTTCGTTTATTGTGGAGGATGATGTACTGAAATTGAAGACAAAGTGTTTTTAGGATTCGTGTATGGTTATTTACTAAGAATTTTCATCTTCATTTGGATGTCGTTTAAATAAACATGACTACATCTTCATTATATTATTTATCTTTTAATGTCGTCAAATCAAACATTACATAATTCATATATCATTTATAGGGTAACATTAAACTTTTTTTTATGATATTTTCTAAGTAACCCAAATTCATAGAAATTGTAACACGTAAGTTTCAATAATTAAAACTTGTATAATACAATTTTTATAAATTAATTTGTCATTTGACTTGGGGATGTACCGTGTGTACCCACGGAACTCTAACCTAGTTAATTATATCCTACTAAGTGAATTGATAAAATGGCCATGTTATCTAAGCAACCAACAGAAATTAAGTTAAAGAAATAAACAAATATCAGTAGCTTAAGAACCTATTTTGTACATCACAACAATAGTTTAGTTTAAGTCTTATTATATTCATAAATTGGTGTTGGTAAGTCTTTAATTACTAAGTGTCATTGGTTTACAATATCATTATCAACAACTAATTAAATACCAATAATACATCATAGTCAATTATTACTTGTTTAGGTAATATTTGAGTTTATATGAAACAGAATACATCTACTGCAAGTAAAAGAAAAGAAATTTCATATTTAGAGGTTATAAGTGAGAAGGTTGATGAGTTGATCATAGTTATACGACCTTAAGAATATTAAGAAAAAAGGAATTTGTCATGCCGGAAATTAAATAGTAACGTTTTTCATTTTCTCCTTTTTCTCACCTAAAACTTGGGATATATGCTGTGAGCGTGTGTCGTTCCAAAACAAAATAATAATAATAAAAAAAGAGAAAGATTACTGTAAAAAAGTAGTTTAACGTAAAAATGATAAGAATGATTTTAGGCTTTTGATCAAAGTAAATCAATAGATGAGATTAAAATGGGAAAACTATACGTTGAGTTTCTAAAAGAGGAGAAGAATCTCAAAATAAGTATAACCCACAATGGTTGAGTTCCACTCACATTTTTTTAACGTCCATAATTTTTTCATACAACATTATTTAAAATATATATATATATATACCATAAAAACAAGCTTTTTATCCCGTTTCATATGCATACCCTATTGCTAATTTTTTTTGCTGGGTTGATAACTTGCGTTTTATCATGATACAACTTGCGTTTTTTTAACAGATATAACTTGCATCTTTTTTATCAGGTATAACTTGCGTTTTAGCATTATAACTTGCATTTTATCATTTATAACTTGCGTTTGATCAGTTCGATTTAACAGGTATAACTTGCATTTCTAAAACGCAAGTACACCCTCAATAAAACGCAAGTTATCAACCCAACAATTTTTTTTAAAAGTATAGCAATATGGTATGAAAATGAAAGAGAATTAAAATCTTGTTTTTATGGTACAGTTTTTTTTTATAAATAATATCGTATGAAAAAGTTATGGTTATTTTAAAAATAGGGGTAAAACTTTAATGATGCTAAGAAATTACAATCGTGTCCTGATTATCTAATTTAATATATGACTAATAATTTTTCTTATAATTTTTAGGTTAAGTTTCTTTTTACGCGAGTACGTATGAGGTGAGCCCAGAAAAATGATTTTAAATATCCCTATATGAATTAGGAAACTGACACACCGACTTACATGTTTGGTGCTTGTAGTGTGTTCCCAGCTGTATGAAGAGTTTTTCTTTTTGAATATCCCTGAAAGAAAATATTGATATGACAAGAAAGAATTTGTACTACTTTTGTATATTCTTATTCTTATTTTATTAATATATCTTTAAGGAAAACGGAACTAGAATTGTTAGAATTTAATAATGTATTCAGATATGATCGTATGATAGTGACGGTAATAAGACAAAAGTAATGACGTGGTGGTTGTAATATGTGGAAAGTTATCTTAATCAGGGGATGATTGGATTGATTATTTAAAACAGATTATGCGTTTTGGAAAAACATGAGTGGAACTGCTTATAAATTATTGCGTTTTGGTAGCCTAAAAAACTGATTATCTGCGTTTTCAAAACACAATAATCTAAAAATCAGATTCAAAATGAAATCTCAAACACCCTCTTATACATCCAACTTTATCGTACATATATATATATATATATATAAAAAACATTCGACATCTCTACTCTCTAAAAAAATTGCTAAAATTAATCATACACATAATTAAATTTATTATACAAATATCGAAATTATGTTAGGTTCTGTTGAGACCACAGTTACCAGAACGAAGACTTTTGGTAGCCTATAATATAGTTTGTAAGTTAGAGGGCTTATTATGTAATTAAACCATAGTTTTTGTACAAACCCTAGTGTCTGCGCACTTAACAGACGGGCCCTGCGCACTTAGCTAAGTGCGCAGGCCCATCTGCATTCCCTATATATAGAAAGCCAGTGTGCAGCTCTAGCGTTAGGGTTTTGGTTATCTTTCATAGCACAAGTTCACAATTTGGTGCGTACTTAATATTATCCATGGTGTTTCATTGTATTATCAGTAATGGAAATCATCTTTGTGTTCATCTTGTGTGTCGGTTTTACTAGCTTTATCTAGTATCTTTGTTTTTCAAGATTAATCACTTAAAATACCTAATCAATAGGTGTTTCTAAGTGATAACAATCTTTTGCACTAACAAGATCTAGTATTTGGGACTTACAATTTGGTATCAGAGCCTTTGTGCTCTAGATTGTATCTATTTAAGATACCAAAACCCTCATCTTGTTAGTTTTTCTTAATATTTCTATAAACTTGTGTTTTTATCAAAAAAATAAAAGGTTTTTCTTATCTATTTGCTTCAGATTTCTCTTGGTGTTGTGTTTCTAAGGTGTTAAAAGTTGGTTATTTTGAGTACAAACATCATCCAAGCATTTCAGATTGATTGAAAAAGTCTTGGATAGGATTCAGCTGGGTTTTGTGCTTTTATCAGACATTTTTGCGCACTTATTTCTTGGTCTGCGCACTTATTTCTTGTTTTGAGCACTTATTTCATATTTTCAGCACTTAACTTATAAGCTGCATACTTGTTTCCAAGTTTGTGCACTTATTTCCAGTGTGTATGTGCGCACTTATTTCATATGTTTGCGTACTTATTTATTGGATTGAGCACTTAAATCTTCAAAAACTTAAAAGTTAACTTTGTCTCCGGGAACACAACTAGGGTTTCTGCGCACTTAATCAGAAATCACTAGTTGTTCAGCGCACTTGCTGAAAGGGCGTAGTTTTGAGTACTTGGCTAGGGTTTCTGCGCACTAAAATCTTAAACGAGAGTTTAAGTGTCTGCGTACTTTATTTAGTACGCGGATTGATTAGTCAAGACTGCGCACTTACCATGCCCAAGTCTTGACTGATCTGCGCACTTAACTAAGAAACCTAGCTTTTCTGTGTACTTGTCAAAATTGCGCACTTATCAGGAGACAAGATCTTGACACTGTTGTTACCATTGTTTCAGGCTGCTGCATACTTGTCCCTGCGCACTTAACTGCGCACTTAAGGACTGCTCACTTAAAATTAAGGACTGTGGACTTTATTCTGGACAGTAATCTTTAAAATCGGAAAACCAATCTTACAAAATCAACCTAAATCAATGGCTGGTAACAACGACAACTTAACCATGAATCCTATAACCCAAGCTGAACTGGAAACTGGAACAATTACTCGAATTCCTAAGTTAAAGGGTGCAGATGATTATGGAACCTGGAAAAACCGAATGAAGGCGTTTTACTACGTCAACGACTTTACCCAGTGGACATCTGTACAACTTGGACCTCACATTCCAGTGAGGACCACTGAAGTAGGAGAGGTGTTCAACACTGATCCTACTACATACACTGACCTTGATAAGCAGTTATTGCAGAGAGATCACAAAGCTTATGGTGCTCTCACCATGGCATTGTCCAATGACGTGTACAACATGTTTGAGGAATACGGATCTGCTCATGATTTGTGGTTTGCTTTAAGTGAGTACTATGAAGGAAATGCTGAGATGAGACAGAACAAGCAGGATATGATTAAAAAAGAATACGATATGTTCGGAAGTGTTCGAGGTGAAAGCCTGTCGTCTCACATTGACAGGTTCATGAGTCTGTTAACAAAGATGAAGAAAGCAGGAATTCCAGTCAACAACCGAAACTCGATCAAGAAATTGCTCGACTCTCTACCCAAGGAATGGAGTCTCCAATGCATGTTGATTAGAAAAGAGTATTTAGATGCTCAATCTACCTTGGCTGATCTGATCAATACGCTGAAGTCATTCGAGATGGATATCACCAAAAGAGAAATGAATTAGACTGTTCCAAAAGTCATTCCCAGCACTGCTATGAAGAATCTGGCGTTAATGGCTCCAATGGGTGAAATGGGTTCAAGCTCAGCACATGGGTATGTGGACTCAATGGGTGGTGGAAGTTCAAGCTCGGGTAAAGTAGTCATGTACTCAGAAAAGGTGAAAAAGACACTCAATCCACAGGTCACTAAGCTGGCCACTGAACATGTGGAACTCTTCAACACATTCATGAGTAGCTTTGAAGCTCTGAAGACTGGTGAGATTAAGAATGAGATGATGACTCCTGAAGATATGTACCAGGTTGATCCAGATGACATGGAAGAAATGGATCTCAAATGGCAAATGGCAATGATCACGCTGAGGGTAAAAAGGTTCCAAGACAGAACTGGTAGAAGAGTGGGAATGGGTAAAGCTGGTTTTGACAAGTCAAAAATTCGATGCTACAACTGCAAAACTCTTGGGCACTTCAAATATGAATGTCCCACTTTAAATCAAGCTGAGATCAAGTCGGCTAAAAGATTGGTGGCTATCACTGATGGAAATGAGGGAAATGAAAAGGACCCACAGAAAGCGCTGGTAGTTGAAGACTTTGATTGGGGAGAAGAGGCTGCTGCGGCTGAAGCTGAAGTGAACAAGGCATTGATGGCCAAAATTTGCACCAAATCCACAAATGGTGTAAATTCACTGGAAGGGTCGTCGGCTGAAATGCCAAAGGGAGGAATGCTATAGAGTGTAGGTCTGAAGAGTGTGTTGATTGTTGCTTACTGTTTGTCACACAATAGGAGAATTTTAAGAGAAATGGATGATATCCGAAAAATAAATGTTGAAATGAAAGAAAACGAGTTGGCGTATCAACAAAAGTTAAATGCAACTCTAGCTGAAATGCAAACTCTAAAAGAATTTGTTCTCAAAAAGGATTTTCTAATAAATGATTTAACCTCAAAGTTAGAAAAATATAGAAATGAAACAAATCATCTTTAAATCATTGTGGACAAATGGAATGTAAGCAAACAGGCTCATGCTGATATCATTGATTGCTCAAGGCAATCATTCGTCAAAGATGGAATTGGGTACAAAGATAAAAATGGGATTGAAAGATCTCTATTTTTACCTTTGAGCCGAAGTGAATACATACCCATTCCAAAACCTCATCCAAAAAATGATCTTTTTGAAAAAGAATGTGTCAAATCTGAGTCAAATGCTAATATAAGTAAAAGCGATGCAGATGAGACCCAAAAGGCTCAGGTGGAAGATGATGAGACTTGTGGTGGACAGACGTTGGGGTTAGGACATCCAGGTGCCAATTACTCCACAGTGAATTGGTTCATCTGGAATAATGAAAAGACTAAAACTATTTTGAATTCAGATGACTGTAATATTTTAACTAAGTTGGATGACTGTAATAGTTTATCTAGGATGGATAACTGTAATAGTTTATCTAAGCCGGATGACTGTATAACTTAACTTCTAAACTAGACTTAAAGGGTGCTGTGGCCCCTGATGATAGGAAGAATCCTATCCAACGCTCTAATGTTTGTGTTGACAATGATATGCTAGTGTGTGTTGATCTTAATACTGCGTTCTCTGATGATAAAAATGCATATAAGCCATCTGTGTTTGTACCAGAACTAAAACAGAACAGGTTTGGGAAATTTCTCACTGAAGAAATTCCAGAGTTTATTCCATCATCCACAGATATATCATGTTCTGAAGAATCACAAAGTGAAACAGGTAACTCAAGTTCTGAAGAATCACTGAGTGACACAGAAAGCAACATCAGCACGCCTGACTGCAACACAAATGAAGAATCAAGTGGCAACAAGGATGAATCATGTTCAAGTGAAAGCTCCTGTTCAGACAAATTCAAGAAAAGAACATCACAACCATCATCATCCAGATCTTCACCTAAGATCAAGCCTAAGCACTCAAAATGCTTCAGATGTGGAAATGAGGGACATGTGGTCAAAAATTGTCATTTGAAACCTAAACCACAAAAAGAAGTCAAAACTCAAAACTCTTTTTCTGATCAGATCAAAAATCTTCAAGAAACAGTAAAAAGTTTTATTAAAAACACACAAATCTGGAAAAGACAAGAGTCAGTTTTGGGTGAAAATCACGATAGATCAAAACTAAAACAGACTTGGATTCCCAAAGTTAACTAACTAAATGTCTGCGTCGTGATTGTACATAGATTTTCTTAAGTTTATCTTTGTTTTTCTTTTGTTTTTGTATTGCAGAATAAACTACAGAAATGTTTGATAGCCTTTATGAGATATCTTTGGCATGTTGATAGCGGCGCTTCGAGGCATATGACTGGGCTGAAAGAACTCCTGAAGAACTATCGGTTCATTGATGGAGAGTTCGTAGCGTTCGCTGGAAACGAAAAGGGTGGAAAGATCGTTGGCATAGGAGATGTGGTCTCCGACGCACTAACTCTAGAAGATGTCAATTATGTTCCAGAATTGTGCTACAATCTGTTGAGCGTATCACAAGTCTGTGACAAAGGAATCTCTGTGTTATTCAACGACATGGAGTGCATCTTCCTCAAGCCAGGATTTAAACCACCCACCAACATGATCATGTTGAAAGCTCCTAGGCAGAATAATACTTATGTGATAAACATGAGAGATGCCAAGTCTGAATGCCCAATGACTTGTTTACTTTCAAAGGCATCTGAGTCAGAGTCACTGTTATGGCATAGGCGATTGGGACATGTGAACTTTAAAAAGATGAACAAACTTTCTAAACTAAATCTAGTTAGAGGTCTTCCTTCCAAGGAATTCCCTTTTTCTGAAAAACGTTTAGCATGTGCCAAAGGAAAACAACACAAGAAATCGCATAAGTCCAAAACAGTGAACTTAATTGACTATCCCCTTGAATTACTGCATATGGATCTTTTCGGTCCAATTAGTGTTAAAAGCTTGGCTAAAAAGTCTTATTGTTTGGTGATTACAGATGACTTTTCTCGTTTCACATGGGTGTACTTCTTAGAGTTTAAAAGTGAGGCTGCAGAGACCCTGATGCTGTTTGTTCCTCTTATCTAGAACATAATCAAGTTGAAGGTAAAGTCTATCAGAAGTGATCAAGGGACAGAATTCAAGAACCAAAGCTTCATGACATTCTGCATCAGCAAAGGAATTCATCTTCAATATAGTGCTACAAGGACTCCTCAACAAAATGGAGTGGCTGAAAGAAAGAATCGCACACTTATTGAAGCTGCCAGAACTATGCTCATTGACTCAAAGTTGTCGATCATTTTCTGGGCAGAAGCTGTGAATACCGCCTGTTATGTTCTTAACAGAGTCTTGATCGTCAAGCCACGTGGGAAAACTGCTTATGAATTACTCTTCAAAAGAAAACCTCTCATCGATTACTTCAAGCCATTCGGATGTTCATGTACTCTTCTGAACAACTTTGAGAATATAATGAAGTTCGATGCAGTTGGAGATGAATGCTTCTTTGTTGGATATTCTTCAAGTCAAAAAGCTTATCGAGTATACAACAAACGCACCAAGATGGTACTTGAATCGTTCTATGTAGACTGGCAAGAATCTAACTCTACTAATACAGGAGCTGGTCCTGACTGGTTCTTTGATGTGGATGTTGTTTTCAATCATTTCGTCGTACCTGAAAATCAAGCACCTGCAGATCAAACTCATGAAAATCAAGCAGCAAATTCATCCCCTTTTGGCAATATCCTCTACTCCTCTGATGATGACATTGCACCGTTCACTACCCGTCTTTCTCCTCTTGTCGCTGAACCAATTGTTCCTCTTCAACCCATAACTGGTGATACAACTGCTGAAACTACTCACCTTCCTGAAAGTACTCAAATTTCAGAAGGAACATCTTCAACTCAGCAGTCTGTAAATGATCCATCCAGCTCCTCAGTACCTGGAGATCACCTATCAAACCTACCCCCACAAGTGCAAGAAGAAGAGAACATGGGATACAAATCTTCAAAGAATCATCCCATTGAAAACGTCATCGGACCAATCACTGAAGGTGTTCTTACAAGAAATCAGACTAACAAACTCAACACAGCTCTCTCGGCATTTTTGTCTCAGACAGTACCATTCAGCATTGAAGATGCAGTCAGAGATGCAAGCTGGGTAGAAGCCATGCAGGAAGAGCTCTTTCAATTCAGAAAACTCAAGGTGTGGAGCTCGAGGATTTGCCTGAAGGAAAGTATCCTATTGGAACCAGATGGGTCTTTCGCAACAAAATGGATGAACGTGGTGTGGTGATCAAGAACAATGCTCGTCTGGTGGTTCAAGGTTTTCATCAGCAGGAAGGGATTGATTATGAGGAAGTCTTTGCACCAGTTGCTTGACTTGAAGCCATTCGTATCTTCTTGGCATATGCCTCATACAAGAACTTCAAACTCTTTCAGATGGACGTGAAGAGTGCCTTCCTATATGGGAAAATCAAGGAAGAAGTCTACGTATGTCAGCCACCGGGCTTTGAAGACCCTCATTCTCCCAACAAATACTACAAGCTGGACAAGGCTCTTTACGGTCTTCATCAAGCTCCTCGAGCTTGGTATGAGACCTTGTCCTCATATCTGTTGCAAAATGGATACACCAGAGGGAAGATCGACATGACTCTGTTCACCAAAGAAGTCAACAAACATTCTATTCTAGTACAAATATATGTTGACGATATTATCTTTGGTTCAACTAATGAAAATTTGTGCAGGGAATTCGAAAGCATTATGAAGTCTCAGTTCAAATGAGCATGATGGGAGAGTTGTCATTTTTCTTAGGTCTGGAGGTCCAGCAGAAAGAAGACGGAATTCTCATTCATCAAGCAAAATACACAAGAGACATCTTGGCAAAATACAGCCTGTCTGACTGCAAGCCATCCAACACTCCTTTTGCTGCTCAAACTACACTTGTACCGGATCTTCAAGGCCTTTCAGTGAATCCTCACACGTATCGATCCATGATTGGATCCTTGATGTATCTCACAGCTAGCAGACCAGATATTATGTGGGCAGTTGGATGCTGTGCTCGCTTTCAGTCAAATCCCAAGCAATCTCATGAAACTGCAGTGAAAAGAATCTTTCGCTACCTCAAAGGAACACCAAAACTCGATTTATGGTATCCTAAGAGTGATAATTTTGATCTAATTGCGTACTCTGATAGTGATCATGCAGGTTGCAGGATTGACAGAAAATCTGTCTCTGGTGGCTATCAATTTCTGGGGAGTAGGCTTGTGTCCTGGCAGAGCAAGAAACAGACAACAGTGTCTATCTCCACCGCTCAGGCTGAATACACGGCCGCCTCCAGTTGTTGTTGTCAAGTGCTGTGGATTCAAAATCAGCTGTTGGACTACGGTTTGAATGTCATGAGAACTCCTATTTATATTGATAATGATGCTTGTCGTGACATCGTGAAGAATCCAATTGATCATTCTAAAACCAAACATATAGAAATTCGGATTCATTCCATTCGCGATGCACACGACAAAGGATATATACAGGTGTTGCCAATAGATGCTGCTGATCAAAAGGCAGATATCTTTACAAAAGCTTTTGACAAAACCCGTTTCGGCCAGTTAGTAACATGGCTGGAAATGATCAATTTTGAATGATTTTTGTTACTTTTTAAAAAAAAAACTCTTTGTGTATAAAATATAGAAAAATCTTATTTTCAGTTAAAACAAGATTTTTGGGGGAGAAAGTAAAACCGGTTGATCATCCCGGTTGATCACCACTGCAAAATTTAAATTTTCAAGAAATGATAGGGACTAATCATATTTTGTCAGCATGTGAATAGGATCCAGAGGATGTTGCGGCTTCAAGCAACGACATGTCGGTAGATTCAACTTGGAATCGAGTAAACTGCTAATAGGTGATTAACAGAAAAGATCTACACGGAAAGCTGGATTCCCACTGTGTTTTAGGTATGCACAAGCTGAGTCCGGTCATACACAGGTTGAGAGATCAAAAGACACAGAAAATTTTGTGCATATATAATCAAAAGACACCTAAGTGTGCAAACTACCAATGCGGGGCTATTCAAACAAATGAGCAACAAAAGACACGCAATGTTAGTGATGTGCAAACAAATATAGATAGCTTAATAAGCGATCAGATGATCATTTTCTCTGCTTATGGGAACATAGAGCTGAAGCTCTCATATCTGATTGACATAATGATCATCTTCTCTGCTTATGGAAACATAGACCTGAAGCTCTCATCATTATATCTCAATAAACCTTGAGATTTGGTAGGCTTACACCTAGCACAAGTGGGATCCACTAACTTTTCGTCAATATTACCAAAACATGATAAAGCTCATCACCAAACGTATGTTGAAAGACGAGAGGCATGAATTTAAGTGGACAAGTATATCGACAGTTTTTCTTGGGCTGCAGCTATCCAACGGAAAGTTGAAATGTGATCTGGCAGGTATGGTTAGTATGATCTTGATGCAGAAGGTGAGAACGGTTAATCCCTAGTCCCTGATCTCTGTTTTTTGCTTGTTTTTGGGCCTTTGCGCACTTATTGGGCCCTGCACACTTAGCTAAGTGCGCAGGCCCATACCTTGTTATAAATACACTGTAATTTTTTTTACATCAATTATCTCACAAATTAAAACCCTAATTCCCATTTAATCCCAAAATCATCATCGTCCTCATCAGTCCTTCTTCTAAACCACCACCGTTAATCACTTAAACACACCTGATAATCCTCCTTTTCTTCTCCATTTTCAGTCGTTTTTGTTCATTTTTAAGGTAGATCATGTTCTAACTGCTTCGTGTTATGATTACAGGGTTTAAGAATCAGTTTTGAAGGATTTCAGTTTTGGTTTTTGGGGTTTCTGAAATTGCGCACTTATTTCTTGAGGATTGCGCACTTGTATCATAATTCTGCGCACTTGTATCATGTGTTTCAAAAACTGAGAAACCCTAATTTCCTGCGCACTTGACCTGCGCACTAACATCTTAAACCAGAGTTTAAGTGTTTGAGCACTTATTAAGTGCGCAGACTGATCTGTCTAGACCCTAGAGTTACCATGCCAAAATCTTAACTGATCTGCGCACTTATCTTATGTCTTGCCAAAACTGACCTGCGCACTTGCTTATCTAAGGCTTGGACTGGACTGCGTACTTAATCGTTGTCCTGCATACTTAATTTCAGATTTCATAACCCTAGAAAACCTGCGCACTTAAACTAAATCCCTTTAAAAGCAAGACAAAATTAAACCTGCGCACTTATGAATCAAATTAATGAAACAAAATCTTTTGTCTAACCAAAACACGAGTCCTCAAGAAATTAAAATGATCTAAGTCCGTAGCCCGTCTAAGTCTGAGATATCAGTCATTGGTCGTTTGCTTACAATCAAGAACTCTAACTTGCTTTTCGTGCACGTGACTTGAAACAGATGGCACTTACATGGGATATTCGAGGCATGCACAACCAGGCTATCAATCTCGAGACCGATGATCACAAGTTCAGTGACGTCGTAGCTTGGATCCGGCAAAGCAAAGTTGGATATGCAGTGGAACATGATCTGACAGTATACATTGATCACATAGAAGATTTCTGGAGATCCGCAAAAGTTGAAGTCGTCGATGGTGTCAAATAATCAATGCAACTGATCGAAACAAACCCGTAATCATCACAGAAGACACAGTCAGAAGGGTGTTAAGGCTTAGAGATCAACCCGGAAGCTTTAAGCAATTAGTCAAAGCAGATCTGCTCCGTGAATTCAAGAAAATTGGATACAAAGGAGAGTTCGACACAAGAAGCGATGTAAAGAAAAGTGAATTGACACGAGATTGGAGACTTATCTGCCACGTATTCACCATGACTCTCTCACACAGAAAAGGAGGATACAATGCCCTCAGTCCGGAATGGTCCAGTGCAATGATAAAGATCTGCAAGAATGAACCAGTCAATGTGTCCGAGATGATCCTTGATTTCATGATAAAGAACGCATAACAAAGTCAAAGTGGGCCATGTATCCCAGATTTGTGCAGATGATGATTAATGCACAACACGACAACCTGCCTCAGAACAAAGATGAAGTGTACCTGTTTGTCAGAACTGGAAGATTTTTTCATTTAGTGCAACACTCCTGACTGGGAACCAATGTATGAATGCATGTATCCTACTCAACGATATGCTGGAGTTAAAGCACTATACACCAAACTTCAGCAAAAGAAACGGGAAGCTGAGGAAGCACGTCTAAAAGCTGCAACCGAATCTGTTCCATCTGAAACTGCTCCCTCAACTGCTCCACAGTTAGCTGAAGAAAGGGCTAGAGAAAAGGCAAGAGGTAAGAGACTGGCAACTGAAGAAGCCTCCACCAAAGTGTCAAAGAAAAGCGAGCCCAGGTTGATGACATAAAGCAGGGAAGCGCAGACCGAGGAACAGCTCGAACTTGCACGAGCATTACATGATGTTGCTAAAGCTAAAAAGGCAGAAAAGAGAAAAAGGAGAGAGAGTCTTCCTGAATTTGAGCTTCCTGCTGTGGTGACTTAAGAAGAAATAGAAGATCAGGAAGTTCTAGAATCGATGCTTGGTGGTCAAGATCGACCGGGGCCATCCACTGCTACGGCTCCTATTCCTAAGGCTCCTACAAAGAAACCAACCGAACCGTCCTCTTCAGCTCCTGCTGCACAACGTCGCAAACTAGTGCATCAGGAACTGTATGAGACTTTGGCGAAGGAGGTGGGAAAGACAGCTGCCAAAGAAATTTGCACTTTGAAAAGCTCGGTTCATAACAGTCAAGAACTCAAAAGAAAGCTAAAGAAGTTGAAACACAAGAACAGAATCCTGGAAAAGATTGTGAAAGATCAGAGATACCTCATCAAGTTCTAGAACAAGGTGCAGATGAAGATGTTTGAGATGATCCAGGATCTGCAGAAGCAACAAAATATTGAGCCAAGGATGTCATTTGATGAGCTGTTCGATTTTGGACAGTTTCTTGAAGAAGAAAAAGAGAAAGAAAGAATCGCTGAGGAAAGTGATGTGGATGAGATAAGTGAAGATGAGATGACCGAAACGTTTGTAGAATTTGGTGAAGGAGAGGCAACAGTATATGAGACAACTGATGGTCACCAGGTTAGCCCTGAAAGGCCCACATGGTTCCATAGAAAAGAGATCAAGATTCCAGCTTTCCATCAGAATAATCACCACACTAAAGAAGCTCGTCAGGAATAGATTGTCTCGTGGAAGTATGATGAGACTAAGAGTTTGTTTGTGATAAACATCAAGGGGGAGTTATTCAGCACTTTCAGGGTTCACATGACTTGCAGTCTCTCCCTCGCTGGGATATCTGAGAGCTGAACAGGGCACACTTCATCAATCGCACCAACAACTCTATCGGAACCATGCTTGCAAGAATGATAGAGAGAGAGATTGTGAATGTGATTTCAAAGTTTTCAAACCTCAGAAAACCAGACGTCGCATATCAAAGAAAAGGATCGATCCGGTTACTGGACAGGGTAGGATTACCTATGTGATAGATCCTCCCAAAGTCGTCACTAGGGTTCCGATAAGTGAAGAGCTTCCAGTCATGCTAAAAGATTTCAAGAAATGGCACTACGACAGTCTGACTGGTGAAGCTGTAATCAAGTCCAAGGATGATGCAGAGATAATGAGAATTTTTGATCCAGTGGATGTCTTCACTCTAAACTTGTCCGACCTGAACATGTTATTTGCTAACCAAATCAATGTAGGTGCGGGACATGTACTCTTTGAGGAAGCTGTATTATTCAGAAGAGCAGTAGATCGTGCGATGAAATTGAAGCAAGAGCTGCTCGATTTGGTGAACAGGATAAAGGCAACAGACATTGCAAAAGAACAAGCTGAGAAAGCTGCAAAAGAAAAAGCTGCTAAAGCTGCTGCTGCAAAGGAAATTGAAGCTGAAGTTGAAACTGCTCCAAAGGTACCTACTCAAGAACCTGCAGCAGTTTCTAATCATGAACCACCTGTTCATGAAGAATCTGCTGTAGAAATCATTCCAGAACAGCCTGTTGCCCAAGAAGATCCTGCTGCTGTTGTCATTCAAGAACCCCCGGTACAGGAAGAGAGAGAAGAGGGGGAGGCAAGAGACGTGTCTATTGATTAAGAAAGAGAAAGATCTGGTAGCTGTGGTCTAGGGGGTGTATTGTTGGGTTCTGTTGAGACCACAGTTACCAGAATGAAGACTTTTGGTAGCCTATAATATAGTTTGTAAGTTAGAGGGCTGATTATGTAATTAAACCATAGTTTTTGTACAAACCCTAGTGTCTGCGCACTTAACAGACGGGCCCTGCGCACTTAGCTAAGTGCGCTGGCCCATCTGCATTCCCTATATATAGAAAGCTAGTGTGCAGCTCTAGGGTTAGGGTTTTCGTTATCTTTCATAGCACAAGTTCACAATTTGTTGCATACTTAATATTATCCATGGTGTTTCATTGTATTATCAGTAATGAAAATCATCTTTGTGTTCATCTTGTGTGTCGGTTTTACTAGCTTTATCTAGTATCTTTGTTTTTCAAGATTAATCACTTAAAATACCTAATCAATAGGTGTTTCTAAGTGATAACAATCTTTTGCACTAACAAGATCTAGTATTTGGGACTTACAAATTATCATACATGTCTGATACGTGTAAGACACATTTCTTTTTTGTCCATATGGTTTGCTTAAAATAACATTATAATCCAATAGGCTAGAGATGGTTAAAACAATATTCGTGGTTCATTTTCTTAGCTCTAGATCTGCGATCAATCTCATGTTATAGACGTTAAAGAAAGTTGGGTATGAAATCCAGATCTTAATGTTGGAGCTCAAAACGTGTTTTTAAGTTGGATTTTGAGTTAAACGAGTGGTAGGATTACATTTTTGAACCTAATGGTGGTTGTTTCATCATCGAATTCGAAGATTTGAAAAATCTTGAAAGATTTTAGGTTTTTGGGTTGAAATAAGTGCCATTTTTCCTTTGCAGATCTGATGCATGCCATTTTCCTAGAGAGACCAGGAAAAGGAGTTCCATTCGCCTCTTGGGTCCATCTGAATAGCCCCATTTGAACAGTAGAGCCATTTGCCCTTAGACCATTTTCCTGGGACCCATTCTCTTGTGGTATCAATAGAATGGGACCCATTCGCATGATAGTATGAGAGGCATTCGTCCAAGAGAGACATTCACCTGAAAATTAGATTTGTGCGTGAATGACATTCACTCGGACTTTGCTTGACTTAGGAAGCTACATGAATAACCCCCATTCCGTAATTCTACTTATGTGGTGAATGATTCCATATTCCGGTGCTTACCATGAATTTATCTATCGATCAAGTTGATCCATTTCTAAATTTTCGTCATGATTAGATCAAGGCACAATCATCCAATTTAAATATAAGAGTATTTTCAGAAAAGTATTCTTGAATAATTTTTTTTGGGAAATATTGAAAAAAGGACAATTCTTGTGAAAAATGGTGATTACACAATTTTTTAGAAAATTACACATATGCCCTTCATCTTTGATACAAGTGATCATAGATGCTTACGTATAAGGTTTCATGTGTTAAAACATGAAATACTTCATCTTGGATATGAGCTTACATAGTTTACTTCTTTATAAGGATACAAGTGTGTATTGGACTGAAACTTCATGATGATTCGAGCTTTTCAAGTGTCTATGACATTTCTATTGGTTATGAGTACCAGGGATACTTCTTTACTACTAGGAGGAGTTACTTGAAGATAGTTGTTTTACTTGATTACCGGGTCTTGTGATATTTTGGCTTTCTTATGATTAGTTTGTGATAATGATGAAAGACAATGATGAAGATTTTAAGGTAATCACAGGAACCAAAGATTACTGATCTACATTATTCCTAATTGATGTGACTATTATTGGCTAAATAGACAAATCAATTTCTGCTTCCTGAAAAGTCAATTCCAATTTTGTGGAGGGAATTTGATAAGGTATCTAGACAAGTCCACTCCAAGGGGGGTGGTGCTTGATTAGCTGGGTCAACTATCCTTGGTGTAGATTTTGAAACATATTAGAATCTTATTAGCTGGGTCAACTATCCTGGGTGTATAGGAATGATGCTTGACCCGACATACCGTGTTTATTATTTTATTACTTACTATATTATTTACTAATATTGGGGTTTGGAGGTACCCCCTAACTAGGCTTGGTGCCAATAAGCTATGTATCCATATAGTTAGGGGTCCATGATAGTGGCCCATAAGAGACCTATTTAAGAGGTCTTTACCTCTCATTTAGGGCACACACTAACAACATAGGGTAGCCACCGACATTGTTGTGTCTTTACATTGGAGTTACTTGTAACTACCTAGCAGTCACCTCCACACCCCGCCTTCCCTTCCTTCTTTGCGGATCTGAATCGGACAAGTGAAAAAGAACGAGGCGTGGTTCTCTTATTCAACACCGTCGAAGCATGACCCGAACAACTGTTTCGGCAAATGTTGCTTCACTAGGTATTGATGTTACGAGGCCTTTAGTGCACCACCATTAGTAAACTTAACAAGGCGAGACAAATTGATCTAGTTGTAATCTAATCTGAGCATGAAAATTGAATTCTCAAAGGATATACTTAATCGCTAACATCTTGAGTATTGATGTTGAAGATCCCAATGCATTACTTCGTTGGTCCACAAAGATAGGTTACAAAAGATATTTAACTAGCAATCCTACCAATGCAGTGAATTTACTTGATGACTTGACGCTGATTATTAATGATGGAACCTTTATCAGAAGCCAGTTAGAGTTGAAGGTCAAGAGGATCGTGCAATTATACCATGAGGAAGAAGATTGTGAAGACTCAATGCGGAGATGCTTACATTAATGGGGAAATCTGATACGAGAATTTTCAAGTATTTCGTTGTGCTTTGCAGATTTGATTTAAAATTCTACTTACTTATTACGGTCAAGGGCTAACCTGTTGAAGTAGTTGTGGTTGACTTTAAAGAGATTGACTAAAGATTGTGATGTGCCATAATTTAAACAAATTAAACATGCATAAATAGTCCATTAATAGGACATAATTGGGCTAGAATTGATAATAAAAGCTACTTAATCATTCCTTTTTGTGTGTATTAGGAAATTGAAGCTCTGACTCGAAAAGAAGCAATTTTCGGGTAAAAACAGCTAAAACTGGAGATTCCTGAAGATACGTGACCCGAAGCATGTTCCAAGGATGTGTAAAGACCTTCTCAACGCTTAAATAACGATAAAATCAGTTTGAGATTGACCTAGCACGGCCACATACATTGGTACAAGGCCCTTCGCACTAAAAGACAAAGCAACCAACTTGGGGGACAAGAAAACAATACTTGTCAACTTGCACGCCCGTGCTAGACAACAAGGACAGAACGACAGAACCTGCAGCAACATAACGTTCCTGGGACAAAAGCATGGGCGTGCCCACTTGTGAAGTTGGTCGTGCTCAGCCTAATCTGCCTATAATTAGCAAGCTCAACTCAGCCATTTGGTGTGCTATCTTGGGGTCGATTTCAACCCTTCTTGCAGAGTTCTTGTAGTCTTGTGGTCTTGTGGAAGTCCTTAGGTCCGACCTAACACCTCTACAAGGTTACGAGCTTTCCTTCACTGTATTCTCGATCAAGAAATGTCACTGTAGGAGTAGTTCACAAGCAACAAAGTCGAGGTTGCGAGAATCACATTATACGCATAGGATCAAGATGATTGGAAGCTTGTCTATGAGTAGAAGATCTTCATGTTTTTATGTTGCCATCTATATATGGTTGTATCCATCTAGTATTCTCCAAAGCTATTCGATTCGATATACTTTTTTATATTATTAGTAGTTTATTTATAGTTACTTGATGTGTTTATCTTCTTAACTAATTCTTGTTTGTTTATATTTTGTGACAGGTTCACTTAGTGGTTAACTAAACAAACCTTAAAATGAAACAAAACATAACTTATATAAAAAATATCATGGGGTTCGTACGGCTTCTGGTAATCCCAAGCTAGATACAATGCAAGGAAACCATTAGTGAGACAGATCCTTCGGGTTTCTGATATCCAAACTGGGTTCTAAGCTGTTAGACCCCAAAATGAGAAAACATGAAGTGTTGAAGAAAACTAAAGCTAGGAATGAAGACATAACAAAGTGAAGAACATCCAAGAAAGGTTCCTAAAAGAAGAGATAAAGATCAAGAAAGATACAACAAGATGATCTCCTTGAAGACAAAGACAATGGAAGACAAACACAATTCCTTTCTGATGAAATCTGGGAAAGAAGAACTTAAATTTGGGACAAAGGAACCATATTTCTAGGACAAATCTCTGATATTGACTTCTTCACCAAATCCCAGATTTAGACTTTAGATTTCTGGAAGAAATCTGCAATCTTGTACTGTTGGAAAAATCCTAGGAATCTGGAATGGAAACATCTGAACCATCCCAGATTTCTAGGAGAGAGAAAAAGTGACTCAAACTCCATGCATGCACGTATATATCTATAGCCCTAGTTAGATAGATATAAGTTTTTTTGATTATTTACATTCATGTTTATCTCAAAATAATATAGTTTTATTATATTTTAATTTCTTAGAGGTAATGATTAGTTTTTATATCATTTAAACCGTATACACAAAGTCTAGGTCTACAACTAAGTAGCTTTGTCATCTGGGGGACAAGTAAATGAGAAGCAGTAAGTAATTAATGCAAGGTCTCTCACAAATATTTTCATATACCTAAAAGATCCTGACCTAACTACTTGAGTACAAAAATCAACTCAAGTAAAGGGTTCAAATGGATTTGTTAAATTAACCATTAATACACAGATGGTATTGTCATAAATATACCCACACTTGTGATCACTTTCACTTCACATTATCTGTACTTCATCTTTTTCTCTAGTACAAAAACCCCAATCTCCTTTATAAAAAAATGGCACTAAACATGACTGAAACACACAACCTGAAAGTGAGAAACAACTTGGACAATGAGTTCAAGCATGTTGCTTCGATGCTGGCCTTTCTTCTGAAATGCCCC
Organism: Ambrosia artemisiifolia; assembly: GCA_032199755.1. Classification (NCBI taxonomy): domain Eukaryota; kingdom Viridiplantae; phylum Streptophyta; class Magnoliopsida; order Asterales; family Asteraceae; genus Ambrosia; species Ambrosia artemisiifolia. The sequence continues at coordinate 37,712,871 of CM063528.1, read as the reverse complement.
ATTGGTTTTGCCATCAGTGTGCACATTGATGTGTACATGAGATCCTTCAACAGTTCTGGAACATACTTGTAGTGGTTACTGATAACCTCCATAGAACTGAGCTTGAGTAGAGACAAGGTTGCCAACACCTTCAAGCTGATGGGATACTCTGGTGTCCGTAAAGCTCAACAGGTGGAGAAGACTGCTTTAGACTTGCCTTGGCAGTTTTTAATGACTCAGGTAGGTGTCTACTTTAGCAGGAAGACATCTCACTTCAACTTGATCTCTTTAAGAGTTTAGAAAGACATTCACTCTTTCGTATGGGGAGACCCATACAACTACTCATACTATTTGTTACAGGACATGAAGGAAAACATCTATAGGAGGAACAAGTTCCGGATGTATCCCAGATTTGTGACCAAAATCATCACAAGTCACCTACACTTTGGAGGTATACCAAGAGAATTCACAAGAATCAAACTAGTAAGCAAAGCCAATATCCAATTTGGGACCCTGATGTTGAGCCTGAATCACAAAGGCAAGGACAGTCTCATGTATCATATGCTCATTGCGGAGGAGGATGACCAGACTTAGATTTAGTTGTTTGTACTTTTGTAATTTATTATGTTTTGTTTGTTTGTTTCATTAGTATATATATGTTTTGTTTTAAAAAAAGGGAAAAACAGCGGATGAGAGAAACATACTTGAAATTAGTAAAGCTAATTTTGAGAGGGAATAGACAATTGATAAAAAAAATATGTAAAATAAAGTTAAAATCCTATAAAAAAGGACAAATCTGACTAAGTATAGTGAAAACATGGGAACATATAAGAAAATCTGGACTAAAAAAGGCAACAAATTGATTTTCTGCCTAGTTCATAGACAACCTTTAACTTTGGGAAGTCAACACTGACTACTCAAAAAGATCAAAATTTGAAAGAAAAATGTTACTAAGAAAATGATATTATGATCAAGGAAGGTCATTTTCTTTCAAAAGAAAAATGTTTAAATGTCAATTGAAATTTTTGATTTCAAAATATATTCCTCGTACCTGGCTCCTTCATTTCACATCTTCTACCACTCCTTGGTCAGTGCTCTCCATAATTGCACTCCCTGAAAGAGGGTGTAATAGCCGATTGTACTTGCCCTTCCCGTTCTTGCTCCAGTCTGTATACCGCCCACTGACCCTGTCATTCCCGGTGGCCTGACCTTTCTGTTGACCCCATACCAGAGCAGCCTGTTGTGGAAGGGCCTGTGCTCATGCTCGAGGCAACCTGGTGATTGAGGAGGCGATCCCAGACCTGCAAGCGGCCTTACCTCCCGGGTCTCATAGCTGACTTGGACCATAGGGACGAGGAGGATGACGAGGTGGCGATGACCCTAGGCGGATCTTCTGGGAGGCCACTATACACGTAGCGTGGTGTTCTTATGTCTCAGGATGCATAGCTGGTGAGTATGGGTGTTCACATTCGGGAGCTGGAGGACCATGCATCAGAGGGCGATTAGGGGAGGCTTGCAGCTGCCATGGGACGAGTGGACGGGGAGAGACGATTGGAAGCGTTGGAGCAGAGGATGACCGAGATGGACCAGCGTATGTGTAACGACCCGGAATTTACCGAGTCATTACGGATTGGTAATCACGACACGTATTTCTTTACTAAATAAACATCGATTTTTATTATTCAAAACACAACCATTATTTTACATCATAAACTCACGATCATCATCTCTAAAATACATAACCATTCAACTTTTAAAACAAACCAACATTTTAACAAACACACAAGGCCGAAGCCATCCTTGGACACAATCCGGCCCACTGGGCCGGTTATTTATAAACGTTGCATCGACTCGTTTTAACTACGTAGAGCTCGGGTTCAAACCTTTCATTCATCATCCTGAAATGCATGTCGAAAATACGTTAGCGAAGCTAGTGAGTGGTGCCAACATAACCGGTTAACAAAAATAATCACATAAACGATTTACAAAACAACCGGTTAACTCTTTCTTTTATAAAAACATGCAACTTTCATATGGTTCGATCTTTTCTAAGGTAGAATGTATATCGGGGGAACATTTTGACATATGTTAGGTGGTCCGATCCTCTAGGTGGTCGGAATACATTCAAAATAAGACCGAATGGATCCACTCTCGTTATTTCTATACGATCGATTTCTATAAATTCTTATGATCAAGACACATGCAAGTAAAAATCAAGACTCGACCAACATGCATTTACCCCGAAAACATTATAAACAAACTTGGGGTACACACACTCACGTTGATAATCTCCGATGGGTTCGTATCACTTTCCGTACGTGTTCGAATGGTTCCGCTTTCCTGTTGCATGTTAATATCGATTATTTACAAGTATAAACATAATATAGCTGGCCATTACAGCTTAGGCGTAATATCTAAACTAAAAGCTGGCCATTACAGCTTGGCACTCGTGTTCCTACTAGAATAGATTACTTACCCGGATGTGTCGTGAACTTGATAATATAACCGGTTAACACCTTGGCCGAAGGGTTACTTAGACTAGTTCTAATATTATTGTTGTGGGTTAATTTGGTGATGGGTGATGGGTGATGGTGAGAGTTCGATCGATGCATGGTGGAAGAGAGAGGATCAATTATAATATGGTGATAGTTGTTTTCTAGTTTACTTATGGCTGCAATGTTTATATTAACAAAGAGGATGGAGGGTTCATGCATGCCATCAAGTATCCTAGTATCTAGAGTGTAAAGGTGTAAGATGCTTAATATCTTTGAGTGTTCAAGTAAGGAATCTTCAAGCTTAGGTGGAGGTTTTAATTAATGCATGAAGTGTTTTAGTGTCTAGGTGTATTTTTATCTCAAAATTGGCGGCACATATACACTCTTCCATAGGGCCGATTTTTATCCCTTAAATGGTAATAATAATTGGGCTTTAATCTTAAGTGTGGGTGTATAACTATGGGCTTTACTTGCATGTTCTAAGTATAGTCATAATATTATTATAATGGACCGAAAATATGGTTTAATAACATTTTATTAAGCCCAACTAATAATCATAGGTTTAATTTGGGCCTTAATCCGTTCACTATCGGGCCGGTTATTGGGTTTGGTCATTTTATCCGGGTAAGGTTATTGGGCAACACCCCTGGGTGGCCCAATACTATTCTATTGATTATTTTAGATTAACTATAATCGTGATTAATTTTTAAAGTCGTTACAGTATGAGAGTTGCAGTTGCTGTCCTTGCTGCTACTTTTCCATCTTCATCTTCATAGGATATTTCATGGTTGTACCTTATTTTATGTTATTTTATGATTGTGGTTTAAACATATGGGGCTTGGTCGCTAGTCCTTTGTATTATGACAATTGATGTATTTTGAACTACGAACATGGAATGGATGTAACGGTATATATCTTGGTTATTCTTTTGTCTTGTGGTTGTGTTTGACTTACTATGTGTGGTTATATTTGGTTTTTATATTTGTATGTATGGAAATACTTGTGAAATATGTCTCTTATACATTTGATATGTGATTTCTTAGAAGGAAAACATGTAAACCTGACAATCTGCAAGAACCAACGACGGCGAGCCATTTCCAGCCACTCCCGCTGAACTGGCTAGAGTAATTATTGAGGCGATTGCTCGACATGACGCAGCTCGAGCCGATTCTAGTGGCGGTTCTGCCGGTACTGGTCGCCGACGGGGAAGTGATATGGATAAAGATAGGAATTTTTGGATCTAAATTCTCTACTTACTACTCCTGCGCGAATTTTTGTGATGTTAATATTTACTATTTCATACACAGAAGTTGAAAACCCTATTCGGGGATGCTCGTATAAAACTTTCATGACTTGCAAACCATGGAACTTCCGTGGTATGAAAGGTGCTGTTGGGATTGTCCATTGAATTAAGAAGACTAATTCAGTTCTTGACATTAGCGGTTGTTCCAAGGATCAGAAAGTGAAGTACTCTACTTGCACTTTCCAAGATGAAGCTCTTACTTGGTAGAATCTCCAAGTGCAAACCTTGGGTAGAGACGTGGCCTACAACCTCACTAGGGCCGATCTAAAGACTCTACTCATGGAAAAGTATTGTCCTAGGAGCGAACTGCAAAAGCTAGAAGCAGAATTCTAGAATCTTTCTGTGGTGGATGCTAATGTGACTGCCTACACTACCCGTTTGGGGTTTGTCTCCCAAGATTCGAAGCATGGTCACTACGTCTGCACCCACTACCATCTAGAGTGCTGTCACGCTATCCCACAGTCTCACCGATCATACTGTTCGCATGGGTTATCTGAATCGTAAGGTTGAAGTTGCTGGTGAGAATTCTGGAGACAAGCACAAGCGATCTAACTCCAAGAAGGGTAAGAACTCTTCCTACAAGCACTAAGACTTAGTGAAGGTTTTTGTTGCCACTACTGCTGTGGAGCCCAAACGGAAATACAACGGGCCCCATCCTTATTGCAGCAAGTGCAATTACCACCACGTGGGCACATGTGACAGTATTCTATGCCAGAACTACAATCGCCGAGGTCACCAAACCGCTAACTGCAATGCCAAGGCCACCAACACTCCCCTTGCCAAAAATGAGAGTTATGAATGTGGTGGAACTGGTCACTTCTGCAAGGATTGCCCAAAGGCAAGGGATCATCCTCACAGTCAAGCATTTGTGCTAGGAGCCAATGAAGCACGTGATGGTCCTAACGTAGTTATCGGTACGTTTCTCCTTAACAACCATTATGCATCGGTTCTTTATGATTTAGGCGCTGATTTTAGCTTTGTGTCCATCGACTTAAGAATTCCCTTAGGTTAAAATCAAGTAAGTTGGATACACATTATACCATGGAATTGGCCAATAGTAAGTTAATTTCATCTGAAGAAGTTGTTAGGGATTGTGTCTTGGAACTTGGTGATCGTGTTTTCCGTATTGCTTAACTGCCTATTCAGTTGGGTAGTTTCGATGTTGTCAGTGGCATGGATTGGTTATGCAAGCATCGTGCAGAGATTATCTATCTCGAGAAGTTGGTTCATATCCCCTTGTCCAATGGTGAAACCCTCTCGATTTGGGGAGACCGTAGTGGATCTGCTCTTCGAGTCATATCTTGCATCAAGGCGCAGAAATGTTTAAGGAAGGGTGGTGTAGCGTTGCTGGCACACGTCGTTGAACAGAAAGCTAAAGATTGGAGACTCGAGGATATACCGGTAGTGCGAGACTATCACGAAGTTTTTCTAGAAGACCTGCCAGGGCTGCCACCGCCACGATGTGTTGAGTTTCGCATTGGCCTAGTCCGAGGAGCTGCTCCAGTAGCTTGTACTCCATATTGTTTGGCACCATCCGAGATGCAAGAGTTGTCTAACCAACTTTAGGAGTTGGTACACAAAGGTTTCCTTCGCCTGAGTTTTCTCCATGGGGACCACCTGTTTTGTTCGTGAAGAAGAAGGACGGAAGTTTTTGTATATGCATCGACTACCGGGAGTTGAACAAGCTGACCATCAAGAACAAGTACCCACTGCTGAGGATCGATGATCTGTTTGACCAGTTGCAGGGTTCCAGCTACTATTCGAAGAACGACCTGCGTTCGGGGTATCATCAATTGCAAATTCAAGAGGACGGCTGTAAGTCCAGAATCCTCTCCGGGGTATCAAACACACCCAATCGAGTGCGGAACCAAGATTGAATGTAAGACCAATAAAAGAAGAACACGAAATCGAATGCTTGTATTGCCAAAAGAGTGCACACGACTACTAGAGTCGTCTGGTAAACTTAGTAAGTACAAGAGAACAAGAATGCAAGATAAGCAAAACAACTATCAAACCCAAAATGTTTTGGAGCCCCCTATTTATAAGCACATAGGGGAACTCGAGTACACTGGCCCAATGGCCGAAACCCACTAACCCAATAGACTAAACTACCCAAAACGTCTAATGGGCCAAGACAAACGTAAACCTTTAAATTATATCCCTACAATATCCCCCTAGGTTTGTGTTGTCTTGGTACAATAACGTTACTTGATAATCATTTATAGTTCTACAAAAGAAAACATTCAAAACTTGATCATTATAGTGTGGATCTTCAGTTAATCAACGTCACTTGTCTTCATCCAGGCTTGTCATTCTAGGCAAGAGAAACCCCATGATCCAGATGGTTCAACGTCTTTTTGACCCCAACTTGATCTTGAGTCGTCGGTGATGACCTTTTACCCCAACCTGATCCTGAGTCCTCGGGGATGACCTTTTAACTTAGTTTTAACCCCGAGTCCTCTGTGACGACCTGTTGACCCGTGGGTCATCTTTTATTATTTACATAAATTAGACGAGTCTTACTGCATCAGCAAAAATGTGAGCCTCGTCCAACATTAGATACCAGTGAAGCACCCTAGAGACACATAGTGGGCGAAGTCATTTCCCATGATGTACCTCTTCCCCGCATCTGCTCACCATATATTCCGAGCTGCATCACGTTTTCGGCGAAATATGGAAAGTGATCTTCCTTTGCAGCATCGGGTGGTTCATCATCATCACCATCATCATCATCATCCACACCTACAGTCAAAACATAGCTCTCATAAGAACATCATTTTCAATTACAAACCCACATAATACATCGTCCCACAACCAATACCAACAACCATTTCCAAGCCAAACAGATTTGCACAAAGGGCAAATCCTAGGGTTGTTAAAAAATATTCAAATGAGAAAAATTGTTTTGAATGGCACATAATTTTAAATGATCTAACAATTATCAAGTAATAAACGTTTCATGACAAACTCAGGTTTTCGAGAAACCAGCTGGTTCTCGAGTGACTTGTGGGTTCTCGAGTGAACAGCAGGTTCTCGGGTAGTCAGTGGGTTCTCGGGTTAGCAAAAAGTTCTCAAGTACCCGATGAATTCTCGGGTGATTTGACGGGTCTCGAGAACACCAAAAGTTCTCGAATGGTCAGAACATTTAAAGACAACCCCGATCCCATGGCGCGTGTCCCTCACGCGCCGCCCCATCTTCAACATTTCCGGCACCGATCATCTTCTCCGATGATGCCAAAGCTTTAAACACAAACTTTTTCAACCAAAACAAGCATCTCAACAAAGATTTAACCAAACAAAAACCATATTGTTCATCGATTTATCATAAAAACACATCACAAATACCTGGATCATGTTCAAAAGCAAGAAACAAAGAAAATAAACCTTACAATCATCCGGTAACATACCGGATCATCACCGAGCACAAGAAACAAGAAACACATACCTTTAGCCTTCGAGAAGCACATGATTCTTGATCTAACTAAGCTCCTATCACTAATTCACTTGAAACCAAAGCGTGATTCGTGTGTTTGTGTTTGTGTGTGTGAGAGAGTGAGCCGGTTTTAATGAGTAAGAAATCAAGTGACTTAACTCACTTAACCTAGATCATTTCCTTTTATAGCCAAACAAAAAACAAAAGGCAAGATTTTGTGGGTTCCACCAAGTGTGCGGTGGGTCCGGCTCCAATCCCAAAACTGTCAAGAACTTTTTGAAGTGAATTTTAACAAAAATGGGTCCAAGTAAAATTATGAGCTGGTCAAGATTTTATAAGCAAATAAAAATAAAATAAAATAAACTAAAACACACATAAAAATAAAGAACATTAATCACATTTAAACAAGTCTTATAAAAAATTTGCTTGCGGGATCAAATCACTATGTTTCAGGCTAGACTACACTTATCAACACTGATCTACTTAGGCCGTTCTTAGCAATTACTGGTATATATGTCCACTTAAACTTACTTCCCTAGGCCATCTAGAATAACAGTCCGTGATGTCATTTTATCATGTTTTGGTTTAATTAAAAAATGAACACTCAAATAAGTCACAATCAAATCCTAGAATCATAAGAGTACACTCTATCATGCTAGTAGTTTCCCTATAGCATATTTTGCACAGTATCTGTTCTAGAATTCTGAAACCATGACTGGGACTGGATTGAGAAGAGAAAAGAATAGATCAGTAAGAGATATGGTGTAATATACAAATCAAATGATTTCTCAAATGATATAGGCTAAGGGTTTTGGACTCTTGAGGGTCTCTTTTATGACGTCCTGACTGTGTCCAGGTCAGCATATTTCTAGATGCAGCAGAGGGACAGCCAGGACATCTTTGGACACAAAGGTCTCTTTTGGGTGTAATTTTGATCTACAGCACGACAATAAGGAGACTAGGTCAGCATGTTTCTGGATGCAGCAAAAGCCTCTTTATTGCTTAGCATCTCCAGGTCTTTGCTTACACAAAACAGAGGAGATACACGAGTATTTCACACAAGGTTTCAGACCTAGACCACAGTGTTATGCTAAGGGACATCACACAAGCCTTCAAATAGAAATTGTACTTGATTCCAAGTGATGTTCCTTATTGAGGTCATACCTTATCTTTAAGTGCTTCACAAGATCAGTCATCTTTCCATCCATCAGGACCAAGCCTACCAGTATATCACACCAGAGCCAAACCATTTCGATACTCGTTTTACATGAGCCAGCCTTAATCCAGTCCTGAAAAATCATTTCATTTCCCGCATGACAACACGAAAAACTCTATTTTTGTAATTTTTGATTTTTTATTGTTTTTGTCTTTTTCAGAGGGTACATCCCCTTAAATTTGTGCTTAAAAAGAAATTTTAATGAACAAATTTACAAACTAAGAAATAAAGAGAAAAACAAAGAAAAAAAATAAAGTTTTGCCTGACCAGGCTCAGTCCTCAAACTGGACCATTCTTAACAGTTCCAAAAGAGCGACAAAACGAGCTCGATTAACCGGTTTTGTAAAAAGATCGGCGACATTGTCGTCGGTATGAATTTGTTCGGGAACAATTAAACCCTGGTTAAACGAGTCTCTGATGAAATGTTCTTTGATGGCAATGTGTTTTGTCTTTGAAAAATAAATTGGATTTTTCACAACTTGGATAGCTGCAATGTACTCAGCCTCTGCAGTGGAGACAGAAACTGTCTGCTGCTTCCTACATTGACATGAGATAAGCCTGTCACCTAGAAACTGACACCCTGCTGAGGTTGATTTCCTGCCAACGTCACAACCTCCATAATCGCTGTCAGAAAAAGCAAACAAATCAAAAGGAGAGTCCCTAGGATACCAAAGACCGAATCTGGGTTTCCCCTTAAGGTATCTAAAGATTCTCTCAACAGCTTTAAGATGAGAGATTTTAGGAGTAGCCTGATATCGCGCACACTGGCACACAACAAACATGATGTCTGGTCTGCTGGCGGTCAGGTACATCAGTGAACCAATCATTGACCTGTACAAGGTCGGATCTACAGGTTCTCCCTCCAGATCTTGTGTTAGACCTGGTCTTTCAGACATCGGAGTGTGATTGATCTTTGCTACATAAAATCCAAACTTGGCAAGTATATCATCCACGTACTTGCCCTGATGAATCAAAATACCCTCAGCACTTTGACGGACTTGCAATCCCAAAAAGAACGTCATTTCACCCAACGCACATATTTCAAACTACCTCTTCATCACTTCTTCAAAATCCTTGCAAAGTGCATCGCTAGTGGATCCAAAAATGATGTCGTCCACATAGATCTGCACAAGGATCTGGTCTTTATCAACTCTCTTCACAAACAACGTCTGATCAATGATGCCACGTGTGTATCCATTGGCAAGTAAGTGGTCTGTCAGTGTAGCATACCATGCACGAGGTGCTTGGTGCAGACCATACAAAGCCTTATCAAGCTTGTAGACATGCCCTGGATATGTAGGATTTGTGAAACCTGGTGGCTGAGAGACGTAGATCTCTTCTTTAACCTTCCCATAGAGAAAAGCTGTCTTGACATCCATCTGGTAAACTGTAAAATTCTTGAAGGAAGCCATATGCTAGAAAAATCCTAATAGCCTCTAGACGAGCAACATGAGCATATACTTCATCATAATCCAACCCCTCAATCTGTCTGAAACCTTGAACTACCAATCTTGCTTTGTTTCAAACAATTACCCCATTGTCGTCTCTTTTGTTTCTGTATACCCAACAAGTACCAAGAGGACGTTTTCCTTGAGGCAACTTAACCAATCTCCAGACTTTCAACTTGTCACACTGATTAAGTTCATCCTGCATAGCATCAACCCAGCTTGCTTCATGTAGTGCCGCAGCAGTAGTCTTTGGCTCAATCTGTGAGATAAAACATGAGTATAAGCATTTGTTGATGTTGCCAGTCTGACTTCTTGTTAGGACATCAGCATCCACAGGACCTATAAAAGCTTCAATTGGATGGTCCCGTTGAACACTAGTGGGAACAACAGTATTTGGAACAATTGAACTATCTGTTTCTTCAGCTTCTTCATTTTCACCTTCTTCCACAATGCACTCAGGAGGAATAGGATCATCAAACTTAGAAGTGAGATCATCAACAGACAGATCTTCATCATCTACATGTGGTGAAGGCTCTTCAGCTCCAATGGGAGAATTTTCAAAATGTGTTGCAGTACTGGGCCCGCTTGTTAGAAATTGAAGAGCTGGTGGAGTTTGCTGCACCGGTGGGTCTGTAGAATTCTTTGGTGGAGACCCAGGTGCAACATCCCCCTCATCCTCTGCACTATTCAACAAGGAGGATGAGGTGCCAATAGTGGACATGAAGTGACCTGCAGAACCTGCATTAACAATAGAAGGCACTTCATTAAAGATCTTGAAAGACTGAAACAATGATTCATAATCAAACAACCAATCGGGACCAACTCGAGCATCCAAATCATTTTCTTTGAGCCAACGCATGTCGAACGACTCTACGATCTGTCTTGTCTGTTTATTATATACCCTATATGCCATTTTGCCAGCATAGCCAACAAAATAGCAGTCGTCAGCTTTCGCATCAAATTTAGGTGTTGCTTCCAGGTGCAACAAAGTGCATGGACACCCAAATGCTCGAAAATGCTTAACGGAGGGTTTTGCATTAAACAAGACTTCGTAAGACGTTTTCATTTGTGCTTTGTTGACTAGAACATGGTTTTGCACATAGCATGCCGTATTCACAGCCTCAGCCCTGAAGAAAGTCGGAAGCTTTTAATTGTACAACATCGTTCATGCAGCTTCAATTAATGTGCGATTTCGTCTTTCAGCTACTCCATTTTCTTGATGTGTCCTAGCAGATATGAACTGACGAGCGATCCCTTTCTGAGCATAGTAGTAGTTTAATTCTGCATTTTTGAATTCAGTCCCGTTGTCACAACGGATCTCTTTCACCTTGAAGTTGGTTTGATTCTCCATTAGAACAATAAATTGTTTAATTATTTCTACAGTCTCACTTTTGTTAGCTAGAAAGAAAACCCAAGTAAAACGTGAGAAATCATCAATAATCACAAAACAGTATGCTTTGCGAGAATTTCTCGCAAAGCATACTGTTTTGTGATTATTGATGATTTCTCACGTTTCAGAACATTCACTAGGCCAAATAGGTCCATGTGAAGTAACTGAAGCAGAGAATCAATGGTATTCACCAACTTAGGATGATGAGGCTTTCGATGATGTTTACCCCTTGCACATGCAACACACTTTTCAATTGTTATAAAATCTTTAACAGGTAAATCTCTTACCAACCCCAGTTTAGCAAGACAGTTTATGTTCTTAGCAGTTGCATGTCCGAGACGACGATGCCATAGTATGGCATTATCTTGAGACACTTTTGAAAACAGACATGTGACATTTTCAGACGAAGGTTTGTTCATGTCAATGACATAAGCATTTCCTCTACGTTCAGATTTTAACAAAACCCATTCATCTGGAATCACTACTCCAGGTTTTAGTATCATGCATCCCTTATCGGTGAAAAAGGTTGAGTAACCATTATCGCATATCTATGATACGCTCTAAAGGCTGTGTTTCAGTTTTGGAACATAATTTACTTTGGTGAAGTAGAGTCCACCATTTCTTATTGTCCCTCGTGATGTGATCTGACCTCTTTCACCTCCCGCAAATGAGACATATCCACCATCAAACCGTTCCAAGTCAGTCAGTTGGGATAAGTCTCCAGTCATGTGCCGAGAACAGCCACTATCAATGTACCAGAGGCGAATGATAGCCCTCTATAGCCGTTCCTGCACATGATGCGGAATTAGTTAATGTTTGGTACCCAAGCCATAACCCTTTTTGACTTCCCATTTTTTCTACATACTGGACTTCCATCCAGTGCATATTGGCAGTGGAAACAGACTTACAATTTTTGTTACAAACATTTTGATTTACTGAACAAGATGATCCTACAGATGGGGAGGACTTGGAATAGAACTCTTAGGTTTCCAGTATGATTTCCTTTTTGAAACCTTTTTCTTTTTGTAATTAGTAGATACCTTATGGGTTTTTACTGTTTTATGAGGCATCTTACATGTCATATTAAGCCTCTTATTTCTATTCCAATCTCCATCAGAAGGCTTCACCTTGGATTTGTCACTCCTCACAGCTTTAGGCTTATTTGCCTTCATTAGCTCCGAGTGATTCACATTCCCTTTTGGAGTCTTCTGATGCTACCTGTTCTCTAACACTGTCAAATGAGTTTTACAATTTTTGGCTATGTGTCCGGGGATTCCACATGTGTAACATATTTGACGTTTCACATGTGGATCCCCCCCTGAAGTTTTGCCGGCTTTTCAGATCTATAAGATCTGTATGGACCCCGAGGTTCTTGTGATGTTGTCCTTGACGAATTCTGCTTTTCATATTTTGGCAAAACGTGTTTGGGTGGAATATATTTACCAGCCCCACCTGTGCTTGTTTGTTTAACCAACAAATTCTTAGTCTCATCACTAGAATTAGATAAAATAATAGAATCAGACGATGTAGTCAAATCACAATGTCTAATGCTCAAAACAAACGAGCCCACACAAAAATTATTGCATTTGGCAGAAATTGAAAAATTGTCTTTCTGAATCTTATTATTCAGTTCATTTGATTCATAATCACAAACTTCATCCCCATCGTCTACCCAATCCTCAATAATCACATTGTCTTCACAAGAGTCAATGGTTATTTTCTTGTACCAATTCATTTTCAGATTCAGTTTTAGATTCATTAGGTACATTATCATTCATTACCTCAAAAACTCTATCAACCTCTTTGTTTTTCTCAAAACTTAAAATTTCATTTTGCTTATCAACACATTGAGGTTTAACGAAAACTTTTTGTGAGAGTGGTTGTGGTTGAGGTTTTTCTGATTTGGGTTTATAGATTTTGATGGGAACAGATTCAGGTATGGTGATCTTAGTCTGATCCCTTGAAGGTCTAATCTTTGGCTCTTCCACTGGGGGACTGTATCCCTTAATGGGCAGAGCCAACAACTCTTCATCTGACATTGGAATTGAGGTATAATTTTCATTGAATGGTGGAGGAATTTCCACAAATCCAAGTCCTTTATTTCTCAATTCCTTCTTTGGTCAAAACTTTAACTACGTATTGATGATTTTCTCGACTTTCTCACTTGAACAGTCAAATTTTCTAAAATGAAAGTCGGCGTTTTCAAATGTTGATTTTAAATCAATAAACTCGGGAGTTAAAGTGTCGGACAACCGTTTGAAGTGTAGATAGCGAGATTTATGTTCGCTCACTTCTTGTTGCAAGCGCTTGATATCTTTCTGTTTTGCTTTGACCATTTCTTTGTACGCCATGAATTTTTGTTTCATGTCCCACGTGGCCATTTTTCATACTCAAGCTGCTTGTATGCAGAGAGAGTTTCCTCCCTAAACCCTTTAACTTTATATTTACATTGTTCAGTGCAACAAAAATCAGACAATAAATCAGAATATACCTCGGTTTTTGAAGGCACATATTTGTCATCCATCTGGGCCATGAGAGCCTTGTACATATCATCTTCAGTTATCTTCAACTCTTGAACCTTTGTTGACCTATCCCAACCAGCTCCTTCTTGAACCACCCTAGTATTGCTTGGAGCTTAAGCAGACGACTCAGTGCGAGTGACCGAAGCACGGTTCCTGGTGTGGAGGCAGTGGCATTGATGGTGGGAGCAATAGTGGTTTTCTCTTTCTTTGGCTTGGTGCATTCCTGAGCAAAGTGACCTGGTTCATCACAGTTGTAGAACCTCATCTTCTTCTTTTCCCAACCCATGTTCTTCGTAGGATTCTCCCACACATTCTTCCTTGTCTTCTTTATAAACATTGAAGCTCTATGCACTACCATAGCTATCTGTCAGGTCAGGTCCATTTCTTCCAGATCATCCTGATTCACATCATCCAAGTCACATGATCCGATATCCTTGGAGGTCAGTTGTCCGACAAGAAAGGCATTATAGCAGTTCATAAACCCAGCAAATATCCCTAAATCCTCAGCAAACTCCTTCAGTATGGTCACAGGTGTCTGAGATGCTGCCTTGGACGATGACCGTGAGAAGGAGTTGATCGAAAGCGTAGTGGTAGTTTCAGAAGTCACGGGATTAGCTTGATTCGCTGACTAAGCAATCCCAAATATTGGTGGATAAGATGATCCACTGGCAGGACAGGAGTAAAGTGACGGGTGTTGCTTCTCCTGCTGTGACATAAGAGCATTGCTTGGTGAAACCACAATTGCATTGTTGTAACTAGCAGTGTGTGCCTGAAATCGTTGCTTATCATCCAGATCATAAGACTTGATCAAAGAAATAGTTTCAGATAGAGTCAATCTTCCCAGGTCCTTTGTTCTTTTGATCAATGTCACATTAGTGTCCCAACTTCTAGGCAACGTGTTCAGCAACTTCTTGTTCATCACCAAATTGTCGAACACCATATCATTAGCCTTCATTTCACTAACAAGGGCCACAAACCGCTGAATGTGGCTTTCCAAAGTTTTACTAGGAATGTGATTAAAGGCATTGAATTTCTGGCTCAACATCTCTCTTCTACTCTCCTTCATCTCCTCATTCCCTTCATACAAGTTCTCGAGGGCAGTCCACAATTCCTTAGCAGAGGCATGATCACGAACTCCAATAGAGACTTCAGGAGACAGTCCTTGATGGAGATAAGCTAGAGTCCTTTCATTAACATCAGTCTTAGCATGGTCTTCATCAATGTACATGCTCTTTGCCTTAATGACAGTTTCCCCAGTCTCATCATTCACTGTGTAGGTGATCACACATGGTCCGTTCAGGATTGATCTTAGTGCTTTTGGATCTTTGATCTTCAAGAATTGAATAAACCTAAACTTCCACTCGGAGTATGACATTCCAAGTTGAAGTATAGGCAGTTTCTGATGAGTCCCGACAACAGACTCCATTGCCTTATCAACTTGAGCAGCAACCAACAGCTGATCAGCATTCAGTCCACTTAGATTAATCTGATTAACTTGTTCCATTTCTGAAAATCAAACTTAAACTTATGAGACAATTAATTTTGTTAATTATGTTTTTAGGTCCAATAATTAAGTCCACAGTCCAATGGTTATCAGTCGAGAAGTCCAAGAAGTCCAAACAGTCCAGGAGTAGGTTAGTAATCCGAGAACAGTCAAGTAGCTCGAGTACTGAGTAGAATTCGAGAACAGTGGTGCAGCTCGTGAACTAAGCTGAATCTGAGAACAGAACTGAGGCTCGAGAACCGGTGCTTGATTCGAGAACACTTCTCAGACTTGAGAACACAAGCCTTATTCGAGAACAGTATGAAGACTCGAGAATAAGCTGTGATCTGAGAACTATGTGCAGGCTCGAGAGCAGGCTCCTACTCGAAAGCAGTATGTGAGTTCGAGAACTGGCTGAGACTCAGAAACAGTTAGTCTGTTCGAGATCAGTTGATTGCTCGGGAACTCCTTCCAAAAGCAGTTTCTTAACAACATGCCAAGAATAGAGAAAACAAATCCTTCGAAAAATATGGAAACCGTTTTGAGGTTTTTCAAAATTGATTGACCGAAAATTTGTTTCCTTTTTAACCACCAGCCCGAAAAATTAGCAAACACTTTTTGAGATTTCACAAAGATCAAATCGGTGATTTTAATCGAGTTCTTGAAACAAATGACTTTGAAATCTTTAGAAATCTAAAACATAAAGCAATACTTCATGTAGGATCCTGCAAAAAGCTTGTTAGTTTGTGATACGATTAATGATAAAATGAATCTGAAAAGCATGAAACACAAGAAAAACAACCTTTTCACAGCAAACATTCTTGTGTTGCTTGATATTCGTGTTGATACCTAACCGAGCCTTCGTAAGACTACTTAGGCTCTGATACCAATTGTAAGTCCAGAATCCTCTCCGGGGTATCAAACACACCCAATCGAGTGCAGAACCAAGATTGAATGTAAGACCAAAAAAGAAGAACACGAAATCGAATGATTGTATTGCCAAAAGAGTGCACACGACTACTAGAGTCGTCTGGTACACTTAGTAAGTACAAGAGAACAAGAATGCAAGATAAGCAAAACAACTAGCAAACCCAAAATGTTTTGGAGCCCCCTATTTATAAGCATATAAGGGAACTCGGGTACACTGGCCCAATGGCCAAAACCTACTAACCCAATGGACTAAACTACCCAAAACGTCTAATGGGCCAAGACAAATGCATACCTCTAAATTATATCCCTACAACGGCATACCGAAGACTGCTTTCCGGACTCGTTATGGGCATTATGAGTTTTTGGTTATGCCATTCGTTTTGACGAACGCTCCTCGGTGTTTTTTTGGATCTTATGAATCGAGTCTGCAAGCCCTACTTGGACAAATTCGTGATTTTTTTATTAATGACATCTTGATCTACACGCAAACCAAAGACGAACACGAACATCATCTTAGGTTTTTGCTCAAAAACGAGAAATTGTTTGCCAAGTTCTCTAAATGCAAGTTTTGGATTCGAGAAGTTCATTTTCTTAGTCACGTTGTGAACGAGAAGGGCATTCAAGTTGACCCTACTAAAATTGAAGCCATCAAAGATTGGGATGCGCCCAAAACCCCAACCGAAGTGCGACAATTTTTGGGTTTAGCTGGTTTTTTCCATCGGTTCATCGAAAATTTCTCTAAGACTACTGATAACTCACAGAATTAACATATAAAATAAGCATAAACAGTCCCATAATAGGTTACAATTACGCTTATATTATTGATAATTGATGCTTAATTCATTCCTATTTGTATTTCTCAGGAAATTGGAGCTCCATGACGGAAACAAAGGATTTTCGGGTGAAAACGAGCAAAAATTGGAGATTCCTGAAGATACAAGACTTGAAGCCTGCTCCGTGTATGTTTTGAAGACAATCCTGGGACTTAAACAATGCTAAAATCAGCCCGGGAGTGACCCAGCACGTGAGAAGACAACGCAGCAAACTTGGAGAGCAAGAAAATAAAGTCAGAAGGTTATGCACACCCGTGCCAACACCTATGGCACGCCTGTGCCAGAGATAAAACGTACAGAAAACATCTGTCATGCAGCAATAGAATGTACGTGAGACAGCAAGCACGCCCTTGACACTCATTGGCACACCCGTGCAGCCTTGGAGCTCTATAAATAGCAAGCTAACCCTCACCATTTGTTCATCCCTTCTTGTGCTCTTTTGGGGCCGACTACCAAGCTTCTTCAAGAGATCTTGGGGTCTTGTGGGAGACCATTTGGCCCTCCTAACATCTCTCAATGGTTAGGCCTCGTCCTACCTTGATCAGCTTGGCCAAGAAGAGGATCGTAGAGTAGTAATGCAATAAAACATTGAGGGTCGTGAGGATCATGAGAGTTACATATCACTTGGAGGTGGAGAGATTGTCTATGAGCAGCCATGTTCATGTGTTGATCATATCTTATAGTTGTATCTTTCTATTATCACAAACCCATTTCAATTTGTAGACTTCTATTATTAGTAGTAGTAGTTTATTTTTAGTTATTTGTGTTGTTATCTTCTTCTAATATTTATTTGTTTATCTTTGTGGTAGGTTTGAATGATGATTAATTTAACAACTTAAAGTACTTTAACTTAATTAAACTAGAGGTATAATCAGCTTCTAGTAGCCCCGAGCTAGATCCAAGGCGAGGAAACCGGTACCGAGACAGATCCTTCGGGCTTCTGATATCCAAACCGGATTCTATGAAACGGCTTCTGAAGTGGACCAGATTTGAGTGACCCATTTCTGGTACATACCAAATAACTGAGTGATTTTCTTGGTAAATGGAGGATTCCCTATGGGCGCACGAGTGATCTTTGGATTGCACGCCTTTAGGATTATGTTCTACTTTTATTAAGGATTTTATTCAGTAGTTGAGTGACTTTCTTTGCAAAAGGAGGATTCCCTACGGGCGCACCACTGATCTTTCTATTGCACGTCTTTAGGATTATGTTCCACCTTTGTTAAAGACTTCATTCAGCTCGGGAGGTTAAGGGTTGAGTTATTAAATTGTCGCCCGTTTAATCAACTTTATATTTAACTATCAATAAATATTAAAGTGCCACTTAAAAGATAAACAACCTAAGGATTCTTTATCTAGTTCTCGTTAGTACAATGCCGTTAACCAATGGGGATACGAGTCTCCTGAGTCAACTGTAAGATAGATCCCTCGGTCTTCATGATCATTAACCTTCTTAGGGGATACGCTGTTGGTCCAACTCGGGAATGACCCTAAGGAGAGATCCTTCGGTACGAAACGCGAGAGCTAAGGTAAGTTGTACGGTGTTCCAGGTCGGAAGTGAAGCCTCCAATTTAAGAAGAAGATAAGTTCAAAGACCAGAGACTTGACCACGGTTTGAGGAGCCCGCTATACGCGAGGACCTTGCGGAAGTACTCTCGTGTGGGCCCGGACTTGAGGGTGGTGCATTCTACATAGTAGTAGCCCCACTTCTCTATGAAGGAGTCAACACTTCAAGATCCCTCTCGTCTTCCTCATAATTAATTAACTTAAATTATTATCTTTAATAATAAACTTAACTGCTTATACGAAGGGCCCCGAGTAATTATTGTTTACTTTATAAATTTAAAACTTGGTAAAACAGGTTTAGTAAAAATCAGTCGTTTATCCCAAACCAAAGTTCTGAAATTAAAACATCAAAGTTTTCGGCATCGGGAAAATGACATCTTTTTAATTCGCTAAAACCACGCACATCAAGTTTTTGGCGCCGTTGCCGGGGAACACAATGGTTTCTAAAGAAAAACCCAAGTCACTTGACTGATAGGTCTATTTTCTTTTTCATTTTTATATTCACTTTATTTTTCTTTTTGTTTTTGGTCTTCTTTGTTTTACTTTTTTCATTTTATTTCTGCTTTATTTTCGATGATTGCGGTTGTTTTGTTTTTTCTTTGCAGTTTTACTTCCGGATTGGCCACCTTGGAGAATTCCCGTGAGGACAGTTGAAACCACCAATCTCATCAAGTTTCATTTTGGAGGGTTTTTGTTTCTTCTTTATTTTCGTTAGAGATTGGTTTGTCATTCCTTGAAGATCACCAGGTAAGTGCGGAAAATGTGGAAAATAAGACCAGGTGCAGTTTTTCAAAAATTTAAAAGTTAAACTGTTTTCAAACTTAAAATGGGGTTTTAAAAATTATTTTGTAGAAAAATCCAACTAAAATTTATTAAAACCGGACTTTTAAAAATTGAAAAAGACGAAAAACGGGAAGATTGCAGATGAGCACGCCCGTGCCAATTGTGCAGACTGAGAATTTTGGGTATTTAACAAGTCCCTTTGACTTTTCAAACCATTTTCTTCTTCCCCACAACCGCACCTCGTAGCCA
Organism: Ambrosia artemisiifolia; assembly: GCA_032199755.1. Classification (NCBI taxonomy): domain Eukaryota; kingdom Viridiplantae; phylum Streptophyta; class Magnoliopsida; order Asterales; family Asteraceae; genus Ambrosia; species Ambrosia artemisiifolia. The sequence goes on along the minus strand of CM063528.1, from coordinate 37,693,241 downwards.
ACCACCTAAAACCACCATTTTTGCACCATTTTCCTCCATTTTAGCCCCAATCTTCAATACAAGGTATGTATAATCAACCCCTAACATCTTTTAAGTGTTTTATGTCCAGATCTGTCCAGAATCTTGAGCTTTTGAGTAGTTTAGTTTCTTGAAGAAAACCTTAGATTTCTAGTATTTTTAGGCCGAATGTTTGCCTGAAACATTAGGAAAACGATTAGGGTAGTGCTAGGAACGTAATGTGGTTGAAAATTTTGAGAAACTTTGCGAAATTTTTTTCAAGAAAACTGACAGGTTTGAAAAACTGTCACATCAGTCACAAGCACGACCGTGCACAAGTAGTGTGTAGGGCGTGTTTGGCTAGAAAAAAACCGTTAAAAATTTCCCGCGTAACCATTCTGAGCCGAAAGATTGAGCACGACCATGCATCACTAGTGCAGGTGTGTGCTCATCAGTAAAAGTCACTAGAACTTTTTAAGTTTCAAAATTTAAGTTATTTTTGAAGTTTTAAATCAGTTTTAGGGTATTTTAGGCAAATACCAGTTTAAACAGTTGAGCTTGTAGAAACCCGGACTGCAGACTAAGCCGCATGGCCATCAGCTAAGCATGGGCTTGCAACCACTAGACCTAAGCTGTTTATTTTCTGCAAAAATATTTAAATTTGTGAAACTGAACTGATTCTGTTGTGTTTTTACAAGAAATGGCAAGAAGGTCTGTCACACTAGAGTTGCCACCACACCAGATGGTTGAAGCAGAAGACTCCATCCCGGATGACATCCATCCCTGGCTGTACTTTAACAAGGAAGATGAGGAACTGGAAGCCTAAAGGCATTTGCTCATCCTTCATCTCAGGAAAATTGGAGATTATCGCCCTGTAGATTATGATTCTGTGAGGTCAGTGGGAATGGATCCTCGATTTTATAACATGTTGTCAACCCACGGGCATCACTTCTTCCAGATATCTGAGCGGACTTATCGGGAACCAACCTTGGAGTTCTTAGCTTCCTTTATCTATGAACCACCCACTACATCTGAAGAAAGAATCACAAGGCAGTGAATGTGGTATAGGTTGGGTAGGTGTTGGAACGTAATGACATTGGCAGAGTTCGGGGTTAGATTGGGCCTATATCAACAGAGGGAAATTCATTCAACTGTATTCACTGAGAGCTTATTAGATTGGCCTAGCAATGTTCGGCCAAAGGATTTATGGAGACAAATCACCGAAGCCCCCTACACTCCGAGGAGGCGTAAGACATCCAGTTTCCCAGACCCTCTCCATCGGTGGTTACATTTGATCCTTGCCAATAGTTTGGGATGCCGCATGAATCGTACAGATAGAGTACACGAGCAGGAGGTTTTCTATCTCTTCAGCATCATCAGAAACCGGCATTGTAACCTTGCCCATGCGGTGGCCGAACACCTCACCAAATGTTGGGGACATACTGCTTCTAACCACATCTTTGGGGGTCCTTATATTACGCTCATGGCCACCAGTGTAGAGATACTTCATCCCCAGAACTCAGATCAGTTAACGATGGTAGGAAGGATCCGACCCCTCGACACCTTGGATATGAGGCATATCAGAGTTGTAGATTGGTTTGACCAGGTTTTGCGGCTAATGGATAACAAGCAGAGGTTGTGGTTTAAGGATACTGAGTATGATGAGGCGGAAGAAGCAGGAGATGCAGAGTCATCAGTTACAGCCACAGTCAGGTCGCTGCCAAATTCATTGCAGGATTGACGAAGCCATCCGCGGGGAGGTTTGTTCCGCAGTATTTTGGACGGACTTGACACACTCACTGCTGAGTTCCTGTCATTTCGAGAGGATTTCTCTAGGAACGTGGCTTCCTGCACCAGTTCTACCTCTAGGTCCCGCTCCAGCCACCGCTCTCACCGCACTAGCTCGGTTTGACTTTCTCTCTCTCTCTGCAGGTTTATGGATGATTGATGGTTTGTTGACTCAAAACACTATTTTATTTTTCTTTCTACTGTGGTTGTTGAGGATGATTGTATGGATACTTGGATGTTGGTTTGATTTGCATGCTTGGTGCATGCTGGACACGTTCCACCCGCTAGCGCCTCGGCGCTAGTACTTATCTTAGAACTTAGTTTTATTTATCTTTGTTACTTTTATTTTCTTTTCTTTTCTAGTATTTTTGGATAGGTTGAGGGAAGTTTGACATTTTGGAGCCGCCATGTGGAGGATGCAGGTCTTGGTCACACGCGAGTGGATTCGTCGTTATCAGGGGAGTATTAGTTTCTCTTGCCTTTTTATCCAATTGTGCACTTAAAATTTATACAAAAATTTTAAGTGTTGGATGAACCATTATTGTTGCTTATTTTATTTTATCTTGCGAGTCATTATGTCATTTGATTGTGCGTTGTATGGTACCCTCTTAGCAGTTTGATACTCGTAGTGTCATTCACGGTCATTTTGGCAGGTTTGTATAGTCTATTAGGCTCGTCTGAGTGGGCACTTTTAGCCATTTATGCCCGAACGGTTCACATTAAAAGATAGTCGAAACTAGATGACGTTAATAAAAACCAAATAGATCCGTTTAAAATAAAACAAAATAAAGTAGAAAAATAGGTTGCATGGCAAGTAAAAAATAACCCGAAAATTATGCTTGAAACCGCTAGCTTATCCTACCCTTTTTGTCCGTGTGAGTTTCTTGAGCCTTATCACGAGCACCACGCTTGCAGATATACATCATATATATATATATATATATATATATATATATATATTTATATATTGCTCGTTTCATTTCTTGAGAGATTTCCGACCTTAGTCCGACTCGGTTAGAACTTGTGCGTTTATAAATTTTCTTGTTTTAAAACCAGTAATTAAATAAAAATGATAGAGGCAATTAGATTTATCCCCAAAAATAAATCCTTTCCCCTAGAAAACCACTTTGAGCTTTAGCCTTTCATTTCTTTACCCAATAAATGAGTTCTGATCACGCATCACCACAGCAGCTTCAAGTTTTTGTCATCACCAAGGGCGTGAAGTTACAAGTTTGAAGAAAAAGCAACACCGTTGACAAAGGAGGGAACAACACAAGACGGGGCCATGAGGGAGATCTTCTAAAAAAGATAATAATAATATGTAGGGAGAGCCAAAATTAAACAAAGCGTGAACCAAAGAGAGATGTCAAAAAGTGCGCCCAAGCAAGAAAGTTCTTCAAAGCTAAAAAATGGTCTTTGTCCAGTGATACCCTAAAGAACTGGAAATCTGCTCTCTATCTCTCTCTCTCTATCTCTCTCTCTCTCTCTCTCTCTCTCTCCTACTCTTAAGCTCTGTCTCTACTCTCTTTCTGTGATCTCCTATCTCTCTCTTGCATCCCCCTCGCTTTCTCAAGTTGCATCCGTTGGACGAACACTTGCTTCGCTGTTTACACTTTGCTCAGCCACGTCTGCCTCCAGAATTAATACAGATCATCTTCTAGAAGACAGCAGACGAATGAAAATTGTGGCGGAAGATGGAACAAAATCCACCCTTTTGTGGACAATCAAAAAGTGTTGCGAAGAGACGGGCCAAAAGATATGACAAGTGTATGAAGTATGGCCACTGGTCTCATGACGGCAAGTGCAACAACAATTCAACTCTTTCGCAATTTGAGTATACATTACTGATTCATGAGGGCGCTATTCGATACCGGGCCGAGCGTAAAGTCAGAAAACGAAGTAACATTGACTACACGGTGAGGGAAGAAATAGCCATGATGAAAGAACTCGTAATAAACACCCGACGCCTCTTAGAGATCGCTGCAGAAAATGTTGCTCAGCATCGCAACCGCCCTTTTCCATGCTTCGCAGCTTCATCATCTTCACAGCCATGATGCTCCCTTGTGATTCGGTGACTCGTCCCCCTTGTAGATATAGTTAAAAAAAGTTAGTTTTATCTTTACACCCCTGCATTACAACCCGAATAAAAGTCCTCTTGATTTATCTTAGTTATTCGGTTTAGAGACGAGGACTTGATTTGCATACAAGCCTATGACTTGAGTCGACTTCGGTGCGTACATGAGTGTTCACCCTCAAAACTCACCCAAATGATAAAACCCGAGTGATGAGTGAACATTGTGAGTAGGTATAGGTTTGAGCATAATCGTACGGGTTAAGTAGGCGTGTCATGCAATTTCATTTTTCTCGTAACATAAAATAAATAAATGGATTGAGGGTTTGTTAACTACAGTCTGCCTTAGTGTATTTGTGAATGATTGCTTGAGGACAAGAAATAGTGTAAGTGTGGGGTATTGTGTTAACTCACAGAATTAACATATAAAACAGGCATAAACAGTCCCATAATAGGTTACAATTAGGCTTATATTATTGATAATTGATGCTTAATTCGTTCCTATTTGTATTTCTCAGGAAATTGAAGCTCCATGATGGAAACAAAGGATTTCTGGGTGAAAACAATCTCGGGACTTAAACAATGCTAAAATCAGTCCGTGAGTGACCCAGCATGCCCACGCTCAATTGCACAAAGGCCCTGTACGCGAGAAGACAACGCAGCAAACTTGGAGAGCTAGAAAACAAAGTCAGAAGGTTATGCACGGCCGTGCCAACACCTTTGGCGTGCCCATGCCAGAGACAAAAGGTACAGACAACATCTGCCATGCAGCAACAAAACGTACGTGAGACAGCAAGCACGCCCTTGACACTCCTTGGCACACCTGTGCAGCCCCTGGAGATCTATAAATAGCAAGCTAACCCTCACCATTTGTTCATCCCTTCTTGTACTCTCTTGGGTCCGACTACCAAGCTTCTTCCAGAGATCTTGGGGTCTTGTGGGAGGCCTTTTGGCCCTCCTAAAATCTCTCAATGGTTAGGCCTCGTCCTACCTTGATCGGCTTAGCCAAGAAGAGGATCGTAAAGTAGTTATGCAATAAAACATCGAGGGTCGTGAGGATCATGAGAGTTACACATCACTTGGAGGTGGAGAGCTTGTCTATGAGCAGCCATGTTCATGTGTTGATCATGTCTTATGGTTGTATCTTTCTATTATCATGAACCCACTGCGATTTGTAGACTTTTATTATTATTATTAATAGTAGTAGTTTATTTTTAGTTATTTGTGTTGTTATCTTCTTCTAATCTTTATTTGTTTATCTTTGTGGCAGGTTTGAATGATGATTAATTTAATAACTTAAAATACTTTAACTTAATTAAACTAGAGGTTTAATCAGCTTCTGGTAGCCCCGAGCTAGAACCAAGGCGAGGAAACCGGTAGTGAGACAGATCCTTCGGGCTTTTGATATCCAAACCAGATTCTAAAAAACGGCTTCTGAAGTGGACCAGATTTGACGGACACATTTCTGGTACATATCAGATGACTAAGTGATTTTCTTGGTAAAGTGAGGATTCCCTACGGGCGCACCAGTGATCTTCGGACTGCACGCCTTTAGAATTATGTTCCACCTTTAACAAGGATTTTATTCAGTAGTTGAGTGACTTTCTTGGCAAAGGGAGGATTCCCTACGGGCGCACCAGTGATCTTTGTATTGCATGCCTTTAGGATTATGTTCCACCTTTATTAAGGACTTCATTCAGCTCTGGAGGTTAAGGGTTGGGTTATTAAATTGTCGCCCATTTAATCAACTTCATATTTAATTGATCAGTAAATATTAAAGTGCCACTTAAAACATAAACAACCTAAGGATTCTTTATCTAGTTCTCGTTAGTACAACACCGTTAACCAATGGAGATACGAGTCGCCCGAGTCAACTGTAAGAGAGTTCCCTCAGTCTTCATGATCGTTAACCTTATTAGGGGATACGCTATTGGTCCAACTCGGAAATGACCCTAAGGAGAGATCCTTCGGTACGAAACGCTAGACCTAAAGTGAGGTGTACGGTGTTCCAGGTCGGAAGTGAACCCTCCAATTTAAGAAGAAGATAAGTTCGAAGACCAGAGACTTGACCGCGGTTTGAGGAGCCCGCTATACGCGAGGACCTGGCGGGGTACTCTCATGTGGGCCCGCACTTTAGGGTTGTGCTTTGTACTTAGTTGTAGCCCCGTTTCTCTATGAAGGAGTCAACACTTCAAGATCCCTCTCGTCTTCCTCATAATTAATTAACTTAAATTTATTATCTTTAATAATAAACTTACTGCTTATATGAAGGGCCCCGAAGGGCCCCGAGATGTGCATATTTCACTACTCTACTATTTATCTTTTATTTACAAAGACAAAACCTTTTTTAAAAACTATTTTATTTAAAGAACCCCTCCGTTTAATTTTTCTTTTCAAAACCCGATCAGTTGATTGATGAAAGGTTGAGTAGGGGAAAGTGTGAACTCTGGAACACGATACTCAATACTTACCCTAGAAGCTATACTATGCACGTTAGGTTATCTACCTATGTGTTGGTTTTAGTTTCTAGAGTAATTGTTTACTTTATAAATTTAAAACTTGGTAAAACAGGTTTAGTAAAAATCAATCGTTTATCCCAAACCAATGTTCTGAAATTAAAACATCAAAGTTTTTGGAATCGGAAAAATGACATCTTTTTAATTTTCTAAAACCAAGCACATCAATTGCCCAGCCATTTACAGTCTTGACACAAAAAGACAAGAAGTTTGATTGGGGAATCAAACAAGAGGAAGCGTTTCAGGTTTTGAAGAACCGTTTGTGCAGTGCTCCGATTCTTTCTCTTGGATGTTTACTCATGCAGAGTAATAAGTTTATCGCATATGCATCTCGTCCACTCGAAATCCATGAGAGGAACTACACCACTTATGACCTAGAGCTAGGTGTAGTAATCTTTGCCCTGAAAATTTGGAGGCACTATCTTTATGGTACTAAGTGCACCATCTTCACCGATCACAAGAGCTTGCAATACATCTTCAATTAGAAGGATTTGAACATACGACAGCGTAGATAGGAACGAGTCAAGACTATGCGTTTGCGTGCACTAGGTTTGACCATCCATACAAACCTCACTACCCATATTCGTGAAGCTCAACAGGAAGCTCTGAAGGATGAAAATCTAAAGAATGAGTCCTTGTTCAAGATGGTTGATCTTTTGGAACCAAGATCTGATGGCACGATCTATTTTTCCAATCAGACATGGGTGCCACATTTTGGCGGTTTACGCGATTTAATTGTTGAGGAGGCCCACAAGTCTAAGTACTCGGATCATCGTGGAGCCGACAAAATGTATAAAGACGTGAAGGAATTCTATTTGTGGCCCAAACTTAAGGGTTAAATTGCAACATACGTCAGCTGATTCCTTACTTGTTCAAAGGTCAAAGCTGAGTATCAGAAGCCATCCGGTATGCTGCAACAACCTAAGATTCCCGTTAGGAAATGGGAACAAATCTCTATGGATTTCATCACCAAGCTACCTAAGACGTCCAGTGGTAACGACACAATTTGGGTAATTATTGACCGATTAACCAAGTCTGCACATTTCCTGCCGATCAGGGAAACCGACAAGTTGGAGAAACTTTCCAAGCTATATATCAAGGAGATTGTGACTAGGCATGGTGTGCCTGTCTTAATCATTTCCAACCGTGACAATCGATTCGCTTCCCGGTTCTGCCAAACCCTTATGGATGCACTAGGAACTCGTTTGGACGTGAGTACAACCTATCACCCTCAAACCGATGGCAAGAGCGAGCGGACTATCCAAACCCTAGAGGAAATGCTCCGTGCTTGCATAATCGATTTCAGTTGAAATTGGGATTCCCACCTACCCTTGGTTGAATTCTCCTACAACAACAGTTACCACACCAGCATCAAGGTTGCCCCATTTGAAGCCTCCTATGGACGTAAGTGTAGATCCCCTTTGTGTTGGGCAAAAGTTGGAGATAAATATTTGACTGCAAGCTAATTCAAGAAACAACCGCTAAGATCTCTCAGATTCGTTATCGTTTGAAGGCTACTCGAGATCGTTAAAAGAGCTATATTGATCGCCATCGCAAACCGCTCGAATTTCAGGTTGGCGGTAAGGTACTCTTAAAAGTCTCACCCTGGAAGGGTGTACCGAGGTTTGGCAAATGTGGGAAGCTTAACCCCTGATACATCTTTTGAATTACTTGCTACTATTAGTCCTGTGGCATACAAGCTTAAGTTACTTGAAGGGCTCAGCAATGTTCATGACACGTTCCACGTATTTAATCTGAAAAGGTGTTTGTCCGATGAATCTCTGATCTTTCCACCTAAAGAAATTCACATCAATGATCAACTCCACTTCATTGAGGAGACGATCGAAGTGACTGAAGGAAAGTCCAAAAATTGAGAAGGAGCCGAACAAAAGTTGTGAAGGTCAGATGGAATGCAAAGCGTGGACCCGAATTCACATGGGAACGTGAAGACCAGATTAGACGCAAGTAGCCTGCTCTTTTTTCCAAGACTGCTGAGACCAGTAGGAAAAATCAATTTCGTGGACGAAATTCTAAAAACAAGGGGAGAATGTGACACCAGTCAACGATCCGGGTCAACATCCGTACACATTTTACTTATGTAGGGCCATAATTTAGAGGTTTGCATCTGTCTTGGCCCATTAGACATTTTGGGTTATTGGTCTAGTGGTTTAGTGGAGACCTGACACATGCTAAAGAATTGTATTGCTATATAAGGCGTGTGTTGATTTTGTGTGATGTGCTGGTAGGCTTCGTAGAATTATTACTGCGTGCCTTAGTGATACAAACATAACGAACTACTCGCTAGTAGCTTAACACCTCATAGGCATATGGTCTTAGTACCGTAATTTCGTTTGATAGGGTTGCCAAAATCTGAGGTTTTGGGTCGTTATGTTAATTTTTATACAGGGTATCTTGATTGATCTTTTGTCGTATTAATTTACGGCCTAGAATCAATCAAGATATTTGCAAAAAGAGCTTATATGACAAATCCTGAAAGTTACCGAATTGAGGAACTTAATGTATTATAATGATCAAAGATCATTTAATGCATCATATCACATCTATGATGAAAATCATGATTGATATCAGCCTCAACCTGGTACGTATGCACAAGTTACTCTGTAGCATTGATTTGCTGACCTGTACACCTCTGTGCTTCGTATCTTGTAATATAACGGATAACATTTGGCATAATCACGCGTTACGACGAAGGTTTGTGCAAATTCCTTGATACGAGAGTATGTCGTGTGCGTGGAACCATAAGCCTGTTAGTTTTAATACATCTAATTGTGTATCATTTTAAAGCACTAGATAACATTCTGCATGTGAGCTTACGTGGATCACAATATCAGCAATTGCCTAATCACACATTGTCTTTACTGATAATAAATATTAATGATCAACGGTGTGATCAGATTTCTCAAAAATTGATATGATCCTTTTCCGGATATCACAAAATGTTTACATTTCTGCTTTAAATTTTTCATTTTCTGCATAAGATACAAAAACTCAAATAGATTTTTGGTGTGTTTTAGTATAAATTCAGAAAATCCAAAATTTTTACATTTCTGTGTTATTTTCGATAACCGATGGTGATTGATGGTCATTTTCTGAAGTTTGACAGACCAATTTGAGTTTTGTATCATTAAACTGATAGATACTGAATGTATAAATTTGAAAATGATAAAACGGGATTCGAATATGAGATTTGGTAAAATTTTCAGAATTCCAAAATCTCATTCGTCCTTTTGTTAGGTCGAGGAGATTTTATGCTTTGATTCGAACCTTTATAATGAGGTCGAATGAGAGTGTTTGAGTGATTTTCCTAATTCGATCCATCTAATTTTCTTTTGAGCCTTTACTTAGGTCGAATGAAAGCTGGATCTTCTCATTCGACCCCATACAAGGATCGAATGAGAGACCTATATATATAACATCAACTCATTCGAACCCTTAGAAAAAAATTTCAAATTTTCATTCGTAACCAGACCTTGTTGCTCGTTTGTTTTTTATCATTCAGTATTGTTCCTTGTCTATTCCTGATCCATTCCATATAAATATCACAGGTAATGGCTTCGTATTTAGGAAGGAATCGACGTTTAAAGATTGAAACCCTAGACAACATAATCAGTGCTTATAGACATTGTTTGGACATCAATTGACCATTGCCTAAGCATTATCGATGGTTTTAGGGGGAGAATAAGCCAAAATCCAGAGTTAAAACATGTTATTAAACTTAATCGATTGTTTGAAATTTTAAAACCCTAGATTTTGAGTGAAAACCATCAATAATAGGTTAATTGACGCAATTGATTGTTGAATAATGATAATCGGCCATGTTAGGATCTAATAGAACAATAATGTGATGTTTATCTTGTTTAAACTGTGTTTTCGCAATTTTAAAATCCTAACAGACCTATTCGACCAATGTTTCAGGGTCAAATGAGACTTTTCTAGGTCGAAGGAGACTTTTTATGGCCGAATAAACTGATTTGAGGTCGAATGAATTTAACAAGGTCGAATGAAATATTTTGTTCAACTGATTTTCTCATTCGATACAATATTTTCCTCACTCGAACTCCCGATAGGGTCGAATGAAGGACTGCTTTGACCAAAACACAATTTTGTCTGATTTTGATAAATTTTCATGTTTGGTTTTATTGTTTTGCAGGTTATAATGGCTGAATAACAGAACCCAGAGCAACCAGAAGAACCAAAGGAGTTAGTATTTGAACCAGCTCACAACTGCTGTGCATTTCTTGGCGAAGTAAAGCAGTATGAAGAGTTTGCTGGAATGATAGAGTTTTTGCAGAGAAGCAGAGTAATCTACGCTCTTGCTACACCGAAGACAATTTATAAATATCACCATGTCAATTTCTGGGAGAAAGCGGTGATTACTTTCTGGGATGGGAAATCAGCAATTCAAAGTTGCATTTAGGGAAACTTTGTGCTAGTTACTGAAGATGATATTCGTGAAGCTTCACAGTTAAAGATTCTCCAACAGATCCTACTGAATTGACTTGGATGGAGCAGAGGAAATGTTTTCTCAGAATGAAGTACAACGCTCCAATTACTGATTGTCTTTTACACAAAGAAAAGTTGTGTCCTCACTACAAGTATTTACTACATGTGATTCTACATGTGTTGGACCAGTGAGAGGAGGATATGATGTGCTGAGAAAGAGTCTGTGTTCGTTGGTTGTTGCTCTAATCTTGAACAAACCATTTAATGTCTCTGAGATGATATTTGACCACATGATGGAAGTTTTAAAGGGTTTGAAGACTGATAAGTTCTTAATGTATCCGAGATTCCTTCAGATGGTGTTTGATAACAAGTATCCCAACTTGATTAAGAATCCTGTGCAGATTGTATATCAAACTCACCTGAGTATTACAATCTGCTTATAAGGGTGTTCCTGATAATTTGAAGCCACCTTATAAGAATCTGTTTTGACACTAAATAGATGTTGCTTACAAGGATCCAGGACAAGGAAAACCAAGGAATGATAAGAGTGATTCTGACTCCGATAGCCCTTTATTTCCTGTTGATAAGTCTGCTAAAGGAAAAGACAAGTTGTCAATAAAGGTTCTAAGACTGGAAAGGGCAAAAAGAAGGTTGATGAGGTTGAACCTAAGAAGAAGAAAACAGTGAAGAGCAAAGGTAAAGCAAAGACGTTGCTAGTTGATGAAGAGTCTGCTGATTCAGAAGAGACTCAAGATGAAGCTGAATGGGATTTTGGGGATGAAACTGTTAAGATCACTAAACCCAAGGCCACTGAGGTTGGTGATATTGAAGGTATTGATAAAGCCACTGAAGCTGAAGAACAGGGGAACAGAGAATTGGATGATCAAGATTTGGAGTTGACTTGTGATAATCTTGATTTTGGTGGATCTCCTGTGGCTGGTGAGAAAGTGAAGAAAACGAGAAGCAAGACTATGGCTAAGAGAGATAATCCTAAAAAGAAGAGAGATAGAGAGATAGATTTGTTGGTTTTTGGAAAGAAAGTACCAGCAATCGGTCGCTCAAGTGTTACAACACCTGTCATATCCCCAGCAGCAAAGAAAAAGAAGAAGATTGTTCAGGAAGCAGTTTCAGTTAATCCAGCTCCTGAAAACCTTTCTAACGTACTGGAAGATGTTTTACAACAATTTCAGAAGAAAACAACAAAACCAGTTACTCCACCAGTTGCAGAATCATCTACACCACAGCTGACTGTTTCAAAGGAAGAGAAGTAAGCAGTTAATTGTCAGATTATTGATATCATGAAAGCCTTTAACAAACAACAAGGTGAAATTAAACAAATGAAGAAAGATGAACATACAATGTTACAGATTGTTCTATCTTCCAAGGCTAATCAAGACGAGTTGGAAGCTAAGTTGAAAGAACTTGAAGCTAAAAACAAGTTGTTATTGACTCGTGGTAAGAGACATACGAGAAAGATTAAACAGTTGCAGATTGAAAACAAAAAAAATAGAGCTAAGAACAAAAGCATGAGAAAGTTACTTGATTATTTGTATTCCAAAGCACCACAGTTGAAGGGTACAGAGGAAGAAGAGGAGGAAGAAGAACAGAAGGTTGATTATGAGGAATCTGATGATGAAGAAGGTGATGATGGTGACTTTGATGACACATCAGATGATGATGATGATGCAGGAGTTGAAGGTGGGAATAATAGAGATGATAAAGAAGATGAAGATGAAAGTTCTGATGATGATGATGACAATCAAGATACTAACAAGTATAGTTATCAGAAAAGAGATACAGAGAAGGGTGACATGGGTGAATCTAGTTTTAAAAAGACACCTGGTGAGAATGTTGATGATGATGATAGCATCTTTTGGACTGAAAAGATTAGATCTATATCTGATGAAGACAAAAGCTTATATCGTCAGATGTTAGAGAAGAATGTATGGACGATTGAGCTTACGGGAAGATTCCCTGAGATCTTTGAATCAGATGATATGAGGTATGAATTAGAATATAATGATCGTAATTTGGAAGATGGGGAAGTATCTACTGTAGTTTCTAAAGAAATTTTGGAAGGTTTAGCAAAGCAGATAGGGAAGTCTCTAGAAAAAATCATGAATGACAAAGAGATTCCTGATATTCCAGAGAAAGAAGCAGGTGATCACTCAGATGATAAAGATACTCCAGAGTTTGAAGAAGTGGAGATTGAAGATATAGTGATACCTGAGATTAATGAAGAAACACTTGTTGAAGCAGAGAAACTTGCAAAGAAGAAGGGCAAGGAGATCTTAAATGAAGTGTTTGGTAAGAATGCTAATCAGGAACCAACTTTTCAACAATCAGATGAACTGAAAGATCTGTTGAAGAAGTTAAAAGAAAAAGAGGCAAATAGACCAAAGACAAAAGTACAAGGAGGTTTCTACAAGTATCACAACGAACTGTTTAAAGGTAGAGCGTTGGGATGGAAATACCTAAGACAGCTACAGTGTATTGGTGTGAAGTAGGAGAAGGGAATTCCGTACTTCTACAGGTTCCATGACATTAAAACCTTGCCGTATTGGGCTGTAAGAGATATTTGTAGACATACAATGAGCGGTGCTTCTGCAAACAATGACGTAGTTGGATGGTTTGCTGATAAAATGTCTTGGGAGTGCAGAACTAAGTGGAACATGTTCAAGCCTCAATATCCGAAAAGGAAAGTTCACAAAGAGGTTGATCATGTTACTGGATTTAAGAAGGTGACATTGAAATATAAACCTCATGTGGTGATGAAACGGATTCCTTTGATGCCAATACAACAACACTTCAGCAATGACTTTATGTTCTGGTACTATGATTGGAGAACAGCTGAAGCAGTGATTGTACTGAAGGATAAAGATCCTAAGGGTGAGTTCAATAAGATGCGCTTGTTTGATCCAATGTGGATGATCAATTGCTCGCACGAAGACGTTATTATGCTTTATTATAATCCGATTCACTTTGAGATTCAAGACGTGGAGCAGGCAATGAAATTTTATAGAGTGGTGTGCTTTTGTTTCGTGTGGGATGTGAATGTGCGTTGTGATTATGATAAGAAGTTGGGAAGATATGTGAAGGTTAGAGAAATGAAGAAAAGTTCAACTAAAAGACCATTAGAACCGGGGATGAGCAAAAAGCAAAAGAAGATTCTCCGAATCAAACTGTTGATCAAGGCACTTAATCAAGAACGTCTACAATCCAAGCAATAGTCAATGGGGAGTTTGTAAGTGCACGGAGTGTGACCATCTCTTTTGGATTGATAATATAGCGTTTTTGGTAGATTTTGGGTAGAAGAAGTTCCCATTCGACCAGTCGAGGGGTCGAAGGAGGAATTCAGAAGGTCGAAGGAAGCCTTGAAGTTTATATTGTTTGGTTCGAGCTGGTATAGAGGTAGAAGGACTCATTCGACCTAGATGGGGGGTCGAATGAGCAGGCTATATAGAGTTCAAGTTTTTATTTTGGGTTAAGTAGTTGGTCATTTTGAATAGAGGTTTTGTGTGTGTATTCTCTCTAGGTTCTAGAAGTGTCTGAATTATTCTTATTTCATTGTAAACCTAATCTAAACAAGTTTTATCAATATGTTTATGAATGAAATGATTATTGAAATGGAATTAACTGTTTTCTGATTTGTTTTCTATCATATTGCATATGATCTAGGGTTTCCGTACCTGGATTGTTCCATTTGTATGATTACATTGTTGTTTTCTTTAAAACCGATCCTCTACAAATACACACATACATACACACATACATACACACACATGCTCACATACTTTTAATATTTTATGACTTTATCTTTTTTGCTTTGTTAAAATATTATTTGTTATACAGATAGAATATAACGTACGTATAGAAATTATAGAAACAATAGAAATTACGTTTTATAGAATTTTTTTTTAGAGTAGGATTTTTTTTTGTGTTACAAAATTTATTCCATGACCAAGAAAATTACATCAACATAGCGGGCAACAAGCTGTTAGAGAATGAAATCACATTTAAATTTGTATTATAAAAATAAATTATATGAGGCCTTGACAATATTGATCTACTGCACTTATCGTAGATCTGATACATCAGAATGCAAATTTGTTGCGATATAAATGGATTGGTTATGCCAAGATGGAAACTTGCTACGCCATAGTATATGTGTATCAATGATTGATTGTTAACTTTTCTAGTTTGTGATTTTCGTACTATTTAAAACGTTTAATATTCATACATGTATCCTCATAATCATTTAATATTTATACATACACCACAATTTGGTTATTTTGAAAAAAAAAACATAAAAGGCTGGGTTTTTTTGGTGCAAAAGGAACTTGGTGTTGGAATAATCTTGATAGTTCGGGTCAAGTTGGGTCATGGGTACGGGTCAATGGTTAGTATTTGGTTTATTTGATTAAGTAAGCAAGAGCTTTTGTCCTATGCCATATGTTTATCATTTGAATAGGTCTTGGCTGTTAGTATTCATAAGTTTTTCCAGGTATTTAGGAAAGCTAGTAGTTTGTGGAATAAAATTAGGTAGAATGAGACTTTTATGCATTGGAATTTGTATGCCTATTTAGGGCACTTATATTTGCATGAAATAAAACACTGTATCCATTGAAAGCATCACAACTTTATTTATTTTGTTTCTATCTCAAATTCACAGTAGATATACAATTGTTGAAGTGGTTTGATTCCAACATTTGGTATCAGAGCCTAGGGTTCGGGAGGAGGAGACGCTGGTTCGAGAGTCGTTTTTAAGAATGGGTGAAGCCCTTTGCTGCAGGGCAAACGCAGCAGTAGGCGAAACCAGTTTTCTTTTGAAGGGGTTGTTTTATTGCGGTAGGAAGAGAGGGGTTCAGAGCAGCGTTGGTTGGCGGTAGTTACCGTGGAGACGAAGAAAGAGAAAGTTGTGATGCAATTCGTTGAAATCAAAAGCAAAGAAAGGAGAGTTGAACGTCTAATCTGAAAGAAAAGAAGGAAAGACAACCTGGGGTGGCGGTCGAAACAGTGTCACCATAGTAGTCGAAAGACATACTAATGTTGACAGCAGCGATCGAGACGGCTGATAGAGAATTTGTTGAGGTTTTTTTAGTGGTAGTGGTGATCTGACATGGTGGCTTCAGCAGAAAGAGTAAGCAAGCTTCCACATGTTGGTGGGATTTTTAGTAAGTAATGCAAAGGAAAGGAAACATGAGAAAACTGAATGTTGGATTTGCAAGAGTTAGTTAATTAATCCTATGGAAAAGTAAGCCACTGGAGATAGGCATGAACATCGAGATATTTAATTCATTAAACACACTAGTGGTTTGGTGAATAAATTATAGAAGGCGCGCATGTGTCGAAGAAATTAGCAAGTTAACTAGCAAGAATAACGAGAAAGAAAGGTGGGTTCTTGAATCTTTAAGAAAGAAAGAAATGGGTGCCAGATGAAAGAAGAAAGAATGACAAAGGCAGGTGTCTCTTAGGAGGAAAGAATGCCTTGCAAGAAAGAAAAAGACCGGTGGTGTTGCAAGAAAGTAAGTGTCACACCCTCAAATTACACTTGCGGGGTTTTACCGCGAGGCGCGTGACATACCAGGATCCAAGTCAACGGTCACAATAAACGACAACTATATGATATGAAAACAATGTGATAAAACCAACCACACAGTTAAAAGTTACATAAGTCAAGAACAAAGCGGAAGCAAAATAAGTTTTGCATACCAAATCCAAAAGTAACTAGTTTAAACTGAAATAAATTCAAAACATGTAACATAAAGTGGGATGTGACGCAGTGAGACCCCAGTGCGCCTAGACTTCCTGCTACCTTATTGACCTGAGAAAACATGCAATGTTAGTTAACACATAATGTGTCGGTGAGTCATAGAGATAAGTTTGTAAAAGTTTGTAATGTTTGTAAACCAGACCAAACAATCCTTACATCTACACTTGATGCTAGCTACACATCGTACATGATACTATAGTGTCGTGAACCACTGTTGAACGTTAGAATGCCTCTATATCGGTTACCTGATGAACCTGGTTCCGTAAAGTTTGGTAGGACAAATATGCACCCGCCACCGACCGCCAGTCGGCCTGAGTGGGGCTTGCCAGGATTATAGATCTATTCACACTTTCCCAACTATGTATCCACATAATAATGGTTCACTAAAGTTGAAAGGTCTTTACTGATGAATAAATGTCACTAAGTATCCATGTGATATAATGTAATATGTTGGTCTAAAAGTATGTAAGTTTGTACCGCATGTTTCTCCCCCAAAAGTATAAAAACAGTAAAGAATGGGGCTGAGAAACTCACCTTAGGTTACGTCTTCTAAATAAAAGAATAACTGACGTGTTTTGATAGTCCTTGTAGAGGATTGTTTTATCAAAAAAGTTAGGCTTGATCATACAACTCTCTATTCTAGGTGCGGAAACCCTAGAACAGTTACAATGTGATAGTTTACGAATCAAACGCACAAATTCACCTTTTCAATTGTTGTTTCCATTAATAACTTGTTAAAATATGATCACATAAACGATTACAAGTTAGTCTGACTGATTTCAAATACACCTGAACACTAGAGAGCCCTAGCCTGACACACACATTCAAAATGATCAAAGTTACAATGTAAAATAACATTTAAGCTTATATAGCCCTGCACATTCGCCCCATGCGTGAGGTCGAATGTGGACTTGTTCTACATTCGCCCGTTAATCTGGTTCGAACCTGGAATCTGTCTTAGTGATCTTCTACCTTCGACCTTGATAATCCACATTCGCCCCATAGCTTTTTCACTTTCGTCCCTTCGTTAATCATCAAAACTTGTTTTAGTCGCAATCCAAAGCATTAGTCGCACTATATGCATCAACAAACTCCCCCTCAACTATTGATTGGATTGCCTACGCTCTTCGTCCATTCCTTTGTTCATCAACTTCAAACGAAGTTGTTTTCGTTGATCTTTAGACATTTCTGGTTCCAATTTTCTCTTCTTTGAACGCTTCGGCACTTCATTTATCTTTACTTGCTCACCAAGTTTCTTCTCAAGATTACTACCAGAGTTTATATCATCAGCAAAGCAAACTCCAACCAGCTGTTGATATTTTCTTGCTTGATCTGCATCATTAGGATCATTGTAGATCGGATTATAGTATAGCATGATGATGTCTTCAAAAGTACAGTTTATGAGCCACATTGGATCAAAAACATGTATCTTCTTGTAAGCATCCTTCCCATCTCTCAACACAATCACCGCTTCAGCCTTTCACCAATCATAATACCATACAACGAAATCAGAACTAAAATGCTGTTGTATTGGCATCAACGGTATCTTCTTCATAACCACTGGAGATTTATACTTTAAAGTCACCTTATTTCTTCCAGTCTTTGGATCTATCTCTTTATGAACTTTCCTTCTTGGATACTGAGGTTTAAACATGTTCCACCTCGTCCTACTCTCCCAAGTAAGCTTATCAGCAAACCATCCTACTACATTATTATTCGTTGAAGCACCGGTCATAGGAAACCTGCAAATGTCTCTCACCGCCCAGTACGGTAGAGTCTGTATATCATGGAATCTGTAGAAGTACAGAATTCCCTTTTCCCACTTCACAGCTATGCACTTCAAATATTTCAGATACTTCCAACCCAACGCTCTGCCTTTAAACAATTGGTTATGATATCTATAGAATCCTCCCTGTGCTTCAGGCTTAGGCCTTTTCTCATCCATTTCTTTTAGTTTCTGTAGCAAAGTCTTCAAACCATCACTTTGCTCAGTAGTTGGTTTCTGATTGCTTTCTCCAAATACATTCTTCACAAACTCTTCACTTTTCTTTTTAGCTTTCTTTTCAGCTTCTTTCAGGTTTACTTCCGTAAAATTTGGAAATACTTCATCACCATTATCCCTAACACACTCAGGATATTCTTCATTCGTGATGTCTTCAATTTCAATCTCTTCAACTTCAGGAGTATGTTTGTCATCATAATGATTACCAACATCGTTCTCAGGAATATCTGGAATCACTTGTTCAGTCGTAATCTCCTCCAGTGTCTTACCAACTTGCTATGCTATTCCTTCCAATATTTCTTTCGAAACTGCAGTAGACACTTCACCCTCTTCAAGATCTAGGTCATTATATTCAATCTCAAATCTCATGTCGTCTGCTTCAAAGATTTTAGGAAATTTTCCTGTAAGCTCAATAGTCCAAACTCCTTTGTTGAGCATCTCTCTATACACATTCTTATCATCAGCTGACAATGCCTTGATTTTTTCTGTCCAGAAAATATCATCATCAGCATCTACATTTTCACCAGACTTCTTAGTACTTGATTGGCCAGAACTTCCTTTCTTCGTCTGTCTTTCTTCAAACTTAAACATACTCGTATCGTCATCATCATCATCACTATCACTATCTTCCTCATCATTTTTCTTCTCTCCACTCTTGCCACTATCATCATTATCATCAGAATCATCATCCGATCTCTCATCATCTCCTTCTTCATCAGATGAATCACCATAGTCTAATTTCTCTTCTTCTTCTTCTTCTTCTTCTTCTTCTTTATCCTCCTCTCCTTCTTTCAACTTAGGAGCTTCATTGTAGAGTTTAACAAGCAACTTACTCATTTTCTCATTTTCCTTCAGCAATTTCTAATTCTCATCTTTCACTTCAGTAATCAATCTCCTGTTCTTCTTACTTCTACTATTAATCTTGTCTTTCTCTTTCTCTAACTCTTTCAATTTCTTTTCCTACTCATCTTGATTAGCTTTGGAAGCCACAACAATCTGCAAAACATTTTCTCTTCATTCATTTTGAACTTTTCTATCTGTGCTTGTTGTGCAGTTATCATTGTCATCATTTCTTCCATCTGCTTATTCACAACTTCCATGACATTATCAGAAACAGTCACTTTAGGTCTGGAAGATTCAGCTTCAGGAGATTTCTTCTTTTTCTGAAATAAATTCAACACATTCTCCAAAGTAGTATCTAGATTAGGAACTACCTCAGGTTCTTTTGCAATCTTCTTCTGCTTTTTAGCAACTGGAGAAGAAACTTGTGATGATGTACCGGCTTCAGAAACTTTCTTTCCTTTTAATAACATCTCAACTTCTTTCTCTCTCAATTTCTTAGACGTTTCTTTCACATCTCTTTTCGCCATAGACTTGTGCTTGGGTTTCTTCAAGTTAACAACAACAGTAGAACCCTCAAAATCTCATGCACCAAGTCCTAAATCACCTTCAGCACTCTCTAAATCAATCGTCTCTTTCTGCAATTGTTCTTCTACAGACTTGTTTAAAGATTCAGGTTCTCCAGCAACAGTGGCCTTGCGCTTGGAGTTCTTCTTCAACGTTTCAGCTTCAGATTCCCAACGTTCATCCTCTTCTGTCTCTTCAGAATCAATAGAAGATTCCTCATCAACCAGTTGGGTACCTTTCTTAGCAATGCTCTTCTTTCTAGTCTTTTGTTTCTTAGCAGGTTCAGCTTCACCACCCTTTGCCTTGCCCTTCCCTTTGGCTCCAGCATCTTTAACTTGTCTTTTCCTCTTTGTTGTTGCAACAGCATGAACTAGTGGATCATAAGGATCAGATTCACTCTTATCATGTCTTGCTCTGTTCTCACCTGGATCAATATACCCTGGATTTATCAAATGCCCAAATAGATTCTTGTGTGGTGGCTTCTCATTATCAGGAATCCCTTTGTATCCCTTCATCCTTATCAACGTCCTCATATTCATGTGATCCTAAACCAAAATCTTCGTATGATCTTTCCTCAACGTAGGATACTTCAAATCAAATATCATCATCAAAAATCTAGGATATAGCAAGAACTTCTTTGACTTCAAACCCCTTAGTGGTTCTAGCATGTGATCCAGAATCATTCCCGCCTCATTGAATGGTTTGTTCAACGTCAAAGCTACCATCAATGAGCTCAAACTCTTTCTCATAACATCGTATCCTCCACTCACCGTTCCAAATACATGTATTATCACATGAGCAAAGTATTTAAACTGAACACTCAGCTTCCCTTTATGCAAAGCACCATCTGTAATAGGTCCGTTATATTTCATTCTCAAGAAACACAATCTCTACTCTATCCAGGAAAGACATCTTGGATCAGTAGATTCTTCATCTCTCAGCTTCAATGCTTCTCTTATATCATCTTCTGTCACCATCGCTATATTACCCTGTATCTCACTAACAATCGCTGTCTTTGAATCCCAGAAATCATAGCGAGAATTCCTCCAGAATTCTTCAACAATATCTTGATAGATAACTGCAGGTGTTGCAATAGCATGAATGATTTTGCTTCTTCTGAGACACTCCACTATCCTAGAGAATTCGGTGAGTTTCTGTACTTCTCCAACAAAAGCACAGCAATTATGAGCAGATTCAAACGGCCAATCTTCCACAACATTTTGAACTGAAGCTTGTTGTTCTGGAACTTCAACATTTTCTGCTACTTGTTCTGCCATTTTGAATATCTGTAACATAAAACATGGAAAATATGTTAAAAACAATCAAAAACAACAAAATCTGAATTTTGGCTTTCACAAATTCCACTTTCGCCCCTACGGAGGTTCGAAAGTGAAATCTATGAGGTTCGAATGTAGCATTTAAGGTTCGAATGTGAAAATTTTTAAAACAAAATCCACTTTCGTCCTTTAAATTCCACTTTCGTCCTTTAAATTCCACTTTCGTCCCACTATATTTTACATTCGACCAAAAACACTACGTTCGACCGTTTGTCTAAGGTCGAATGTACATGTTCTTTACCCAAATTCTAAATTTGCAATCTGAGTTGTTTTAAACATCAATTTTGATTCGTTTTCAACCTAAACCATCCGATTAACATTCTTCCTTAATCAATTGCTTTTACTGTTTAGTTATTATTGATTTTTAAACAATTCTAGGGTTTCATCGATTTATAAATATCAAAAACCATCAATCCGTAAGTTATAACCCTAGAATCTACTCCATTCTCCCCCTAAAATCTATAATAACTAAAACCTAATCAACAAATATCATTAAAACACAGCTAAACATGTCCAATAAGCAGGTCTAGGGTTTCGAACACCCAAACCATTAATCTGTGTTTTGTTACTGGTCCAATACCTGTAAATGTATAGGCGAAATGATCAGTGAATCACCATGATTAAGAAACAAGGATGAAAAGAACAAGAGCAAAACAGTTTTGTACTTAGAAAATTTTTTAAAAAACTGTAGAAGTGAGAGTTCGAATGTGGATAGGGTATTTATAGTAAAGCTACATTCGCCCTTTTAGTGTGGGCAGAAAGTGAGACTATTTCCACATTCGCCCTTAATAAAAAGTTCGAAAGTGGAAACAGGGTTCGAATGTACAAAATGTATCATGAACACACACTTTCGTCCATTGAAAAAGGTTCGAAGGTAACTAAAATTTCCACCTTCGACCCAACGAAGGGGCGAAAGTAAGTTGGAAATTTTGAAAAAAATACCAAATCTCAAACTCGAATCCCGTTCAACCATTTTTCAACATTTCAAGCCTCGAACATTCATTATTTTTTTTAGTTACTTGACACAAAACTCAGATTGGTTCATCAAATTTCAGAAAATGACCATCAAACACCATCGGTTATAAAAAATAACTCAGAAATGTAAAAATTTTGGTTTTTCTGAAATTTATGTTAAAACACACCTAAAATCTTTCTGAGTTTTTGTATCTTTTTGTAAAACAAATGTAAAATGCAGAAATGTAAACACAAAGCAATAAATGTTTTGTGATTTCCGGTAAGGGGATCATATCAGTTTTTGAGAAATCTGATCACACCATTGATCTTTGTTATATATTATCATTAGAAACAATGTGTGATCCGGCAACTGCTGATATTGTTGTCCACATAAACTCACATGCAGACCGTTATGCAGTGCTTTAAAATGATACGATATTAGATGTATTATACTAACACGTTTATGGTTCCCACGCACACGACATACTCCCGTATCAAGAAATTGCACAAATCTTCCTCGTAACGCGTGATTATGTCAAAGTTTTCCGTTTAGTTACAAGATATATAGCACAGATGTAACGACCCTGGCTGTCGGAGCCGGGTCGTCGGGTCGGGTTATCGGAGCTACGCAGCGGAACTCAGGATATTGACAGTCTTGACTCTTCCAGGATCCACATCATCATATCTGTTGGGTTACCTGAACACATGCCAAAAATAGTTTCTGTCAACATAAAGTTGGTGAGGTCGTGTATTTTATAAAGTGAATGGCCAGTTCATTTATTTATAATTCTTTTATAACATTCTTTTATAACATGCTTTACTATTCTAATTCTGGAGGGGAAAATATATTCTATTATACCCATTCGATTAAATTATACCGATTATATGTCAATCTATTATATTCTATTAGTTGCCATTCCTATCGATGGTACCACTCTGCTTGTGGTAAATATAATTATTCCTACCCTCTTCTCGGGTAAGACTGGTTCTTGTCCTCTAGTCGGATAAGAAAGGAATGGCGATATACCGGTCAGTGCTGTCCTAGTCGTTTCTATTATCCCCTTTTCTATTATATTTCTTTTATAAAATCTATTATGTAAAGCATTTCTAGGTTTTCTAATAAATGACATGTATTTCCCCTAAAATGTTTAATAAAACAGTAAAAGTGGGGAGTTCACGATACTCACAGGTTTGCGTATAATCTTCTATAGTCTCTTTTATTACAATTATATGTCATATATATATCGATACGTTTTACGCGTGGGACTTGTTAGATTGTAATACTTAGGATATATATCATATATACAATTTATACATATAGAATTCGGTATATATTAGATAGTCCTAAACTCGGGGTTTATTATTGACACGACACGGACATCCTAAATCTAGCTGGCCATTACAGCTTGGCACTCGTAGCTAATAAAGCTGGCCATTACAGCTTGGCACACGAACCTACAGAACTCTAGACACGTACTTACCCGGATGCTGGTTCGGCTGAGCATATTATTATTAACCTGAGTCTATTATATCGTTCTATATATCGAATCTTATATATATAAACATATATATTTTATATATGTTTATTATTCTCTTCCGTATGTTCCCGTATTATATATATATTCGTATAATTCTAATAATCCTCGTCTAGCTATTGGACCGGGTTCTATTCCGGGTGTTGACCGAGTCACTGAGTTGACTTGGCAGCGACTCGTCAATAACTCAATTTCCGATCAGTACCTCGTAATAATTAACACAAGGATATATTAATAATCGGAATAATATCACATAACAAATAAGCTAGAATGATTGTGATATGCTCTTACCAATTAAGAGCCGGATAGTGATCGGAATACCAACCGGAGTATTATCAGATAATATCGGAACCAGACAGGAAATATACTCGGAGCTCGGGTTATGATCGTGTCTAGCTTAATATTATCTCTTATTTCATAAAATACCACACCACACACATACATCGATGTTTGTGTGCGTGACAGTAGTATGATGAAGGTGAGTTTGGTAACCGGATATTCACCGGCAACACGTCGGGCATGACCAGGAGCTGACTCGGTCCGTCAACTGTACCCAATCACACCCATATTAACATACGTATGAATCCGAGACAACCGGAAGGGATTTGCGGGTGGTTTATCAAGATCAATTCGGACACATAAGGATGGTTATTGGGATTCAATTCAGCAGATTATCAAAGATTATAAAGCTGATGACAGTGGGTTCTCAGGTGGGTTCGGTGGTCACAAACAACAGTCACCGGTCTTGGTGATTGTCTTGGGTTCGATCAACATAAACAAAAGGGATGGGTTGATAGTTCAATCGGTGGGTTCCGGTTTATGGTTCGGTTATAGAGATGGACAGGTAGAGGGTCACGAGTACACAAACAGGAAGCAGAAGGGTTTCTGGTGACAGTCACCACAACCGGTGACTGTCCGGTTCGTTTAATCATGAGCAGAGGAATGAACAAGGTGGTTATCGGGTTATAATAGGTTGGATTCGATCTTGACTCGTTGGGAAGAGGGGTTATTATCGGGTCAAGATAAGAGGGTGCTCACCAGGGATTGCTATCGGAACAAAGGAGGATGGCTGGAGCTCTCGGAGGAGCCGACGGAGGTGGTTAACAGGGTGGGCAGAAGCAGCAGCGGGGGCGGCAGCGGCCGCCATGGCTGTCCGGTTGCTTTTGGTTGTGGAGGTCTCAACACACACAAGTGTGTGTGTGTTCAGTATACATCGAGAGAGAGAGAGAGAGAGAGATAAGAATGAGGGAGGGATTTATAAAAGAAACGCTGGGACTCGGGTGTTTGGTAGCGGGAATAATTAATAAAATAAGGAACGCTTGACAACGTTTTAATAGCAGATAAGGAGCGTTTAACCAAGATAATAAAAATCCAATAATTATTATCTATATAATCGATTGAAACGGTTAGTCGCGAGATTCGAACTTAAATAATTTATTAGATAATCGGGTGGTCGGGTACGATCCGACCCGTTTAAGAGACCCGTAACACCTCGAGGTGTTACAACAGAGTTGTACAGGTCAATAAATGAATGCAGCAAAGTAACATGTGCATATATACCAGGTTGAGGCTGATATCAATCACAGATTTTCATCAGTGAATTGATACGATGCAATTAATGATCTTTGATCAATAATAAACATGAAGTTCCTTAATTCGGTAACTTTTAGGTTTTGGCATTAAAGCTCTTTTAGCAAATATTCTGATTGAATCTAGGACCGTATATTAATACGACAAAAGTTCAATCAGAATATCCCGGATAACAATAACATAACGACCCGAAACCTCAGATTTTGGCAACCCTATCAAACGAAATTACGGTACTAAGACCATATGCCCATGAGGTGTTCAGCCACTAACGAGTAGTTCGTTATGTTTGTATCACTAATGGACGCAGTAATAAGTCTACGAAGTCTATCAGCACATCACATGAAATCAACACACGCCTCATATTGCATTACATATCTTTAGCATGTGTCAGATCCCCACTGATGTACTATCATTTCCTCTTTTTACTCCTGGAAATCAATTTGGTTTTTCTATTTTTATGGCTTTTTGAATTTTTCAATGTTTTTGGTTTTTCTGAATAAAGGCTCCCCCTAAAATGTAAAACATAGTTTTGGGTTTTTAGATTTTTCTGAAAAACAGTAAAGAGATAAAAATTTGAAAACAAAAAGTGATAAACCAAGGTGATGATCAGTATTGTTTCTCTTTTACACCATTTACTTTTAAAAGATAATCGAATCTGGATTTATCAAAAGCTTTTGTGAAAAGATCCGCCCTCTGATAAACAGTGCGGATTTTGACAATATCGATCAACTCTTTTGCAAAGCAATCACGGATAAAGTGATACTTAATCCGGATGTGCTTAGCTTTCGAGTGATTGACCGTATCTTTAGTTAATGCAATTGCGGCTTTATTATCGCAGTGAATAGGGGTTTTTAGAAATTGCAAACCGTAATCGACCATCTGCTGCTGAATCCAGAGAACCTGTGAGCAACAACTCGAGGCTGCTACATACTCAGCTTCGCATGTAGATAGTGCGACCGATGTCTGCTTCTTACACTGCCAGGTCACGAGCCTGCTCCCTAAAAACTGACATCCAACCGTTGTGGATTTGCTATCCTTGTCACAGCCGCCCCAATCTGCATCACTAAATGCGATAAAGTCAAAATTATCGTCATTAGGGTACCATAGTCCTCTCGACGGATAACCCTTCAGATATCTTAGGATTCTCTTGACTGCCTTTAGATGACTTTGTTTCGACTTCGATTGGAAACGTGCGCAGAGACATGTAGCGAACATTATATCTGGCCTTGATGCAGTGAGATACATCAGAGATCCGACAATTGCTCTGTATCCATCGGCTTCGAATCTTCCATCTGGAACCGGCTCAAGACTTCAGATACGTATTTGGTTTGATGAATAAAGATCCCCGTTGGTCTTTGATCCACCTGCAGGCCGAGGAAAAACTGCATTTCTCCCATCGCACTCATCTCGAACTTTTCCTGCATTACACTTTCAAATTCTCTGCAAAGAAGTTCGTTACTAGAGCAAAAAATAATATCATCTACATATATCTGGACAAGAAGCAAGTCATCCCCTGTTTTCTTGGTAAACAGTGTGCAATCGACCAAGCCTCGTTTGAATCCTTTGGATAGCAGGTACGTGCTTAGCTCCTCATACCATTGGCGTGGAGCCTGGGGCAACCCATATAGTGCTTTGTTGAGAAAATAAACCTTATCCCGGTGGATAGGATCTTCAAAGCCTGGAGGTTGACCGACGTAGACCTCTTCCTTGGCCACACCGTAGAGAAACGCGCTTTTGACATCCATTTGGTACACCTTGAATTTCTTATACGAGGCAAACACTAGAAACATGCGGATAGCTTCTATACGTGCCACAGGTGCATATATCTCGTTGTAGTCAATTCCTTTAATTTGATGAAATCCTTGAACAACCAATCTAGCTTTGTTTCTCACGATCACGCCTCTGTCATCTTTCTTGCATTTGAAAACCCATTTAGTTCCAGTCTTTTTCCTTCCTGGAGGTAAATCTGTAAGTGTCCAGACACCCAATTTCTGGAACTGCAACAACTCTTCCTGCATCGCCTCAACCCAAGCATCATCCAAAAGAGCTTCCTTGTACGTCCGCGGCTCAACCTGCGAAACATAACACGCAAAAGACCAATCATTCTGACAACCAGATTTTTGAATTTTTGCATATAAAGCCAAAGCGCCAAGATTTTCCGGTGAGTTGACACTGCGGAGTTGTCCCCTAGTCATGACACTGCTGCCAGGGTCACCAATAACTTGCTCGAGCGGGTGAATACGATGAATCCGAGATTCCGGATGTTCAGGTACTGTCACTCCCGTCTGAGTAGTCAAGTTCTCCACTGCATCCAGATCATTACCCGTGTTAGACGATGAAGCAACATCTGGATTTGGGTTCACTGGTGCCTCTGTTGCATGATCTAGAATAGCTTCACTAAAGTCTTCATCATCTTCCGATTCTGAAGTATCAAGTGTAGTTGAAGCTTCTTGGAACACTTCTTCTTCTGCTACAGGAGCATTGGCATCATTAGAAGCTGCTGGAGGAGTTACGGTGATCGGACGCACCAACGGTGAAGTCGCCGCATTTTCACACTCGTAAAGTAGTCTTATAACAGCCTCTTCAACCAAGCTATCTAGATTGAATGATTAAAAGAAATCTTTGTAATCAAACATCCAGTCAGGACCATTTCCTTGTACATTTTGAGTATACCGTTGAACCTCAACATTTGCCCAATCCTCCACCTGTCGAGTTCTTTTGTTGAATACCCATTTGAGCGGGGTTGCATATCCAACAAAATATCCCTCTTCAGCTTTCGGACTAAACTTTTCACCTGGATTCAACATCGTACACGGAGACCCAAATGGTTCTAGATACTCCAAGTTCGGCTTTCGTCTGTTCAACAGCTCATAAGAAGATTTGCCAAACTTCTTCACTGTTAACACACGATTCAATGTATAACAAGCTGCGTAGATTGCTTCGTTCTAGAACATTACTGGAAGATTGGAATCCGCGAGCATTGTTCTTTGCTGTTTCAATGAGAGTCCTGTTTTTCCTTTCAGCGACACCGTTCTGTTGAGGGGTATACGGAGCAGAATATTCATGATGAATTCCTTTGTCTTCACAAAGAGCATCCATCTGTGCGTTTTTGAACTCCATCCCATTGTCACTCCGAATTCTTTTGATCTTTAAACCGTAGACATTCTCCAGTCGAGTGAACAGAACTTTCAGATATGTAAACGTGTCACTTTTATGTTGTAAGCACATCACCCACGAGAATCTTGAAAAATCGTCAGTAACCACCAGACAGTAAAGCTCTCCGATATGACTTTTACGTTTGGCAGGTCCGAATAGATCCATATGCCACCGCTCAAGTGGCATTTCAACAGAGTTTACTTTCTTCGGTTTGTGGGATTGTTTGTGCTGCTTACCTTTCTTGCAACTCACACACTTGTCGTTTAAATGAAATGTTTGACATTAATGCCTTCGACAAGCCCGTTCATTTTTCTGAGGTGAATACGTCCCATTCTTCTATGCCACATTATAGATTCTTTCTCTGTAGCCTTTGATAGAAAACACGTCACTTGGCCCTGAGTTGTCATCTCTTTTGACATATCGAGAATGTAAAGATTGTTAACTCTCGGTGCCTTTAACATGATCCACTCCTTTGGAATTTTAAAGCCTGGTTTGAGAATATAGCAAGAGTTGTCATCGAAATGCACAGAAAATTGTTTGTCGCAAATCTGACTGACACTTAACAGATTGTAATCAATTTGCTTCACATAGGAAATCCTCTCAAAACTCACTATTCCATTACTCACACTTCCCTCCATCGTGATGTAACCTCATTTATTTCCCGCAAAAGCAACATAACCTCCATTAATATTCTTCACGTCAAACAATAGTGCTAAATCACCAGTCATGTGGCCTGAAGCTCCACTGTCAACAATCCAAAGACTGCTAACAGGGCCAGCTGAAGCTCCCTGCACACATCAAGTAAGATCTTTAGTTCTTTCGGAGGACCCAAGCCTGCTTGGTCTTGGGTCTTTGAATATCAGCTTTCAAAGATTCATTCACATCAACATTTGGTTTTGAATCGATCTTTTTCTAATCGTTCAAAACTTTCTCATCTTGAGATTTTTCATTTGACTTTGAATTAGAAGCACCCGGAGAATCCTTAGGTGACCAAGATTGTTCCGAACGTTTGAGAATCCGGATCTTGGAGTCTCAGTCGGTTTCTTAGTGTCGTTCTTAAATGAAACTTTCGTAGGTACATTCTCTGATTTAACAGAGACAGGTATTCTTCAAAAACATTCTGAGCATGCGGCTTAGCAAATGTATTTATGGGATATTGATCATCTACACATCTGCGTCTTAAACTCTCAGGAGCTGGGTCCTTTGAGTAAGCCGGCTCAAGAAAGCCATTTGCCTTTTGCTTAGGTTTGATGAATTCAGTGACATGAACTTTAAGTTCTCTCGGAGTATCCCAATATAGTTTCTTCAAAATTTCTGGTGGTACTTCATTGGTCCTTTCGTGTTTAGGAAACCAGATAGTACTTTCTTGCCAGATTTTCTGGATTTTAGAATAATTTGCAATTTTATTTTATACTCCTGGTCAGAGATAATCTTATCGGATCCTTCCATCCGATAAAATACCTTGACGGGTTTGTCAACTGATTCATTTTAACCTCTTTCTTCACTGATTGATTGACACGGTGTGCATTAGCCATAGGATGACAAAGCTGAGAAGGTGATACTGGTTCATTTGTGATAATGTGATTTTCCATAGGAATATCACTCACTTTCTCAGTTTTCTCACTCTCTGTGTCAGAATCATCAGTTACAGCAATAACTCCCTCATCATTCAAACCCAAAATCGGTCGTACATCGGAATTTGGATCTCCAACACTAGAAGTGTTAGATTCATCTTCCGATGCAGAGTCAGATTTTACTGAACTCTCCGGTGTCACTTGGTGACAATTGTGATTTTCAAATAACACTGGAGATGGAACAGCCTTGTAATTTGCATTACTGGTTTGTGATGGTTCTTCAATGATATGGTCAACCACATATGCAATGTGTTTATAGCTTTCAAGCTTTTTGTTGACCTTTTCTGCAAAGCACTTGATGGTGGCCATTTCTAACTTAGTTTCTTCAAGTTCATTTATATAACTGTTTATTGCCAGTTGTTTTAAAGAAAGTGTTTTCTTTAAGTCAGAAATGTCCTTTTTGTAACCATCAAGCACCTTGTTAAACTCTCTAACTTCCTTGCGAGAAGATTGACAGTTAATTATAGCACTCTCAAGTTGAACCCTGAGTTGCTTGTTTTCATCTGTCAACCTATCACAAGTACCACAATACTTATCAATATGCATATCAGTTGTGGATTCAGAACTTACCTGCTTCGAAGGATCTGTCATTGCCAAGAGAGCGAAATGAGCTTCCTTCCCAGCAAAGAGTTTGGAATATTCAATTCTGGTAAAGGCATCATCCACAATACATGACTTCCTAGTCATAAGAAAATCAGCTTCGGCCAAGAGTTGATCAATCTCATCGTCTAATGAGTTCACACTAGCTTTCGAATCTATTTCACTCTCCGAATCTGAATACACTGAGTCATTTTCTTCGGTAACATCAGTAACTGATTCAATAACGATTCCCGAAGTCTTCTCATCATGTTGTTCTTCAACTGGATCAGCCACCGAAACATCCATTTCTTCAACCAATTCCTCAATCTCTTCTTCAGAAGTACTCTCAGACTCTTCAACATTCTCAACTATCTCCGACTCCTCTAAATCAATCTGCTGAGCAACACAAGCTACATTCCCAGCTTTTACCTCTTCAACACCTAGATGCATTCCAGTCCAGTCATATCCCTCATCATTTTGAATCACCAAATCCTGATTTTGAGTATCTGTCTTTGGTTGGTCATTTGGTCTTGTGATAGGAATGACGGTTCTGGTTGGGTTATGTGGTGTTTGAGTTTGAATCTGGTTAGGTGTAGCTGGTTGTCTAGTAGAATTGTTCTGTGAGGTGTTTTGTCGGTTATGGTAATTGTTTTGATTTTGATAGTTGTTGTTGTTTTGGTTTTGATAAGAAACTTGGTTTTGAGATTGACGGTGTTGGTAATTTGAGTTAAATGGATTTCGGTTACCTTGTTTAGCTGGCTGTGTGCATTCTCTTTTGAAATGACCTTTACCACTACAGTTGAAACATGTGACTTTGTCTTTGTTGAAGCCATATGTTGTATTCGGTGTAGTAGCCAAGTCAGTTCTCCCTGTTTTCTCAATGAACTCGGTTGCTCGCCTCATGATACTTGCAAAAGCCCACTGTATATCAATAAGCTCCATTTCCACTTTATCAATTTGAGCATAGTCCTCATTGGTTAGGTTGTTATTACCAATTTGACTAGCTACCAGACCATTGTATGAGGCAACCATTGCTGAAACCAAGGCAATGTATTGTTGAGCAACTTCCACTGTGACATTGTTCATGTTGGATGTCTCCAACACTACTGCTCTTTGATTAGATTGTGCTTGAATCATCTGTGGAATGTATTGTTGTTGTTGAGGTTCAGGTTGGTTTGCAGTGTAACACGCTGCTTGTTGCATTGGTGAAAAAGGTGAAACGAAAGAATTAGGGTATGATCGTGGTGGTGTATATGGTGGTGGTGTATAAGATGAGTTTTGAGCAAAGTAGTTGATTGGGTTTTTGGGTGGTTCCATCACACTTGAAACACAAGCAATATGAGGAGCAATTGTCCCACCAACACTTGAGTTAACCACTGTAGACGATGAACCTGCATGATACAACTCTGGGTTCTGAGGAATTTGTGATCTCTTTGCTTTCCTTTTCTCTTCAAGCTCTTTGTTTTCCAATTTCTGAATGAATTCGTTGATGGTCCAGTACTTATAAGCATCTTTCTCCTTAAGAACCTCAATGTGTTGATCCCAGTATGGTGGTAAAGAATCAGCAAATTTATCCACCAAATCTGACATCGGAATCTGAATTTCATAATTAGACAATTCAGTTAACAGATGACAATATCTGGGAGTCAGCTCCTTCAGAGTCTCATTTCCAACATAACTGAAGTTTTCAAATTCCTTCTTTAGTTCCTCAATCCTTAACCTCCTTGTCTTCTCATTATCATCGTGAGGATTCTTCAACATGTCCCACAATTGTTTGGAAGTAGTGCAAGATCCAAACTGGTGTAAAAGATCATTAGTAATAGCTTGGGTTAGTTGAGAATACGCCTTCTTCTCCACCGCAAACTTCTTTTTTTCATCTTCAGTCAAACTCTCAAGCGAAATCAGTTCACCGGTATTCTCTAACACTGGTGCAACGTATCCCTTAGCAATCATTTGCCACGCCTCAGTCCCCTCAAGTCCCATTCCTTCCAAATGAATCTTGAATTTCTTCTACCATTGATTATGCTCCTGCATCTCCATCAGCTTGGGTGGTCTGTTCCAGCTATCTGAGGACAAATCCTTTATTAGAGTAGATATAGCATTTGTAGTTTGAGTATGTAGCGCTGCTGCTGCTACACCCCAGTAATCAGCTGCTGGTTGTTGTGAAGATGAAGCAACACTCTGTGGAATCGAACTCGTCATTGCATGATAATTGATTGGCTGCGAAGACTGAGTATTCGACTTCTGAGCAGCTACAGTCCAAGGGTCCATGGTAACTTGCTGTTGTTGTGTTGTACCAGGCCTAGGTGTAGTCGGAAATCCCCACATATTGTTTTTGAAGTTGGAAATATGACACACTTGAAAAATATCACAACACAGTTCTATGTTCATCCCCTTCTGTATGATCGTGAGGTCGAATGTGGAAAAACAATCACGTTCGTCCCCTTCTGGAAGTAAGAATTTAGAAATAACAAACCAGTTTCATTTTCGACCACAGACAAACTCACTTTCGACCTTACGTATGGTCGAATGTGGAACAATGACCCGAATGTGAAAATCCAACACAACACAATTCTAGGTTCGACCAACACAAGTCACTTTCGACCTATAAAATCCTTGGTTCGACCTCAGAATTCTACTTTCGACCCTTGCTCTCTTGGTTCGACCGGCCCATTTGAAAAACGGTTATTCTTTGAAAATCATTTAATTTGATCTCAATTTTTCAAAAGTTGATGAATTTTGATGATGTTAATCAGGTTTTGCTTCGGAATTGATTTGGAACAACTTTAATAAGTCGAATTCTTGATTTTATCCATGAAATCTAATCCAAATCCTTCAATTTTCATCAAAAACCATTGTTCTTTGAAAATAGCAAAATTTTGATCAAATTTGGGTCCAAATCAGTTCAAAAACTATCAAATTGTAGTTGTATGATCTGTATAGGCTCTGATACCACTTTGTAGAGGATTGTTTTATCAAAAACAGTTAGGTTTGACCATACAAGTCTCTATTCTAGGTGCGGAAACCCTAGAACAGTTACAATGTGATAGTTTACGAATCAAATGCACAAATTCACCTTTTCAATTGTTGTTTCCATTAATAACTTGTTAAAATATGATCACATAAACGATTACAAGTTAATCTGACTGATTTCAAATACACCTGAACACTAGAGAGCCCTAGCCTGACACACACATTCAAAATGATCAAAGTTACAATGTAAAATAACATTTAAGCTTATATAGCCCTGCACATTCGCCCCATGCGTGAGGTCGAATGTGGAGTTGTTCTACATTCGCCCGTTAATCTGGTTCGAACCTGGAATCTGTCTTAGTAATCTTCTACCTTCGACCTTGATAATCCACATTCGCCCCATAGCTTTTTCACTTTCGTCCCTTCGTTAATCATCAAAACTTGTTTTAGTCGTAATCCAAAGCATTAGTCGCACTATATGCATCAGCAGTCCTAAATACCGGAGATCTATCATAAAAGTTTTGTTGGATCAGTGGCTTAGTTTTATGAACACTTATGTGTTTATCAGATTTATATATGAGTTATTAAGCAGCGGAAATACAAGTTTTCAAAGGTCTAAA
This sequence comes from Ambrosia artemisiifolia, assembly GCA_032199755.1. NCBI lineage: Eukaryota > Viridiplantae > Streptophyta > Magnoliopsida > Asterales > Asteraceae > Ambrosia > Ambrosia artemisiifolia. The sequence goes on along the minus strand of CM063528.1, from coordinate 37,658,845 downwards.
AGATCACTTTGATGAGGAGTTATTACTCCCCCTTGACTGAATAATAAATGAGAAACAATAAATACAGTTAATTTTAAAGCAGTAAAGCAATTTATGTTTCTCAGATGTGAAATGGAATTATAAGTTTAAAGCCCGAAGGATTTCAATTTAAGATCAAAGATATTACACAAAATCACATATCCAAAATAGATGAACAAACTCATCTATTTATAGACTAATGTACTAAACTGCTGTCTGAAGTAATCTAAGATATTTAACAAAGATATTTTACTAAGATAAGCTTACAACAGCCTGTACATTGAAACTTGAAATCTAGACTTTAACAAAACAATATAATAAACAAACTGCTGATCTTCAGTCGGTTAGAAGCTTCTGATGTAAAGTGCTGATGAGTGAAATATCTGTTTAGACTTCAGAACTTCTGATGAATTACTCTTCAGTACTTTGGTGTTTGTTCTTCAGTACTTCTTCATTTGTTCTTCAGCAGTTCTATATTTAGGCAGATATGAATTAGACTAAGGTTATCAAAAGGTGGTTTCGTCAATCCTCTTTGTCCCAACAATCTCCCCCTGGATTGATGAAGCCAAAACCTTATCTATTCTTTATTGTTGTCCTTTTCTCTCTTCTAGTATCCTCCAGATCTCTGCTGTCATCCGGGTAGTAAGAGTACATCTTTGTTGCTCAGTGAGAGGACCAAGTTCAGGTGTTAAATGTTGAATGGTAAGAAGGTCTTTGGACGATAAAACACTCAACTCCTTTGAGTTTTTATAGACCTTACTTGAACGGTCTCTCCTGGTCACAAGTACTGAGTTGGATTCAGTAAATGACCACTTGATAATATTTACCTTTGACCTGTCAAAGTCAGAGGCATAGGAAACCAAGCCTGTTTCCTTAGGTTGACCTGATTGAGGAATATCTTCTATTTCAGTGACTCTCAGGTGAGATTCTTGACTACCTTGAAGTTCAGCAGTACCTTGAATAGGCATGATGGGCAGGTGATGCTCTGTAACAACCCTTGTATGAGTCTTCTCTTGGATGGATTGTTGTAACTGATAAGCATAAGTAGCCTTGTCTCTGAATTGGGTTAAGATGGGTTTCTCTTCAACATCAAAATCACCATGTACCAACTGATCTCCTTCTAAGAGTATCATCTTGAAGTTAGTCTTGACAATGGGTTCACCCTCTGCTTTTCTCTTGGTGGCTGGCCTCCTTAGTGCACCAGATGATCTCCTAACAATAGAAGTTGTTTGGACTTCTGGAGTTTCAAATCTCTCTGGCTCTGCAGCTTTCTTGGCCTTGAATTTCTTGTAAGTCTCATAAAGTGTTTGTTCTTTCCATTTGGAGACTGAGGCCTTTGAACCATAGCCATTTGCCACTAATTCTTCAATCACTTCAGCTCTTTTGGCTTTCCTCTCATCTTCTGTTGCTATTCTATCAGATAGCATTTGAGCTCTTCTGGTCAGTTCTTGTGTTGAGAGTCTTTTGAGGGCCACTTGTTTTGATTTGGAGTTCTTTGTAATGAATGCTATAAGTTGTGCTCTTTTGTCTTCTTCAGCAGCAGCTTCAAGTGCTCTCTCTTCAGCCTCAAGCTCATCAAGTTTTTCTTGGTACTTGATTAATTTTTCTTCAAAACTCAAATCATCTCTAGTCTCTAGGCTGTTCCATACTCTGTCTTCTTTTGCCTTCTTTGCAGCCTCTTTTAAACTCTTCTCCAATAAATCTTTAGACATGCTGATGGGAGTAGAGTTTAAAACAGTTGTGGAAGTTGTTGTAGGCAAAGGAGTGGGAGCAGGTTCTCTTTCTGTTGCCTTAGGAACTTCTGATGTTGGTTTAGGAGGTAAAACTGCTGATGAGGAAATTGGAGTCACAACTGCTGAAGGATTGTCTTCAGTAGTTTGAGAAATGGGATCAGCAGTTTCCTCTGATGCCTTAGACAATTTGAATTCTGGTGCTACTTCTTTTCCTGGTCTTTGGGATGGTCTACCAGCTTCAGGAGCAGGAGTTTGTCTTTGTGTAGTAGCAACTTCGGTTGGTTCCTTAATCATCTCCCCCTTTTTGGCTTCATCCACTTCTGGAAGCCTAATAGAGTGAGATGTTGCAGCAGACAACCTTGCTAGTTGATCTTGTGTTTGGTCCATTTTCTTGTTCAACTCAGCAAGTCTCGAGTTGATCAACCCAAACTGATTGTTAGCTTTTAACTCCCAAGCAGTTGTGAAGGGTTTGAGTTGATCAGTAATAATTTGTTTGAGTGTCTGGTACAGGGGACCATCTGGGCTGCATAGTTGGTTCAAGTCTATGCTTGTGAGCCCAGGGAATTGGGTAGGTTGTTTTGATGAAGGGGTGCTTTTTGGGTGATCCTCAAATTGCTCTGAAGATGCCAGTTTTTGGGAACTTTGGGTTAACTGGTCTTTAACCTGATCCTTGGTGACCAGCTTCTTGAGCTTGGATACCTTAGATGCAGGACCTTCAATATCAACCGTCAATTCAGTTTGTGGAATGTTTGATTCATCAACCAAATTAGTGGAATCATCTGAATCCCTGATAGTGTCCTCAGAGAGGGCAGGATCAGTTATATCATGAGCTAGACCCAAACTAGTAGTCTCATGAACCTCTTTGTCTTGGTACTGAGGTTTTCGTACTTCTGGCCTTAGGCCTTCATCAGTAGTTGCCAAGTTTGAGGTCTTAGCTATGTTACTACTGTCCTCAGGTTCACCACTGGGTGATAAGTGAGTAGTAGCAGCCTCAAAAGTATCAAAAGTTTGTAAGTTTGGGCTTATAAACTCTTGTTCATCCTCATCTCTCTGGGTTGGGCTAACAGGATCCACATTCATGTCAACTTCTGAAGGCATCTCCCCAATTTGATGTGTTGCTAGGGGAGTGACATGTGGTGAATGGGTTCCTTTTAGTCCTGAGAGAAGTTGGGCAATTTCTATTGTTGTGTGTGAGGGTTCAGGTTCAGTAGTTGTGAGGGGTTGGTGTTCAAGAGTTTTGATGGGTTCAGGGTTGGTTTCAGCAGTTTCAAAGGCAGGGTAAACAGTTATTGGTTTTTTCTTTGAAAAATAACTGTGACAGGTTTTCTTTTGGTTGGTGGAGAAGGAGTGTGCTGAGAGGATGTTTCAGCCACTTCCTTATCAAGTGCAGATTGCACATCAGTAGTTTCAGGTTTCTCCACTTCCTGAACTTTGTTTTTCAGTGACTTGGTTTGTTTTGGTTTTTGTTGTTTAGGCTTTTTAGTTTTCTTTTTGGGTTTGGAAGATGTGGGTTCCTTGGGGATGGGTTGTTCTTCCCCTTGGTCATCTTCTAGCACAAGTGCTGGTTTATTGTGCCTAGAGAATACTTGAGCAGTTAAAGGGTTTAAAGTTGTTGGTTCTCACTCAAGTACTCCCTCTCCAAGCTCTTTTATTATGCATTGCATAACAAATCTTGGATACAACAAAAATTTCTTTTTATCATTTTCATGATGTAAAACCAGTTCATTGAAAAATAATTTTGATGCCTTGAAAGGAGTTTCATTTATGATGGAATGAAAAATAGGTTGAAAAGTAGAAGGCATCTGATCTATTGACCCAGTTTTTGGACTAAGACACATAATAATATAATGAAATAACAGTTTATACTGTGGGTCAAAATATTTCTTATAAACTGTTGCTTGTGCCAAAGTACCTTGATAACCACACTCTGTCATGGTTAGATGGATGTCTGAGTTTGGAATATGCTCAGGTGCCTCAGAATCCTTCAAACCAAGCCTGATGCTTAGTGTTTCTGGTGAGATGGCCATCAGTTTCCCTTTTATGGAAGATTTGAGGGAAATTACTTCATTATTCACCTTCACCGTCTCTGAGTTAGCCCAGAACTCATTAAGAGTTTCTTCATGAATGGGTGGATCGATGGTGAAAGCATCATAATATTGGGATTTCATGATGAGATCAATCATCTCATCATACTGGGACCAGGCTTCATCTTTAACAAAGTAGCCTCTTTGGTTGTGTCCCTGTTTTAACACGAGAGCCATGGTTGTTTTTGATCGAACAGTAATTTTTAGGTTAGAGAAGGGGTTTTGCTTTGAATTTGAGAGAGAGAGAGGGAATTTTGCTTTTTGAATGGATAAGTGTTTGAAAAGGGTATTTATCAGAAGTTTTTAACCGACTAGGTCAAACTTCTGATGAGTGAAAAGTCTGTTTTACCCTTTTTAGTCAAACTGCTGAAGAAGAAGGTTTCTTCATCAGTGGTTTTAGTCATCTCTTCAGCAGTTTCAACTGCTGATGCAAATGACTTTTAAAACACTTTACTAACTTCTGATTTTCATCAGTAGTTATATCCATTATGAAAATATCCCATTTTTGATGTTTATCAGTAGTTTTCAAAATTTATTCATCAGTACTTTCTCTTTCTCAAATTTTTGGTCTTCAGAGGTTTGTGACAGATAAGTATGTAAGTGAAAAATAAAATATGTGCAGAACTAAAAAGTGAAACACTTACAGACTTTCTTCCAAATTTAACATCCCAAGCATGGATACTAACCTCTGAAAAGTTGTTGAATCAAGTGGTTTGGTGAAAATGTCAGCTATTTGATTAGCTGTTGTGACATGCTTCACCTCAATCTTGCCTTTTTCATAGCAATCTCTTATGAAATGATACCTGATTTCAATGTGTTTAGTCTTTGAAAACTGAACAGGATTTTGAATGATGCTAATGGCAGATTTGTTGTCTACTAAAAGTGGGGTCTTGGTCTCTTTGATTCCATAATCAAGCAGTTGATATTGGAGCCATTGTATCTGTGAAGTACAGCTTGCAGCAGCAATGTATTCAACTTCAGCTGTTGAAGTTGCCACAGATGTTTGTTTCTTTGACTGCCAGGACACCAGACAGTTTCCTAAGAATTGACAACCACCAGATGTTGATTTTCTTGACATCTTGCAGCCTGCATAGTCACTATCTGAAAAAGCAGTTAACTTGGTATTGCTTGAAGCAGGATACCAAATTCCTAAAGTAGGAGTTCCTTTCAGATATCTGAAGATTCTTTTGACTGCAATTAGATGTGATTCTCTTGGTGCAGATTGGTATCTAGCACAGACACAAGTTGAAAACATGATATCTGGTCTAGAAGCAGTTAAATACAAAAGAGATCCTATCATACATCTATACATGGTTTGATCAATGTGTTTCCCTTGATCATCTGGTTCAACTTGTGTGATTGGTGTCATGGGAGTGGAACATGTTTTACAGTCTTGTAAAGAAAATTTGTTCAATAATTCTTTAACATATTTTGATTGATGTATAAATGTTCCATTTGACTGTTGCTTGATTTGCAGTCCCAAAAAGTACTGCAATTCTCCCATTGTACTCATTTCAAATTTTGATTTCATGAGTTTCTTAAATTCTTCACACAGTTTTGAATTTGTTGAACCAAAAATGATATCATCAACATATATTTGAACAAGTAAGACATGATTTCCAACATGTTTTATGAAAAGAGTTTTATCAATGGATCCCCTTGAGAAGTGATTCTTAAGCAAAAAGTTTGAAAGTGTTTCATACCAGGCTCTTGGAGCCTGTTTTAGCCCATAAAGAGCTTTGTCAAGTCTGTAAACCCAATCAGGATGAGAAGGATCCTCAAACCCTGGAGGTTGACAGACATACACTTCCTCTTTTATTTTTCCATACAAAAATGCACTTTTGACATCCATTTGATAAACTTTAATGTTGTTGGAAATTGCATAAGCTAAAAATAACCTGATAGCTTCAAGTCTTGCAACTGGTGCAAAGGTTTCATCATAATCAATTCCTTCCTCTTGGGAATAACCTTGTACCACTAGTCTTGCTTTGTTCTTGATGATCATACCAGCTTCATCTGATTTGTTTCTGAAGACCCATCTTGTTCCAATTGGTTGCTTGTTTTCAGGTAAGGGACAGATTTCCCAAACCTGTTGTTTCTTGAATTGAAGCAACTCTTCTTGCATTGCTTGCACCCAATTGTTGTCTTTGAGGGCTTCTTGATACTTCTTTGGTTCCAACTGAGAGATGAATGCTGAGAATAAGCAAAAGTTGGAAAGCTGGTTTCTTGTGAGTACCCCTGATGCAATATCACCCATGATTTGATCCAATGGATGATCCTTGTGTTCAATCAGTTGTTGTAGACCTGTACTGGATGATGGCTCTACAGGTTCTTCAAATAAACCACTGAGATTGATAATATCTGGTTCAGCTGTTATTTGAACTTCAGGAGTTTTAGGTTCAGCTGAATCAGTAGTTTCAAAATGTTCATCAGTAGTTCCTGAGGTTGAAGCTATTGAAACTTCTGAAGGTTTAATAGTTGATCTTCTGACTGTGTTTGGAGTCCATGGTGCAGTACTATCATCTTCAAATCCTTGAAAACCATTTTGAGGAGGTTTGGATGATTCAACAGTCTTTTCAGGTCCGAAATGAAAATTGTCAAGATCAAATAATTCAGCAGGATTTGCTGGAATAAGAGTGTGTTTTGATTCATTGAACTTGACATTCAGTGTTTCTTCTACTATCTTGGTTCTTGAATTAAAAACTTTGTAAGCTTTTCTCAAAGGAGAATAACCAAGAAAATAACCTGTATCAACTTTTGCAGCAAACTTAGAGATAGAGTCTTTGATGTTGAGGATAAAACATTGACATCCAAAAGCCCTGAAGAAGGAGATAAGGGGCTTTATGCCATGAAGAATTTCATAGGCAGTCTTGGTATGTCTCTTGTTGATAAGAACTCTATTCTGAACATAACATGCAGTGTTGACTGCTTCAGCCCAAAAATACAAAGGTAGGCCTGAATCAGCTAACATTGTTCTGGCTGCTTCAATTAATGTTCTGTTCTTTCTTTCTACCACACCATTTTGTTCAGGAGTTCTGGGAATGCTGAACTGTCTAACAATCCCCTTAGACATACAGAATTCATCCAGAGTTTTGTTCCTGAACTCTGTCCCATTGTCACTCCTGATGACTTTGACAGATAGAGAATATTGCTTCTCAACTTGTAGAATGAAGAACTTGATGATTTCAGCTGCCTCATCCTTGGAATATAAGAAGAAGACCCATGTGAATCTTGAGTAGTCATCAATGATGACCAAGCAGTACTTCTTACCAAGGCTCATTATCTTGACTGGTCCAAATAAGTCCATATGTAGTAGTTGAAGACATGCAGTTGTTTTTGATTCTTCAATAGACTTATAGGAGGACTTATGTTGTTTACCTTTAAGACAGGAAACACAGTGTTCTTTGCACTGATATTCCTTCAAAGGTAGACCCCTGACCAAGCCCATTTTTGTGACTTTATTGATGGTTTTAAAGTTCACATGGCCAAGTCTCCTGTGCCAGAGATCATTTTCTGAAGTTGATGCCTTTGAGAAGAAACAGGCAGTCTTGTTCAATAATTTGTCCTTTTCAATGTCCACTGCATAGACATTGCCACATCTTTTGGCAATCAGCAAAGTATGATCTTCAATAATCTTCTCTATCAACTTCTGGCCTTCTGGTGATATGATCTTGCATGCTGTCTTGGTGAAAAAGGAAGAATATCCTTTGTCACACATTTGTGAGACACTCAGCAAGTTGTACTCAAGGTTTTCAACCAGATTGACCTTGTCAAACTGCATTTTGCCTGAGGATACATTGCCATATCCTAGCACATATCCCTTGGCATTGTTCCCAAAGGACACAGATCCTTCTCTTTGACTGATAAAATTGTTTATCAGGTATCTGCATCCAGTCATGTGTATTGAGCCTCCACTATCCACATACCATATGCTATTCAAACCTCTGGAGACCCTCTGCACAAGATAGCAAATTAGTTAGTTTTGGCAACCCAAGCCAGTTTGGCTTTGGGTTTGCTCTTGACAACAGGTGCAGCTTGTTGTGGACCAATTTTGGTAATCCATGTCTTTTTGGCAATGGATTTGTCATTAAGAACAATGGTAGGTTCTTTTTGGTTTCCACCATCAACTTTGGTCATCAGAAGTTTAACCAGGTTTATCAAATCTTTAACTTCAGTAGTTTGTGAAACTGCTGATGAGTTAGGTGAAACTTCTGAAGTTGAACTTTGAGAAGATGACCTTTGTTGAGATAAAGGCCTCTTCTTAGAAAGGGTTTTGTTTGATTGTTGTTTGTTGGGAAAAAAGGTATTTTTAAAATCTTGTTTTATCTGTTTTCCCACAATCAGTTGTTGTCTTTGTTTATTTAACTGATTTACCTTTCTATATCTGCAAAGTTCAGTTATGTGGTTAAACAGACCACATATTTCACATGCTTTTGCCTTCTCTTTATTTTTAGATAAATCAAGAGAGCTGGAAGGCAATTTACTGACAAAATCAGATTTTTGAAATTGGTCATCAGCAGTTTTCAGGGTCTCAACTCCTGATGTAGTTGAAACTGCTGATGGCTTATTGTCAGTAGTTTTAACTTCTGCAGTACTTCCCTTTTTGAGGAAGTTCTGATGGTAGGATGTGCATTCCTCCATATCAGAAGTTTGAATCAATTTCTTCCCATCATTATCAGTTTTGTCGGTGAAATCTGTTGGTGATTCAGTGTGGGTATATCCAATGCCAAACTTAACATTGGCTGCAGTTTGTTTGTTAAGCAACATTTGATACCCTTTACAAGACTCAACCCATTTTTCACAATCAACCTTGGTGTCAGCAAGCTCTTGTCTGACATTTCCTAGGCTGTCTATCATAGTTTTAATTTGTGCTTCTGTTTCAATGGATTTATCATTTAGTTTGGAAATTTCTTTGTTTTTCAAAACAATTTTTCTTTCCAAATCACACTTCATTTGTGTGAATTTTCTTTCCATGTCATTGGTTTTGCCTTGTAAATGCACATTTGTTTCTCTAATTAAAACAAAAGTTTCTTTACAAGATTTAGTGCAAAGCTTTAACAGAGATTGTTGTGATACCTGTGTGAGAGCAGAATTTGAAGAGTATCCTTCAAAAGCCATTAAGGCAAAGTTCTTTCTGCCATTATCAGGTTCTCCCCAGTTGACATCATAGACCTTATTGTCTGCATCCTGACTGCATTCTGATGTGTCATAAGGAAGACTGCTCCAGTCAACATACCCTGAGGTAAATAAGCTTTGTTGCTGAGGGGGTTGTTGAGTTTGTGCAGGTTGTTGAGCAGTTGGAAAAGGAGGCATCAGCTGCTGTTGTTGCTGAGCAGGCATCTGAACATATTGTACTTGTGGCACATATTGAACATGTGGAGCTTGTGCCTGTACAAAATGAGCACTCCCTTGAGTTCCATTATTCCTATTATATGAGGGGTTAAATTGATTTCCAGAGGACATTGGTTGGTTATAGCTAGAGCTTCTACATTCTCTAGCAAAGTGTCCCAACTTTTGACACTTATGACATCTAAGTTTAGATTTTTCAAAACCAACTTTTGTTGAGTTGTTTAGTCCTGGAAATTTCCTTCCTGACCTTTTATAAAATTTGTTAGTTTTTAAGCTTAACAAGGCCAGTTGGTGCAATATTTCCATTTCTTCTAAGTCATCACTGCTAAAATATTTTAAATCATCCATGATGAAACACATGTTGTCAGCAGTTTGACTCAGTTCTTCATTGTCATAAGCTGGGAAGGATCCATCTGATGAGATCCCAGCTGTTATGTCAATGTGGTCAAAAGAACCAAAATTATTAGAACAGGATGGTGAGTCATGTCCTAATAGGGCTGTGCTACCCGGAGTATAGTCATCAGCAGTTTTACCAGATTCCTGCAACTTTTTCTTTTGATTGATTTCTCTCTCAAAAGTTAGTAATTTACCATGTAACCTAGTTAGGTTCAAGGTATTAAAATCTGAACTTGTTCTGAGGACTATAGAGTAAGTTTCCCATTTTGAAGGTAAAGACCTTAAAAATCTATGCAACATAGACTCATTTGAATAGGTCTGATTGTTTATTTTTAACTCAGAGATGAGTGAAGAAAATCTTTCAAATTGTTGTGTTAAAGATTCACCCTCTATGTGAGTAAAAGTTTCATATTGTTGAGCCAATATTTCTCTGATGTTGGCTATCACCTCAGCAGTTCCTGCAAACTGCTCTTTTAGGCAATCCCACGGCTCTTTGGCACTTTCACAGTGTAAAAGGCCAGCATAAATTTCGTTTGGGAGAGCCATAGCCAACATGGAGAAAGCTTTTGCATCAAGCTCAAACTTTTGGAAATCTTCCTCCGTGTATTCTTTTGGATCTTTTGGTCTTTCAGTCTTTCCCTCTGGATCACTAACTACTGGTTTGTGAGGTCCAAAAACTACAGACCTCAAACATCCAGTGTTTGTTTGGGAAATAGTATGTGCCAACCTTTTAGACCATATGTTATATTCATTTCTGACTAACATAGGAGGTTTGTTGGCAGATCCAGTATTGTAAGGGTCCATTTTTAAGAAGTTTGGATTTGTCAATACTTCTTTAAAGTGATGGATCAAAAAGTGAGCCTTTTATCCTTTATTGAATATCAATATTGAGCTTGTGTCTGAATCTCAATTTGTTAGATTGATTTTGATCAGATTAACCAGTGCTCTGATACCAATTGTTGGATCAGTGGCTTAGTTTTATGAACACTTATGTGTTTATCAGATTTATATATGAGTTATTAAGCAGCGGAAATACAAGTGTTCAAAGGTCTAAAAGATCACTTTGATGAGGAGTTATTACTCCCCCTTGACTGAATAATAAATGAGAAACAATAAATACAGTTAAGTGTAAAGCAGTAAAGCAATTTATGTTTCTCAGATGTGAAATGGAATTATAAGTTTAAAGCCCGAAGGATTTCAATTTAAGATCAAAGATATTACACAAAATCACATATCCAAAATAGATGAACAAACTCATCTATTTATAGACTAATGTACTAAACTGTTGTCTGAAGTAATCTAAGATATTTAACAAAGATATTTTACTAAGATAAGCTTACAACAGCCTGTACATTGAAACTTGAAATCTAGACTTTAACAAAACAATATAATAAACAAACTGCTGATCTTCAGTCGGTCAGAAGCTTCTGATGTAAAGTGCTGATGAGTGACAAACTGCTGATGAGCAGTTTGTCTTCAGCAGTTCTTCAGTGCAATGTCTGGTTAGACTTCAGAACTTCTGATGAATTACTCTTCAGTACTTTGGTGTTTGTTCTTCAGTACTTCTTCATTTGTTCTTCAGCAGTTCTATATTTAGGCAGATATGAATTAGACTAAGGTTATCAAAAGGTGGTTTCGTCAATCCTCTTTGTCCCAACAAGTTTGTATAAGTGTTTTGATTAATAACCCTAGGATTATCTAGTCCCCGATTGTCCAGTTCATGACTAAGTGTGTTCGAAAACGTGTTTGACTCTTAAACCGACACACCAGACCGACCCGACATCCCGTTGGTGACCCATTACATAAATTAATCAAGTACACATAAATTACACGTAAGGTTCAAGCGTAAAACACTTAGTTTGCATCAAAAATCGCACATACGGTGAAGTAAGGTCGAATGAGCTTGTTTGGGAAGTTCATTTGATCCATCTGGGTCTTTATTCAACCCCATGATGTTCATTCGACCTATACACAAGTTCATTCAACCAAACACATGTTCATTCGACCCTAACACATGTTAATTCGACCTAAATCATGTTCGTTCGACCAAACTGAAGTTCATTTGACCAGGATGGAAGTTGGTTCGACCTCCTTGCACCTCATTCGAACACACGACCTAAATCATGTTCGTTCGACCAAACTCACCAAATCGCATCTAAACAGTCCGAAAACATCACGAAACACCATGAATCACAGCAGTCAAGCATCATTAACCTATCCCCACAAAACCCTACTAATTTTACTCCAATCAATCTGTTTTATACCTTAACCAAAATGGCAAATTATGGAAATGTCACATCAATGCATGTAAACTTTACCCAAAATGGAAACTTGTCGAAATCTCTTAACAATCAGTTCAAAATGCTCAGATTAGTACGTATATGAAAACCCCTAATCATTTTATTAACATTAACATCATGAATCAAACCCTAGATCTAACAAAAATCCCCAAAATGGGCAAAACATCATCATCCAACAATTTGTAACCTAAGATAATCAAAACCCATTATCAATAACAGTCCTAGATCATTTCTATAACATTTATACAACATTCAATCATCAAATAACACATAACACATCATTAAACACCATTAACACATGTTATTTTGTATAAAACTGATTATACATGATAGGGTTTTGTTTAGAAAGATGTTAGGAATGTTTTTATTCATGAAAACCCTCTTAGAACAGATATGGACTTTTGGGGTTTAATAAAAACAAATAAAAATGCTTAAAAAGGATTTTAGATCAAGAACACACCTTAGATCTTCTCTTATTATGTTTGTAGGTTAGATTATGAAAAACAAGGTCAAAAACTCCTTTCCAGGTGTTCAAGATTGAGAGAGAGCACTTAGAGGCATTTAAGGTTTGTGAAACGATGAAAAATTGCAAAGTATGGTATTTATACTACTTGCTCGTTCGACCTTTGTAGGGGTCAAATACAGTTATTGTGAGGTCAAATGTAAGGTTTCAAAGGTTCTTCAACTTGGTTCGACACCCCTTAAGGTCTAACCAGTTTCTTACTTTTCCAGATTTTCCAGTTTTGTCGCTTAAACGCGTTTTAACACATCCTAACACATCCTAACACATGAACATGCAATCATAACATATGTTAAGCATATATAATCATGTATCATCATATAAACACCGTTAAAACACGTATTTGCACATTATATAACATAGATGGATCAATCTATGTATAACACTTAATTCAATTCATGTAATTCACCAACAACGGGACTTAAGACTCGTGTGTACATAAAATAACCCCAATGATCCTCCGAATCATTGAACCCTGGACATTACGTAATATAACCTGACTCAACTGACTCAGTTAAGTACGTTAATAAATGTTTTTCGCTATGGTAGACTTATATGTTTGTAAAATGTTAAGTTAAATATGTCGAGTGTCACAATAAGAATGTAGCAAGCCATAAGAAAGAAAGAACGGGTGTCGATGAGAAAGAAGAAAGAAAATTCGACAACCGAAAGAAAGAAACAGGCATGTGTTTGTTGGTAAAGAAAGAGAAAGATTGAATCTTTGTGATTCGGATAGCAAGAACGAAAGAAGAAAGAAGGAAGAAGCAAGAATTGACATCAAGATTATGGGGGTGAATGTTGGAATAATCTTGATGGTTCGGGTCAAGTCGGCTCATGAGTACGGATCAATGGTTTAGTATTTGGGTTATTTGATTAAGTTAGCAAGAGTTTGTGTCCTAAGTCATATGTTTATCATTTGAATCGGTCTTGTCTGTTGGTATTCATAAGTTTGTCTAGGTATTTAGGAAAGCTAGTAGTTTGTTGAATAAAATTAGGTAGAATGAGTCTTTTATCCGTTGGAGTTTGTACGCCTATTTAGGGCACTTATATTTGCATGAAATAAAACATTGTATCCATTGAAAGCATCACAACTTTAATTTTTTGTTTCTGTCTCTCATTAAATTCACAGTAGATATACAATTGGTGAAGTGGTTTGATTCCATCACTCAGTGCTTAAGGTTTTTGAAGACATTTCTATTCAAGCTTTTAATTGGATCGATCAAATACAAAAGAAGGCTTCTGTTGTTTGGGGATAAGTGGCAGCTTAACCCTTTCATGTGGATATTTAAAGTTTATGTTCCTTTTTACCCCACTGGGAGTTTTGTTGTACATATGGTTTTCTTTTAGTCTACTATGGCTCCCTTTTGTTTAGTTTGTTTTGGCATGTTCGGTTGTTCTTGGGGCTTTTTGCTAGTTTCCCACTAGCGTTTTTATATAATATTTCATTGTTATTATTAAAAAAAAAGTTACAAATGTTACATAAATTTTAGGCATGATTTTTTATATTCTTTTGGCATGGTAATAGAAATACACAAAACGTAACAAATTAAAACACTAATTAATGTATTCTCGACATGCAATCTAAAACAATATGCGAAGAAAGTAATTGGTGCGTTTTAAATTTTTGTCTAAAATGCATTTGATTGTGTCTTAAATTGTTGTATTTGATATCTTTTAATATAACACAATGGAAAAGGAATTAAAAATGTCATAGCCAAAATTTAACACAAAATGACTACATAGATTTCTTATACGAAAAAGACCCTTTGTATAGAAATCTAAACCCATATACGAATATGCATATATGCGAAAATGATTTTTTATGCTTTGTATAAATAATTTTGAAATGGGTATGTATATTTTATTTGATAATTTATTATTTGAATACTATAGGTATCTTTTTTTCACTACCCATCAGGTTGAATTTTAAGTCACATGGTATAATTGTTCTAATGGTTGGATTGATATATATATATATATATATATATATATATATATATATATTGGAATTTGGATACTAGTTTTAATATCCGAACTTGTATTTGAAATTTCAGATACGAATTCAAATAGCGAAATTAACTATTCGAAATTTTTGGATCTCCGAAAATTTGGTTATTCGAATTTCTGCATATCCAATTTCAGCATATCCCATTCTGAACACCCTACCAATACCGTAACGAACCGAGTCAAAACCGACCAAACAACATTGGTAACAGTATTCATATTATCAAATCGGTATCAGACTTCACTTTTATTGTTTTTGATAGATGTAAAATAAACACAATTCTATTTTTTAAGGTTATATTGTATACATATACAATTTAAAAACAATGAATATAACTTCACCCCTATAGTATAATTAGCCTTTAATTTTCTAAAATTTTCATTTTTTAGTGGTAATTTAAAACTTGACACATAAAAATGTCTAAATGGTTTTTTTTTTTCAACTGTCAAATACTTTCCATGTGAAAACGTATGTGCATTTTGTGTATGTCCTTCGCTAGTGATAAATTAGTATAGGTAGTTGGCTAGGTTAAACAATTGTTTTAGACAAGGGCATTTAGGTCATTTTAGGTCCTAGAGAATGTAGTTGATGAAATTGAAATTTGTATGCGAATGGACTACCTCCATTCTTGTGGTCTTTTCATGAGAATGGAGGATGTCTTTAAATACTTGTTCACCATCACACCAAACAACTCTTGGCCATTTCACAAAGCTAAGAATCTTTTGCTACATCTATCAAAACAGTAGAAATCAGTTGTGATTATTGTGTGTTACTTGTTTTAGCATTTCCTACATCTATCACAACACGTGTGCCTTGTTTCCGCATCGGTTTGCGTAAAAATGGGGGAATGATTTCTTGTTGTGAGAGAATATGGTCCTATAGAAACCAAGTTTTATTTACATAAGAGTAATTTTGTTATTGTAAGTTATATCGAGTTCATATATCGTGTTGGGACAAAGAGGATTGACGAAACCACCTTTTGATAACCTTAGTCTATTTCATATCTGCCTAAGTATAGAACTGCTGAAGAACAAAAGAAGAAGTGCTGAAGAACAAACACCAAAGTACTGAAGAGTAAACTCATCAGAAGTTCTGAAGTCTAACCAGACATTTCACTGAAGAACTGCTGAAAACAAACTGCTCATCAGCAGTTTGTCACTCATCAGCACTTTGCATCAGAAGCTTCTAACCGACTGAAAGATCAGCAGTTTGATTATAATATAGTTTTGTTAAAGTCTTGATTTCAAGTTTCAATGTACAGACTGTAGTAACCTTATCTTAGCATAATATCTTTGATAAATATCTTAGATTACTTCAGACTACAGTTTAGTACATTAGTCTATAAATAGATGAGTTTGTTCATCTATTTTGATATGTGATTTTGTGTAATATCTTTGAACTTATATTGAAATCCTTCGGGCTTTAAACTTATAATTCCATTTCACATCTGAGAAACATAAATTGCTATTACTGCTTTATACTTAAACTGTTTATTGTTTCTCATTTATTGTTCAGTCAAGGGGGAGCAATAACTCCTCATCAAAGTGATCTTTTAGACCTTTGAACACTTATATTTCCGCTGCTTAATAACTCATATATAAATCTGATAAACACACAAGTGTTCATAAAAACAGCCACTGATCCAACAATTGGTATCAGAGCATCTGGTTAATCTGATCAAAATCAATCTAACAAATTGAGATTCAGACACAGGCTCAATATTGATATTCAATAAAAAGGATAAAAGGCTCACTTTTTAATCCATCACTTTAAGGAAGTATTGACAAATCCAAACTTCTTAAAAATGGATCCCTACAATACTGGATCTGCCAACAAACCTGCTATGTTAGTCAGAAATGATTATAACATATGGTCAAAAAGGTTGGCACATACTATTTCACAAACAAACACTGGATGTTGGAGGTCTGTAGTTTTTGGACCTCACAAACCAGTTGTTAGTGATCCAGAGGGAAAGACTGAAAGACCAAAGGATCCAAAAGAATACACGGAGGAAGATTTCCAAAAGTTTGAGCTTGATGCAAAAGCTTTCACCATGTTGGCTATGGCTCTCCCAAATGAAATTTATGCTGGCCTTTTACACTGTGAAAGTGCCAAAGAGCTGTGGGACTGCCTAAAAGAGCAGTTTGCAGGAACTGCTGAGGTGATAGCCAACATCAGAGAAATATTGGCTCAACAATATGAAACTTTTACTCACATAGAGGGTGAAACTTTAACTCAACAATTTGAAAGATTTTCTTCACTTATCTCTGAGTTAAAAATAAACAATCAGATCTATTCAAATGAGTCTATGTTGCATAGATTTTTAAGATCTTTACCTTCAAAATGGGAAACTTACTCTATAGTCCTCAGAACAAGTTCAGATTTTAACACCTTGAACCTAACTAGGTTACATGGTAAATTACTAACTTTTGAGAGAGAAATCAATCAAAAGAAAAAGTTGCAAGAATCTGGTAAAACTGCTGATGACTATACTCCGGGTAGCACAGCCTTATTAGGACATGACTCACCATCCTGTTCTAATAACTTTGGTTCTTTTGACCACATTGACATAACAGCTGGGATCTCATCAGATGGATCTTTCCCAGCTTATGACAATGAAGAACTAAGTCAAACTGCTGACAACATGTGTTTCATCATGGATGATTTAAAATATTTTAGCAGTGATGACTTAGAAGAAATGGAAATATTGCACCAACTGGCCTTGTTAAGTTTAAAAACTAACAAATTTTATAAAAGGTCAGGAAGGAAATTTCCAGGACTAAACAATTCAACAAAAGTTGGTTTTGACAAATCTAAACTGAGATGTCATAAGTGTCAAAAGTTGGGACACTTTGCTAGAGAATGTAGAAGCTCTAGCTATAACCAACCAATGTCCTCTGGAAATCAATATAACCCCTCATATAATAGGAATAATGGAACTAATGGGAGTGCTCATTTTGTACAGGCACAAGCTCCAAATATCCAATATGTGCCACAAGTACAATATGTCCAGATGCCTGCTCAACAACAACAGCAGCTCATGCCTCCATTTCCAACTGCTCAACTACCTGCACAAACTCAACAACCCCCTCAGCAACAAAGCTTATTTACCTCAGGGTATGTTGACTGGAGCAGTCTTCCTTATGACACATCAGAATGCAGTCAGGATGCAGACAATAAGGTCTATGATGTCAACTGGGGAGAACCTGATAATGGCAGAAAGAACTTTGCCTTAATGGCTTTTGAAGGATACTCTTCAAATTCTGCTCTCACACAGGTATCACAACAATCTCTGTTAAAGCTTTGCACTAAATCTTGCAAAGAATCATTTGCTTTAATTAGAGAAACTAATGTGCATTTACAAGGCAAATCCAATGACATGGAAAGAAAATACACACAAATGAAGTGTGATTTGGAAAGAAAAATTGTTTTGAAAAACAAAGAGATTTCCAAACTGAATGATAAATCCATTGAAACAGAAGCACAAATTAAAATAATGATAGACAGCCTAGGAAATGTCAGACAAGAGCTTGCTGACACCAAGGTTGATTGTGAAAAATGGGTTGAGTCTTGTAAAGGGTATCAAATGTTGCTTAACAAATAAATTGCAGCCAATGTTAAGTTTGGCATTGGATATACCCACACTGAATCACCAACAGATTTCACCCACAAAACTGATAATGATGGGAAGAAATTGATTCAAACTTCTGATATGGAGGAATGCACATCCTACCATCAGAACTTCCTCAAAAAGGGAAGTACTGCAGAAGTTAAAACTACTGACAATAAGCCATCAGCAGTTTCAACTACATCAGGAGTTGAGACCCTGAAAACTGCTGATGACCTATTTCAAAAATCAGATTTTGTCAGTAAATTGCCTTCCAGCTCTCTTGATCTATCTAAAAGGAAAGAGAAGGCAAAAGCATGTGAAATATGTGGTCTGTTTAACCACATAACTGAACTTTGCAGATTTAGAAAGGTAAATCAGTTAAATAAACAAAGACATCAACTGATTGTGGGAAAACAGATAAAACAAGATTATCAAAATACCTTTTTTCCCAACAAACAACAATCAAATAAAACCCTTTCTAAGAAGAGGCCTTTATCTCAACAAAGGTCATCTTCTCAAAGTTCAATTTCAGAAGTTTCACCTAACTCATCAGCAGTTTCACAAACTGCTGAAGTTAAAGATTGATAAACCTGGTTAAACTTCTGATGACCAAAGTTGATGGTGGAAACCAAAAAGAACCTGTTCTCAAGTTGCACCTGTTCTCAAGAGCAAACCCAAAGCCAAACTGGCTTGGGTTGCCAAAACTAACTAATTTGCTATCTTGTGCAGAGAGTCTCCAGAGGTTTGAATAGCATATGGTATGTGGATAGTGGAGGCTCAATGCACATGACTGGATGCAGATACCTGATAAACAATTTTATCAGTCAAAGAGAAGGATCTGTGTCCTTTGGGAACAATGCCAAGGGATATGTGCTAGGATATGGCAATGTATCCTCAGGCAAAATGCAGTTTGACAAGGTCAATCTGGTTGAAAACCTTGAGTACAACTTGCTGAGTGTCTCTCAAATGTGTGACAAAGGATATTCTTCCTTTTTCACAAAGACAGCATGCAAGATCATATCACCAGAAGGCCAGAAGTTGATAGAGAAGATTATTGAAGATCATACTTTGCTGATTGCCAAAAGATGTGGCAATGTCTATGCAGTGGACATTGAAAAAGACAAAGTATTGAACAAAACTGCCTGTTTCTTCTCAAAGGCATCAACTTCAGAAAATGATCTCTGGCATAGGAGACTTGGCCATGTGAACTTTAAAACCATCAATAAAGTCACAAAAATGGGCTTGGTCAGAGGTCTACCTTTGAAGGAATATTAGTGCAAAGAACATTGTGTTTCCTGTCTTAAAGGTAAACAGCATAAGTCCTCCTATAAGTCTATTGAAGAATCAAAAACAACTGCATGTCTTCAACTACTCCATATGGACTTATTTGGACCAGTCAAGATTATGAGCCTTGGTAAGAAGAAGTACTGCTTGGTCATCATTGATGACTACTCAAGATTCACATGGGTCTTCTTCTTATATTCCAAGGATGAGGCAGCTGAAATCATCAAGTTCTTCATTCTACAAGTAGAGAAGCAATACTCTCTATCTGTCAAAGTCATCAGGAGTGACAATGGGACAGAGTTCAGGAACAAAACTCTAGATGAATTCTGTCTGCCTAAAGGGATTGTTAGACAGTTCAGCATTCCCAGAACTCCTGAACAAAATGGTGTGGTAGAAAGAAAGAACAGAACATTAATTGAAGCAGCCAGAACAATGTTAGCTGATTCAGGCCTACCTTTGTATTTTTGGGCTGAAGCAGTCAACACTGCATGTTATGTTCAGAATAGAGTTCTTATCAACAAGAGACATACCAAGACTGCCTATGAAATTCTTCATGGCATTAAGCCCCTTATCTCCTTCTTCAGGGCTTTTGGATGTCAATGTTTTATCCTCAACATCAAAGACTCTATTTCTAAGTTTGCTGCAAAAGTTGACACAGGTTATTTTCTTGGTTATTCTCCTTTAAGAAAAGCTTACAAAGTTTTTAATTCAAGAACCAAGATAGTAGAAGAAACACTGAATGTCAAGTTCAATGAATCAAAACACACTCTTATTCCAGCAAATCCTGCTGAATTATTTGATCTTGACAATTTTCATTTCGGACCTGAAAAGACTGTTGAATCATCCAAACCTCCTCAAAATGGTTTTCAAGGATTTGAAGATGATAGTCATGCACCATGGACTCCAAACACAGTCAGAAGATCAACTATTAAACCTTCAGAAGTTTCAATAGCTTCAACTTCAGGAACTACTGATGAACATTTTGAAACTACTAATTCAGCTGAACCTAAAACTCCTGAAGTTCAAATAACAGCTGAACCAGATATTATCAATCTCAGTGGTTTATTTGAAGAACCTGTAGAGCCATCATCCAGTACAGGTTTACAACAACTGATTGAACACAAGGATCATCCATTGGATCAAATCATGGGTGATATTGCATCAGGGGTACTTACAAGAAACCAGCTTTCCAACTTTTGCTTATTCTCAGCATTCATCTCTCAGTTGGAACCAAAGAAGTATCAAGAAGCCCTCAAAGACAACAATTGGGTGCAAGCAATGCAAGAAGAGTTGCTTCAATTCAAGAAACAACAGGTTTGGGAAATCTGTCCCTTACCTGAAAACAAGCAAACAATTGGAACAAGATGGGTCTTCAGAAACAAATCAGATGAGGCTGGTATGATCATCAAGAACAAAGCAAGACTAGTGGTACAAGGTTATTCCCAAGAGGAAGGAATTGATTATGATGAAACCTTTGCACCAGTTGCAAGACTTGAAGCTATCAGGTTATTTTTAGCTTATGCAATTTCCAACAACATTAAAGTTTATCAAATGGATGTCAAAAGTGCATTTTTGTATGGAAAAATAAAAGAGGAAGTGTATGTCTGTCAACCTCCAGGGTTTGAGGATCCTTCTCATCCTGATTGGGTTTACAGACTTGACAAAGCTCTTTATGGGCTAAAACAGGCTCCAAGAGCCTGGTATGAAACACTTTCAAACTTTTTGCTTAAGAATCACTTCTCAAGGGGATCCATTGATAAAACTCTTTTCATAAAACATGTTGGAAATCATGTCTTACTTGTTCAAATATATGTTGATGATATCATTTTTGGTTCAACAAATTCAAAACTGTGTGAAGAATTTAAGAAACTCATGCAATCAAAATTTGAAATGAGTACAATGGGAGAATTGCAGTACTTTTTGGGACTGCAAATCAAGCAACAGTCAAATGGAACATTTATACATCAATCAAAATATGTTAAAGAATTATTGAACAAATTTTCTTTACAAGACTGTAAAACATGTTCCACTCCCATGACACCAATCACACAAGTTGAACCAGATGATCAAGGGAAACACATTGATCAAACCATGTATAGATGTATGATAGGTTCTCTCTTATATTTAACTGCTTCTAGACCAGATATCATGTTTTCAACTTGTGTTTGTGCTAGATACCAATCTGCACCAAGAGAATCTCATCTAATTGCAGTCAAAAGAATCTTCAGATATCTGAAAGGAACTCCTACTTTAGGAATTTGGTATCCTGCTTCAAGCAATACCAAGTTAACTGCTTTTTCAGATAGTGACTATGCAGGCTGCAAAATGTCAAGAAAATCAACATCTGGTGGTTGTCAATTCTTAGGAAACTGTCTGGTGTCCTGGCAATCAAAGAAACAAACATCTGTGGCAACTTCAACAGCTGAAGCTGAATACATTGCTGCTGCAAGCTGTACTTCACAGATACAATGGCTCCAATATCAACTGCTTGATTATGGAATCAACGAGACCAAGACCCCACTTTTAGTAGACAGCAAATCTGCCATTAGCATCATTCAAAATCCTGTTCAGTTTTCAAAAACTAAACACATTGAAATCAGGTATCATTTTATTAGAGATTGCTATGAAAAAGGCAAGATTGAGGTGAAGCATGTCACAACAGCTAATCAAATAGCTGACATTTTCACCAAACCCCTTGATTCAACAACTTTTCAGAGGTTAGTATCCATGCTTGGGATGTTAAACTTAGAAGAAAGTCTGTAAGTGTTTCACTTTTTAGTTCTGCACATATTTTATTTTTCACTTACATACTTATCTGTCACAAACCTGAGAAGACCAAAAATTTGATAAAGAGAAAGTTCTGATGAACAAATTTTGAAAACTACTGATAAACATCAAAAATAGGATATTTTCAAAATGGATATAACTACTGATGAAAATCAGAAGTTAGAAAAGTGTTTTAAAAGTCATTTGCATCAGCAGTTGAAACTGCTGATGAGATAACTAAAACCACTGATGAAGAAACCTTTCTTCTTCAGCAGTTTGACTAAAAGGGTAAAACAGACTTTTCACTCATCAGAAGTTTGACCTAGTCGGTTAAAAACTTCTGATAAATACCCTGTTCCAACACTTATCCATTCAAAAAGCAAAATTCCCTCTTTCTCTCTCAAATTCAAAACAAAACCCCTTCTCTAACCTAAAAATCACTGTTCGATCAAAAACATCCATGGCTCTCGTGTTAAAACAGGGACACAACCAAAGAGGCTACTTTGTTAAAGATGAAGCCTGGTCCCAGTATGATGAGATACTTGATCTCATCATGAAATCCCAATACTATGATGCTTTCACCATCGATCCACCAATTCATGAAGAAACTCTTAATGAGTTCTGGGCAAATTCAGAGACGGTGAAGGTAAACAATGAAGTGATTTCCCTCAAATCTTCCATAAAAGGGAAAATGATGGCCATCTCACCAGAAACACTAAGCATCAGGCTTGGTTTGAAGGATTCTGAGTCACCTGAGCATATTCCAACCTCAGATATTCATCTAACCATGACAGAATGTGGCTATCAAGGTACTTTGGCACAAGCAACAGTTTACAAAAAATATTTTGACCCACAATATAAACTGTTATTTCATTATATAATTATGTGTCTTAGTCCAAAAACTGGGTCAATAGATCAGATGCCTTCAACTTTTCAACCTATTTTTCATTCCATCATAAATGAAACTTCTTTCAAGGCATCAAAACTGTTTTTCAATGAACTGGTTTTACATCATGAAAATGATAAAAAGAAATTTTTGTTGTATCCAAGGTTTGTTATGCAATGCATAATAAAAGAACTTGGAGAGGGAGTACTTGAGGGAGAAGCAACAACTTTAAACCCTTTAACTGCTCAAGTATTCTCTAGGCACAACAAACCAGCACTTTTGCTAGAAGATGACCAAGGGGAAGAACAACCCATCCCCAAGGAACCCACATCTTCCAAACCTAAAAAGAAAACTAAGAAGCCTAAACAACAAAAACCAAAAACAACCAAGTCAGTGAAAAAGAAAGTTCAGGAAGTGGAGAAACCTGAAACTACTGATGTGCAATCTGCACTTGAAAAGGAAGTGGCTGAAACATCCTCTCAGCACACTCCTTCTCCACCACCCAAAAGAAAACCTGTCACAGTTATCTTTCAAAGAAAAAGATTTAAGAAACAAATAACTGTTGACCCTGCTTTTGAAACTGCTGAAACCATCCCTGAACCCATACAAACTCCTAAACACCAACCCATCACAACTACTGAACCTGAACCCTCACATACAACCATAGAAATTGCCCAACTTCTCTCAGGACTTAAAGGAACCCATTCACCACATGTCTCTCCCCTAGCAACACATCAAATTGGGGAGATGCCTTCAGAAGTTGACATGAATGTGGATCCTCTTAGCCCAACCCAGAGAGATGAGGATGAACAAGAATTTGTAAGCCCAAACTTGCAAACTTTTGATACTTTTGAGGCTGCTACCACTCACTTATCACCCAGTGGTGAACCTGAGGACAGTAGTAACATAGCTAAGACCTCAAACTTGGCAACTACTGATGAAGGCCTAAGGCCAGAAGTAGGAAAACCTCAGTTCCAAGACAAAGAGGTTCATGAGACTACTGGTTTGGGTCCAGCTCATGATATAACTGATCCTGCCCTCTCTGAGGACACTATCAGGGATTCAGATGATTCCATTAAGTTGGTTGATGAATCAAACATTCCACAAACTGAATTGACGGTTGATATTGAAGGTCCTGCATCTAAGGTATCCAAGCTCAAGAAGCTGGTCACCAAGGATCAGGTTAAAGACCAGTTAGCCCAAAAATCCCCAAAACTGGCATCTTCAGAGCAATCTGAAGATCACCCAAAAAGCACCCCTTCACCAAAACAACCTACCCAATTCACTGGGCTCACAAGCATAGATCTGAACCAACTATGCAGCCCAGATGGTCCCCTGTACCAGGCACTCAAACAAATCATAACTGATCAACTCAAACCCTTCACAACTGCTTAGGAGTTAAAAGCTAACAATCAGTTTGGGTTGATCAACTCGAGACTTGCTGAGTTGAACAAGAAGATGGATCAAACACAAGATCAACTAGCAAGGTTGTCTGCTGCAACATCTCATTCTATTAGGCTTCCAGAAGTGGATGAAGCCAAAAAGGGGGAGATGATTAAGGAACCAACTGAAGTTGCTACACAAAGACAAACTCCTGATCAAGAAGCTGATAGACCAACACAAAGACCAGGAAAAGAAGTAGCAACAGAGTTCAAGTTATCTAAGGCATCAGAGGGAACTGCTGATCACATTTCTCAAACTACTGAAGACAATCCTTCAGCAGTTGTGACTCCAATTACCACATCAGCAGTTTTACCTCCTAAACCATCATCAGAAGTTCCTAAGGCAACTGAAAAAGAACCTGCTCCCACTCCTTTGCCTACAACAACTTCCACAGCTGTCTTAAACCCTACTCCCATCAGCATGTCAAAATATTTATTGGAGAAGAGTTTAAAAGAGGCTGCTAAAAAGGCAAAAGAAGATAGAGTATGGAACAGCCTAGAAACCAGAGATGACTTGAGCTTTGAAGAAAAATTGATCAAGTACCAAGAGAAACTTGATGAGCTTGAGGCTGAAGAGAGAGCACTTGAAGCTGCTGCTGAAGAAGACAAAAGAGCACAGCTTATAGCATTTATTACAAAGAACTCCAAATCAAAACAAGTGGCCCTCAAAAGACTCTCAACACAAGAGCTTACCAGAAGAGCACAAATGCTATCTGATAGAATAGCAACAGAAAATGAGAGGAAAGCCAAAAGAGCTGAAGTGATTGAAGAATTAGTGGCAAATGGCTATGGTTCAAAAGCCTCAATCAGCAAATGGAAAGAACAAACTCTTTATGAGGCTTACAAGAAATTCAAAGCAAAGAAAGTTGCTGAACCAGAGAGATTTGAAACTCCAGAAGTCCAAACAACTTCTATTGTCAGGAGATCATCTGGTGCATTAAGAAGGCCAGCCACCAAGAGAAAAGCAGATGGAGATCCCATTGTCAAGACTGACTTCAAAATGATTTTGCTAGAAGGAGATCAGTTAGTACATGGTGATTTTGATGTTGAAGAGAAACCCATCTTGACCCAATTCAGAGACAAGGCTACCTATGCTTATCAGTTACAACAATCCATCCAAGAGAAGACACATACAAGGGTTGTTACAGAGCATCACCTGCCCAACATGCCAATTCAAGGTGCTGCTGAACTACAAGGAAGTCAAGAATCTCACCTGAGAGTCACTGAAATAGAAGACATTCCTCAATCAGGTCAACCTAAGGAAACTGGCTTAATTTCCTATGCCTCTGACTTTGACAGGTCAAAGGTAAACATTGTGAAATGGTCATTTACTGAATCCAACTCAGTACTTGTGACCAGGAGAGACCGTTCAAGTAAGGTCTATAGAAACTCAAAGGAGTTGAGTGTTTTATCGTCCAAAGACCTTCTCACCATTCAACATTTAACACCTGAACTTGGTCCTCTCACTGAGCAACAAAGATGTACTCTTACCACCCGGATGACAGCAGAGATCTGGAGGATGCTAGAAGAGAGAAAAGGACAACAATAAAGGATAGATAAGGTTTTGGCTTCATCAATCCAGGGGGAGATTGTTGGGACAAAGAGGATTGACGAAACCACCTTTTGATAACCTTAGTCTATTTCATATCTGCCTAAGTATAGAACTGCTGAAGAACAAAAGAAGAAGTGCTGAAGAACAAACACCAAAGTACTGAAGAGTAAACTCATCAGAAGTTCTGAAGTCTAACCAGACATTTCACTGAAGAACTGCTGAAAACAAACTGCTCATCAGCAGTTTGTCACTCATCAGCACTTTGCATCAGAAGCTTCTAACCGACTGAAAGATCAGCAGTTTGATTATAATATAGTTTTGTTAAAGTCTTGATTTCAAGTTTCAATGTACAGACTGTAGTAACCTTATCTTAGCATAATATCTTTGATAAATATCTTAGATTACTTCAGACTACAGTTTAGTACATTAGTCTATAAATAGATGAGTTTGTTCATCTATTTTGATATGTGATTTTGTGTAATATCTTTGAACTTATATTGAAATCCTTCGGGCTTTAAACTTATAATTCCATTTCACATCTGAGAAACATAAATTGCTATTACTGCTTTATACTTAAACTGTTTATTGTTTCTCATTTATTGTTCAGTCAAGGGGGAGCAATAACTCCTCATCAAAGTGATCTTTTAGACCTTTGAACACTTATATTTCCGCTGCTTAATAACTCATATATAAATCTGATAAACACATAAGTGTTCATAAAAACAGCCACTGATCCAACATATCGTAATGAGCGAAGCCAACACTGACCAAACCACCCTGGGACCGGTCTTAGTATTATCGAAACCAGTATAAGTATTAATTTTTATTGTTTTCGAGCGATGTAAAATATGAATTTATTTTTTAGGTTATATCAGGAAAGTTAAGGTAATAAAATTATTGTAAATAAACTTTTATTTTTGTGTCTTAAAGTATACAAACATGTATCGTATTGAACTAAACCAGTAATGGTCCCACAACATACGTAGTATATCAATATCATCAAAACTGGTATCGGAATTTTTTTATGGTTTTCGATCAATGTAAAATATGGTTTGGTATGCTTTTGAGCATATTAACGACTTACGTTTTAGTTACGCGATACAACATTTTGTATAACTAAACTATTGTAAACTAGTAGTATTACCCGCACTCCGCAGCGGGATATGAAATTTTTACCCGTATCTATTGTTGGAATACGCTATTGTATATTTTAAAAATAAATGTTCTTTTATAATAAAATAAAATGTCAAATAAATAAAAAAAAACCTTCCAAAAAAGGCTGAATAAAAAGCATAAGTAAAAAAATAACAAACAGAAATAAAAATAAGAAAATAGAAAGTAAAAATGAATAATAGTATATCCAAAAACCCAAACTAACTTGATGTATATTCTTTCACATTAAACCAATAGTAATTCAATTTAAAGGCACATTGCAGAAAAAAAAAAATAAAAACAATTGACAATGTGACACATATCATCGCCGCTAAATCAACCAATGTAGATTTAGAACTGTTCACCACTCACATAACCCTCCTTGAATTGTATAGTATAGAAATATTATGTTTTTTTACACATACTTTTTAGCGAACCCAATTGGACCGAAGAGATATTGCATGTCAAAAATAGTAACAGTGCCAATAAATATTTCAATAATAGTCGGTTTCGATAGTTCAATTTAGAAGAAGCATGGAAATAATGTTACTTAAAAGAACATATACTTTTGAATTCACTTTTAAGTTTGAATTTAGGAAGCAATTAAATTAATATGGCCTACATAACATCATGATTGAATATCCGAGGTTCATTAAAAACAAATTTATACAGTAAATAGATTGATTGAGGATGTAACATCATGATGCTTCCAAGCAATTGCATGGAAATTATTGTGCCTATTTATTCTCATTTCACTCGGCTTAAATGAAATTCCCACACCTACATTGTCTTTTGTTTCTCTCTATATATACTCACCCACAACTATTTCCAAAGCTGGTTTTTTTTGTTGATTAAAAACCAAAACACACGTAATAAGATTGCAGGGATAAAATGATGCCCCCAGGGTTTAGATTTTATCCCACAGAAGAAGAGTTGATATTGTTCTTTTTGAAACACAAGTTAGAACCAGGCCCAAACAGATGGAAGCAAAGTATCGATCGAGTCATACCTGAGCTTCAAGTTTACGATTTCCATCCATGGGATCTCCCTCGTTAGTTCCGTCTAGTTTTGGTCTTTTTTGTCATTTTCGGGTGTAAAAGTCCCATTACAAACTTACAACCGAAATCTTGTTAGTTTGTGTTCATGCAATATTGTGATTTCATGCAAAAATTACCTGTTACAAAGTATAGAATAAACCAAAAAACATATTAAGGGGCTTTCAATACTCACGTCACTGACAATCTATTACCATGCCATTTAAAGGTTAGGGCTTTCGTCATAACTGCTCCTTACTTTTAAAGGTCCGTTTCAGGATTCGTCAAACAACCATTTGAAGGTTAAAGCTTGCGTTATAACTCATAACCCCAACTTTTAAACGGCCGTTGTGGTTTTAACTGAACGGCCGTGTGAGTTATAATGAGTGACATAGTAAGAAGCCCCCAAAAATAAAGAAATACCAATTAGGGTTTAGTTAGGTTTATTCTAATTATTTTTACTATAAATAGCATATATGATTTTGTTAGGTTTTCGTTCGTTCTACAGCTACTCGAAAAGGTACTGAGGTGATCTTGAATATGGTTCCTAAAGCGATAGATTCCTATTACATTCTAACTGATTAAAAATACAAATGATCTCATTGAATGCTTAATGTATTTTAGGTTAATTTATTACGATTGAAAGGTAAGAATAAACCCTAATTAAAGTAAAGAAATACCACTTTTGTGTGTTATAAGCTTCCATATGTGTATTCATGATCTAATGAATTATATTTTCAAACCAGAATATGCGGGGGAGTATTCTCAAAGAGACACTGAGCCATGGTTCTTCTTTATACCGAGACAGGAAAAAGAAGCACGAGGCGGAAGACAATCGCGTCTCACGAGTTCTGGCTACTGGAAAGCCACCGGCTCGCTGGGCGTTGTTTACTCTTCTAGTAATCACGCCATTGGTATCAAGAGAACCATGGTTTTCTACAATGGAAGAGCTCCCAAAGGAACAAAGACCAAATGGAAGATGATCGAATACAACGCTTTTCAAGATCAATCAACAAGTACTAACAGTAAACCCGCGGTATGTTCATTCTTGATTATTTCTTATTTAAGGATTCATGTAGTATAATTCAAATTGAGTTTGTCTACAACATTATTTTGGAAGATTAAAAACTCGTTCACAAAGGTTTGACAGATATATATTCGAGAATATGTATTTGTTAGGGTTTACTGTGTGATCTTTATCATAACTAATTAAAAAAATGATTTGATTTAACTTTAGTTCACATTGATTGTAAAATAAGTTATACATTTTAGGTTTACATATAGTTCATTATAAATATGAAATTAAAAGACTTTAAATAGTTTGATATCTCTAAAATAAGATACTAACTCCCTTCTTATTCATCCCTCGGATGACTATCGATCTCATCCAGACCATTGCGATCTTTGGGTAACTGGCCGAGTTGTCATTTGCTTCCAGATCAGTGTTTATTTCCAGATCAAACACTGCTTCCGGTTATATCCTCGTGGCCACCCACAAATTGGCGTGTAGGAGAAGAGAATGGTGTCATAGTCCTCAAGGGTTTAAAAGAAAAAAAAAATGTTAATATTTGTAAAAAAAATATAACATAGTTAAATATTAGAAACTTGTACACAACAAACTAGATATATAAAGGAAATAAAAGAGATCGCCTCAGAAAAGTAATATTGGTCCTACACAGATATTATAATGTTTGTTGTGTAGAACCAATATTACTTTCCTAAAGCGATCTCTTTTATTTCATTTATATATCTAGTTTGTTGTGTAGGACTTTCTAATATTTAACTATATTATATTAGATATATATGTGGTACTAGAGATATAATCTCTCTTTCATTCAAGCAAACATAAGGGACGAGATAAAACATTAATTTGCTATATCCAAAGGGACAGAAAAATGATAGAAATCGGCCCCTGTTTGCACATGATACTTGGTTTCTATGAATGATGAACAATGATGATTATTGAGTATGCACAAACTGTGCAGGGACCCGCAAATGAAGAGAACAGAGGATGGGAACAATCTAATATACACACACTTTATTATCTGATGCGGATCCACGAACAAAGTAACAACCTAGGCTGAAACCTAGCGGCGATGATACTTGGCCAACCAAGTTACCAACGTCGGGACTTAAGAATCTCGGTCAACCGAGATTAACAAGAACGATAACACGTTTCTTTAATAAACTTTAATAATAATTCACCATTCAACCAAAAGAGTTTTACAAGCTTAAATAGGAAAACTAGAAAACAATGAATAAGGAAAAGATAACATGGAATGAAAAGATAAACAAAAATCCCGACACTTAAGGTCTAAGATATAGAAACTAATTATGAATTAAATTTACTCTCTTTCAATGGTTGAATGGGCTTCAATAACTTGGACCGGTTCTAGCCACTTTCGATACCGGGTTCGAAGTCGTCTTCCACTTGGGCTGATATACTTGGATCCGTATCATCCTCCCCCTCTAAAAAACGACTCGTCCCCGAGTCAACTTCAAATGGCTCGTCTTCCGTATAAGGAGCTAGATCAGCAACATTAAAAGTTGCCGAGACACCATAATGACCCGGTAAATCAATTTTATAAGCATTGTCGTTAATGCGCTCAAGAACACGGAAAGGACCATCCGCTCGCGGCTGTAATTTACCATAGCGCCCCTGTGGAAACCTTTGACGTCTCAAGAAAATCCATACGAGATCACCAACTTGGAAAACGACCTTCTTGCGGTGCTTATTTGCACGTGCTTGATATTGCAAATTGTGCTTAGTAATTTGATTGCGAACCTGTTCATGAAGCAACTTGATTTGTGCAGCCCGATCATGTCCTTCGGCACTATACTTTTCAACCCCCGGCAATGGTGCGAGATCAAGTGGTGTAAACGGATTGCGGCCATAAACCACCAGGAAGGGGCTACGCCCCGTTGAGCTATGAGTTGACCTGTTATATGCGAATTCGGCCTGTGGAAGGGCAAGATCCCATTGCTTTTTGTTGTCACCCACTAGACAACGAAGGAGATTACCCAAGCTACGGTTAGTGACTTCGGTTTGACCGTCTGTTTGGGGGTGATGAGAAGAACTAAATTGTAGTTTGGCACCCAAACGTTTCCAAAGCGTGCGCCAAAAGTGGCCCACGAATTTCACATCTCTGTCCGACGTAATTGTTTTTGGGATTCCATGTAACTTGACTATTTCAGAGAAATATAACCGTGCAACCTCTGATGCATCATACGTTTTCGAGCACGGCACGAAGTGAGCCATTTTAGAAAAACGATCCACAACAACCATAATGGAGTCTTTCTTCCGTTGTGTAAGCGGTAAACCAAGAACAAAATCAATGCATACATCTTCCCATGGACCGGACGGAGTGGGGAGCGGCGTATATAACCCTTGGTTAGTGTGGTGAGACTTGGCGATATGGCATGTGCGACAACGATTTAGAACTTTCACCACATCGCACACAAGTCTAGGCCAAAAGAAACGCTCGGTAACAAGTGAAACTGTTTTTGCACGTCCAAAGTGACCTGCCAATGCACCTTGGTGACATTCAAGAATGATTGATTCCCTGAACGAGGATAGGGGAACACACAAGCGATGTCCCTTAAAAAGCAGCCCATCGCGCCGAACATAATCCCGAAACGGAGTACAGTCACATTGTCCCCAAATAACCTTGAAATCAGGATCATCTTTATACAACACTTTGAGCGGGTCAAAACCGGTTACCTGAATAGTTGAAGAGATCATCAGCGCTGGACGACGACTAAGAGCATCAGCGACGGTGTTGGCGTTCCCGGCTTTGTGGCGGATTACAAAATTGAAATCTTGCAAAGTTTCAACCCATTTCGCATGTCGTGGGTTGAGTTTAGCTTGCCCTTGAATAAACTTTAACGCTTGATGATCGGAATAGAGAATGAACTCGTTTGGCAGTAAATAATGTCGCCAATATTCGAGGCTTCGAACGATGGCGTAAAACTCCTTATCATATGTGCTATAACGACGCCGGGTGTCATTGAACTTCTCACTAAAAAATGCGATCGGCCGATTCAATTGGCTTAAAACGCCACCGATTCCCAAGCCCGAAGCGTCACATTCCACTTGAAAGACATGTTCAAAATCGGGCAAAGCAAGTACCGGTGCCTCTGTAACAGATTTCTTGAGTTGTTCGAAAGCCGCTTGAGACGCCTTGGACCAAATAAATTTGCTACTCTTTAAACATTCTGTTATGGGTGCCACAATGGTACTAAAGTTTTTAATAAAACGCCGATAGAACGAAGCAAGGCCATGAAAGCTTCGCACATCATGGAAGGATTGCGGAATCGGCCACGTTGTGATTGCTTCGACCTTTGTATTATCCATGCGAATTCCATGAGCTGACACCAAGTACCCCAAAAAAATGACTTCATTGGACATAAAATGACATTTGTTTCTATTGGCAAACAACTGTTGATCCCGTAGAACCGTAAAGACTTGTCGAAGATGCTGTAAATGTTGCTCCAAGTTTTTGCTAAAAACCAAGATGTCATCAAAATAAACTACCACACATTTGCCAATAAATGGTTTGAAAACGTGATTCATTAAACGCATGAAAGTACTAGGAGCGTTCGATAAACCAAAAGGCATTACCATCCACTCGTAAAGCCCGTCACGCGTCTTGAACGCTGTTTTCCACTCGTCTCCAGATCGCATACGGATTTGGTGATAGCCGCTCCGTAAATCAATCTTAGAAAATAAATGGGCCCCGTGAAGGTGGTCGAGAAGATCATCAAATCGCGGAATGGGAAAACGGTACTTGATGGTGATTTTGTTTACCGCACGACTGTCAATACACATACGAAAAGTGCCATTTGGTTTAGGAACTAGTAAAGCCGGCACCGCACAAGGACTCATGCTTTCCCGGATGAGGCCTTTGTTGAGAAGGTCGGTAACTTGACGATGTAGCTCAGCGTACTCCTTCGGGTTCATTCTGTAGGCATGCTTATTTGGGATACTTGCACCTGGAACGAAGTCGATGCAGTGTTGGATATCACGCATCAATGGGAGCCCTGCCGGGATGTCATCTGGAAAAATATCGGCAAATTCTCCAAGGAGTGGGATTACTGCAGCAGGGACATCCGCGGGTTCAGAGTTTGCTTCGACCACAACCAAGGCAAAAACATGTGTGGTGGGTTGTTGATTTGCGAGACCCACCAATTCGGATTTTGTCAATGGTGGTGATGTCTCATTGCGAGGGTTAAGCGGAGCCAAAGTGATGTGGAGGCCGTCTTTCTTAAAGGAGTATGTATTACGAAAACCGTCATGTTTGACATGCCTATCATAAAGCCATGGACGTCCCAACAGAATGTGACACGCGTCCATTGGAATCACCTCACACCAAATTTCATCCGTATACTTGTTGTCGATCGAAAATTGTACCAAACATTTATGAGTAACATTCACCAAGTTTCCTTTCTTCAACCATGTCAGTTGGTACGGGTCGGGGTGGTCTTGGATTGGTAGGCCTAGTTTTTCAACCATCGTGGTGGCTACCATATTCTCGCAACTCCCGCCGTCGATAATGACCGTACACACTTTTCCTTTTGCCGTACACTGTGTTCGGAAGATGTTGTTGCGAAGCCAGGTAGTATCATCCTCGGGAGCGGCTGGAACAGTGCTAAGAACCCGTCGAGACACAAGAACCTCACCCCGATCTGGGTAAAGTACTTCAGCGGGTTCCTCTTCATTCCCTGTTTCATATGTTGGTTCGGTCTCATCCACGAAAGCAAGTACCTGCTTGTTTGGGCAATCCCGTTTAAGGTGACCCAAGCCTTGACATTTAAAACACCGTAAAGTGTTTGACGGTCCTGTTTGAGCGTTTGGGCCCACGGGTGGGTCGGGCTTAAATGGGTCGGGTCGAGAAGTTGAAGCTGTGGGCCGGGAGGTGGTTGGAAATTTAGTCATCGGCTTGAGTTTTTGACCGAGTTGGCGTTCGACCCGTAAAGCAAGCCTACACACATCATAAAAAGAATAGTACTGTTGTAGTAAAACCACATCCGCAATATCCCGACGTAGGATACTCAAAAATCGAGCAATAATTTGTTCTTCGTTTTCCTCCGCTCCACAACGCATTCTCATACGTTCAAACTCACTAATGAGTTCTTCAACAGTTAAGGAACCGTGTTTGAGATGATGATAATCCAAATAGGCATCCTGTTTGTATGTAACAGGAAGAAACTTGGCTTTCAAAAGGCGTTTCATCTTCTCCCATGTCTCTACTTTATGCTTTCCTTCTCGATAACGTTTTTCCTGCACATGATCCCACCACAACGAGGCATGTTTCTTTAATTTAATTGCAACAAGTTTTACCTTGAGGTGGTCGGGGATATCACGAAGATCGAATATACGCTCCACGGTTTGAAGCCAATCTAGAAAATCATCGGGTTGTAACCGGCCTTCAAACTCCGGGATTTCGGTGCGCAGACCTAAGGCTCGTAGGTGGTCAGGTTGCTGTTGTGGTTGTGCCCGTGGTGATCTGGGTTGCCGGTGGGGTGGTGTATGTTGGCGTTGGTGCCGGCGGGCAAAAAAATTGTCGAACCCGTCGCTGCCATCATCATATTCATTCACAACGGATTGTGTTTCCGAGCTTTCTTCCCTGTCTTCGTACCTGTCAAAAGGATTAGTTTCCAATTCGTGAACCCGTTGACGGAGGCGTTCGATCTCAGCATCTCGAGGATCACGTTCTTCGTAACCGTTGCCTCTGGCGGCGAATCGACGGTTCTGTTGGCGGCGATCTCTTCCAGACATCCTGAGATTCCTGGGCTCTGGTACCACTTGATGCGGATCCACGAACAAAGTAACAACCTAGGCTGAAACCTAGCGGCGATGATACTTGGCCAACCAAGTTACCAACGTCGGGACTTAAGAATCTCGGTCAACCGAGATTAACAAGAACGATAACACGTTTCTTTAATAAACTTTAATAATAATTCACCATTCAACCAAAAGAGTTTTACAAGCTTAAATAGGAAAACTAGAAAACAATGAATAAGGAAAAGATAACATGGAATGAAAAGATAAACAAAAATCCCGACACTTAAGGTCTAAGATATAGAAACTAATTATGAATTAAATTTACTCTCTTTCAATGGTTGAATGGGCTTCAATAACTTGGACCGGTTCTAGCCACTTTCGATACCGGGTTCGAAGTCGTCTTCCACTTGGGCTGATATACTTGGATCCGTATCATTATCTATTTCCCATAAAAACAAATGACACAGGTTTGGGGTATTTATACCCTTACAAATGACGGTTACTAAACCGTATTAACTAACCGACATGACTTAAAAATAACCGACATAACTATTCAGACACACCGGTCTGTTTTGGAGGCAAACATCCGTTTGACTTTTTATTTGACTTTTTCATTTCTTGATTACCAACTTCTAACAATCTCTCCCCTAATCAAGAAATGATAATCTTTACTCTGTTCGTGTTCATCCACGTTTATGCAGTCTTCTTTTCTTCTTTTTCTTCTTAATTTGATCTTGAACCATTCTTCTAAAACTTCTAATCTTTGATAATGAAAGGATATTGAACTATTGAGAAATTGATGTTAAGAGGATTATCACAATCCTTTCTTTCTTCTATAATAGCCCTCTCGGCTTTCAACGGTTGATCCTCACGATCAAAACTTACTTCGGAGATTAACGGTGCGATCCCAATACACTCGTCTTCTGTCTCCACACAATAAACATCTTCTGATTTCTCTTTAATATCGTATAAACTACGGGTTCTTGATCGAAATTCCGGTCTTCTTCTCTAACCGGAAACTTGGGCGGAAAATATTTCTTCTTTGTTTTTCGTTTTTAAATCTGTAACGGCCTTTCTTGACTGCATTCTTCTGATTAATTGATGATAATAACCAAGTAAGAATCAAACATACACTCACTGATGTTCGATTTTTTTGAATCTGGATAATCTTCTGATAACTTTGCAAAACAGGGACTTAATCGGATTTTTCACACAGGTTTATTTCTTCTTTATCTTCCCAGGATTTTTAACATGGCGCTCTGATACCATGATAGAAATCGGCCCCTGTTTGCACATGATACTTGGTTTCTATGAATGATGAACAATGATGATTATTGAGTATGCACAAACTGTGCAGGGACTCGCAAATGAAGAGAACAGAGGATGGGAACAATCTAATATACACACACTTTATTATCTATTTCCCATAAAAACAAATGACACAGGTTTGGGGTATTTATACCCTTACAAATGACGGTTACTAAACCGTATTAACTAACCGACATGACTTAAAAATAACCGACATAACTATTCAGACACACCGGTCTGTTTTGGAGGCAAACATCCGTTTGACTTTTTATTTGACTTTTTCATTTCTTGATTACCAACTTCTAACAAAAAAGACTCTGATCCACTGCTACGAAGATTCTTTTTTTTTTTTAACGATCAACAAAGTTTTAATTCACCTCGCTAACGGGAAACTAGCATACACCTTACATTCAAATATTGGTTGTACCAAGTTTAATCTCTCTTTCATTCAAATATTGGTTGTTTTTATTATGTTTAAATATGTTCATAGTTATTTAATTCCGTTATTGGTACATACAATCATTCCACTTCTAACTATTTTGTTGTATGGCATACAAACAAATAAAACACAGGTAGTGAAAGAAATAAGTTTGTGCCGCATTTATGTGACATCAAACAGTTTGAGGGCATTTGACAGAAGGCCATCAAGAGTGGTGATAAATGAGCAACTGCCGGTTCCCCGACCCCTTCAAAATAACGAACATGAAGCAACCACATCAACTCATCCAAGTGTTCCGTTAATAACGGCGAGCTTATCTAATCGTAGCAGCCACGACACATCGGATGATCAAAATGTTAATCATCATCCTCACTCTATGATGGAAAGTGATGATAACCCTTTGTGGGATTGGGACGAACTTGATAAATGGCTCTAAGTGTTCATCTTTTGGAAGAAGAAAACTTGGTGATCCATTTTTATTTTTATTTTTAATTATGGGTTTTTTAAGCATAAGCTAGTGTGTGGTATTGTTTCAACATATGTTTTCATAGATATCATTTCGTTAGTATTGGGTGTGGTAGTTTGGGGAATGAAGGAGAATTGATATCAATAATTTTCATTATCTTTATTTTACATAATTTAGTATTAGCATCTTCGTTAATCTCTTCTAGGTGATTCGTTTATACACTTTTAAAACATGCACGCAGTCATACATTGCATAATTGTATACCTATATGTATGCACATGGTTTAATAAACGTGACACACTCTGAGACGGCTAAATTTAGTCGAGCACGTGACATATGAGCAGTGGTGAGTCTAGGACTTTATCTCTTTATTTATTGGTTTTATAGTTGGTATGTATTGGCAATACTCGACTACCAACAACCGCATCTTTTTAATAATTCAATATTTGTTTTCTCCCATTTTTTTCATCACTTTAATTGATATTTGATTAAGTTTTATACTAAATTTTGTTATATATACATGCTTGTATAAAGTATAACAATCTTAAATTAAAATAATAAAATAATCCATAACAAAACCTTATAATAAAAAAAACTTTTACAGGAATAAAAGTAATTAAAGTAACATTTATTGTGAAACTAAAAAGTAAGGGTGTAAATGACACTTAGCGGCTTGAGAGCTACTCGGGATCGACTCGGTAAAAAGCTCCAACGAGCCGCGTTATAATTAGCCCGAGCCCGTGTTCGAGCCTGAAATATGACTCGTTCAGTTATCGAGCCCAAGCTCGAGCCTTACATACAAAGCTCGTTTAGGCTCACGAGCCTAAACGAGCTCAAACAAATGTTATATTATTTTTTTTACGTATGCGATTTTGTTATTTGAACATGTTGAATTTTAAATAATAATATTGGTGTATAGAGCTCGAGCCGAGCTTTTGATCGTTTAAGCAATTGAAGTGAGCTCGAGCCGAACTTTTAGGTCCTTTAAAATTATTTTTAAATTATATCGAGCCAAGCTCAAGCTCTTAGTTTTCACTTTCAAGCCGAGCTCGAGCTCAAAATAGTAGGCTCAAACCAAGCCGAGCTCGAGCCTCAAGAGACCATCACGAGCCGAGCTCGAGCCTAGTCAAGCTTTAGCTCGGCTCGACTCATTTACACCTCTACTAAAACAGATAAGCAATTAATAAAGAAAATAAGATATAATTAAAAAAAAATAAAAAAAAACCCTATCAGTGAATGAAGCTTAATAAAAAGATAAAAAAATCAATAAAAAACTATAAACAAAATAAGATGTAATTTAATAATAAAACCTATTAGAGCATTCACAACTCATCCCATATTTCAATCCCATTCTTAAAATTTAAGAAAATTATACAAAAACATCACTCCATCCCATCCCCCATCCCCCATCCCCATACCCCATTCTTAAATTTTAGAAAAATCTTTTGAGAACCCCTATATTTTGAAGCTTCTTTAGCTCCTACATTTTCTTAATATAAGATAAAGTTATAATAAAACAAAATAGTTGTAGTTAATATTATAAATAGAAGAAAAGAAAAATAATAAAAAAAGTTTATAGGGGATAAAAATGGGGAACGTAATATGAGGTGTCATTGGAATCTAAGAAATAAATTTAGGAAATAGAGATTTTCGATAAATTATAGAAATGAGGATTAAAGATGAGATGTGAATACTCTTAGTGATTGAAGTTTAATATTACTCCGTATAGTTGCAAGAGTCGGAGTTTCCTTTTGACTAAAGCTTTTTCTCCAAAACTCCAAGAGAAAACAAGGTCCTTTATCTAAACTTTGGACTTGATATTATTTGTCTTTTCGACCTCGTCTTCAACTTTTTTTACCATTCTTTTTTTTTCGATCCAGTTTATCATTCAAGAATAAAGTCATCGCTCAAGAAAGCATTGATTTCACTCCAAAACCCTTACATACATCTTCATGTACTACCGGAAATCCACTGTTGTCTCGTGAGTGCATACCCATTAACATAGGTACGCCCGTCGAGATAAAAGTTTAATGTATGCAAGACAGTATATTTATAGTTCATACAATAATAGTTACAAATTACTTTAGAT
This sequence comes from Ambrosia artemisiifolia, assembly GCA_032199755.1. Taxonomy (NCBI): domain Eukaryota; kingdom Viridiplantae; phylum Streptophyta; class Magnoliopsida; order Asterales; family Asteraceae; genus Ambrosia; species Ambrosia artemisiifolia. Next base: position 37,619,628 of record CM063528.1, on the reverse strand, counting down.
AATATAATATACAAATGATTTTCAATTTCAAAGTATTATCTTCTATATTAAAGAAGAGACAGATGAATAGCGATTGATTGTTAACATGCACCGCCAGCTTCAATATTATATAACTGTTAAAACCTTTTTGTTTCAAGAACCGCCTACCATTGTTGACTTCAATTTGTCAACAAAATAACGTTAATGCAGCCGCCATAATTGCAAATTTGGTGAGCAAATAATGGGCAATTGTGAGCCTCAAATAGACAAGTAATATGCCGCGGTTATTGGAACACTTTGGGCTCCAGATCAAGTCGACAATAGGTAACACAACTATTGTAATGTTAAGTCTGCTTTGAAATGTAATGGGCCGCGAGTAATTTTTTTACGCCCATGCGAGAATAGCCGTCACTTAATTTTATCTTTAATGTCCACGAAACTATCAGCGCAACAGGAGCTCTCGCGGCGAGGCGCGATCTATAACGTCAACCAAACTCTCAACGCAATATGAGCTCCCGCAGCGAAACAAAACCCGTGACATGGTAGTACTTAACGTTAACATGTATGCAAAACAGCTGCGCCCGCGGTGAAGCGCGGGCCAACTAACGCCTAGTTATGGTATATATTAGAAACAAAACTAGAACATCAAAAAAGGCGTTAATTATTTTGTATCAGAGCATCATAATATAAAACTAAAAAATCAATAAAAATATATCATATATTACTATTGTATATTTAATGTATCATAATATAAAATAAAATAAAAACAGAAAAATCAACAAAATTATACATTATTATATATTAACTACCATAATGCCTTCAACACCTTTCCCTTTGACATTATATGGGCATTAAGAGGGTGGGGCATTTCTAGTATAATGCCCAAATAGGATAAAAAATATGGAAAGTAATAACTAAAAAGGGCATTAAGTGGTTTTAACCATTACACATTTTTTAAGGGGCTTTATGATAATGATGTGGCGAAAAATGCCCCCTAAGGGCATCTACCATTACTTATGGTCTTAGTAGCATTTGTTGTAAAAAAAAAAATTGTCATGTTAAACATTAATTGATCTAGATTCCATTTCTCAATTTAGTTATAATTTGACTTAATTTAACTGTGAAATGACCTAATTTGGTAATAAATTATAGTCATATATATAGATTAAAAAGAGAAGATGACAATTTTGAAAGAATTTCTAGAGATTAGACAGGTTACACCAAAAACCAGCTAAGTTACTTGTTATACTTCATTAAAGTTCTTCGGCTAAACCACCATGTTTTGACAAGACCGGGTTTAACCAAAAATTCATACTCTAAATTTGAGGAAGTCTGGTATAGCCGTATGGGTTTTGAATTAATCGATGAACTTAAAGAAAATTTTAGGATATTCTAGTTCAAGAGACAAAGCAAACTAAAATGTCTGGCACCAATTTCACTCAAGACCCCCCTCGGATGTTTATTACTCTCCTCGTTGCAAACTCCTCTAACAACTTATTTGGATACTAGCCACACCCTTGTGGTAGAGAGGAAATCCTCTTTTATTAGAGAGATTGAGAGTTCAAATCCAAGAGGGTGCAAAAAAGGGGTGTAACAAAAAAATGATGTAAAAATTGGAGAGGAAATTATCCTTTAAAAAAAAACTTATTTGGATATTACTATATGTATTAATTTGAAGTTACTTGGTGTTTAGTATGAATGAATAATGAAAGGTGAAATGTTGTAGGATCAGATTCATACAAGATATTAGTATCACGCGTGTAATGCATCGATGGTGGAATCAACGATCCAGTTAGTTGTTATAGGTGCATGTTAATGAAGATGATAATAATATGAGAGCACACACAAAATGGGCTGGACTTCATAGAAATAGCAAAAGTTCCAAAATGGCTAAGGCATGGGGGTATTTATAGCCCAGACTCATACGCCTACATAGTCTCACGCGTATGAGCTTCATACAGGTTACATAGCTACATACCAGGTGTATGAACCCTTCATACGCTTGAAGGCTTTTCCAAATAACCAAAATACCCCGAACCTATACAATGCAACCCAAATGACTATACAACGAGCATAACATGATCCTAATCCTATGTCTACGCTAGGGATATATCCGAAGGGTGTACTAACAGACTCCCCCTTGGACATAGCTAGATATTTGCAAAAACAATCCAAAAGACATCCACCATAACACAATCTCCAATCAATAACTCTTCAGGCTTTTATGATATGCAACTTTGACCAGTCACATCCTGAATGTACCTTCTTAGTAGCATAGTACCTGACCATCTTCTCAAATTGAGTGGCTTGATCTGTGTCTTGATCTTGAAGTGGATCTGGTTCTTGTTCAGCGTCTGAATATCAGCTTCAGACAGGTTCATCAGCCACATCGGATCAAAGACTCTGATTTTGCAGCTGATCTTGGGATCGTTCTTCAATACAATCACCGCTTCAGTCGTCAGATAGTCATAATACTAGAAGATAAACTTATCAGATAAGTTTTGCTCAATCAGCACAAGTGGGACCTTGGTCATGATCTCAGGTGGGGTGATCTTCTGCTTCCAGATAGGCATACCAGTGATGTGATGAATCTCTTTCGTCTAGTAGCTTTTCGGATATTACGGTCGAATATAGACCCACCTTGAGTTGCTTTCCCTCTCCAACAAGCCTTGGTAAATCTCTAACGCGTTGTTTGTCTTGATCGGCTTTAGTCTGGCAATATCACGAACATACCAGTATGGTAGGAACTTGATCTTATAAACACTTGAAAAGTATAGAATACCGGTCTCGAACTTGATCCCTATAGCATTCTCCTGTGCCATGTACATCTAATTCATGATATTACCATACATGAGATTCCATTTCATATTAACCTTCTTAACTTGAGTTGGCTCTGGCTTTCTCCTTGAGTACCACGCTTCACAAGCAGCTTGAACCCTCTACTTTCTGTCTTGGTTCGATTCTGGTTCTGTTTCAAGTGGTTAAGACTTTAACCATCTGTCAATAATATCAAAGTCTTCGCGAGTAGGCATAGAGATCTCAACATAAACTTCTTTGCTTTCTTGAACATACTCCGGATATTCCTCTTTTATGATGTCTTTGATTTCAATAGCATCCAACGGATCATTTTCATTAAACTTTTCAGAACTATCCATTGGAATTATCTGTTCATACGGGAAGTCGAAGATTTGGGCAACCTCTTCTCTTGATGGCTCTGGAGGTATTTTACCTTCCTCCAAGTCCATATACGACTTCGTTATTGGGTTCCCGTCATCATCCGTGAAAAATATATTATAGAAATCCTAAGTCAATTGAAGTGGCACATCTTTTGACGCTACGACTTCCCTGGATAACCGAAGATCCTCTTCTGTAGGACCTGGCTGCGAGAAAGATTATCATGCACCAGTCTTACCACCTTCATCCTCAAATTTCTTTGCCCTTCTCTCCCTGAACTGGCATTGGTCTTTATAGTTTTCCTGGCCTTAGCACCACCATCACTACCTGGATCCTCATCATCATCATCAGATCTATCCTTCCCTAATTCATGATCATCTTCATCTTTTTCCTCTTCATCATCTTCCTCATTATCACTATCATCACCATCATCTATGACTCGACAATGGTGTCACACCCCGCCAAGGCGGAAACACGGGAATGCAACGACCAAAAGGTTTTCAAGCACAAGGTTCAAGCAATACACATTTATTGAAATAGTACCACCGTAAGTGATGGTAATTGTCATGAATTTACTGAATACCAAATCATAGTGTTATCATAAGAGACATTGTTTTACGGGAACTGAAAACATAACATCTTGTAACTGACTACAACCATCAGAGTGATACCACGGGGTGCATGCTCGAACCCTTCCCTCAATCCTCGGTGGCCCTCCATTAGTTACCTGAAACACATGCATAACGAGTTTTGTCAGCAAATGATCACTTTGAGAACCATGAGTCCCGTAACCAAACCTCTTGACTGTGGTTCCTCGTGCATTGTACACTAAAGACAATATATGTATAGTAGAATACTAACACTCTTCTGCATGTGGCTGGTTAGAGCGACTAACCAAGAGTGGGGTTGTCAACCCAATAGATCTATTAAAGTGTTCCATGGCTATATGTCTAGCTAATGGTTACAGTAACGTTGTACGAGGAATAGTGAGCTCATGAAGCAAAATGTCTCATGTTCCACATGGTAGTCATGATAGAATGTACACACACTTGAAATTGACACAAGTATTGATGCATGTATTTCCCCCAAAACGTAAAATAGTAAAATGGAGCCATAGAAAACTCACCTGTTTGAGTTTTATGTGGTCTAGTGAGCTAGTAGATGATCACCGTCTTGACAAATAATACCCTATGATCATTTTGGACATGGTAAGTCACTCGGAAGTTCTTTATCATACAAATTGTTCACCCGACACTTGTGGGCCATTGTGTTTAGTGTGTTTTGTTGTACATGACACTCATTAGTGTTCTATAAAACATATAATTCCAAGATTTTGGTGTTTCGAAATGTAATGTCCATGGTGAACTATAATGGGCCCCACATGGGGTATTTGGGCCGTGAGTTAGCACCAAATCACCATGTGTGGTTGGTTTTTGAGAAAACATGGCTTAACATATGTGTAGAACCCTTTTTAGCTCCATTTATAGTTAACACATGTTTCGGTTCTTGTTAACATATGTTAGTTAAATGCAGCCGATTGGTTTTCATTGTACAAAAGAAAATGCCGATTAGTTAATGAATCATCTTAACCGTGTCTAAGCTTATTCGAGCCTTGTAGTGTTATCACATGATATATTTGTGAGTTTTGCATCATTTTAAGTCTTGCTCACCACGTGATTAGCCTTAGCTTTAGACTTAAGCCAAGTAGGCTCGTATTCATGTAATCCGACCCATTACATGGTGATCCAAGTCGTGCATGGTTTCCAAAATACAATTCAACTACTCTTGATTATAACAAGGCCGATTATAATGTTGTTAAAGCAAGATTACGTGAACAAATACTTAGTATTTAGACATGTGCCTAAGATTTATAGCAAAAAGTATTTGTTTCGAAATCTATCCCTTGCAAAGTGTTGTGTGCCTAATCATGGTGTTTTATGGCCGAGTATCGGATCTAACAAGAGGGTATCGAAGGAAAGGAAGCTTAGAGTGTAATGTATCTTACCTAGGATGCTTAGAGAGTCGTGTGTTTTCTCCCTTGTTCCTTGATGGCTTCGGCTTGAGTCTCCTCAATGCTTGGCCGATGGGTTTGAGTGAGAGAGAGTAGGTGTTTGTGTTGAGTGTTGGTGCAAGAAATGAGGGTGAGGGTGGAGGTTTATATAGGCGATTGTTTGGCAAGAGAAGTCTCTTGGAATGATGCAATGTATAAAGTAAGTTACTACTTTGGTATAAGATAGGTGTAGGTTATAAACAAACAAAAGAGTAGGCTTGCATTCTCGTGCATGTTCCAAAATGCATGCTTCTACCAAATAGGATGGGGTTGACTTGGATCATCTAATTGTCATAACCATGTTTAATTACTATATGTGTGAAAGTGCTTACCTTACAAGCTTCTAAATGGCTTTCCTCATGTGTCTTCTAGCCGAGGTGTTATGCCTCCATTGGATCGGCCTTAGTGCCTTCCTAGAGGTGAGGATAGATAGTGATATTACATGGTTTCCTATCTTGTCTCATTGTGTTTCTTGTGTTGTCACTATGGGCCGCAAAACATGAGTAGAGTATGGTTGTTTGTTAGAGGGCAACAACCTCTTGTAATGCTTGTTTGATGGCATGTCCGGGTGTTGAATGACTAAACAAGTGTACTGTGTTGAGTTTTCTGATTAACTCATGCTCTACTAGCCTGGGGGGGTATAGTGTATGCAAATAGTCTAAATATGCACATATAATGACGTAATAACTGAAACATGTACGGACGTTGACCTGTTACGTTGACTGTTATCACATTCTCCCCTTGTTTTGGGAATTTCGTCCGCGAAATCGAGTTTGCCTACTAGTGTCAGTATTCTTAGGGAAAAGAGCTGGGTACTTGCGTCTCATTTGGTCTTCGCGTTCCTATGTAAATTCGGGACCACGCTTTGCATTCCATCTGACTTTCACAAGTTTAGTGCGGCTCCTTCTCAATTTTTGGACTTTCCAATCAGTCACCTCGATTGGCTCCTCGACGAAGTGGAGCTGATCATCGATGTGAATCTCTTCGGGAGGAATGATCAAAGATTCGTCGGATAGACATTTCTTCAGATTGGATACGTGGAAAGTGTCATGAACACTACTCAGCTCTTCGGGTAGCTTGAGTTTGTATGCCACGAGACCAACCCAAGAAAGTATCTCAAATGGACCAATGTATTGGGGGTTTAGTTTTCCATGCTTGCCAAATCGTGGTACACCCTTCCAGGGTGAGACTTTTAAGAGTACTTTATCGCCAACCTGGAACTCGAGCGGTTTGCGACGACGATCAGCGTAGCTCTTTTGACGATCTCGAGCTGCTTTCAAGCGATCACGGATCTAGAAGATCTTATCGGTGGTCTATTGAATGAGCTCGGGGCCAGTCAAATATTTGTGTCCAACTTCCGCCCAACACAGAGGAGATCTACACTTACGTCCATATAGGGCAGCCTTGATGCTGGTGTGGTAACTGTTGTTGTAGGAGAATTCTACCAATGGTAAATGTGAATCCCAGTTTCCACCGAAATTGATTGCACACGCCCGAAGCATGTCCTCCAATGTTTGTATTGTGTGTTCACTCTGGCCATCTGTTTGGGGATGGTAGGCTGTGCTCATGTCTAAGCGAGAGCCTAGTGCGTCCATCAGTGTCTGCCAAAATCGGGAAGTAAATCGACTGTCTCGGTCGGAAATGATTGAAACAGGCACGCCATGCCTAGTTACAATTTCTTTGATGTACAGTTTGGCAAGTTTCTCCAACTTGTCAGTTTCCTTAAACGGCAAGAAATGCGCGGATTTAGTCAACCTGTCCACAATTACCCAAATTGTGTCGTGACCACTGGACGTCTTGGGTAGCTTAGTGATGAAATCCATGGAAATATGTTCCCATTTCCACACAGGAATGTCTGGTTGCTGGAGCAGACCAGATGGTTTCTGATACTCAGCTTTGATCTTCGAACAAGTAAGGCATCGGCTGACGTATGTGGCGATTTCACCCTTCAGGTTGGGCCACGAGTAAAGTTCCTTTACGTCCTTGTACATCTTGTCAGCACCAGGATATACGGAGTATCTAGACTTGTGACCTTCCTCCAAGATTAGATTATGTACGTCACCAAAACGTGGCACCCAAATCTGATTGGTGAAATAAACTGTGCCGTCAGATCTTGGTTCCAATAGACTAACCATCTTAAATAGCGACTCGTTCTTAAGATTTTCACTTTTCAGAGCTTCCTGTTGAGCATCGCGGATACGGGTCGTGAGATTTGTATGGATGGTCAGACCTAGTGCACGCACACTTAGGGTCTTAACTCGTTCCTTCCGGCTTAATGCGTCAGCCGCAACATTGGCTTTGCCCGGATGGTATTTAATCTCACAATCGTAATCGTTCAATAGTTCAACCCATCTGCGTTGCCGCATGTTCAGTTCCTTCTGGTTGAAGATGTGTTGTAAGTTCTTATGGTCAGTGAAGATGGTGCACTTGGTACCGTAAAGGTAGTGCCTCCAAATCTTGAGAGCAAAGATTACTGCACCCAACTCTAGGTCATGAGTGGTGTAATTTTTCTCATGAATTTTGAGTTGTCGGGATGCATAGGCAATGAACTTATTCTTTTGCATGAGTACGCATCCAAGACCTTGATGCGAAGCATCGCAATAAACTACGAAGTCATCGGTGCCTTCCGGAAGAGAAAGGATTGGAGCACTGCACAAACAGTCCTTCAGTACTCAGAACGCATTCTCCTGCTTGACTCGCCAATCGAACTTCTTTTCTTTTTGCGTCAAGACAGTTAGTGGTTGGGCAATCTTAGAGAAGTTCTCGATGAATCGACGGTAATAACCGGCTAATCCCAAAAATTGTCGCACCTCAGTTGGGGTCTTGGGCACGGCCCAATCCTTGAATGCTTCAATCTTTGCGGGATCAGCTTGTATACCATTCTCGTCCATTACGTGACTAAGGAAATGGACTTCTCGAATCCAGAACTCGCATTTCGTGCATTTGGCAAACAGCTTCTCGTTCTTGAGCAACTCCAAAATCAACCTCAGATGTTGTTCGTGCTCTTCTTGAGTACGCGAGTAGATCAGGACGTCATCTATGAAGACAATAACAAACTTGTCTAAATAGGGTTTGCAGACATGATTCACGAGGTCCATGAAAACTACAGGAGCATTCGTTAGTCCGAACGACATGACTAGGAATTCGTAATGCCTATAACCAGTTCGGAATGCAGTCTTCTGGATGTCATCTTCCTGGATTCGTAGCTGATGATACCCCAACCGCAGATCGATATTTGAGTAGTAGCTGGAGCGTAGCTGATGATACCCCAACCGCAGATCGATATTTGAGTAGTAGCTGGAGCCCTGCAACTGGTCGAACATATCATCGATCCTTGGTAGCGGATACTTGTTCTTGATCGTCAACTTGTTCAGCTCCCGGTAGTCGATACACATGCGGAAACTTCCGTCTTTCTTCTTCACGAACAGGATAGGTGCTCCCCATGGGGAAAAACTCGGGCGAATAAATCCTTTGTCCAGCAACTCCTGAAGTTGATTAGACAATTCCTGCATCCCGGATGGTGCTAGTCGATATGGAGTGCGGGCTACTGGGGCAGCTCCCGGGAGAAGATCGATGCGAAACTCGACTTGTCGGGGTGGTGGAAGTCCTGGCAAGTGTTCTGGAAAGACTTCGGGAAAATCTCGCACCACTAGGATGTCCACTAACTTCCGATCTTTAGCTTTTTGTTTAACGACATGTGCCAGGAATGCGGCACAACTTTTCCTTAAACATTTTTGTGCTTTAATGCAGGAGATGACGCTAAGAGTGGGTAAACCCTGACTTCCTCGAATCATCAAAGTTTCACCATTTGACAAGGGGATTCGTACCAACTTCTCGTGACAGACGATCCTTGTAGGATGCTTGGACAACCAATCGATGCCAATGACGATATCGAAACTACCCAGTTGGATAGGCAGTAAGTCGATACAGAATTCGTGGTCGTCGAGTACCAGGATGCAATCCTTAACTACTTCCTCGGAGGAGATTAATTTACCGTTGGCTAGTTTTATGGTAAATCGTGTTTCCAACTTACTACGTTTTAATCCTAGGGATTTTTTAAAGTCGGTGGACACAAAGCTAAAATTTGCGCCTAAGTCGAAAAGAACCGATGAGAAATGATTGTTAAGGAGAAACGTACCCGTAACCACGTTGGGATCATCTCGTGCTTCATTGGCTCCTAACACGAATGCTCTGCCACGGGCTTGATCCTTGGCTTTGGGACAGTCCTTCCGGAAATGTCCTGTCGCACCACATTCGAAACACTCGTTTCAGGCAGAGGGAGTGTTTGCGGCTTTGCCTTGCAGTTAGCGGTGGAATGACCACGACGGTTACAATTCTTGCACAAGATGCTGTTACAGGTACCAACATGATGGTAATTGCATTTGCTACATTGAGGATGGGGCCCGCTGTACTTGCGTTTGGGCTCTTCAGCAGTAATGGCAGCAAAAACTTTCACGGCATCTTGTGGTCGGTGATAGGAGTGCATGCTCTTCCGGTTGTCGGAACGTTTGCGCTTGTTCCCGGAACTCTCACTGGTAATTGTTACCTTCTGGTTCAATGAACCCATGCGAACCACGTCGTCGGTCAGACTTTGAGCTCGGGTAAACGCAGCTTGGATGGTGGAGGGTGCTGATGCAGTGACCATACTGCGGATCTTTGGTGACAGACCCCAGATATACCATTCGAGTCACTTGTACTCAGGTGTGATGGACTAGTCGAGAGAGCTCGTGGAAACGAGTGGTATAGGTAGTCACATTGGCATCCACCATGGCAAGGTTCCAGAATTCGGTTTCCAGCTTCTGCAGTTCACTTCGAGGGCAGTACTTGTCCATGAGCATTGTTTTGAGATCGGCCCAAGCAAGACTGTAAGCCGTTTCTCTACCCAAGGTTTGTACTTGCAGATTCCACCATGTGAGGGCTTCATCTTGAAAAGTACAAGTGGAGTACTTTACCTTTTGGTCCTCGGAGCAACCACTGATGTCGAGGACTGATTCGGTTTTCTCTATCCACCGGACAATTCCTACAGCGCCTTCATTATCACGGAAGTTCCATGGTTTGCATGCCATGAAGGTTTTGTATGAACAGCCGTGACTAGAGTTCTCAGCCTCGTAGTCTGTTTCACTTCGGCGGTGACCGGTACCTCCTGTGGCGAACTCGGCAGGTGTGGATGGTAGTGGCTCACCTTCGGTCGTCCGTGTGGAATGTCGGGTTTGCATAACTAAGAGGTAGAACACAACAAACGTGAGTAATGTACATAAATATATATATAAATATTACCATAACCAACATAATCATATAAATCAAACCATACACTAGCATCATGTCATCACATCATTACATAGTTCCCAAAAGTAGTTAAGTTTTGATACAAAACAGGCGGTTGAACCGCAATTAGTTTTTAAGTCATAGCATCCGTAGTCACAAAACATCATTAGTCAACATACGCATAATCATCATGAAAACATAATCTAAGAAGGGGGTGGGAAAGCAGCAGCAGGAGAGATGATAGCCTCCCTCATGCGTCGGTCCGTCTCTGCCATCCTACGCTCTAATATCTCCACACGTCTCCCCATCTCCGATCGCTCCACTACGGCAGCTAGCCTCCCTTGCTTAACCTCTGCTAATCGACTCTCAAGCTCCCGGACTCGGCCCTCCAAAGCCACCAGCTGGACGTCGTGAGATATAATAACACTGCGCTCGGAGCGAAGGGGTCTCCCTGATGAGCCTCCCAAGATCATGGTCTTGAGGTCATCCTCCTCGTCTTAGTGCACAAGGTCACTGGTGGGGCTAGGTAGGTAAGGCCTCTTGCGGGCCTGTGAGCGTCTCTTGAGCCTCTTCGATGGCTCAGCTAACTCGACGGCTAAGGGTACAGGCTCGGGAATGGCCAACTGGACGGGCTCAGAAATAGGGACAGGGTCAGTAGGGAAGATCGGGGTCCTAGCAGGTATAGCTATAACTAGTGCAGGTCGAGCCCTCTTCCGGGGCGTACACTTAGTGACAGTACGTCCCGAAGTATCCAAACGGAAAAAGGGGTTTAGGCTAGCCGGTGGGGGCGTAGTAGAAGGGGCAATCGGGGAATGAGTATCGGGGGCTGCTAAAGGTGGAGTGTCATCATCGGTGTCATCATCCGATGTACGTCTATTGACCGGCGGTGGGTCAATGTCCATCTCGGTGTCAGAGATCCATCCACCTCCGTGGTGTGGAGACTCGGGAACTGGAGCAGGCTGTGTGAGTGGTAACTCGTCCTCCTGAGGATCGTCCACCAGATAGTCTGGCTCAGATTCAGAGGAAGAGATGAGATCTATGGTGATAGCCATGTTTCCTGTCACAACATGCACATATATGTAAACAATCATACGCATAAATAAATAAAACATTATACCCGTATGTCTTCGTGGAGCGGCTTGAGGTTTGAGGGATGCAAGGCGAGACTTCATGGCACTTTGTGAAAACGTTTCGAAAAATGCCTTAAGGTATAGTTGACTCAAAAGAATCTTAGTTCGCTATAACCTCGTGCTCTGATACCAATCTGTCACACCCCGCCAAGGCGGAAACACGAGAATGCAACGACCGAAAGGTTTTCAAGCACAAGGTTCAAGCAATACACATTTATTGAAATAGTACCACCATAAGTGATGGTTGTTGTTGGTTACAAGATGTTATGTTTTCAGTTCCCGTTAAACAATGTCTCTTATGATAACACTATGATTTGGTATTCAATAAATTCATGACAATTACCATCACTTTTGGTGGTACTATTTCAATAAATGTGTATTGCTTGAACCTTGTGCTTGAAAACCTTTCAGTCGTTGCATTCCCATGTTTCCGCCTTGGAGGGGTGTGACAAATGGCAAGACGATTCCTTTTTTCATCGCGAGATTTTGTTTATAAGCGAATCTCTTGCTCATTGTTGGATAGCTTCAGGATTGCCGCATCAAGTGTTGCAGAAAGTCTTCTATTCTCTGACCTAGTTTCATTGGTGATGGTCAGGAGTTGGCGATCTCACTGTTCAGATTCGGCTATCCGATGTTTGTTATCTAGATTTTATGTAACCTGCATGTGCAACATGCTCACCAGGTTGTTAATCTGAGACTAGAGTGATGGACCAGCTGATGTGGTTGGAACGAGTGATATGGAAAGCATGAAGGGTGCTTGTTTAGTAGGTTGGGAGGTTTGAAACTGAGGGACTCTGATTTCAAATAATAATCTCTGAAGCTCTGAGTTGATTGATGGTTCAGGTGTGGTAGCGGTAGCTGGAACAGAAGCTACAACTATGATGGACTCAGTGAAGATTGCAGTTCTTCTAGTGGATGGTGTGTGACTGGATGTTGTGGTTTCAGAGGTTGTGGTTACTAATTTGGTGGCTTTGGTTTTTTTGGATTTGGATTTTCTGGTTGTTTTTGTTTGTTTGTTTGGGTTGGGTGGTTGATGTAGTTGGTTCTTGGATGGTGGCAGTCTTCTCTTTAGCAACTTTCTTTCTCTTCTTTGGTAGTCTTGCCATCAAGGATCTGCTCGAACTAGCAGCAACACGTTTTCTGGTAGCTCTTTCTTCCTCTAGTTTGTCGTCCAACTCATCGATAGTTACCGTATATTCAGGATCTACTCATTCTGCTCTTTCTTTCTGCAGTGCCTTGCGTTCCTATAGGGTCGCAAGTTCACGAGCCTGCCTGATTCTCTCCAACTCTCTTACTTCTTTTGTAATCTTGGCAAGAGCTGTGACTTCTGGATCTTCTTCTTCTGTATCCTCACTGTCAGACTCATTACCAGATGGTTGAGTTGCTTGTCCCTTCTTTGGATTGATAACTTTGACTGTAGAAGCTATACCTTTTCCCTTTTCAAGTTTGGGTTTAGATGATTATGCCTCCACAATTGTTGAGGTTGGTTCACAAGCAACTGCAACACTAGATTCAGGTTCAGTTGCTGCAGACATTGGTTCAAAAACAAATGGTACCTCACGGGCCGATCAAGGTCTATGGAGATTCCCCTGAGAAGCTTCATCACCCTCATCACCTCCTACGTGTCCATCTTCATCATTATCATCATCATCATTATCTTCATTAGATATTGGATCAACTACTTCAATATCAGAGTCACTATCTACATTTGTCCAGTTATTATGTGGTGGTTTTGGATAGCTGACTCGGGCGATATGACCAATGATCCTCTTGAAAGGTGGTTATGTGCTCAATCGGTAAGTTTTCATCCTTGACATGCCCAAGTTGTTCATGTGTTCTAGCTTCATAATATCTCTCTGTACCTTTGGAAGATCTAGAATATGAGCATCGAAGTTAATCTATATGAACCTTGGATACATAATCGATCTTTTGTTTTTGTAGTTGGTCCCCATGTTCTCCTTCAAATGGTGCAAGATCATACCTAGGATGTTGAATGGTCTGTTCAAAATCAGGGCCACCATTGCTGAACATATTGTCTCTCTAGCTGCATCAAAACTGCTGATTCTGGTGCTAATGCAATGAATCAGGATATGCATGAAGTATCGGAATCCTAACTTCAATAACATAGAGTCTTTAACATTCTCAGCATACTTGGTGTTTTTGAAAAGTCCTCTCACCAAATACTTAGGAAACTTGATCGGATAATCATCTTGGTCATCAAAATGCAAAGCTTCCCGAATGTGTTGTTGAGATACCACCACTTCACGTCCGTTAATTCTTCCTATGAGCGCTATTGGATTACGATTGCAATCCAACACCGTTGTTTCCAAAAACTGCTTCTGATGGCTCAAATACGGAGTGTAGTGAGTGGAAATGGCATAGATATTCTTGAACGCTGGAAGAAGTTCATAACATCTGCATAATCTGCCGCGTTCCTTGAATTTAGGTCTAGATGCACAACTAAGTTGTGTTTGAGTCCAGTAATAAGCTTCATATCTGCACATGCTCATACACACAATATAAGAATATCAAAATGGTTTAAAAATGATCAAAATGACAAACTCGCCGAAATTTGGATGTGCAGGCTTATGAAACTCTTCATACGTGTAGAATTGTACACGTATGAGCTTCATACGTGTGCTGTTGGCACGCATATGAACTCATACGCGTATCTGACGATTCAAATTTTTAAATCTTGTTTTGATTGAATTAAAGTCTCATTTTTGTTAGATAAGGCCTAAGAGGGCCGATTATCAAACCCCAACATTCATTTTGGATTAACAACCTTGTTTTAATGGTTTCCTAAAGTTTTAAAATCGGGTATTGAATAACACATTAAATCGATCATAACTCAAGATATAATGGATGAAATGGATTGATTGTTAGCACAAAAGATTCACCTTATGATTATGAAAATGATGATATGAACAAAAATTACACGGAACAACAATTATAAAAAGTCAAATTTAGGTCAAAGTGGAAAGGTTCTGGGACTTTGGGTGCAGACGTATGAAGAAATAGCAAGGGGAAGGTTAACAGCCGCTTTTATACCCCTGATCATACGCCTCCCTTAGTTTCACCGGTATGAAGCATATACACGTATAACACATATAGTCGATTATCTTTCACACATATGACTGTAAACTACTTTAATATTTCAAAATGGCACCATTATGAAGACTCATACGCCTATATTGATACGGGTAAGCTTATACATATATGGACTTCATACGTGTATACAGACAACAGGCGTATGAACTTTGAAAATTTCAGAAAAATTACCATTTTGCCCTTGCAAGCTTAAAAACACAATTTAACGCACGAACACATGGTTTCAAGTTCGGGAAATGATTTTAAACATTCATAAGTACCAAATTACCCTTGAAACCCGGAAATGTGAGGATCTCTCATCTTTCGACACACTCTCCCCCTAACGCACAATTAGTCAAACTTTGACTAAATTGGTTGTTTCACCAACTGATCATCAGATACTCATGCACAACTAGAACCAACAGTCATACTGAGATCCCATATTTCACACCATACCTTACCTGAACCAACTTCTGACTTAAATTACTGACCTTTAATTTTGAAAATGTATCAGTTTTAGCATAAATCCGTTAGTTTGACCAGTTGAATTTCAAATCCCACTTAGTTGTTCGTTAGACTCCGACAGTTTTAAAAGGGAGATAAATACAATGCGTTCAAAGCACATCCTACATCGGTTCTTCAAAAATAAAACACAAATGGAAAATCTTTTTAGATTTTTGATATCTTTGACGAAAAAGATAAGAAATTCAAATTAAGATATAGAATGAAATATTCACAAACAATATTTTTGTGAGTTTGGTCGGGCCGAGAATCATACCAGTTATCGGATTTGTAATGATAACCTTTGTTTAGTTAATTAAAATTAAGATAATCAATAAACAAGAGATTACCAATATACTGATCCATTTAAACCTTAAAAATCATGTTTACTCGCCACCACTTTAGATATGATTAAGGTAAGGCTTATACTTGCAGTCAATGTTCCCCAGGCACACGACACATTCCCATATCAGGCATTGCGCAAGCTTCGTCATAACGGGCGAGTAAGCCATGACCATCCATTTACAAGGCAGGAGATTGATTAAATCCCGGTCAGGGTGGGGATAGATACCGAAAACCATTTTTTTATGGGATACTTTCCTTAGAGGGCGTGTGCAATCCAAGTCACTATCCTAGTCATATTTATTCGATATAGTACGTTGTGGGTGATTTAAGAAACTTAGCTTAGCGAGTGTGTTCAATCCAGGTCACTATCGCAGTGAAAAATCACCATAAGCTTCAGAATTAGATATAGTACACTCCACAAGGCACAAATGGCTTGCCGGTACGATTAGAAAAAGACGAAAGATGCCCGCATTCCTCAGCTAGAATTCTCTTATTATTACAATGAGAATTAGGGTTTGGCTTTTGATGGATCTGTCAACAAGTTTTAAGAACGCCTGATCGATTCAATCGGATTTGTGATAAATCCGAGATTCTATCAGTGGTTCCCGGATGACTCACAAGCTTAAAGATCCGAAACGTCATATTTTAGCAACCTATCAATCGAGATTTTGGTACTAAGACTATATGCCAATGAGGCGGGAAACCACCCAACTTTAATTCGTTAATGTTTATGTCACCATGCCAACTTTGAAATGATTTTCAGGCCTACCAATATATCACTTGTAAGACTGATTATATTAACAATTTAGGTTTTTGGAAATCAGACAATCCACTGTTGTACTATCATTTCTCTTATCCACAAAGCAAAAACTTAATATTTGATTTTCTGTTGTTCTTGTACTTTTGTGATTTTTCATTATTTTTTGTTTTTGTTGGTTTTTCGAATGTTTTTGTATTTTTTATAAGAGATACTATTTACAAAAATCGAAGTAACGATGTGGACTAATCTTGTTTTTCTTTGACACCATTTACGATAAGCAAAAACTCAAAGCGAGATTTGTCGAAGGCTTTCGTAAATAGGTTAGCACGTTGTTGTTCAGTGTGAATCTTAGCACCATCAATGAGCTTCTTTTCATAGAAATCGCATATGAATTGATAGCTAACATGGATGTGTTTGACCTTGGAGTGGTTAAGCGGGTCCTTAGTGATAGCTATGGCTGTTTCATTGTCAACATAAACAGGGGTAGTAAGAAATTTCAAACCGTAATCCTGCATCTGCTATTGAATCCAGATCACCTGCGAGCAACATGAAGAAGCGGAAATAAACTCAGCTTCACAACTGGAAACAGCTACCGATGTTTTTTTCTTGCATTGCCAGGATACGAGTCTACTCCCTAAGAACTAACATCCAGCCGTTGTGGATTTAGTATCGAGCTTGCAGCCAGCATGTAACGCCCCAACCGATGGCGGAAACATCGGGGTGCCACGTAGTGACGATTGTTCATAAGCTCAAGGCAATATTAAAGTTGTAATATTATGAAATATTGAATTAAAGTTTCATACAAGATTTTCCACACAAAATACAAACAATACACGAATCTGATTTAAATTTAACTAAGTCCAAAGCCTTAAGGGATCATCGAGCAAGCTTCTCCTGAAACATGCACGAAAATAATTTTGTCAACAATAATGTTGGTAAGCATTACCTAGATTTGTATATATAGTATAAGTGTGAAAATAGACACAATTCATGTGTCATGTAATATCAATGCGTTATGTATACATGTAAGTATCAAATAACAATTCAAGAATATAGTTCATAAAAGTATATCGAGCACCTTAACACGTGTAAGTCTAATAGAGCACCATGACCGAAGTCATGTCTGATAGAGCACCATAACCGAAGTTATGTCTGATAGAGCACAATAACCGAAGTTATGTCTTATAGAGCACCATAACCGAAGTTATGTCTGAGTTTAAGTATCAGCATGTAAGTCACGTTCACATTCACGTTCAAACACAAGCATGAAGATAAACAAAACATGTGTATGAATTTTAATTGATCAAAAGTTTATGTTATGTGAATGTGCAAGTTTGAATAAGTGTGCATGAATCACCCCAAAAGTGTGAAAAACGAAAAAGGGGATAAGTAATACTCACCTTAGCAAGCAAGCAAGCAAAATCCCAAGTATGCAATAGCAGGTAAATTTATTCCCAATGGTATTAACCTAGATTTGGCATTATAAAGTCTAAGTGTCACAAGTCTAATAAGTCTACGATTTCTAGATCGATTGATTATGGTTATCTAGTTTTGGGGGAAGATGCTAACGAGTTAATGCTTTAGTTAAAATGTAATAATATTTAAAATATTATTATTTTTACATGGACTAAAAGGTATAACTCTTGAAAGTATAGAAAATATTTTCTATTTATTTTGTATTTAAAACAATTTATTTATAAGTTAAAAGTTTAAGTGAATCACTGAGGTTAAAACAAAAGGTAATATTTTTAATAAAATTAGATTTTTAATTAAAAAAAAGAATAGATTTTTAAAAAGATTTTGGCTTTTGAATCGTTAAAAACGGAATTTTTAGGGATTAGTTACAAGTAATACAAGTTATTAATTATTTAAGAAATTGATAATAAATTAAAGATTTTTCATATTTAAATTTGTAATTATTAAATCTGATTTTTCTTTTTAGAAAGTTTATATAAAAAATATTGTAATTTAAAGCAAGATGCTTATATTTATGCCAATATAAATCTAAGATATAAGTAGTTTTTATATAATATATTAGTACAGATTAAAATAAAAACTATTAATACTAAATTTTTCTAATAAAAATAAAAACATGGAGCTCCCAGGGTTTGAACCCGAGTCTCCGGTATAAATAAACAACCAAACAACCAACTGATCAGCGTGACCGGTTGGCATCATCTTCATTATCAGCGTTTAAATCATCGTATTATAGCTAACTTTCACTTTTTTTTAAAAAAAATGTTGTGACGCGATCATGACCAAGGTCGAATCTGGGTCTTCCTATTATTAAACAAACGTAGAACCAACTGCTCTAAGCGACCAGTTGTTTAATTGTGCGACCAGTTGTTTAATTGTGCGATCAGATTATTTATAAACAGAATCGCTGAAGGTCATCTTCACCAAAATTTTAACTTTAAAACCCTAACCATAAACACAATTAATTAACGATTATCCAAACTTCGATCAATCAAACAACCTTAGAGGTTTTGTTCCCTGGATCGAATTAACCATCATACAAGATTTAATTGCAATAAAACTAACCTGATAATGCAATAAAGGCAAAGAACAGAGATGGATAAACAGGTTCAATGAAGGATTTAGAGGTCGAAGGAAGAGTCTGAAGACATATGTGCTGATTCGAGCTTTATATGGGGTCGAACGTGCGCATTCGATCATGTCGTGGGGTCGAATGTGCAGGCCTATATAAAGTGAAAGTTTTGTTTTGTAATCAACTTTTGCCATTTTGCACGTGTGTGTCAACTAGGTTTTCTCTCTGAGTTCTAGAAGAGTCTGAAAGTTGTTTATTTCATCTTAAACCTAAATTGTAAAGCTTTATAACATTGTTTATGAATGAAATGGATATTGAAAAGGTGAATTACTTTGTTTGATTCGATTTTTATCATTTTGTACTCAAACTAGGGTTTCCGCACCTGGTTTGTTAGACTTGTATGATCACATAATTGTTTTTGTTGAAAATGGTCCTTTACAATGTGCTCTTTAGTTTAGCACACCACACTATGTGACCCTATTATCTTGATTATCCTAAGATCCCTGAAGATTTTTATTAATCTTGTTGGACTAGAATCGTAAGCCTCGAAGTACATTTTTTGCTTATACCCTCTAGTTGTCTAATAACATCTAGAATCCTTCGTGTGTGTATAATTAATGGTTGTACCTTGCATGACTCGGTGAATTGTTGAATGTTTTAAGAATAGTTGTTCATCTTCAGTGATGAACTGTTGTAAAAGAGAAACCTTTCTTACCACACCATCTTTGTACTTTACTCTTCTTTATGATCTTGACATTGTTGGCGATGGTCATTCGTAATATTCTGTGAACTTATCTTATCATCTAAACGCCTTAAAATTTCTAGATCAAGAAAGCATTGGTCACTTGAGACTATAGCTTGTTTATCTTTAAATGATGGTCTTTTGTTCGGCTCCACGTAATTAAAGAAATTCGTATGTTATTCCTTTGGTCTATGAGTAGTCTTGACTCAATTTGTTCGCAATCTTTCCCTATTGATCATTTAGTAGTTAAATGAGATAATGGGTTTGGATCATATATATATATATATAAATTGAATAAATTGGGACGACCAAGCTATAATAACTGAGTAACTAATTTTTGTATAAGACTTAATATAGGTTTAATGAGGAAGTTTCCTAGAGATATTTTAAAATCAAATTGTCAAAAGTTATGTTATATTGATTTTATACACGAAGTTTTAAGGTCCAATTTTACATGATAGATTGGTTGTCATAAATTGCGTCATCATAAGTATTGTTGTCTTAAGAAATATGAGTAAAAGTGGCCAACGTCTAAGATGGTTAAAGTCGACAAAAATTTATGTAAATAACCCATGGAGGTCTACATGAGATTTTATATAATTATTTGTGTAAGTCCCATCGGGATTCACACAATATAATAGGATTGGGTGCGTAGAAATTTTATAAACCCTCAACTTATTTTAAAAAAATCCTATGGTCGTATTGTTTCCTATAGAATCCGTGTTCCGTTGTCAATTCTCTTGGTCATTAAAATTCCTTCTATGGGTCTCATGATGGTTTACTCGTGTTCTTTACACAACATGTTGCTTGTGTTAAACTTGAGCCCCTATTGACGAAGATAACTATGTGAACCGTTGTTCATTTCTATGAAAGCATGATGCAGGAATGGAACCTATTCTTGTTTTTCTAAGCGTCGTCACCCTAATCAAGTTGGGCATATAAGTATTAGTGGTGATAGACAAACCTTGGCGTTAAAGGTTTGGGCTGATAACTGGTGCCAGAAAGCTTGAAAATATCGCTAGAATATGCTAGTTATGGGATTTCTACGTCTTGAGACTTTTGTCTGAAAGTTTCACCATGATACCTTCGTGAGGTTTAAAGAAACGTATTGACTTCTTACCTATGCTAGACCATCTTTTGGTTTGATCCGTATTGCTTTACGAATCTGAAACTAATAAAACGCACATCATTCTGTATGAACCGTGATTAGGTATAATCACCCTTTTGTTTCGAAACGTGTGTATTGATTTTTATGAAAATTTCATATGCTATGACTTAAAATGGTAAGAACTATATATTTTGAAAAATATATAATATATATGATGTATATGTTTCTTACATTTCTTTTTCTTCTAACTACGGATGCTAATAAATCTTTTCTTTGAAAAGGTAATGTAGAGTGGATTTTTAATTTAAACTTTTGACATCCTATCTTTTTGCAACAAAGTTGTGATTGTTCACATAAGTAATCACTTGATGTCCTTATGAAAAGTCCTAGATTCGTGAATATCCTTTGTAGGACTTCATTCTTGAACCATCGATTCTTTTTAATGGTTCTTGTTGCTATCATTTGTAATGCAACACCTTAAATTTTGATACGTCTTGTTACTAAAATATTGACTTCCTAATGTCACGCCGATAAAATTCATTCGAAATCACCAGTTTGATGAATGAAATACATGCTACCTATCGAGATAGGTGTATTATAAGCTCTCGGTATCTCTGGGGTGTGATCGTATGGTGCCAGGGCCTTAATGGAACAATATTCTGATCTTAACTCTGAGTCTGACTTTTCTTGTGCGTTAGATATGGAATAATGGGTGTATGCTACACATACCATCTCATATCTTTGTTGGTACCAGCATGTTGTGATTCTTGGTACCTTTGTGTTACATACATGAGTATGAAAGTCGTTAGGCGATGTCAACTTGGTTGACCAGAAGTTACGAGTACTCAGCCAAGAGAAGGAGTGCTTGGGGGATTTACCTGTTGAGTAATCGATACCTAGACGAGGCTTTTCCAACCATGGTCATACGACTCGTTTTATTGATAAACATTTTGGTTTGTGTGGTTTAGTATGTGTTTTTGTGAACACGTCTACAATGATTCAAAAAAGGTTCATGGGGAGGCATTTATGTCCCCGATTTTGTTTATGGCCGGAATATAGATCTAACTCCATGAGTAGTTAATCTATCTCTTCCTCGACACTAACATGGGTTTGTAGCAGTGTTCGTTATTATATTAATAACAAGACCCTACGTGGTTCAGACTTCATGATGTGCAGCATTGAATTTGTGAGGAATTGTTTTCGGTATTTGCTCCAGTATTAGACTTAGTGTCTTGCTACCATGTCCATTCTAGTTTGTATAACCGTCTCGAATCCAGTATCGTCGTTTCATGAAAATCTACGAATTTATCTTGAGAATTTCATTTAGAAATCTAGGATTTTCTAAGATGCCCTAATTCTCACATAAAACACTTGCAATCACTGAATTCACCTTGAAAATATGATCGTGGAAGTTGTTTCTAATCAGGACCCTATTTTGTATTAGATGGCATTATCTTTGTGTTGTATTGGTTTCGTGTTAGTATTCGGTTTAGTACTATTATTCGATCTTTGGTCATAGTTCTTTTTCAGACTTTGCGGTACTCGTAGCCTTGGGTTTAGGCATTTTGTTTTTGATGATTTGTTGTTGGATTGGCCTCTTAATATTGCGTCTCTATCTGATTCAGCTCACTCGATCATCTTTATTAGTGAATTCGTTTTTCGAAGTGAATTATGGAGTTGTCTTAAGTGATTCATTTAGAAACATGAAATTATCTCTTATTCCATGGCTATAACCTTGAAGTAAGAAAATGGTTATTTGCATATTACATGGTTTAAAATTTCTCTGTCGTGTATTTGAACATATACTTTATTCGTTAAATGACTTGGAATAAGTCTATTTATTCAAGAGAAATTCTATAGCCATAATGGACAGGGATGAGAGAAAGTGCTAGTCTCGATCTACGCACAAGACTCACGTCCATCGTTCATTCCCACCTTTGTTACACTACTTCAATTTGACTTCGCCTTTCGATAGCGAATATATCTACTTGTAACACTGGAAGATTTAACTACATGTCTACGGTATGAATTTTAAATCTCTATTGATTGAACAGTTTAGTTTCGATCACTTTCTTACATGACGACACTATCTGACATCGCTTGGGGTGCACTTGTACTTTTCAATACCTTCGTAGTGTGATTGATAGTGAAATGTTATTTTCATGTTCCCTTTTTATTTGATTCGCTTGAAATCAATCATGCCGGTACGTTGTGGACCGGGCATACTATTGTAACTCTTGGAATCTAGGAAAGTCAAGCTCTAGGTGTAGGATTCATGTGAAGTTTCCCATTTGTCAGATTGATAATTCAATAAGAGCCATTGTGTGCCCTGATTTTGATCACGGTCCTATCACTAATTGAAATATTGGATACCCATTACGGAATTGAAATTCCTTCATTGTATGCATGTAATGCTTGTCTTTGAGCAACTGTTTCAGTATTCTTATTTAATAATTATTGTTAGCAACAATTGAATTATAGAGTACTCTCCTCCCTAAGAGATGAAGGTTCTGCGAGTATCTTAGATTAGTCAAGACCTAGACGTAGAAAGTATAGCTCAAAACTGCATTCTGAGTTAATTTACTATGTGAGTTTTGAAAGATAAATCTTTTCTTAGTCATGGGATGAGTACCCAGAAACTTGAGGCTCAAATCTAATCGGAATGCCAACTCATGTGTTGAATTCAGACCTGAGTTCAAAATCCAAATAATCGGTGAATGGTAAAGTATTCATCTTAATCTAGACTTGGCAAGTAAGGGAAGCTTAGTCCCTGTTATTTTGAATGGACGAGTTCCTAGCTCGCATAGGCCATGTCGCCTAACAACCAAAAATATCGCAATAGCCTTTTGGTGCTCGCGATGAGTCACGCACGTCAATTGTTATTCCTCCTGAGGAAGTCAAAATTGATGATAAAATTTTGTTTTGTGAAAGAACCTGTAGTGGTTACGAGTTGGAAGGTTCAGAAATGTAGGCGGAATAGGATCAAGTTGGTCAAGGTTAGATAGATTTCTAAACATGGTCCGAAGTTTGCATAGGAACAGGAGGATCGTTTTAAGCAAAATATACCCTCGCTTGTTTCAGTCCAGACCAAATTCAAAAGTGGCAAACTGAAAATTTCGGGACGAAATTTCTTAAACGGGGGGAGACTGTGACATCTGGCATTTCAGGACATTATCCGTACTAAGTTATTAAATATGAAATATTAATATATATATAAATGCGTATTACACTTTATTTGTGATAATTAGAGTCATTTGAAACATTTGCAAAGTCCAAAGTAATTTATGGGTTTTTATTGGTAATTCTAGGAACTATCGTATCGCGGGGCGATAGATTACCCGCAGTGGACAGTAGTGATGACCCGGTTAACTTTACAAAGTCTAGTTTTGACCTTAAATGTTTGTTTTAGAATGAGATAACATTTTAAGAGTGAAAGTATTGGTTAAACCAACAAAAACTATAGTTGATAGTTTTTGTGTCGCAATTGATGAATGCTTGTGTGTTTTGTCGTTTTAACGCGTCTGTGAGACCCGATACACTAGGGAAACCCATGAATTATGGTTTTTTGTCGAAACATACAAAAACACGATTTATGGTTTTTTGTCACGCAATGCTCGGTACAACGCGTATGTACGCTTTTAGCCGACAATTTCAAACTAATGAAGCGTCGAACACCTAATATATTGGTTATGCACTAAAAATTATAAGATTTAGTGGGTAGTAATGATTCATAATTTATTGAGTAAAAACAAATCAATTTAAAGTGAATTTTTATACCCCTAATTCACCTAAAATACCCATAATTAACAAAAATTACCCAACCCATCAAGCACCCACCCCCACCCACAAAATTTTCTGCTAAAAAATGCAGCCAACACATATTGTGGGACCCCAACCACCTCCTCATAAATCCGTTGCATGTGATTTGAAACCTTCCCAAGGATATGACATCCCACTTTGTTATTTTATTTCCTCCTACACACTAAAACACACACATAACACTCCCTCTCCTCTCCTTCCCTCCTAACCGTAACTCTCTCACTCTCTCTTCTGAATTTCTTTTTGTTCATCTTCTTCAAAATTATAAAGACCCATCTTGTGCATGCAAGGTACATTAAGTTAAGGGATCAAAATCTTTTGAAGATGGAACTTATAGAAAGATAATTAACCATCAAGGGTATGAATCTTTACTATATTCTTGTGGTTTTCTTGATTAGTTTTGATTTTTGAGACTTACTTCACCAAACTAATCGGGTTTTGAAAAGAGGTTTCATAAAACATACAAAGGATATGGAAAAGTGGGTGAAAATGTGTGAAAAGTATGTGTATGTGTGTCGTGATGTGTTGGTGTGTTTGTTTCTTTGTGTAGTGTTTGATTTGTTGAAATGTTGATTGTTTATGAGTAGATGATGGATTTATGATTGCATGTATGATCCATTTATGTCATGATACAGATCCGATGTAAAAAATGATTCGCATTTAAAATCATGTTAGGATTCAAGTAATAGCTGATTGATGTTTGTTTGTGGGTTCTATGTGATGATTAGTAGCTAAGAAATCGATAATTTGTGTGTAGAAGTAACTCCTTAAATGGGTTTTATTAGATCTGAATATAAAAAGGTCTAATTGGTAAAAAAGATCATGTGCGAAATGATTATTTTCATGATTACATGTAATCTTGAGGGTTAGATGGTCTTACATATAGGATCTATGCTAGATAACGGCTTATTAACGCGGAAAATTGTCTTGTAAAGGGGTTCTAACACAAATATGCTTTTTTACAAAAAAATAAGGGTTTATTTGAAAGGGAAAACTTAAGTTATTGTTTATATTTGTAAGTCATAGCTTATGGGCTTGCCTATGTTTGCAAAAAGTTCCAAAATGTGTATTATTTTGATGGGTTTTGGTATGTTAAAACTCTTATTTTTGAATCTGATGCAAAACAGATTTTTAGCAGGTTTCTAGACATTTTTTTGAGGGTATATAAGACATGTTAAAGTGTCCATAAAATTCCTAACATTAGACCTAAGTGTCTTTGCAAAATAGTCACAAAAATTGCACTTTTTGATAACTTTTATGCGATAAAATTATCTATTTTCAGGACTGATGTAAAATAGGTTATTTGATGTTAAAATGGTCTCAAATATTACCATTTGGGATGATTATTAATTTTTCAATGTTAACGGATATTTAAAATGTAAAACTATGTGTTAAAAGTCACCAAAATGCGAGTTTTCAGACGTAAAAAGATCATGTTATAAAACTATTTTACAATAGCAAATTTGGTCATATTTTGTGTATTTTATATAGGTCCTAGTGTGAATATTAAGTTCCTAGGTTGTCTAAGAGTTGATATGTGATTTAGGTTGGTTGGATTGCGACTAAATTGCTAGCAATCGCCTTACTAGGCGATAATTGACTAAGCAGTTTGACTATGTGTTAGTAATTAAATTGTGTTTTAAGAGGATGATATAGGTGATATATGATGGCTAATATGATTATGATCGAGGATCAAATTTGTGGAATTGGATTAGTTAAAGTTAGTCATTTATGTTGAAATGGATAGATTCGTATGTGCGGCAAACTAAGGGTATTAAAGTGTTTAACATGTATTTTGGTTTAAATATATTATTTAAAGCCAAAAACAATTTAAGACTTGATGTTATATGAACTCATATGATTTCCATAATGATAGACATTTTTATAATAAAGAATGGTTTCTATGAAAAATGTAATGTTTTTGTGAAAAAACGGCTTTTTATGGTAAACAAGTCTTAAAGGTCACAATTAGTATATTATGTGCGAATAATATGACTATGAGAAACTTGTATGCTATATGATGGAAGTGTCCTCAAAAGTGTGTAAGGTTTTACTAAGTTTAATGTGTCTACTTGGAATGCTAGTATGCGTGTGGACACATAACTAAAACCTTAGGGTCAATGTACTCAGACGCGATAAATATTTTCGGTGTCTAAAAACTTAACCATTCATCAGGCTCACCAACGGGTCCTTTGGGTAACGTGTTTTTCAGAAAAATGTTAACCTTTTTCTAAGTCTTGAAAGTTTGGTGAATAATTTGGGAAAGACTTGTAGTTCGTTTGCTAAAATAGCCCTGCATGCTTAGGTTATTGTTAGGAACGATTTATGGTTATTTGGACTAAATATTTGCTAAAGTGCTACGCCACGAGGTGATTTTCACGGCCCCATTTCTTTTAAATGTTTTTGAACGTTTTATAATTGGGGGATTAACATGCTTGTATGATGGGTAGACTAGAACTAAATAGAACATATGATGGCCTTTGGCATATGCACGACGCGAGCGATTTGATGCCCGTCTATCCCCGTGAGAAATACTTCCCTGTAGTTCTTAATCATTAACTATAGGTTCAAAGCCTTTAGTTTTGTTGATAGATCTATTGGGTTTGACGCCCCCTCCCTGACTAGTTGGACTGGGTCTTATGGGATTAATATACTTCATAGAAAGCCGCCGAGAGTCACACTTAGGTGTAGGAACATGCTTACATTACCTAGCTAGTTTACTTGGTTCTCAGTTTAGTTGTACTCGATCATACGTTTTTAAACAAGGAAATATGTGTATCTGTCTTAAAACCCGTAAACTCGCCAACATTTTTGTTGATATGCTTGTCTTTGTCAGCGATAATCTCTAACTTACCGGTGAACAACATGCTCTTAAGTTCAGTCAGGTACTTGTTTAATGTTTATTCACTTTTGTTTACTGTGTTTATGTTGATAACTATTTGAATCTTATTAAATGATTTTGGTTAATTAAAATTTGGTGTTTCAATGAGATTTGAAGTTTAAACCCTAATAAAGTGATCAGGGAATTAGGAGGAAACGGTGCAGCCATAATTTTTTTTTACTTAGCCGATTTTAACCATTCCTGTACTGTCACATCACTTTACTGAAACATTTTTTTGGAGGCAGCACTCCACTTATTCTTTTATTTATTTTCATTTAAATATCTAAACTTTTTTTTAATTTCACATGGTTTAAAGGTTAATATTAATTACTCACACTATTACAACCGTCCCACCACTAAACGGTCAGTAAATTCAATTTTTAACTTTGGAAACCGTCAATTTAATTGAGTACAATGAAACCGTTCCACTAAACGGTCAGTAAATTAAATACTTTGAATCCTTCCAAACTTTGTATATAAACACAACAAACCGTGTGGTTAAAACTCACATTTACCACTGTATAAACAAACACATAAAGATAACTCGCTGGACCATGGAAGAAGAGATGGCGTTGGTGGTGTGCTACAAAGACGCCACAAATGACCCGGTTCTACAACAACGCTCGAGGGCCTTGTGCTCGGGCTCCCGCCTAGAGGGCTTCTAGGACCGCACGTTGGCCGACTTCAACCAGCACATCGGTACCAACGACCAGACCATCGAGAGCCTGCAACGGAAGTGGGCCGATCTCAACATAAAGTGTGATCGGTGGACCACCCTGTACGAGCGCACGTCGAGCGAGGATCCGGACTTCGACCAAGAGTTGGCTATCGAGTTCACTCATGTGGATTATGAGGTCGATACGGCAACATTTTCGGCCATGTCGAGGCATGACAATTGTTACGCCAACTCTAGGTTTATTTATCTATGTTTTAATGTATTTTAATTTTATGTTTAATATTAATGTGTTTTAATTTTATGTTTTAATGTATTTTAAATGTTCTTCTTTATGTATTTTTTTATTTAATTAGGTTTTAATGTATTTTTATGTTTTAATTAAATTTAAACAACATTAAAACAAACGGTTAACATAATAAAACAATACTAAACAAACGGTTAAAAGTATTATTTTAAATCAAAATAAAAAAAAACCAACTTACCAGCCCGTTAAAAAAAATTCAGAAAACGGTTTACGGGACCACTACCAGCATCTGTGGCGACGGTGTTACCGTGCTTGTAGTGGGGTACCCGTGCCCAATTCTGATGGCGCCGCGTCCCTCCTTAGATTTGCTGGTACGAATGATATAACCTCGTCATGTGTATGATTACCGCACAACAAGATATTTGGTGTTTGTGAAGTTGTTCAAAATAACACAAAGCTCATCCCTTTCGTTTCGAAGAGAAAATCATTTCTCTTTTCAACTCAAATTCAATATTGTTGTCAAATTGTATTTCAAGCAAGTCCAAGGAAATTCAGGCAACGACTACCAGGGAATAGAGAAACAACAATGATGGTGGCGGTGAACATATTTCCAACACAGAAGCGACAGTCGTGGAAGGTTTTGTTAAAAAATAACTTTTATTTAAAAAAAAAATTATTTTAAAAGTAAATCGAAAATAATAAAAAAATCAGAAAACAAAACAAATATGTAAAATGACAAAAATCCCTCTCAATTAACATTAGATTTGTAACATGGTTAGAGAAATTGATGAATCTAGCATCATTTCGCAAACCTTAGTGGTTCAGTTGGAAAAAAAAAAAACTTTTGAGGATGGATCTAGCAACATTTCCCAAACCTCAGTGGTTCAGTTGAGAAAAAAACTTTTATGAATGGATCTAGCAAATATGCACAAACCTCATTGACGATTTTGGCTATTCACTCTTTTAAATATAATGTTTTACAAAATTCAAAATATATCACTAAGACACGTTTATTTTTATCTATCCTTCAACATAATTTTTATTCAAAACAGAGTTGGGTCAGATATAATAAACGTTTTGTGGGTTATAGGTAATCTTTTGGTTCTGACCGAATTGGTGAATTCACGCCGCGTAGCATGAAAATTCGCACACCGGATGCATATATTAAAACTAAGGACTTTTTTCCTATTTTTGAGCAACATGTTTGACGGTTAACAATCAGTAAGTCAATTTAAGTTTGTCCACAACTTCATTTTTGGAAGATGGAAAATCACATAAATCGTTTAAACAATTATTTTGGTTTGCATTGTATATATATAAAATCACAGTATAAATATGAAAAACGTGTAACGTGTTACATATTAGACTTTAACGAGTTTAAATTTCTAATTAACAAAAGACAATATTTTATATTTCATCTCTTGTTCATGACAACTTCAGGAGAAAGTCAATACTATTCACCCTTCTCCTTCTTCTTTTGAATGACCATCAAGAAGTGAAAGATTATCTCTAGATTATAGGTAAAGGTGTTCCAAAAAAAATCCAAACCTGAAAGTTGAATCTATAACTATATTAAAGTAAAGCCTCTAGTATGACATGGCATTGATTGAGGCCATCCTCCTCCTTTGAATGTGCCAGGTAGCAATTATGAGAATTTAAAGAAAAATAAAATAAAATTATAAATGCACCCTTCGGCTTTGTCCCTAACTTGAATATGCTCGTCGAATCATGTTTTGTCACGTTCTAGTGTTGTTAAGATGATTGTATAGGCTAAAGGGTATTTTGGTAATTTGTTATGTGCCATACGCCTCCCATGGGTCCCATACGTGTGCCTTGTAAGGCGTATGGTGCAATGCTTAGAAATACCCATGCCTTAGTTCACTTTATAACCTTTTGAACCTTTGTGAAACTTTTGTCATTCCGGTACAAGTTGCAATTCTTTGTGTGTGTTTTTTAAAAGTGCTAAAGGTTTTATTGATTGAATGAATTATAATACAAAGAAGAGGATCATATATATAGATCCAAAGAATAACAAACCCTAGCACAAAATAAGGAAAGAGATAAATCTAGAATAAGAACAATATCTATCTCTAAATATAAACACAATCAGTTATAAACTTATATCCGCTAATAGCCCCCCGCAGTTTGATCGGTCGCTGGACAAACGGTCAAACTGGATCTGAAAGAATGAAACAACTGCCGAGAGAGACCTTTAGTGAAGATATCCGCGTATTGGTAAGATGAGGGAACATGAAGAACACGAATATGACCAATACGCACCTTCTCTCGAACGAAATGGATATCAATCTCTATATGCTTTGTACGTTGATGCTGAACCGGATTATCTGACATATAAACGGCCGAAACATTGTCGCAATAAACAATCGAGGCTTGTGTCAAAGGGACGTGTAACTCCAGTAACAAATTTCGAATCCATGTAGTTTCTGCAACAGCATTAGCAACTCCTTTATACTCGGCCTCTGCACTAGAGCGTGAAACGGTGGGTTGACGCTTAGACGACCATGAAATGAGATTATCCCCCAAGAAAACGCAATAGCCACTGGTGGACCGCCTAGAGTCAGGACAGCCACCCCAATCAGCATCAGAATAGGCAGTGAGGGAGTGTGTACGAGATGGCACCATTCGAATCCCATAATCCACCGTGCCTTGGAGATAACGTAAGATCCGTTTCATGAAAGCATAATGGGAGTCATGAGGCTCATGCATAAATAAACAAACCTGTTGCACTGCATAGGATATATCTGGCCGAGTAAAAGTTAAGTATTGTAGGGCCCCTGCCAGACTTCTGTAAAGGGTTGGGTCATGAAATAAAGGACCGTCGGTGGCACTTAACTTAGAAGAAAGATCGACCGGCGTAGCACATGGCTTGCAGTCTTGCATAGAAGCACGAGCAATAATGTCTTTGGCATATTGAGACTGATCCAAAAATAAGCCTGTGGGTCGACGAGTAACTTTAATACCCAAAAAATGGTGCAATGGACCCAGGTCGGTCATGGCAAACTCTCGTGAGAGTTTCTGAATAATATCAGTCAGAAAAGCATCTGAAGAGGCCGTCAACACAATATCATCCACGTATAAAAGCAGATATGCAACATTTGCACCATGCGTATACACAAATAATGAGTTGTCACAGACACTGCTGCGAAAACCCTGTGATAGAATATAGGTGGCAAACCTGGTATACCAAGCCCGTGGTGCCTGCTTGAGGCCGTAGAGAGATTTTTTCAACCTGCAAACAAAACCTGGGTACCGCCCGTCAATAAAACCCGAAGGTTGGTGCATATATACAGTCTCATTTAAGTGGCCATGTAGAAAAGCATTTTTCACGTCTAACTGGTGAATAGGCCAAGATCTGGAGACTGCTAAGGATAACACTGTCCTGATGGTAGCCGGTTTAACCACCGGACTAAAGGTATCCGCACAATCAATCCCCACAGTCTGTGATTTTCCATTCACGACCAACCGAGCCTTATATCTCTCTAACGTCCCATCAGATTTAAATTTATGCCGGAACAGCCACATGCATCGAATAACTGGCTGATTAGTGGGACGTGGGACTAATTCCCAAGTCTCATTTTCCTGTAATGCAGTAAATTCAGCTTGCATGGCGCGCGACCAATTCGGGTCGGTTAGGGCCTGAGTATAGGAAGTGGGAATGGGTGAGATAGTGGGGGTGTGGGTGGTGTAGTGAATGGTTTTAAGGGAACCGGATTTGGAACGGGTGGTCATTGGATGTGTTGGTGGTGGTCGGGTAGGCTGTGGGGGTGCCGATGAAGTAGCAGGCATCGGCTGACCTGTGGTGGCCGGTCCGGCTGGAGCCGGAGCAGATTGCTGGACAGAGGCGGAAGGCTGGGACGGCCGGTTTGAGGGCATGGGTGGCTGTGGGTGTTGGGTGGATGGTGGTTTAGGCCGTCTGGAATAGGTAATTGGATACGGGGAGGTGGTTTGCGGGGGACGTGGTGGGGGTGGGGGCGGAGGAGGGGAGGTATAGGGCTGAGGGGAGATGTTTGGGGAACGGTTAAAAGTAAAACCCTGAGGCGGGTTATCGTCTAGAAAGGTATATGAGTTGAGTGGGGTGGGTAAAGAGAAAGGGAATGTGGTTTCGTCAAAGGTGACATGACGAGAGATGGAGACTTTGCCCGTGGTAGGGTCGAAGCAACGATACCCGCGAAAATCCGGTGGATATCCGAGAAATATACACCGGATAGAGCGAGGATGTAGCTTGTGTGGTTGGGTGGCAGAGGTGTTTGGGTAGCAGGCGCAACCAAACACCCTCAAATGGTCATAGGTGGGATGACGGAGATAGAGGGCAAAAGTTGGTGTGTAAAAGTTAAGGCGTTTTGTTGGAAGGATGTTGTGTAGGTATGCAGCGGTATGAAGGGCTTCGACCCAAAAGGATGGGGGAAGATGGGCATGGATTAGCAAGGAGCGAATGATGTCATTAAGACGACGGATCATTCGTTCCGCACGGCCGTTCTGTGAAGAGGTTTGAGGACAGGAAAAACGAAATAGAAGGCCGTGCTAGGTAGCAAAGGTTTTGAAAGCATTGTTGTCAAATTCGCCGCCTAGGTCACATTGGAATGTTTTGATATTTCTGTTAAACTGTGTGGCGATTAGGCGGTGAAATTTGACGAAGGTGGGAAAGGTTTCAGATTTATATTTTAAAGGGTATACCCAAATAAAGTGAGAGTAGTTATCTATTAAGACCATATAATATTTGTACCCAGACTTGCTGAGTACAGGTGATGTCCACAAATCACAATGAATAATGTCAAATGGGGCAAAAGTGAAAGAAGAAGATGCATAAAA
This sequence comes from Ambrosia artemisiifolia, assembly GCA_032199755.1. Taxonomy (NCBI): domain Eukaryota; kingdom Viridiplantae; phylum Streptophyta; class Magnoliopsida; order Asterales; family Asteraceae; genus Ambrosia; species Ambrosia artemisiifolia. Next base: position 37,586,486 of record CM063528.1, on the reverse strand, counting down.
AGGTAAACGTTTACTGTTTGACAATTGACACGAATGACAAAAAGTAGACTGTTTTGTCTTATTACATGGAAAATTAAAAGTACGAAATAAAATATCTAAAACTTGAGCGCCAGGGTGGCCAAGACAGTCATGCCATGGCCGAGATGTGGTAGTGAGGAAGCATGCTTGGGCTGGTAGCTCAGGTTTGGTGACTGGATAGAGATCGCCGGTACTATTGTGGCGGGAAAGGAGGCGCCCAGTTCGAAGGTCCTTCAAAGAAAAACCAAAAGGGTCAAATTCGATTGAAACCCAATTATCACGAGTAAAACGACGAACGGAAATCAACTTTTTAATTATTTGTGGACAATGTAAAATGTTGGGTAGGATATAGGTACGGTTGGGAAGGTACAGGTACCCTGTTCCAGACCCTTGAATTGGTAAGGACTCGCCATTGCCAACTAAAAGTTTACTACAAACAGGAAAAGAGTCAGGGCGTTTAATCATACCTGCGTCATCTGTGGCGTGACCTCCAGCTCCAGAGTCCATGATGGTGTTTGGATCATAAGTGAGGTTCATGGAAGCCATGGCAGCGCCGATGTCAGAGGGGCAGAGCGCATTGTACGCTTGCTGTGAAGGCTGCTGTGCTGGGCCGAAGCCTGGTGGGACAGGAGGCTGCTGTCCGTAGCTGGGATTGGCTGTTGGGTGCTGGAAATAGGCGGTTTGTGGTGGGGCAGCCTGTTGAGGTGGGGCGGAAGGGTAATTGGTTGGTGGGGCAGCAGAGTAGTGGGCTGAGGGGTGGTTGTAAGGCTGCTGATGGTTGTTAGTGGGCTGGTTGTGAGGTTGGCTGGGGTAAGGACATGGTGGTGGTGACCACCAGGCCCACTGAGGGTATGTGGGTTGTTGATAGGCCCAAGAAGGGTGATATTGCTGCTGTCCCTGATTTCTGCCAGATCCGCGGAGTAATGGTTCGGTTGTGGGTGTTGGTTTTGGTTTTGGTTGTGGTTTTGGGCAAGTAAAACAGAATTGGAAGATTTTTGTCGAGCCTCAAGACGTATTACCTCATCATTCAGCATGCTTCTGGCGGTGTCCCAGTCCGCATTGTTGGCATTAATTAAGGCTGCAGTTGTATCGAATTCAGCAGGGAGTCCACGGACAAGCTGGAGGACAAGCCGGTCCTCTGTGACTGGGTGATCCACATCTTCGAGTTGATTAGTGAGGTCCTTCAATTGTTGGCAGTAATCATCTAAAGATTTGCAGGCGGAAAGTGTGAGATTGCAGAATTTCGTCTCCAATGCACCTGCGCGAGCCTTCTTGTTGCTTAAAAATTTCTTTTCCAATTTAACCCACGCATTACGAGCCGTAGTGGCGTTTTCCATCACTGTGGGATATAGGTCATCAGATAAAGTGGCATAGATCCACTGAAGAACAAGTGCATCGATTTCTTTCCAAGATGTATAATCTGGAGAATCAGGTGCGGGTGGGGGTGTCTCATCAATGTGATCGAGAACCTGATACGCCGTAGCATGTAGCCGAAACAGTTTTATCCAGGAACTATATGTAACCTTCTTGCCATCCAAGGTGCGGATCTTACTTTGTATGTTTGTGACGGAATATGCGGGGTGAAGGTTTGATTTTGGTGTAGGGTTAGACGATTCTGGGGTAGAAGACTTGTCATCGACAGCCATGGAAGCTGTGTAAGAAGGATGACAGGCTACTGCAGAAGAAAGCGATGCAGGGATGGTGCAGCCGAAGCTGTATAATCAGCCGAGGCTGTGCAGGAAAAAAAAAAAAAAAAAACGATTAGGTAGAGAGCCAAGGCTCTGATACCATAAAAGTGCTAAAGGTTTTATTGATTGAATGAATTATAATACAAAGAAGAGGATCATATATATAGATCCAAAGAATAACAAACCCTAGCACAAAATAAGGAAAGAGATAAATCTAGAATAAGAACAATATCTATCTCTAAATATAAACACAATCAGTTATAAACTTATATCCGCTAATATTTTTGTGTCTGTGCTCTCATATTATTATCTTATCCATAACAATCACCTATAATAACTAATCAAGTTATTGATTCCGCCTAAAAACACCTCTCTTCTCCTATCCTCTCCTCCTGCCACCATTGTCGCCGTCTCCCTCTTCTCCTGCCACCACCGCCTCCTCCTCTTCTCCCTCTCCTCCACCTGCCGCTTGCTACCACAGCCTTGCCGCCATCACCGCTGCTGCTAATCTTGAAGTTGCCATCTTCATTCCGATGGATGGATGTTTGCATTAACTTGGAATATATATTCAACAAACTCACTTTAATATGTTATTTTGTTTACCTTTTCGCATTTAACTTGGATTAATATATGTTCAACAAAGTCACTTCATTTTATGATTGTTTTTTCATCTACTTATATATAAATGCTAAAAAAATAAACAACCAACGATGGAAAAGGATCCATCCACGGTGGTGGAAGGTGGTGGAAGGCGGTGGTGATGGTGGCGGACCGCCGCCACCGCCAAAAGCAATGAAACGAAGCTCTATGTGTTACACGTTTACGGAGCTGCGAAGCGCCACCCGAACCTTCCGGATGGACACCGTGCTCGGAGAAGGCGGTTTCGGGCGGGGTTTCAAAGGCCGGGTGGACGGTGAAACATACTCGTTGTCAATGGTCGGAATTGGGATCGCCTTCGGCGTTAAGAAATGTAATCCGGATAGTGCTCAAGAGCTTAGGTAGCGTTTGGTATGGTGGAGTGAAAGGGAGAATGAAATGGACTATTACGAGCTAATGAAAAATAGTGTTTTTGGTTAGTCAAAGGAATGGAATCACCCATTCCACATTCCATCCACCCCCATGTTTTTTTTTTCATTTCATCCCTTATTTACCCTTCATTAACAACACCATAAGCCACCACCACCCACCACCACCACCACCAACCACCATCGTCACCACCCACCACCACCAGTGTTAACACCCTCCACCGTTGCCACCACCACCCACCACCATTGTCACCACACACCGTCTCCCACCACCAACACCATCACCTACCACTGATGCCGCTACCACCCACCACCGCCGTCACACCCACCATCCACCACTTACTACCTTCACCCACCCACCACTGTCACCCACCTATCACCGCCGCCATCCAACACCACCCAATGTTGCCAGTACCGTCCACCACTGTCACCCACCCACTGCTGCCTCCACAACCTGCCACCGTCACTCACCACAATTTCCTCTACCCACTACTACCGCCACCTCCATTCACCACCGCCACTACTCACCATTGTCACCCACCCACCATCACTGCCATCCACCTCCACTCACCGCCACCATCACCACTGCTACCGCCACCGTCGTCACTACCCACCACTACGCTACCGCTACACACAACCACCTACCATCACCCGCACCAACCACCACCCACCGCCACTAGCTACCATCACGGCCATCCACCGTTGCCACCACAACCGCTGCCACCCACCACCGTCGCCACCGCCACATATCACCACCCACCATCACCGCCACTAACCACCACCCACCAACGCCACTCAACACCAATTTTATTGCTTCGTCATTTCCTACCTATCAAACAACAAAAAGTAATGTTTTGTTTCATTTTCACATGTCAACAAAACAAGATATGGAATGGTAATGATCTTATACAAAATAATAAAAATAATCTTTTTTTATAAAAGTTTTGGTTTTTTGTTATGACTGGGATATCTGAATCTTGGTCTTAGTAATAAAAACTTATGTTTTATCATGTCCTATTAGATTTTTCAATCTCAGGACGCTCCCGGGATATAAGCTAGTAAGAAATATTCGAAAATCAGATAATCCAAATTTCCGGATTTGGATATTGAGTTCTAAGTATTCCAGATAATTAAATTATCCGATATTTTACTACTAAAAAAAACAGTAAAAAAAATTTATGGGCACTAGTTTAGTTTAAATATGGTAAGAAATCGGATTCAGGGTTAGATTTTTGAATGTTTGATTGTTTTCTGTATTGTAAACTTGGAAAATCGAAATAATTGTTTTAGTTTTATTCAATGCAAAAAATGTATTTTTTTTATTTTTCTTAAAATTCGGATATCCGTTTAAATTTCCGAGTCCGTATTCAAAATTTTGGGATATATGAAAACTGGATAGTCAGATCTTGAACACCCCCAATATAGGTCTAATTTGATTATTGTGTTGAGTTGAATATACCAAAAAAAATTGTTTGGGACAGGGACATAGGCATATGGTAGGGTACGGGTTCGATCAGAAAAGTAAAAAAAAAAGGTTAGTGTTATATATACATGTATTTTTACATTGCATCCTTAGAAACCTTTATAACCCGAACCCTTAGAAACATTGACACTGAACCGTTAGAAAACTGAACACCGAGCGTTAGAAAACTTGACAGTGAACCTTAACCCAAATTTCAATTAAAAAGAACAATTTGTTAAGCCAAAATTATATTTAAAAAATAAACCATTAACTAAGTTAGCTCACATTTAATCAAAAACACAACTCATTAAGGCTTAAGCCAGCTATATAAGCTCATAAGCCATTTAGATCGATTTTTTAATGTAAGAAATAAACATGGAAGAATCAGAGGCGTCCCCTAGGATTTACGTGCCCTATCCGAGCCGTTAAAAAATATGCCCCTTAATCAATGAATTAAATACTTTAACTAAATGTTATGTGGATCAATAGTATAGCAATAAACAATTGCAAAATAACAGTATTAGAATGAGTGAAATTACATACCATAATATACTAGTATCTAAATGACGATTTGTTAAGCTTTTTTGTATTCTTGCTAGCAAATTGGTGGATCAACTCTTCACACATTCTACAATTATGATTTCGTTCTTGATAATTATCATTGCTAACCCGCTAAGTCTTTCTTAGGACATTGTGGATCGTATGTATGATTTCAACAACTTTAATTTTGAAAAGCCCCTTTATGCGAATGCCATCGTGAGTGCAATGGTCAATAACATTCTATATGCAATGCACGCATTTGGGATATAACATTCTTCTTTCATATGGTTCAAAAAATCTATAGAGTCGCTAAATTTTTGTGATGTGTCAAATAAGTTCAAATCTGAACAAAAAAAAAACGTTATTATTTGTATTTAGTAGGTTAAATAGGCAGAAACAACTTCACACCACAGATTATTGCAGGATCACACAGTCATTACCTTGCTTTTGAATTACTTATGTGTATAAGTAGTGTGAGTCCATGTGATAATTTTCATGGGTTTGATATACCAAAGATATTACAACTAATCGATATGCATCTTTATGGTTTTGATGACAAGGATAAAGATAGACTCCGTAAGAAACTCAAGGTCGATATTGATTGTTTGAAAGAAGATAAAAGGTTTGGTAACTTGAATAATATATCAAGTCTGTGTGAAATAGATTGTTGAAACAAAGAAACACATTTAGTTTTATGTTGGTTTACCAATTATTGAAGCTAGCTTTCATTTACCCGTCACGAGTGCAACTGTTGAGAGATAATTTTCACCAATATATGAGGTAGGTGAAGTCTGATTCGGATAATCGGATTTGTGATGAACATTTAAATGATAGTTGCATTTGTAATCGGATTTGTGATGAACATTTAAATGATAGTTGCATTTGTTTTCTTAAAAAAAGATTTACTTAGAAGGGTTCCGATAGATAATGTTATGGATATGTTTCAAAAATTGAAGCCGTGAAGAGAGCAACTTTAACGATTTCTAATGTTTACTTTAATACTTGGTGATGTGTTTTTTTTTTTTTTGAACGGCTAACGGTACCACCCATAACGAAGCCCCGCACCCTTCAGGTCCGGTCCCCGGCCCCCCTAAGGTCCAACCCCTCATTTCAGAATAACCCTACTCTGAGTGGGATTCGAACCTGTGACCTCCCAGGGCAGGAACCCCACAAAGTAGGTAAACCTTCCCACCTCCATTGCAACCACTAGGCTACAACATCATTGGTGTTTTTTTTTTATTAATTAGTTGCATTTTAACTTGATTATTGTTATTCTAATTTATTATGTAACTCAATCTGAACCATTTGTCCAGACTGGACAGAACAAGCCGAAACTTAGTAAGAACTTCCGGTGTGGTTGAGGTCCGGCATCGACGCCGGACCGCCACCTCTGCCTCCACGTCACCGGCGATCGTTGCCGGAGCTCCTCTTGCCGGGCCAAGGGTGTGGTGTCCTTGCTGTCACCCAGCTGCTCTTCACATCGTCCAACGTTCAAATAGCCCCGGCATGAGAGGCGTGTCCTTACCGTTGATGCCGTGCCGGCCCTGGTGGGGGCGGTGTTGCCCAGGGCGGCAACGGCTTGACCTTCCTTGCCGGCCCTCATGCCGGTTCCACACCGGAAGGTCCCTAGGAGAATTCCCACATGGGTAACCCCACTAATACATACATTAAAAGGAAGGCTTTGTTGTCCTATTTTTGGGTAACAATCCATAATTCAAATTGAGTTTGTCTACAACTTCTATTATGGAAGATTGAAAACCACATAAGTCTTGTATATAAAATCATTGTATAAACATGAAAAACGTGTTAAATTATTAGACTTTAATGAGTTTAAATTTCAAAAAAAAAAAAACAAACGTCAAATACTTATATTTCATCTCATGTTCATGACAACTTCGGGAGAAAGTTTAAACAATACTATGCACCCTTCTCCTTCTTCCTTTGAATGGCCATCAAGATGTCAAAGATTATCTCTAGATTATAGCTCAATTTAGATTGAATTTAGAATAATTAGTTTGTTTATTTAACTGATTTATTTGTTCCCCCACCCCTTTGGTGTGGTGCTAAAGGTGTTGGGATTTCAAATGAGAGGTTTGGAGTTCAAGCATTATAAGAGGCAAAAAAAAAAAAATGGTGTAAGAAGGGGTGTAAAAATAGGAGAGGAAATTAGCCATTAAAAAAAAAAAAAAAAAGAACTGATTTATTTGGTCTAAATGTTTAGCATGCATATGTCTATGTAATTCGTTTATTTTGTCAAGTTGAATATACCAAAAAAAAGGTCTGCTTGGGGTACGTGATCTCATATTATTGTTTGCGTTCAGTGCTTTTGGTCGCTCAATATCAATTGTATTTCAAACGGTAATTGCGGTCTCCAGTGTCATTTACCTCCAGCTCAATTCATTGTCACATCTCTTTGTTACAATTTTTTCTTATCTTTATGTTTTGCAGTTACGTTAATTCATAGGCGGCTATCTCATCCTTTGTATATAAACAGTAAACTCATGCAACTTTTTAGCTTATTTTGTTGTATGACATAAACTAATAAATGTGGTAAGTAACCGACCTTGTATGTATGAATGTATAGTCATGACTCATCCATCAGATGTTCGAAATGTTAATTATGATTCTCTCACAATATGATAGAATGGTTCCAAGTGTTCACCATTAAGATAGTGAGAAAGGGCAAAACTTTATATCTTCAAATTTAGTTTTCTTATTGTGGGAACAAGTGGGAACATAAATTGTATGGAAAAGTCTTTTCTTGTTCAAGAATAATGATAAAGTTTCCATCCTCGATGCACGCCACTTGTCGGGTGTATAATTCAAGGGCCCTTCATTGTTTTTCTTTGGAATTAATAGACAGCTAATATGTAATTAAGCTAATATGTAATTAAGATGATTGATATGCATTTATGGTAAATAGAGTGTATTTCTATATTACTGTAATGTTGATTATTATAAATTAATGAGAATGAGAAGAGGAGATCAAGGATCCAATTATACCTATTCTTTCATGGTATCATTGTTAACCTACTAATCCTTCTGCCGCCTCACTTTTCCGCTGCCGGCCCTAGTATTGCCGTCGCTGAGTAACTCGCCGGCCACCCCATCATTCCGATCTCCTCTCCTGTTAACCTCCCGCACCCTCTCTTCCCATGGCTGACCAACCTCCCAACAACACCATAACTGAACCGAACACCATTATCCAACCCACCACCGAAAACTTCACCCCGCCATTACCGTCTCAAACATCAAAAATTCCATCCCTGTCATCTTGGAAAGCGACACCAGTCCCTATGCTTTGTGGTGCGAACTTTTTCGCATTCATTGTCGGGCTTTCCAAGTCATTGACCACCTCTCTCCCCGCAACCCTGACACCCCACCCAATGATCTTTGGGATAGACTGGACGCCATTGTCCTACAATGGATCTACGGTACTATTTCCAAAGATCTTCTCAAAACCATATTCATCCCTGGCAGTACTGCATATGATGCCTGGACTGCTCTCGAAGGCCAATTCCATGACAACAAAAATGCACGTGCCATACAACTCATGCAAAAATTCGCCACAACCCGCCTTGAAAATTTTTCCAACATGTCCGAGTACTGCTAAGCCATGAAAACCCTTGCTGACCAACTCGCTAATGTCGATGCACCCCTTGACAATAAGCGACTGGTTCTCCATGTTCTCGCGGGTCTCACCGAGGCCTATGAGGGCATCTCCACCATTCTCCAACAAAAAGACCCCACACCCTCCTTCAATGAAATTCGTTCTCAACTATGCCGGGTTGAAAACGAAAAAGCCGAGCGTGCCCTCCATGCTTCTCAGAAAGCATCTCATGCGCTTACCGCCTCCACCACAAACTCATCGTCCAACCCAAACACCAACCCACCGCCCACCCACTCGTCCAACCCTTCACCCACCACTGACCAATCCTAGGCCGCCCGTGGACGCAACAGGTCCCGTGGACGTGGCCGCAGCCGCCCCACCTGGCCACGCGGACGCGGGTCTTAACCTTTTGCACAGTGGACATCACCCACAACCTACACCTGGACGCTGTCAAGCCCCACCTGGACGCCTTCACCCAACCAACAACAACAATCTCCCAGGCCGCAATGGTCCGCCCAACCACCACCACCACCGTGCCCCTACCCATCCTATACCCCTTCGGCTGCCAACAATTCCTCTCAAGGAATACTTGGTGCTCGACCCAACCAAGCCAACCATGCCTCCTACTCTCCCACCGATATCCAACAGGCACTATACACCACGTCCCTTAACCCACCCAATTACTCTCAAGGGGTGATGGACACCGGAGCCACCATCAGCATGGATCCCAACTCAGGTAATTTCCAGTCTATTTTTAATACTTGCATGAATGAAAATATTATTGTTGGTGATGGTACACGTATTCCGGTTTTAGGACATGGCCCCCAAACCTTTAAACCACCCTACCCACCATTTACCCTTGATCGTGTCCTTTACGCACCAAAACTCATTAGAAAACTAATATCTGTACGTCAGTTCACACGAAATAATTGCGTTTCTGTAGAATTTGACCCTTTTGGTTTTCTTGTGAAGGACTACAGGACCCGGGCTCCTATAATCCGGTGCGAAAGCAGCGGTGATCTCTACACCTTCAACAAAGACCTCCATTTGCTTTTCCACTACTGCTGCTCATTCCTCCACACTTTGGCATCAAAGACTTGGCCACCCAGGCCCTGCCTTGCTTCAAGCTTTAAAACATTCTCGTTCTATTTTATTTAAATCTTTGAATAAAACATTATGTGAACCATGTGTGTTTGGCAAAAGTGTGAGACTTCTATTTCAATTATCTAATAATACTACTTTTCAACCTTTTGACATTGTGCACAGTGATTTGTGGACCTCCTCGGTTCTCAGCTCGGGTGGCCACCGCTATTATATTTTGTTTCTTGATGACTTTACCAACTTCTTATGGACTTTTCCCCTCTCTAACAAATCTCAAGCCTACACCATCTTTGAACAATTTTCAACTCTTGTCCAAACCCAATTTCAATTAAAAATCAAAACCTTCCAATGTGATAACGGAAAGGAATATATTAACGCCTCATTTAAAAATTTCTTAAATAAAAATGGCATCCTTTTCCGCTTATCATACCCTTACACCTCATCTCAAAATGGCAAAGCCGAACGAAAAATCCGCTCCATTAATAACATCACCCGCACCCTACTCTCCCAATCACATCTTCCCCTTAACCTCTGGCCACACGCCCTTGAGACCGCCACCTACCTTCACAACATAATCCCCTCTAAAACTCACAAATACCAAACCCCCACTCAACTTCTATACCGCCAAATCCCCACCTATGACCATCATCGAGTTTTTGGGTGTCTATGCTACCCACTAATTCCATCCACTACCATCCACAAACTTCACCACCGTTCCTACCCTTGTGTATTCCTTGGTTACCCCACTTCCCACCGAGGATACCGATGTCTTGACCTTAAAACCAACACCATAACCATCTCTCGTCATGTACTCTTTGACGAGAATTCCTTCCCATTCCAACACCTACACAAAGTCTCACCCACATCAGACTATAACTTTCTCACTGATCCCTTCCCACCCCACTTGTGGTCCCACTCGCAGACCACCAACACACCACCTGCACCTTCAGCTAACCCTTCCCCTCAAAACTCACACGGTCTGATCCCTACCTCCCCCACCTCGGCCCAAAACCCCACTACCCCCCTCACCTCATAAAAATAACCAACCGGCCCAAACTACCCACAACCCAACTACCCCTTCCCCTCACACAACAAACCAAACGGCCCAAACCACCAAGCTAACCCCGGCCCAAAACACTTACTTACCTTCAGTCCACTCGCCTACTTATCCGGCCCCTCCTATTAATACCAGCCCATCTACTGTTGCACCCACATCATCAAACCCAACCCAACCACCCGCACAACTGCCCCACACCATGCGCACACGTGCTATGGATGGGATTTTCAAACCAAAACAACTCTTTAACCTCTCTGCCACCACTCTCGTCCCAATCCCAAAATCCCCTACCACGGCCCTGTCCTCACCGGAATGGCGTAACGCCATGAATAATGAGTTTCATGCACTTATTAAGAATAATACTTGGGAGCTAGTCCCGAGAAAACCTGGCATGAACATTATACGTTGCATGTGGCTTTTCAAACATAAATTTAAATCTGATGGCACTCTTGAGCGGTACAAGGCACGCCTTGTGTGTGACGGCCGCTCACAACAGGTTGGGATAGACTGTGATGAAACTTTTAGTCCTGTGGTTAAACCCGCCACAATCCGGACGGTTCTTTCTATTGCTTTATCTAATTCTTGGCAGGTACATCAATTAGATGTCACAAACGCCTTTCTTCATGGCAACTTGAGTGAGACCGTTTACATGCATCAGCCTATGGGATTCCGTAACACGCAATTTCCTGATCATGTTTGCCGCTTAAAGCGCTCTCTCTACGGTCTTAAACAGGCCCCACGTGCCTGGTATCAAAGGTTCACGGACTATGTTCTCTCCTTGGGTTTTCGCCACAGTGGTTGTGATGCTTCTCTATTTATTTTCAATGACCAAGGCAACACAGCGTTCCTTCTTCTATACGTGGATGACATAATATTGGTCACTTCTTCTACGGCTCTTCGTGAACAGCTTATGTCTCACCTCTCCAAAGGATTCGCCATGAAAGACCTAGGCCCATTGAGCTTCTTTCTTGGCATCCACTACAAGAATTTGAGGTGTTTACCCACACATAAGTTACCTACACATGTAAATGTGTGGGTAAATATCTACACATTTTTGTACATGTGTGGGTAATGGTTGACTATATATGTTAAATAACAACTAACACTTAATATATGTTGGTAATACGTTTTACCTACACATTGAAGTTAGTGGAAAAATTTCCCTCCAAAATTGACATCAATTAAATGTTAAACTACCTACACATATGGTAAAATTTTGTTATGTGTAAGTAAATTATCTACAAATATGTAAACAACTAATATATGTGTAGGTAAATGATTATGTTTACCAACACATAATATATTTAAACAAATATGTAGATAAATCAATTATATAAATTTTTATTTTAGTTTATTGATAATGACGTGACAAAATAAATAGCTACACATGCTTAAAATGTACAACATGTGTAGATATTGGTTATATATAAAAAATAATAATTTTATTTTAAATGGCATGCCAAATAAATACATACACTGTTTTAAAAATGTACAATACGTGTAAATATTAGATATATACGTACTTAGTAAATGTCGTGGCATAAAAAATATCTACGCGTATCTAAAAAAAGAATATGTAGATATTAGATACATGTAAATTGAATAATTAAATTATTATCTTATTTTCTTAATATGGCGTGTAAAGACGGATCAAGTAAAAAAGAAATGGTCAAGGTTGTTAATGGGCACGGTCCGGATCATAACGGTATGTGTCGTTAACGGGCCTCTCTGGTCGAAACAGCCCGGGCCACTATTAGGTCGGTCAGGTTGTTAACGGGCTTGTTCGGTACAAAACGATTCGGTCCGGGTCTTTTAAGGGCGGTTCGGTGGGATCAAAATGCTTTGGGTGGTTTAACAATTCTATGAGGAAGAAACAGTCTAGTTCCAGGGGCGATCCTCTATAGCCCCCCCCCCCCCCCCCCCCCCGAATTATCATTCAGAAGTTCAGACTATATAGTATTCGTAAAGAATTTTTTTGGTATATATGGTTTCAACCCCCCGAAACTAGTGACTTTTCGGGTCAAGCTCCGACCCCCCAAATATCGTTTGTTTTACCAAGTTTATCATTTTTCTTTGTTATGTTCTTTTGGACCCATTTTGAGTGGGTCCAAAACCCAACTATTTTATTTAGCCCTTTTTTTAAGAAAACCCAATTAAAAGCCCACTTAAAACCTAAACCCAAATAATAAAATTTTAACCTAAAACTCTTGTGCCTCTCGTCCCTCTCCAACTCTCCTGACTCCTCTGTCTATGAACTCGGTCACAGCCCCAAGCCCCAAGACTCCAAGAGCATTTTGAAATTTGAAGATTGAAGTGTTTTGTCTTCATTCAAAATTAATAAACTATCCAGGTGCACAAATACTAAATTCGTTTTCATTTTCAATATTATATTTAGTTGATTAGTTGTTGATTGTTGTTCTGCACTTATGCTTTGGATAATTACAATTGATGTTGGTGTTTTATTTTTATTAGTTCCTTAGTTATTTTTATTAGAAAGTTAATACTTTTCTTCAAAATTGCAACTGAAGTGACGGATAGGCAATTTTGCCAATGGTTTCTACTTTCCTATATTTTCAATAGTACCCACAAAAACTCGTTGGAATACTAGGACCAGAGAATTTAATTTATGAACTCAGGTAACCCTTTCAAACGGTCAAGACTTGTAAGGGGCATTATAAACAACCCCTACCACTACACCCCCTTTTCACTTCATTTCCTCATGCTGACTTAGCTGCCACGTGGACCAATCAGAATCAGGGGCGTTTTAAATAACCCCCTCCACTACACATGGTCTTACTGGCAAAAAAAGACTTCATTCTACTTTATTTTTAATAGATTATGACGGGATGCTAAGAACATAAGTTTAGTGACTAATTTGCTTTTGAGGAATGATGCAAAGGCTTGATTTCAATCTACAATTATGTTTAATTGTTTTAGATGATCTATGCATAAAGACAACTAATCTTTTAGTGAGCTATTAGGTAGTTTTAATGTTGAAAACCGTTAAAAAAAAGGATATAATAATTTATATGAGATGGAAGCAATGTGGCAAAGTTAATAGTTTTTATAATGATTTCTTAGTTAACTATGGTTTTTTTTTTCTTTGGTTTATCATAGAGAAAGGACATTTGAAGACAAGTTCATGGTGTTATGATGCAATTAAATATATTTTTTTTTGTCTTTTTAATTTTATGCATACTTGTATTTAACATATTTAGAGTTATCTATTCAAATGCTAATTTTGTTTCTAGGTAAATGTTACTTATTAGTAGGCCTGGAAAAACGGACGGGTCAGGTAATGGGTTCATGATGACCATATTGATCTTCTGTTCATGAGAATTGCAACAATTTCTTTTAATATGTCGGTAAGTGTCTAGTCTTTAACTTCCTGGATTAACATCACTATTGTTTTCTTTAAGTGGTGACCTGTTCACTTGCTTATAGGTATGGTTTTCGAAGAGAATGGTTGTGACGTTGGGGATAATGATTCATGGAAGTGGTTGTGGATGCATTTGATAGTAGAAATGGTTTGAAGTGTACAATACGCTATCACATTGAGCGTGGCTTGGATTTGGATTTTTCATCCGGTTAACTTGAGACTTGGTGGCTTACACATTGGGATGCGGAAAAAGGTTGGATATCTAAAAATGCGGTTGCAATATATGTAAGTTTACTTTTTCTTTTTTACTTCCAAGTATTCATTATTTGGTAAACAATTAATTTATTGTATTTGTTTTTTTTCTTAAAAGGAAGAAATGATGAAGTCGAGAAACCAGCATACCGTGGAATCAATGAGCGACAAGTCGATTATTGAGAATGTACTTAGACGAAGCTCTATTCGTTTGCATGGGTGGGGACGTGATCCGGTTATTGTTAATAACACAATGGGTACAACTAAAAAAACAAAGCATCCTTCTTATGATGAGCTAGTCCATGCACTTCAGACAGTGACAAGTAATACCATGCCTCCTTCATTAAGCACATTTAGGCAATCTCAAGGTGATACTCAAGATGGTGATGAAAGTATCGATGAGTGATGTCGTTTAGTAATTTTATATACCTGTTAGTAACTTAGGGCCAATATCTGTTTTGTTTGTTTAAGTGTTTTGTTTGGTTGTTTGAACACTTATGTTTTGATTATGAATATTATTTTGGTCGCGTATGTCTCTATAACTTTTTTTGTATTTGTTTGTATATATTTAAAAAATATTATTTAAATAAATCATGGTTATTATCTACACATTTAAATATTTTTACCAACACATCAATATATTATTTCTACACATGTTAAGATCAATACCTACACATAATTAGCTGCCACGTTGGATGCCACGTCATACGCCAATCTAACAAATTGCTATACTTTTACCAACACATATGTATTAGTTTTAGCCACACATATATGTGTAGGTATAGCTTGCTATATACCTACACATAATAAATGTGTAGGTAATGATCTATATCCACAGTGCTGAGTCTACACATCATGACACTTAATTTATGTGTAGGTAAACGTAAGTACTAACACATTATATGGTTTTTCCTACACATACTATGTGTGGGTAAATACCCAAATTTCTTGTAGTGATCTCCGTCACCAGGAAACAGGACAACATGTTTTTGTCTCAACACACCTATGCCACAGATATTATTGAGCATGCAGGCATGTCCTCTTGCAAACCGGTCGCAACTCCTGTGGACACGGCTTCTAAACTCTCTTCCGATTCTGGCGACCCGTTTGATAACCCCACTTTATATAGAAGTCTGGCAGGGGCTCTTCAGTATCTTACTTTCACTCGCCCGGACATTAGCTATGCGGTACAGCAGGTCTGCATGTATATGCATGCGCCTCGGACAGGACACTGGGATGCTCTTAAACGCATCATCCGATACATACAGGGTATAACTACTTTCGGCCTTACGCTGTGTTCTCACAAAAACCCCCCCAACTCATCGCCTATTCTGATGCGGACTGGGCTGGGTGCCCAGATACTAGACGATCTACCAGTGGGTATTGTGTTTACTTTGGGGACAACCTAATCTCTTGGTCATCTAAACGTCAACCTACTGTCTCTCGCTCCAGTGCCGAAGCCGAATACCGGGGAGTTGCCAATGTTGTAGCTGAAATCTGTTGGCTCCGCAATCTACTACTTGAACTCCACCGACCTCATTCCAAAGCTACCCTGGTCTACTGTGATAATGTAAGTGCCATTTATTTATCAGGGAATCCTGTTCAACATCAGCGGACTAAACACATTGAGCTCGACATCCACTTCGTACTTGAACAAGTCCAACGCGGTCAAGTCCGTATCCTTCATGTTCCCACACGTTATCAGGTTGCCGATATATTCACAAAGGGTCTTCCACGGGTTCTTTTCGAAGACTTCCGATCCAGCCTAAGCATTCGGTCCCCTCCAGCTTTGACTGCGGGGGAGTAATAGACAACTAATATGTAATTAAGATGATTGATATGTATTTATGGTAAATAGAGTGTATTTCCATATTATTGTAATGTTGATTATTATAAATTAATGAGAATGAGAAGAGGAGATCAATGATCCAATTATACCTATTCTTTCAGAAATTGTTATTTATTTTTCTTTTCATCGCGCATGGAGTATCATCATAACATATATTATTACTTACATCCGTGCGTATACATTGCATAAATTGAATGTATTAGTCTAGGTGTTATGTGATACGTTAAACGTATGACAATGCAAGTTTGACGTATCCGATGTAACTTAAGAGCATTGCGATTGGATCCATCATGCTTTTTAGTATAGATATATGATACACTGTTTTTTTTTTTTTTTTGGGTTTAAATGTTTGATACACTGTTTTTTTTTTTGACGTACATATTGTTTACAAAATGTTCCAATAGTCACGGTTGGAATAAGTTACGTGAAGCTCTCGAAGTTTTGCCGACATATAAGTCAAATGTTATAAATCAATTGGGCTTGTTCTGGTTCAGGCATGTTTAAACGCAAGTAATAATATCAAGTGTTTACATTTAAACGCAAGTACTATCAACCCAGCAAATTTTTTTTAAAGTATAGCAATATGGTATGGAAATGAAAGAGGATGAAAAACTTGTTTTTATGGTGTAATTTTTTTAAAAAAATAATTTCGTGTGAAAAAGTTATGGCCGTTATAAAAATGGGGGTGGAACTTTAATGACGCTAAGAAATTACCATCGTGCCCTTGATTATCAAATTTAATCCTACACTCCATATTGTTTCTTACACTTTGTACAATAACTCACTTTTTACGTTAGCCTCTCGAATAGATTGAATTTAATATACCTAAGATTACGTTGATGTTTTTTTTTTTGGAAATCCAAAAAAAGGGTAGTTTAGTGTTTAGTTTTACCCTTTTTTATGATATTTCTAAACAGGAAAAAAAGGAAATGATTTGCTGGCTATGGGGTTCGAACCCATGCGCACTTATGTGCAGAAGATCTTAAGTCTTCCCCCTTAACCTCTCGGGCAAACCAGCTTTTTGTTAATAAGTTCTAATTTAAAGAATACTAGCAACTACGAAAGCTTATGTTTACATTTGAATATGGAGCTGAATAGATTTAATCAATGTCTTGAGGAATATTATACAAATAACAATAACAATTTAAAACTTTAATAAAGTAGTTCATGATGTTTTAGGTATTTGAAATACTCTTGGATAAATTTATGAAGTCATTTTTGTATGTATGAAGCTAACTTTATATTTTATACTATGTTAGATACTCGTGTGGTACACAGGATTCCCAACATTATAAATTAAATGAAATGAAGAAGATATTGTTGGGTGTTAATTGAAAATTGACATATTCGCTTAGATTAACATATATTTTAAAGAAGTTAAAATGATTCTCACATAGTTTTTGATTGATTGTTAGTTATATATATGTTTAAAGAAGTTAAAATGATTTTTATTATAGGTTTCTATGAACTGTTAGTTACATATAGTTTAAAAAAGTTAAAATGATTTTTAATATACTTTTCTATTGAATGTTAGTTCCAACGTAAATTTTCTAATAATATAGAAAGGTCATATAGGTTTTTAAGTTACATGTTTACATATACGAATTCTACTATTTTTTAAAATATTTTATACTTTGCATTATGATAGAATAGCCCATACTTATGTATGAATTAACAGAAGAAAAAAAATAGGATTGTTAGTCCCACCATTACCATAAACAAAGAAAACACCTCCTTTGTTTCCATCCATAGCTTTTATAATTTCATCAAATACACTTCTTTGTTCATCAGTTAATGAATTCAAAAGGGGGTTCAATTCATTAACTATAAATCAGTCCTATCAAAATTCAACTCCTCATTGATTAAACGATTCTTGGCTGAAGCTATTGATTTACCATCAGGATAAGGCATACACGAAAAATCTTCTTTTGAATTCATTAACTGATAAACAAAGAAATGTATTACACGGGTTGAACCGTTCATCTTACATAAGTCTTAAGTTTATAAATAATATAAATAAATAAAAAGGGCATATTATTTACCATAGTAGGTTAGTTACTTGTGTGACTCACAGAGTTATACAATTAAAAAACATTTGTAAACATAAGTACATAATAAATCATAATTGAAAAAAAAATAGTTAGAGAAAGTAAATTATTGCATAACCTAAAGACAATGTGGAAATACAATTAAAATTACGTATATTAGCTCAACCTTTGACATTATGAAACTCATTAAGTCAAACATAATATTAACTGCTTTTATTACTTCAGTTAAATATCTCTTGATATAAGCTCAACCTTAACTTCTTTTGCAATTGCATCAAGTTCTAACAATCTTTAATCCATCCCCAGACTCCATAGTCTAAGGCTGTGCGGAGTGGAGACGGTAAACACATCGGTGAGCCGAGGTGGAGGTCTCCACCTACAATGAACACCCCCTGCCCCATCTTCTTTCGGTGCAAACGGGGTAAGTCCCCCTCCACCCGGTCCTCTTTCTCTCTCTCTCTCTCTGTCTCTCTCTCTGCAGGTATGGTGACGTGGAGGCGATGACAATGTGGCATCATCAATTGTCAGGGAGCACTACGCATAGCCTAAGTATTGAGGCACATATAACATATATCCCAATTCAATGTTTGTTTTCCACCTGCAAAAGAGGTTAAGTTAAAATTTAACTTCTTTATAATTATTTTTAAAAAATACATACTTGAGGTAAATACTAAGAGAACTGCCTACGTTAGTATGCGGTTTAGTAGCTTCAGCACGGATTTGGCTTGCATGTCATATCTCCAGAGAAAAGCACCTAATCTGAATTTGTTACAACAAAATCATTGAACTTGTTTAATAGAAGAGCTTCTAATCGGCAATTGTGGTCATTTTTTAGTATATTTGGCAAGGAACTTTTAGGAGCTTCTAGATTCAAACTTTTAAGAAAAAGCTCATACTCAATAAAAAAAATTTGTTTGGTTAAAAGAGCTTCAAGCTTTTAGGTTACGAGAAAAAACTCTATATTGAAACACTAGTAGTACTAGCGTTTAAGAAAAAAAAACGCCTACTATCTACAAGCTTTTAATGATTAAATGACACAAATGCCCATTCTACCATAAAAAAAACATGCATAAAAGCTTCTAGTTATGCCCATATTGGTCATTTTATACATTTTATTAAAAGCTCCAACGACTCTACCAACACCAAAATATATTTAAAAAGCTACAGCTACCAGCTTCCAGCTATTAGCCCCAGCTAGTTTTGCCAAACATACCCTTTATTTAATGTTGTTGGAAAGATTTCCGATGGTATTAAAGTTGCCTGGGATGTTAAAGTTTCTAAGGTGAAGATGTTAATCTTGAATTAGGAGGTAAAGATCAAGACGGTTTATAGATAATTCTGGTGAATTATTTATTGAATCTTTTGTATTTAATTAGGGATAAATATTCTTTTTACTAAATAGGTTTATCTTGTTGGGTTATTTTATTATTTAATTAGAGTTTGAGTTTAGTTAGGATTAGTATAAGGTTAGTATAAATAGATGATGGTTAAATGATACGGTCTAGTGACCCGTCGACCCGACCGAAGTCTCCCACGTTGGTTTCTGTTATGCTGCATGAGTTTAGGAGTAGCTTCTTTTTTGTTGTGTCCCACGTTTCCACATGCAACCCCATGTGGCTGTAGTTATTGTTTATGTTTATGTTTGTAGTTTATTCCTCATATTTAGGAGTATTAGTTTTTTAAGTATTTATATGTAATTTGCATTTGGTGAAGATAAGAAGAAAATTGAAGTAAAAGTTATATTTTGTTCTTTATCTAATTCTAGGAGCCTAACTCACTCAACGGGACACTTGGGAGATTAGCTATCTCGAATCGGCTTCTATCATTAAACCTATTGTAATTGGTGCTTTGGTTGATAATAAAAAGAGTCGAACGAGTTCGTTCAATCTTGTGTGTTTTATCTTCGATCAAAAGCCTGATTTTCCAACAATTTGGTATCAGACCTTGACCGTTTTGAGAGACGTTATCGAGAAGGGGAGCTGTAAGAAAAAACAGAAATTAAGAAAGGTCAGGTAGATGAGGCGTGTAAGATCCTAACCCATAAACTTGTGATTAGCATTTAAACTTCCGAGTTTAGGCCTTAATTAAAATCACTCCCGATTAAACCATTGGTAAATTATGAAAAGAGTTAATTGCGAAAATGGTCCCTGAAGTTTTCCCAAAATTGCTTGTCTGGTCACCAAACTTGACTTTTATCACTGGAGCCTCTCAGAGATCAAAAAGAGCCAAAATGGTCACTATTTAACTAAGTTTTTAACTGAGTAATGAAAGTCAGTTAAGTCTCAGCGGCAATTTCGTCCTTTATGTCCTCAGGGGCCAAAATGGCAACTAATGGAAAGTTATAAAAAAATAAAATTCAAACACGTTTTTTTTTTCGAACACGTTTTTTTTCGAACGCGTTTTTTTTTCTAAAACGTATTTTTTTTCAAAATCTTTTTTTTAACACGTTTTTTTTTTTCGAAAATGTTTTTTTTCGAACACGTTTTTTTTTCGAAAACGTTTTTTTTTCGAACACGTTTTTTTTTCGAACACGTTTTTTTTCGAACACGTTTTATTTCGAACACGTTTTATTTCGAACACGTTTTTTTTCAAACACGTTTTTTTAAAGATAGCCTAACAGAAGGTCCTTCATGATTGCTTAAACGAGATTACTCGTGCGCTGCTTCAATCTGACGTTCAATTCAAGCTAGTCCGTGATATGCAGACGAACATCAAGAAGATCATCAATCTCAATGATCTCGTTGCGGGACACAAGAAAAGGAAAATCATCCAGCAGGCACAAATTGGGTTATTGTGGATGAGCGAAAAAACGTGTTCGAAAAAAAAACGTGTTCGAAAAAAAAACGTGTTAGAAAAAAAACGTGTTCGAAAAAAAAAAACGCGTTCGAAAAAACGTGTTCGAAAAAAAAGTGTTCGAAAAAAAATGTGTTCGAAAAAAAAAGTGTTCGAAAAAACTACGTGTTAGAAAAAATGTGTTCGAAAAAATACGTGTTCGAAAGAAAAACTTGTTCGAAAAAAAAACGTGTTCGAAAAAAAACGTGATCGAAAAAAACGTGTTCGAAAAAAAAAAACTTGTTCGAAAAAAAAAAAACGTGTTCGAAAAAAAACGTGTTCGAAAAAAAACGTGTTTGAAAAAACGTGTTCGAATAAAAAACGTGTTCGAAAAAAAAAATGTGTTCAAAAAAACGTGTTTGAATTTTATTTTTTTATAACTTTTCATTAATTGCCATTTTGGCCCCAGAGGAGATGAAGGACGGAATTGCCCCTAAAACTTAACTGACTTTCATTACTCAGTTAAAAACTCAGTTAAATAGTGACCATTTTGGCACTTTTTGATCTCTGAGGGGCTCCAGTGATAAAAAAACAAGTTTGGTGATCAGACAAGCAATTTAGGGAAAACCTCAGAGGCCATTTTGGCAATTAAGTTTGGTGACCCCAACTTAATGAATCAAGTTTGATCTCTGAGGGGCTCTAGTGATAAAAATCAAGTTTGGTGACCCCAACTTAATGAATCCCATACATGTTTGGTTCCAATAAATTTTACATCATTAACTACAAAAAAAAACATGTATTAAAGTTTGTGTTTTAAACGGGAAATTATATTGCAGAAGCTTTTGAGTGTTCGGTTCTTCTCGCGACTTGATCCTCGCTCCGGAACTTTCAACAGATGCATACCTGGCAACATTATACAAATAATGGTTAGTGAAATTACCAATAATGCATTTACTATAGAAGAAGTGTCGTTACACATCAATACGGAACGATCCAGACCAGATGAACAAAAATAAAATTTTTACGAAATTGACTTAGAAGGCCTGAACGGTCGTTCACCCAGAGCGAACGGTCGTTCACTAGGCCATTAGTATTATCCTGTTGTTCAGCCTACCTGAACGGTCGTTCACTGCTTCTGAACCTTATTTGATGATTCTAAATCATAGGAATCATGTTGCAAACGCATTTGACCATTCACAAGGCATAAAAATAGTATTTTCAACTAAATTGAATTCTGTATGACCCGGTTCTTAGTTTGAATGTTTATGTCGATTTTACCCAAATCGACCCATTAAGGCCTTGGATTATACAAGGCACTATTTAGCCACACAAAATGCATAAAGATTAAGTTGTCAAGTCATTAGACATTTGTTCAATTAAAGCGTCATCCAATTTGTTTCGTTATGATTCAGTTCTTAGATTTAGTCTTTAGTAAATCTTTAAATTCCCAAAATGCCCCTTATAGGCAAATAGTTCAACCGAGCCATCCATGGCGACACTACTCTATTTCAAACCATTGTTTTTTACTTAGTGACTTGTTTAGAAGCCTCTAAGTCCCTACGGACATAAAGTTTCACCATTATCAAGATTTCTCAAATTTAGACAAATTCTAAGCGCATTAGCGCACATTAGAAATAGTTATGGAAATACTTACCTAATTGGCACACACCTTCATGTGGGTAGTTTAAGTACCCATGCTACTTCGATCGAAGGCGTTTATTTAACTATGGACTTACCGGGTGGCTTTGACCCATATCCATACCTTGTGCTCATCCTCCGTGATTCTTGGCATCAAGTGCTCATTCTCAAATGCATTTACCTGTACACTTTTTAAATTGACAAACATTAATTTCTCAGAACTCAAATGGTAATACTTCGCCATTTGATCCGTTTAGCCTCATGAATCTTAATGCTTGGAATACAAGCATCAAGTGTTGAACTCAAATAATGAGGATATCACCATTTGACCCGTTTAGACTCATAGTTAATGATTTCATGGATTCATTTGAATTAAAACATCATTTCCCACATATCATTATTAATTGACCCGTTTGATGAATTTTGCCATTTGGTCACAGCTTATTGTTTTCAATTAATGTCATAAACCTTGTTTTATTATGAGTTCACATAAAGCGACCCACTTAATGGATTTCACTCATTGGGGTGTACCTTTATTACATATTCAAGATTAAAACTAATGTATACAACATTTAAGCCATGTTATAGTCTAATGGTGTAAGTAAAACTTATCTTGTATTTCACCTTTATTTTCTTGCACTTAAGGCTTGTATTCGCTTGACCCGTTTGCTTGTTGATTCATTCTTTCCAAGCTTGCACCTAGCATGACAACATCAACCTTCACTATACTCATAAGATTGATCAAGTTAGTCATCATGTCCAATAACTAACACATCTCATGAGTTATTCACATCATTTCATCTAAGTTTGAGTTTGACTCCTAAAACTCAAATTGTCCATAAACATATTCATGTAAACTAGCTTAGGCAATGATGTATACAAGTACTAAGCTTTCATTCCCCATACACATCTCATCCAAAACAACATTTATCGTTAAGGAAATGGGTATCTAGACAATGACATGTGTTAAGTTCATAAAGCACCTTATATTCACTGCTGCACTTTTTGCGCAGCAGCTGTTTAGGTCACTTTTACCCATTATAAACCCCATAATTTGACTTCGACTTTCAAATAAGAAATGTGCTTCATACAAAGACCTTTCCAAAAATATAAAGAACACCTCCTAACGATTTTTCTATGATTTTATATGAATTTTTGAAGATCAAGTCAGAAACATAATTTTAACCAAACAGCTTTGCTGTCAAAACAAAAAGGTCAAGTTTACATGCTGTTTTGACCCACTGCAACTCAGAATCAGCTTCTTACGACTAAATATGATATGTAATATGTGCAACAAGCTTTTCAACGATATAAGACTCGTCTTCTAACTCCTAATAACGAGTGAGATACGTCCATTACAAGATGATCACCAAGGATGTCAAGAGTGACGAATTTCATACAATTTTACACTATTTGACCCAATTCAAGTTTCATGTAAGCATTTCATTAAACACTTCATGTGCACCCTTTTTGCAAGTGAATTCTAAGCCTTATGGACTTCTCAAACTTTACCATTTGTTTGATCAATTTTCATTACAAGTTCAATTTGTCAATTTGCACATCTATATGACAAGTTAACACATACTAGTACAAGGATTCTTCATATACATGTGTAGTTAAACATTAGGTTAAGACCGACTACCTACACCTACAAGTATCATCCTAATCCACAACATACAATACATAACTTTTTATCATGTTTTATAGTTTCTTTGATGTCTATAAACATATAGAAATCCATAGCCACTATTAATTCACGTTTTTATAAAATACCCTAAAGCCCTCATCTTCCTAAATCATGAGTTTCTCATGAAATCAAAGGAAATAAGTGATACCTTAGGGTTTAGGAGGGTGTAGATGGCCAAAATCTCAATCATGCACTTGATCAACATCATGATTTTGGCTTGAATTGCACTAGAAGGATGAACTAGGTGTTGTGTGTGTGTGTTTTAGGTGTGAAGAACAAATTCTATCTCTTGGATATCGATTCTTGTTGGATGAGTATTCTTATCACAGTTTCTTCTTAGAACAGTTTATCAAAGTAAATGCATAGCGGAATAATATTAAGTGTTCTAAGTTAACAGTTCACTTTTATGAGAAGTAAATGCTCCCCCTCAAATGTATAACTAAAGTAGCACAAGTGTTAATATGTGAATCAAACAGTAAATGATAAAACAGTTGTAAGTGTTCAAATGGTTCTCATATATTAGAAATGATATTCTGCAAAAGATGTCTAAAATAGATGGTGTGAACCCATCTATTTATAGACAGAACTAAACGTACATTGGAAGTATAAAAACTAATACTATAATACTACAACAGGCTGTAGTATTGGCACTTGTACATAAGGTAAACAAAAACTAATATAATACAAAACTACTAAAGTTTAGGGCGGTGGGAAGCTTCTACTGCAACTGCTGAAGAAAAAACAACTTCTGATGACAAAGTTGTTCTTCAGGTGTTTTTCTGGTTCACCTTCAGGACTTTACTTTTCAGCACTTGTATCAGCTTCTTCAGTACTTCCCTTCTTCTTCTTCTTCTTCAGTACTTTCTATACTTAGCAAAATATGCAGAGAGGAATTAGACTAAGGTTCAACTGGACATATTGTATTTGTGGCACATATTGGATTTGTGGAGCTTGTGCCTGTACAAAATGTGCAGTTCCTTGTGATCCTAGAATTCTATTATAAGTCGAGTTAGTTTGATTTCTAGACTGTGGTTGGTTATAGTTAGAGCTTCTACACTCTCTAGCAAAGTGTCCCAACTTCTGACACTTGTGACATCTAAGTTTAGATTTGTCAAAACCAACTTTTGTTTGATTATTAAGTCCTGGAAATTTTCTACCCGACCTTTTGGAAAATTTATTCGTTTTAATGCTTATCATGGCTAGTTGATGCAGTATATCCATTTCTTCTAAATCATCATTACTGAATTTTTTAAGTCATCAAGAATCAAAAACACATCTTATCAGTATTTTGATTTATTTCATGGGACGCCCATACCCAGATAAGGATGCACCATACACAATTGATACCAACTTACAAGGGAAATGCTTACTTTATTAACATAAAGTGGATACAAAGGTTGGAAACTTAAAAAGTACAAAGCTTGATCACCTATTTTTAGCCGGAGATATACTTTTCCATTGAATCACACGAACTAGCATATCCTATTCCACTGGTCACATAGCTTCAAGCTAAACAACATGCACAAGAACTAGTCATCACTACCTGTGACACATGCTTAAAAAGGACGTCAGACAATGCTGGTGAGTTCATGAATATACACAAGTTGTAAACCACATTATTTCAATCATTCATGACTTGTACCCGCCCATGTCATCATAACCCCGTGTCAATCTGGCACCCTAACCGGGTCCTTGACACCTGATGTCAATCTGGCACCCTCATCGGGTCCTTGACATTTTACGTCAATCTGGTACCCTCACCGGGTCCTAGACTTACACTACCATACAGTTAATGCCAGCTACACCGCAGCGTAGTACTGTATGTTCAGATTATATGCATGCGTACAACAGTCATGAGTGCAATATTAACAATTACCAGTTTGGACAAGCATGCTCACATTTGAAGACATTCATAGAACTCACCTTTGCTTTATAGATGTTTACTCTAATCAATCCGAACTTGATACCTTGATCAAGATCAAGACAATCTTAGATACTATCTAAATAAGGAGTGGGTACTAACTAGCCATTACCATGGTTGGCTTTGGATAACCCTACCTAGTTTAAGCATAGGTGATTAGTCTATGCATAAATTAGGATTAAGTTATTCGACACCAACCATGACTATGACCCTAAACCGCACAACTAACAATATACTAAGCCTTATCATTAATAAATAAAGGTTACAGATTCGAAAACTAAATATTAACTCTTAAAACGTATAAGCAGAGCTTAAAAGAATAAGCTAACATACCTAAACATGCGCCTGACTTGATGAACGAGAAAGTTGCAAATTTATAAGGTCATAACTTAAAATGGTTTTCTATTTATAAGGCTGTTGATTAGGTCGGCTTAGTTATAAAATATGAAGGTACACATATTTTCCTTCTACACGTATGCATACACATATGTATACATAAATGTATACACTACACGTTTTCCTGTATAGATGTTAACATTGATTTTATTTTATTGTTAATATATCATTTTAATTAATCCAGCTGCTTCACTCGTTTTTCTTGTATAACTTTTATACTATAACGTTTTACTAAATTTCGAATATACTATTAAGACAAGCTAATTTTTATCTACGTGTCAACCTAAGTTTCGTTAAAAACGAAGTAGGGTCAAATATAATATGTTTCGTTAATATAACTAAACGGTCTCTTATATTATTAACGGCTCGACTAGACTCTTATATCTCAAATAATCGTACTATTCACGACTAGATCATATAATACTCATGACATAAATTTCATAAACATTTCTATTTTATTTGATCACAAAATGGGGTGTTACATTTCATCATTGTCATAAGCTGTATATGATCTTTCTGATGAGATCCCAGCAGTTATGTCAATGTGGTCAAAAGATCCAAAATCATTAGAACAAGATGGTGAGTCTTGTCCTAAGAGAGCTGTACTACCTCGAACAAAGTCATCAACAGTTTTTCTAGAGTTTTGTAAGTTTTTCTTTTGATTTATTTCTCTTTCAAAAGTTAATAATTTCCCATGTAATTTTGTGAGTGTTTGGGAGTCAAAATCTGGACCTGACCTAAGAACTATGGAATAAGTTTCCCATTTTTTAGGTAAAGACCTTAAAAATCTATGCAACATAGATGAGTTTGTATAGGTCTGACCATTTAACTTTATCTCAGAGATTAATAAAGAAAATCTTTCAAATTGTTGTGTCAAAGTTTCTCCATTAACATGAGTAAAGGTTTCATATTGTTGAGCCAATATTTCTCTTGTGTTGGCAATCACCTCACCAGTTCCTCCAAATTGTTCTTTAAGGCAATCACACAGCTCTTTAGCACTCTCACAATGTAAGAGCCCAGCATAAATTTCGTTTGGGAGAGCCATCGGCAACATTGAAAAAGCTTTAGCATCAAGCTCAAGTTTTAGGAACTCTTCATCAGTGCAGTCTTTTGGTTCTCTTATTTTCTCTACTTTAGTTTCAAGATCTGCAGTTACTAATTTATGGGTTCCATACATGACAGACTTCCAGCAACCAGTATTTTGTTGTTACAAAGTATGTGCCATCCTTCTTTGCCAGATGTTATATTCATTTCTGACTAGCATGGAATGCTTATTTGCAGATCCAGTATTATGAGGATCCATTTTTTAAGAAGATTGATTGATTATCAATTACTTAAAGTGATGGATTGAATGATAAGTGAACTTTTAACCTTCATTGAATATCAGTAAGAGCCTGTGTCTGATTCTGAATTTGTTAGATTGATATATTATCAGATGAACCGGAGCTCTGATACCAATTGTTGGATCAGTATTCTTATCATAATTTCTTCATAGAACAGTTTATCAAAGTAAATGCGCAGCAGAATAATATTAAGTGTTCTAAGTTAACAGTTCACTTTTATGAGAAGTAAATGCTCCCCCTCAAATGTATAACTAAAGTAGCACAAGTGTTAATATGAGAATTGAAAAGTAAATGATAAAACAGTTGTAAGTGCTCAAATGGTTCTCATATATTAAAAATGATTTTCTGCAAAATATGTCTAAAATAGATGGTGTGAACCCATCTATTTATAGACAAAACTAAACGTAAATTGGAAGTATAAAAACTAATACTATAATACTACAGCAGGCTGTAGTATTTGAACTTGTAAATAAAGTAGACAAAAACTAATATAATACAGAACTACTGAAGTTTAGGGCGGTGGGAAGCTTCTACTGCAATTGCTGATGAACAAATAACTTCTGATGACAAAGTTGTTCTTCAGGTGTTTGTCTGGTTCACCTTCAGGACTTTACTCTTCAGAACTTGTAATCATCTTCTTCAGTTCTTCCCCTCTTCTTCTTCAGAACTTTCTATACTTAGCAGAATATGCAGAGAGGAATTAGACTAAGGTTCAACTGGCTTGTCAATCCTCTTTGACCCAATAATTCTTTTTTTTTAACCATAATACAACTTTGGACACTTGACACATTTAGTTCCTCAAGTTTTAATTTCCATGTTTTATTAAATCAAATGACTAATTAGGATAGTCTCTTGTATTGGGTTTTAGGCCAATTTAGATAACAAAAAATAACGGGGTTACATTCCTATTATAACACAAGTCCCCGTTTTATTTGCTGATAGAGCGCTCGCTCTTACAATTAATTCGGTTTGGTATTTGTTAATCATGCCAAATAGCATAATTAAGCAAAACTAATTTTTGGGGTGTTACTAGGCGGTAATTCATACTACAGCTGTAATTTATGTCGAAGCTTGGAATTTTCTTAATGGAGTTAAATAGATAGTGGGTCGGTGGATATTATAAAACTCGGCTACCTGTGAAATTTGAAGTAACAAGGAAATTAAAAACAACAACATGTTATCTTTTTCTGTTTTGTCTTCTTTTTGAAAATAATTCATCAACAGAAAGCAAATGGTGGTCGTTGAATAAAAAGGAAAAGAAGTAACAGGGTTTTGTTTAAGAAATCAAGGAACAGAAACAAAGGGGCAAAGAATTAAAAATTGTGCAAAAGGGTTTCGGGGACGCAGCAGGTAGAAACAAATCAACGTTTGTAGTTGAAAGAATTTAGCTAAAACAGGATGTAATGATCATACAAGTCACAAATCCAGGTGCGGAAACCCTAGATATGAACAAAATGATAATACTCAAATCAAAACACGTAAAACATCATTTTAATCACCTTTTTCATAGATTAACTTTCATAAAACTTGTTACAATTGATCAACACGTTAATCTAGACCTATCACACACAATCACAAACTTAACACAAACCTGACCTTCAAACACACACTTTCTAAAACTCTCTCTAACTTACAAATGACCAAAATCTATTAATATAGACTGCAGGTTCGCCCATAGTGAAGGTACGAATGTGGAATCTTTCCACATTCGCCCATTTCTAAGGTACGAATGTGGAATCTTTCCACATTCGCCCAGTTTGTCTTCTGTGTAATTTCCACATTCGCCCAGAACTTCCACATTCGACCCTAGACAAGCCACATTCGCCCCTTTTGTCTGGTCGAATGTATCTTCTAGCTAAAGTCTTGGTCGTTTTCTGATTATCTGAACCTTTGACATTCTGTACCGGATCACTAGCTAGGGACATACATGAATAATGCACTTACAATCTCCCCCTTGGACCTAGCTAGTGGTGTACCAAATCAGAAAGTTATCAATTCTTCAAGTCTTGATCTCATCATCTTGAACGACTTGAAAACTTTCCATCTTCATGCACGTTTGTGTCGAAGTTCCTGTCTATCTCTCCAGTAAGCTTTGAAATCTCTGACAGACTCAAGAAATCTTGGCTTTGTCATTTGTTGTTCCAGAGATGAAGATAGACGATAATCTTGAATTCTTCAATCTTCAGTCATTTCTTTAACCTCTTACTAGCTTCTGTTGTTCTGGTGATCTTGATGTTCTGGTTTGGGTCTTGTTCAATTACACTCTTTGTCGATGAGTCTTGAATAGTGCACCTGTTGTATTTGATTCTGCAGAAAAATTTACTAAAAAAACTGCACAAACTACAACCGGCGTTAGACACGACAAATATCTCGGAAGTACTCTTCACATTCCTTTTGACCCTCAATAGTTCTCCCCCTGAACTATTAAACATTGTCAATGTATACCAGAAACTTGAAAATTTGAAATCTTTTTCAACTTTTAAGTATCTGAGTCTTCACATCCAGTATCCCAACATCGGTTATCGAAAATAAAATTGAAACAAAACTTTTTGATTTTTCAAAGTTTATGCTAAAACACACCAAAAATCTTTTTGAATTTTCAAATGTGATTGCATAAAAGTAAATTCAACATATTTTTGTGAATTTTCCGGTTAAGAGGATCATATCAGTATTGAAAAAGTCAGTCATAACTCTTTTTGATCAATTTTCAGGTTTTGTCATTGAGCATCCTACAACCATTACCAGTATATTTGTCCACTTAAACTCAAAATCATCATTCATTGCTCAGCACTTTAGATACGTTATGGTAATATTAGATACTGAGTAATCTATGGTCCCCGCGCTCGCGACACATTCCCGTATCAAGAATTGCACAAAGCTTCATCGTAACGCGTGATTATACTGAAGTTATCCGTTAGTTACAAGGTATGAGGCACAGTGGTGACAGGTCAGCAAATTAATGCTTCAAAGCAACTTGTGCACTCTACCAGGGTGAGGACTAATATCTTACATGATTTTCATCATAGTATTGATACGATGCATTAGATAATCTTTGATTATCATCACACATGTTAAGTTCCTCATTCGGTACCTTATGGTTTTGGCTTTATTAGCTCTTTTAATAAGATACCCTGACTGAATCTAGGTCTGTAAATCAATACAGCAAAAGATCAGTTAGGCCATCCACAGATAACTTTCAATATAACGACCCGAAACCTCTGATTTTGGCAATCTATCAAATGAAATTTCGGTACTAAGACCATATGCCAACGATATGTTGATCCACATGATTATCAGTTATTGATTTTAAATTCATATCACCATGCTGAACTTTAAACTTTGATTTCAAGCCTACCAATATATAATTGTAGTGGCTACTCAATGTTTATCAATTCATTTTTGTTTTTAGAGTAGTCTGACAGTCCACTGATGTACTATCATCTCCTCTTTTTCTCCAGGAAAAACCCATTTTTGATTTTATTATTTTTTTATTTTGATTTTTCTGAAATTTTCTCCCCCTAAAAATCTAAAAATAAGCATATTTTTGGATTTTTAAACTTTTTGAAGAAAAAAACAAAATAAAATGATATCCGATGCGGTTTACTCATTTAATTTCAAAAATCATTTTCCACTCAGATTACTAGACTCATTAAGATCTTTCAATTAGCAAACCATTAACAAAGATAAGAGAGTTTAGAATAAACCATTTTGTCGTATCTGTTGTAAAAATCCAAAACCTGAGAGCAATTGCATGAGATTGCAACTTTTTCCGGCTTCACAGGCAGGAAACAGACTACAAACACTCTCCTCTCTGTTGAAATCTTGTTTTCCTTCTTCAATATCCCTTCCTTTGACCTTGACCTCTCCAATAATTAGTTTGTATATAGATGCTCCACTATCAACTATCAAAGAATAGCTAATAGGTCTGTCTGGAACAATCTGCACACTTATTAAACAATTAGCACGAAAGAGGTACCCATCCCTTCACAATGATGGGTCGTCCAAGGTCATCAATCCTCGGAACATCAATCCATTCTCCTTTTGAAAAATCAATTGGTTTTTCAATGGATTGATTTGAAGTAGAAATTGCTATTGATTTAGAAAGTGATTTGGGTTTCCAAACACGTTCAGAGTTTATTTTAGATTTTGTTGAAATTGTTTTGATTTTTGTCTTTTTAGATTTCTTATTTGAAACCTGCTTCTGAA
This sequence comes from Ambrosia artemisiifolia, assembly GCA_032199755.1. NCBI lineage: Eukaryota > Viridiplantae > Streptophyta > Magnoliopsida > Asterales > Asteraceae > Ambrosia > Ambrosia artemisiifolia. The sequence goes on along the minus strand of CM063528.1, from coordinate 37,554,494 downwards.
CTTTGTTTGGAATCTTCTCAGACTTAACTGATGAAGACCCAGGTTTAGAGTTATTCTTAGGCTTAGCCTTAGAACTCCCCCTAACCTCAACAACCCGTCCACAATCTCCATTTTTATTCAAGGCAATTTTGTTACGATTGTCATACACAACCTGTTTCCCCTTTTGCTTCTTGATTGGTTTTGGGGATACAGGCTTTCTGACATTGCCTGAATTTTTAGCAAATTTCACTTCGGTCTTTTTCTATTTAACATACGGACATGCAGCAACTAAATGCCCACACTCTCCGCAGTTATAACAAGACCTATACTCTTCAAAAATAAATGCATACCCTTCATCCCAATACCAATAGGGACAATGAGCTGCAATATGACCAACTTCACCACATTCAAAGCAGCTTCTCCGTTCAACATAACCATGAGAATACTGTGGTGAGTTGTTTCCCCAATAACCATCAAATCGAGAGTTATATGAATAATCATAATAGTCATATGATCTAGATGAAAAATTTCTTGAATTCTTTTGATGAGAATTTTTCATCTGATCATTTCCTTTCGATTTGTTTGGTTTTGGTCCCTGTTCTTTAGAACCTTTCTTATTTTCAACATTTTTCTTTTCAACATTTTTCTTTTGATCCTCTTTATTATCATGTTGGTTAGGATTTAGTTCAAACGACAAATGACCAAATTGATTTTTAAATTGATTTAACAAATCGATATTATCAACATATATACATTTGAGTAAAGATTGTTCGGTATTATCAATTTGAAAATCTTTGTTGAAAATCAATTTGTCATGTCCTTCCAACATGTAGGATCCTTCAACTCCTTCAGGAAACTTGAATATGGGTTTTTCTTCAGATTCAGATTCTGAAGTTGTTACCACATTTTCAGTTTTCTTTTCAAACATTTGTTTCACTTCACAATCAGGATTAACAACACAAGGTGTTGTGATTTCCAACTCTGATGTGGGATTATTCTTTGAAATAGTGTTATGAAGTTCTGAAATTTCTTTCTTAAAAGATTCAATTTGATTCATAAAATGTCTTTCATTTTTGTCAACATCTTAATTTCAATTTGAAACCTTTCAAGTTTATTTGTCAAATTCTGTTTGTCCTCAAGAAGTTTTAACACTTCATTTTTCAATTTGACACACTCAAAACAGTTAGCACTACCTCAGCATCTGATTCATTACCATTATCAGATTTTGCATTAACATTTCTGAGATCACTCTGTTCTGATTCACTCTGTTCTGAACTCGTATCAGAACTCAAATCACTCTTCGACAATTCACTGGAATCATCATGTCTCATTTGTTTGACTAAACACACAACATTTCTATGAACACCTTCTCTGTTAACACACTTGTCAACCTGTACCATTTCATCATTTGGTTTTGGTGTCATTGGAAATCCCCAACTGTTGTCAACTTGAGAATTTTGTCTTTGTAATTGCTGTCGTTCAGCTTCTATCATAGCTCTGATACCACTTTGTAGTTGAAAGAATTTAGCTAAAAGAGGATGTAATGATCATACAAGTCACAAATCCAGGTGCGGAAACCCTAGATATAAACAAAATGATAATACTCAAATCAAAACACGTAAAACATCATTTTAATCACCTTTTTCATAGATTAACTTTCATAAAACTTGTTACAATTGATCAACACGTTAATCTAGACCTATCACACACAATCACAAACTTAACACAAACCTGACCTTCAAACACACACTTTCTAAAACTCTCTCTAACTTACAAATGACCAAAATCTATTTATATAGACTGCAGGTTCGCCCATAGTGAAGGTACGAATGTGGAATCTTTCCACATTCGCCCATTTCTAAGGTACGAATGTGGAATCTTTCCACATTCGCCGAGTTTGTCTTCTGTGTAATTTCCACATTCGCCCAGAACTTCCACATTCGACCCTAGACAAGCCACATTCGCCCCTTTTGTCTGGTCAAATGTATCTTCTAGCTAAAGTCTTGGTCGTTTTCTGATTATCTGAACCTTCGACATTCTGTACCGGATCACTAGCTAGGGACATACATGAATAATGCACTTACAACGTTTTATTTCTAAAACCAACGGTGTGTCACGAAAGAAACAAAAAAGCGGGAAGCTACGGAATTCATTTGGCGATGGAAAAGATGGAATAAGGGCGTTATTGTCTATGTTGGTGGTTGATATTAGTATTTAATGGGGCAATAAACAGTCGATTCACAATGGTTCAGTGGCGAACCGGGACGGTGAGGGTTGTCGACGATTGTTTACGGAGAACGATGATTCGGGTCAATCGGTATAACAGGGAGTACCGTTTGGGACGACAGTGGTGACCAATGATCCAATGATTGGTTCAGTGGTGATAAACTTGATAGTACTAACAACATTCAATCCAGGTAAGATCAAGACCCGGTCCTTATTGCCAAGGCTAAGTATGGAAAAATTGGTGTAGGTTGCTCTTTTGAGTAATTGTTTCATCGCATTAACTTGGAACTCCTAAAGGAGATAACCATTGGATCGCTAAAACCATGTCATAGCTTTCTAGTGGTATCCCCATCACAACATCTTCAAACCACATACCTCGCATCATCCATTTAAATCCTGTACACATTTTACGACAGTCAATTTGATTCCCATTAACCACAAATACCTTCAAAGCCGAAACATTCTGAGTAATGCATTGTAATAACTTGGTTGTCCTTTCACTTATAAAGTTGTGAGTGGAACCTGAATCCACTAGAATATACATTCTTCTTGGACCAATACACCCTACTTTCTTTATAGTAACATAAGGAATTCCATTCATTGCATGAATAGAAATTTGTGGTTGACCCAACAGTTATGCCAATTCTACCACTTCTGTCACAATTTCCTCCTCTAACTCATCATCATTATCATCATCATTAATCTCAATGATAAACAATTGCCTAGAAGAGATGAATATTTCTTAGGACAAAAGAAACATTCACCACTAGCCCTTTGTTGACATGCTTCTTTATTTGAAGGTCTCCTTACAATTTTTCCTACCCGTATTATTATTGTTATTTGGAGTTGGTAAAAGAGGAGGGTTAACAACACTAACATTTGTTTTTTTCGAATGAAAACTAGATCTTCGACCATAGTTGGATACTGTATTATTATTCCAACTACTCTACTTGGCATCTTTATTACCCAACAATGTTGTGTGCACCTTGTCTTATTGTCTGGCCATTTATCTCAGGTCTAAAGGTATGTTTGGCAAGCAGCTTTTAATAAATAGCTCATACTCAATAAAAAACCCTGTTTAGTTGAAGGAGCTTGAAGCTTTTATGTTAGAGAAAAAGCTCTATATTGAAAAGCTACTAGTACTGACGTTTAAGAAAAGCTACAAGCTTTTAATGAGTAAATTACATAAATACCCATTCTATCATAAAATAAAAATAAAAACCATCCTTACAAGCTTTTAATTTTGCCTATTTTGGTCATTTTATACATTTTATTAAACGCTCCAGCTGTCACACCCCACCTAAGGCGGAAACGCGAGGTGAGACGAACATGGTGATCACAATCATTGTTTATGAGAAATACAAAATGACATTTATTTCATCAAACACATAAGTCACATAATCGGATACAAATTACAAATCCTAACAAATGATCCAAACAGCTATGTCAAAATCACAAAACAAAGCCTTCTTCATGCAATCCTAAACTTGGCTCCTTAACGTCCTTACTTGGTTTCCTAAAAAACATGCTTACAAGTGTCAACTAAAAAGTTGGTGAGTCCGTAGGTTTTGTTGACTCGATGAAAGAGTTATGTTTCTTAGAAAGTTTCGTTGTCTGTGTCCATGCAGAATATAGTTACCATGAGCACCAAAACCAAACCACGACGTTCGTGTTCACCCCGCCCCAATGCCTTATCACGGGACATTGAAAAGTATGGATAATATGCAATCATATGTGTTAGCGCGACTAACAGTGAAAAGGGGTGTCAACCCAAATAGTACTATTCATATGATCCACGGCTTATTGCTAAGCTAATGGTTATGATTGTCCGGGGAATTTTTGTTGATCTGTGATAATTGTGGGTCTAACTCATGTAACACATATTGTTGTCATGTACATATGTTGGTCTGTAGCATGTTTCTCCCCCGAAGTTGTAAAACAGTAAAAGGGGCCACGAAACTCACCTGATGTCTGGTTATGTGGTCTAGCAAAGCAGAAAGATTGAAGTAACTACTGTCCGACAAAAGTGCCCTATAACGTCAAAGATATCTTAAGTTTTGTGTACTTGTTTACTATACAAGTTGTTCACCCGACTTGTGGACCCTTGTGTCATGTATATGTGGGGTCATTGCATGTGATAATTACTACGCATCTTAATTGTACCTTTGTGTAATCCGAAAGTTTTGAATATGTGCAACATTATATGTGATCGTGTATGGTTTGATCCAAAAATCGGTTCCTTAACAACTAATAAAGTCGAGTACGGTTTATAAAACATTAATCATGATGTGTGCGTTCACTAAATTAGTTTGTGTCACATAAGTGTCTTTGTTTCTTGAACATTTACCTTCAAGCTTTTTATTCTTTGCTTCAAGCTTCTTAACTTTCTCGTCAATCTCATCTTGATTTGACTTTGAAGCTACCACAATCTGAAGCATTTTCTCTTCATTCTGCTTGAACTTGGCAATTTCAGCTTGTTGAGCCACTATCATCTTCATCATATCATCCATTTTCTTGTTCACTTGTTTCATCACATCATCATCAACAGTGACTTTCTTAGATTTGGATCTAGATGACTCAACTTCAGCTTCCTTTTCTTTCTGAGGCTTTCTAAACATATCAAGCACATTATCCAGTGCAACATTGAATTGATCAACTGGTAATGTCTCTGCCTCTTTTGACTTCTTCTGTTTCTTAGTGACTGGTGAAGACAGCTTTGATGACGTACCAGCATCAGGTACTCTTTTGCCTTTCAAGAGTTGGGCTAACTCTTTCTCTCTCAACTGCTTTGTACTTGTCTTCTTAGCCATGGTCTTGTGCTTAGGCTTGGGCAAGTTTACTACTACAGTCTCTCCAGCATTCAACTCATCCATATCCACACCTAAACCTTCATCTTCAACATTCAATGACTTCTTACTTTTCTCAGCTTCCTCAATTGATTTGTTTAAAGATTCAGACTCACCAACCATAGTGGCCTTACGTTTGGTGGCCCTAACATTCTCAGCATCAGAATCCCACTGTTCCTCTTCCTCAGTTTCTTCTGAATCCACTGATTCTTCATCCACCAAACCAGTACCTTTCTTTGCAGTTGTTTTCTTCCTAACCACCTGTTGCTTAGAGCTCCCTTGATCAGTCTTTCCCTTACCCTTCCCTTTGGCTCCGGGATTGACAACTTGTCTCTTCCTCTTAGTATTAGCATCAGCATATACTAAGGGATCATCGTTATCAGAATCACTTTCAGGATGCCTAGCCGTATTCTTTCCAGGATCAGAGTAATCCTCTTTGGCTAAAGCTCCAAACAATCTTCTGTATGGTGGCCTTTCATTGTCTGGCACATCCTTGTAACCTTTCATTCTAACCAACGTCCGAATGTTCATGTGATCTTGACCAAGTATCTGTGTCGGATCCTTCCTCAAATTAGGATACTTGTGATCAAAGATCATCATCAGGAATCTCGGGTATAACATAAAATACTTCTTCTTTAAACCCTTTAACATCTCCAGCATGTGATCCAGAATCATTCCAGATACGTTGAATGGTTTGTTGAGAGTCAACGCAACCAACAACGAGCTTAAACTTCTCCTCATCACGTCATAACCTCCACTTACACATCCAAACACATGGATTATGACGTGTGCAAAGTATTTAAACTGCACGCTCAACTTCCCTTTGTGCATCGAACCATCAGTGATAGCTCCTTTATACTTCATTCTGAGAAAACATGCCTTCTGTTCAGTCCATGATAGTTCTCTGGGATCTTCGCTCACTTCAAACTTTATCTGGAGCGCTTCTCTGATATCAGACTCTGTAATAAACATCTCCATGTCTTGTATCTTGCTTTTTATGATAGTCTGATTATCCCAGAAGTCATACTTCGCGTTATTGTAGAAGTCTTCAACTATATCCTTGTAGATAATAGTCGGAGTTGCCAAAGCATACACAACTCTACTTCTTTTCAAAAACTTGATAATATCAGCAAACTCAACGTTCTTTTCCACGTCTCCCAGATAAGCACAGCAATTATGAGTTTTCTCGAACGGCCATTTGCTTTTACTTGACGATTCTCCTTTTTGAACATTCTCTGGGACTGGATCTGTAACCACAGTCTCTACTGTAATCTCAACATTCTCAGTCTGATCAGCCATCTGAACACACAAAATCAGAAACAAACGTCAAAATACAAAATCGACAAAATTCAAAATTTTAAAGTTTATACAATTTCTACATTCGCCCAATCTGAATAGGTCGAATGTAAGTTTTGAAGCACGAATGTGAAAATTTATGGTCGAATGTGAATATATTTTGAATAATAAGTACATTCGCCCGTTTTTAATGTACATTCGCCCAAATGATTCCACCTTCGCCCATTCGTAGAATCGAAGGTGAAACTGTTCATCTTCAAAAATTCAAAAATTTTGCAACTTTGTTTTTAACCTGTAAAATTGATTAGAATGTGTGCTAAAGTGACCGATTAACCTTCGTCTATCATCAATTGTCCCTTTATTTCATTATATATCAGTTTTTAAGGAAAATTAGGGTTTATATTTAACAATCAATCGATTACTCAATTAAACTTCGTAATAACCCTAATTTGTCAATCATTCTCCCCCTAAAACTGATATATATTGAAATGTGATAAAAAACAAACAAAAACAAACACTCTAAGTCCATTAATTTTAAAACCCTAGGCCGGTTACAAAACGAACGATTCTGGTCTCAATCTTGATCCATTACCTGTGAAATTGGTATGGAAATGATCAGTAAGAATCAAGGAATAAAAACCACAAGAAAAATTGGTCAAAGCAACAAGGTGACAGATCGAAAGAAAATTTTGAAAAAGTATACTGTGGGTTCGAACCTGTGATCTGCTTATAAAGGGAAGCCACCTTCGCCCGTTGAAGTGGGCGAATGTAAGACTATTCCACCTTCGCCCCAAATTAATGGCCCGAAGGTAAAACTGGCACCCGAAGGTGAAATTTTGTTATAAAATGCCCACATTCGTCCAATGTGTAACGGTCGAAAGTAAAGATTTTTCCACATTCGACCCATTTAAGGGGCGAATGTGAAATGGAAAAATCTGAAAATTTTGCCAAATCACAAATTCGAATCCCGTTCAACATTTTTCAGTCTGTTAAGCTTCCAAAACTCATATTTTCTCATTGTGAATGATACAAAGCCCCGATGGTGTTATCAAATCTCAGAAATTGACCATCAAGCATCCCCGGTTATCAAAAATAAAGCAGAAATGCAAAAATTTTGGATTTTTCTGAAACTTTATCAAAACACACCTAAAATCTTTTTGGATTTTGTATCTTTTTGACAATAAAAGTAAAATGCAACAAAGTAAAATGCATCAAAGTAAATGAAAGCAGTAAACATTTTGTGATGTCCGGTAAGAGGATCATATCAGTTTTCTGAGAAATCTGATCACAGCGTTGATCTATTTGTTTAATATTATCATTAGAAACAGTACGTGACACGGCAATTGCTGATATTGTGGTCCACGTAAGCTCACATGCAGACAATTACGCAATGCTTTAAAATGATACGAGTTAGGTGTATTAGACTAACACGATGTGGTGCGCACACACACGACATACTCCCGTATCAAGTAATTGCACAAAGCTTCGTCGTAACGCGTGATTATGCCAGAGTTATCCGTAAAAGTTACAAAGTATATAGCACAGAGGTGTACAGGTCAGCAAACGAATGCAGCAGAGTAACATGTGCGTATACACTAGGTTGAGGCTGATATTAATCACTGATTTGCATCAGATGATCAATACGATGTAATAATGATCTTTGATCAATTAAAACATAAAGTTCCTCAATTCGGTAACTTCCGGTTTTGGCAATTAAGCTCTTTTAGCGAATATTCTGATAAAACTAGGTCCGTAAATCAATACGACAAAAGTTTAATCAGAATATCCCGGATAACCATAACATAACGACCCGAAACCTCAGATTTTGGCAATCCTATCAAACGAAATTACGGTACTAAGACCATATGCCCATGAGGTGTTCAGCCACGAACGCGTAGTTCGTTATGTTTGTATCACTAATGCACGCAATATTTAGTCTACGAAGCCTATCAGCATATCACACGTAGTCAACACACGCCTCATATACTATACAATTCTTTAGCCTGTGTCCGATCCCCACTGATGTACTATCATTTCCTCTTTTTATCCAGGAAATCATTTTTGATTTTCTAATTTTTAGGTCTTTTTGAATTTTTCAATGTTTTTGGTTTTTCTGATAAAATGGCTCCCCCTAAAATAAAGAACATATTTTTGGGTTTTTGATTTTTCTGAAAAACAATAAAAACTAAAATTTGAAAGAAACAATCCACTCGAAAGCATCAACTTCTTTGAGGATTAAACAATCCCCTCGAAAGCATCAACTTCTTTGAGGATTACGATAGTAAAGAGAAATTCCCAATTAGCAAAGAGAAATTCCCAATTAGCAAAATATGAAAAACTAAAACTAAAAAGCGATAAACCGAGGTGCCGATTAGTCCTGTTTTTCCTTTATGTTGTTTACTTTTAAAAGATATTCAAAGCGGGATCTGTCAAAAGCCTTTGTAAACAAATCTGCACGTTGGTAGTCAGTATGGATTTTGACCATATCAATCAATTCCTTAGCGTAACAATCACGGATAAAATGATATTTGATCCGGATATGTTTCGCTTTAGAATGATTTTCAGTATTTTTAGTTAATGCAATTGCGGCTTCGTTGTCACAGTGTATAGGGGTTTTAAGAAACTGCAAACCGTAATCCACCATCTGCTGTTGGATCCAGAGCACTTGCGAACAGCAACTCGAGGCTGCAATGTACTCGGCTTCACAGGTAGACAGCGCCACGGAAGTCTGTTTCTTGCATTGCCAGGTGATTAACCTGCTCCCTAAAAACTGGCAACCAGCTGTAGTAGATTTGCTATCTTTGTCACAGCCGCCCCAATCTGCATCACTAAAAGCAATAAAATCAAAATCATCATCATTAGGGTACCAAAGTCCTTTTGAGGGACAACCCTTCAGATATCTAAGGATACGCTTGACCGCCGTCAGATGACTTTGTTTCGGCTTCGATTGATAGCGGGCACAGAGACACGTTGCGTACATAATATCTGGTCGAGACGCCGTCAAATACATCAGAGATCCGATGATTGCTCTGTATGTAAATGGGTCCGTCAGCTCCCCCTTAGCGTCCACTCCAATCCCGTGATTGGGTTGAATCGGGGTATCCATTGGCTTGGAGTCCTCCATCTGGAACCGGCTCAAGATGTCGGATACGTATTTCGTCTGGTGAATGAAGATCCCGTCGGGTCTTTGGTCCACCTGCAAGCCTAGGAAAAACTGCATCTCCCCCATTGCGCTCATTTCGAACTTTTCCTGCATGACAGTTTCGAACTCCCTGCATAAAAGCTCGTTAGTTGAACCAAATATTATATCATCAACGTAAATCTGCACTAGAAGCAAATCATCTCCCGTCTTCTTCGTGAAGAGGGTGCAATCGACGAGGCCGCGCTTAAATCCTTTGGAGATGAGGTATGTACTTAGCTCCTCGTACCACTGTCTCGGAGCCTGGTGCAAGCCATATAGAGCTTTGTTCAGCACGTAGACCTTATCCCGGTGGATTGGGTCCTCAAAGCCTGGTGGCTGCCCGACATAAACCTCTTCCTTGACTTTCCCGTGCAGAAATGCGCTTTTAACGTCCATTTAATAAACTTTGAATTTCTTGTATGAAGCAAACGCAAGGAACATCCGAATAGCTTCAATTCGTGCTACTGGTGCATAGATTTCGTTATAATCAATCCCTTCGATTTGATGGAAACCCTGCACGACCAATCTGGCTTTGTTACGAACAATAACCCCACGATCATCCTTCTTGCACTTAAACACCCATTTAGTGCCTATTTTCTTCCTATCCGGTGGCAAATCCGTGAGCGTCCAAACTCCCAATTTCTGGAATTGTAATAACTCCTCCTGCATAGCTTCAACCCAGGCATCATCCTTCAAAGCGTCCTTGTATGTCCTTGGCTCTACCTGCGACACATAACACACAAACGACCAATCATTTTGACTACCAGATTGTTGAATTTTAGCATATAACGCTAAAGCACCAAAACTTTCTGGCGAGTTAACGCTTCTCAGCTGCCCTCTGGTCATAACACTGCTTCCAGGATCACCGATAACTTGCTCCAGCGGGTGAATACGATGAATCCGAGATTCCGAATGTTCAGGTACAGTAACTCCCGTCTGAGCAGTCAAGTTCTCTACAGCATCCAGATCATGACCCGTATTTGATGATGAAGCAACATCTGGAGTTGGAGTTGGGTTCACTGGCGGTGCCTCTGGTTCTTCTGCATGTTCAAGAATAACTTCTTCAAATTGTTCATCTTCAGATTCTGAAGATTCTAATGAAGTTGAAGCCTCTTGAAACACTTCTTCTTCTTGTATAGGAGCATTGGTATCATTAGAAGCTGGTAGGGGGTTCACGGTGATCGGACGCACCAACGGTGAAGTCGTCGCGTTTTCACACTCGTAAAGTAATCTAATAACAGCTTCTTCAACCAAGCTATCTAGATTGAATGATTCAAAGAAATCTTTGTAATCAAACATCCAATCAGGACCCGTGCCTTGCAAATTTTGAGTATATCGTTGAACTTCCACGTTAGCCCAATCCTCCACTCGACGAGTTCGCTTGTTGTAAACCCGTTTGAGCGGGGTTGCATATCCAACAAAGTATCCCTCCTCAACTTTAGGACTAAACTTTTCGCTTGGATTCAACATCGTGCATGGCGCCCCAAAAGGTTCTAGATACTCTAAGTTCGGCTTTCTTCGGTGTAACAACTCATAAGATGTTTTACCAAACTTCTTCACTGTTAGAACCCGATTAAGTGTGTAGTTTGCTGCATAAATCGCCTCGTTCCAGAACATTACCGGAAGATTTGAATCACCGAGCATTGTTCTAGCCGCTTCAATTAGAGTCCTATTCTTTCGTTCAGCAACACCGTTCTGTTGTGGGGTGTACGGAGCCGAATATTCATGATGTATCCCTTTGCTTTCACAAAGTTCATCCATCTTGGCGTTTTTGAACTCCGTCCCATTATCACTCCGAATTCTCTTTATTTTCACATTGTAGAGATTCTCCAATCGAGTGAACAGAACTTTCAGGATGTTAAAGGTGTCACTTTTGTTCTGCAAACACATCACCCATGAAAATCTTGAGTAGTCATCAGTGACGACTAAACAATAAAGCTCCCCAAGATGACTTTTTCGCTTGACCGGTCCAAATAGATCCATGTGCAATCGCTCAAGTGGCATCTCAACAGAGTTGACTTTCTTCACTTTGTGGGACTGTTTGTGTTGCTTCCCCTTCTTACAACTCACACACTTGTCATTCAGATGGAAATGTTTCACGTTTACTCCATCGACAAGCCCATTTCTCACAAGTTGGTTCATTTTTCTCAGATGAATGTGCCCCATTCTTCGGTGCCACATTATCGATTCTTTCTCAGTCGCCTTGGATAGAAAACATGTTATTTGCCCCTGTGATGTCATCGCCTTGGACATATCAAGAATATAGAGATTGTTGACGCGAGGTGCCTTCAACATTATCCACTCCTTAGGAATTTTGAAGCCCGGTTTGAGAATATAGCAGGATTTGTCATCAAAATGCACAGTAAATTGTTTATCACAAATTTGACTGACACTCAACAGATTATAATCAATCTTCTTCACATAAGATATCCGCTCAAAGCTCACTATTCCATTACTCACGCTTCCCTCCATCGTAATATATCCACCTTTATTTCCAGCGAATGCGACATACCCTCCATTGATGTTCTTCACGTCAAACAACAATGCTAGATCCCCTGTCATGTGGCCTGAAGCTCCACTATCAACAATCCAAAGACTGCTAATAGAGCCAGCTGAAGCTCCCTGCACACAAAAAGTAAATCATTTAGTTCTTTCGGGGGACCCAAGCCTGAGTCTTGGGTCTTGGAACATCAGTTTTCACAGAAACATTTTCACAAACATTTTCAACAACTTTTTGATCAATCTTTTTCTGATTGTTCAAAACAGTTTCCTGTTTCTCATTGTCCTTTGAAGTAGAGGCTCCTGGAGTACCATTGGGTGTCCAAGATTGTTCAGTTCGTTTCAAGATATGAATCTGAGACTTTGGGTTCTCAGTTGGTTTCTGAACATTGTTAACAAATGTAACTTTCTTGGTTACCTTATCTGATTTAACAGACTTAGGTCCAACATTTGATTTCACAATCGGTTTAGGTGGAACCTTTTGCCTATCAATTGTTGCGTTCACCACAGGCTTCCTCCATGATTGTTCCATAGCAATCCGATTCCTACGATCATATTGAATTGGACGATTGTTCCTCATTTGATGAAAATTGTTTTGATTATAAAACTGTTGTAGTTGTTGAGGAACAACTCGTCTATGTGGTGGAACATAATGATCAATCGGTTTTCTTATGGAATTTCTTACTTCAACTTCGTGCCTTTTATGCCTTACATATGGACACTGAGCAAGTAAATGCCCTCGTTCCCCACATTTAAAGCATGCACGGTACTCTTCAAAAACATTTGGAGCATTTGGTTGAGCAAATGATCTAACAGGATATTGATCATTATACTGTTGATTCCTCAAACTCTCAGGGAGTGGCGCTTTTGAGTAAGCAGGCTCATGAAAACCATTAGCTCTGTTTTTGGGTCGAATGAACTCTGTGACATGGACCTTTGGTTCTTGAGGAACATCCAAATACAATTTCTTTAAAATTGCTGGTGGAATTTCATTTGTTCTCTCATGTTTTGGGAACCAAATGGTGCTTTCTTGCCAAATTTTGTCGATTTTAGCATAGTTAGCATTTTTGATTGGAAATTCCTCGTCAGAGATGATCTTATCGGATCCTTCCATCCGATAAAACACCTTGACAGGTTTGTCACACGGTTCATTCTTATCACTCTTTTCAAGATCTTTCTTTACCACATTCTTCTCAAGATCTTTCTTAACAACATTCTTTTCAGACTTTTTCTCACGATGAGCATTTGCCATCGGATGTACAATCTGAGATGGTGAAACTGGTTCATTTGTAATGATGTGATTTTCTTTTGGAATTTCACATGCATTAACATTTTGATTACCACCAGTATCATCATTCTCAGAGTCTGAATCTACACTCTCAGCAGTAACACCGTCATCATTCAAACCTAAGATCGGTCTCACATCGGAATGTGGATCACCAATACTCGAGGTATTAGATTCATTTTCCGATGATGAGTCTGATTTTACCGAACTCTCCGGTGTCACTTGGTGACAATTATGGTTTTCAAAAAGAACCGGAGATGGCACAGACCGGTAATTAGTGGTTTGATCATCAATGATGTGGTCTACCACGTAAGCAGTGTGCTTATAACTTTCCAACTTTTTGTTTACTTTCTCAGCAAAGCATTTGATGGCTGCCATTTCCAACTTGGTATTTTCAATTTCATTAATATAGTTATTAATTGCCAATTGTTTTAATGATAAAGTGTTTTTCAAGTCGGAAATGTCCTTTTTGTAGCCATCTAATACCTTGTTGAAAGCATTCAACTCTTTGCGAGTAGATTGACTGTTCATGATAGCACTATCACGTTGAACACGGAGTTGTTTATTCTCCTCAGTCAATCTATCACATGTACCACAATATTTATCACTTTTAATATCAGTACTACACTCAGAACTTACAGGTTTTGGCGGATCAGTCATGGCCATCAATGCGAAATGAGCTTCCTTTCCAGCAAAGAATCTGGAATAGTCAATCTTGGTGAAAGCATCATCAGCAATGCACGACTTCCTTGTCATCAGAAAATCCGCTTCTGCTAGCAACTGATCAATGTCATCATCTAGAGAAGTAACACTTGCTTCCGTATCCGATTCACTGTCTGAATCAGAATAAACCGATTCACACTCCTCAGGAATATCAGAAACAGTATCAATCACCACTCCAGAATTAGCTTCCTCAGCCTTAACCTCAACAGGTTCAGTCTCCACATCCATTTCAGCCTCAGACTCATCACTTTCACACTCAGTTTCTACCTTCTCATCACCTGTCACTGACTCTTCAATATCAACCTGATAAGCAACACAAGCCACATTTCCACCAGTAGTAATTTCCTCAACACCTATTTGCATACTCGACCAATCAAACCGTTCATCTTGTTGAGTCACCAATGCTTGATTCTGATTGGTGTATTGGTGTGTCTCATTTGGTGTAGTAATTGGTATGACTGTTCGGTTAGCATTGTTAGGTGATTGGTTTTGAGTCTGGTTTGGTGTGTTTGGTTGTCTGTTCTGGTTGTTATTAAAGTTGTTTTGACGGTTTTGGTAGTTGTTGTTGTTTTGGTAAGAAACTTGGTTTTGGTTTTGTTGTTGACGATTCTGGTAGCTTGCATTGAATGGGTTTCTATTACCTTGTTTTGGTGGCTGGGTGCATTCTCTTTTAAAGTGACCTTTCCCTCCACAGTTAAAACAAGTAACTTTCTCCTTGTTGAACCCGTAGGTTGTGTTAGGAGAAGTTCCCAAATCTGTTCTACCTGTCTTCTCAATAAATTCCGTTGCTCTTCTCATAATGCTCGCAAAAGCCCACTGAATATCAATTAGTTCCATCTCTTCTTTGTCAATCTGTGCGTAGTCTTCATTGGTTAAGTTGTTATTCCCAATTTGACTAGCAACTAATCCATTGTAAGATGAAACCATTGCTGAGACTAGTGCAATATGTTGCTGAGCAACTTCAACTGTCACATTTCCCAAGTTAGAAGTTTCCAAAACCACTGGTTGTTTATTAGGTTGAGTAACCTGGTTCATTGGTTGTTGAGATTGGCTAGCAGTATAGAAAGCAGCTTGTTGCATTGGGGAGAATGGTGGAATATTGGAATTGTTATATTGTTGTTGTGGTTGTGGGTTTGATGACTGTGAAAAGGATGATGTTTGTTGATGGTAGTTGATGGTAGGTTTTGGTGATTCCATAACATTGGAAATGCACGCAACATGTGGTGCCACTAATCCTCCTGAACTTGAGTTACTTGCTGGAACTGAAGTACCTCCAAAATATAAGTCGGAATTCTGAGGAATCTGTGATCTTCTAGCTTTCCTCTTCTCTTCCAATTCTTTGTTTTCCAGCTTCTCTATAAACTCTTGAATGGACCAGAATTGGTATGTATCCTTCTCCCTGAGAACTTCCACATGCTGATCCCAGTGTGGTGGTAAAGCATCTGCAAACTTATCCACCTGCTTTGTCATAGGAATCTGTATACCATAACTAGACAATTCAGTTAGCAAATGACTATATCTAGGAGTTAATTCTTTCAAAGTTTCATTGCCAATATAAGAAAAATTTTCAAACTCCTTTCTCAATTCTTCCATCCTTAGACTTCTAGTCTTCTCATTACCATCATGCCTCCTTTTAAGCGCTTCCCATAGTTGCTTAGATGTAGTGCATGTCCCAAACTGATGCAACAGATCATTTGTGATTGCCTGTGTCAATTGGGAAAAAGCTTTCTTCTCCACAGCAAACTTCTTTTTCTCATCCTCAGCCATACTCTCCAATGGAACTGGTTCACCCGTATTCTTCAAAACTGGTGCTGTGTAACCTCTAGCAATCATGTTCCATGCCTTTGCACCCTCCACTCCCATGCCTTCCAAATGTATCTTGAACTTTTTCTGCCACTGATTATATTCTTGTATCTCCATAAGCTTCGGTGGCCGATTCCCGCTACCTGAAGACAAATCATTAATCAGTGTGGAAATAGCATTTGTAGTTTGAATGTTTACCACCGCTGCTGCTACTCCCCAGTAGTCAGATTGTGGTGCCGGAGGTGCTACATTTTGAGGCATCGAGCTCGTCATCGCCATGTAGTTAATCGGTTGCGAAGACTGTGTGCTCGTCTTTTGTGCTGCCACCGTCCATGGGTCCATCACTTGCTGTTGTGGTTGTGTCGTTGCTGGTCTCGGGGTAGTCGGAAAATTCCACATGATCACGAACTTCGAAGAATTCAACACTTAGAAAATTTTCCAAAAACTAATCCTAGGTTCGCCCGGTTTTCCTTCACTTTCGTCCTTTTCTGATACAGATTCGCCCAAACAGTGTCACTCGAAGGTAAAATCTCACCAGAATGTAAAAACACACTAACACAAAACCACTTTCGCCCAGAAAATTTCAGGTTCGACCGTTTCTATTCTACGTTCGCCCGCCCGATCAATCTGATGTGGAAAATGTGACCCGAAAGTGAAAACTTCAAACAAAAACTTTCCAGGTTCGACCAAAAGTACCTAGGTTCGACCAAAAACTACTCAGGTTCGACCAAAAACACTCAGGTTCGACCACTCAGGTTCCAGGTTCGCCCATTTCAGGTTTGAAAAACGGTTACACTTTAAAAAACGGTTATTTTGATCTCTGATTTTCAAAAGTTTGTGGATTTGAATGATCTTAATCAGGTTTTGATTCGGAATTGATTTGGAACAACTTTAATTCTTGGAATTTTGAATTTTAACCACAAAATCAACTTCAAATCAATCAAAAACACTCAAAAACCATTTTCATTCAAAAACAGATGTGATTTGATCAAAATTAGGTCCAAATCAGCTCTGAGTTTATCAAATTTGTTGTTGTATGATCCTCTTGCTCTGATACCACTTTGTGAGCGAAATATTTTAACTAAAACAGGATTAATTGATCATACAAGTTACAAAACCAGGTGCGGAAACCCTAGCTTTGAACAAAACTGATAAAACTCAAATCAAAACACAATCAATATCATTTTCAAAGGTTTTCATAGATTAACTTTTGCATAAACTTGATTACAATGACAATACAGTTAATCTAGGTCAAACACATACTCTCTCAAACAAACCAGGAACCTGACCTCTAAACACACACTTTCTAAAACTCTCTATACATTGCATAAACACAAAATCTATTTATAACACCTGCACGTTCGCCCATATGCTGTGGTCGAATGTGGAAGACTTCCACATTCGCCCAGTTAAGGGTACGAACCTACACTTTCAGTCAAGCTCCATAGCACCTTCGTCCACTTCTTTCTACCTTCGCCCATTTTAGCCTACATTCGACCAGACAGATTCCACATCTAACATATGTTAATATCCAATCACTAGTCGCAAAACGCATCTACATGGTGAAAACCGCATTTGTCACACTTAGGATGTGCCCCTTGGTACGGTTTCTTTGCCACTGCCGCATACGCATTCGCAACCTCCTTCTTCTTACCTGGATAGTTCACTGATTCCTGGTCATCCGGCTTCCATTTCCTACCCATACCCTTCTTGATCAAAGCTCCAGATCGAACAGCTTCATCCGTTAGACTATGCGCCAAAGTCACAGCACTTTTGATAGTGGTAGGTCGTGACGACGTCACCATGCTTTGAATTTGAGGTACAAGACCCCAAATGTACCTTTCAATCCTCTTGAACTCAGGCGTAACCATGTGCGGGACAAGTCGAGAAAGCTCGTGAAATCGAGTGGCGTATGCTGATATTTTTGCTCTATCTATGGCCAAGTTCCAGAACTCGGTCTCAATCTTCTGTAGTTCGTTGTGAGGACAGTACTCTGCCAAGAGCATGGACTTCAGATCGTTCGAGGAAAGTTGGTACGCAGCTTGTCTTCCCAGCGTCTGGACTTGCAGATTCCACCACGTCAGGGCTTCATCCAGGAAGGTGCAGGTAGCATACTTGACCTTGCAGTTCTCAGCACAGTCACTAATGTCGAGCACGGACTCCATCTTTTCGATCCACCGAACAATTCCCATTGCTCCTCCAGTACCGTTGAAACTACGCGGATTGCATGCCAAAAACGCCTTGTATGAGAAACCTTTCTGCACTTCCTCAGTCTCTGTGCGACTTCTAGTCCTAGCACCATCTCCATTGGTACCACTACCTCCGGTGCCACCGCCAGATCCTCCACTAGTGCCATTTCGGGCTGCGTCATACTGTGCAACAGCAGCTGCAACTTGTTGCGAGACCAACGGCGCAATGTCTTCAGGGGTCATCGGGTTTGCTTCCCAAGAGTTGTTGTGAGTAGATCTTGTTGCTGGTGCCATGTCTTCTTCCAAAATGACAAAAGAAAACAGATAAGGCCATGTATCCAAAGAAATCACGTATAGAAGTCAAGCAATGCACAAACACTCCAAAAGTATAAATGAGTGGACCTTAGGTTATAGTCTAGGTTTCTCTCCATGAGACCTAATTCTCTATAACCAATGGCTCTGATACCAAGCTGTCACACCCCACCTAAGGCGGAAACACGAGGTGAGACGAACATGGTGATCACAATCATTGTTTATGAGAAATACGAAATGACATTTATTTCATCAAACACATAAGTCACATAGTCGGATACAAATTACAAATCGTAACAAGTGATCCAAACAGCTACCTCAAAATCACAAAACAAAGCCTTCTTCATGCAATCCTAAACTTTGCTCCTTAACGTCCTTACTTGGTTTCCTGAAAAGCATGCTTACATGTGTCAACTAAAAAGTTGGTGAGTCCGTAGGTTTTGTTGACTCGATGAAACAGTTTTCTTGCTCAGAAAGTTTCGCTGTCTGTGTCCATGCAGAATATAGTTACCATGAGCACCATAACCAAACCACGACGTTCGTGTTCACCCTGCCCCAATGCCTTATCACGGGACATTGTAAAGTATGGATAATATGCAATCATATGTGTTAGCGCGACTAATAGTGAAAGGGGGTGTCAACCCAAATAGTACTATTCATAGGATCCATGGCTTATTACTAAACTAATGGTTATGATTGTCCGGGGAATTTTTGTTGATCTGTGATAATTGTGGGTCTAACTCATGTAACACATATTGTTGTCATGTACATATGTTGGTCTGTAGCATGTTTCTCCCCCGAAGTTGTAAAACAGTAAAACAGTAAAAGGGGCCACGAAACTTACCTGATGTCTAGTTATGTGGTCTAGCAAAGCAGAAAGATTGAAGTAACTACTGTCCGACAAAAGTGCCCTATAACGTCAATGATATCTTAAGTTTTGTGTACTTGTTATAGGCATGAGTTGAAAGTGATTGTTCCTTGGTTTGCATGTGTCGCCGTGAGTTGTCAATAGCTCAAATGGGAAGTTCTAGTGTTCCAGGGATGAGAAGGAATGAAGTTGACTTTCCCTTTGTGTGCTTATGTTGGACATACCTTGTGATAGTGACAAGTCTCTAGTGTTTCCTTCATGTTTGCGGCTGATGATGAAGCGAAGGTAGGAATGTTTGTAGATAGTGACACATCAATGACTCAAGATCACCTAAGAAATTGAGGTTTTTCTTATATAGGAGGGTTATCATAGGGTAGTCTTCTTATGCATTTTGGTGTAAGATTTGGACATTCTTATGACAAGGACTTCTCATAGTTGTAGTTGTTTGTTTTGGCCAATTTATGAGTAAAGGAATTTGGGCACATGTCTAATATAGGTAGGCTTAGTTGTTTAGGGAGGTGAAAGGGATGTGTCTTAGGTTAGGATTTGTCTTATGCTTAATCCAATCAAAATTAAGTAAGTGTGGTGTGTGTGTGTGTGTGTGTATACATATATATATATATATATATATATATATATATAGTTTTGTCTCTTGTTGCATGCATGAATTAATTTTGTCCTATCTAGTTCTAGTGTGTAAGTATGTATATGAATTGTCAATGTCACCATGTGTGAAATGTGTATATCATAATATTGAACTAAATTTTTACTCTACACATATGTACCTGCTAAAAAATATATATAGTTGAGTCTTATAAAATCCATACGTTTTGTTGATCCTTATGATGGTCATGGTGTTGGAGTAGAGTTCGTAATCGTTCAAATAATGAGGCGCACTGACACACTTATTCTAAACACATAGTCAAATAAAGACAGTTAATTGTACGGTCTCGACTAGTAGATTTGGCGGGTGTCACACCAGCTACCCTGCCAAATACCAAAATATATTTAAAAGCTCCAGCTACCAGCTAGTTTTTCCAAACATACCCTAAGGCTACCCACAAATAAACTTGCTCCATACTCTTTAGATAATGTGACCTTTGTCATTAAAGCATCAAAAGCATTACAATGCTCATCCAATGAACCAGTTTGTTGCAGATTCTTTAATTCCTCCATTGCCACTTCCAATAAATTCTTTGAAAATATTGTGGTAATAGAACTCACATAATCATTCCCTTGAATCTGTTCTATAAGTCTGCTTTGGCTAGAAAGATAACCTTGATGCCATTTCAGGGCAATTCCTTATAGGTTAATAATTGCATACTACACATTCAAATGTTCAGGGGTTCGATCAGCCAAGAAAAAATGGTTACACTTGTATACCCAGCCATCTACTTCTTCCCCATTTAACTTTGGAAAATCTAACCTTCCCAATATGGCCAATCTTTGATCCTAATAACGATTTTGCAGTTGAATATCATTATGATTATGATTATTATTAGGGTTTTGATTGTTAACGCTCTACAAATATATTTCAGCAATTTGTTGTTTTAGACTAGCAAACATGGATTGAAAGTGAAGGTTTAATTGGGCTATAGCATTACGGTTGTCTTCTTGCAGGTGTTGGGAGTTTTCTTTATCGTTTGAGCATGTTATTTCAATGTTTTCCAATTTATCCATTTCCTGTTGTCGGGTATTCTCCATTAATGGTGGATTATGGTCCCGGTGCTTGCATCGAGCAAGTTCTGATACTAATTAATAAGTTTTAGTGAAAGAAACAAGAGAGAGAAAGAAAGATAAACTAAAACAAAGCTAAATTTGTTGATCTGCTGCTCAACTATTTATAACCACCTATAATGCACGGGGATGCCGGATTTGAAGTCGTACCCGCTTCAGAAGCTTCACGGGGATGGAAACACGCCTGATACGGCCTGGAAATGTTTCCCCGAAGTTTCCGAACCGTTTCCTTATATTTTTAGTATAAGAGGAATGAAGATATGTAACATTTTACTTTTCCGTCCGGCAACTACGCCTCTGTCTCGTGAGTAGAAAAAAGGTAAAAGATGATACATATGATATGAATATAAAATATAAATAAAGGTTAAAATAGTACTATGAAATGGAACGTACAATGATTACAAAAGTTGATCGAAAACACTGAACACGTGATTCACTCACTTGTCAAAAAAAATATATAAAATATTTTTTAGTTTTATGTAGACACATATTTCATATATGTGTCTGTAGCTTTCGGATGGCCGAAGACAAAAACGCCAAAGATTTGAAGAAAGTGTGTATTTTCGAAACTGGTTCGGGAAAACGAAGGGTCGAATGAAGATTGAATGGGGTCGAACTAGATTTTAACAAGGTCGAATGTAATTATTATTTTAGTTCGTGCTAAGTCAAGGTCGAAAGAGTTGATTCGAACCTTCAAAAGGTCGAATTAATCTGCCTATATATATGTTGAGTTTGTTTGAGTTTGTAACAGTTGGTCATTTGAGGTGGTTATTAGTGTGTGTGTTCATTGTGGGATCTAGAAGTCTGTGTTTTCGTTAATTGGAGTCTGTAAATGTTATAACATCTTTTAAGTTAATGAAAACATGTTGAAAATGAATATTATCGTGTTCTGATTACGGTTTTCATCATTTTGGATGATTATGTAGGATTGACTTTTGGGTCACCCGACCATCACGAGCTTTACTGTTTAGAGTGCGGAATCCACTAAACAAGTTCGCATAACAAAAACGACTACGAAACTAAGATAAACGAAGCATCAACACACACAAAATATGGCTTAAAGGTTGTATCGATTGATTAAAACAGAGATCAGGTGTTTACAGACAATCTTAGACCTTTAGACCTTGGGTAGGGTGCTTGGGGAATGTATGATGTGACAACTTGATGATTAGGGAAATGATTGGAGGCTTTTATACCTGTCCCACTCGTCCAGGGCCCTAGGGGCGAGTAGAACCTTCCAGGAGATTAGAAGGGGTGATTAGAAACGTAATCGCCTCTAACCAACTTGATTCCTGGAATGGAGTGCTTCTACAGCTAACAACTACAATTGTTCATAAACAAACATTAAACAAATAAACAGACAACAAAAACTAAACATCAGCATCTTCAGTCTTCAAGGCTTTGGAGTCCTAATCCTTGTAAGCTTTGACCAGTCACATCCAGCATGTATCTTGTGAGCATGACAAAATCGAATCACACGCTGAAACTTTATCGCTTGATCTGCTTCTTCCTTCAGATGCTGGATAGGATACAGGAACAGCGTCTCCACATCTTTCTCTGATAAGTTGATCAACCATATAGGATCCCAGATCCTAATCTTTCTACACATCTTGGGAGCATTGTCTAGAATGACCACTGCTTCAGTAGTTATCGAATCGTAATGCCAGAACTAGAACTTCGGAGTGAAGTCCTGTTCGATAGGAGCAATCGGAATTCTGGGCATGCTATCAGGTGGCTTGATCTTTTGTTCCCATATCGGATGCTTGGTGATGGGATGCAGCTTCTTGATCTTGTTAGATCTCGGATACTAAGGCTTGAAAGTGTCTCAAGCATGTATACTCTCTCTCTCTTCAGTATGCTGTAGAAGCACTCCATTCTAGGTCTCGAACATACCAGAAGGGCAAGCTCCTGACCTTGTCATAAAAGTTTAAGTATAAGAGCCTTTCTTACCATTTGATACTGAAAATCTTGGCATGTTCTATATAAGCCCATGCAATCACATTCCCAGACATCTTGGATAATCGCTTCTTGAAGGCAGAGGCTTGTACTGGACCTTTCTTCACTGTTCTAGCTTCCAAAGATGGGTACCATTTAGAGCACATTCTCATGATACATTCAGTTCTGAATAATACCTCATCTGGGATAGGAGTAGGTTCAGCCCAGAGCTTCCCCTCAGCATCATTCATCATCTCATCATCTATGTCAATAATCCCTGTGGAAGAGTTATCAACAATATACTCTGGGGTTTCCATTCGGGTTCCCTCTTCCATCTCTACCTCATTGTATTTAGGATTAGCTTCTGGAGGTGGAGTATAGTTTGCACTAGTAGATTCTCCGAATGACAAGCCATAAATATGCTTCATGTCTTCTCTCGATAGTTCAGGTGATATTTCACCTTGTTCCAGGTCCTCTAGAAACTTGGGTAGTTGCCTCAGGTTCCCATAATCATCATAAAGAAATAGATTTCTCAACGATTCTGCCACTTCAATGGGAACCACCTCATGTTTTAAGTTATCCAGCATCTGCTTGATCTTATCACTAATAGACTCACCCTTAGCAGAAGAACCTGCTTCGGGATCCTTATCTCGCCTGTCATGATCTTTCATTTGTCGCCTCTCCTGTGTACCGGATGATGATCCACCACCACCTGTGGTTCCAGGATCACCACCACCTGCATCACCACCATCACCACCATCACCACCATCACTATCATCATCATCCTTGTCCTCATCCTCCTCCTCATCATCATCTTCCTCATCTTCACCTTCTTCCTATTCTTCCTCATTACCAGAACCAGCTGTTGAACTTGAAGCACCAGTAAGTCTAGGGTGATCTTCAATCAACATGTCTACCCTTGCACTCATTTGCTGGTTTTCAACTTTGTACTCCTCTATTCTTCTTTCATTGTTGACGTTTGCAAGCTGTAGCTGGTTATACTTAGTCTCAACATTGGTTAGTCTAGCCACAGTTTCTTGGTTAGACTGCACCAACTGTTGGTTTGATTCAACTAGCTGCCTTGCCTTTCAACTCAGAAATTTCATGCGATTTCACTGTTGGAGCAGCCTATTTGGAGCAGCCTGTTTGAAGCTCGAACTCCTTTGCAGATCCTAACTGATTCACTTAGCAGCTCGAGTATACCCCTCTCATTTTCTTCTGTTATAGCTGCCTTGCCTTTCAACTCAGAAATTTCATGCGCTTGATTATTAACAATAAGCATCAAATCATTTACCTGTCGTTGGAGTTGCTCATTTGAGGCAGGAATAGAAGAAGAAGACTGTGAAGCAGAAGCTAAAGCAGAGGCTTCAGAAAACAGTTGTGCCCTAAGATTCTTCAAAGTGTCACCAACAGATCCGGGTACTAACTGTTGTGATGCTGTTGTCGCACCAACAGTAGCTGAGACGGACTCAGTGAAGACTACTGTCAATGGCATTGGCAATGTAATACCTATTGTCATAGGTGCACCTCATGCTGTAGCTGTAGTTGTTGTTGCTGTGGTTTTTGTTGTTGTTGTTGTTGTTGAAGTCTCTGGCATAGAAGTCAGAACAACCTCAGAGACTCTCCTGAATCTTGTCTTCTTTGTTTTAGTTCTCTCAGGGGATCTATGAGCCATCCTTTTACCACGACTCTTCTTTGCCTTAGTCTTTTCTCTTCCCGAGGGCGGAGTGGAGAGCTTAGAATCTATGTTTGCAATCTGCTCATCTGGATCCACAGTAAAATTCGGATCCTGCTTTAAACTCTTCTTTTCTGCCCATCTCTTTTTTTTCTCAACAGCTTTTCGGGCTCTAGTATCAGGGGAATCGTCATAATCTGTTCCATCAGAATCAGTCTCACTTGTGATATTAACTGGAGCGTCCTCGTCTGCAGTAGATTTACCTTTACTAGACTAGGAGGATCCCTGATCCCCCCTACAAAAGGTTGCTCCTAGGACTCTAGAACATCCATATCAAATTGATCATCATGAGTAGCAGCTGCTTCCGAAGTGCTGCCTGGTATGTTCGTCCCCAATTCAGTAGAATCACGACCATAAATGTCACCTTCCTTGAACGTCCGCCTCTGAATAATAAAATCGTCTTCAGAGTCACTGTCTTCATGTCTCCATTTATTGCCCAAGGGTGCTTCATTATTTGGCTTGATCAGATGACCAAACAACCTTCTGTTCTTAGGCTGTTTATCCTTTGATTGACCCTTGAAAAATAACATCCTCCCCATTTCTCTTTCGTTGATATTAGTTAGAGCAAGACACTCTAGCTCATTCTTTACCAAATCTGAAACTTGATTGTCAATAATCATCTGAAGAAACCGAGGATATACAATGTATGAACTCTTCGTTGTCTTCGTCTAAATAACTTCTTTAAGATGGTGCATAATCATCCCAGAGAAGTTGAACGGCTTGTTAAGAGTCAATGCTACTACAGCCGATGCTAATGTATCCCTGATTGCGTCAAAAGTCGCCTTTCTAGGACCAAGGCATTAAATGATAACGTGTATAAGATACTTAAAGTGTGGCGACACGTTACCCTTTTGCAGCATTTCATTTGTAGTAATCTTCGCGTTGTACTTCATACGAAGAAAACCGCCGCGGATAAGAATGGAATCAAAGGTAATAGGATCATCGGATGAATCCGCAAATCAGAGTTCTTCTCGAATAATCTATTTAGTGATGAGCACTTCCTTCACTTGAATATTGCTCTAGATAATAGTGGCGTGACCGTGCAATCCACTTCGGCATTGTGGTAGAACTCCCGAAGTATGTCCTTGTAAGGTACGTGTTGCTTGGAGATAGCATAGATAATCCTTGAGCGCTTCAAAAACTGAATCATTCCTTCAAACGCCTTGTTTTTATCTTTCTCAACGGGACCAAGGTAAGAACAAACATTGTTCTTAGGCGAAGTATCCCAATTCATGATTCTGAACACACAAACACAACATTAGATAATGAAAACAACAAAAACGGACAAAACCGACTAGTTTCTTGCTGAACAACTTGCAACAGGCGAGTAGAAGTTCCTAATCGCCCGTTTTCACACGATAACGTCTCTAATTGCCTGTAAAAAGGAACGAGCGGGATCTATTGCGTAACTGTTCACGCGAGTAGCATTGCTACTCGCCTGACAGGGTCAGATGTTCAACAAGATTGTCCAAATTTGATATGGGTCGTTTTGGGTTAATGTTTTTGTGTTTGTAGACTCTAACATAGCCGATTAACAAAAGTCCTTTGAGATATTTCATTAACAAACGTATTCAACTAGTCTATTAATCGACTATAGGCTATTAGGGTTTCGTAATCAAGAACATACGATTAAACACTTGAAACATCAAGTTAGATCTTGATATTTGAACCAGATGTTACCTTGATGACATAGAACACAAATCCAAGATCAAAAATATACGGGCAACAAGGGTTCTTAAGGAGGCGATTAGAGGGAAATATGAACACACAGTGAAAATTTGAAATGGGTGTAAATTTTACGAACTGTTGTATATAAAAGGCTTTCTACTCGCCCTACTGTATACACGAGTAGGCTTTCTACTCGTGTCCAAGAACACACGAGTAAGTATCTAAACGCTTGATATCTTACACGGGTAGACAAGGTAATCGTTTGAATAGTACACGAGTATATAATCTAATCGCCTATTCCCACAAATTTCACTTTAACCCCTTTAAGATAGCTACTTGTATCTACCACACACGAGTAGACTTATAATCACATGTTTTTAAAGCTAATCGCCCCTATGTACACACGAGTAGCTTTTCTAATTGGGTCCACTTTCACTGATTTACCAAAATGCCCATGATCTTTCAAAATTTGCTGTTTTAACCCCTGAACTATTAAAACATGCATTTTCAATCAATTTTACACAAGTGATACAGATTCCGACAAAAAAACTTTTCTTTTTTCAGTATTTCACCACGATACTTGAGAGAAGACGGTTTTGACCCGGCAAAACACAAGTATCGATCAGTTGACTTTCCGGCTTTTATTCTTGAAAGGAGTAAGATTACAATGGATTAGGATTCCAACATCGGTAATCAAGAATAAGTAAAGATAAATTCCTTTGGTGATTTTTCAAAAATAAATAACAGAAATTAGAATGCAGGAAATCAACTAATTATACACAAGCATATTTTTGCGAGTTTCATCAGTTAGGGAATCATATAAGTCCACCTAAGCTCAAAATCAAGTTTTATAGCTAGGCACTTTAGGTACGTTAAGGTAATATTAAGACTGATTAATGGTGTTCCCCGCACACGTTACATATTCTCGTATCAAGGCATGCACAAAGCTTCCTCGTAACTGGTGAATAAGCTGTTGTCATTCGTATTTACAAGGAATGGACTCAGTGGTGATCAGGTCTGCATGAACGTTGCAACAGATAGTGTTGGATCAGTGGCTGTTTATATGAACACTTATGTGTTTATCAGATTTATATATGAGTTATTAAGCAGCGGAAATACAAGTGTTCAAAGGTCTAAAAGATCACTTTGATGAGGAGTTATTACTCCCCCTTGACTGAACAATAAATGAGAAACAATAAATGTTCTAAGTACAAAGCAGTAATAGCAGTTTATGTTTCTCAGATGTGAAGTGGAAATTATAAGTTTAAAGCCCGAAGGATTTCAATATAAGTTCAAGGATATTACACAAAATCACATGCGAAAATAGATGAACAAACTCATCTATTTATAGACTAATGTACTAAACTGTAGTCTGAAGTAATCTAAGATATTTAACAAAGATATTATGCTAAGATAAGGTTACTACAGTCTGTACATTGAAACTTGAAATCAAGACTTTAACAAAACTATATTATAATCAAAACTGCTGATCTTCAGTCGGTTAGAAGCTTCTGAGGTAAAGTGCTGATGAGTGACAAACTGCTGATGAGCAGTTTGTCTTCAGCAGTTCTTCAGTGAAATGTCTGGTTAGACTTCAGAACTTCTGATGAGTTTACTCTTCAGTACTTTGATGTTTGTTCTTCAGCACTTCTTCATTTGTTCTTCAGCAGTTCTATACTTAGGCAGATATGGAATAGACTAAGGTTATCAAAAGGTGGTTTCGTCAATCCTCTTTGTCCCAACAATCTCCCTCTGGATTGATGAAGCCAAAACCTTATCTATCCTTTATTGTTGTCCTTTTCTCTCTTCTAGCATCCTCCAGATCTCTGCTGTCATCCGGGTGGTAAGAGTACATCTTTGTTGCTCAGTGAGAGGACCAAGTTCAGGTGTTAAATGTTGAATGGTGAGAAGGTCTTTGGACGATAAAACACTCAACTCCTTTGAGTTTCTATAGACCTTACTTGAACGGTCTCTCCTGGTCACAAGTACTGAGTTGGATTCAGTAAATGACCATTTCACAATGTTTACCTTTGACCTGTCAAAGTCAGAGGCATAGGAAATTAAGCCAGTTTCCTTAGGTTGACCTGATTGAGGAATGTCTTCTATTTCGGTGACTCTCAGGTGAGATTCTTGACTTCCTTGTATTTCAGCAGCACCTTGGATTGGCATGTTGGGCAGGTGATGCTCTGTAACAACCCTTGTATGTGTTTCTTCTTGGATGGATTGTTGTAACTGATAAGCATAGGTAGCCTTGTCTCTGAATTGGGTCAAGATGGGTTTCTCTTCAACATCAAAATCACCATGTACAAGCTGATCTCCTTCTAGCAAAATCATTTTGAAGTCAGTCTTGACAATGGGATCTCCATCTGCTTTTCTTTTGGTGGCTGGCCTTCTTAATGCACCAGATGATCTCTTGACAATAGAAGTTGTTTGGACTTCTTGGCTTTCAAATCTTTCTGGTTCAGCAGCTTTCTTTGCTTTGAATTTCTTGTAAGCCTCATACAAAGTTTGTTCTTTCCATTTGCTGATTGAGGCTTTTGAACCATAGCCATTTGCCACTAACTCTTCAATCACTTCAGCTCTTTTGGCTTTCCTCTCATTTTCAGTTGCTATTCTATCAGATAGCATTTGTGCTCTTCTGGTTAGCTCTTGTGTTGAGAGTCTTTTGAGGGCCACTTGCTTTGATTTGGAGTTCTTTGTAATAAATGCTATAAGCTGTGCTCTTTTGTCTTCTTCAGCAGCAGCTTCAAGTGCTCTCTCTTCAGCCTCAAGCTCATCAAGTTTCTCTTGGTACTTGATCAGTTTTTCTTCAAAGCTCAAGTCATCTCTGGTTTCTAGGCTGTTCCATACTCTATCTTCTTTTGCCTTTTTAGCAGCCTCTTTTAAACTCTTCTCCAATAAATCTTTTGACATGCTGATGGGAGTAGGGTTTAAGACAGCTGTGGAAGTTGTTGTAGGCAAAGGAGTGGGAGCAGGTTCTTTTTCAGTTGCCTTAGGAACTTCTGATGATGGTTTAGGAGGTAAAACTGCTGATGTGGTAATTGGAGTCACAACTGCTGAAGGATTGTCTTCAGTAGTTTGAGAAATGTAATCAGCAGTTCTCTCTGATGCCTTAGATAACTTGAACTCTGGTGCTACTTCTTTTCCTGGTCTTTGTGTTGGTCTATCATCTTCTTGATCAGGAGTTTGTCTTTGTGTAGCAACTTCTGTTGGTTCCTTAATCATCTCCCCCTTTTTGGCTTCATCCACTTCTGGAAGCCTAATAGAGTGAGATGTTGCAGCAGACAACCTTGCCAGTTGATCTTGTGTTTCATCCATCTTCTTGTTCAACTCAGCAAGTCTCGAGTTGATCAACCCAAACTGATTGTTAGCTTTTAACTCCCAAGCAGTTGTGAAGGGTTTGAGTTGATCAGTTATTATTTGTTTGAGTGCCTGATACAGGGGACCATCTGGGCTGCATAGTTGGTTCAGATCTATGCTTGTGAGCCCAGTGAATTGGGTAGGTTGTTTTGGTGAAGGGGTGCTTTTTGGGTGATCTTCAGATTGCTCTGAAGATGCCAGTTTTGGGGATTTTTGGGCTAACTGGTCTTTAACCTGATCTTTGGTGACCAGCTTCTTGAGCTTGGAGACCTTAGATGCAGGACCTTCAATGTCAACCGTCAATTCTGTTTGTGGAATGTTTGATTCATCAACCAACTTAATGGAATCATCTGAATCCCTGATAATGTCCTCAGAGAGGGCAGGATCAGTTATATCATGAGCTGGACCCAAACCAGTAGTCTCATGAACCTCTTTGTCTTGGTTCTGAGGTTTTCCTACTTCTGGCCTTAGGCCTTCATCAGTAGTTGCCAAGTTTGAGGTCTTAGCTATGTTACTACTGTCCTCAGGTTCACCACTGGGTGATAAGTGAGTAGTAGCAGCCTCAAAAGTATCAAAAGTTTGCAAGTTTGGGCTTACAAACTCTTGTTCATCCTCATCTCTCTGGGTTGGGCTAAAAGGATCCACATTCATGTCAACTTCTGAAGGTATCTCCCCAATTTGATGTGTTGTAAGGGGAGTGACATGTGGTGAATGGGTTCCTTTAAGTCCTGAGAGAAGTTGGGCAATTTCTATGGTTGTATGTGAGGGTTCAGGTTCAGTAGTTGTTATGGGTTGGTGTTCAGGAGTTTGGATAGGTTCAGGGATGGTTTCAGCAGTTTCAAAAGCAGGGTCAACAGTTATTGGTTTCTTAAATCTTTTTCTTTGGAAAATAACCGTGACAGGTTTTCTTTTGGGTGGTGGAGAAGGAGTGTGCTGAGAGGATGTTTCAGCCACTTCCTTTTCAAGTGCAGATTGCACATCAGTAGTTTCAGGTTTCTCCACTTCCTGAACTTTCTTTTTCAGTGACTTGGTTGTTTTTGGTTTTTGTTGTTTAGGCTTTTTAGTTTTCTTTTTGGGTTTGGAAGATGTGGGTTCCTTGGGGATGGGTTGTTCTTCCCCTTGGTCATCTTCTAGCAAAAGTGCTGGTTTGTTGTGCCTAGAGAATACTTGAGCAGTTAAAGGATTTAAAGTTGTTGTTTCTCCCTCAAGTACTCCCTCTCCAAGTTCTTTTATTATGCATTGCATAACAAACCTTGGATACAGCAAAAATTTCTTTTTATCATTTTCATGATGTAAAACCAGTTCATTAAAAAACAGTTTTGATGCCTTGAAAGAAGTTTCATTTATGATGGAATGAAAAATAGGTTGAAAGGTTGAAGGCATCTGATCTATTGACCCAGTTTTTGGACTAAGACACATAATAATATAATGAAATAACAGTTTATATTGTGGGTCAAAATATTTTTTGTAAACTGTTGCTTGTGCCAAAGTACCTTGGTAGCCACACTCTGTCATGGTCAGATGAATATCTGAGGTTGGAATGTGCTCAGGTGCCTCAGAATCCTTCAAACCAAGCCTGATGCTTAGTGTTTCTGGTGAGATGGCCATCATTTTCCCTTTTATTGATGATCTGAGGGAAATCACTTCATTGTTTCCTTTCACTGTCTCTGAATTTGCCCAGAACTCATTAAGAGTTTCTTCATGAATGGGTGGATCGATGGTGAAAGCATCATAGTATTGGGATTTCATGATGAGATCAAGTATCTCATCATACTGGGACCAGGCTTCATCTTTAACAAAGTAGCCTTTTTGGTTGTGTCCCTGTTTTAACACGAGAGCCATGGATGTTTTTGATCGAACAGTAATTTGTTAGGTTAGAGAAGGGGTTTTGCTTTGAATTTGAGAGAGAAAGAGGGAATTTTGCTTTTTGAATGGATAAGTGTTGGAACAGGGTATTTATCAGAAGTTTTTAACCGACTAGGTCAAACTTCTGACGAGTGAAAAGTCTGTTTTACCCTTTTAGTCAAACTGCTGAAGAAGAAAGGTTTCTTCATCAGTGGTTTTAGTTATCTCATCAGCAGTTTCAACTGCTGATGCAAATGACTTTTAAAACACTTTTCTAACTTCTGATTTTCATCAGTAGTTATATCCATTTTGAAAATATCCCATTTTGATGTTTATCAGTAGTTTTCAAAATTTGTTCATCAGAACTTTCTCTTTTCTCAAATTTTTGGTCTTCAGAGGTTTGTGACAGATAAGTATGTAAGTGAAAAATAAAATATGTGCAGAACTAAAAAGTGAAACACTTACAGACTTTCTTCTAAGTTTAACATCCCAAGCATGGATACTAACCTCTGAAAAGTTGTTGAATCAAGGGGTTTGGTGAAAATGTCAGCTATTTGATTAGCTGTTGTGACATGCTTCACCTCAATCTTGCCTTTTTCATAGCAATCTCTTATGAAATGATACCTGATTTCAATATGTTTAGTCTTTGAAAACTGAACAGGATTTTGAATGATGCTAATGGCAGATTTGCTGTCTACTAAAAGTGGGGTCTTGGTCTCTTTGATTCCATAATCAATCAGTTGATATTGGAGCCATTGTATCTGTGAAGTACAGCTTGCAGCAGCAATGTATTCAGCTTCAGCTGTTGAAGTTGCCACAGATGTTTGTTTCTTTGATTGCCAGGACACCAGACAGTTTCCTAAGAATTGACAACCACCAGATGTTGATTTTCTTGACATTTTGCAGCCTGC
Organism: Ambrosia artemisiifolia; assembly: GCA_032199755.1. NCBI lineage: Eukaryota > Viridiplantae > Streptophyta > Magnoliopsida > Asterales > Asteraceae > Ambrosia > Ambrosia artemisiifolia. The sequence continues at coordinate 37,522,096 of CM063528.1, read as the reverse complement.
ATAGTCACTATCTGAAAAAGCAGTTAACTTGGTATTGCTTGAAGCAGGATACCAAATCCCTAAAGTAGGAGTTCCTTTCAGATATCTGAAGATTCTTTTGACTGCAATTAGATGAGATTCTCTTGGTGCAGATTGGTATCTAGCACAGACACAAGTTGAAAACATGATATCTGGTCTAGAAGCAGTTAGATATAAAAGAGAACCTATCATACATCTATACATGGTTTGATCAATGTGTTTCCCTTGATCATCTGGTTCAACTTGTGTGATTGGTGTCATGGGAGTGGAACATGTTTTACAGTCTTGTAAAGAAAATTTGTTCAATAATTCTTTAACATATTTTGATTGATGTATAAATGTTCCATTTGACTGTTGCTTGATTTGCAGTCCCAAAAAGTACTGCAATTCTCCCATTGTACTCATTTCAAATTTTGATTGCATGAGTTTCTTAAATTCTTCACACAGTTTTGAATTTGTTGAACCAAAAATGATATCATCAACATATATTTGAACAAGTAAGACATGATTTCCAACATGTTTTATAAAAAGAGTTTTATCAATGGATCCCCTTGAGAAGTGATTCTTAAGCAAAAAGTTTGAAAGTGTTTCATACCAGGCTCTTGGAGCCTGTTTTAGCCCATAAAGAGCTTTGTCAAGTCTGTAAACCCAATCAGGATGAGAAGGATCCTCAAACCCTGGAGGTTGACAGACATACACTTCCTCTTTTATTTTTCCATACAAAAATGCACTTTTGACATCCATTTGATAAACTTTAATGTTGTTGGAAATTGCATAAGCTAAAAATAACCTGATAGCTTCAAGTCTTGCAACTGGTGCAAAGGTTTCATCATAATCAATTCCTTCCTCTTGGGAATAACCTTGTACCACTAGTCTTGCTTTGTTCTTGATGATCATACCAGCCTCATCTGATTTGTTTCTGAAGACCCATCTTGTTCCAATTGGTTGCTTGTTTTCAGGTAAGGGACAGATTTCCCAAACCTGTTGTTTCTTGAATTGAAGCAACTCTTCTTGCATTGCTTGCACCCAATTGTTGTCTTTGAGGGCTTCTTGATACTTCCTTGGTTCCAACTGAGAGATGAATGCTGAGAATAAGCAAAAGTTGGAGAGCTGGTTTCTTGTAAGTACCCCTGATGCAATATCACCCATGATTTGTTCCAATGGATGATCCTTGTGTTCAATCAGTTGTTGTAAACCTGTATTGGATGATGGCTCTACAGGTTCTTCAAATAAACCACTGAGATTGATAATATCTGGTTCAGCTGTTATTTGAACTTCAGGAGTTTTAGGTTCAGCTGAATCAGTAGTTTCAAAATGTTCATCAGTAGTTCCTGAAGTTGAAGCTATTGAAACTTCTGAAGGTTTGATAGTTGATCTTCTGACTGTGTTTGGAGTCCATGGTGCATGACTATCATCTTCAAATCCTTGAAAACCATTTTGAGGAGGTTTGGATGATTCAACAGTCTTTTCAGGTCCGAAATGAAAATTGTCAAGATCAAATAATTCAGCAGGATTTGCTGGAATAAGAGTGTGTTTTGATTCATTGAACTTGACATTCAGTGTTTCTTCTACTATCTTGGTTCTTGAATTGAATACTTTGTAAGCTTTTCTCAAAGGAGAGTAACCAAGAAAATAACCTGTGTCAACTTTTGCAGCAAACTTAGAAATAGAGTCTTTGATGTTGAGGATAAAACATTGACATCCAAAAGCCCTGAAGAAGGAGATAAGGGGCTTAATGCCATGAAGAATTTCATAGGCAGTCTTGGTATGTCTCTTGTTGATAAGGACTCTATTCTGAACATAACATGCAGTGTTGACTGCTTCAGCCCAAAAATACAAAGGTAGGCCTGAATCAGCTAACATTGTTCTGGCTGCTTCAATTAATATTCTGTTCTTTCTTTCTACCACACCATTTTGTTCAGGAGTTCTGGGAATGCTGAACTGTCTAACAATTCCTTTAGACAGACAGAATTCATCCAGAGTTTTGTTCCTGAACTCTGTCCCATTGTCACTCCTGATGACTTTGACAGATAGAGAGTATTGCTTCTCTACTTGTAGAATAAAGAACTTGATGATCTCAGCTGCCTCATCCTTGGAATATAAGAAGAAGACCCATGTGAATCTTGAGTAGTCATCAATGATGACCAAGCAGTACTTCTTCTTACCAAGGCTCATAATCTTGACTGGTCCAAATAAGTCCATATGGAGTAGTTGAAGACATGCAGTTGTTTTTGATTCTTCAATAGACTTATAGGAGGACTTATGCTGTTTACCTTTAAGACAGGAAACACAGTGTTCTTTGCACTGATATTCCTTCAAAGGTAGACCTCTGACCAAGCCCATTTTTGTGACTTTATTGATGGTTTTAAAGTTCACATGGCCAAGTCTCCTATGCCAGAGATCATTTTCTGAAGTTGATGCCTTTGAGAAGAAACAGGCAGTTTTGTTCAATACTTTGTCTTTTTCAATGTCCACTGCATAGACATTGCCACATCTTTTGGCAATTAGCAAAGTATGATCTTCAGTAATCTTCTTTATCAACTTCTGGCCTTCTGGTGATATGATCTTGCATGCTGTCTTTGTGAAAAAGGAAGAATATCCTTTGTCACACATTTGAGAGACACTCAGCAAGTTGTACTCAAGGTTTTCAACCAGATTGACCTTGTCAAACTGCATTTTGCCTGAGGATACATTGCCATATCCTAGCACATATCCCTTGGCATTGTTCCCAAAGGACACAGATCCTTCTCTTTGACTGATAAAATTGTTTATCAGGTATCTGCATCCAGTCATGTGCATTGAGCCTCCACTATCCACATACCATATGCTGTTCAAACCTCTGGAGACTCTCTGCACAAGATAGCAAATTAGTTAGTTTTGGCAACCCAAGCCAGTTTGGCTTTGGGTTTGCTCTTGAGAACAGGTGCAGCTTGTTGTGGACCATTTTTAGTAATCCATGTCTTTTTGGCAATGGATTTGTCATTAAGAACAATGGTGGGTTCTTTTTGGTTTCCACCATCAACTTTGGTCATCAGAAGTTTAACCAGGTTTATCAAATCTTTAACTTCAGCAGTTTGTGAAACTGCTGATGAGTTAGGTGAAACTTCTGAAATTGAACTTTGAGAAGATGACCTTTGTTGAGATAAAGGTTTCTTCTTAGAAAGGGTTTTGTTTGATTGTTGTTTGTTGGGAAAAAAGGTATTTTGATAATCTTGTTTTATCTGTTTTCCCACAATCAGTTGATTTCTTTGTTTATTTAACTGATTTACCTTTCTAAATCTGCAAAGTTCAGTTATGTGGTTAAACAGACCACATATTTCACATGCTTTTGCCTTCTCTTTCCTTTTAGATAGATCAAGAGAGCTGGAAGGCAATTTACTGACAAAATCTGATTTTTGAAATAGGTCATCAGCAGTTTTCAGGGTCTCAACTCCTGATGTAGTTGAAACTGCTGATGGCTTATTGTCAGTAGTTTTAACTTCTGCAGGACTTCCATTTTTGAGGAAGTTCTGATGGTAGGATGTGCATTCCTCCATATCAGAAGTTTGAATCAATTTCTTCCCATCATTATCAGTTTTGTGGGTGAAATCTGTTGGTGATTCAGTGTGGGTATATCCAATGCCAAACTTAACATTGGCTGCAGTTTGTTTGTTAAGTAACATTTGATACCCTTTACAAGACTCAACCCATTTTTCACAATCAACCTTGGTGTCAGCAAGCTCTTGTCTGACTTTTCCTAGGCTGTCTATCATGGTTTTAATCTATGCTTCTGTTTCAATGGATTTATCATTCAGTTTGGAAATTTCTTTGTTTTTCAACATAATTTTTCTTTCCAAATCACACTTCATTTGTGTGTATTTTCTTTCCATGTCATTGGATTTGCCTTGTAAATGCACATTAGTTTCTCTAATTAAAGCAAATGATTCTTTGCAAGATTTAGTGCAAAGCTTTAACAGAGATTGTTGTGATACCTGTGTGAGAGCAGAATTTGAAGAGTATCCTTCAAAAGCCATTAAGGCAAAGTTCTTTCTGCCATTATCAGGTTCTCCCCAGTTGACATCATAGACCTTATTGTCTGCATCCTGACTGCATTCTGATGTGTCATAAGGAAGACTGCTCCAGTCAACATACCCTGAGGTAAATAAGCTTTGTTGTTGAGGGGGTTGTTGAGTTTGTGCAGGAAGTTGAGCAGTTGGAAATGGAGGCATGAGCTGCTGTTGTTGTTGAGCAGGCATCTGTACATATTGTACTTGTGGCACATATTGGACATTTGGAGCTTGTGCCTGTACAAAATGAGCACTCCCATTAGTTCCATTATTCCTATTATATGAGGGGTTATATTGATTTCCAGAGGACATTGGTTGGTTATAGCTAGAGCTTCTACACTCTCTAGCAAAGTGTCCCAACTTCTGACACTTATGACATCTCAGTTTAGATTTGTCAAAACCAACTTTTGTTGAATTGTTTAGTCCTGGAAATTTCCTTCCTGACCTTTTATAAAATTTGTTAGTTTTTAAGCTTAACAAGGCCAGTTGGTGCAATATTTCCATTTCTTCTAAGTCATCACTGCTAAAGTATTTTAAATCATCCATGATGAAACACATGTTGTCAGCAGTTTGACTTAGTTCTTCATTGTCATAAGCTGGGAAAGATCCATCTGATGAGATCCCAGCTGTTATGTCAATGTGGTCAAAAGAACCAAAATTATTAGAACAGGATGGTGAGTCATGTCCTAATAAGGCTGTGCTACCCGGAGTATAGTCATCAGCAGTTTTACCAGATTCTTGCAACTTTTTCTTTTGATTGATTTCTCTCTCAAAAGTTAGTAATTTACCATGTAACCTAGTTAGGTTCAAGGTGTTAAAATCTGAACTGGTTCTGAGGACTATAGAGTAAGTTTCCCATTTTGAAGGTAAAGACCTTAAAAATCTATGTAACATAGACTCAGTTGTATAGGTCTGATTGTTTATTTTTAACTCAGAGATGAGTGAAGAAAATCTTTCAAATTGTTGAGTTAAAGTTTCACCCTCTATGTGAGTAAAAGTTTCATATTGTTGAGCCAATATTTCTCTGATGTTGGCTATCACCTCAGCAGTTCCTGCAAACTGCTCTTTTAGGCAGTCCCACAGCTCTTTGGCACTTTCACAATGTAAAAGGCCAGCATAAATTTCATTTGGGAGAGCCATAGCCAACATGGAGAAAGCTTTTGCATCAAGCTCAAACTTTTGGAAATCTTCCTCCGTGTATTCTTTTGGATCCTTTGGTCTTTCAGTCTTACCCTCTGGATCAGTAACAACTGGTTTGTGAGGTCCAAAAACTACAGACCTCCAACATCCAGTGTTTGTTTGTGAAATAGTATGTGCCAACCTTTTAGACCATATGTTATATTCATTTCTGACTAACATGGCAGGTTTGTTGGCAGATCCAGTATTGTAGGGATCCATTTTTAAGAAGTTTGGATTTGTCAATACTTTCTTAAAGTGATGGATTTAAAAAGTGAGCCTTTTATCCTTTTTATTGAATATCAATATTGAGCCTGTGTCTGAATCTCAATTTGTTAGATTGATTTTGATCAGATTAACCAGATGCTCTGATACCAATTGTTGGATCAGTGGCTGTTTATATGAACACTTATGTGTTTATCAGATTTATATATGAGTTATTAAGCAGCGGAAATACAAGTGTTCAAAGGTCTAAAAGATCACTTTGATGAGGAGTTATTACTCCCCCTTGACTGAACAATAAATGAGAAACAATAAATGTTCTAAGTACAAAGCAGTAATAGCAGTTTATGTTTCTCAGATGTGAAGTGGAAATTATAAGTTTAAAGCCCGAAGGATTTCAATATAAGTTCAAGGATATTACACAAAATCACATGCGAAAATAGATGAACAAACTCATCTATTTATAGACTAATGTACTAAACTGTAGTCTGAAGTAATCTAAGATATTTAACAAAGATATTATGCTAAGATAAGGTTACTACAGTCTGTACATTGAAACTTGAAATCAAGACTTTAACAAAACTATATTATAATCAAAACTGCTGATCTTCAGTCGGTTAGAAGCTTCTGAGGTAAAGTGCTGATGAGTGACAAACTGCTGATGAGCAGTTTGTCTTCAGCAGTTCTTCAGTGAAATGTCTGGTTAGACTTCAGAACTTCTGATGAGTTTACTCTTCAGTACTTTGATGTTTGTTCTTCAGCACTTCTTCTTTTGTTCTTCAGCAGTTCTATACTTAGGCAGATATGGAATAGACTAAGGTTATCAAAAGGTGGTTTCGTCAATCCTCTTTGTCCCAACAGATAGACCAGTGAGATCCAGACCAAGGTTCAAGTCAAATACCGCTTATTGATTTTTCGGTACGGTGCTTTAGGTATATGATTCGATACCTTAGAGAGAGTTCTCTTTGAGAATTAGGGTTTTGGAATTTATGATCTTTTTGCTCTTAAAGGATTACCGACGTCTCCTTGTCAGAATTTATTCTATTTTTTTTTGTTTTTCTTTTCTTTTTCTTTGGGAATGACACAGAGGTGTCTCAGTTGTAGGCTGCGAACAACCAATCGATTCCAACACCAGAAGCATTGACAGTATAGCGTTGAACATCAACATTAAGCCACTCTTCAACGCATTGAGTCCTTTTGTTGTACACTCTTTTATTGGGAGTGCTATAGTCAACAAAGAACCCTTCTTCTGCCTTTGCCCCAAATTTCTCGTCAGGTTGGATCATGGTGCATGGAGCTTCGAATGGTTCCAGAAACTCTAAGTTCGGTTTCCTACGGTTCAGTAATTCGTAAGAAGTCTTACCATGCTTCTTTATCGTAAGAACCCTATGTAGAGTATAACACGCGCAGTGAACTGCCTCATTCCAGAAGAATACAGGAAGATTCGAATTTGCGAGCATTGTCCTGGCTGCCTCTATAATAGTTCGATTCTTTCTTTCTGCAACCCCGTTTTTCTGTGGAGTGTATGGAGCTGTAAAGTCATGATGAATTCCTTTTTCTGCACATAACGCTTCCATAGCTTGATTCTTGAATTCTGTGCCATTGTCGCTGCGAATCCTGCGGATCTTAAGCTGATAGATGTTCTCTAATTTGGCGAACAGATTCTTCAAGTATTCGAAGGTCTCACTTTTATGTTGCATACACAAAACTCAAGAGAATCTTGAATACTCATCTGTGACAACTAGACAGTATAGATCTCCATTCTTGCTTTTACAATTGACTGGGCCGAAAAGATCCATGTGCAACCGTTCGAGAGGAACACTGACTGAGTTGACCTTCTTTGGTTTGTGAGACTTCTTCTTCTGCTTCCCTTTCTTGCATGAGACATAGACGTCATTCAAGTGAAATTCTTAACTGAGACACCTTCCACAAGCTGATTCCGAACCAAGTGATTCATCTTCCTCAAGTGAATATGCCCCATCCGTCTGTGCCACATAGTAGATTCCTTCTATGTTGCTTTAGACAGAAAACAGGTGACCTGCCCCTGAGCTGTTATGGCTTGAATCATGTCCAGAACTTAAAGATTGTTGTTTCTTAGAACAGAAATCAAAACCCACTCTTTCGTTATCTTAAAACCAGGCTTCAGAATAAAGCATGCATTATCATCAAAGAACATTGCGTACTTCTTGTCATAGATTTGTGAGACACTCAGCAAATTATGGTCTATCTGTTTCACGAAGCTTATCTTTACGAAGCTAACAATACCATTACTCATACCATCAAACACAGTATTTTTGTTAGATTTTGAAGCATAAATGATGGTTTTCGTGCAAAAGTTCATCTCAGACCTGCAAGAGGCGAGTAGAAACCTTAGAGGCGAGTGGGTCTTTGTAATCGTTCCTTACTTCACACGATTAGGAGTCTACTCGTGTAACACTCACACGATTAGCCTTCAAATCACTTGCCAAACCCTAATCGCCCCTATCTTTCTACTCGCTCAACTGTTCACGTGAGTAGACTTGTAATCGCTTGAAATACACACAATTAGACTTGTACTCGTGTGTTATACTCGTGTCATTATTCCTACTCGTGTGTAACAGTGTTGTAACCAAAATTTGCCTAAGTATCGGACTTTTATCAAACTATAACATATGGCAAATCCATGGGGACATCTGAATCAACCGAGACAACAATATAACCAACAAATTAACAACTAAATGAATGTACCCACGAATCCTTGGCAGTTTTTGGCCGAGCATAATGCGCAATGGATTCAACAACAAGCTAATGTTGCCGGAACCAATCCGTGGGCGCTTGCGGCTCACCAGTGTGCTCAGCAACAACAGCAAATGATTAACAGTAATCCATGGGCACTCGCAGCCGCTGCAACTCAGCAGGCACAACACTTGTCTTCGGTACTCCTTAGTGACTTGGAAACGGGTAGTTCTAACAGGGCACCAAAACTTCAGTTCATGGCCGAATACCACAGCTGGAAAGCCAGATTCAAGACACATGTCGAGGGTATAGATGGACTTGTATGGGCTGCAATTGAAAATGGGTATACTAGGCTGATGATTGAAAATTCCAACATTCCCGTCTCTTTGGAAGCTATGACTGATGATGAGCGAAGACAATACAACTATGAAAAGAAGGCGATGGCTGAATTAAAACAAGCTCTCCTAAAGGACATTCTGCATCAGTTTTCACAGTGTACAACCTCGCAGATGCTATGGCCTGCGTTAGCAGAGACGAATGAAGGAAATGAGAAGACTCGAAAGATCAAGACGGGTCAACTAAAGAAGGAGTTCGAGAACTTCACTGCCACTGGAAATGAGTCGTTGCGGTATCTGACAGCACGATACTATCATTTGATGTTAGAGATGTATCAGTATAAGGTAGTATACACATCAGCAGAACTTGTGGAAAGATTTGCAGATGCACTTCCTTCACACTGGCATCAATGGCTTGACAACCAGAAGTCAAACAATGTTTATCAGACACTCTCCATTAATGAGTTTGTGGCCGAGCTGGAGAACAAAGAGATTGATGAAATTAGAAGGGCGAACAAGGCGTTTATTACCCAGAATCACAGCATCTACTACGGGACCACAACACAGGACACCAGCATGGGAGGATCCAAACCTCAGACGGCTTTTGTTGTCAATCCTGATCCAGTTTTCGTATTTGACAACTATGGTCCCCCAGCTGATGTTCCTCCACCAGTCTATCCTTTGGGACAAGGAAATTCGTATCCTTTATCTTATAATACTAACCAGTTCGGTGTTAACCCTTATTCTCATCTTGCAGCGCCAGCACAAGCAGTTTCAAATTTTGGTGGACCTTCTTCATTAGGGTTTGGTGGCGTCTCATCTTCAGGATATGGTGGTTATGGAGGTGCCTCTACATCCAGTCAAGGTGGCTATCGGACCAATCCAATTGCTGAGCAGCTAAACAAAGCGGGTTTCGAGAAAGTGACTGTGGAGTTAGCTCAAGAACATATGGCTCTACTGTCTACCTTGGTAAATTCCTATAGTGGTTTGGTTGCGAGGCAGATCGGGAATCCTTACCTTACTCAAGAAGATTATGCACAGATCGATAAGGATGACATGGATTTGATAGACATCCAGTGGCACTTCGCAAGCGTGGTTAAAAGAGAAAAGGAGTACATGGATTGACTTGGAAGGAGGGATGTGCTGATAAACAACAACACAAGATTCGGTTTTGATAAGACTAAGGTCACAAGTTACAACTGTGGAGCCAAAGGACATTTTGCAAGAGAATGTGACCGACCGAAATAGCAGGGTAATCAAAATTCTTTCAACAACAACCGTGAGAATCAGAACCAGAGACAACAAGCTCAGACACAACCTAACCCAAATACTATATGAGCTCTCATCCCAGTGCAAAACCAGAACCAGAGGCCTCCTGCAAACAACAATCAACGACAAGCCCTGGTAAAACAAGCTGATGAAGGGTTTAACTGGAACCTTCACTTAGGGGGAGATGATGCTCCGCAGGGTGGTGCAGCATGTTATGTCCAGCAAGCTTCTGATGCACAAGTTGAAGTTGAAGAAAGCACCAATTCACAAGAAGTATCAGTTCCTGATAATGACATTTCTGATTGTGATTCTGAGTGTGATTCTGATGGGGGATTAGATCTGGAAGAACTATTAGCTGAAGCAGGTGAATTCATCAGCAAACGATCTTTTCTGGTAGATGCTGATTGTGCAAAGAACAATCTTTCTGGATTCTTTGGAACTGAGAAGTCTACAGCTCATTATGCTTTAATGACCATCACTGAATCATCTACCAAGGTAAGTTCATTGTCCACGTCTGAATCTAATTGTGTAGAATGCGATAAGCATAGATCCAGAATCAAAGTCTTAACTGATGAGAATCTGAATCTTAAAGCTGATCTGGGTCCATACCAACGGTCAATTGATGCCTTGAGATTAAATGAGAAAAATTTTCAAAACACCATTGAAAATTACATAAAGGATGTTTCTAAATTGTCTAAAACATTGGCTCACAAACAAATAGCTATAAATAACAACATCAATGAACTTGAAGACACCAAAAAACAATTGGCCATTGTAAACTATGATTATGAAAAGATTAAGAAGAAACTTGAAAGTTACCTAAACTGCAAGTATGTTCTTGAACACATATTTGACAACCAAGATAAGGTAAACAATCCCACCAGTCCAATATATGCACAATGTCCCCTACCGGTGAGATTCGAAAATCATCGTTTTGATGTCTTGCCGAAGGAGGAGGTTGTGGATATTACTGCAGAAGCGGCTAAAGCTGCAGAAGCGGCCAAGGCAGCAGAGACGGCTAAAGCTGATGAAGCTACTTAGGCTGCACAAGCTGCTGAAGCTGCTAGAGTTAGTGAGATTGTGGATGAGGTGAGCGTCTGTAAAACAGACCTTTCGGATGATGATCTTGAGGATTCACAACTGAATGCACCAGTTAAGAATGTGTATATTGCTCCTTAGAATCACATCATAACCATTGAAAATAGATGTGATCCTGAGCCAAAAGTGCAATCAGCTGATGACAAGAGGCTAAAATGTTCTATAAAATTAAGGGATCTGATAAACTATATGCTGATGATGAGCTTCCTATCAGATATATGGCCCCTGGTATGGTATGCAAAATCTGGCAAGGATCTGTCATTACCTTAGAAAAAGAAAAATGGGGTAAGGGCAAGGGTAAAAAGGATTCGGGTAATCAATCCAACGAATTTAATAAGAATAATAAAAAGAAGAACACTGATGAGCCTCAAAATCAAGCTCAAAAGAAAAATCTGAAAAAGCATGTGACTGAATTCGTTAGGCCTTCTGGAAATGTTGTTGAGGATGAATGCGAGATTGATTAGCAGAAACAATGTCTCGAGGATATTAAACCCAAAAACACATTTGCCAGCAAGCCCAAATGAAAAGATAAGAAGGAGGACTTACCTGGGACTCCAAAGTTTGAGGAGTACAGATCATGTTTTAAGTGCGGGGAACGTGGGCATTTAATTGTTGTGTGCCATGAATTTAGACGAAAGAGGATCGAAGTGGATGATGCTCCGAGTTCTATCAATGCTAAACGGTCAGTTTCCCTAAAATCTTCTGAAAAAACAATAGGGGAAGCAGACTGTTTATGAAAACCGAAACAAAAATGCTATGAACCAAAAGCCAGTTGATGGTAGTGTTCCACAGATGAGGGGGATCCCAGTTCCCACAAAAGTTGAAGCAACACCTAAGCCACAAGCTAAGGCTGCAGCGAAACCAAAGGGTGAACTTAAATCTGAGCCACGTACAGTTAAGTCTGAAGTGGATCCAAAGTCTGTTCCATCTAAGGAATCTGAGACTGGACCTTCTAGCCCCAAAGCAAAGAATAAGTCTTAGTCACAAAAACCGAAGCAGGTTTGGAGACCCAAATCACCAACCAAATCTAGAGAATCATCTGTTTCTACTTCTACTGTCGGACCATCGGGATCAACACCAACTCCTAGTGGAAAATGAGTTGACGTTCCGACTTTAGATGAACATGGAAGACCCAAGACCGTGAAGGCTTAGGTCCCCCTTAACCACTAAACGTTGAATGTTTGTGCAGGGAGTTCCACAAGGCCTTACCAGCAGTCTCTGGATTGTTGATAGTGGAGCTTCTGGGCACATGATGGGTGACATATCCCTTCTATTTGACATCAAGAATATCAACGGGGGGTATATTGTCTTTGCTGGTAATAAAGGGGGTTATATAAAAAAAAAAGAAGGCAACTACTTGCTATATGGCTGAACACCTCATGGGCATAGAGTCTTTGTACCGTAATTTCGTTTGATAGGGTTGGCAAAATCAGAGGTTTCGGGTTGTTATGTTGACTGTTATCTGGGGTAACCTGGCTGATTTTTTGTCGTCTTGATTTACGGACCTAGATTCAATTAGGATGTCTTAAAAGAGCGTAAATGCCAAAACCAAAGTTACCGAATGAGGAACTTAAAATGTATGACAATGATCAAAGATCATTTAATGCATCGTATCATATCTATGATAAAAATCATGATTGATATAAGCCTCAACCTGGTAGAGTACGTGCACATGTTACTTTGTAGCATTGATTTGCCGACCTGTATACCTCCTTGCCTCATACCTTGTAAATTATGGATAATGATGTAATACATAATTAACATATAAAACATGCATAAACAGACCCATAATAGGTCAGAATTAGGCTTAAAATATTAATTTTAGGTACTTAATTCGTTCCTATTTGTGTTTATCAGGAAACTGGAGCTCCATGTCGGAAACAAGAGATTTTCATACAAAAACAGGCAAAATCTGGAGATTCCTGATGATACGGGACTTACAGCATGTTCCCTATATGTTTGAAGGCCCTTCCGGGACATAAATGATGATAAAAAACGGTCTGAGACAGATTCAGCATGCCCCCACACACTTGCATTAAGGGCCTGCACACTAAAAGACTAAGCAGCAAGCTTGGAGAGCAAGAAAACTTTCTGAAGTACACATGCACGCTCACGCCACCTCATTGGCATGCCCGTGCTCCAGACAAAAAGTACAGACAAGACAGAACTGCAGCAACAGAACGTACTTGTGACAGTAGGCACGCCCGTGCCATCCCCTGTGCATGCCCGTGCTTGCCCTGGAGGTCTATAAATAGCAAGCTACCCCTCACCATTTGTTCATTCCTTCTTGTGCTATCTTGGGGCCGACATCCAAGCTTCTTCTAGAGATCTTGGGGTCTTGTGGGAGGCCTTAGGGCCCTTGTAGCATCCCACCAAGGCTAGGCCACGTCTGTTGGATCAGTGGCTGTTTTTATGAACACTTATGTGTTTATCAGATTTATATAAGAGTTATTAAGCAGCGGAAATACAAGTGTTCAAAGGTCTAAAAGATCACTTTGATGAGGAGTTATTACTCCCCCTTGACTGAATAATAAATGAGAAACAATAAATGATCTAAGTATAAAGCAGTAATAGCAGTTTATGTTTCTCAGATGTGAAGTGGAAATTATAAGTTTAAAGCCCGAAGGATTTCAATATAATTTCAAAGATATTACACAAAATCACATGTCTAAAATAGATGAACAAACTCATCTATTTATAGACTAATGTACTAAACTGTAGTCTGAAGTAATCTAAGATATTTAACAAAGATATTATGCTAAGATAAGGTTACTACAGTCTGTACATTGAAACTTGAAATCAAGACTTTAACAAAACAATATAATAGTAAAACTGCTGATCTTCAGTCGGTTAGAAGCTTCTGAGTGAAAGTGCTGATGAGTGACAAACTGCTGATGAGCAGTTTGTCTTCAGTAGTTCTTCAGTGAAATGTCTGGTTAGACTTCAGAACTTCTGATGAGTTTACTCTTCAGTACTTTCTGTTTGTTCTTCAGTACTTCTTCATTTTGTTCTTCAGCAGTTCTATACTTAGGCAGATATGGAAAAGACTAAGGTTATCAAAAGGTGGTTTCTTCAATCCTCTTCGTCCCAACAATCTCCCCCTGGATTGATGAAGCCAAAACCTTATCTATCCTTTATTGTTGTCCTTTTCTCTCTTCTAGCATCCTCCAGATCTCTGCTGTCATCCGGGTGGTAAGAGTACATCTTTGTTGCTCAGTGAGAGGACCAAGTTCAGGTGTTAAATGTTGAATGGTGAGAAGGTCTTTGGACGATAAAACACTCAACTCCTTTGAGTTTCTATAGACCTTACTTGAACGGTCTCTCCTGGTCACAAGTACTGAGTTGGATTCAGTAAATGACCATTTTACAATGTTTACCTTTGACCTGTCAAAGTCAGAGGCATAGGAAACCAAGCCTGTTTCCTTAGGTTGACCTGATTGAGGAATGTCTTCAATTTCAGTGACTCTCAGGTGAGACTCTTGACTTCCTTGTAGTTCAGCAGCACCTTGGATTGGCATGTTGGGTAGGTGATGCTCTGTAACAACCCTTGTATGTGTTTCTTCTTGGATGGATTGTTGTAGCTGATAAGCATAGGTAGCCTTGTCTCTGAATTGGGTCAAGATGGGTTTCTCTTCAACATCAAAATCACCATGTACCAACTGATCTCCTTCTAACAGAATCATTTTGAAGTCAGTCTTGACAATGGGATCTCCATCTGCTTTTCTTTTGGTGGCTGGCCTTCTTAATGTACCAGATGGTCTTTTGACAATAGAAGTTGATTGGACTTCTTGGCTTTCAAATCTTTCTGGTTCAGCAACTTTCTTTGCTTTGAATTTCTTGTAAGCCTCATAGAGAGTTTGTTCTTTCCATTTGCTGATTGAGGCTTTTGAACCATAGCCATTAGCCACTAATTCTTCAATTACTTCAGCTCTTTTGGCTTTCCTCTCATTTTCAGTTGCTATTCTGTCAGATAGCATCTGAGCTCTTCTTGTCAGTTCTTGTGTTGAGAGTTTCTTGAGGGCCACTTGCTTGGATTTGGAGTTCTTTGTGATGAATGCTATTAGCTGTGCTCTTTTGTCTTCTTCAGCAACAGCTTCAAGTGCTCTCTCTTCAGCCTCAAGCTCATCAAGCTTTTCTTGGTACTTGATCAGTTTTTCTTCAAAGCTCAAGTCTTCTCTAGTTTCTAGGCTGTTCCATACTCTGTCTTCTTTTGCCTTTTTGGCAGCTTCTTTCAAACTCTTCTCTAATAAGTCTTTCGACATGCTGATGGGAGTAGGGTTTAAAACAGCTGTGGAAGTTGTTGTAGGCAAAGGAGTGGGAGCAGGGTCTTTTTCAGTTGCCTTAGGAACTTCTGATGATGGTTTAGGAGGTAGAACTGCTGATGTGGTAGGTTTGGTCACAACTGCTGAAGGATTGTCTTCAGTAGTTTGAGAAATATAATCAGTAGTTCCCTCTGAAGCCTTAGATAACTTGAACTCTGGTGCTACTTCTTTTCCTGGTCTTTGTGTTGGTCTATCAGCTTCTTGATCAGGATTTTGTCTTTGTGTAGCATCTGTTGGTTCCTTAATCATCTCCCCCTTTTTGGCTTCATCCACTTCTGGAAGCCGAATAGAATGAGATGTTGCAGCAGACAACCTTGCCAGTTGATCTTGAGTTTCATCCATCTTCTTGTTCAACTCTGCAAGTCTCGAGTTGATCAACCCAAACTGATTGTTAGCTTTTAACTCCCAAGCAGTTGTGAAGGGTTTGAGTTGATCAGTTATAATTTGTTTGAGTGCCTGATACAGGGGACCATCTGGGCTGCATAGTTGGTTCAAGTCTATGCTTGTGAGCCCAGTGAATTGGGTAGGTTGTTTTGGTGAAGGGGTGCTTTTTGGGTGATCTTCAGATTGCTCTGAAGATGCCAGTTGTGGGGATTTTTGGGCTAACTGGTCTTTAACCTGATCTTTGGTGACCAGCTTCTTGAGCTTGGAGACCTTAGATGCAGGACCTTCAATGTCAACCGTCAATTCAGTTTGTGGAATTTGTGATTCATCAACCAACTTAATGGAATCATCTGAATCCCTGATAGTGTCCTCAGAGAGGGCAGGATCAGTTATATCATGAGCTGGACCCAAACCAGTAGTCTCATGAACCTCTTTGTCTTGGTTCTGAGGTTTTCCTACCTCTGGCCTTAAGCCTTCATCAGTAGTTGCCAGATTTGAGGTCTTAGCTATGTTACTACTGTCCTCAGGTTCACCACTGGGTGAAAAGTGAGTAGTAGCAGCCTCAAAAATATCAAAAGTTTGCAAGTTTGGGCTTACAAACCCTTGTTCATCCTCATCTCTCTGTGTTGGGCTAAAGGGATCCACATTTATGTCAACTTCTGAAAGCCTCTCCCCAATTTGATGTGTTGTAAGGGGAGTGACATGTGGTGAATGGGTTCCTTTAAGTCCTGAGAGAAGTTGGGCAATTTCTATGGTTGTATGTGAGGGTTCAGGTTCAGTAGTTGTAAGGGGTTGGTGTTCAGGAGTTTGGATAGGTTCAGGGATGGTTTCAGCAGTTTCAAAGGCAGGGTCAACAGTTATTGGTTTCTTAAATCTTTTTCTTTGGAAAATAACTGTGACTGGTTTTCTTTTTGGTGGTGGAGAGGGAGTGTGCTGAGAGGATGTTTCAGCCACTTCCTTTTCAAGTGCAGATTGCACATCAGTAGTTTCAGGTTTCTCCACTTCCTGAACTTTCTTTTTCAGTGACTTGGTTGTTTTTGGTTTTTGTTGTTTAGGCTTTTTAGTTATCTTTTTGGGTTTAGAAGATGTGGGTTCCTTGGGGATGGGTTGTTCTTCCCCTTGGTCATCTTCAAGCAAAAGTGCTGGTTTGTTGTGCCTAGAGAATACTTGAGCAGTTAAAGGATTTAAAGTTGTTGTTTTTCCCTCAAGTACTCCCTCACCAAGTTCTTTTATTATGCACTGCATAACAAACCTTGGATACAACAAAAATTTCTTTTTATCATTTTCATGATGTAAAACCAGTTCATTGAAAAACAGTTTTGATGCCTTGAAAGAAGTTTCATTTATGATGGAATGAAAAATAGGTTGAAAAGTTGAAGGCATCTGATCTATTGACCCAGTTTTAGGACTAAGACACATAATAATATAATGAAATAACAGTTTATATTGTGGGTCAAAATATTTTTTGTAAACTGTTGCTTGTGCCAAAGTACCTTGATAGCCACATTCTGTCATGGTCAGATGAATATCTGAGGTTGGAATATGCTCAGGTGCCTCAGAATCCTTCAAACCAAGCCTGATGCTTAGTGTTTCTGGTGAGATGGCCATCAGTTTCCCTTTTATAGAAGATTTGAGGGAAATCACTTCATTATTCACCTTCACCGTTTCTGAATTTGCCCAGAACTCATTAAGAGTTTCTTCATGAATGGGTGGATCAATGGTGAAAGCATCATAATATTGGGATTTCATGATGAGATCAAGTATCTCATCATACTGGGACCAGGCTTCATCTTTAACAAAGTAGCCTCTTTGGTTGTGTCCCTGTTTTAACACGAGAGCCATGGATGTTTTTGATCGAACAGTGATTTTTAGGTTAGAGAAGGGGTTTTGCTTTGAATTTGAGAGAGAAAGAGGGAATTTTGCTTTTTGAATGGATAAGTGTTGGAACAGGGTATTTATCAGAAGTTTTTAACCGACTAGGTCAAACCTCTGATGAGTGAAAAGTCTGTTTTACCCTTTTAGTCAAACTGCTGAAGAAGAAAGGTTTCTTCATCAGTGGTTTTAGTTATCTCATCAGCAGTTTCAACTGCTGATGCAGATGACTCTTAAAACACTTTTCTAACTTCTGATTTTCATCAGTAGTTATATCCATTTTGAAAATATCCCATTTTGATGTTTATCAGTAGTTTTCAAAATTTGTTCATCAGAACTTTCTCTTTTCTCAAATTTTTGGTCTTCAGAGGTTTGTGACAGATAAGTATGTAAGTGAAAAATAAAATATGTGCAGAACTAAAAAGTGAAACACTTACAGACTTTCTTCTAAGTTTAACATCCCAAGCATGGATACTAACCTCTGAAAAGTTGTTGAATCAAGGGGTTTGGTGAAAATGTCAGCTATTTGATTGGCTGTTGTGACATGCTTCACCTCAATCTTGCCTTTTTCATAGCAATCTCTTATGAAATGATACCTGATTTCAATGTGTTTAGTCTTTGAAAACTGAACACGATTTTGAATGATGCTAATGGCAGATTTGCTGTCTACAAAAAGTGGGGTCTTGGTCTCTTTGATTCCATAATCAAGCAGTTGATATTGGAGCTATTGTATCTGTGAAGTACAGCTTGCAGCAGCAATGTATTCAGCTTCAGCTGTTGAAGTTGCCACAGATGTTTGTTTCTTTGATTGCCAGGACACCAGACAGTTTCCTAAGAATTGACAACCACCAGATGTTGATTTTCTTGACATTTTGCAGCCTGCATAGTCACTATCTGAAAAAGCAGTTAACTTGGTATTGCTTGAAGCAGGATACCAAATCCCTAGAGTAGGAGTTCCTTTCAGATATCTGAAGATTCTTTTGACTGCAATTAGATGAGATTCTCTTGGTGCAGATTGGTATCTAGCACAGACACAAGTTGAAAACATGATATCTGGTCTAGAAGCAGTTAGATATAAGAGAGAACCTATCATACATCTATACATGGTTTGATCAATGTGTTTCCCTTGATCATCTGGTTCAACTTGTGTGATTGGTGTCATGGGAGTGGAACATATTTTACAGTCTTGTAAAGAAAATTTATTCAATAATTCTTTAATATATTTTGATTGATGTATAAATGTTCCATTTGACTGTTGTTTGATTTGCAGTCCTAGAAAGTACTGCAATTCTCCCATTGTACTCATTTCAAATATTGATTGCATGAGTTTCTTAAATTCTTCACACAGTTTTGAATTTGTTGAACCAAAAATGATATCATCAACATATATTTGAACAAGTAAGACATGATTTCCAACATGTTTTATGAAAAGAGTTTTATCAATGGATCCCCTTGAGAAGTGATTCTTTAGTAAAAAGTTGGACAGTGTTTCATACCAGGCTCTTGGAGCCTGTTTTAGCCCATAAAGAGCTTTGTCAAGTCTGTAAACCCAATCAGGATGAGAAGGATCCTCAAACCCTGGAGGTTGACAGACATACACTTCCTCTTTTATTTTTCCATATAAAAATGCACTTTTGACATCCATTTGATAAACTTTAATGTTGTTGGAAATTGCATAAGCTAAAAATAACCTGATAGCTTCAAGTCTTGCAACTGGTGCAAAGGTTTCATCATAATCAATTCCTTCCTCTTGGGAATAACCTTGTACCACTAGTCTTGCTTTGTTCTTGATGATCATACCAGCCTCATCTGATTTGTTTCTGAAGACCCATCTTGTTCCAATTGGTTGCTTGTTTTCGGGTAAGGGACAGATTTCCCAAACCTGTTGTTTCTTGAATTGAAGCAACTCTTCTTGCATTGCTTGCACCCAATTGTTGTCTTTGAGGGCTTCTTGATACTTCTTTGGTTCCAACTGAGAGATGAATGCTGAGAATAAGCAAAAGTTGGAGAGCTGGTTTCTTGTGAGTACCCCTGATGCAATATCACCCATGATTTGTTCCAATGGATGATCCTTGTGTTCAATCAGTTGTTGTAAACCTGTACTGGATGATGGCTCTACAGGTTCTTCAAATAAACCACTGAGATTGATAATATCTGGTTCAGCTGTTATTTGAACTTCAGGAGTTTTAGGTTCAGCTGAATCAGTAGTTTCAAAATGTTCATCAGTAGTTCCTGAAGTAGAAGCTATTGAAACTTCTGAAGGTTTAATAGTTGATCTTCTGACTGTGTTTGGAGTCCATGGTGCAGGACTATCATCTTCAAATCCTTGAAAACCATTTTGAGGAGGTTTGGATGATTCAACAGTCTTTTCAGGTCCGAAATGAAAACTGTCAAGATCAAATAATTCAGCAGGATCTGCTGGAATAAGAGTGTGTTTTGATTCATTGAACTTGACATTCAGTGTTTCTTCTACTATCCTGGTTCTTGAATTGAAAACTTTGTAAGCTTTTCTCAAAGGAGAATAACCAAGAAAATAACCTGTGTCAACTTTTGCAGCAAACTTAGAGATAGAGTCTTTGATGTTGAGGATAAAACATTGACATCCAAAAGCCCTGAAGAAGGAGATAAGGGGCTTAATGCCATGAAGAATTTCATAGGCAGTCTTGGTATGTCTCTTGTTGATAAGGACTCTATTCTGAACATAACATGCAGTGTTGACTGCTTCAGCCCAAAAATACAAAGGTAGGCCTGAATCAGCTAACATTGTTCTGGCTGCTTCAATTAATGTTCTGTTCTTTCTTTCTACTACACCATTTTGTTCAGGAGTTCTGGGAATGCTGAACTGTCTAACAATCCCTTTAGACAGACAGAATTCATCCAGAGTTTTGTTCCTGAACTCTGTCCCATTGTCACTCCTGATGACTTTGACAGATAGAGAGTATTGCTTCTCTACTTGTAGAATAAAGAACTTGATGATCTCAGCTGCCTCATCCTTGGAATATAAGAAGAAGACCCATGTAAATCTTGAGTAGTCATCAATGATGACTAAGCAGTACTTCTTCTTACCAAGGCTCATGATTTTGACTAGTCCAAATAAGTCCATATGGAGTAGTTGAAGACATGCAGTTGTTTTTGATTCTTCAATAGACTTATAGGAGGACTTATGCTGTTTACCTTTAAGACAGGAAACACAGTGTTCTTTGCACTGATATTCCTTCAAAGGTAGACCTCTGACCAAGCCCATTTTTGTGACTTTATTGATGGTTTTAAAGTTCACATGGCCAAGTCTCCTATGCCAGAGATCATTTTCTGAAGTTGATGCCTTTGAGAAGAAACAGGCAGTTTTGTTCAATACTTTGTCTTTTTCAATGTCCACTGCATAGACATTGCCACATCTTTTGGCAATCAGCAAAGTATGATCTTCAATGATCTTCTCTATCAACTTCTGGCCTTCTGGTGATATGATCTTGCATGCTGTCTTTGTGAAAAAGGAAGAATATCCTTTGTCACACATTTGAGAGACACTCAGCAAGTTGTACTCAAGGTTTTCAACCAGATTGACCTTGTCAAACTGCATTTTGCCTGAGGATACATTGCCATATCCTAGCACATATCCCTTGGCATTGTTCCCAAAGGACACAGATCCTTCTCTTTGACTGATAAAATTGTTTATCAGGTATCTGCATCCAGTCATGTGCATTGAGCCTCCACTATCCACATACCATATGCTGTTCAAACCTCTGGAGACTCTCTGCACAAGATAGCAAATTAGTTAGTTTTGGCAACCCAAGCCAGTTTGGCTTTGGGTTTGCTCTTGAGAATAGGTGCAGCTTGTTGTGGACCATTTTTAGTAATCCATGTCTTTTTGGCAATGGATTTGTCATTAAGAACAATGGTGGGTTCTTTTTGGTTTCCACCATCAACTTTGGTCATCAGAAGTTTGACCAGGTTTATCAAATCTTTAACTTCAGCAGTTTGTGAATCTGCTGATGAGTTAGGTGAAACTTCTGAAATTGAACTTTGAGAAGATGACCTTTGTTGAGATAAAGGCTTCTTCTTAGAAAGGGTTTTGTTTGATTGTTGTTTGTTGGGAAAAAAGGTATTTTGAAAATCTTGTTTTATCTGTTTTCCCATAATCAGTTGTTGTCTTTGTTTATTTAACTGATTTACCTTTCTAAATTTGCAAAGTTCAGTTATGTGGTTAAACAGACCACATATTTCACATGCTTTTGCCTTCTCTTTCCTTTTAGATAGATCAAGAGAACTGGAAGGCATTTTACTGACAAAATCTGATTTTTGAAATAGGTCATCAGCAGTTTTCAGGGTCTCAACTCCTGATGTAGTTGAAACTGCTGATGGCTTATTGTCAGTAGTTTTAACTTCTGCAGTACTTCCCTTTTTGAGGAAGTTCTGATGGTAGGATGTGCATTCCTCCATATCAGAAGTTTGAATCAATTTCTTCCCATCATTATCAGTTTTGTGGGTGAAATCTGTTGGTGATTCAGTGTGGGTATATCCAATGCCAAACTTAACATTGGCTGCAGTTTGTTTGTTAAGTAACATTTGATACCCTTTACAAGACTCAACCCATTTTTCACAATCAACCTTGGTGTCAGCAAGCTCTTGTCTGACTTTTCCTAGGCTGTCTATCATGGTTTTAATTTGTGCTTCTGTTTCAATGGATTTATCATTTAGTTTGGAAATTTCTTTGTTTTTCAACATAACTTTTCTTTCCAAATCACACTTCATTTGTGTGTATTTTCTTTCCATGTCATTGGATTTGCCTTGTAAATGCACATTGGTTTCTCTAATTAAAGCAAATGATTCTTTGCAAGATTTAGTACCAAGCTTTAACAGAGATTGTTGTGATACCTGTGTGAGAGCAGAATTTGAAGAGTATCCTTCAAAGGCCATTAAGGCAAAATTCTTTCTGCCATTATCAGGTTCTCCCCAGTTGACATCATAGACCTTATTGTCTGAATCCTGACTGCATTCTGATGTGTCATAAGGAAGACTGCTCCAGTCAACATACCCTGAGGTAAATAAGCTTTGTTGCTGAGGGGGTTGTTGAGTTTGTGCAGGAAGTTGAGCAGTTGGAAATGGAGGCATGAGCTGCTGTTGTTGTTGAGCAGGCATCTGTACATATTGTACTTGTGGCACATATTGAACATTTGGAGCTTGTGCCTGTACAAAATGAGCACTCCCATTAGTTCCATTATTCCTATTGTATGAGGGGTTATATTGATTTCCAGGGGACATTTGTTGGTTATAGCTAGAGCTTCTACACTCTCTAGCAAAGTGTCCCAACTTCTGACACTTATGACATCTCAATTTAGATTTGTCAAAACCAACTTTTGTTGAATTGTTTAGTCCTGGAAATTTCCTTCCTGACCTTTTGTAAAATTTGTTAGTTTTTAAGCTTAACAAGGCCAGTTGGTGCAATATTTCCATTTCTTCTAAGTCATCACTGCTAAAGTATTTTAAATCATCCATGATGAAACACATGTTGTCAGCAGTTTGACTTAGTTCTTCATTGTCATAAGCTGGGAAAGATCCATCTGATGAGATCCCAGCTGTTATGTCAATGTGGTCAAAAGAACCAAAATTATTAGAACAGGATGGTGAGTCATGTCCTAATAAGGCTGTGCTACCCGGAGTATAGTCATCAGCAGTTTTACCAGATTCTTGAAGCTTTTTCTTTTGATTGATTTCTCTTTCAAAAGTTAATAATTTACCATGTAACCTAGTTAGGTTCAAGGTGTTAAAATCTGAACTGGTTCTGAGGACTATTGAGTAAGTTTCCCATTTTGAAGGTAAAGACCTTAAAAATCTATGTAACATAGACTCAGTTGTATAGGTCTGATTGTTTATTTTTAACTCAGAGATGAGTGAAGAAAATCTTTCAAATTGTTGAGTTAAAGTTTCACCCTCTATGTGAGTAAAAGTTTCATATTGTTGAGCCAATATTTCTCTGATGTTGGCTATCACCTCAGCAGTTCCTGCAAACTGCTCTTTTAGGCAATCCCACAGCTCTTTGGCACTTTCACAGTGTAAAAGGCCAGCATAAATTTCGTTTGGGAGAGCCATAGCCAACATGGAGAAAGCTTTTGCATCAAGCTCAAACTTTAGGAAATCTTCCTCCGTGTATTCTTTTGGATCCTTTGGTCTTTCAGTCTTTCCCTCTGGATCAGTAACAACTGGTTTGTGAGGTCCAAAGACTACAGACCTCCAACATCCAGTGTTTGTTTGAGAAATAGTATGTGCCAACCTTTTAGACCATATGTTATATTCATTTCTGACTAACATAGGAGGTTTGTTGGCAGATCGAGTATTGTAGGGATCCATTTTTAAGAAGTTTGGATTTGTCAATACTTTCTTAAAGTGATGGATTTAAAAAGTGAGCCTTTTATCCTTTTTATTGAATATCAATATTGAGCCTGTATCTGAATCTCAATTTGTTAGATTGATTTTGATCAGATTAACCAGAAGCTCTGATACCAATTGTTGGATCAGTGGCTGTTTTTATGAACACTTATGTGTTTATCAGATTTATATAAGAGTTATTAAGCAGCGGAAATACAAGTGTTCAAAGGTCTAAAAGATCACTTTGATGAGGAGTTATTACTCCCCCTTGACTGAATAATAAATGAGAAACAATAAATGATCTAAGTATAAAGCAGTAATAGCAGTTTATGTTTCTCAGATGTGAAGTGGAAATTATAAGTTTAAAGCCCGAAGGATTTCAATATAATTTCAAAGATATTACACAAAATCACATGTCTAAAATAGATGAACAAACTCATCTATTTATAGACTAATGTACTAAACTGTAGTCTGAAGTAATCTAAGATATTTAACAAAGATATTATGCTAAGATAAGGTTACTACAGTCTGTACATTGAAACTTGAAATCAAGACTTTAACAAAACAATATAATAGTAAAACTGCTGATCTTCAGTCGGTTAGAAGCTTCTGAGTGAAAGTGCTGATGAGTGACAAACTGCTGATGAGCAGTTTGTCTTCAGTAGTTCTTCAGTGAAATGTCTGGTTAGACTTCAGAACTTCTGATGAGTTTACTCTTCAGTACTTTCTGTTTGTTCTTCAGTACTTCTTCATTTTGTTCTTCAGCAGTTCTATACTTAGGCAGATATGGAAAAGACTAAGGTTATCAAAAGGTGGTTTCTTCAATCCTCTTCGTCCCAACAACGTCCTACCTTGATTATCTTGGCCAAGAAGAGGATCGTAGAGTAGTTCATATGCAATAAAACATCAAGGTTCATGAAGTTGTTAGATGCATAACACTTGAAGATGGAGAGCTTGTCTATGAGCAGCCATGTTCTTGGGTTGATCATTCGATATGGTTGTATCTTTCTATTATCATGAACCCACATTTGATATGTAGACTCTTATTATTATTAGTAGTAGTAGTAGTTTACTTTTATTTATTTGTTATGTTATTTTCTCCTAATCTTTGTTTGTTTATCTTGTGACAGGTTTCCAATGATGATTAACTTAATGAACCTAAAATCAACTCTAACTTAATAAACTAACTAGAGGTATAATCAGCTTCTTGTAGTACTGAGCTAGAACCAAAGCGAGGAAACCAGTAGTGAGAGAGATCCTTCGGGCTTCTGATATCCAAACCGGATTCTAAACAATGGCTTCTGAAGTGGACCAGATCTGAGTGACACATTTCTGGTACTTACCAGATGGCTGAATGATCTTCTTTGTAAAGGGAGGATTCCCTACTGGCGTACCAGTGATCTTCGGATTGCACGCCTTTAGGATTATGTTCCACCTTTATTAAGGTTTTCATTCAGCAAATGAGTGACTTTCTTGGCAAAGGAAGGATTCCCTACGGGTGCACCAGTGATCTTCGGATTACACACCTTTAGGATTATGTTCCACCTTTGTTAAGGATTTCATTCATCTCGGGAGGTTACGGGTTGGGTTAATTAAGTCATCAATCATCAAACCAACTTTATATTTATCAGGCCTATAAATATTAAAATATCACTAAAGATAAATAAAATAAAGATTATATTTCTAGGTCCCGTTACTACAAAACCGTTAACCATTGGGGATACTTGTCTTCTGAGGTGACTATGAGAGAGATCCTTCGGTCTTCATGATCGTCAACCTACTTAGGGGATACGCTGTTAGTAAGGATGGCTGTAAGGGAGATCCTTCGGTAAGATAAACGAGAGCTAAGGGAGGTGTACGGTGTTCCAGGTCGGAAGTGAAGCCTCCAATACAAGAAGAAGAAAAGTTTGAGGATCAGAGACTTGAGCGCGGTTAGGGAAGCCCGCTATATGCGAGGCTCGGGCGGAGTACCTTCATGTGGACGCGCATTGAGAGGTTTTGCATTCTACTCAGTAGTGGCTCCGCTTCTCTATCAAGGGGTCAGCACTTTAAGATCACTCTTTTCCGCCTCACAAATAATTAACCTTAACTATTAACTTTAATAATAGATTTAACTACTTATACGAAAGGTCCCGACATGTGCATATTTGACCACTCTACTATTTTATCTTTTTCTTTTATAAAACTCAAAACCTTTTCAAAAACCATTTTTATTAAAGAACCCATCCGTTTTATTTTTCTTATTAAAACCCGTTCAGTTAAATGATGAAGGTGAAGTAGGGGAAAGTGTGAACTTTGGAATACGATACTCAATACTTACCCTAGAGGCTATACTATACACGTCAGGTTCTCTGCCTATGTGTTGGTTTTAGTTTCTAAAGTAATTATTGTTTACAGTGTTGTAAAACTCGGCCAACTCGGCCGAGTACTCGGCGAGGAATCGTTCCTCGGAGGTGAGGCGCCCCGAGTTTTCCCTACTCGGCCATCCCAACTCGGAATCGGTCCAACTCGGCTCAGAATCGGTCAGAATCGGTCAACTCGGGATGGAATCGGTCAGAATCGGTCAACTGGGGATGGCATCGGTCAAGTCGAAATCGGTCAACTCGGGATGGAATCGGTCAAATTCGGCCTAGGAATCAGCCAACTCGGCCTGAATCAATCAAATTAGGCTTCTAATTGTTGTTTTTGAGATAGTTTTAGTATTTGGCATACTTTTATGAATTTATGACATATATATAATCATTAAATTATTAAATTTCTATATAAATCACCATGTCCGAGTACTCCCCCCCCTTGGTCGAGTACTCGCAAATCCCCGCCGGCCGAGTTGAGAGCGCCTAGTGACTTTTGCATCCTTGATTGTTTACTTTATAAATTTAAAACTTGGTAAAACCAGTTTAGTAAAAATCAGTCGTTTACCCCAAAACCAAAGTTTTGAACTTAAAACATTAAGTTTTTGGCACCGGGGAAATGACATCTTTCTAATTTGCTAAAACCACGCACACATCAGATTACAATGGCATAATCACGCGTTACGATGAACCTTTGTGCAAATTCCTTGATACGGGAATATGTCGTGTGTGTGGGAACCATAAGCATGTTAGTTTTAACACATCGAACGCGTATCATTTTAAAGTACTGCATAACGGTTTGCATGTGAGCTTATGTGGATAACAATATCAGCAATTGCCGAGTCTCACAGTCTTTAATGTTAAAATGTTAAAGAACAACGGTGTGATTAGCTTTCTCGAAAACAGATATGATTCGCTTACCGGAAAATCACAAAAAGATTGTCTGTATATATTTACTTACGATTTTCTGTTTGATTTTCTTCATTATATGCAAAACTCAGAAAGATTTTTGGTATGTTTTAGCATAAGCTTCAGAAAAACCAACGTTTTTACATTTTTGTGTTATTTTCGATAACCGATGTTAGAGGACAATCATTTTCTGAAGTTTGACATACCAATCTGAGTTTTGTATCTTAAAAATCAAAATTTTTGAAAGTTTGGATGTTTAAAGGTTTAAAATTGACAAAAAGTGGATTGTTGGCAAAGAGGATTTCAGGAGAGTTTTAAGATTGAATGATAAGGAAACAGATCCGATTAAGCTGCCATGGTCTGTATAGAGGGGATGTTTTCTAAGAATGAAGTATCTAGGGAAGATTACTAATTGTTAGCTGTTTAAATTAAACGTGTTCCCAGCATTTAAATATCTGCTGCACGTTATCATACACATATTTGGCCCGATTAGAGGAGGATTCGATGTTCTACGTGATACCACATGTTCCATGGCGGTAACACTAATCCTCAATAAGGAATTCAACATCTCGGGCATGTTGTTTCACCATATGAATGAACTGTTTGATGGGACGAAGACTGATAAGTTCCTTATGTACCCGAGATTCCTTCAAATTATCTTTGATGATAAGTTCGGAACCTGGTGAAAGATCCAACACGGATCCTGAATCAAGAACACATGAATGATATGACTTTCAACAGGATGACAACATATAAGGGGGAGTTAGAGAAACCACCTACCAGAAGATTATTTGGGCACTTGATCAATCATCTTTGAAAGTTTGGAGCTTTTTCTTAAAAGCTTGAAGCTTTAAGCTTCAAAAAGCTCTTAAAAGCTCCTTGCCAAACATACCCTTTATCTATCAGACTATTATAGTTCTAGTCCTTATACTAAAGCAACACATCATAACTATGAGATTATTACAGAGTTAGACACTGAACTAGTGAACTTGTATAAAACTAGTCTTTAATAGTCTTTAACACATCAAATTACAGAATTGTTCAGCACTATGCATTCAATGAAGTGAAGCCAATTTTGATGTTTACCCTCCTAACAGCAAGTACAAGTTCAGGCGAATTGCTAGTAAGTTGAAGTAATATGTTTAATATATTAACAAAGATTGTGTTTTATATTGCTGAGTGTACAATGATTTGTTTCTTGGTTGTCATGTTTAGCGTCTTAGATATCCTTTATGTGTGATTGTGTTCTGTAGTTTGATTATGGAAATTAATGACATTAGGGCCATTGCTATGCATATGATGTTCTACCCAAGTTACAATGTGAATGTGTTTATTTTTTTTCTTGAAAAGATGGTTCCATGGCTCGGGTGGAATGTGGAGTCGGAAATGGTAGAGATTGTTAAGGCTGAATGTGGACAACAATAGGGATAGTGTATGGTCGGAAGATATATAGTTTTCCTAGAGATACATTGTAAGTGATGTATTTGCCATAATTATGCAAGTCTTGTTATTGTATTACTATGTTGTTGTTTCTGAGTTTAGGAAAAGTAATGAAAAATTGCAGGTTTCTGGCAGAGATCGAGGCATTGCAACTACTGGATGATGGATAATGTGAAGGCATTTGTATGAAGTATTGTTACATTGAACACGTGTGTGTAAGCTTCCTTTATTTCAATGCAATTGAGCGTTTTGTTCTTCCTTGACTTGTATCGTTATAAACACTTAATTCTCATGTTAGAAATGCACACATCATAGCAGATGTTAAAGAAGCATATGCATCTCTCCTTATTTATGTTGACGTTTATAAGATAAGGTAATGAAGTTGCTGACTTTCTTGGCAACTAAACCTCAATTTCTGTTGCTAATGATCAAAATTTAACGCTATTATATTAATCTGTATGTTATGCAGTGAAAGCCGCACCTTTCTCCGATATTACTCATTTCAGCTCTGTAAAAAGCCCTAGCACGAGCTTTGGTTCTGACCACAATATTTGATACCATTAAGACTTTTGTCTGGTAAGTGGTAATACATGTTCATCTTTTACTAAAGAATCAAATTGCACGTAAAAATCACTCTTGACATTTATTTGCTTTCACTGTATTGAATTGTACTCCTAAAAGTGTTGGAGATGTTGCCTTCAGCCCACTTATAGGCCCAGTCGTTTGAAGCCCAGTTTGCTTAACTTGTTGAGCAAGATTAGCATAGGGTTTTAACCCTAATTTGTGCCTATAAATAATCTCTTGTACTTGTAATATTCGTATCACTCAATAATAAGAATACCTCAGTTGCCCCGTGGACGTAGGCCAGTTTAGACCGAACCACGTAAATACTTGTGTTCGTGTGCGTGTGTGTGTTCTTCGATCCTAACAACTGGTATCAGAGCCTAGGGCTCGAGAAGATCGCCTCCACCGGCAGGTGTGCCGGGTCGGCGAAGGTGTTGGGACAAAGAGGATTGAAGAAACCACCTTTTGATAACCTTAGTCCAAATCATATTCTGCTTAAGTATAGAAGAAACTGCTGAAGAAGAAAGCAGAAGTACTGAAGAAGAAAAGAGCAAAGTGCTGAAGAGTTAAAGCATCAGAAGTTCTGAAGTCTAACCAGACATTTCACTGAAGAACTACTGAAGACAAACTACTCATCAGTAGTTTGTCACTCATCAGTACTTTCATATCAGAAGCTTCTAACCGACTCAGACTTCAGTAGTTTAGTATTATATTGTTTTGCTAATGTCTTGGATCAAGTTTCAATGTAAAGCCTGTTGTAAACATTATCCTAAGTATAATATCTTAGCTAAATATCTTAGATTACTTAGCACAACAGTCTTGTATGTTTATCTATAAATAGATGAGCTTGTTCATCTATTTTAGATATGTGATTTACTTTGAATTAATTGAAAAACCTTCGAGGCTTTTAAACTTATAATCCATTTCACATCTGAGAATCATAACTTGTATTTACTGCTTTACACTTGAACTGTTTATTGATTCTCATTAACTGCTCAGTAAAGGGGGAGTAATAACTCCTGTTAAAAGTGATATATTAACCTTAGAACATTTACTATTCCGCTGTGCAATAACTCTTATATAATCTGCAAACACATAAGTGTTCTTAAACTGTTTAAAAGAGGCCACTGATCCAACAGAAGGGCAGGAGTAAAAGAAGGGAACACATACCTGTTTACATAACACCCATCGTGACCACCCTCACCCCTGTTCTTCTTTGCGCCGAGCCACCCTAGACTAGGGTTCCGCCGCGCCTGAACCTTCTTGTTCGAACCCATCCTCTTGACTCGACACCCTAATCAGCCGATTAGGGTTTCTGCTCGTCACCCAACCCTCTACCAGTACCGCCAGTTTTTTATCTGAACAGAACCAAGTCCGATTCAAGTGACGAAAGTGTTTGTCTGTTCGATTGAAAGCACGTTGCATTAAGATTGGGGTTTGATTTTTTGTCCGGTGGAGAAATAAATAAAGTACAAGAAAGGAAAAGAAGACGGGAAGGTAAAAATCGATAAGTTTAACGGTACGAAATTAAGTTGGTGAGCCGGGGTGAAAAGTTCAACCAGGTTGCAGAAAAACGAACAGAAGGAAATCGAGCAGGTGGCTTTGGATTTGGTTCGTTTCGCAAGGTAAAAGAAAACGGTATGGCGAGTCGATAGCTTTATTTTTCTTTTACTAGTAAAACCTGGAGAAAACAGAACCAGCAGGTGTGTTGATGACGACACAAGTGAAAAAAAAGGTTAGTGACGAGTCATGTGAACTATTGCCAGTTGGATGATCTTTCGGTTAGGGTTTGCGTTAACTGATCGTGTGTACGGTCATAGAACCCTTGGAACCGCTTGATTTCATGAAAGCTCTGCTGCGTTATAACCGTTTGCTTGTTAGCTGGTTAGGATAACAGGGACAGTGGGAGCTTGGCATAGTTGACTTGCTGGGGCTGCATGGAGGTATGAACATTTGTTAGAGTCGATGTCATATATATGAAATTCTGCTTCTGGGAATGTGTCTGGGTTTGATGCATTGGGACTCAGTGGAAGACAGTGAGACTCTTGGGTCATGGATTCTGGTGCTTCATTTCACGCTACCTACAGCACTGAAGCATTGCGGAATTTGAAGTAAGGTGACTTTGGTAAGGTAAGACTGGCGAAAATTGATGTTCTTGATGTTACGGGCATGGGTGATATTGATATAGTAACTTCAGCCGGTTCATGGACTTTGAAGGATGTCAGGGTGATTCCAAGCTTAAAGAAACAGTTGATTTCAGTTGGGCAGTTTGATGAATAGGGACATGAGGTTAAATTTGGGAATGGGCAGTGGAAAGTTATCAAGGGAAATCTTGTCATAGCTCGAGGAAGAAGGCGGGGTTCGCTTTACATGGTCAGTTTACCGTCTGAGGGAGTGACCATCCCAGTTCAGAGGAAAAACAAAGTCAGGTTCACAGAATCTCGTGGGCAGAAGAAGGTTGTCTTTGCAAGTGAGAAACCTAGAGTCACAGGTCAGATTAAGGATGAACGAGCGTGGAAAGGTTCAGGTAGACCAGTCAGAGGTTTTCGTGGCAGTGAGAGCACTGGTTGTGCTTCAGTCGGAATTCCTAGACGATATTGGGTCAGGAGAACCAGTATTCCAGCTGATAAAATCTCTCCAGTGGATTACTTGCTGAATATGGAGAGTGTTTATTCTCAGGGTGTTTCAGGATCTGGCAGTTCGTGTCAGTGGGAGTCGGTAGAGACAGAGAATGGGTTAGTGGTAGACACAACCATAACTGATGAGTTGGAGCTCGGGGGAGCTTCAGCTGGTCTCCAGGAATAGTGTTGAGGAGATCGGGGTAACTGGAGGTGCATTGAAGATCAGAGGGGAGATCTTATCTACAGAAGTACAGAAGAGATGGTGCAGTTCGTGGTCCAAAGACACCAAGTGGGAGATTGTTGGAGATGTTGCCTTCAGCCCACTTATAGGCCCAGTCGTTTGAAGCCCAGTTTGCATAACTTGTTGAGCAAGATTAGCATAGGGTTTTAACCCTAATTTGTGCCTATAAATAATCCCTTGTACTTGTAATATTCGTATCACTCAATAATAAGAATACCTCAGTTGCCCCCGTGGACGTAGGCCAGTTTAGACCGAACCACGTAAATACTTGTGTTCGTGTGTGTTCTTCGATCCTAACAAAAAGTAGGTGGAATTAAGGCTAACTTCATTTGTTATTCTAATATATTCAAATGCTTGTAGCATACGAATATATTCAAATACATGTAGCATACAAATATACAATCCTTTTATTCCTTCAGGTGTTTAACATCACATCATTTACAACCTTCCTGACTAGGAAGCAGCCGAAGCAGAACACAAACACCCTTATTTTCAAGATTTAAGTCGTAAATTATACAGAGAAACACAAATACATAGATCATTAGTTGAATTATTTCATGAAGGGGACGAACCCATGTTGTATACATGCATCCCAAACTTTGTCGATATTGAAAACCTCATTCCCACACTCGTTCACATTCCAACCTTCTAATCCATGAATTATCCCGGCAATTCTCCATGCACTCATCACCCTTCTTGGCAACCAATTCTGTATTTAAACACACCAAAATTTCACTTCACATTACTCTATCAAATAACTCAACCATGAAAAGCTAAAGTTAGATGAGGCCTAACCTCACAAGAATCAACATTCTCAAGATATTTGGGAATGAGCATTGATGGTGTGGTGTAGTAAACGCAATCTTTGCGCACTTCCTTTGGAGGGAATTGAGAGTAAGGA
Source organism: Ambrosia artemisiifolia (assembly GCA_032199755.1). Taxonomy (NCBI): domain Eukaryota; kingdom Viridiplantae; phylum Streptophyta; class Magnoliopsida; order Asterales; family Asteraceae; genus Ambrosia; species Ambrosia artemisiifolia. The sequence goes on along the minus strand of CM063528.1, from coordinate 37,489,249 downwards.
ATAATTATGGTTCCTTTTGATGCCTTCATTTGTTCTTCTGCGGTTAGTCCTTCTCCCACTAACCACAGCTTCATACATCAAATAATCACCCCAAAAAAAAGATAAGCTTTCATTTGTAATATTTTTAAGATTTTCAATGCAAGATGTCGGTTTCTTTAATTTTTTTTACATTGATTACTCATTATCTAAGTTACCCTACCTTTTGGGAGTAACTGCCTGAAAAGATCAACTTATCATGGTGATCAACCGATTCCAGCTTGGATTTTAACATCTTGTAGTCCTGTTCTCGAGATATGCCAACCTACGATGAAACAAAATAGACTCAAGCGAATGTATTCGGCTCAAGACTTTCATATTTTCACTTTATAACATTTGTGATATTGGTAAGTGAAATTACTTGGATGTCCTTTTGGCATAGAGCTATAGCAAGGTAGGAAGCAATCTTATTGAAGTTGCCTCTAAAAACAACTTGTGTGGTGCCTTTTGGAATGCTGTTTAAGACCACTGCAACTGCTAAACTACTCCCATCCACCAACTTCACTTTCAGTTTTGGATTTCTTGTTATGAATAACTCCCCACTGTTATTCAATTCCTCCCTCTAAAACATTAGAAAACATAACCAATAAAAACAAATTAAGCAGTTAAACCAGTGTTTGAAAATTTGAAACAACAAAAAGATGGTAATGGGTCCGTCAAACCAACCCGACCAACTAGTTGTGTCGTAATTTATATTTACCCATTTTAAACTGTTCTCAATGCAGACGGCTAGTTACTAGTTACTAGTTACCACAGATAATATCACATATGAATTGTACAATGTAGTTAAGCTGCAGCCTGCAGGTAATCGCTTTTTTCTAGGCGCAACAGAGGCGTGTGCATCTGGTTAGGCGTAGTTTTAAGTTTTTTAGGGTAAAAGATTATTTTTTTATGATTAATTTTCTAATATGGCCTTTTTCTAATTGTAACATATTAATTGATTTGTTTTGATTTTTCCAATAATGCATATGGTATATATTTGCTGACAAAATTTGTGCAATAACCTGATTAAGTAGACCAAGAGTTAAAACCTTCACACCCTTTGCCTCAGCTTCTAGTATAGCTTCCTCAATTACGCCATTGATGGTTTGTCTTTGCTCTTTCATTAGGTACTACAAACAAAATGCCAATAAAAATCTTGAAAAAAAGGAAAAGCAAAAAAAATAATAATAATAATAAGGAAATTGAAAAATAAACAATATGCATACTTGTGTCATGTATTTTGGTATGACCCAAGTTTGTAATTTGAGGTTCTTGAAGACATTTCTTTCAACGACAAATGCTTTCCCATAAATCCGTGTGATCACCATGAACAATGATGTGATGGGCGATAGAATTCGCAAGTACCATATGGAAGAGGTGAGTGGTTTAGAAGCTAAAGAGGCAAACCCGAGCCTCATGTGATAGATGGACTCAGGAGTTGTTAGATGTGTTAAATGCACAACATTTGGTGATTCTTCCTTTCGTTGGAGCGACTTCTCATACAATGTGTTCGTAGATTTGTCCACTGTGCCATAGATGTAGTCGTAGAGTGGCATGAAAAGTGAGTAGTTTGTTCGGAACTGAGAATGGTGCAAGGAGTGGTACCTATGATGGACATAACATAAACACATATAATTATATCTATTGTTTAAATTAATGTAGTATAAAGCAATAGAATAAAAGTGGGGTGACTTACGTTGGGGTGTACATGAAGTACTTTAGAGGAGGGAATGTAACAAAGAGTGACTTTGGAATGAACTCAAAGTTGCAGTGGCCCATGTGGTTCATTATATCGATATAAGTCACGTACCCAATAAACGCAACCATAGAAGCAGTGCCGCTAAGGACTATTGTCATCAAAGGGATTGTGAACAATGTCAAATATGCAGTGAGCTCCGCAAATGGATGAATCACAGCTGCGATCAACATGTGTGATAATTAATAATCACCGCACGTAAATTATTCGATAAATCTTAGCATGAAGTTACTTGGATTAAAATCCAAAAATATTTAGTACATCTTTTAGGAAAGATAACATTGTAGTGTAATTCTGCATGTGTAGTGTATGTATATAGAGAGAGAAAGATTGAAAGATAGACAATTAATTACATGTGTTTGGCTCTGTTACTATGGAGGAATGATGGTGAGAATGGTAGCGATTGTATAGAAAATGGTGATGGAGAGCTCTATGAAGCCAATAATAGAGGAATTCTACCGGCCCAACATGTAGCAAAATCGTAATAATGACTCCATCTGACCTCCAAATGGGTAAGTGTTTCGCACCTTCGAAATAGTAGTTAATCAAATAGAACAATAACCCACTTAATATTATCTGGTCATCCCTAAAAAAGAATAGTTAACCCACATTAGAATAATATTTAACGCATTAATAAGTTTAATCAAATAGTTATATATACAATCTCTTTGGTGTTTCTAATCAAATAATTATAAAATAACCTCTTTTATAAATTGTTTCTCATCTTAATCAACCTGTAATATATAAAACAAAATTCATACAAATCTTGTATCGAAATGTTACTAATTTTCATAACCTCTTTGATATTTCTAATCTTAATTTCATTTTAAAACAAATATATAGATGTGGATTTAATCATGCATATTAGTTTGTGATGTATGGAGCTTCTTAGGAACAAATTGATAGACATACCAATGTGTTCCATTTTATATGGTTCAAATTGTAATTTACAAGAGGGAAGAGAGATATACCATTGTGTATCACGTTCAAATTGTTCGAACTCAATAGTCTTGTCAAGGATTCGGTTTTGACCTTTCGCGGTTTTGTATCTAGAGACAGAAATCCAAATTTGACTATAAAGCAATCTCATCAATAGTAGTGGAAAAATGAGGATTGCCCATGAATCTCTAGTGTTAATGTCCGTTGTAACGTAGTCATAGATGCTCTTCACCACCCATGGAGCCAATATCACATACTTCAATCGTCCCAACAAACACAATATACTTGTTAGTAGATGATGAAAGATCCTGTGTATAAATGATTCAAGTACAACAAACAAACACTAAAGAATATCACATACTTCAATTGTCTCAATAAACACAATATAATATCACTTCCTCTTATGCTAAAAGTCTAAAATCATACCTGCTTAAAACAAACATTCGATATATATTATATTTTTTAATATTTCTGATTCGAGAAAGACGTATCATGTTAGTTTAAGGTTAGGGTTAACTTGGAATGGATTAAATATATAGTATATATGTAAATAATATTATATAAATAATATAGATATTTTTTAATATTTCAGATTCGGATAATCCGATTATCCGAATAATTTTAAAAATAGGATCCGAATCCCAATCCGAATTTTTGGATTATCCAATTTTCGGATATCCGAAAATCGGATAATCCAAAATTTCGGATAATACGGATACGGATTTTCGGATATTTCGGATTCGAATTCAGATTCAGATTTTTTTGAACACCCCTACTTCCTTCCATTGGCATTGCTTTCCTAAGATATGTTGATCAACCAATAAATTCTGAGATGACATGGTAACAAAACTTATTTCACTTCTGTGAAGTTAAAAGAGTTAGTACTTTTATTTGGTATTCTAGAAGTTGAATATCTCATGTGCACCCAAAAGCCAAAGTATGCTTAATGTTACTTAAAAGTTAGGAGATTTTTTTTTAAATTAATATTGATTACCCCATCGTTGTTATCAGTCGTGTATGTGATTGGAATTGCTTATGAAGGTGATATGAAATGCATATGTTGGTGTCTCAGCCTACTCTGTGACTTGAAATTTAATAAGTTCCAAGCAATATTTAATAAAAATGATTTGTGAATTGTCTCGATTCATTGATAAAGAAATAATATCCCAGGTTATGGATCACTTACATACTGCCCTTTATGTAGGTAAACAGAGATATAATATTTCATTATATCTATAGTTATACTCAAAATAAGTATCTATGCTAACATGTTGTACTCCCATGCATCTTTATTTAGAGAAACAATATCCACGGTGTTCGACAATACATGGAAACATTTGCAATTCATTTACATGGAAACACTTTCAGCCGATACAATCACAATGTTCTTGCTCATATAAGCTTCATTTTAGCGATGTTTGTTGTTGTTTTAAGGTAGCGTTTGGTATGCAGGAATGAAAGTTGGAATGGAATGGAGCAATACGTTGGAAAGAAAAAGGTGTTTGGTTGGTCAAGGTAATGGAATCATTGATTACCTCTTCCATTCCTTTCCATTCCATCAATCCCCCCTGTTTTTTTTCCATTCCATTCCCTTTGTCACCCTCTATCAGCACCGACCACCACCACCACCACTCACCTCTCCCACTACCATCTATCGCCACCATTTACCACCGCCATCGCCAGGGCCGGCTCAACCATATTGGGGGCCTGAAGTGAAATAAAAATACGGGGCCCTATTTATAAAAAATAAAATACTGAAAAAAAAAAATAAAAAAATCGTTGGAAGGAGGAATTGATCTTCTGACCTTCTAGTTAATAGCTCCCTGCACTAACCAACTGAGCTATACCATTTATATGCTCTAACGCAGGTTTATTTTTATTATATATAATCAAAATTAGAAAAATTATGGGGCCCTTAGAACTTGGAGGCCCAAAGCAAAAGCCTCATTTGAATTGGGCTTGAGCCGGGCCTGGCCATCGCCGACCACCGCCACCAACCACCGACTGCCGCCACCGACCGACCACCACCGCCACCCTCCGCCGCTGACCACCGCCACCCCCAACCACCGACTACCGCCATCACCGACCACCCCGCCACCCGCCACCCACCACCAACCGCCTTCTCCACCACCGACCACCGCCACCCACCACCAACTGCCAGCTCCACCATCAACCACCGCCAATCACCACCAAGCATTGACCGCCATCACCGATAGTCTCCATTACCGACCACTACCACCACCGCCACCCACCACCAACCGCCACCACCACCACCGACCACCGCCACCCATCACCAAGCACCGACTGGCACCACCGACACTCTCCGTCACCGACCACCTCCACTACCAACCACTGCCACCCCACTACTAAGCATCGACCGCCACTACCGACGTTCTCCGTCACCGACACGCACCAACCATCACCACCACCACCACCACCACTGCCACCACCACTCACTATCCCCATCATTCCCTGTCGCCACCTACCGACCACCGCCGCCGTTACCGCTACTATAACCACCAAACTTCGCAACCCAACGACCACCACCACCACCCATCGTTGTCGCCGCCAGTGACCACCATCGTTGCCGCTACCACGACCGCCACCCACCGACCACCACCACCTACGCCACCATCAACCACCGTCGCCGGCACCCACTCTCAACCGCCATCGCCACCACTCACCACCGTCGGTTTTATTCCTAAGTCTTTTCCTACCTACCAAACAATACAAAGTAGTGATTTATTCCATTCTTACGTGGTAACCAAATGGTAATCATCCATTTCATTCCTTTGTCCATTCCATTTCCTTATCCATTACATTCCCTCGTCCATTCCATTATCTCATACCAAACAGCTCTAAATGTGAGTGTGTTATAATATATATTAGGAAGATCCGGTGTACCAACATATTCCAATACTGCCCTGTTTTCCTAGGTCTAAAATTAGTTTTCTAGTTTACTTTTAGGAATCCTTGAATAGAAAAGATTGAAATGGAAGTGAAGAAACAATAAGTATCATGGAGATTACGAGTAATCTACGTGGGGTTAATACTTATGTTCGTCATGGTTAATCCTTTACCCAAACTGTACGGTCGAACCCCGGTGATATTGGTGAGTGTGAGTGTGTGATATAATGCAAGTAAGAACACAAGATGTAAGTGGTTCGGTCGAATAATGACCTACGTCCACTGTAAGTAGCCGGACCAAGTTACTGGCAGGGAGAGCATGCCCCGCGGCATGATGGTTTCATGAATGAAGCCGGAAATTGGCTCATTGACGGGTACGAGCTTTGCTTTGTCTTCTGCGTCTAGCTGCTGAAAGCATTGCTCATACATGATGTCTGTGCTGCTGCCGCCATCTAGGAACATATACCGCGTGCGGTAGTGTCCAAAGACAGCGGTAATGACAAGAGGAGCGGTTCAAGAGGCGCCGCCCCTGATCTTGGGCATGAGGACATCAGCCTCTTTCCATGAATCGTTTAGTGGTTGTGCTCGGGCGCGTTTTCCATGATGTGCGCTTTTGCCCTTCTTTGTCATGTTGCAGTGGTGGCGAGGAATCAGTGTGGCGGCGTGAGTGTTGAGATCACGAATCTTTTTCCGTGATCCTTCCTCTTGATTCTCTTCGCCCGCTTGACTCTTGCCGGTGCGGTGAACGTTTTTGACCAAGTGACCGAGCTGACCTGACTTCAGCGCGGTTTCGATTTCCATCTTCAAGGTGTAACAATTGTCTGTGAGGTGACCGAAGTCATTGTGGTACTCACAGAACTTGCTTCGGTCCGCGTGTCTTCGTTTGCCCAAGGGAGCGGGTGCCTTTAACGTAACCTGTTCGGTTTTCAAAACTTGAGATGGTGTCTTTGTTAGCGGGGTCCAATCGTGGTTTTTCTTGGAGTGACCACGCTGGTCCCGCGTTTGCTTAGGGCTGATTATTTGCCGGGCATCTCCGGCTGGGGAATACTTCACTTCGTCCGCGGTGCCAGAGATGCGGCTCCAGACAGATTTGTTTTTATTTTTATTATTATTATGGTGTTTCGGTTGGAAACTATGCGTCTGGTTGAAGGATTTCTCTGAGGAGGCATATATCTTGGCGGAGTGGACAAGTTCGTCCCAGGACTCCGGAATGCCATCCTTGCCTGTGAGGCACTTCATTAGCTCCGGGCTGCGTACGTTATGTATGAACGCTGCCCGTGTGAGCTCCTCCCCGCAGCCTATTTGCAAGGCTTCCTTGTTGAATCGAACGATGAAATCCTCGATGGACTCATGATCGTTGCGGCGGCACAACAGAATGTGCGCCTTGTCTTTCTTGTGCTTACGCAGGTGCGAGAAGTGACTACCGAACTTGTCGGTAAGGTCATCGAAGTCTTTAACGCTCCCCGCGGGGAGGTTATCGAACCAGACTCTCGCTGCGCCTGTTAGGGTTTGGGCGAATAAGTGGCACCAAACCTGGACAGGCCAGTCCACTGACATACCTGCGCACTCGAAGTCGTGCACATGGTCGTCCGGGTCATGCAGGCCATCGTATCTACCGATGCTGCTAGGAAGTTTGGCTTTCCTTGGTATTTTTGTTGTCGCTATGCGAGCGACGAACTTTGACTTTTCAGCGAAGGCCTTTGGCCTGAATGGTTTAACCAAGTCATCATCCTCGTCATTGTGGCGCGAGCGATGATCGTGTTTCTTTCCTATGTAGCCCGAGTCGCTACTGGAGGACTCATAACCATCAGGCTCTGTCCGGCGCTTCGCGTAGCCCCGAACTCTGGCGTCTCCGCCGAGTTCCCCGCTACGACCAGCGCCCGGGACTGTTGAGTCCTTATCTTTGTACCCCTTTTTGGATGGGGTGTCATAAGTGAGGGCTTTGCCCTTTTTCTTGGCTTGCTGCAAGAGTTTACGTTGGTAAATTGCAGCGTTTTTTGTGTTCTGACGGAGGAGCCACTGGTCTAGGTCCTCCTCAGAGCTAGCACTGCTGTCGTCAGAGTCGACGTCCCGGACCTCAACATATGGCCTTTCGAGCCTTGAGGTGGGTTGTTTAACGACGGTGTGTGGTGTTACCTGGTTCTCCGGGAGTTGGGTGTCCCCTTCTCCGGAGCGGTTTATAACGGCAGCAGTGGGGTTGGGTTCAGCCATGGGTGGGTTTAAAAGATGAGTAAAAAAGCAGTTCTAACCGTTGGATGGCGCCAATGAAGAAACAATAAGTATCACGGAGATTACGAGTAATCTACGTGGGGTTAATACTTATGTTCGTCAGGGTTAATCCTTTACCCAAACTGTACGGTCGAACCCCGGTGATATTGGTGAGTGTGAGTGTGTGATATAATGCAAGTAAGAACACAAGATGTAAGTGGTTCGGTCGAATAATGACCTACGTCCACTGTAAGTAGCCGGAGTATTATTAATATGAGAGTACAAAGAGTTACAAGAGAGAGTATGCTAGGCTACAAGTGATGATTTTTGGATCCTTTGGCAAGGAGAAGTCTTCTTCTATTTATAGGAGAATTCATGGGCTTAGTCGTAGGGCCCATGAGGAGCAATTCTTCGTTGGGCTTGGTCCAGGCCCTAGTCCAAAGTCTTCCCTAGAATTGGCGGGAAAATACTGATACTGTTCATGACGTCATTTGGCAGCATGGTTGCTGCTCGAGGCGGACACGTGGCACGCTATGACTGGCTGATGGCGCCCCTGTCCTTGCTACAGTCGTTGACCATGCTTCTGACATCAGTAGGGGATGTCTGCTGTCACTGTAGACGCTGGTATGGTGGAAGCATGGCTACAGCCATGCTGCTGTCCTTGTCAGTAGTTGTTGGACCACTTCTGCCACCTGTCGCTTGGTCATTGGCGCGTACACTGTCAATGATCCTTGTGAATCTTCCTTTTGTTGTCTTCTGTACCTCGTACAAAAGGTGCTGGGTGAAGATTCCGCGCGTGACGGTACGCGCTTATCAGGTGCTGTTATTGCTTATCAGCTGTTGTCTCTGCGCGCTCCCTTGTACGTAATTGCAAGCTGCGCGCTGATGGTTCCTCGCGCCACCGACTGGCGCAGGGAATCTGACTTAAGGGGATAGGGACGCCTCCTCCGCTTGGATTAGGCTCCTTATCCCTTCAGGAAGGTTGATGTTTCTAAAGCATTTAGAATCTTAGTACATGTTCAGTGTCTCTTTATTTATAGTCTTTGAATATCAAATAATTAATTTTGGATATATGTGTTTAGGGTGTTGATGGAATAGCTGATGTTGCAGCAAGTGAATGGTATTTGGTTCTACAATCCTTCAAGATGTTGCATAAAGAAGTGAGTGTGTAGATGTTGCAATCCTCTTTACCACACTTGAATTGTTTTTTTTCTTTCATTTATTCAATGCAAGCTTTGAAGAAATGATCTTAGGGGAAGACCAATTGTAACCCAGTACTCAATTGTCAAGTAATAAAATGTGACTATAATATATTTGTATGTGTTAAAAAGTATACTTGAAGTTACTGTAACACAATACGCAAATTTATTTATCATTATTTATTTAAAGTTATTACTTATGTATTTTAAAATGTTCAACCCGGAACTTGAACAAGGTAGTTACATGCATATAAGAAATCTTCAAGGTGTTGAAGTTCAAATGTCGCTTCGAATTGAAAACTCAATAGAAGAAAGTAGGTTTGCTATTTAAAATTAGGATGCATGGTTGAAAGCAAACGGAATACAAAATGGTAATATTACCACGTTTAGGTACATCAAGACTGAAGGTATGTTGGTGCCAACTTCAATTTCCAAAAAGAAAAAAAAACGAGAAATTAAGAAGCGCAACGCTTAAAGACAAACTTTTGATGTTGGATAATTAGGTCGTATTTTTTTTATTTTTTTGAAAGTTATCTTAGTTTGAACAATGACTACTATGTGAAGCTAGCAATGCAGGTACCAAATTATGTTAGGTTTTATTTTTTCATGGTACTTGGTTGTTTTTTTTTTTTTTTGTATTGCATGTTAACATTATGTTGGACATGGTAACATCTACCTTTAAATAGGTCATTATGTAGCCCAATAATTTTGACAGTTTAATTGAAATGTTAATATTTAGTAGATTTACGTTTATCGTCAAGTATAATAATTCTTCATCATCAACAACGTTACCTTTAATGCTTTCGGCGACGCAAAATATAATATATTTAAACGAATCATAAAATTCTTATGTGAAAACGTATATGTTGAAACTTATATGTAACTAACAGTCATTAGTAAAATAGATAGAAATCATGTCAAGTTATTTAGAATATTCGTTAATCATAATAATATTCATTAATCCGAATATGTCAATAATCAATTAACACCATAAGTTATTTTCTTTATATATTAATTTATTATCGTTATGAATAATAATGTTGGGAATCCCGTGCATAAGGGGTTCTAACTTAATAATTATATATTTAACTATTTATCAATAGCTATATATAAAAAAAAAATAGCACCATGATTACAGGGTATTTAATGGGGCAACCTCCCACCCCTTAAATGTGCCAAGTGACATCATGTGAAACTCTTTTTAAATTTATTTATTTTGTTTTTTTAAATAAAATCTATATCTATATTATTTTAAAATTTAAAATATGTTAATTAATATTTTTATCTTTATCTTTTCCTTATTTTCCCCTTACATTTTTCAAATGTTAGTGAACTATTAATTATTATCTTAAAATTTCAAATATGTTTTCTCACAAATTTTAAACGTTAGTAACTTTTATATACGATAATTTTTGAAAAAAATTTTTACACCAAATTAACGAGCATTTTATTATCTTTCCAACGAGCTAGCACCATAGTGCTATATAAAAAACAAAAAAATTGTTTTTAGGTAGTTATTGTTCATTCAGGAAAAAAACGCAATGTGTTTAGGTAATTCATTAATCATGTATAGGCAAGTCACTAATTGTATTATGATAGTATATATGTTTTTGAACCTACTATTACATATAAGAACCCGCTAACTACATATATATTCACATATTTCAGTTTGGTAAGAATCAGTTTATTTGTATTTTGATTGGTGTTCCTAGGAATATTAATTATAAAGGTTACTAAGCCGCTTAAATGTAGCCTATGATTATTACACACCTTGTAAATCTCTAGCTCATAAGTGATAATTAATAACCCTACCATGCACGCCTTTTAAATCAATTATCATCATGACAAATCATTTAATACTAATTTGGTTTGTTTTTTTTTCTCATGTTCACATAACTTTAGAATGTCTTAAGAAAGTGGCAAAGTTGTATAAAAACTCCACTCTAGCAAGATGTGCACACGTAAAACTAGAAGTACGTTTAATAAGTTATTGGGTGTTGATCTTTAAAAAAAATTCTTGAAAAAACGATCTATTCCTTTTTACAGTACAAGAATTTTATCCCTTCATATTAGATTTGTCTATCCCGGGAAGCACCCCGGAGATAATCTAGTAACACTAGAAAAGTATATCGTTTTTGAAAAAATGAGCCATTAACGTGACGACCTGTTTATGGCCAGGATCATTTACTCCAAAGTACAAACACTAATAACCCATTTAACCTGGCCAGTTTAACATTTACCATAATCATCTCATGTGGTTTGCTAACTCTTTGTAAAAAACAGTACGAGATTAGATATCAGCAATAATTTCAAGAACGAACAGTTTGCCTTCCAAAAAACAAATCAAGCACGAATAAAATATGAACGATTCATGAGAAATCACAAACATTGACAACGAGCGAACCAATTAATACTGGAAAATCATTATATATATATATATATATATATAGGGTGAGGTTCCGGTACAAAGGCCATATTTCGTGAGAAGTGTGAGAAGGATTAAAAATTGATATGTATGCATTATTTTTTGGATTTATTCATGATGTTTTGCATAAAACATGCATGTAGAGAAAGGGAAGGAGGTGATGGTTTGCAATAGAGGGTTGTACCTTGAAGCTTCCAAGTGGTTTCCATGGCCAGTCTGTGAGAAACCCAGGAGTAGTAGCCATTGATAAAAACCCAACTCCTTTTGTTTATCTTGGTCCTTGGGTGAGTTCATATTTATACTTATATACCACATTGTCTACGTTTTGGCTTCTAGTTTGGTGACATAAATGAAAAAAAAAAGAAAAATAAAATTTCACGTTAGAGTTATATCTACCCTCTAGGGATTTTAATGCATGCAATACATACATACAAGCATATATGCATAGCGTACATCCACAAACATACACATAGTGTTTAAAGTAGGGTGATATTATCTACACATCCCCTATTTTTTCCATACATCCTCTACACGGGTCGTGGAGGTCTCCGCATGACGTATAGGGAGACTCTAATTTCCATCTCCCGTGGAAACCTCCACGGGCCGTATATATGTGCAAATGATTGGCAATCATTGGAATGAATTGGAGATCATTTGTACATCCCTATACGGGCCGTGGAGGTCTCCATGGCCCGTAGATGTAGTTTGATTCTCAGGGACTTGATTCTCAAGAATGTTGAAATTATTGAAAACAACGTCCACATCAAAGAACCAGTCAGGACCAGTTTCTGTGTTAATGGTGTTGGATTCCTACCAATCTACATAGAAAGATTCAAGGACCATCTTGGTGCGTTTGTTGTATACTCTATAAGCTTTTAGACTTGAAGAATATCCAACGAAGAAGCATTCGTCTCCAACTGCATCGAACTTCATTATATTCTCATAATTGTTCAGAAGAGTACATGAACATCCGAATGGTCTGAAGTAATCGATGAGAGGTTTCCTTTTGAAGAGTAATTCATAAGCTGTTTTCCCACGCGACTTGACAATCAAGACTCTGTTTAAGACATAACAGGCGGTATTCACAGCTTCTGCCCAGAAAATGATCGGCAACTTTGAGTCAATGAGCATAGTTCTGGCAGCTTCAATAAGAGTGCCATTCTTTCTTTCAACCACTCCGTTCTGTTGAGGAGTTCTCGTAGCACTATACTGAAGATGAATTCCTTTGCTGCTACAGAATGTCATGAAGCTTTGGTTCTTGAATTCTGTTCCTTGATCACTTCTGATTGACTTGATCTTTAATTTGATTATGTTCTCGATAAGAGGAACAAACAACATCAAGATTTCAGCAGCCTCACTTTTATACTCTAAGAAATACACCCATGTGAAGCGAGAGAAATCATCTGTAATCACCAAATAGTAAGATTTCTTAGCTAGACGCAAGTTCGGGTGACTTCATGCAAATTACTCACAATGTGGAAATAACATCCAACAATACTCCGTGATCCTGTTCAAACGCTTTTTCGCAAGTTCGGGTCTGATATCCAGATCCTAACCTCCAATTTCTAAGCATTCATACTTGCATATTTGCATCTTTATTACCCTTCTCATAATAAAAGGTTAATAACACTACAATACATGCTTGCATATAATTCCCCTACACAAGTTATCTTGACTTGTCATGCTATTCTTCCTTCATGTGTTCACTAGGACAAACATGACGTTTCAAATCCCATACTCAATCTAAAAATAATGACCAACCTTTACATACAATAAAACTCTCACACAAACCCGGGTATAAGTACCCATACTTACATCACGTTACTCAATCTGTAATAGCATAACAAATCTACTTATCGTACTTGTTACCATATATACATACATATCAATTTAACTACATACACACGCATCATTCCATACTTATGTCATATTTGCAAATCCGACATTCCTATTACTTGCTACACCCATACCTAGCATTCATAAGGTCAAACAATGTTATTAAATGCGTTAAACACGAACACGGTTTGCGCATATAAGCGAAACATCAAAATACGATAAAAACAGACAAATAATCAGTGGGGGCGCAAGCTAGTGCACACCAGCGCAAGGTGCACTGGCCACCTTGCGCCCCATGGCTGACCCCATCAGAAGGCTAGCGCAAGCACCATCGCAAGGTGCTCTGACGTGCTTCTCACCTTGCGCCCCTGACCGGTTTTGCTACTAACTTTGGGGGTTTCGCACGATATCAAAGATATTGATATCCCAAAGCAATATACATTTAACCTTAGCCTTTTTGAAGCCTCAAAGGACATATTTTTATCGTCCCATTCGGTTTCTAACATTCATACAAATCATTTTGCTAAGTTATGTACGCATCAATAACTCGTTTGTTCTCAAGCATAGATAAACTACATTTAATCCATTGCTAACTTCCATACCTTGGCATCATTATTAATGTGTCATCCTTTCATGATTCCCATTCTTCATACACACACATGTATTTGTATAAATTCATTTATCTAAATGGATGTTATGTTCAAGAATCACTTACCTTAAGTCCTCCATGCTCATGCTTGTTTAGTTGCCTCATCTTGACCCATTAGCCTCCCACGCTTGAGTCCTCCATTCCTATCCTTTCATGTCATCATATTCACATCTCTTTAACATACAAGATCATTCATCTTACAAATTAACCCAACATATAGTGTGCACCATATTGTTAAGCATAATGTACACTGCTACTATTAATGCATACTTTTTACCAAATCATACAATCAACTAAATTCCCACATGAATACTCTCTATAATATAATCGTCATGTTAACCTACCATCAATTTTATCTATTATCACATTACTTTCATATTTGTCAAGTCTTGCATACAAATGCATACATCATAGTCATCTAGACATTTCATCAAACACAAGGTGTGCGTAACTTAACCATCCTTGGTTGTACAATTACCAGTTACCTAAAAAGTAACTAATTCATGAACTCATTATCAACAACATCATTCTAACCATTATGCTTAGCTATTTCCCATTTCAACTTGTAATTTTACCAACACATAAGATTCATGCAATACATATGGAATACAATTCCTCTAAAATCCATGCCTAAAACATAGGTTTCCTAATATTTTAGTAACATCGAAGCTACTAATCAAATCCAAAATCATCATCTTTGAATACAAGCAAGCTAATAACAATTTTACTCATTCATAAACCATTAAGAATGGTCAATTTCACTAATAATCAACAATATCACGGATTTGACATGTTTTGCTCAAAACCCACAAGTAGGTTTCGAAATTCATACTAATTGAGGGTTAGTGTTCTTACCAAGGCTCCAAAACTTGTAGAAAACTCTTAATTTGAAACCCATCAAGTCTACCCTCAAAACCCCTTTGCAACATTGCATCAATTTGTGAAATTAGGGCTTTGTTTGGCCTTGGGAAGACATCCCCTTGGCTGAATTCGTTTTATGTTGTGGGGTGTTTCCTTGAACGTGTTATTATCCCACTATTTACAGAAATGGCCCTTCAAATATCCCCCAATGTCCCTTTTTTAAGAAACTTAACTGACTATGTTAGTTTCTATTATTATTTGCTCACTTATACAAATAATAACATTTACTAGTTTATTTCATATTAGAACATAACCCTCATTCTTATTGTCTAAACCTCGTTTTATTATTTTGCTAATCGCGCCTAATGACGAACTTAAGCAAAATGGATTTTTGGGGTTTTACAAATGCTTAGGCGCATCTGGTTTGGGCGATGAGTGGCTAGTGTTTGTGGATAATGATGACGACATTTTCTTGCAAGGTTAAGTTTTTATGTTTGCGTATTTTGTTGTTGTAAAATTTGTTGGAGATTTGTTGTGTTGACATATAAATTTTAAAAATTTATATAGGTAAGTGTATTATTGTTTGAGTTGCATGAAACGTTGTTCGACAGTTATGTAAGTATCAGTACTCGACACCGGAGTAACTATAGTGTTCCATTTAGTGTGTGTGGCGGTTATAGTCTAGACTCAATATGCAGTCCTAGTTCACTATAACCACTGGCTTTGATACCAATCTGTCAAACCCTCAAATTTCCACTGCGGTGTTTTACTGCGATGCGTGTGACAAACCAGGATCTAGTCAACGGTCGAATGAACGACCTCTATATGCTTTCAAATCATACGTAATAAAACCAAATAGTTTTCAAGTTTTAAAGGTTTAGAAGTTTAGCGGAAGCAGTAAATAAAGTTCATGCAAACTATCTCGTAAAATACTACGAGTTTACCAAAACCGACATAATAAAATAAAATGTTTGAAAAACCGAAATGATAATGTTCGTGATGCAAGTGAGACTCCAAGTGCATCCTAGCAGCAGTTGCCTTAGTGACTTAAGAAAACATGCTAAAACGTGTCAACGATTAAGTCGGTGAGTTCACAGGTTTCAATCAAAATAAATTCGTATGTCTTTTTGTTGTTTAGATTCACATTAGTTTACTAGTTATATCCAATGTTAGCTAGACGTTTAACAGGTTACTAAGCGTACATAAACCATTGCTAACTGTTGGTAGCTTGTTGCCTTCCGTCACCATCCATTACACGAAGACAAGAGTTAAGGACGTTGTGCACCTGCTCGGTCTTCAGTCGACACATGTGGGGCTTGTTAGAGCCAATAGATCTATTCACATCTCCTCGCTATGTTACATATACTATGGGTTATAATGTAAGGACTTAATAATGGAAATTACGCTACATTAAATAAGTGATCTAACAGTACATGTGATCTACAATGATCGTATGTTTGTCTAGCACGTTTCTCCCCAAATAGGAAAACAGTAAAAGGGGTCATGAAACTCACCTTTGCTTTGCATGCTAAAAAGCCAGTTGTAAGAAATTAGGTAACCAACTATCAGAAACCTATAATATAAGATCCTATAAGTGTTTGTTCAAAATTTGCGTTTGTCCAGTTAACCCATTGACTCCAAATCAATGACTTAGTTTGTGTTTATAAAATTTGTTGGACCAAGTTTGACTGAGTTTGACCCAACGACCCATTGGTGATCTGTTAAGTGTTTTATTTTTGAACAAGATGGAAAAGCCTAGAATTACAAGTTACACCCACACATGCAATCCTAGTGTACTAACATGTTAGCTAAACACATCATATGATAGCTTTGTCACAATCTCCAAGTTCGGGTTTTGAGCATACCACTTACATCTAGCATGCCATAACATTAATAAGTCATACAACACTCCACATACAATCCATAACTCAAACAACATGAAAAACTTTCATATTAGGTAACCTATGAATAAAATGAACACATTGCACGTAAAAAGTTTCCTTTTTTACTAAGTTATGATTCTAGTTTTGTTTTTAACGCAAAAAGCATTCTAGTATGCTTAAATAATCATCCATAAGCATATCCTAACATGCTTAGATCTCAATTTCAAAATCTAAAAATCAATAAACTTTCCTTTTTGGGCAGGTTAAGAACAATAATCCAAATCATGCCAGAACATCATCTAATGCATGTTATCCATCTTAAATAATCATAACATCATCATAAAAACACATCATGCAAATTCCAACATCACAGTTTTAAGATCTAGGGTTTACACAAAATCAAGCTTTTGGCTATAACATGCACCCTATGAATTTATATATTTAATTCTTCAACAAAACCCATTACGAACACATACTAATCATCTTTTAATAATTATTCGTTGATAAAAATAATTTTGACCAGATCTGATTATTTTTGGGTTTGGACAAAACTTAATAAAAGTAATCAAAACAAGTATAAAAATCATTAAAGGTTGGTTACACACCTTAATTCTTCACTTTTCTTGATTCTAAACCACTTTAAGCTCCTAAGATCTTTAGAACATAATTATGGCGGAGGGTAGGGGTTTAATTTTCGTATTAGAGGGTGTGGAACTGAGATTAGGGTCGTTATTAATGAGGGTTTGGTGTAAAATCGTTTTATAAAAAAAACACTGCAATACGGGCCTTAAATGGCATTTGGGCCCGCTGACTGTTCCACGTGACGTAGCCCATGAAACTCTAGCTGATCCGCGCGCTGTTGCTTTCTTTCTCCCCAACAATAACAAACATGCAACATTTACATTTTTTGTCGTTTTCTTGATGTGATTCCATCCTACCAAAAATCTTTTGGAATTTTGATCATTACACTTTTTTTAACGGCCAACAAATTTTATTTATTTAATTTGTCGCATCTGCTTTTTTTTTTGGACCATTACTCAATTTGTCGCATCTTCTTTCCATTAGTTCCATTTATTGTTGCCATGTTTGTGTTGACTTGGTTTACCTATATATATATATATATATATATATATATATTAGGTAAAGGTTCGGATACAAAGGTCATATTTCGTGAGAAGTGTAAGAAGGATCAAGAATTGAATTGATATGTAGGCATGGATGTTTTGGATTTAGGTATGATGTTTTGGATTGTTTTTGCTAGAAAAACATTAAACACATAATTTAAAACACAATGCAATTTATTTTAGCCATGGAATTTAAAACATAGCTAAAACACCCAGATAAAACACAACAATTTAGAACATGTGTTCTTGGCATGGTATTTTAAGTTTTTAAGCCTAAAATCAATTGTTTTGGGTTTTCAATTGCTTTGTTTGGTGTTATTTTAGTCTAAACAATCCAAAACATGATGAATAAATCCAAAAAATGATGCATACATATCAATTTTTAGTCCTCACATTTCTCATCAAATATGGCCTTTGTACCTTAACCTCACCATATATATATAATTAATCAATAAAATATTTAACCCAAATATTTTATAATTAGTTTACGACACCCGGTCCTACTAGAGTTGGTTATGGACCCGGTCTCGCATAGCGCGTAACAATTTCATTTCGCTTAGTTCTAAATAAATTCGCGGAACGATTTATATTGACATAATAATAAATCTATAAAATATTTAACCCAAATATCTTATAACTTATCTACGATGCTCAGTTCATCTAGTGCCCATTACAGACCCAATGCATATTCACCCAATAACAATTAATTCAAACTACCTCTAAATAATTTCACGTATACACATAATAGCTAATAACATCAAACAAGTTATTTTATGATTATTTGTTTTGACATTCACCAACGTTCGAGGTCCAGTATTTGTGTGTGTGTTCTTAAAATTAACCGAATTATCTGTTCGTATCTTTTCGTATATATTTAGGCAACTTAATTCATCCGAATTAAATTAAATATATAAAAGTAACCTAAGGTAAGTAGTAAATGTTAATAAAAAGTTAACCTGAATTTGTCGGGTGGCACACATTCTGAGGGACGACCTGGTGAGGTTTTTTTTTTTTTAATTTGAGTACAACTAGAGAGTATGAACTCGTTTTCATTTTAAAGAAATCATTAATGGATTGTTTGGTAACCTCTGGCCAATAAGTCTGATTGGGTAAGAGACCCTGAACCAGTAAGAAGTCAAACTTCGTTTGACTTGACTAATTGGTGGTGGTGGAACATGCGGTAAAGGGTTGTAGAGATACTGCGTGAGTGATCGGTTAATATAAAGGTGATGGTGGTTTCAGGTTATGGTAATGGTGGTGGCGGAATGTAAATAATCTGGTGAAGAGGAAGATCTAGTGGTGGTGGTGAGATTTTTTAGAGGGAGGGAGAGAGGGAAAAAGATGGGTAAAGAAATAAGACAACGTGCATTGTAGTTAATAATTCAAATGTTTTTTATAGAGGTAAAAAGACAATAAAAAGAAAGTGAAGATATTTAAAAAAATAAAAATAAATAGATAACTAGACAAATATGCCTCCCATCTTAAATGAATAAATAAACAAAGTTAGCAAATTACATGAAAATGGCAACAAATGATAAACCTCAGATGTCCAGTTTACAAAAAAAGAGAGAGAAAAAGCAAAACTAGCCAAAACTGAGAGATGATTTTAGCATTTAACTCTAATCTAAAACATTATACGTAAAATTTAAAACACAAGGTCTACATATAATGTGCGCTTTGACATTAACATATTTTATTTCAGTCTTAGAAAATGACTTCTCGTGTTATTTCTGGTATTATGTTAACTTTATGTGAATTAAGGGATGAACATAATATCAATAGTCAATTATTTTAACTGGGAATTTTACCAATCACGCGTTACGGCGACATTAAACCATAATCTAATTCAAATTTATATGGTAAAATGGAAACATATTATATTTGACCCGACTCGTTTATGGTGGTCACCAAAAAGAACCCACCATTGTTCTTAATGACAAATCCATTGCCAAAAAGACATGGATTTCTAAAATTGGTCCACAACAAGCTGCACCTGTTCTCAAGAGCAAACCCAAAGCCAAACTGGCTTGGGTTGCCAAATCTAACTAATTTGCTATTTTGTGCAGAGGGTCTCCAGAGGTTTGAATAGCATATGGTATGTTGATAGTGGAGGCTCAATGCACGTGACTGGATGCAGATACCTGATAAACAATTTTATCAGTCAAATAGAAGGATCTGTGTCCTTTGGGAACAATGCCAAAGGATATGTGCTAGGATATGGCAATGTATCCTCAGGCAAAATGCAGTTTGACAAGGTCAATCTAGTTGAAAACCTTGAGTACAACTTGCTGAGTGTCTCTCAAATGTGTGATAAAGGATATTCTTCCTTTTTCACAAAGACAGCATGCAAGATCATATCACCAAAAGGCCAGAAGTTGATAGAGAAGATCATTGAAGATCATACTTTGCTGATTGCCAAAAGATGTGGCAATGTCTATGCAGTGGACATTGAGAAAGACAAAGTATTGAACAACACTGCCTGTTTCTTCTCAAGGGCATCAACTTCAGAAAATGATCTCTGGCACAGGAGACTTGGCCATGTGAACTTTAAAATCATCAATAAAGTCACTAAAATGGGCTTGGTCAGAAGTCACTAAGAAGAAGTACTGCTTGGTCATCATTGATGACTACTCAAGATTCACATGGGTATTCTTCTTATATTCCAAGGATGAGGCAGCTGAAATCATCAAGTTCTTCATTCTGCAAGTTGAGAAGCAATATTCTCTTTCTGTCAAAGTCATCAGGAGTGACAATGGGACAGAGTTCAGGAACAAAACTCTGGATGAATTCTGTTTGTCTAAAGGGATTGTTAGACAATTCAGTATTCCCAGAACTCCTGAACAAAATGGTGTGGTAGAAAGGAAGAACAGAACTTTAATAGAAGCAGCCAGAACAATGTTAGCTGATTCAGGCCTACCTTTGTATTTTTGGGCTGAAGCAGTCAACACAGCCTGTTATGTTGAGAATAGAGTTCTTATCAACAAAAGACATACCAAGACTGCCTATGAAATTCTTCATGGCATAAAGCCCCTTATCTCCTTCTTCAGGGCTTTTGGATGTCAATGTTTTATCCTCAACATCAAAGACTCTATCTCAAAATTTGCTTCTAAAGTTGATACAGGTTATTTTCTTGGTTACTCTCCTTTGAGAAAAGCTTACAAAGTATTTAATTCAAGAACCAAGATAGTTGAAGAAACACTAAATGTCAAGTTCAATGAATCAAAACACACTCTTATTCCAGCAAATCCTGCTGAATTATTTGATCTTGACAACTTTCATTTCAGACCTGAAAAGACTGTTGAATCATCCAAACCTCCTCAAAATGGTTTTCAAGGATTTGAAGATGATAGTCCTGCACCATGGACTCCAAAAACAGTCAGCAGATCAACTTTTAAACCTTCAGAAGTTTCAAAAGCTTCTACTTCAGGAACTACTGATGAACAATTTGAATGTACTGATTCAGCTGAACCTAAAACTCCTGAACCTCAAACAACAACTGAACCAGATATTATCAATCTCAATGGTTTATTTGAAGAAACAGTAGAGCCATCCTCTAGTACAGGTCTACAACAACTGATTGAACACAAGGATCATCCATTGGATCAAATCATGGGTGATATTGCTTCAGGGGTACTTACAAGAAACCAGCTTTCCAACTTTTGCTTTTTCTCAGCATTCATTTCTCAGTTGGAACCAAAGAAATATGAAGAAGCCCTTAAAGATAACAATTGGGTGCAAGCCATGCAAGAAGAATTGTTTCAATTCAAGAAGCAACAGGTTTGGGAAATCTGTCCCTTACCTCCAAACAAGCAACCAATTGGTACAAGATGGGTCTTCAGAAACAAATCAGATGAAGCTGGTATGATCATCAAGAACAAGGCAAGATTGGTGGTACAAGGTTATTCTCAAGAGGAAGGGATTGACTATGATGAAACCTTTGCACCAGTTGCAAGACTTGAAGCTATCAGGTTATTTTTAGCTTATGAAATTTCCAACAACATTAAAGTTTATCAAATGGATGTCAAGAGTGCATTTTTGTATGGAAAAATAAAAGAAGAAGTGTATGTCTGTCAACCTCCAGGGTTTGAGGATCCTTCTCATCCTGACTGGATTTACAGACTTGACAAAGCTCTTTATGGGCTAAAACAGGCTCCAAGAGCCTGGTATGAAACACTTTCAAACTTTTTACTTAAGAATCACTTCTCAAGGGGATCCATTGATAAAACTCTTTTCATAAAACATGTTGGAAATCATGTCTTACTTGTACAAATTTATGTTGATGATATCATTTTTGGTTCAACAAATTCAAAACTGTGTGAAGATTTTAAGAAACTCATGCAATCAAAATTTGAACTGAGCACAATGGGAGAATTGCAGTACTTTTTGGGACTGCAAATCAAGCAACAATCAAATGGAACATTTATACATCAATCAAAATATGTTAAAGAATTATTAAACAAATTTTCTTTACAAGACTGTAAATCATGTTCCACTCCCATGACACCAATCACACAAGTTGAACCAGATGATCAAGGGAAACAAATTGATCAAACCATGTATAGATGTATGATAGGTTCTCTTTTATATTTAACTGCTTCTAGACCAGATATTATGTTCTCAACTTGTGTCTGTGCTAGATACCAATCTGCACCAAGAGAATCACACCTAATTGCAGTCAAAAGAATCTTCAGATATCTGAAAGGAACTCCTACTTTAGGAATTTGGTATCCTGCTTCAAGCAATACCAAGTTAACAGCTTTTTCAGACAGTGACTATGCAGGGTGCAAATGTCAAGAAAATCAACATCTGGTGGTTGTCAATTCTTAGGAAACTGTCTGGTGTCCTGGCAATCAAAGAAACAAACATCTGTGGCAACTTCAACAGCTGAAGCTGAATATATTGCTGCTGCAAGCTGTACATCACAGATACAATGGCTCCAATATCAACTGGTTGATTATGGAATCAAAGAGACCAAGACTCCACTTTTAGTAGACAGCAAATCTGCCATTAGCATCATTCAAAATCCTGTTCAGTTCTCAAAGACTAAACATATTGAAATCAGGTATCATTTCATAAGAGATTGCTATGAAAAAGGCAAGATTGAGGTGAAACATGTCACAACTGCTAATCAAATAGCTGATATTTTCACCAAACCCCTTGATTCAACAACATTTCAGAGGTTAGTATCCATGCTTGGGATGCTAAATTTAGAAGAAAGTCTGTAAGTGTTTTCACTTTTTAGTTCTGCACATATTTTATTTCACTTACATACTTATCTGTCACAAACCTTTGATGAACAATTTTGAGAGAAAGAAACTACTGATAATTTGAAAAACATCAAAATGGGAAATTTTTAGAAAAGAAGTAACTACTGATGATAATCAGAAGTTATTCAATTGTTTTGAAAGTCATTCTCATCAGCTGTTTCAAACTACTGAAGATATGACGAAAACCACTGATGAAGAAACCTTCTTCATCAGTAGTTTCATTAAAAAGGGTAAAACTGACATTTCACTCATCAGAAGTTTGACCTAGTCGGTTAAAAACTTCTGATAAATACCTTTTTCAAACACTTATCCATTCAAAAAGCAAAAATTCCCTCTTTCTCTCTCAAATCAAAACCAAAACCCCCTCTCTAACCTAAGTTTACTGTTCGATCAAGAAACCATGGCTCTCGTTTTAAAACAGGGACACAATCAAAGAGGCTACTTCGAGAAAGATGATGCCTGGTCCCAATACGATGAGATCATTGATCTTGTTGTCAAATCCCAATATTATCAAGCTTTCACCATTGATCCTCCAATACATGAAGAAACTCTCAATGAGTTCCGGGCTCATGCAGAGGCAGTGACGGTTAATAATGAAGTGATTTCCCTCAAATCATCCATTCAAGGGAAACTGATGGCCATATCACCAGAAACTTTAAGCATAAGGCTTGGTTTGAATGATTCTGATGCTCCAGAGCATGTTTCAAATTCTGATATTCATCTTACCATGACAGAATGTGGCTATCAAGGTACTTTAGCACAGGCTACAGTTTATAAGAAATATTTCGATCCACAATATAAACTATTATTTCATTATATTATTATGTGCTTAAGTCCTAAAACTGGATCTTATGATGAGATGCCTTCAACTTTTCAACCTATTTTTCATTCAATAATAAATGAAACACCTTTCAAGGCATCAAAACTGTTCTTTAATGAGTTGGTTTTACATCATGAAAATCAAAAGAAAAGGTTTTTGTTATACCCAAGGTTTGTTATGCAGTGCATAATAAAAGAACTTGGAGAGGGAATACTTATGGGTGAGTCAAAAATTTTAAAACCATTAACTTCCCAAGTATTCTCAAGGCACAACAAACAGGCCACAGTGCCAGAAGATGACCAAAGGGAAGAACAACCCATCCCTAAGGAACCCACATCTTCAAAACCAAAAAAGAAATCCAAAAAGCCTAAATCTCTCAAACAAAAACCTACCAACCCAAAGAAATAAATAGTTCAGGAAGTGGAGAACCCTGAAACTACTGATGTGCAATTTGCACTTGATAAAGATGTGGCTGAAACATCCTCTCAGCACACACCGTCTCCACCACCCAAAAGAAAACCAGTTACAGTCATTTTCCAAAGAAAAAGACTTAAAAAGATTGTAACTACTGACCAATCCTTCCAAACTACTGACCCTGAACCTATACCAACTACTGAACACCAACCCATTACAACTACTGAACCTGAACCCTCCCATACAACAATAGAAATAGCCCAACTTCTCTCAGGACTAAAAGGATCCCATCCAACACATGTCACTCCCCTAGCAACACATCAAACAGGGGAGATGCCTTCAGAACTTGACATGGATGTGGACCTTATTGGCCCTAACCAGGGAAATGAGGATGGACCAGAGTATCTAAGCCCAAACATAGAAACTCTTGGTACTTTTGAGGCTGCTACTACTCATTTATCACCCAGTGGTGAACCTAAGGACAGTAGTAACATTGCTAAGACCTCAAAATTGGCAACTACTGATGAAGGATTATTGCCTGAAGTAGGAAAACCTCAGTTCCAAGACAAAGAGGTTCATGAGAAGACTAGTTTGGAGCTAGCTCATGATATAACTGATACTGCCCTTATTGAGGACACTATCAGGGATTCAGATGATTCCATTAGCTTGGATGATGAATCACAAGTTCCACAAAAAGAATTGACGGTTGTCGATAAAGATCCTGAATCTGAGGTCTCTAAGCTCAAAGAGCTGGTCACCAAAGATCAGGTTAAAGACCACTTAAGCCCTATTTCCCCAAAAGTGGCATCTTCAGATAAATCTGAAGATCACCCAAAAACACCCCCTTCACAAAAACAACCTACCCAATTCCCTGGGCTCACAAGCATAGATCTGAACCAACTATGCAGCCTAGATGGTCCCCTGTTCCAGATGATGACACAAATTCTAACTGCTCAACTCAAAACCTTTACAACTGCTTGGGAGTTGAAAGCAAACAATCAGTTTGGGTTGATTAATTCAAGAACTGCAGAGCTGAATAAGAAGATGGATGATACACAAAAACAGCTTGCAACATTGTCTGCTGCAACTTCTCATTCTTTGAGGCTTCCAGAAGTGGATGAAGCCAAAAAGGGGGAGAAGATTAAGGAACCATTAGTTGAAGAATCTCCTGATGCTGAAAAGACTTCAAAAAGACCAGGAAAGGAGATCCTTCAAGAGTTCAGTTCATCTAAGGCACCTGAAGAAACTACTGAACAAATTTCTCAAACTGCTGAAGACAATCCTTCAGTAGTTGTGAAGACCATTAACCCTTCAGAAGTTTTATCTTCCAAACCCATTAAAGAACAGTCTTCAGAGGCAACTAAAAGAGAACCAGCTTCTATTCCTAAGCCAACAACAACTACAACAATTGTTTTAAAACCTACTCCCATCTCAATGTCAAAAGAACTATTGGAGAAGAGTTTGAAAGAGGCTCAAAAGAAGGCTAAGGAAGACAAAGTTTGGAACATCCTAGAAGCTAGAGATGATCTGAGCTATGAAGAGAAGTTAATCAAGTATCAAGAGAAGCTTGATGAGCTTGAAGCTGAAGAGAGAGCACATGAGGCTGCTGCTGAAGAAGACAAGAGAGCACAGCTGATCAATATGATAACAAAGAACTCCAAGGCAAAACAAGTCTCTCTGAATAGACTCTCAACTGAAGAACTCACAAGAAGAGCTCAACTTATATCTGATAGGTTGGCAACAGAGAAGGAGAGAAAAGCCAGAAGGGCTGAGATAATAGAAGAACTTGTAGCAAATGACTTTGGTTCAAAGGCCTCAGTTTCAAGATGGAAAGAAGAAACTTTATATGAAACTTACAAGAAGTTCAAGGCCAGCAAAGCTGCAAATCCAGATAGATTTGAAACTCCTGAAGCCCAACAAACTTCAATCATAAGGAGATCATTTGGTGCACTTAGAAAACCAGCTACAAAAAGAAAGGCAGAGGAGACTACTGTGAAGACTGATTTCAAGATGGTACTCTTGGAAGGAAATCAGTTGGTTCATGGTGATTTTGATGTAGAAGAGAAGCCCCTACTAACACAATTTAGAGATCCTGCTACTTATGCTTATCAATTGCAACAATCCATTAGAGACAAAACCCATACCAAGGTTGTTACAACACATCACCTACCCAACATTCCTATCCAAAGTGGTGTTGACCTTCAAGGTAGCAAGGATTCTCACCTGAGAGTCACAGAAATTGAAGAAATTCCCCAATCATCCTCAGGAAAACCTAAGGAAACTGACTTGGTTTCCTATGCCTCTGACTTTGACAGGTCAAAAGGTAAATACCATCAAATGGTCATTCACTGATTCAAACTCAGTGTTAGTGACCAGGAGAGATCGTTCAAGTAAGGTCTACAAAAACTCAAAGGAGTTGAGTGTATTATCATCAAAGGACCTTCTTACCATTCAACATCTCACACCTGAACAAGGATCTCTCACAGAGCAACAAAAAGACACTCTTACTACCAAGATGACAGCAAAAGTCTGAAGGATACTAGAAGAGAGAAAGAATCAAGAACAATAAAGATTGGATAAGGTTTTGGCTTCATCAATCCAGGGGGAGATTGTTGGGACAAAGAGGATTGAAGAAACCACCTTTTGATAACCTTAGTCCAAATCATATTCTGCTTAAGTATAGAAGAAACTGCTGAAGAAGAAAACAGAAGTACTGAAGAAGAAAAGAGCAAAGTGCTGAAGAGTTAAAGCATCAGAAGTTCTGAAGTCTAACCAGACATTTCACTGAAGAACTACTGAAGACAAACTACTCATCAGTAGTTTGTCACTCATCAGTACTTTCATATCAGAAGCTTCTAACCAACTCAGACTTCAGTAGTTTAGTATTATATTGTTTTGTTAAAGTCTTGGATCAAGTTTCAATGTAAAGCCTGTTGTAAACATTATCCTAAGTATAATATCTTAGCTAAATATCTTAGATTACTTAGCACAACAGTCTTGTATGTTTGTCTATAAATAGATGAGCTTGTTCATCTATTTTAGATATGTGATTTACTTTGAATTAATTGAAAAACCTTCGAGGCTTTTAAACTTATAATCCATTTCACATCTGAGAATCATAACTTGTATTTACTGCTTTATACTTGAACTGTTTATTGATTCTCATTAACTGCTCAGTAAAGGGGGAGTAATAACTCCTGTTAAAAGTGATATATTAACCTTAGAACATTTACTATTCCGCTGTGCAATAACTCTTATATAATCTGCAAACACATAAGTGTTCTTAAACTGTTTAAAAGAGGCCACTGATCCAACAGAAGGGCAGGAGTAAAAGAAGGGAACACATACCTGTTTACATAACACCCATCGTGACCACCCTCACCCCTGTTCTTCTTTGCGCCGAGCCACCCTAGACTAGGGTTCCGCCGCGCTTGAACCTTCTTGTTCGAACCCATCCTCCTGACTCGACACCCTAATCAGCCGATTAGGGTTTCTGCTCGTCACCCAACCCTCTACCAGTACCGCCAGTTTTTTATCTGAACAGAACCAAGTCCGATTCAAGTGACGAAAGTGTTTGTCTGTTCGATTGAAAGCACGTTGCATTAAGATTGGGGTTTGATTTTTTGTCCGGTGGAGAAATAAATAAAGTACAAGAAAGGAAAAGAAGACGGGAAGGTAAAAATCGATAAGTTTAACGGTACGAAATTAAGTTGGTGAGCCGGGGTGAAAAGTTCAACCAGGTTGCAGAAAAACGAACAGAAGGAAATCGAGCAGGTGGCTTTGGATTTGGTTCGTTTCGCAAGGTAAAAGAAAACGGTATGGCGAGTCGATAGCTTTAGTTTTCTTTTACTAGTAAAACCTGGAGAAAACAGAACCAGCAGGGGTGTTGATGACGACACAAGTGAAAAAAAAAGGTTAGTGACGAGTCATGTGAACTATTGCCAGTTGGATGATCTTTCGGTTAGGGTTTGCGTTAACTGATCGTGTGTACGGTCATAGACCCCTTGGAACCGCTTGATTTCATGAAAGCTCTGCTGCGTTATAACCGTTTGCTTGTTAGCTGGTTAGGATAACAGGGACAGTGGGAGCTTGGCATAGTTGACTTGCTGGGGCTGCATGGAGGTATGAACATTTGTTAGAGTCGATGTCATATATATGAAATTCTGCTTCTGGGAATGTGTCTGGGTTTGATGCATTGGGACTCAGTGGAAGACAGTGAGACTCTTGGGTCATGGATTCTGGTGCTTCATTTCACGCTACCTACAGCACTGAAGCATTGCGGAATTTGAAGAAAGGTGACTTTGGTAAGGTAAGACTGGCGAAAATTGATGTTCTTGATGTTACGGGCATGGGTGATATTGATATAGTAACTTCAGCCGGTTCATGGACTTTGAAGGATGTCAGGGTGATTCCAAGCTTAAAGAAACAGTTGATTTCAGTTGGGCAGTTTGATGAATAGGGACATGAGGTTAAATTCGGGAATGGGCAGTGGAAAGTTATCAAGGGAAATCTTGTCATAGCTCGAGGAAGAAGGCGGGGTTCGCTTTACATGGTCAGTTTACCGTCTGAGGGAGTGACCGTCCCAGTTCAGAGGAAAAACAAAGTCGGGTTCACAGAATCTCGTGGGCAGAAGAAGGTTGTCTTTGCAAGTGAGAAACCTAGAGTCACATGTCAGATTCAGGATGAACGAGCGTGGAAAGGTTCAGGTAGACCAGTCAGAGGTTTTCGTGGCAGTGAGAGCACTGGTTGTGCTTCAGTCGGAATTCCTAGACGATATTGGGTCAGGAGAACCAGTATTCCAGCTGATAAAATCTCTCCAGTGGATTACTTGCTGAATATGGAGAGTGTTTATTCTCAGGGTGTTTCAGGATCCGGCAGTTCGTGTCAGTGGGAGTCGGTAGAGACAGAGAATGGGTTAGTGGTAGACACAACCATAACTGATGAGTTGGAGCTCGGGGGAGCTTCAGCTGGTCTCCAGGAATAGTGTTGAGGAGATCGGGGTAACTGGAGGTGCATTGAAGATCAGAGGGGAGATCTTATCTACAGAAGTACAGAAGAGATGGTGCAGTTCGTGGTCCAAAGACACCAAGTGGGAGATTGTTGGAGATGTTGCCTTCAGCCCACTTATAGGCCCAGTCATTTGAAGCCCAGTTTGCATAACTTGTTGAGCAAGATTAGCATAGGGTTTTAACCCTAATTTGTGCCTATAAATAATCTCTTGTACTTGTAATATTCGTATCACTCAATAATAAGAATACCTCAGTTGCCCCCGTGGACGTAGGCCAGTTTAGACCGAACCACGTAAATACTTGTGTTCGTGTGTGTTCTTCGATCCTAACAAAAAGTAGGTGGAATTAAGGCTAACTTCATTTGTTATTCTAATATATTCAAATGCTTGTAGCATACGAATATATTCAAATACATGTAGCATACAAATATACAATCCTTTTATTCCTTCAGGTGTTTAACATCACATCATTTACAACCTTCCTGATTAGGAAGCAGCCGAAGCAGAACACAAACACCCTTATTTTCAAGATTTAAGTCGTAAATTATACAGAGAAACACAAATACATAGATCATTAGTTGAATTATTTCATGAAGGGGACGAACCCATGTTGTATACATGCATCCCAAACTTTGTCGATATTGAAAACCTCATTCCCACACTCGTTCACATTCCAGCCTTCTAATCCATGAATTATCCCGGCAATTCTCCATGCACTCATCACCCTTCTTGGCAACCAATTCTGTAATTAAACACACCAAAATTTCACTTCACATTACTCTATCAAATAACTCAACCATGAAAAGCTAAAGTTAGATGAGGCCTAACCTCACAAGAATCAACATTCTCAAGATATTTGGGAATGAGCATTGATGGTGTGGTGTAGTAAACTCAATCTTTGCGCACTTCCTTTGGAGGGAATTGAGAGTAAGGAATAATTATGGTTCCTTTTGATGCCTTCATTTGTTCTTCTGCGGTTAGTCCTTCTCCCACTAACCACAGCTTCATACATCAAATAATCACCCCAAAAAAAAAAAGATAAGCTTTCATTTGTAATATTTTTAAGATTTTCAATGCAAGATGTCGGTTTCTTTAATTTTTTTTACATTGATTACTCATTATCTAAGTTACCCTACCTTTTGGGAGTAACTGCCTGAAAAGATCAACTTATCATGGTGATCAACCGATTCCAGCTTGGATTTTAACATCTTGTAGTCCTGTTCTCGAGATATGCCAACCTACGATGAAACAAAATAGACTCAAGCGAATGTATTCGGCTCAAGACTTTCATATTTTCACTTTATAACATTTGTGATATTGGTAAGTGAAATTACTTGGATGTCCTTTTGGCATAGAGCTATAGCAAGGTAGGAAGCAATCTTATTGAAGTTGCCTCTAAAAACAACTTGTGTGGTGCCTTTTGGAATGCTGTTTAAGACCACTGCAACTGCTAAACTACTCCCATCCACCAACTTCACTTTCAGTTTTGGATTTCTTGTTATGAATAACTCCCCACTGTTATTCAATTCCTCCCTCTAAAACATTAGAAAACATAACCAATAAAAACAAATTAAGCAGTTAAACCAGTGTTTGAAAATTTGAAACAACAAAAAGATGGTAATGGGTCCGTCAAACCAACCCGACCAACTAGTTGTGTCGTAATTTATATTTACCCATTTTAAACTGTTCTCAATGCAGACGGCTAGTTACTAGTTACTAGTTACCACAGATAATATCACATATGAATTGTACAATGTAGTTAAGCTGCAGCCTGCAGGTAATCGCTTTTTTCTAGGCGCAACAGAGGCGTGTGCATCTGGTTAGGCGTAGTTTTAAGTTTTTTAGGGTAAAAGATTATTTTTTTATGATTAATTTTCTTATATGGCCTTTTTCTAATTGTAACATATTAATTGATTTGTTTTGATTTTTCCAATAATGCATATGGTATATATTTGCTGACAAAATTTGTGCAATAACCTGATTAAGTAGACCAAGAGTTAAAACCTTCACACCCTTTGCCTCAGCTTCTAGTATAGCTTCCTCAATTACGCCATTGATGGTTTGTCTTTGCTCTTTCATTAGGTACTACAAACAAAATGCCAATAAAAATCTTGAAAAAAAGGAAAAGCAAAAAAAAAATAATAATAATAAGGAAATTGAAAAATAAACAATATGCATACTTGTGTCATGTATTTTGGTATGACCCAAGTTTGTAATTTGAGGTTCTTGAAGACATTTCTTTCAACGACAAATGCTTTCCCATAAATCCGTGTGATCACCATGAACAATGATGTGATGGGCGATAGAATTCGCAAGTACCATATGGAAGAGGTGAGTGGTTTAGAAGCTAAAGAGGCAAACCCGAGCCTCATGTGATAGATGGACTGAGGAGTTGTTAGATGTGTTAAATGCACAACATTTGGTGATTCTTCCTTTCGTTGGAGCGACTTCTCATACAATGTGTTCGTAGATTTGTCCACTGTGCCATAGATGTAGTCGTAGAGTGGCATGAAAAGTGAGTAGTTTGTTCGGAACTGAGAATGGTGCAAGGAGTGGTACCTATGATGGACATAACATAAACACATATAATTATATCTATTGTTTAAATTAATGTAGTATAAAGCAATAGAATAAAAGTGGGGTGACTTACGTTGGGGTGTACATGAAGTACTTTAGAGGAGGGAATGTAACAAAGAGTGACTTTGGAATGAACTCAAAGTTGCAGTGGCCCATGTGGTTCATTATATCGATATAAGTCACGTACCCAATAAACGCAACCATAGAAGCAGTGCCGCTAAGGACTATTGTCATCAAAGGGATTGTGAACAATGTCAAATATGCAGTGAGCTCCGCAAATGGATGAATCACAGCTGCGATCAACATGTGTGATAATTAATAATCACCGCATGTAAATTATTCGATAAATCTTAGCATGAAGTTACTTGGATTAAAATCCAAAAATATTTAGTACATCTTTTAGGAAAGATAACATTGTAGTGTAATTCTGCATGTGTAGTGTATGTATATAGAGAGAGACAGTTTGAAAGATAGACAATTAATTACATGTGTTTGGCTCTGTTACTATGGAGGAATGATGGTGAGAATGGTAGCGATTGTATAGAAAATGGTGATGGAGAGCTCTATGAAGCCAATAATAGAGGAATTCTACCGGCCCAACATGTAGCAAAATCGTAATAATGACTCCATCTAACCTCCAAATGGGTAAGTGTTTCGCACCTTCGAAGTAGTAGTTAACCAAATAGAAAACTAACCCACTGAATATTATTTGGTCATCCCTAAAAAAAAAGTATAGTTAACCCAATGTTAGAATATTTTTTTTGAACACAATCGCTTTTATAAGTTTAATCAAGTAATTACATTATAATCTCTTTGATGTTTCTAATCAAATAATTATAAAATAATCTCTTTTAATTATAAATTGTTCTCATCTTAACCTACCAGCTACCTGTAATATATAAAACAAAATTCATACAAATCTTGTATCTAAATGTTATTTAATGTTCATAAGCACTTTGATATTTCTAATCTTAATTTCATTTTAAAACAAATATATAGAAGTGGATTTAATCATGCATATTAGTTTGTGATGTATGGAGCTTCTTAGGAACAAATTGATAGACATACCAATGTGTTCCATATTATAAGGTTCAAATTGTAATTTACAAGAAGTTATATGGTTCAAATTGTAATTTACAAGAAGGAAGAGAGATGGACCATTGTGTATCACGTTCAAATTGTTCGAACTCAATAGTCTTGTCAAGGATTCGGTTTGGACCTTTCGCGGTTTTGTATCTAGAGACAGAAATCCAAATTTGATTATAAAGCAATCTCATCAATAGTAGTGGAAAAATGAGGATTGCCCATGAATCTCTAGTGTTAATGTCCGTTGTAACGTAGTCATAGATGCTCTTCACCACCCATGGAGCCAATATCACATACTTCAATCGTCCCAACAAACACAATATAATTGTTAGTAGATGATGAAAGATACAATGTGTACATAATTCAAGTACAACAAACAAACACTAAAGTGGTAATATCACATACATCAATCGTCTCAATAAACACAATATAATATCACTTCCTCTTATGCTAATAGTCTAAAACCGTACCTGATTAAAACAAACATTCGATATATATTATATTTTTTAATATTTCTGATTCGAGAAAGACGTATCATGTTAGTTTAAGGTTAGGGTTAACTTGGAATGGATTAAATATATAGTATATATGTAAATAATATTATATAAATAATATAGATATTTTTTAATATTTCGGATTCGGATAATTCGATTATCCGAATAATTTTAAAAATAGGATCCGAATCCCAATCCGAATTTTCGGATTATCCAATTTTCGGATATCCGAAAATCGGATAATCCAAAATTTCGGATAATACGGATATGGATTTTCGGATATTTCGGATTCGAATTCAGATTCAGATTTTTTTGAACACCCCTACTTCCTTCCATTGGCATTGCTTTCCTAAGATATGTTGATCAACCAATAAATTCTGAGATGACATGGTAACAAAACTTATTTCACTTTTGTGAAGTTAAAAGAGTTGGTACTTTTATTTGGTATTCTAGAAGTTGAATATCTCATGTGCACCCAAAAGCCAAAGTATGCTTAATGTTACTTAAAAGTTAGGAGAATTTTTTTTAAATTAATATTGATTACCCCATCGTTGTTATCAGTCGTGTATGTGATTGGAATTGCTTATGAAGGTGATATGAAATGCATATGTTGGTGTCTCAGCCTACTCTGTGACTTGAAATTTAATAAGTTCCAAGCAATATTTAATAAAAATGATTTGTGAATTGTCTCGATTCATTGATAAGGAAATAATATCCCAGGTTATGGATGACTTACATACTGCCCTTTATGTAAGTAAACAAAGATATAATACTTCATTATATCTATAGTTATACTCAAAATAAGTATCTATGCTAACATGTTGTACTCCCATGCATCTTTATTTAGAGAAACAATATCCACGGTGTTCGACAATACATGGAAACATTTGCAATTCATTTACATGGAAACACTTTCAGCCGATACAATCACAATGTTCTTGCTCATATAAGCTTCATTTTAGCGATGTTTGTTGTCGTTTTAAGGTAGCGTTTGGTATGCAGGAATGAAAGTTGGAATGGAATGGAGCAATACGCTGGAAAGAAAAAGGTGTTTGGTTAGTCAAGGTAATGGAATCATTGATTACCTCTTCCATTCCATTCTCTCTAAAAACCCCAAAAATCATTCCATCAATCCCCCCTGTTTTTTTTTCATTCCATTCCCTTTGTCACCCTCTATCAGCACCGACCACCACCACCACTCACCTCTCCCACTACCATCCATCGCCACCATTTACCACCGCCATCGCCAGGGCCGGCTCAACCATATTGGGGGCCTGAAATGAAATAAAAATACGGGGCCCTATTTATAAAAAATAAAATACTGAAAAAAAAATAAAAAAATCGTTGGAAGGAGGAATTGATCTTCTGACCTTCTAGTTAATAGCTCCCTGCACTAACCAACTGAGCTATTCCATTTATATGCTCTAACGCAGGTTTATTTTTATTATATATAATCAAAATTAGGAAAATTATGGGGCCCTTAGAACTTGGAGGCCCAAAGCAAAAGCCCCATTTGAATTGGGCTTGAGCCGGGCCTGGCCATCGCCGACCACCGCCACCAACCACCGACTGCCGCCACCCACCGACCACCACCGCCACCCTCCGCCGCTGACCACCGCCACCCCCAACCACCGACTACCGCCATCACCGACCACCCCGCCACCCGCCACCCACCACCAACCGCCTTCTCCACCACCGACCACCGCCACCCACCACCAACTGCCACCTCCACCATCAACCACCGCCATTCACCACCAAGCATTGACCGCCATCACCGCTAGTCTCCGTTACCGACCACTACCACCACCGCCACCCACCACCAACCGCCACCACCACCACCGACCACCGCCACCCATCACCAAGCACCGACTGGCACCACCGACACTCTCCGTCACCGACCACCTCCACTACCAACTACTGCCACCCCACTACTAAGCATCGACCGCCACTACCGACATTCTCCGTCACCGACACGCACCAACCATCACCACCACCACCACCACCGCCACCGTCGCTGCCACCACCACTGCCACCACCACTCACTATCCCCATCATTCCCTGTCGCCACCCACCGACCACCGCCGCCGTTACTGCTACTATAACCACCAAACTTCGCAACCCACCGACCACCACCACCACCCATCGTTGTCGCCGC
Source organism: Ambrosia artemisiifolia (assembly GCA_032199755.1). Taxonomy (NCBI): domain Eukaryota; kingdom Viridiplantae; phylum Streptophyta; class Magnoliopsida; order Asterales; family Asteraceae; genus Ambrosia; species Ambrosia artemisiifolia. The sequence continues at coordinate 37,453,623 of CM063528.1, read as the reverse complement.
CAGTGACCACCACCGTTGCCGCTACCACGACCGCCACCCACCGACCACCACCACCTACGCCACCATCAACCACCGTCGCCGGCACCCACTCTCAACTGCCATCGCCACCACTCACCACCGTCGGTTTTATTCCTAAGTCTTTTCGTACCTACCACACAATACAAAGTAGTGATTTATTCCATTCTTACGTGGTAACCAAATGGTAATCATCCATTTCATTCCTTTGTCCATTCCATTTCCTTGTCCATTACATTCCCTCGTCCATTCCATTATCTCATACCAAACAGCTCTAAATGTGAGTGTGTTATAATATATACTAGGAAGATCCGGTGTACCAACATATTCCAATACTGCCCTGTTTTCCTAGGTCTAAAATTAGTTTTCTAGTTTACTTTTAGGAATCCTTGAATAGAAAAGATTGAAATGGAAGGTTGATGTTTCTAAAGCATTTAGAATCTTAGTACATGTTCAGTGTCTCTTTATTTATAGTCTTTGAATATCAAATAATTAATTTTGGATATATGTGTTTAGGGTGTTGATGGAATAGCTGATGTTGCAGCAAGTGAATGGTATTTGGTTCTACAATCCTTCAAGATGTTGCATAAAGAAGTGAGTGTGTAGATGTTGCAATCCTCTTTACCACACTTAAATTGTTTTTTTTTTCTTTCATTTATTCAATGCAAGCTTTGAAGAAATGATCTTAGGGGAAGACCAATTGTAACCCAGTACTCAATTGTCAAGTAATAAAATGTGACTATAATATATTTGTATGTGTTAAAAAGTATACTTGAAGTTACTGTAACACAATACGCAAATTTATTTATCATTATTTATTTAAAGTTATTACTTATGCATTTTAAAATGTTCAACCCGGAACTTGAACAAGGTAGTTACATGCATATAAGAAATCTTCAAGGTGTTGAAGTTCAAATGTCGCTTCGAATTGAAAACTCAATAGAAGAAAGTAGGTTTGCTATTTAAAATTAGGATGCATGGTTGAAAGCAAACGGAATACAAAATGGTAATATTACCACGTTTAGGTACATCAAGACTGAAGGTATGTTGGTGCCAACTTCAATTTCCAAAAAGAAAAAAAACGAGAAATTAAGAAGCGCAACGCTTAAAGACAAACTTTTGATGTTCGATAATTAGGTCGTATTTTTTTTATTTTTTGAAAGTTATCTTAGTTTGAACAATGACTACTATGTGAAGCTAGCAATGCAGGTACCAAATTATGTTAGGTTTTATTTTTTCATGGTACTTGGTTGTTGTTTTTTTTTTTTTTTGTATTGCATGTTAACATTATGTTGGACATGGTAACATCTACCTTTAAATAGGTCATTATGTAGCCCAATAATTTTGACAGTTTAATTGAAATGTTTATATTTAGTAGATTTACGTTTATCGTCAAGTATAATAATTCTTTATCTTCAACAACGTTACCTTTAATGCTTTAAGCAACGCAAAATATAATATATTTAAACGAATCATAAAATTCTTATGTGAAAACGTATATGTTGAAACTTATATGTAACTAACAGTCATTAGTAAAATAGATAGAAATCATGTCAAGTTATTTAGAATATTCGTTAATCATAATAATATTCATTAATCCGAATATGTCAATAATCAATTACCATCATAAGTTATTTTCTTTATATATTAATTTATTATCGTTATTAATAATAATGTTGGGAATCCCGTGCATAAGGGGTTCTAACATAATAATTATATATTCAACTATTTATCAATAGCTATATATAATAAAATAGCACCATGATTACAGGGTATTTAATGGGGCAACCTCCCACCCCTTAAATGTGCCAACTGACATCATGTGAAATTGTTTTTAAAATTTATTTATTTTGTTTTGTTAAATAAAATCTATATCTATATTATTTTAAAATTTAAAATATGTTAATTAATATTTTTATCTTTATATTTTCCTTATTTTCCCCTTACATTTTTCAAATGTTAGTGAACTATTAATTATTATCTTAAAATTTCAAATATGTTTTTCTCACAAATTTTAAACGTTAGTAACTTTTATATACGATAATTTTTGAAAAAAAAATTTGCACCAAATTAACGAGCATTTTATTATCTTTCCAACGAGCTAGCACCATAGTGCTATATAAAAAACAAAAAAAATTGTTTTTAGGTAGTTATTGTTCATTCAGGAAAAAAACGCAATGTGTTTAGGTAATTCATTAATCATGTATAGGCAAGTCACTAATTGTGTTATGATAGTATATATGTATAGGCAAGTCACTTATTGTATTGGGTTCTTTTTTAAAAAATTATCCACGATCGTTGTGAAAGATGGTTTGATTTTTTTTTGTTATACCCGATGGTTGTTGAAGATGGTTCAAATTGTATCTGGGTAACAATTTTTTATTGTAATTGAAAATATAGTGTTGAGGGAGTTATACACATGTGTATTAACCAAATCAAGAGTACAGTAATTTAAATGTATACCAAATCAAGATAAATGTATATAGGTATGTGGTGGGAGTTATACACATGTGCATCGATTTACATAATTTTTGTTAAAATTAAAGCTTTCATAACATATCTCTCTATATATATTTTTTAAATTAATTTTTTAAGATAAATATATATACATGTACATTAATGTATACATAAATGTATATTGGTGTACATAAAAGGATTAAAGAGTGTTGTATTTATATGAACGATGATACCATTTAAGTGGATAGATTATAATCTCAAAAAAAAATAGATATGTGTACTAGGGTCTTTTCAATGTACACTAACGTAAATTAGAAATCATTTAAGGAATACGATGATTATAATTATACATGTACATTAGTGTATATTTTAAATTAAATAGTGTATAATTAAAGTAACGCAAAGCTGTTCTATTTATGTATATGGATTTGATCAACAACTTTGATTCCATTTATATTATCTAAATTATCATACCAAATATAGACAAACGTTAACAAATTTCTATTTATAAAAAAGATGAAAAGGTTGAATTTAAAAAGAAAACAACAAATAAATTATTAATGAGAGAGGCTATTGTACAAAGTCTCCTTAAAATACAAAGTGTAAGAAGCAATCCTGACCCTTCATCTTCATTTTAATCAAAATCATCGTACATTCATTACCCACGTGAGTTTTGAGTGTCAGTTAACAAGAGAAGGGCAAATTAGACAAATTGTCACTATAATAATTTGAATTCCTTTTAATAATCACGCCCAAATCTCATTTATGTACAGTTAAAATCAAATTGTTATAATCCTAGAATTCACAAAATTAAAATCACACAAAAATCACACTCTCTGTAACAAAAAAAAACAGAGCATTTCATTAAAACGATGAAGATCGGTCGATCATAGAAGAATTATGGCTCCAAAATGCAAATCAAGTAAGCAATTGTTCATATTGTTACTTTTATTTTGATCGTATGACAATAAATTAAACAATCTCATTTGTCAACTGTAAAACCCTAAAAAAACGAACCAGGTGAAGGAAGAGAACGAAGAAGTAAACTGAATCATGACAGGGCTTTGAAGGCAACGAATTCAGGTATGTTTTAGCTGCGTTTTATGAAATTAGTAAAGGAGTTTTTGATGATTTGAATGATGAACACAACGATTTAATGATTTTTTTATGAAATTAGTAAAGGCGTTTTAGATGCTTTGCTGAAATTAGTAAAGGCGTTTTAATGGTTTAATTTGTATCTACTCTGTATTATTACATAATCAAGTAAGTGCGTTTGCAGTAATTAGTAAAGGCGTTTTAAGGAATTTAATGATGAATAAGATAATTTGGTGATTTGTTGTGGCATCAACGAGAAAGTTTTTATAAAGTTTGTGTGATTACAAATGCGTTTTATGTAATTAGTAGGTGCTTTTTACTGATGTTAGTCATTAATAAGATTATCATACTGATCTGAAACAAGCATTTCTCAAAACGCATCTATTAAATTAACAAAACGCATGTATAATGTAGGAGAAAATCAGACTATCATAATATGACTTAAAACGCCTTTAGTGGTATAATAAAACGCATTTGAGTATTGGTCTTTTCGACATATTTTCATCTAATTGTATTTGTGCATTGTTGTGTTTCTTGTTGTGTTAAGCAGAAAAACCAGTCAATACTGGTTCAGATGATGATTTCCAAACTCCTATAAAAGATCTTAGAAAAGTAAGGAAAGTTATTGAGAAATCGAAAAAAGTTGTTCAAAAGGAAAATGTTGATAAACAGAAAAAAAAAAGTAAGAAACAAAGTAAGATAGATACAGAAAGTGAGTCAGATGGTGATTTTGTCAAGCCTAGTAAAAAAGTAAAACAAAAAGAAGGAAAAAAAACAAGAAGCAATATTATCTGTTAAAACGCATTTGTAAAATGTGTAAAACGCATGTATATAAGAACAAAACGCATTTAATATATATAAAACGCATTTAGTAATATTTGTCTTTGATTCACTAATGGATTGACTTCTTTGACAATACAGCCATCAAACTACTACGAGTAAAGGGTTTGTGAGCATGAAAGGGTTAAGATTTTAAAGAGCAATTTGCAGGATATAATGAGGAAATTCAATATCAAATCTCTGGATGACTTTGATATAATTATAGTTCCGATGCTAATATCCGGTCATTTCTATTTAGTCTGCTTTGATGTAAAGGATGGTCTGATAGAGTTAATTGACAACTCAGAGGAAGAACCAGATTTTGCGAAGAGATATGGAGGGGTGCCTGAAATCCTGGTATGGAAAAATAAAAAAATAAGACACATAATATTAATGGCTGAATAATATATGTTTTTGGTCTTTACTAATTTTTTTATTTGTTTGAATATGCGTAGAGACACACAATGTACCTAACCTTGAGAACATTGTGTGAGAGAAGCGAAGGGATTGATAGGATTGACAGAGCGCCTATTCATAGGAGGAAGATGCCTTGGAGAACAAAGAATAACATAGAAGACTGTGGCATCTTCGCAATACGACACAGGAAACATATAAAGGAAACAAAAATTGGAGTTGTGTTTTGTTTCTGAGTCAGATCTACAGAAGCAGCAGCTAGACTCTTTGAGGTTCATGTATGTTGCAAAATTAATCCTTAGTGACCACCACAGGGCGAGGGATGTCGCTATTGAAGAGGCTCATAAGTTTAACAAAAGACCTTACAAGGCAAAGATGATGCAAAATGCTTACAAGAGGGTGATAAAGCAAGTAGATAATATGAGCTAAATGTTTACAGTTTGATAATTTAGTTAATTTTGCATCTTTACATTGTTGACTTTAGAATGTTGGAACTGAGTTTCTCTATTGGTAGTAAAAAATGCATGTTTTTGTTAATGTTTGTATAAGCATAAGGTAGTAAAACGCATTCAATAAATTAATAAAACGCATTTTATAATATATATATAAAACCAACACATAAAACGCACGTACATAATTATTCATTCCACATTTTACATCATGAAACAAAAACTACTAAAAACACATGATAATAAAGTAGCATAACAAGAACATAGACACAAAGACATTAAAAAGGGTAGAAGGTTTAAAGTGATTTGAGAAACTTGATCTTCATTTCCATTGAGCACCTTAAAAGAGCTATGGATTTAGTAAGCTCTTCGACAAGATTCATATCTCTTTGTTTTGCATCAATCATGAACATCAATGCCAATTCGTGAAGACTAGAATCTGGCATCGCCTTCAGCATGTTACAAACTTCGTCTTTTCTAGACATGCCTTCGTGGGCATTGTTCAAATCATTTATCAAAACACTCTCTGACGAATGATCCTTGATGATTTGTTCTCTATATAAATGAAGATAAAAAACAGAGTAACTCATTCTCAACATTAGTAAAACGCATTTGTTAAAAACATCAAAACGCACCTAATAGTAAAAACATTTTACATGCACATAAAACACATTAGTTAAAAACACCAAAACGCATGTTAAAAAGATCATAAGACAAAATTGATGACAATTATTTACAGAAAACAACAATAACCTCAAAACGCATGTTAAAAGTTCATAAAACGCATGTTGATCATCATTTACAGAAAAACAACACTTACCTTGGATCCTTCTCTGTCCAGCAATAAAATCTAACTTCTCACCACCTTGTTCAATAACATTATGATCATCTTCCTGTATAATATCTAAATACAAAATAAAACACTTATCTATCATCCTCTGTTCATCTTTGAGCTTAATTGTCTGTTAATAAACATGAAAACAATAAAATTAACCTTCAAAATTTAGACGATGAACATCCACGACATCATCCTCTTCTCCGATTATGTTTTCAGGTTCATTGTTTAAATCTGAAACACAATTAAAATCACAATAAGATTACGATTAGTTAAAATAGAAAAAACAGAGTAACTTACTAACATGACGATCAACTCTTCAATTGATTATGAATTTCGTAAAAATTTTTGATCGCTAGATGAACTGAGATTAGTGTTTTGAATAAGGTAAAGAATAATGATCGAAGATAGAGAAATCAGTTACATAAATTTGAATTTTGATTAATGATAAAACAGGGATTGTGAAATCGTTATAAATAAATGAGGGAGGGAAAAGTCTATAATACCCTTTTTGTTATTAACATTGAATTCAGAGGTTGTAACCGACATCTTCCACGTGGCAAATTATGGTGGCTTCCTACACTTTGTAGGTTAAGGTACTTTGTACCAAATACTTTCTCATTATTAATTGATCTTTTTAAACTTACGATACATTCTGTGGATGATCAATATTGATTGATTCTGATAACTTAAATTTAGGGGAGGTAGTTACCACAAATAATATTATGATTAAATAAAACTATAATATATAAATATAAGATTACATAAATACCCTTTAAATCAAGATAAAAATGGATGGTTAGGATTGGTTCCTATGGTTCTTAACTATAGTAGTGGTTCCTATTTGATCTCTATCCTATATATATATATATATATATATAGATATATATATATATATATATATATATATATATATATATATATATATATATATAGGGAAAAGTTAATTTGAGAACACCTATATTTCGTGCGAACCGCGAGAACGCCATCTAAAACCATTCAAATCAAAAATTTCTTTTTACACTTATCTTTATTACTAAAATACAATCCCAAAAACACAATTTACACGTAAAAATTTGAACGTATGTGGAAATAAATTGTTTTTACACATGTGTAAATTTACTGTTTGTACATGTGTAAACTGTTTCATTTACACATGTGTAAAAAGTTAATTTGAAAGTGTTTTTGCAAAAAAAGATGAATTATTTGGAAAGAAAATTCGTTTTTTAATGTTGTATTTTGATTATAATTAGGTTTGTATTGAAAAAAAATGATTTTGATTGGTTTTCTCATTTGTTCTCACGGTTCTCGCGATATTTAGCGTTCTCAAGATAACCCTTCCCTATATATATATATATATATATATATATATATATATATATATAGGGTGAGGTTCCGGTACAAAGGCCATATTTCGTGAGAAGTGTGAGAAGGATTAAAAATTGATATGTATGCATTATTTTTTGGATTTATTCATGATGTTTTGCATTGTTTTGCCTAGAAAAACATCAAACATAACAATTAAAAACCGAAAACAATGTGTTTTAGGCTTAATTCCTAAAACACCATGCCAAGAACATTAACAGTGTGTTTTAAGTGTTAAGTAATGTGTTTTAGTTGTGTTTTTAATTTAATGACTATAATACATTGCATTGTGTTCTAAATTGTTGTGTTGGATGTTTTTCTAGCCAAAACAACCTAATACATCATTCCTAAATCCAAAACATAATGCCTACATATCATTTTTCAATCCTTCTCACACTTCTCACGAAATATTGTCTTTGTACACGAACCTAAACCTATATATATATATATATATATTATTTAGAAATTCGGAAAATCCTTTCAATTACATATACTATTTAAATATTTTCAAGTTGTGTCATTCAGTCGGTTTTGTAAAATGAGACACCTAAAAAAGAGTAATATGATCATACTTTCTGTATGACTATTTTTTAAGTCATAAAACATGCATGTAGAGAAAGGGAAGGAGGTGATGGTGTGCAATAGAGGGTTGTACCTTGAAGCTTCCAAGTGGTTTCCATGGCCAGTCTGTGAGAAACCCAGGAGTAGTAGCCATTGATAAACCCAACTCCTTTTGTTTATCTTGGTCCTTGGGTGAGTTCATATTTATACTTATATACACCATTGTCTACGTTTTGGCTTCTAGTTTGGTGACATAAATGAAAAAAAAAAAGAAAAATAAAATTTCACGTTAGAGTTATATCTACCCTCTAGGGATTTTAATGCATGCAATACATACATACAAGCATATATGCATAGCGTACATACACACACATACACATAGTGTTTAAAGTAGGGTGATATTATCTACACATCCCCTATTTTATCCATACATCCTCTACACGGGTCGTGGAGATCTCCGCATGACGTATAGGGAGACTCTAATTTCCATCTCCCGTGGAAACCTCCACGGGCCGTATATATGTGCAAATGATTGGCAATCATTGGAATGAGTTGGAGATCATTTGTACATCCCTATACGGGCCGTGGAGGTCTCCATGGCCCGTAGATGTAGTTTGATTCTCAGGGACTTGATTCTCAAGAATGTTGAAATTATTGAAAACAACGTCCACATCAAAGAACCAGTCAGGACCAGCTCTTGTGTTAATGGTGTTGGATTCCTACCAATCTACATAGAAAGATTGAAGGACCATCTTGGTGCGTTTGTTGTATACTCTATAAGCTTTTTGACTTGAAGAATATTCAACGAAGAAGCATTCGTCTCCAACTGCATCGAACTTCATTATATTCTCATAATTATTCAGAAGAGTACATGAACATCCGAATGGTCTGAAGTAATCGATGAGAGGTTTCCTTTTGAAGAGTAATTCATAAGCTGTTTTCCCACGCGAGTTGACAATCAAGACTCTGTTTAAGACATAACAGGCGGTATTCATAGTTTCTGCCCAGAAAATGATCGGCAACTTTGAGTCAATGAGCATAGTTCTGGCAGCTTCAATAAGAGTGCGATTCTTTCTGTCAACCACTTCATTCTGTTGAGGAGTTCTCGTAGCACTATACTGAAGATGAATTCCTTTGCTGCTACAGAATGTCATGAAGCTTTGGTTCTTGAATTCTGTTCCTTGATCACTTCTGATTGACTTGATCTTTAATTTGATTATGTTCTCGATAAGAGGAACAAACAACATCAAGATTTCAGCAACCTCACTTTTATACTCTAAGAAATACACCCATGTGAAGCGAGAGAAATCATCTGTAATCACCAAATAGTAGGATTTCTTAGCTAGACGCAAGTTCGGGTGACTTCATGCAAATTACTCACAATGTGGAAATAACATCCAACAATACTCCGTGATCCTGTTCAAACACCTTTTCGCAAGTTCGGGTCTGATATCCAGATCCTAACCTCCAATTTCTAAGCATTCATACTTGCATATTTGCATCTTTATTACCCTTCTCATAATAAAAGGTTAATAACACTACAATACATGCTTGCATAGAATTCCCCTACACAACTTATCTTGACTTGTCATGCTATTCTTCCTTCATGTGTTCACTAGGACAAACATGACGTTTCCAATCCCATACTCAATCTAAAAATAATGACCAACCTTTACATACAATAAAACTCTTACACAAACCCGGGTATAAGTACCCATACATACATCACGTTACTCAATCTATAATAGCATAACAAATCTACTTATCGTACTTGTTACCATATATACACACATATCAATTTAACTACATACATACGCATCATTCCATACTTATGTCATATTTGCAAATCCGACATTCCTATTACTTGCTACACCCATACCTAGCATTCATAAGGTCCAACAATGTTATTAAATGCGTTAAACACGAACACGGTTTGCGCATATAAGTGAAACATCAAAATACGATAAAAACAGACAAATAATCAGTGGGGGCGCAAGCTGGTGCACACCAGCGCAAGGTGCACTGGCCACCTTGCACCCCATGGCTGACCACATCAGAAGGCTAGCGCAAGCACCAGCGCAAGGTGCTCTGACGTGCTCCTCACCTTGCGCCCCTGACCGGTTTTGCTACTAACTTTGGGGGTTTCACACGATATCAAAGATATTGATATCCCAAAGCAATATACACTTAACCTTAGCCTTTTTGAAGCCTCAAAGGACATATTTTTATCGTCCCATTCGGTTTCTTACATTCATACAAATCATTTTGCTATGTTATGTACCCATCAATAACTCGTTTGTTCTCAAGCATAGATAAACTACATTTAATCCATTGCTAACTTCCATACCTTGGCATCATTATTAATGTGTCATCCTTTCATGATTCCCATTCTTCATACACACACATATATTTGTATAAATTCATTTATCTAAATGGATGTTATGTTCAAGAATCACTTACCTTAAGTCCTCCATGCTCATGCTTGTTTAGTTGCCTCATCTTGACCCATTAGCCTCCCACGCTTGAGTCCTCCATTCCTATCCTTTCATGTCATCATATTCACATCTCTTTAACATACAAGATCATTCATCTTACAAATTAACCCAACATATAGTATGAACCATATTGTTAAGCATAATGTACACTACTACTAATGCATACTTTTTACCAAATCATACAATCAACTAAATTCCCACATGAATACTCTCTAAAATATAATCGTCATGTTAACCTACCATCAATTTTATCTATTATCACATTACTTTCATATTTGTCAAGTCTTGCATACAAATTCATACATCATAGTCATCTAGACATTTCATCAAACACATGGTGTGCGTAACTTAACCATCCTCGGTTGTACAATTACCAGTTACCTAACAAGTAACCAATTCATGAACTCATTATCAACAACATCATTCTAATCATTATGCTTAGCTATTTCCCATTTCAACTTGTAATTTTACCAACACATAAGATTCATGCAATACATACGGAATACAATTCCTCTAAAATCCATGCCTAAAACATAGGTTTCCTACTATTTTAGTAACATCAAAGCTACTAATCAAATCCAAAATCATCATCTTTGAATACAAGCAAGCTAATAACAATTTTACTCATTCATAAACCATTAAGAATGGTCAATATCACTAATAATAAAAAATATCACGAATTTAACATGTTTTGCTCAAAACCCACACGTAGGTTTCGAAATATATACTAATTGAGGGTTAGGGTTCTTACCAAGGCTCCAAAACTTGTAGAAAACTCTTAATTTGAAACCCATCAAGTCTACCCTCAAAACCCCTTTGCAACATTGCATCAATTTGTGAAATTAGGGCTTTGTTTGGCCTTGGGAAGACATCCCCTTGGCTGAATTCGTTTTATGTTGTGGGGTGTTTCCTTGAACGTGTTATTATCCCACTATTTACAGAAATGGCCCTTCAAATATCCCCCAATGTCCCTTTTTTAAGAAACTTAACTGACTATGTTAGTTTCTATTATTATTTGCTCACTTATATAAATAATAACATTTACTAGTTTATTTCATATTAGAACATAACCCTCATTCTTATTGTCTAAACCTCGTTTTATTATTTTGCTAATCGCGCCTAATGGCGAACTTAAGCAAAATGGATTTTTGGGGTTTTACAAATGCTTAGGCGCATCTGGTTTGGGCGATGAGTGGCTAGGGTTTGTGGATAATGATGACGACATTTTCTTGCAAGGTTAAGTTTTTATGTTTGCGTATTTTGTTGTTGTAAAATTTGTTGGAGATTTGTTGTGTTGACATATAAATTCTAAAAATTTATATAGGTAAGTGCATTATTGTTTGAGTTGCATGAAACGTTGTTCGACAGTTATGTAAGTATCAGTACTCGACACTGGAGTAACTATAGTGTTCCATTTAGTGTGTGTGGCAGTTATAGTCTAGACTCAATATGCAGTCCTAGTTCACTATAACCACTGGCTTTGATACCAATCTGTCAAACCCTCAAATTTCCACTACGGTGTTTTACCGCGAGGCGTGTGACAAACCAGGATCTAGTCAACGGTCGAATGAACGACCTCTATATGCTTTCAAATCATACGTAATAAAACCAAATAGTTTTCAAGTTTTAAAGGTTTAGAAGTTTAGCGGAAGCAGTAAATAAAGTTCATGCAAACCATCTCGTAAAATACTACGAGTTTACCAAAACCGACATAATAAAATAAAATGTTTGAAAAACCGAAATGATAATGTTCGTGATGCAAGTGAGACTCCAAGTGCATCCTAGCAGCAGTTACCTTAGCGACTTAAGAAAACATGCTAAAACGTGTCAACGATTAAGTCGGTGAGTTCACAGGTTTCAATCAAAATAAATTCGTATGTCTGTTTGTTGTTTAGACTCACATCAGTTTACTAGTTATATCCAATGTTAGCTAGACGTTTAACAGGTTACTAAGCGTACATAAACCATTGCTAACCGTTGGTAGCTTGTTGCCTTCCGTCACCATCCATTACACGGAGACAAGAGTTAAGGACAATATGCACCTGCTCGATCTTCAGTCGACACATGTGGGGCTTGTCAGAGCCAATAGATCTATTCACATCTCCTCGCTATGTTACATATACTATGGGTTATAATGTAAGGACTTAATAATGGAAATTACGCTACATTAAATAAGTGATATAACAGTACTGTGATCTACAATGATCGTATGTTTGTCTAGCACGTTTCTTCCCAAACAGGAAAACAGTAAAAGGGGTCATGAAACTCACCTTTGCTTTGCATGCTAAAAAGCCAGTTGTAAGAAATTAGGTAACCAACTATCAGAAACCTATAATATAAGATCCTATAAGTGTTTGTTCAAAATTTGCGTTTGTCCAGTTAACCCATTGACTCCAAATCAATGACTTAGTTTGTGTTTATAAAATTTGTTGGACCAAGTTTGACTGAGTTTGACCCGATGACCCATTAGTGATCTGTTAAGTGTTTTATTTTTGAACAAGATGGAAAAGCCTAGAATTACAAGTTACACCCAAACATGCAATCCTAGTGTACTAACATGTTAGCTAAACACATCATATGATAGCTTTGTCACAATCTCCAAGTTCGGGTTTTGAGCATACCACTTACATCAAGCATGCCATAACATTAATAAGTCATACAACACTCCACATATAATCCATAACTCAAACAACATGCAAAACATTCATATTAGGTAACATATGAATAAAATGAACACATTGCACGTAAAAAGTTTCCTTTTTTACTAAGTTATGATTCTAGTTTTGTTTTAAACGCAAAAAACATTCTAGTATGCTTAAATAATCATCCCTAAGCATATCCTAACATGCTTAGATCTCAATTTCAAAATCTAAAAATCAATAAACTTTCCTTTTTGGGCAGGTTAAGAACAATAATCCAAATCACGCCAAAACATCATCTAATGCATGTTATCCATCTTAAATAATCATAACATCATCATAAAAACACATCATGCAAATTCCAACATCACAGTTTTAAGATCTAGGGTTTACACAAAATCAAGCTTTTGGCTACAACATGCACCCTATGAATTTATATATTTAATTCTTCAACAAAACCCATTACGAACACATACTAATCATCTTTTAATAATTATTCGTTGATAAAAATAATTTTGACCAGATCTGATTATTTTTGGGTTTGGACAAAACTTAATAAAAGTAATCAAAACAAGTATAAAAATCATTAAAGGTTGGTTACACACCTTAATTCTTCACTCTCCTTGATTCTAAACCACTTTAAGCTCCTAGGATCTTTAGAATATAATTAGGGCGGAGGGTAGGGGTTTAATTTTCGTATTAGAGGGTGTGGAACTGAGATTAGGGTCGTTATTTATGAGGGTTTAGTGTAAAATCGTTTTATAAAAAAACACTGCAATACGGGCCTTAAATGGCATCTGGGCCCGCTGACTGGTCCACGTGACGTAGCCCATGAAACTCTAGCTGATCCAGGCGCAGTTGCTTTCTTTCTCCCCAAAAAAATATGCAACATTTATATTTTTTTGTCGTTTTCTTGATGTGATTCCATCCTACCAAAAACCTTTTGGAATTTGGATCATTACTCTTTTTTTTAACGGCCAACAAATTTTATTTATTTAATTTGTCGCATCTGCTTTTTTTTTGGACCATTACTTAATTTGTCGCATCTTCTTTCCATTAGTTCCATTTATTGTTGCCATGTTGGTGTTGACTTGGTTTACCTATATATATATATATATATATATATATATATATATATATATATATATATATATATATAGGATCCGGATATTTTGAGAACCAAGGTGAGTTGTGAGAACCATAGGAACTCACTTTATAACCACATACTTTTTTTAATCAAAAATGAATATGTGGTCCAAAATTAATCAACAATAAAATAATGAATAAAAAATATATATACTTACACGAGGATAAAAATTCCTTACACCGGTGTATTTCGGCATAAATTAATGTATTTTTTTAAAAAAAAAATTTTACAGCGGGGTTTACTTGTTTTACACGAGTGTAAAAAAAAAGAAATTTCTTTTTCACATTTTACGTCGAGTTCCTACGAGTTCTCACAACTCGTCGAGTTCTCAAAGTATCCTAACCCTATATATATATATATATATATATATATATATATATATATATATATATATATATATAGAGGTCAAGTATAAAATGAAAACCCACTTGAGTTGAGAAAACCTTGGAAACCCATGTAAAAAATGATTTTTTTCTTTTGAAAAAAATAACTAATGTAAAATACATGTTTTTAAGTGTTTTTGGCCAAAAAATAAAAAAAGCGCCGAAGGGATTTTTTTAAAAAAATAAACAAAGCTGCGAAAACACATGCACAGCTTTTATAACAGCAAATAGCTGAAAACATATGTTTTTTAGCAACTTTGTTTATTTTTTTTAAAAAAATCCATTCGGCGCTTTTTATATTTTTTTGGCCCAAGGTGCTTAAAAACATGTTTTTTACATTGGTTATTTTTTTCAAAAAAAATAATGATTTTTTACGTGGGTTTCCAAGGTTTTCTCAACTCAAGAAGGTTTTCAATTTATCCTTCCCATATATATATATATACATACATATATATATATATATATATATATATATATATATTAGGTAAAGGTTTGGATACAAAGGTCATATTTCGTGAGAAGTGTGAGAAGGATCAAGAATTGAATTGATATGTAGGCATGCATGTTTTGGATTTAGGTATGATGTTTTGGATTGTTTTTGCTAGAAAAACATCAAACACATAATTTAAAACACAATGCAATGTATTATAGCCAATGAAATTAAAACATAGCTAAAACACACAGATAAAACACAACAATTTAGAACATGTGTTCTTCGCATGGTGTTTTAAGTTTTTAAGCCTAAAATCAATTGTTTTGTGTTTTCAATTGCTTTGTTTGGTGTTATTTTAGTCTAAACAATCCAAAACATGATGAATAAATCCAAAAAATGATGCATACATATCAATTTTTAGTCCTCACATTTCTCACAAAATATGGCCTTTGTACCTTAACCTCACCATATATATATATATATATATATATATATATATATATATATATATATATATATATATAGGATCCGGATATTTTGAGAACCAATGTGAGTTGTGAGAACCATAGGAACTCACTTTATAACCACATACTTTTTTTAATCAAAATTGAATATGTGGTCCATAATTAATCAATAATAAAATAATGAATAAAATATAAATATGGTTACACGAGGATAAAAATCCCTTACACCGGTGTATTTTGGCGTAAATTAATGTATTTTTTTTAAATTTTTTTTACAGCAGGGTTTACGTGTTTTACACGAGTGTAAAAAAAAGAAATTTTTTTTTTCGCATTTTACGTCGAGTTCCTACGAGTTCTCATAACTCGTCGAGTTCTCAAAGTATCTTAACCCTATATATATATATATATATATATATATAATCTATAAAATATTTAACTCAAATATTTTATAATTAGTTTACGACACCCGGTCCTACTAGAGTTGGTTACGGACCCGGTCTCGCATAGCGTGTAACAATTTCATTTCGCTTAGTTCTAAATAAATTCGCGGAACGATTTATATTGACATAATAATAAATCTATAAAATATTTAACCCAAATATTTTATAACATATCTACGATGCTCAGTTCATCTAGTGCCCGTTACAGACCCAATGCATATTCACCCAATAACAATTAATTCAAACTACCTCTAAATAATTTCACGTATACACATAATAGCTAATAACATCAAACGAGTTATTTTATGATTATTTGTTTTGACATTCACCAACGTTCGTGGTCCAGTATTTGTGTGTGTTCTTAAAATTAACCGAATTATCTGTTCGTATCTTTTCGTATATATTTAGGCAACTTAATTCATCCGAATTAAATTAAATATATAAAAGTAACCTAAGGTAAGTAGTAAATGTTAATAAAAAGTTAACCTGAATTTATCGGGTGGCACACATTCTGAGGGACGACCCTGGTGAGGGTTTTTTTTTATTTGAGTACAACTAGAGAGTATGAACTCATTTTCATTTTAAAGAAATCATTAATGGATTGTTTGGTAACCTCTGGCCAATAAGTCTGATTGGGTAAGAGACTCTGAACCAGTAAGAAGTCAAACTTCGTTTGACTTGACTAATTGGTGGTGGTGGAACATGCGGTAGTGGGTTGAAGAGATACTGCGTGAGTGATCGGTTAATATAAAGGTGATGGTGGTTTCAGGTTATGGTAATGGTGGTGGCGGAATGTAAATAATCTGGTGAAGAGGAAGATCTAGTGGTGGTGGTGAGATTTTTTAGAGGGAGGGAGAGAGGGAAAAAGATGGATAAAGGAATAAGACAGTGCAATGTAGTTAATAATTAAAATGTTTCTTATAGAGGTAAACAGACAATAAAAAGAAAGTGAAGATATTTAAAAAAATAAAAATAAATAGATAACTAGACAAATATGCCTCTCATCTTAAATGAATAAATAAACAAAGTTAGCAAATTACATGAAAATGGCTACAAATGATAAACCTCAGTTGGCCAGTTTACAAAAAAGAGAGAAAAAGCAAAACTAGCCAAAACCGAGAGATGATTTTAGCATTTAACTCTAATCTAAAACATTATACGTAAAATTTAAAACACAAGGTCTACATATAATGTGCGCTTTGACATTAACATATTTTATTTCAGTCTTAGAAAATGACTTCTCGTGTTATTTCTGGTATTATGTTAACTTTATGTGAATTAAGGGATGAACATAATATCAATAGTCAATTATTTTAACTGGGAATTTTACCAATCGCGCGTTGCGGCGACATTAAACCATAATCTAATTCAAATTTATACGGTAAAATGGAAACATATTATATTTGACCTGACTCGTTTATGAATAACATTTACGTTGGAACATAAATCAAATGTAAATGTAACCCGACTCGTTTCCAAACAACCTTTACATCGGAATGTAGGACAACTAAAACGTATATAAAAACAAGCACAAAAATGTTTTATATTTGACTCAACCCACTTTAAATAAAAGTGTATATTTAAACATAGACAAACTTGGGTAAAGAATTGGAGAGCTGGACACATAGGTATGCGTTCATAATGGATGATTTCTTTATTTTTTTTTAATACGTTAACATACATGTAAAAAGAAAGAAACATGAAAATAAGATATGATAGAGATAACTCATCCATTAACATACATGTAAATAAGATATGATAGAGATAACTCAAAGTTCACAAACATGAAATGATACATTATTTATGGATAAAAAAGTAATAAGAAAGAAATCATGTAATTAGACACCAACTTTTGTATTCAAGAGGCAAAATATTTGGAGAAGTTTTTTTGTTAGTTGTATCAAGGATTAATTACATATTTAGTATTTCTCGTTTACCTATTTTTTATTTTCATACATATTTATTGAAATTATAACATTTGTACCAATTTTACAACATAGGTTATCCATTAATAAGCCAAATGTACAAATTGTGTAATTATTGAAATTATAACATTTGTACCAATTTTACAACATAGGTTATCCATTAATAAGCCAAATGTACAAATTGTGTAATTAATTCTACAAATGGTTTCTCATAGTACACCAAGATTACTGATGGTAAAATCATGTGTAAAAGTGACACTAATTATATAACTTTCAATAAATATGTAAGAAAATGGTAATAACATTCATAATAAAATCTTTATAATTACACTAAAAATCATTATTATTTATCTCTCATTTTCAATGACATAATACTTTTTAAAAACTTTTAAAAATACTTTTTCTCTCTCCTTCACTCACATTTATTTTCAAAAAAAATATTAAAAAAAATATAGCGTGAACAATGTCAAACCAAATTTACTGATGAACAATACCATTTTTTCTCTTATCCACTCACAAACATCTATATATATATATATACATATATATATATATATATATATAATAAAAGAAAGCCTCTTTTTTGCTGACATGCCATTCAATGAGGCCATCATCTCCCTTATTTCCCTCTAAAAATCTTGTTCTCTCATGTTTCCCACAATTTTTAAACGTTAATAACTTTTATATACGAGGTTTTTTTTTAAAACAAATTACACCAAATTAACGAGCGTTTTATTATCTTTTTAACGAGTATCATACTGCTATACAAAAAACGAAAAAAAAGGATTTTTTTGTGAGTTTTTGTTCATATAAGAAAAAATAAACACAATGTGTTCAGGTAATTCATTAATCATGTCTAGGAATGTCACTAATCATATTCAAACTAGTAAATAAAAATTCTATTTTCATCAAGAGTAGAATAGGTTAAAACCACTCCTTAAAAAACCCCCCACACCTTCAAGACCACCACCTCAATCACGCCCTGCAATGGTTACTTCTGGCTCTAAAACGTACATCTTCTTTTTAATATACATTTTCATTCTTATTCACATGATTAAAATTGTTGTTTTCTCATATTGCAGTATATTAAATTCTTGGTTATATCATAACACATATCTTATCACTTTATATAAGATTTGTCTATCCCGAAAAGCTTTCGGGATATAATCTAGTTCTATAAAATATTGAGAAGTCACTCACATAAATATGGAGATGGTACTGTGAATTCTCTAAAATGAAATAAGCAAATCTATACTATATACTATGCATTTCACAATGGTAGTTTAAGATACTAAAATGAAGAACTTTTTATTTCTTGTAATGAATAACGGACAATCATAAAATGAGATAATTAGTGTTTTAAACATTTTTACACTTTAATGCATTCATCTTAATTACAATTTAATTCTTTTAGTTTTATTCAGCTTTTGTTGATTTAAATAGTAGTTAACAGTAATATTTCCCTTTTTTGCCACTCATAACCCTTCCATGTAATATAGAGAAGTCACTCACATAAATATGGAGATATGACTGTGAATGCTCTAAAATGGATAAAACAAATCTACACAGTATATAATGCATTTCACAATGATAGTTTAAGATAATAAAAAGTTAAGAACTTTTTTTATTGCAATTAATAAAATACAACCCTAAAAATGAGGTAAGTTAGTGTGTCAAACATTTTTACCGTTTAATACCTTCATTTTAATTACAATTTAATTTCGGTAACTTTATTCAACTTTTGTTTATTTAGATAATAGTTATATTTTTTTTCCTTTAATTGTTTTAAGGCAAATACTACCTAAGATTTCTAAACACTCGTAATTTTTTCGTATGTTAATATTTCTTTAAAAAAAGTTACATTATAAAAAAAAACAGTTTTCCCTTTAAGTTGAGTATACTATTACTTGTACTTTTTAATTTTAAAAAGTTGAATGTGTTACATGATTAACAATATTTAAAGGTTACATAACTAAACCGTTAAGGGAAATCGAACCAAAAACTGACGAACCGAAATCAATTGAAATCTAAATTAACAAAAAACCGAATGCCTTTAAATCGATTATCGGTTTTTTCCTTATTTAACCAAAATTAACTAAACCAAAACAGAACCATTATATATTCATATATTTTTAGCTGTTATACATTCATTTCACGTACCTCTAAGCACACATTTTAGCCAACGTTTGGTTTTGGTTATTAACATATTTAACTTAACCGATTTGGAACCGAAAATCTAATGAAATAAATTGAACTATGCATACCCGTACAAAAGATTTGGGTAATAAGATTGATTAACCGATGACTTCGGTTTTAATTGAAGCTAACAAATAGAATAGAATCACACCATGTATGCCCGTAGAACTGAGTGTATTCCCTGCTACATCACGTGAGCACACTATTAGCGTATGTAGATAGGTGAAAACTAAACAAAAACCATATGTCCAAATGCGTGCCAAGAGGATAAAACTAAACGTATATATGCCACGAAGATAGCATATGATGTCGTTAAACTATATAATTCTAGAAACACTTAAATAAAATAAATACCATAGATCAAACAATTCATAGATCAAGTTTCATTTTCTTACAATGAAATAAATTAATATGAAAAAAAGGCAGTGGAAAAGAAAAAAATGCCAATAATATAGTGACACCTGTTACACGATACGGTTTAGATCACATCTCCAGTTAATAGGTACCATAGCTAAAACAATTCATATATCAAGTTCCATTTTCTTACCATGAGATAAATTAACATGAAAAAATAGCAGTGAAAAAATAAACACCCAATGGCATCACTACATCTATTACGATACTGTTCAAATCAATCACATCTCCAATTAATAAGTACCATAGATAAAACAATTCATAGGTCAAGTTTAACATGTAAAGACGGCACTGGAAAAAAAACTCAACAGCATCGCGACACCTATTACGATCCTGTTCTAATCAATCACATTTCCCATTAATAGGTTCCATAGAAAAATAATTCATAGATCTAGTTTCATTTTCTAACAAGGAAATAAATTAACATGAAAAATTGCAGTGGAAAAAAAAACCACCCAA
Source organism: Ambrosia artemisiifolia (assembly GCA_032199755.1). NCBI lineage: Eukaryota > Viridiplantae > Streptophyta > Magnoliopsida > Asterales > Asteraceae > Ambrosia > Ambrosia artemisiifolia. The sequence goes on along the minus strand of CM063528.1, from coordinate 37,432,618 downwards.
CAGTATCACGACACCTATTACGGGTTCAAATCACAACTCCAATTAGAGTATTCACAACCCATCCATCAAATCTTTTCTATCAAATTACACTAAAAATCACTACTTTACCCCTAAATCTTGTCTCTCCTAATTAAAATAATCATATTTTTATCATTACATTTTCTCTCTACTCACTCACAACTACTTACAAAAATATTAAAATATATATAGGGGTGAACAACAGCTTTTCATATTTAGGGTGGAACAGTGCTTCCACCAAATATTTTCTCTCTTCTTCACTCACTCACAACCACTTACACTCACCCCATATAATTTGGTAAACACACTCACATACATTTGGTGGATGGGATGTGAGTGCTCTTAATAGTAAAGAGAACTATTACAACTCCAAATTTTGAAATATATCATGAACTTCTCATCATATAAAATACCATATGCAAGAAACCGATAATCTATATTATATATATATATATATATAGGGTTAGGATAATATGAGAACTCTACTATTTTGTGAGAACTAAAGAACTCTTATGGACCATTGATCTTGATGATCCAATGGTTGAGATTAAAAGTTGGTGAATTTTGTCTTTAGTTGATTAAGAGTATTTTTTTAATATCTTAAAGTACAATTAGGGACATTTAAGTAAAACCCCATGAGAGAGAAGATTACATATAATATTATGTTATTTTTTATTTCATTATTAAAAACAAATCATATTTATTAAACTTTATTTTATTATTTAAATTAAAAAAATTTACTTTTTGTTTTAAATATCTTAAAAACAAAAAAAAAAACGTCCAACTTTTGACCTCTCTCCCCCATTTTTACACTGGTGTAATTTACACCAGTGTAATCATCCATACACAACTTTTGCAAAAAAAAACACTAGTGTAAAAAACAAAACTAGATGGTGCGCTTTACATTCATATTTACACTGGTGTAACTGATGTTTTACACAAGTGTTTTTCTTACATATAAAACGACTATACATTATACATTCATATTTACGCTGGTGTAAAACATCAGTTTACACCAGTGTTTTTCTTACATAAAAAACGACTATACATTATACATTCATATTTACGCTGGTGTAAACTGATGTTTACACCAGTGTTTTCTTACAAAAAACATACTACACCATTCATCGTCGTCTTCACAGCATCGGTTCATCTCCTGACAAAAAAACCCCAAAAAATTATATATAGTATAATTGGGCTTTGCATTTGAACAGTATATGGCATATATGTAATTTAATTGTTATTTGTGTCCCTTTTATCAACTAAGTTATCTTTTTGGTCATGTGATTCACCAGATCAGATCAGATCTGATCTTTACCCATTCCATTGCTCGGTTCTTTTCCACCGCCATTCCCACCGCCATTCCCACCACCATATATGACGCCGCCGGTGGCCTTCTTTGGCCGCCTTTGGTGGCGTGTATCACACAGTCAGACCACCGTTCTTCCTTATCTGAGTCATGGTAACGACATGCAGCCCGTCTGTCGGTGTTAGATGGTGGCGATGGTGTCCGATTTGTTGATCGTTGACGCCGACGCCGCCTCTTTACGCCGATAAGGTGTGACTAAAGGTCGTCGGAAGGGTGGAGCCGCCGGACGTGATGGTGGGTTTAGCGGAACCTGAAACCGATTCGTTGCTGGAATCCTTCTTGCACGTCTCCGATGTCGGCGTTTACTTTTGGATCTGGATCGGTAAATGGTTGATAGTTTTAGGCTTGGTTTATATAACATGCAGCAATCGATGGATCTGATTTGTGTGAATATTGTTTAGATCTGTGGGTATGAGGTAAGATTATGCATCATAGCCGGAAGTGGGCTTCGGCCGGCTTCATCCTGTTGAGTTTTGCCGGTATGTTTTTTTTTTTTTTTTTGTGTTGTAGGCTTTGAATATTGTAGTGATGAATCTGTCATTTCTTTCTTGTATTTTTTTAGGGGAACATATGGTTATTTGAGGGTGAAGCATCACAAGTTTTAAACTTACTTTCTCAGGAACAAAAACCCTCCCAATCTCAAGGTTTCATCAAGTAACAGCTAAGTGGTTGATTTTATATGTTTGTTTTCTGTTTTTTGTTTAGAATATGTGTTCGAACATATGGTAGATTAGGGGCGATGATGTCAATATATGTTTATGGTAACATTTGTGCATCGTTGTGATGGCGATTTTATGTTCGCAACCGACTGATGTGATAAATGATTTTCCACATGTTACCTGAGCCCGTTATTTGTATGCAATACGATGTGGTTGTCGGTTGCCTGAGACTATTGCTTGAGATAAATGCCATTGCTAATGACGCGCGAGCATTTGCATTTGCATTTGCATTTGAGTTGAGTTGAGGTTGAGGTTGATACTTTACTATAGTAATAATAAGGCTTTGGATTTAAACAGTAACGGATGGCAATTTCGTATTTCTCCTTTGTATTTGAGGGTATTTCAGTCATTTAATTCAATTTACATATATCTGGCTTCTTTGCCTGGCCTCTCTTTCTGTGGTACAGGTTGGCATGGCCTGCTCTTTTGGTTGTGATGACATACGCTTACTCTAACGGGTTGTGCCCTCTAACTGTGACGGCAACATAATGTTGCAACCGGTTAGTTAGCGGCATGCTTCGCTTCGGCTGAGGCCTCTATTTGTTGCTTTTCATTATTCGCTGTTTCACCTAATTTAGGGCGATGATGTCAATATATGTTTATGGTAACATTTGTGCATCGTTGTGATGGCGATTTTCCGTTCGCAACCAACTGATGTGATAAATGATTTTCCACATGTTGCCTGAGCCCATTATTTATATGCAATACGATGTGGTTGTCGGTTGCCTGAGACTATTGCTTGAGATAAATGCCATTGCTATATGCAGGTGATTATTTGATCAAGAAGTTGTACGGACAAAGGGCCTAAGGAATACATGGAAGATGAACATATATGTATTGACAACCTGTTAGAACATTTAGAAGGTTTACCTTCCCTTGGAGCTTTCTATGGGGTATGTAGCATGCCGTCTTTTTTCAATTAATTTGGTGTATATACCCTTAAATCAATGGTTGTGATTTGAGGTCAACAGGTTTTTGATGGGCAAGGTGGAACTGATGTTGCGTCGTATGTTAGAAAGAACATATTGAAGTTAATCCGAAATCTGGTTCAAGTATAAACGAGTTGACCATACTAATATGGTAGTTTAGTTTAATTTTGTCTTTGCATATTGGACACCATATGTATGTATGTTGCGGAGGAAAATATACACACTTTTTAAATACGAATTTGTACGCGCGCAACGCGCGCAAATTAAAACAACTAGTTCAACATAAAAACCTATCTTTTCACCATAAACATCATTAATAATAATAACAATAGTAATAATGATAATAATAACAATAGTAATAATAATAATAATAATAATAATAACAGCAAATAATAATAATAATAATAATAACAATAATAATAATAATAACAGAAAAAAATAATAACAGAAAAAAAATTATAAACAGAAATAATAATAATAATAATAGAAATAATAATAATAATAGTAACAATAATAATAAAAAAAATACCTCCACTGTCTCCCACCATCAAAGCCCACCACCATCTTCATCGTCATCACCATCACCACCACCGTCTCCCACCATCAAAACCCACCACCACCATCAAACACCGTCGTCTTCCCCTCATCTTCATCGTCACCACGTCGAACCACCGCCCACCCACCATCTTCAAACACCGCTCTGCAACATCACAACCCACCGCCGTCGAACCCCTCAACCATCAGATCCACCCCCTTCAACTCCCCCTCTGTCGTCCTCCCCCTTCAACCCCCCCTGTCCAACGCTGCAACCCCCTTCAACCACCGTCGTCCTCCCGCCCCCCCCCCCCTTCAGATCTGAAAACAGATCCTAAAAAACACCCATCTTCGTCGAACAAACCACCCCCCATCTTCATCATCACCACCGTTGCCTGTGTAGAGAGAGAGAGGTGAGAGAGAAAGTTGTGTGTTTGTAGAGAGAGAGAGGTGTTTGTAGAGAGAGAGAGAGGTGAGGGAGTGATGATCGGTTAGAGAGAGAAAGAGAGTGAGAGAGAGAGAAATCTGTTTGTTTGTAGAGAGAGAGTAGAATTATTATTATTATTATTATTATTATTATTATTATTATTATTATTATTATTATTTAAACTGAAAGTTGGGGTGGGGGTGGGGTGGGGTGGGTGTTATTATTACTAAAATGCTCACAAGTGGGATGTGTAAAGTGACTTTACTACCCCTAATTAAAAAAATACAAAAAAGTAAAAAGGTTGTGATGTGTCACTTTGTTATTGGTTTAGAGAAGTTCTCTAGTTCTCACAAAATAGTAGAGTTCTCATATTATCCCATTCCATATATATATATATATGTATGTATATATATATATATATATGTATATAGATAGAGGTTCCGGTACAAAGGATAGAAATTGTAAGAAGGGTGAGAAGGCTTATGAGGGTGACACGTGGCAATTTTTTATTTTAATCATAAGGGCATTAAGGTAATTATAAACTATTCTAGATTAATGAAAATTCAATCTTTAATTAATTTGAGATATTATTGGGATTTATTTCAAATCATTAACAACTATTTCTTTTCAACAATCATCCATATATTCATAACAGGTTACAATTTCTCTGCTTAATTTCATAACACACTTTATCATTGTAAAACACAACATCTAAACTATTAACATAAAACACAAAATCTACTTAACAACTGTTGTGTTTTATCCACAACAACTAAACTATGAACATAAAACATAGAATCTACTTAACAACAATCCCTTTTACAACTGTTGTGTTTTACCAGAAATATGAACATAAAACACAACACTTAAAATATGAACATAAAACACAAAAACAACAATAATAGAACTTCTCCACTCAAACCCATCAATGGGATTAACTATGTGTTTTAACATCTTCTCTTTCTTCTCTTTATGAATCTCTCCATATTATCATGTATCGTAGTCAATCCATCCACTAAAGAAAACTTAAAATTATTATTATTATTATTATTATTATTATTATTATTATTATTAAGCGACGTCGTTGTACATGGATCTAACATTACAATGGGAATATTATATTACCAGGGTCCTCCGAGGAAGAAGACGAGGATAACAATGAAAAAGGTGAATATGAAAAGTCAACTAGAAAGAAAAAAGAGAAGACTTCAAAAAACACTTGTTATACCAAACATTAATTATGTTACTTCCAATAGGAAGAATTCTGATGGTAGTGATTATTCCATGGGGATTTTGAAAGAGATAGGGAGAAAAAAATAGAAGAACATAAAACACAATATTAAATAGGGTCATGACTTATGATCGATAGATTGAGAGTAAGAGAGAGAAAGATACCGGAATAATAGTAAATATGAAGGAGAGAGCCCTTAAATCTAGGAATTATTTTAATGAATTTTTTGGTGTTTTGACAACTATACCCTTATAAGCCCCAATTTATTAATTAGATTATAACATAATTTACAACTTTGCCATCCATTTAATCTCAACCATCCATCAACATGATCTAAAGGCCACAATTATTTCTCACATTTCTCACAAAACACATCCTTTGTACCCTAACCCCACCCTATGTGTGCGTGTGTATATATATATATATATATTCCAAAGGGCTAAATGTTACATAACACTCATATATCCATTATACTATTTGAGAGTGCCATGTAGGATACCATGTGACATTAAGTAATTTTAGGAGGAAAAAAGTTTAAAAACAAAATTGAATTTTTCTTTCTCATGTTTCATCCCATAATTTTTAAACATTAATATCTTTTATCTACGGGACTTTTTAAAGAAAAAAATTACACCAAATTAACGAGCGTTTTATTATCTTTTTAACGAGTAGCATATTGCTATATAAAAAACGAAGAAAAAAACCGACTATTTTTTTGTGTGGTTTTGTTCATACAGGAAAAAAACACGTGTTCAGGTAATTTATTAATCATGTATAGGCAAGTCACTAATAGGTTATTAGAGTTATACATTGTTTTAGCTTATGTATCAATATTAGTATGTTAGAGTTGTACATTTTTTTATCCTTTAGGATAGGTGTTAATAGAGTAAATTACTATTTGAGCCCTGTGTTTTGGTGGTTTTAACTAGTTGAATCCAAATTCAAGATGTTTAACTATCTGAGCACTTGGTTTTTCGATTTGTATCTATCTGAGTCTAATTTACTAACGTCATCCACTAAGTCTTCTAACTACAAGGGTATTTTAGTCATTTAAACATAAGGTACAAGTTGTTGATGCACAAAGTATAATTTAATTTATACCATTTTACTATTATATTATTATATAAGGAATTTCATTATATATATATATATATATATATAGGGTAGGGATCATACGAGAACCAATTTTAGGGAGAGAACCAAAGAACCAGTGTGAACAGAGGGCATTATTGTAAATATGAAAACAAATAAATACACTACATCCTTCCTCCCTTCCCCCCAATTGTTCCTCCCAACCTTCTCCTCCACATCCCTCCTCCCTGCATCCTCTCATTCCTCCCAACCTTCTCCTCTACGTTCTCATGACAGACCAAGGGATATGGAACATCGCGAAGATAAGCACCATCCGGACCATGATCGAAAGTCGAACCGGGACAGATAACGTAGTGGTCGTGACCCTGATAGAATCGGGATAGGGTGTTGTTGAACATATTACAACAAGTTATGAAATCTGTTGTTGCATTCAACAATTTTAATGTTATCCTTTTAGCTTCGCCTTCCACAGATATCCCCTGTTCTTCATCCAGGTGACCTAATTTACTAATAGTTTGTGTTGTTCATGATCCTATAGAACTAATTATGTTAATGAGAAAAAATGATTATGTTAATGTGTAACCGTGAAAAAAAAACGTAAGAAAGCTTGTTGACCAGTCAACTGACATGCTTCAGTGGAGTTGGAAGCGACATTTGGCGCGCCGTCCCCCTAGGTTCAACAACTTCAATGAGAGAAGCAATTAGTTCATTCGGTCTAAATTTATGAAAGAGGAAGCATGGAAATTAAAGTCAAGTATATAATATTTATTACTGTATTTTTCTTGGCGTGTTGAGGACGGTGGGTTTGATTTATCAACTTGTTCACAGTTCATACAATTAATTAAATTTAATAAAGGTTAAAAGACTAACAGAGCTTGTGGGACATCTGCAGATTATTATGTTAATGTGGATCCAATTGTTTTTTGACTTATCTGTTTATATATTCAAATAAATAAACCATTATCTAGTTGCATTTATTGTATGCTACTGTTGGTAGGGGTGGTGTTAAAGCTTGGAGATGTGCATGTGTATATTGATGTTGAAATAGACTCCATGTTTGTGATAAGATATTATAGGGTGTTGTTGAAGTTGTAGGTGTTTTGGTTATAAAGGAGCGTCGAGGATATGTCATAATTAAAGAAACCAAAAACCAAAATATATGTGAAAATGAGCATGTATTTGTATTCAATTTTTGTGGGTTATGCAGATAAATTGGTTAGATTGTTGTTTGTTTTTACAGTATGGATATGTGTATTTATTGCATTACCTACCATTAAGGTCATTTATATTGATGCACATGTGCATAATTTAAATGGTAATGATAAAAATAATGATAACGCACATATTCATTAAGATCTAATTCTTATTATCATTAAGGTCATTCATTATAACCCACATGTACATATGTTATGTGGTAATGAAAAAAATAACGTTAATGCACATGTGCATTAAGATTGAAATTGTGTTTTTCTTATGTGTTGTTTACTATTTTTAGTTAAAAATGAGATAAAAGTCGAAGAAGGTAACTTTTGTGTTATAATCGAGGGAGAAAAGGTTAAAAAAAAACTACATGATGCGATTGAGGATGATGACATAATCGTTAAGTGTTAGTTGAATGAGATATCTGTTGATGGCTTAGAACTAGTCTTGGCAAAATGGGTCGATTGGGCGGGTTGAGTATACGGGTCAAAATGGGCTGATGGTCAAAATAGGTTAAGTGTTAGTTGAATGTCGAAACAGGTTGCGTCGGGCTGGTCCTACAAACTAATAGTTGTTGGTAGGTTTTGGTGAGAAAAGAGTCTGTTAGCTTATGTGTTGAGGGTCAAAATAGGTTAAGTGTTAATTGAATGTCGAAACAGGTGCATTAAGATTGTTAATGCACATGTGCAAAACGTAATTTATAATGTTTAAATTAATGTTATATAACATATTTGTTGTAATTAACAAAGTAATGGTGTTGCACATGTGCATTCAAATCGAAATATCGGTTTTATTATGCGTTTTTATTGATTGTAGCTAATATATGGGGAAAAATCAAAGAAAGTAACATTTGTATTACAATCAAGGGAGAAAGGAACAAAAAGGTTATCAGAAGCAATTGAAGATAGTGACACGATTATTGATCAGAAATTTGAATCAGGTTGGTATTATTTGTTTAGCCCGGATGTACTTGGTAGTTACTTTATTCCGTTTATTAGTTATGTTAATTATTGTATAGCAGAAACTAATCGAACTCCATTTGATCTCCTAGAATCGGAAGCTGATAATGTAATGGATGTTTATCAAGAAGTTGAATCAGGTTGTTATTATGTATTAAGTACATTTATATAGAAAATGCACATGTGCATATGTGTAGTTTTATCTTTTGAAATATTAAATGTTTGATGTTTACTCACACAAAATATCTTATGTGCAGATTTGAAATTAAAAAATAAGGTTCAAAGAGGTCAAACAAGCGGAAACATATTGAAAGGGCGAATAATGATGGTATGTTGATTTACGCAATATTTAACATATACATTGTTGATTATGCACATGTGCATAGTATAAGGATGAACGTGACATATTGTGTTTTATAACAAATGTGTGTGCAGATGCAAATACAATAAAGAAAAAAACATCAAAGCGTGTTAAAACGGTGGTAATGAAGTCAACTCAAAAGAAGGTTATGAAAAAAGCTAATTGGCGTTTGAAACAAATACGTGTTACACCACATCAACTTTGGTTGAGGATAAGGAAATTGTCAAACAAACAAAGAAGTTTGTATAACATTTTGTGTAATGTATGTTTGGTTTAACATTTTGTTATGTTGGTGAACGTGAGATTGTGAGATAATTAGCAGTTTGTATGTAGGTGGTTAACATAGTTGGTTTGTAATATGGATATTTTTTTTGTTATCGTTTGTTTTATTGAGTTAATATGTTTGGTAAAGACTACATGTAGTTGTATGATAAAAACAAATTGGTATAAAAGCTTTGTTATTTGAAGGATGATGTATGCATATATGTATGCCCGAAAGTTAAACCACTAAAAAAATCTAACAATGTTAGTGTAATGCACATGTGCTTGCAGTACACGTTTCTTATTTTATAGGTATTATATAAATGTGTTTTAAGTTTATTCATGTTTGTTGTCATACACGTGTTTTATTTTCAATTTATGTTATAATATGCATGAATAAACACTTGACGAGTTCGAGTGTATTTTATATCTCACTTTGCGTCCATTTAATGATTATTGGATAGAATTTGTGACCCCTTATATATCTGTATCGCGTCCATTTTATAATCATTTAAGTATGGTAATTGACAATTCATTCAAAAGTGCAATTTAAGAGTGAAATGCACATGTGCATACGTTGTATTTCTGTATATATAACAACGAAGTGCACATGTGCATCAGGATGACGTCATATGACGTCACAAGCCATTTTTTTTTATTTTTTTTATTTTTTTTATTTTTTTTTCGAATTAATAATGCAAAATAATCATTTTGGTGTTTTTACTTTTTTTTATTTTTTTATTTATTTAGGTTTTATAAATTTTTTTTTATTTTTTTTTATTTTTTGATGGAGGGGTTTTTGTAGACACCTTCATATTTACAAAAATGCCACATGTTCACACTGGTTCTTTGGTTCTCTCCCTAAATGGTGGTTCTCAAATGATCCAAATCCTATATATATATATATATATATATATATATATATATATATATATAAGACTGAACACAAAACACACACACACACACACACACACTCCCTCTCTTTCTCTCTCTCTCTCCCTCTCTCTCACCACCACCTCACCATTACCACTGCACCACCCTGCCGCCACCACCATCCTCAGCCCCTACCTACAGCATATTAAACCTCCACCCCCACCGTTCTGCCCCACTGTCATACCGCATCACCACCAATAATGCCTCGTCTCCCACAACCACCTGACCCCTAATCACCATTTTTTCTGCAAAATTTTGATTAGCCACTGGAGACGTCGGTGCAACTACCATCACCGCCCTTTTCTCTCTCTAATCCCGAAACCCTAACCCCCAAAACCGATCACCTCTGTTGAACCAAGAATCATTTTACCACAAATCCACAATCAACCACCTGCGACATCACCAATCACCACCATTCCATAACCGTTACACCACCACTAGATAACACCGGTCACACACCCACCGGTTCGATCCAGGTACGAATCTGATTTGATCTCCGGTTTGAGTATTTGTGTTAATTTATAGATCTTCGTTCGAGGTTCTTGATTCTCTCTGGTTAAGAACTTCACTGACGGCGACATTTTTCATCGTGCTGCTGGTTCAGGCTAGACCTGAGGTTCAAGGTCGAATCGGTGCAGATGGGGGTTGCTGAAGAGGTGAAGGTAGAATTGAATGAGTTTAGGGATGCTTGCAGTTGTTGGTTTGGGTTCTGGATGACAACGACTTGTAGGTTGGGGTTTAGGTAGTGGAGAACAAAGACGATGGTCGTGGGGCGGTGTGGTACTGTGGTGATGGCTGGGAATTTGGTGGTGGTTGGGTGGTGTTCGTGGTGGGGTTTAAGTTGGCATGGGTGGTGACTTGTTGTGACTGAAGATCTAATATTGAGGTTTTTGACGTTGTTTACTAAAAGTGATTATATGGAGGTGGTGTATTGTGGTGCTGTATGGTTTTAGTGGTGGTGGTGATGATAGGTTGGTAGGATTAGGGTTACTGTTGATAAGTATGAGAGAAAGAGAGAGAGAGAGAGAGAAATGGGTTTGGTATTTATTTTGTTTTTATTTATTGTTAGATAATAAGGGCATTTTCGTATTTTCACAAAAACTAACAGACTTTACTGGATGGATTTAGTTAAATGGCCTCATATAGTTATAAATAGTAAAATCAGGTATTCAGGTAGTTAAACATTTTGATTTTGGATTCAAGTAATTAAGACCTCCAAAACACAGGGACTCAAATAGTAATTTACTCGGTGTTAATGTTTGAGTTACATTGGAGTTATATATTGTTTTAGGTTAGCTGCTAGCATTGGAGTTTTACATTGTTTTAGGTTAGGTATTAATATTAGAGTTACACACTGTTTTACGTTAGATGTTAACATTAGAATTATACATTATTTAAGGGTAGGCGTTAACATTGGAGATACATTGTTAATTGTTTTAGGTTAGATGCTACCTAAAGCTTTCCTGCATGTAACTGTAAGGCGCATCAGTCTATTTCATATCTAAAATTGATGTGTCATATTAGATTCCTCAACCCCGGGACGCTCCCGGGGTATATTCTAGTAGTTCATATAAAATAAAAGCATAGCAAATGTTTTCTTTCACAAGCAGACTAGTGAAGCGCAATTTTTTATAAAAGTATTAAAAAAATAAAACAAACTGATGGTAAAAGGGACTTTATGTCACATCCTCAAATTCTAGTTGTGGAGTTTTACTATGAGGAGTGTGACACACTAGGATTCAAGTCAACGGTCACATAGAACGACAACTATATGAGTAAATTAACGTTCAATTCAACCATGCAGTTTAAAAGATTTAACAAAATACAATGGAAGCAATTAAGGTTTACATTACCAAAATACAACAAGGAATTAGTTTAAGTTCATTTAAAACCATGTTTAACAATGATGCATGACAAGATGAGATGACGTAGGACTCCAATGCGCCCTAGACCGGCTGCTACCTTAGCGACCTGAGAAAACAGACCAAAACAGCTCAACATGTAATGCTAGTGAGTTCATAGATTTTATGTTTGAAATGTTAACTGTTTGAAAACTAGACACATATAATCTCACATATATATCTGATGCTAGCTAGACATTGTTACAAGTTACTTAAGCATTATGAACCACTGCTGACTGTTTGCAATAAGTTTGCCTTGTTTCCCCGTCACTGGTCATTACCCGATGTAGTAATGTTAGATATGGCAAATATGCACCTGGTCGACCTCCAGTAGACACAGGTAGGGCTTGTCGGACCAATAGATCTGTTCACAGTTTCCCTGCTATCTTCCACATATTCATGGTTCAAACTGCTAGAAGGACTTTAGATGAGTTGTTTAGTATACAAGGGATATAATGTAATTCATGTGTTCTACAAAGTTTGTGTTTGCGTAACATGTTTCTCCCCCAATAGGAAAATAGTAAAAGGGGTCATGAAACTCACCTTAGGTTTCTTTGAGTTAAAATCCAAACTCCACGTATAGATAGCCGACTCGTTAACGGCTCCATATTTCAAAGTAAACCTTATAAGTATATGCTCATGGTATAGATTTCTCGTTCATCTTTATTTTTTTTGCTATCATTGTTTCCTTTGTGTTAGTGTGACTTTATATAGCAAGTTGACCCGATGACCCGTTGGTGAATGTTAAGTTTTCATGAATCATACCACAAAAATGATTCACATATGCTTATATGCCCATACATACATGTCAAGAAAACCCTCAAGTAAGCACATATACAAAGTTTCTCAAATCTGTGTTTTCTGGACAATTATCGGGTTGTAAAAATGAATTTTTATAAAATACCAAATCAATATATTAGACTTCGAAAATTTTACAGAATGTTCCTATATGTTTTGTACTGTTGCCACTATTTCTATTTTGTGATGATAACCTTGTGTGAATTTTGTAGTGTTTCCCATTGAATTTTTTTTAACTATATCGTCTCCACTCCATAAGAACAACTTCATAATACCTTCCAAACAGTCAATAACCTTCATCGGAGCTTTGTATATAGAAAAGTAATATATCGGTATACTCGCCAAAACTGATTTAACAAGGATAAGCTGCCCCCTTATAGAAAGAGTTTTTGCTTTCCAAGAGGAAAGGCGATTACGGCATTTATCGATCACCGGTTGCCATTGGCTAATCCTATTCATATTAGCACCTATTTTAATACCAAGATAATCAAATGAGAGCGATCCACTACGATATCCATTCACTTTAGCCATTTCAGTCAACTCTCATCGTTGACCCAAACCCCGTATCTATTAGATTTATGAAGGTTTAGATTTAAACCTGAGCAAATGTGTAACACTCTAAGTAATCTATCCATTTTCTGCACATTCGTCTTTCACCAATTACCCATTAAGAGAGCGTCATCCACATAACAAAAGATGGGAAATCACAGGCCCATTGTCGAACACTACACTTTCGATCCCTGCTAACTCAGTCACCTTGTTAACAAGACAAGAAAAGCCTTCCATTACAATAAGAAACAGAAAAGGAGAGATAGGATTGCCCTGATGTAACCCTTTAAAACACTGAAAATCGTAAGTAGGAATGCCATTGACTAATACTGAGGATATATCCGAATGAAGAACTCCTTCAATCCACATACACCATCTTGTAGGAAAACCCATTTGCTTCACAATAGACAGTAAAAAAAGCCCAATCTACATTATCGTAAGCTTTTTCAAAATATCTTTTAAGCATATACGATTTCCTATGATATTTCTTCATCCAAGCTATGAGTTCATTCATCATAAGTGGCCCCTTTAAAATAAAACGCCCTTTTAAAAAAGCACTTTGAGTCTCAGATATAACCCAATCCAAAACATTTTTCATACGGTTCACGGGGACTTTTGATATGACTTTGCTTATAATACCTATCAAAGTGACAGGCCGAAAGTTATGAAGGCTGACGCGTCTTTGACTTCGGAATAAGCGTTATAAATGCTGTAGAACAGCTGCGGTTAATCCTTCCACTGTTAAAGAAATCCGCAAAAAGAGACTCAAATCATCTTCAAAAAACGTTCACGAGTGCTTCAAAAAATATAAATTGAAACCTTTCGGCCCCGTGGCTTTGTCACTACTGCAATAAAAAAACCGCACGTTTTATTTCTTCTTTTGAAATTGGAGCCGTTAATTCTCCCACAAGATCTTCAGGAACTCGTTTGATATTTACACAAATTAGACCCGGTCTCAAATCAATTTTAGAAGAAAATTGATTCCGAAAGAAAGCATAAACCTCTTTTTTAACAAGAGGAGGCTTATCAATCTATTCACCGTTCACTAACAAACCCGGAATTGAATTTTTTTGCCATCCTACCATTGACAATGCCATGAAAGAAAGCCGAGTTTTCATCAAAGGGCAATGGTCCGAGAGGTCTCTAGGAAGAGCTCTTAAACACGCCAAAGGCCACTTGTTAAAGAAACTGTTGCACACTAACACTCTGTCAATTTTACTTAACTTATCCCCATTACCAATTCCAACCATAAACCTGAAGCTACTTCCACACATATAATACTCCGGTAACCCCACATCATTAATAAAATAATTGATGCTCACATTATTGAATCTAGAATTCTTCCTCTCATCAGGCCTTCCAACCACATTAAAATCCCCAAGCAGAATCCAGTATCCCGAGCGAGACTGAATTACATGTTTTCAACGTTCCAAAAGCGCCCTCTTATCAACTACCCTTTGAGGCGCATAAACATTCATCATGTTCAACAGAGAACCATCAGCAATCACAAGCCCCGAAGTAACAATAAAGTTCGGATCATATACAACCGAAGATTTATTAAAAATTTTTGGATCCCACATGTTAACCAAACCACCCGAACGCCCATTCACATTAACGACATCAACTTCATAATCGTCATTACCCTACAACCATGACAGAACAGAATTACTAACCTGAATAGCTTGTGTTTCCTAAATAGCCACAAAGTTTGTCACTCGCCCAAACCCTTTTACATTCAATGATAGGTAATTCATTTATCACCCGGCTGTACACTTTCAACCATAATTTTATCCCGAACGAGATGTTGAAAACTGTCAATTTTTGCACCAACCTTAATACCCAAATCAATGGTGGTCGTTACCTCCTTTTCCATACCTTCAGTGGACTTGTTATCGAAGCTACAACCTGATTAATCTGCCAAGTTTTCACCAGTCCCAGCTGACTCTTCGCTTCTTATCGGTTGGGAATTTAAGTCAATCATTTCATCTGTCTTGAACATCTCTCGCACCTCATCTTTTGTACCCTCCTGTTGTACAGTATCATTAGTGGCATCCATTTTTCCTTCATCTGAGACCTTAGGTGATGGATTTTTGATACCTAACAACATGTCTAAGCCAAATGGGTCAAGGCCATTAAGTTCAAAGTCCAGTCTAGGCCTTTTAAGAGAGTTGGGCCTCTCATCTTTGGTTAATAATTTATAATGGGCTTGTTTATTGGAGCCTTTTGAACCTTTTTTGTGACCTATTCTAGAAGTTTGACCATCTAGAAAGCTTTCAGGGTTGACCTTAATTTGAAAATTCTCCTTAGAAACATCTTTCCTTTTACTCATCGTGTCATCGTTATTAAAATTCCCTTCTATATTATATGGATAATTAAAAGCCGGATCACACATTCCTTCCTACAATGAAACTTTGACAACTGTTTCCTTATTCTTGTCATTTCCAACTAAAGAATCCGACTACACTTTGAACGGCTCTGGCCCTGGAATGTTAAAATCAACTTCATCGGCCTTAGAACTGGAAGTATCTGGTTTACTGAACAGAAAATCAGGGATCCAGTTCCTAATTTATACCATTAGCCAAACACGGTATCTCCTTCGCCTCCATTGCAGAATAACTTCTTCCATAATCCTCACACCATCCCCCACCAAGACTCCAATATTCTCATACGAAAGGTCTCCATCATTTTGTTGGACATTAGCGTTGTGAATTACCTTGCCAAACCTTGAACCAATCCACTCTATGGTCTTGTTACAAAGGAGATTCAAAGGTATACCCTATATCTTCAGCCAAGCCACACTCTCAAACGAGAATGATTGACCTTCCCATTTTACAATGGAATGGAAAAAATCAGTTCTGATCATCGCCTTGTTCCGAAATTCATCCGCCTTGTGAATATCAGTGAAAGTTAACAATATCGTCAAGCCCCAATGTACTGGATAGTCCTTTCATTTGCTCCCAATTCTGACACTAAATCTCTAATCTTCTTGAATCTGTCAATATTATGAAGCCTTGCCACTAACGATATACCATGTTGGTCACTAACTTCATTAATTGTATCTGGAACCAACTCCGAATCTCTAGTATCGTCTTTGCGTTCTTGTCGTCACTAACAACATTTCCCCTATTCTTGATCTCCTGAAACCACTATGACTTCTCCTTAGTCGCTTCCTTAACAGGTTTCAGAACCGTTTCCTCGGTGAACCTTGAAATGTTTGGTCTTAGCTTATAAGTTCCCATCCATAAATTCCTCATGTAATGAACAAGGCCCTCCTTATCTCTGATCTTTTTGAACGTTATGAACCCAAATCTTCTTCATTCCTTATCTCTTTTTTCTCGCGATGTAGATCTTCGATATCTCACCGCATCCTTTCAGGATGTCTTCCAAGCATTTGCCGCTACATTTCTCTAGTAGGTTTGTGATGAAATACTTGATCAAGTCTTCATTTCTTTGGTCCTCCGTGTGCTTGTCTTGTCGCCGGAAGTCGTCCATGCCAAGAGGATATTATTGGTACCAAATTTGGTCCTCCATGTTATGGTGCAAATCTTCAAGTCTTAGATAATAATTTTTTAATTGGTTTTTAGAAGTGTTTATAGAGGTTATTAATCATTATATAACCTTTAATGATTAAAGATATAATGATTAAAGGTGAAATGATTAACGTTGTAATCATTAAAGATATAACGATTTATCTTTAATAAAGCACCGGACCCCACACCTTTATTATTATTTCAACAAAGTTCAGGGTTCATGACTTACGTGTGTGTTTCCCGGTGATTTCCTGAATCACCGAACAGACACAACTAACCAAGTTATGTTCATTAAAGAATGTTTTGCTAAGGTAGATTTAAGTATTTGTTAAGAAAGTTAACCTAAGTTTGCGGGGTGTCACATCATTCCCCTATTGAAAGAATTTTTGTCCAGAAAATTGCTCGAAGTTGTTAGGAAAAGTAAGAAAAATTTTCCAGTTGCTACATCATCCCCCTGTTGAAAGGAATTTCACCCTGAAATTCAATTTGATTCAACAGCAACAGGTGTTGGTTTCTCGAATAGGTGGGGATACTGGAGTTTCAACTGATCCTCGCATTCCCAAGTGTACTTCGGTCCATAATTTGAGTTCCAACGAACCTTGACGATACGGATTTTACTCTGCCTGAGTTTGCTGACTTTGAAGTCCAAGATTTGAGTTGATTCTTTGACGATACACACCTTATCCTCGATTCTGATCTCATCAAGAGGAACAAGTGTCTCATCAGCCAGACTCTTTTTGAGATTAGAGACACGGAAAATGTTATGCATGCTACTGAGCTCAGCTGGTAGGTCAAGTCTATATGCCACCGGGCCAATCCTTTCCAGGATTATGAATGGTCTGACATATCAAGGGTTCATTTTACCATGCTTACCAAATTATATAACAACTTTCCATGGAGAGACTTTCAGAAGTACTCCATCGCCGGCTTGGAATTCCAACGGTTTACGTTGTCGGTCGGCATAGCTGTTTTTGGCGATCATGAGCTCCTGCCACGCGGTGGCGGATTTGTATGATTTTCTCAGTGGTCTTGAACACAAGTTCTGGACTAGTGAGTTGACTCTCACCCAGTCAGAGTGAAGGTCGATATTTTGTCCGTAAATAGCCTAGAACGGAGCTACCTTAATGCTGGTATGATAGTTGTTGTTGTTGTAAGAGAACTACACCAAAGGTAGGTAACTCTCATGTAGGATCATTTTCAGACAACCCGACTATCATGAGGTGGTTTGTCTAGAGTGCGGAATCCTCTAGACGATATTTGAATAACAAAAAAGTCAACAATCACAATACTGAGTTATAAAAAGCACACACACAATACGGTTTAAAGGTTGTATTCATATTAGAAACAGAGCTCGAGTGCACAATACAAGTTACAGACCCAAAAACCAAGCACACAGGTGTTGGAATGTGTGAAATGACAACTCCAATGATTAGGGCAATGATTAAGGCTATTTATAGCCCTTGCTAGTCGGCCAAGCCCTAGGTGTAACACCCTCAAATTTCCACTACAGGGTTTTACCGCGAGGCGCATGACATACCAGGATCCTATAGCCATAAGCCACATGAAAACTAAGTTTAACACCCAATCATAAGCTTTAAGAAAATGTGGAAGCGTCATCAAAATAGATAAGTAAATAGTTATGCTCAAAACAAACGCGCCCAAACCAAAGTAAATGTAAATAAACAATAAAATGGTTCATAATGTTTAGGGTCCCATAACAACATGATGCATGACCCAAGCGTGCTCCAATCTAGCGACCTGCAAAAGTATGCTAGCGTGTGTCAACATAAAGTCGGTGAGTTCACTGTTTAAGTAGCAAAGTAAAAGTTATCAAACTTGTATAAACCATCAGTTTTAAGCTTGTCAGGGGTAGCTAACCCACTCAATGTAACTAAACATGTAATTATTGGGAACATACAGATGATACAGTGCCTCAGCACTAGTGTCTATCAACACTAGCAAGAAAATGTGGCCAGAAGTTCATGCCCGTGACCCAAGCACCTCAGGCATGAGGTTGCTGCACAACCTAATAGCACTACTAACCAATACCCTTTCCCCTCTAGCAATTAACCCAATAATATTGTAAAGACTTTCAAAGGATAGAGTTTGTTTAGTTCATTAAGGATAGTTAAAGTTGCAAAACTGATAAAATGCGATTCACACAAGGAATCAAAAACCCGACCCACACAAGGAGTTAAAACCCGACCCACACAAGGAGTCAAAGCACCCCAAAACCCAGGATGTAAAAGTAGTCCCAAACCGGACTATAAAAAGTTTAGTAAAATGTCTCAAACCCGAGACGCATGCTTTTGAGAAAAGAGTAGTAAAACTCACCTTAGGTTGCAAAGCTAAAATCTAATCCGAAAGTAATAAGGACGTGCTACCGACTCCCTATTATATGTGCCACTACGTGAGTATACATGTGTAAACAATACACCATATAACCCATTTGTCCAAGACGTTTTAACAATGGGCAGCCCCACGTGTATTGGACCGGGGTCCCCGGACACCAATCTTTCTTAAAAATGTAGTAGAGCCGGTATACCAATTTTTGTAAGGACCCCATAAAAATATTAAGATGGACACCATAACATCAAGATGGAAGATGATGTAGTGGTAATTCCCCTTGTATGTTAACACTATGGTTGCGAGTTCGAGGCTTGCAACACTCCTTTTTTGGTTTTTTTGTTTCAGTATTCAATCTTGTGTAGATTATTAGCCTTTTGTCCGTTTGCTGTAGGTTGTTGGAGAAAAGTAGGAGCTACATTAGTTAAATAATAATTAGATAGATGGGATGCTTTGGGGGTGAACGTTGATAGTGTATTAGTATTTTATTTCTAGTTGTTTTCCTTTGTGCATGTACTATCCGTTGGAGTGTAGTGGGCTATATATAACTAAGTGCTTCATTGAATAATATAGAGCAGTTTTTCATTTCTATATTCTCTACGTATATTTTCCTTCTCATATACTACATATACGTGTGTTGTGTGTCATGAGTTAGAGTATTGTTGGGGGCCTGAACCAACAATTGGTATCAGAGCGGAAGGTTAAAGAAGGTTTTGCCGGTTTGAGAGTCCTGTTAGGCAATATTCGTTAGCTTTGATTGAGGCTAAAATCATGTTGTAATATTTTATATATTGTGAATATTGAATAGAGAAGAGGCAAGACAATTATTTACAAAACTATCAAGTATCAGTGAGCTTTACACCACTGATCTAATCCTAATTTTAATTGGAGAGTATAAAATTGTGTTTAACCTGGATGGCTCTCTCATTGCGATGCTACATACCAGTGTATGTGACAAAAAGTTAATTCGGTTCATTGCTATTGAGGTCTAAGGAGGTCTCTATAATGAAAGATGGTGAGAAATGGGATATGGAGTACTGCTTTATGTTCATTGATGAAAGTGCGGAAGTATTTCTCACATCTTTGTTCGGGTTTCCATAACTAAGAAAAAGAAAGATATCCATTGGGTCCCTATGTGAATGAATTCATAGATATACATTGGGAGGGATTCTATCCTTCTAGGTGTACCTCCCCATAGCATGCACCGACCTGACCCAAACGGCATCCGGACCGAAAACTCTAACATTTCGTTGTAACAAATATGAACACCGAAAAATTGGTACCCCAGTGATGGAAAATCCTGGGTCCGCCACTGAGTGTAACTACATGCACAAGTAGATCCTACGAACCCGTTGGTGATGGTTATGATTAGTATTAGTTATACATTTCAAATATATCTCATACAAGTGTACATGCAAGTTCAAGTCCTAATCAAGTCATACAAGGCTCCAAATAAGCACATATGCACACATGTCATAATATGTGTTTTTAGGACAAATTATGCGCTATGAAAATGATTTTATTAAAAATAATTAAGCAATGAATTAGACTCCCAAACTTTTACTGAATATTCCTGGAAAGCACATACGTCGTGTCTATATTTTTGTTCGTGATAAAACCATACAGAAAAATTATGAAAAATCATACACTATAGCAAGGTTCTGAAAATATTCTCGTCAGATCAGTTTATGAGAAAAATTTCCAAAACTCGTGTATTCATCCAAACGGGATGAATCGACTTGGAAAAGCCGAGTTTTTACTATGTCGACCTACTGTCAAAATTTCATGAACTAACTCCTTGTAAAACTTGAGTTATGGTCGTATAAAGTTGACCCAAAATATTAACCGAAAATTAGTTTAGACCTTTATTCAAATAAAATCCCAAAAACATACCAAAAGATCACCAAATCGCATGATTTTACCCATACTAAAAAGCTAAGACCACATACTTTATGTTCATTCTAAGAAACAATCAAGACAATTAGTTTAAAGTCACGTTACAGAGCCTAAAAGTCATTACATGCAATTTGTCAAATTTTAAACAGGTAATAATCTTAATTCCAACAAACCCTAGTCGCATATCGATCAAGAGCATCATATAACCATCTTAAACATGCAATATGTCAAGATCACATAATATAGCAGCCTAAACATGCAAGGTTTATCATATTTATTAGCATCTATTAATCCTACATGTTTAACAATCATCATGTAATAATAAGCCAACATATCAATCCACACCCATAAAACTCCATGTTTCTCATGTTAATCTTTTAGAAAACTCAAGTTTTAATCTTTACAAAATCATCTCAGGCCTGGACAAACTTATATATGGTGTTTATTGCATAATAAAGAAGATTAAAACACAAGGGATTTGATAATATACCTAAAGCTCTTCGTTCGGGTGATCAAAACACAAGTAAAGCTTCAAAACTCGATCGTTTAAGGTTATAATAGAGGTTAGGAAGTATTATTTTCGTATGGGGGCTCATAAGAGTGTTTAGGGTTGTGTTTATGAGAAATATGGTGATTAAAATTGTTTTTAAAGGCCCTAAACTTGTTTTCCAAGGAATTACCCTCCTCGTGGCACGCGGAGGGTTTTTGTTATGGCGGTCGCGTGCCGTGACGCCTTCCAGGATTTTTTTTCTATTTTTTTTTCTATTAGGCCTTAAAACATTTAACACAACATCACTAACACCCAACCCAATATTTTTAGACCCGAACCATCATGTCGGTTCGAAGGGTGTCTGTTACGAGTTCGGTGGCGTGTTTCGTTTCAATCCACAGAGTTTCATATTACTTCACAAAAAATTCCACACCACCACATAATTTGAAAATAATATAAAACAATCATTTCACAATTATTCATATTGTTATTTCACCAACGTTCGGGGTTCGATACTCGTGTACACACTTACGTAATTCCCCGCATTACCGTTTCATGCAGTTATTAACCTATACTCGTGTACACACTCAGGTAATTCCCCGCATTAAGTAATATGTTGTGAATGTATGTAAACCTTAACTAGAGTTTAGTTAAAGTATGCACCTGAAATTGCAGGGTGTCACATGATCCCCATGTTGAAAAGAATTTCGTCCTGAAATTCAGCAAGTAAACTGTGAAGCAGGTGTAAAAATGCATGCTTGGTTACCGGATGTCACATCATCCTCAAGTTGAAAGGAATTTTGCCCAGAAATTCACTTTGAGTGTGCGCTTCACGCTTAGTGTTTGGTCTATGCACAGGTTCAGGTTCAGTAAAGAGGTGTGGGTATTTAAGCCGCATTTGGCCCCTGCGTTCCCACGTGTATTCCGGTCCTAGACGGGAATTCCACCATGTCTTAACAATCGGTATCGTGCTTTGCCTGAGTTTCTTGACGCCCGACTCGAGAATCTCCTCCGGTTCCTTCATGAAACATAATTGATCGTCCACATGAATTTTCTCCACTGGAACCACTAGTGTCGTATTAGATAGACATTTCTTAATATTTGACACGTGGAATACATTATGCACTCCACTGAGTTCATCTAGTAGGTTCAACCTACAAGCTACTGGACCGATTCTTTCCACAATTTCAAAAGGTCCTATGTATCGTGGGTTTAACTTTCCTCGTTTGCCAAAACGAATCACGCCTTTCCAAAGCGACACTTTCAGAAGTACCTTGTCCCCAATCTGGAACTCCAAAGGTTTCCTGTGCTTATCAGTGTATCTTTTCTGTCGATCACGAGCAGCGGCCATATGGTTTCTAATTTGCACAATCTTCTCCGAAGTTTCATGCATGAGTTCGAGGCCTGTCAGCTGGGTATCCCCAACTTCGGTCCAGCATATGGAAGACCTACACTTGCGTCCATATAGTGCCTCAAAAGGCGCACACTTAATAGAAGTGTGGTAACTGTTGTTATACGAGAATTCGATCAAATGAAAGTGTTTATCCCAATTGTTACCAAAATCCACCACGAATGCAGGTAGCAGATCTTCCAATGTTTGGATGGTATGTTCACTTTGTCCATCTGTCTGAGGGTGATAGGCCGTGCTCATTTCTTAGCGAGTCCTCAACGCGTCTTGGAGAGTAGTCCATAAACGAGAAGTAAATCGCGATCAGATATAATAGAAGTAGGCACCCCATGCCTAGAGACGATTTCCTAGATGTGGATGTTGTCCAGTCGCTCCAGCTTATCCGTTTATTTAATCTCCAAGAAGTGAGCCGAATTGGTAAGACGATCAACAATGACCCAAATCATGTCATGCCCACTGGGTGCCTTAGGGAGTTTGGTGATAAAGTCCATAGAAATTCCATCCCATTTCCACATGGGAATCTCTCGTTGCCGAAGTAGGCCTGGAGGTTTTTGATATTTGATGAAATGGGTTTGGAATGGACGTTTAAGTGTTTAAATGTTAAATCTTATGTGTTTTTATGTGTTGAAATGCGTGGAATTGAGTAACTATGAGAGAATAATGTTTTGTAGGTTAAATACGAAGATTGGATGTGTTTTGGAGAAAATTCATGGATTGGACCTAAAGATTAAAATGGATAACATGAAGAAGGGTCGAAAAACAAAGACGTGGCCGCAAACGGTGAAGAAAACGGAGTTGTAATGAAAAAGATACGAATAAAATAAATTTTGGTAGAAAGCTGTCAGAGGCGTAGCTTACGGAGCTGGTGCTGATTGGAGTAGCTTACAACAATCACTTGGCTGATCACATCAGAATGTGCAGTAGCGTAGCCTATGGCTCTGGTGCTGACTGGTGTAGGCTACGAATCTGGACTACGGGAAACTCATTAAAAAGTCATAAAAAATAGGATTTTTAGCTACCATTCCATTCTAATTTTTCTTGGGGACTTAGGGGACGATTTTAGGAGCATTCTTGGAGATCTTTTCACCATTCTAAACATTCTAATCATCATTCTAACATCAAACATGCAATCAAACACCAAGATTGAAGATCAAATCAAGAACATGAGTGGCTAATCTTTTCGTGGTTTCCTCTGGGTGGAGGATTCTTGTAAGTGGATGATTGTTTTTAGTTTTTTTTTTTTTGTATTTGAGTTTAGCAATCTAAGCGCTCGATGATTTTTTCTTAGTGATTTAATAGTTTGATTGTAAACAGTTGATTTTATCTAAAACCTAGTTTCGATTCTTTCAATTCCCGAGAGTTCTAGTAATTGGGATGTAACACCCTGGTCCTAAGGCCCAAAAATTTTTCGCATCTAATTACTATAATAAATAAACTATCCAAAATGAATAATAAAGGACGCGATTATGTATGGAATTGAATACTGAACCATTATAAATAAAATATTATTATGTAACACGTTTTACAAGACTGAACCGACAAACATTACGAACCCAAACCTGGACTCGAACCCAAGCTGGTGAGCCACCAAGGGAGGACACTTGTGTCCTCCCCTTGTGGTGATAACACCCCACAAAAACCATGTGATCCAAAAATGGTTTTTATTAAAACCACCTAACACCACCCACTATAAAACCTCAACCCACCCCTTCTCTTGTTTTCCTGAAAACACACACACGACACCAACACTACACAGGAGAGAAAGAGAGCAGGAGGACCTCCTCCATTCATGGTGGAGCCACGACGGAGCTTCGGTAGTCGCCCTAGACAACACATGTCACACCCACACCTGAACTTCTAGAGAGAGAACTAAGAGAGAGAGAAAGAGAAAATAAAAGAGATGGACCAGATTTGTAGAAAGAGGGGCAGAGAGACATCGGAGCAGGGTGGCTCACGACGGAGCCGGCGGCTCTATCGCTATCGTTCATCATTAACAGTCAGCTATGTTGTGGGGGTAGTAGTTTAATAATTGTTGTGGTGGTAATCGAAGGGTTATAGGGGCGGATGACGATGGTAACACATCAGGGAGTAAAGGTAGGGGATTGTGATGGCTGATTAGTGGTGGGTTAGGATGGATGATTGTGATGGTGGTAGTTTGGGTTATGGTGGTGGACGACGGTTCCAGTAGTGGTTATCGACGGTGGTGAGGTGGTGTTCCGATGATGGTTATGTACAGGTTAGGTGATTGATGAGTGGATGGGTGATGAAGGTTGTTATGATGGTGGTCTCGGGTTTCAGTGGTTCGGTGATGGTGATTAAGTTAAAGATTGAGTACAGGAAGATGAATGATGATGATATTGAGGTTATTTGGGGTTTAGATATTGTAAGGAAAATGGAGGATCAAGACCGTTGACTCAGTCAACAAAAGTCAACCTCTGGTCAATTGACGAGCCGAGAGGTATAAACATAAGAAACCGATCCATCTTAGTGTTTAGTATATTGTTATGGTTAACACGTGTGGGACTTGGATATATTATTTAACCCAAATCGACCATGTAGACTAAATAACGGATTGTTATTATGAAAATATATTGGACAAACTAATAATAGTATGTCTTTAACACAACGATTGTAAAAGCCTAGTTTGGATTTATGGACGATTGAGAAATAGAACCTTAGCTAGACGACCAAGGTATTGAAGGAAATGGATTTATGAAGCATTGGACTTTAGGTGAGTAACTTAAATATTGAGTATAACTCGGACATGGAAAACAATGGACATTGCAAACGGACATGTAGTTCCTAATAATACTAAAACATGTAAAATTGGCACTTAGACATACAACTAATACTAGTCGTAAAATGATGACGGATTGATACGTATTTGAACTATATACCATTAAGAAGCAAGGCGATAAGATGGACGATTAGACTATGGATCATTAGTTGCATATTTGACTATTAGGCGATTCCACTAAAGACTAAAATATCAAAATATGCAAGACTTATGACGACGAACAATATATATATAGAACACATGACATTAAACTTGACATATGGGATTACGGATTAAGAACTATCATATGATAATGGATAATTTGAACCATAATCCAACAACTAGAATAAATCCACATAAACTAAGGAAGGTCCTAGTCATCCACACATGTAACCATGATGCTCGGTTACACGCGCTAATACTTGTGATCATGATAGGACTTGGCATCTATTGGATAGACAGGCTCGAGGCATTGGAATACCATATCACTGTGTGACATGACAGGTGAGTTCCGTGTACCACTCCCCTTTTTGTGTTTTAAACTGTTTTGGGGTGAACATATGCTTGTGTGTCTAAACTATGTGATGCAATAAGATACTAGCTGCCGGATAACACTGACACTCATTAACTAATAGGTGAGCCACTTAATATATGGGTAGTACTACTGGGTGAATCCCCCACGCAAGGTGGACTCGGGACATAGGGGCCCGGGAAACCCTCCACTAAGGTTTTAAGACCATTGCGGCATATATTTTGCCAGGGTCTATAATGGCAGTAGATAGATTCCATGTTAGGGTTACGGTGTCGCTTGGATCCACTTAACTACTTACACGGACTCACCAGCGTAATTGCTGACCCAACTCTTTTTAAGCACGTGTTCAAGTACTGCGATTGGATAATCAAGAAGAAGAGGTATATGCTATCTTGTGTGGAATAGAGATTGTTATGTTAGAAGATTCGAGTTATAAGCGTTGCGGATTAGAGCTCCTTGAGTTATGTACGTGTAGAGATCAGATTGACTAGTGGACCATATCTCATTAGCTGCTTCAACGACCGCCGCGATTCGTCCCTGCATTAGACTTTAGATATTTTTATATTGTATTTGTATTATTTTGTGACTAAAAGTTTACAAATATTAAATATTAGTTATCGTTGCTTTCGTTTGCAAGTTTGATAACAATCTGCTATTTCGTCCAGCCCCTCCTGGTCGGGTTGTGACAGATTGGTATCAGAGCAACGGTTGTACAAATAGGATATCTTTAGATATCCTACACCACACCAGGAAAACTTAGAGAATGTAGCGTTTAAGACTCTAAGACCACCTACCTAGGGAATGCCTTGAAATTAAATAAGACCGACCAGAGTAAGAAACGAAATAAGTTGAAATTTGAGTACCTGAATACACGAGAATGCTTACCGGGGCTTAGAACCAGTGAGACTAGTATACGAACTGTGGGTGATATGTGAATGATGACTACAACGGAGATTTGCTAGAATGATTGTGTGAGGTAAATTGACGATTACATTTGACGTCATGCATTGTGAATTTACAGGCATGTAAAAGTTCTAAGAAATCCGAGGAGTCGTCAGGGTTGTAAGTATTAACCAGGATAACTATAGACTTATGTGAGGAAAACGAACTATGTTAGAATTTTAAGCAACTATGTTATATACTTGCGTGATTAAAGTATAGTTTTTGAACTTGACATTCTTAATACGACTTGGCGTGTTCTGATAATATATACATGTGTGACTATATTTAAACTATTCAAACTCATGGATGGTGCTAGTCATGAACGACGAATCTTATAACACAAACGACATATTTGTCTTAAAAGTATATATAATTGTAGCTAATTTCTAATGAATAACCTTATATTATATGACTAACCCCTTTCTTGACTAAGTTGTGAGATAGATAAAAAGCCCAAGACAAAGCAATGTGACCAAAAAGAATCAAGGACACTCGAACCAAAACTGGGATGACATAGTAAAATGGTCGCGAAGACACGCTTTACCAATATCTAACCGATAAATATTATATATTCTTTGGCATAACAATTATTTTATTGTCCATGTTCAGGTTTGATCATATCATTAAGTTTTGAGCTGCAACGCCTATTTAGTAGTACCATGATTGAGGAAATAAACCTCCAAATATAGTTATTTGAACCCTTTAGTTCGGAATTGATTTATACCAATCTCCGCAAATATAAGTTAAATATAGCATGTTGGAATTGTGATCATGTAGCAGGTCTTGGAATTGATTCCTAGGTATCAAATGAAAAGCCGATAGACCATATTGGAGGATGTATGAACATTGTGAATATCACATCTGGCGAACCAAAGGAACTAGGATTGAACACTAATTGAGGAATTTGTAAGGTTGATACACGTCCAGCCACTTTAAGTACCCTATGTTATCTCTAGATTAGTGACAAAATCTTCGGATTACTTTCGTAACCTTTTAAGCATAGTGATGAGTCGTCCGTATGAAACATACTAGATTTGTATAGATAGGCCCTAACGGGGGGAGCGGATGCGTTCGCGATACTTATTATAAGGAATAATTGATGGAGATTAGAATTAATCCCAATATTAGGCATTAAAAGTTATGAGAATAAGTACAACTCTAAAGAACATAGTTTTATATAAAGATCACTATTTCGATAAGTTAATCTACACTAAAATATAGGTTTCAAAGACTGGTAACTTTCGGAATACACATAGGATTTTTCAACCAGGTACGTTTACAAGTATAATTTCTATCAAGTTTTTGGGGAGATTTTCAGTATGTTTACGAGGTATCATTGGTGTGGTGGGTTAGTTGCGGTACACCCTATATATAAACACCAATGGTTCATCGAAAATAAAATTGAGAATCGAACCAAGAACCAACCGTAACCTGAAAAATGTATAGACCATTTGTTTTAAACCTAAAAGTAGTATGAGGATTAGAATGGAACCACTACAAACACGATTTAGTTTATAAAAGAATGATGAACACCCAGGCATGAGGGGCCGAACACTGAATCCGAATATGGAGCATACTGGATGTGTAACGATAGATGGCCTGAAAATAATTCCGAGGACGGAATTCCATTAATGGGGGGAGAATGTAACACCCCGGTCCTAGGGCCCAAAACTTTTCCGCGTCTTATTACTATAATAAATAAACTAGCCGAAAAACATTACGAACCTAAACCCGGACACGAACCCAAGGTGGTGAGTCACCAAGGGAGGACACTTGTCCTCCCCTTGTGGTGACAACACCCCACAAAAACCATGTGATCCAAAAATGGTTTTTATTAAAACCACCTAACAACACCAACTATAAAACCTTAACCCAACCCTTCTTTTGTTTTCTTGATAACAAACACAAGACACCAACACTACACAGGAGAGAGAGAGAGAAAGGGCATGAGGACCTCCTCCATTTACGGTGGAGCCATGACGGAGCTCCGGCAGTCGCCCAAACAACACTCGTCAAACCCACCCCCAAACTTCTAGAGAGAGAACTAAGAGAGAGAGAAAGAGAAAACGAAAGAGATGGACCAGATCTGTAGAAAGAGGAGCAGAGAGACATCAGAGTAGGGTGGCTCACGATGGAGCTGGCGACTCTGTCGCTATCGTTCATAATTTAAAGTCAGGTATGTTGTGGTTGTAGTTGTTTAATAATTGTTGTGGTGGTGATCGATGGGTTATAGGGGCGGATGACGATGGTAACACATCAGGGAGTAAAGGTAAGGGATTGTGATGGCTGATTAGTGGTGGGTTAGGATGGATGATAGTGAGGGTGGTTGTTTAGGTTGCGATGGTGGACGACGGTTCCAATGGTGAGGTGGTGTTCCGATGATGGTTATGGTTGTATAGGTTAGGTGATTGATGGGAGGATGGGTGATGAAGGTTCTTATGATGGTGGTCTCGGGTTTTCAGTGGTTCTGGTGATGGTGATTAAGTTAAAGATTGAGTACAGGAAGATGAATGATGTTGATATTTAGGTTATTTAGGGTTTAGATATTGTAAGGAAGATGGAGGATCAAGACCGTTGACTCGGTCAACAAATGTCAACCTTAGGTCAACTGAGGAGCCGAGAGGTATAAACATAAGAAACCAAGCCATCTTAGTGTTTAGTATATTGTTATGGTTAACACGTGTGGGACTTGGATAAATTATTGAACCCAAATTGACCATGTAGACTAAATAACGGATTGTTATTATGAAAATGTATTGGTCAAGCTAATAATAGTATGTGTTTAACACAACGATTGTATAAGCCTAGTTTTGATATATGGGTGATTGAGAAATAGAACCTTAGCTAGACGACCAAGGTATTGAAGGAAATGGATTTATGAAGCATTGGACTTTAGTTGAACCATTGGGACAGGACATGACGAGTAACTTAAATATTGAGTATAACTAGGACATGGAAAACAATGGACATAGCAAACGGACATGTAGTTCCTAAAACTACTAAATCATGTAAAATTGGCAGTTAGACATACAACTAATACTAGTCATAAAATGATGACGGATTTATATGTATTTGAACTATATACCATTAAGAAGCAAGGCGATAAGATGGACGATTAGACTACGGATCATTAGTTTCATATTTGACTATTAGGCAATTCCGCTATAGACTAAAATATCATAATATGCAAGACTTATAACGACGTACAATATATGTATAGAACACAGGAAATTAAACTTGACATAAGGGATTACGGATTAAGAACTATATCATATGATAATGGATGATTGGAACCATAATCCAGCAACTAGAATAAATCCACATAAACTAAGGAAGATCCTAATCATCCACACGTGTAACCATGATGCTCGGTTACACGCGCTAATACTTGTGATCATGATTGGAATTGGCATGTATTGGATAGACAGGCTCGAGGCATTGGAATACCATATCACTGTGTGACATGACAGATGCGTTCCGTGTACCACTCTCCTTTTTGTGTTTTAAACTGTTTTGGGGTGAACATATGCTTGTGTGTCTAAACTGTGTGATGTGACAAGATACTAACTGCCGGATAACACTGACACTCATTAACTCATAGGTGAGCCACTTAATATATGGGTAGTACTACTGGGGGAATCCGCCACGCAAGGTGGACTTCGGACATAGGTCCCCGGGAAACCTTCCACTAAGGTTTTAAGACCATTGCGTCATATATTTTGCCAGGGTCTATAATGGCAGTAGATAGATTCCATGTTAGGGTTGAAGTGTCGCTTGTACATCATTGTGTGTAAACTTGTTTATGAAAGGATAAACTTTTTTTGGATCCACTTAACTACTTACACGGACTCACCAGCGTAATTGCTGACACAACACTTTTTAAGCATGTGTTCATGTACTACGATTGGATAATCAAGAAGAAGAGGTATATGCTGGCCTGTGTGGATTAGAGATTGTTATGTTAGAAGATTCGAGTTATAAGCGTTGCGGATTAGAGCTCCTAGAGTTATGTACATGTAGAGATCAGATTGACTAGTGGACCACATCTCATCAGCTGCTTCGACAACCGCCGCGATTCGTCCCTGCATTAGACTTTAGATATTTTTATATTGTATTTGTATTATTTTGCGACTAAATGTTGTACAAATATTAAATATTAGTTATCGTTGCTTCCGTTGTTCAAGTTTGATAACAATATGTTATTTCGTCCAGCCCCTCCTGGTCGGGTTGTGACATGGGATATATTAGATAGGGATTAGGTTTGGTAATCTTCAGATGATAACTGTGTGATAACCATTCGTTGTTTTGCAATCAAAGTACTTAGTCCTCGTTTATCACAATCAACTAATTATTTATCTTAATCATGTCTATGTGATTTTTTGAATAAAAACTAATTACTTGAAGCCACTTTGAATCCAAAACCTAGAGGAATCATCTTTTCTCCAATTGTTAAGGGCTTTAAGGTAATTTTCATGGAAATTAAAGGATATATGTTTTTTTTGCTTTGTATGGAAAAGAATATAAGAGCATGGAAAGGATATATGTTTAGAGCATGTATGGAAAAGAATGTTGCATATGAATCTTTCATGGAAATTAAAGGATATATGTTTTTTGTATGTGTATTGGAATTTTGTGTATTGCCATATATATGTAAAAGTATACGTGAGGTGCATTGGTATAAATTAATATGCATTTAGACGACATACCATGAATTAGAATTCTTGGAAAGCTTGCGGAATGGATTAGCGAATTAGGGATGAAGATTCTGGACCAAATCAGCGATTTTAGGAAGATGGTGCAATGGATAAGCGAACTAGGTTGAAGATGGTGGACTCAATCAGCGACTTAGGAAGATGGTGCAATCGATTAGCGTATTATGTTGAAGATGAGCGAACTTCAACAAATTTTGTTGTAGCTTGTTGAAGTTCAGCGAACTACCCACATTCACAATTTTTTCCATGCAACACTGAAAAGCACTCTTCCATTTTGATTTTTACCTATAAATACAAAATAATCAATATTCCGACATGAAACTAATCCCATTATTAATAGTGATTCTTGAATAGAATTTGTGGACTTCCTTTAAGAGTTTAACATGATACCATTTACAATCTTCCTGACTAGGAAGTAACCAAAGGGAACACAAACACTTTTATTTCCAAAGTCTTAAGAGTACACAGAGAAACATAAAAACATAGATTAATTAAGTGAATTATTTCATGATAGGGCGAAACCCATGTCGAATACTGGCGTCCCAAACTTTATTGACGTTGAAAACTTCATTCCCGCACTCGTTCACATTCCAACCTTCTAACGCATGAAGTATCCCAGCAATTCTCCAAGCACTCATCACCCTTCTTGGCAACCAGTTCTGTTAAATACAAAAATAATAAGCTTTACTATGTAAAATGGTTTAACCATGAAAGGAATATTTTAAATGAGGCCTAACCTCGCAAGAATCAATATTCTCAAGATGTTTGGGAGTAAGCATTGATGGTGTGGTGTAGTAAACACAATCTTTGCGCACTTTCTTTGGAGGGAATTGAGAGTATGGAATGATTATGGTTCCTTTTGATGCCTTCATTTGTTCTTCTTTGCTTAGTCCCTCTCCCACCAACCATGTCTTTAAAATTCTTGTAATCACCCAAATCAAACACAAAAGATATATAAGATTCATCAACAAATATCCCCTTTAAATGTTGCAAGTAGGGGCATCAGGCTATTCGAATAGTTTGTGGCTTGCTCGAAAAGAGCTCATTTGTAATATGTTCATATACTTTTCTATACTAGCCAAGATGGCTCATATAAATTTCTTGTTAAGCTACTACAACTGAGCCTAGTCAAGCGGACTCTAGTTGTGTCAAAGCCAAGTTCGAGCTCAATTTGCAGCCGGGTAGGATGATGTTTAGCCAATCCAAACTGGCTCATATAGTTTTGAGTTTTGAGCTTAAGCAGTTGGTGCTTCCTCGACTTGTGAACAATCCTAGGTGTAAGCAATTATTTGCAATATCTTTTAAATTTTCAAAGAATATATTGCTTGTTTTCAAGTATCTGTATTTTAATTGTTACCTTTCCAGAGTAATCGCTTGAAAAAACAATCTTATCATGGTTGTCCACCAATTTTAGCATACATTTCAACATATGGTAATCCTCTTCTTGAGATACAACAACCTACGATAGAACAAAGTGAGTACAAGGAAATGTCTTTTTGGGGTCAAGACATTAATTTTGTAAAATAACTCCATATTTTCAATGATAAGATACTAAGCGAAAGTACCTGGATGCCCTTTTGACATAGAGCTAGAACAAGGTAAGATGCAATCTTATTGAATTTGCCTATAAAATCAACTTGTGTGGTGCCTCGAGGAATGTTGTTCAAGACCACTGCAATTGCTAAACTACTCCCATCCACCAACTTAACTTTCAGCCTTGGATTTCTTCTAATGAATATGTCCCCACTATTATTCAGTTCCTCGCTCTAAAATGCACAAAACAATACTTTTAATTTATAAATCAAAACCAAAAAAGTTATCAAATAATAGCATGTATTGTTGTGACCTGTTCTGATAAAACGCATCTTTTCTAACTATAATAACTATAATGTGAATCCTTCAAGAATATAGTTATTTGAGTTGGAAAAATTGTGATTCTTTTTCACATGAC
Source organism: Ambrosia artemisiifolia (assembly GCA_032199755.1). NCBI lineage: Eukaryota > Viridiplantae > Streptophyta > Magnoliopsida > Asterales > Asteraceae > Ambrosia > Ambrosia artemisiifolia. The sequence continues at coordinate 37,398,754 of CM063528.1, read as the reverse complement.
CTGCATACAGTGTGGTCAAACACGACACACGCACAAGTCACACACCTAGGGAGGTGACTGCACCTCACGTAGATGGAAGAAGAGGACCTTCCTCTAGGCGCATGCATCTGGTTAACCACAAGTGAGTTGGTTTTTATTTATTTATTTATTTTTAATTTCAGTTGGACAATTATTACTGTGACTGCTATTTATAAAATTGTCATCCCTAATATTGCGTATTTCTTTTTATCTGGGGCGTGCTCTTTTTTTGCGCCTTGTGCCTAGCAAACATGCAATTTTGAAAAATATGAATCTATGTAATAGCTGATAAAGATTTGTGCAGTAACCTGATTAAGTAGACCAAGGCTAAGAACCTTGACACCCTTTCCCTCAGCTTCTAGTATAGCTTCTTCAATTATGCGATTGATGATTTGTGTTTGCCCTTCCACAAGGTACTACAAAAAAAAATCCCAATTAAAATACTGAAAAGAAGAAGAAAAAAAGAAAAAAAAAAGGTGATCAATAAAGTGCATGCATACTTGTGTCATGTATTTTGATACGGCCCAAGTTTGTATTTTGAGGTTTTTGAACACGTTTCGTTCTACAACAAATGTTTTCCCATAAACCCTTGTGATCAACATGGACAAAACCGTGATAGGCCATAGAAGCCGCAAGTACCATTTGGTAGAGGTGTGTGGTTTAGAAGCTAAGGAGGCAAAGCCAAGCCTCATGTGATAGATCGACTCAGGTGTTGTTAGATGTGTTAAATACACAACATTTGGTGACTCTTCCTTTCGTTGGAGTGACTTCTCATACAATGCGTCTGTAGAATCGTCCATCGTGCCATAGATGTAGTCATAGAATGGCATGAAAAGCGAGTAGTTTGTTCGAAACTGAGTATGGTGCAAAGAGTGGTACCTAGAATGAACAGAACATAAATGTTAACATTGTTTAGAACAATGCACCATATAAACGTAGGAATAAGAAAAAGGAGTGACTTACGATGGCGTATACATGATGTACTTCAGAGGAGGGAATACATTGAAGAGTGATTTTGGAATGAATTCAAAGTTGCAGTGACCCATGTTGTTCATTATATCGACATATGTCACGTACCCCACAATCGCAGCAATAGATGCAGTACCGCTTAGCACTACTGTCATCAAAGGAATCGCGAACAGTGTGTAATATGTAATAAGCTCCGCAAATGGATGAATCACAGCTGCGATTAATGCGTTTACTATAATTAGTAATCACTATAATTTGTTCGATCACTCACATTATGTAGTAAACAGATGTACCTTTGTGCATCAAGTTGTATTACCTCGTGTAATAAAAAAAATTTACAAAACTTATAACATAAATCCATAATTTTACTCTCTGTATTTCTTTTAAAGAACCAATTGGAATCACTCACAGATCACTGGAGTATCATCGTGCCGCCAGTATTACCACGCGATCATATTCCACCACTAAGTCACCAACTTAGGAGGAAACTCGTAATTATAAGAAAAACAGGCTTGTGAGATTCGAACTCAAGACCTTATAGACCCTAAGTGTTATCCCACCACCAAGATGCCGCTGGGCTATAATGCCTTATAGACCCTAAGTCTGCCCCAGACTACGTTTTCTTAACCAGGCTTGCGCTGGTGTATCAAACTTTGTTAGGGTGTTCCCCTGGAAACCGTACTGCCTCCACACGAGTTTCCTCGCTGGAGTAACAGTCGGGTGAAAACCGGGATGCGACTTAGGATCGAACGCTCCTCGGTGCGTTTATCACTATCATTGTCCGGATGCCGTAGAAAAGTAACTCATCACATGGGAGTCCAACATTTACGTTTTTGGTGTTAAGATTGTGTTATTAAGTTGTCTCATATGCGACTATGCATAAATTCACTTATATGTGGAAACATGTGGTTTCACAAAACTTTGTGACGTATGGTTTACAAATCTGACTAATTACAATATGAGCCCAAACTATTAACTATATAAATTTATGGCACTAACTTTACTAACAAAGTTTTCTAACTTAACTTTAACAAACTAACAATACCGGGATTATATCCAACAATCACCTCCTTAATCTCGATCTTGTAACACTGCTTGAATGGTCTTCAGGATAGTGTAGCATTACACGTAGCACTTATCTTCATGGACTCATTCACCGCCTTTTTATATCCTGGCCACATTCTTGGCCATGTCCAAATTTGATTTCTTCTTGTGTTGAAAGCCACTCGCTCACAACGTATGTAGGACTAGGGGTGCAAACAAGCCAAGCCCGAGCTCGAACAGGCTCGAGCTCGAACAGGCTCGAGCTCGATTAACTTATAAGAGCTCGAGCTCAGCTCGTTTGTAGTTTCTCGAGCTCGGCTCGTTTAGTGTTTATTAGTTAATATTTTAAACAAAAATAATATAAATAATAGGCTCGTTTACACTCGATAGCTCTATAAGTCAAAGCTCGGCTCGGCTCATTTATTAACCAAATTTAAATGTGAGGTAAATAGTATAAAATATTAATAAAACTAATATTATATTGAGGCTCGATAAGTCTCGGCTCGTTTCGAACTTTTTATCTAGCCAATCTCGAGTAACTCGCTAGCTGCTCGGCTCATTTGCACCCCTAGGTAGGACCTTGAAGTCTAGAAAAGGCATCAACAACTTTGTTTTTAACTCCTTTTTTTTGTTAGAATCTCATAATCAAACCATATCAGTTTTGAGAGCCTAGCATATTGAAGGGGTGTAGCTAATTTATGCGCCATTAAATGTTTTAGACTCTTCTGATATGTTTTTATGATGAAATGTTTTGAAATCAAATAAAGTTACAATTCTTTCACAGCTAAAATTATTGCCAGAAGTTCTTTCTTATAAACAGAGAAAGACTGTTTTCTTGAAGAAAGGGCCCTTCTGATAAAAGCTAAGGGGTGGCTTTGAAAAGTCTAGTAAAGCTAAAACAGGAGGAGCACACAATGCATTAAGCTTGGAAAAGGCCCTTGTAGCTTCCCCATTCCACTTGAAATTATCCTTTCTTAAAAGGTTAGTCAGTGGCTTAGCCAAAATTCCTTAGGATTTAATGATCCTCCTATAATATCCTAATAGCCTTTAGAAGCCTCTTAGTTGTTTGATTGTGGTTGGAATTAGCCATTTTTTAATTGCCTCAATCGTTTTAAGATTTATAACTACCCTTTTACCAGAAATGATGTGTCCTAGATACTCCACAGAATCTCCCCCCAGAAGAGCACTTAGACATCTTAGTATACAATTGATTCTCTTTGATCAAGATCTCAAAAACTACTGTTATGTGAACTAAGTGCTGCTCAAGTGAATTGCTATAAACCAAAATATCATCAAAGAAACTAGGAATGGTTTTCTTAGAAAGGTTTGAATGTGAGGTTCAACAATGATTGAAAAGTGACAGGGGCATTAGCCAAAAGGGACAACCAGAAACTCAAAGTTCCCTTTATGTGCTCTAAAAGCAGTTTTATGAATATCATTAAGAAATAGCCTAACCTCAAGTCTAATTTGGAAAATATTGTAGCCCCTCCCAATTCATCCAACAAATCCTCTATCATGGGAATAGGAAAGTTGTTCTTAATAGTGGCATATTTTAATCTCCTATACTGGATAGTGGCATATTTTAATCTCCTATACTGGATAACTGTATGGTTTTTAAATAATGGTGACATACTCGTCTTTAAGAACAATCTTATGGTCATAGGATCTTTGTGGATGTAGGGTAGTGGGTGTTTTAAACACTACTTCATATTCTTTCAACAAGGAATCCAAAGAGGTATGATTTACAGTGTTTGTAACAACTCATGAGTGTTGGAATTGAGAATTATCATCCATCTTAAGATTGTACAAATGAGCTTGTACTACTTGAGCCTCTTTAGACAATAACTGGTTCATGACCTCCATGGAGCACAAATACAGTTATTATCCCGGATCCCTTTAAGCTGATAAGTGTTATTGCCTACTTTGAACTGCATAGTCATATCTCTCAAGATCCTCACAATGTCCACCAAAGGTAGGATTCATTGAACCCCTAAAACCATATCATAAGTTGCTAATGAGATCACCAATACATCTACCTTAAATCACAACCCTTGCATCTGCCATTGAAAATTTCCACATATCTTCTTACATATCCAAGGAATATCATTAGCTACCCCCATCCTCATAGGATTAATATCCTCTAAATGACAGTTCAACCAAAGAGCCAACTATCCATCTAAAAAGTTACGTGTAGAACTTAATTCTGTTAGAATATGTAATGTTTTTGTGCCAATGTTTCCCACAAGTTGCATAGTTGAGAATGATGGGATCCATGTGAGAGCATATATGGAAATGAGTGGGTCATTAGCTGTGGTATCAATTAGAGTTTCGTCATTTTGAAAACTGGTATCATCATTTCAATTTCCAACACATACAATTGTTTATTGGGACGTTTGTTGGTAGATGTGAACTTTTCTGGGAACTAAAAACATTCTCATCATAGACTTTTTGCCTTTCTATAATATTTCCCGAATACTAAGACCATGTTACTTTTGATGTGGGTCAAGTTAACTATTTAACAAAAGAGGAATGCCACTTCATGGATTTAATTTCAAGGTTAATAGCAGCATACCTAACCCTAAAGGTCCCTAGTGTCTCATCAACGTCAAAATATTGTTCACACTTACAAATCCAATCCTCAACTTCACTTCCATTAAACTTAGGGAACTAATCTTACTTAATTTGTACAAGCCTTCAGCCCTTATATTACTATTATTATTATTATTATTAACAATTTCTTGGTGATTTCCAAATTGATTTGATGTTGGTCCATTGACATTTGCTTGACTGTTAGCCATTTCATCCAACAATTGTCAGATTTCATTGAAATTATGCTATGCTTTTTCCACAAAGGCATCAAATTTTAGTAATGAAGTTGTATGATTGTTGGTGATGGTATTTTTATTATTCTGATTGCAGGTAATGAAACAGGGTCACGGATCAATGATTAAGAGTCTGAAATTAGCTCTGATACCAATTGGTATGTGGCGAATGGTTATGGTGGCTAATGGAGGAGATATGGTGGTTGAATGGTGGAAGTTTGATCGGAGAAGAAGCAGGAAAATAGAAAAGAAGAAGACAACATAATTCGATTATATGGTATATAGGTTCCAGTACAAATGATAATTTCATATAAAGTGTGAGAAGTCTATGTAGTGATTGAGTTTTAAATTTTGGCTATGATGTTTTCGATTTCATTTGCATTTGCATAACAATTTAAAACATCATGCCTAAAATTTAAAACACAATGTTTATATAGACTTCTCACACTTTCTATGAATACATAAACCCTACCAGGTAGAGGATCATATTGGAAAATTGGTTTTCATGAGAAGTATGAGAATGACGAAAAAAATGATATGTAACCATCATGTTTTGGATTTAGGAATCATATTTTGGGTTGTTTTGGCTTGTAAAACACTAAACACAACAATTTAAAACACAATACAATTTATTATTATCATTAAATTATAAACAGAAATAAAACACGTTGCTTAATGTTCTTCGCATTGTGTTTTAAGTTTTAAGCGTAAAACACATTGTTTTCGGTTTTTTATTGTTATGTTTGGTGTTTTTCTAAGCAAAACAATCCAAAACATCATCAAATAAGTCCAAAAATGATGCATACATATCAATTTTTAGTCTTTCTTACACTTCTACGAAAAAAGCATATTTTGCTACAGGAACCCTACCCATATATATATATGAGAGGGTTATCTTGAGAACGCTAAATATCGCGAGAACAGTGAGAACAAATGAGAAAACCAATCAAAATCATTTCTTTTACAATACAAACCTAATTATAACTAAAATATAACATTAAAAAACGAAATTTCTTTCCAAATAATTCATCTTTTCTTGCAAAAACACTCGAAAATTAACTTTTTACGCATGTGTAAAAACAATTATTTTCGTATACGTTTAATTTTTACGCGTAAATTGTGTTTTTGAGACTCATTTGAATGGTTTGAGATAGCGTTCTCGCGGTTCGCAAGAAATATTTATGTTCTCAAATTTGCCTTCCCCTATACACACACACACACATACACACACCCCTAGGCTCCAGATCATTTGAAAACTTGGACGAGTTGTGAGAACCGCGATAATTCCGACGTAAAATGTGTATTTAAAAAAAATATACAGTGATGTAAAAACACCCAACTCCGCTGTAAAAAAAGAATGAAAAAAATATTATTTTATGACGGTTTACACTGGTGTTAAGAAATGGCCACACCTATGTAAACCATATAAGTAAATCAATATTTTATTATGGTTTAACTTACAACCACACATTTATTATTGAATAAAATAAGTGTTTGGTTATAAGGGGAAAGATCCGGTACAAATAGCTTTTTTGGTAAGAACTGTGAGAATCAAAGGAGGGTATTTTTTTAATTTTTTTTCAATATTTTTTTTCCCATATTGTTAAACATGTATTATAGTATTGAAAACAAAAAAAAAAAAAAAATTGGTGTAGAGTAATTACGTGTAGAGTAATTACATAATTACTCTAGTGTAAACTAATGTATTTACCTTAATGACGTAATTACAATAAAAAAAAATTTTTAATTTTTTTTTGTATTATTCATCTAGAAAGAATGTTTAAGCACATGGGAAAAAAATTATAAAAAAAAATAAATTTTTTTTACCCCCTTTGATTCTCACAGTTCTTACCCAAAAAACTATTTGTATTTGATCTTTACTCTTGGTTATAAAGTGAGTTCTCATGGTTCTTACAACTCAAAGGAGTTCTCAAATGATCCCATCCATATATATATATTTGTATATATAGGGGAGTGATAAAATGAAAACCCTATTGAGTTGAGAAAAACCTTGAAAACCATATAAATTTTTTTTTCTTTTTGAAAGAAAATACACAATGTAAAATACATGTTTTTAAAGATTTCGGGCAGAAAAATAGAAATGGCGCTGACGGGATATTTAAAAAAACAAAATTGCATTGTTTACACATGTTTTCAGCTATTCAATCCTTGTAACAAAGCTATTACATATGTAACAAGGCAACTTTGTTTATTTTTTTTAAATCCCCGCTAGCGCCTTGTCTATTTTTTTGCCCAAAATGTTTAAAAACATGTATATTATATTGTGTATTTTTTTCAAATAGAAAAAAAAATGTTTTTAGATGGTTTTTATATGGGTTTCCTAGGTTTTCTTAACACAAGTGGGTTTTCTATATATATATATTGGAACCACAACTTTTTATGTGTTTTTGGCTATCGCACTACCCAAAATAAAATATATTTTTTTTGAACGGCCAACAAATTGGAATCACTTACGGAACACTGAAGTATCATCGTGCCACCAATGTTGCCACGCGATCATATTCCACCACCAAGTCACCAATTCAGGAGGAAACTCATAATTATGAGAAAACCCCCTTTGTGAGATTTGAACCTAGGACCTTATGGCCCCTAAGTCTTATCTCACCACCAAGATGCCACTAGGCTATAATGCCTTGGGCCAAAATAAAAATAATTATATTTAAATTAACTGTTAATTGTTTATGAATTAAACACATTTCACATACAATTTAGATACCTCACAACCAAATATTCACTTTCCATTTAATATTAAATATAACTTCCCCGCTACTTCGAGCTTAACCACTCAAATAGTGTTATAATCGGTCTAATCATACTTATCACCGATTTTCACTTTTTATCAATGTTTTCAGGACCGGTTCGAACATTGAATCGGACTCCTTACCGGTTCACTGGTCGGACCGGTCGAAGAACCGGATAATATAATAAATAATATTAGTATTTAATCTAGTATAGAAATATTAGATAGTATTAAAATATTCAGTTTTATATTACAACTCATATCTGTATTTTTTTTTTCACTACAAATTAAATTTCATATTCCATATCTATACTACGTGAGTTATAGAGTATGTGAGTTAAAATATTCAGTAACTATAGAAATAGTTTGTTAAAAGGATACTAAAAGTTTAAGTTTTCTGAAAGCCTAAGGATTGTATATGCTAAAAGTGGATTTTTGAAGGGGTTTTATTAAACCTTTAATTTAACCTAAAAAATCCTATATAAACAACACTTTAAAGGAACTACACTATACAGCCGCTACGATCTTTGCAGAAATTCTTTCACCCTTCTTCAAAATGATACTTCATAATCTAAAGAGGTTTCGATTAGATTTTGTATAGTTTTGCATTTATTTGTTATCCATTCATCATTAAACTATTTTTTCTTAAACTTTTATAGTTCTTTACAATAATCTTTAGTCCAGGCAGAGTATACTTTGCAACAAGATAAGTTTCCGCCACTGTTTCAGGGGAAAAACCACCGGAAAAAGCATACTTACCGGTCCGACCGGCCGATTCAACGACCCACCGAATCAGAAATGTAACCGAACCGCCCGGTTTTCTGTATGCTTAACGATCTGATATGACCGGATCGTCTAGGATGGCGATCCCCGGTTTAACCGGTCGGACCGGCCGGTCCGATCCGGTCTTCAAAACCTTGCTTTTTATTCATTTTTGTATTTATTACACACACATATATATAGTGTTTGATCAAATACAAATAGATTTAATGTTCGAAACATACAAATGAGTAGAGTACTCATGCTAATACTAGAGTAATCATTATTATTGTATCTCATTTATTGTAATGTACTATAATTATTTAGTTATTCGTACACTTTGTAGGTTAATTTTACTTGTACTAAATTTTACTCTGTGTGTGTATTAATTCAGAAAGATAGCGAGGTAGAGAGAAAATTTACATGTGATTGGCTCGGTGACTATAGAGGAATGGTGATGGGAATGATAGCGATTGTAGAGGAAATGATGATGGAGAGCTCTGTGAAGCCAATAATACAAGAACTCTATCAGCCCAACATGTAGTAGAACTGTAATAACCACCCCATCTAACCTCCACATTGGTATGTGTTTACTCCCATCGAAATAGTAATTTACTAAATAGAACAATAACCCGGTGAGTATTATGTGGTCGTCCCTGCCAAAAACAAAACAAAACAATGCTAACTTTGCTTTCAAAGTTTTTTTGGGAGGTCGTAGCTACTAAATGTTTATAAATTTATATTTTATAATTTACTTCATTTTAATCTAATAGTATTACACAGATATAAGTTAAGTTTTTATATAAATTTTTATTTCAAAAATTGTTTACTTACAATATTTTGGTAAATGTAATATTATTACATTAGTAATAAAAAAATATGTTTTAGAAAAACATAGGCTTTGCAAAGATGAATAAACCATTATATTATACGAATAGAATAAACTATAATCTTATGTGTTAACATATACAGTATTAAGATATGTATTTAAAAAAATTTTATAGCATTATTATCCAACCACATTAAATATTGAAATTTTGAGAGATCACACATAAAAATAATTATAATCATTTTTTAATTTTTTTTAATATATTAACCAACATAATTATGAATTTGGTGAAAATTTTAAGTAAAAAATATAGGTTTTTTCTTTTAACAAAAAATTTAATTACTAATTTAAGATTAAATTCATTTGGTTAATGAAATAATAAGTAATACTATCTTACATTAAGCAATAAGAAACCATAATCAAGTAGGAAAATGTTCTAATTGATGACATATATTTCTCATGGTCCCTTTTACTATGTATATATACGTGTGTAAAGGTTCGGGTACAAAGGCCATAGTTTAGGAGAAGTATGAGAATGGTTAAGAATTGACACGTAGACATTATGGTTTTGATTTAGGCATGATGTTTTGGGTTTGTTTTTACTAAAAAACACCAAACACAACAATTTAAAACACAATGCGATGTAATACAGCCATGAAATTTAAAACACAACTTAATACACAGATAAAACACAATAATTTAAACACATGTTTTTGGTATGGTGTTTTAAGTTCTAAGCCAAAAATAAATTGTTTTTGTATTTTTAATTGTTATGTTTAGTGTTATTTTAGCCTATATAATCCAAAACATCATTACTAAGTTTAAAAATGTTGTCTACGTATCATTTTTTAATCTTTTTCACACTTCTTACAAAATAATATATATGTGTGTGTGTGTATATATATATATATATATATATATATATATATATATATATACAGGATTAGGTTCAAATGAAAACAAGGTTGAGTTGGAAGAACCGTGGGAACTCCGACATAAAATGTGAATTTAAAATTTTCTTTTTTACACACTGACGTAAGAACAGGTAACTCCGCTGTAAAAAAAATTACGATGGTTTTACACTGGTGTAAAAAAAACCAGCACACCAATGTTGACTTTTAAATTTCTATTCAATATTTTATTATACTTTAATTTACAACCATACATTCTTTTTTGAATAAATTAAGTGTGAGGTTATACAGTGGGTTCCTGTTGTTCTTCCAACTCAACCATGTTCTCATTTTACCTTTTCCATATATATATATATAGGGTGGGGTTCTTGTACAAAGTGCATTTTTCATACAAAGTGTGAGAATTCTATATAGACATTGTGTTTTAAATTTTAGGCATGATGTTTTATGTTCCTTTGGTATAGTATTATATAGAAAAACACAAAAATTAACAATTTAAAACACTAATTAATGTATTCTCAACATGCAATCTAAAACACCCTACGAAGAAAGTAATCAGTGTGTTTTAAATTTAATGTCTAGAATACATTTGATTGTGTTTTAAATTGTAACGTTTGGTGCTTTTCTATATAAATCAATGCAAAAAGAATCAAAAACATTATAGCCAAACTTTAAAACACAATGACTATATAGACTTCTCACACTTTGTACGAAAAATGTACTTTGTACAGGAACCTATATATATATATATATATATATATATATATATATATATATATATATATAGGTCAAGTATAAAATGAAAACCCACTTGAGTTGAGAAAACCTTGGAAACCCATGTAAAAAATGATTTTTTTCTTTTAAAAAAAATAACCAATGTAAAATACATGTTTTTAAGTGTTTTTGGCCAAAAAAATAAAAAAAGCGCCGAAGGGATTTTTTTAAAAAAAATAAACAAAGCTGCGAAAACACATGTTTACAACAGCTTTTATAACAGCAAATAGCTGAAAACATATGTTTTTTAGCAACTTTGTTTATTTTTTTAAAAAAAATCCCTTCGGCGCTTTTTATATTTTTTTGGCCAAAAACACTTAAAAACATGTTTATTTTTTAAAAAACATGTTTTTTACATTGGTTATTTTTTTACATTGGTTATTTTTTAAAAAAAAAATGATTTTTTACGTTGGTTTCCAAGGTTTTCTCAACTCAAGAGGGTTTTCAATTTATCCTTCCCCTATATATATATATATATATATATATATATATATATATATATATATATATGGGCTAATTTAAAAACACTATTGAGTTGAGAAAACTTGTAAATACCCAATGTAACAACATTTTTTCTTGTTTTTTCATAATAGCTTTTATATTCAATTTAAAAATGGGAAATTGGATTTTAATAACCTGAACTATTTGAAATTGGTCACTGACACCCCCAACTAAAAAATTGGCCATATTGGAATCTAACACCCACTAACGGTTAAATCACTAACACCGTTAGTGGGTTCGCTGACGTGGCAAGATTTGCTGACGTGGCATGCTGACGTGTCAATCCACGTGTGCACACATCAGCGTGCCATGTCAGCAACTTGTGCCACATCAGCAACTTGTGCCACGTCAGCGTGCCATGTCAGCAACCCAACTAACGGTGTCAGTTAGTTGGGTGCTAGATTCCAATAAGTCAATAGTTCAGGTTATATATGGCCAACTTTTTAGTTGAGGGTACTAGTGGCAAATTTCGAATAGTTTTGGTTATTAAAATCCAATTCCCCTTTAAAAATAAATAAATAAATAAAGTATCGAGTGGATTATTTATTACACATTAGTTACACAAACTTATTTTTTATTATATCTCAGCATTGTTACATATATAACATTTTCATTACTTAATTTTAAAATTAAAAAATATGTTCCACGCTTTTTTTACTTTTGAATGTTCTAACATCGGATTTCTTTGGAAAAAGAGAGAGAAAGGAAAATTTGATCATTTTCTAATATTTACAATATCTTCTATACATATAATAATAAACCAAAGTCATTTTAATGACATGATATTTAAAGAGAGTATTCTCTCTATTGAGTGTGTCATGTGTCATCCCATGTGGCAAGGGTTTTATTTTAGGAAAATAATAATTTAAAATTTAAAAACAAAATTAGATTTTTATCTCTAATGTTTCCTCTCATAACTTTTAAACGTTAATATATTTTATGGACGAGAGTTTTTAAAGAAAAAAAATTACACCAAATTAACGAGCGTTTTATTATCTTTCCAACGGGTACCTTATAGCAAGGTTATTTTTTTATTTATTTACTTACAAGAGTAATAATTATTACTGTTAGTATTGTTATTATTAGAATTGTTATATTTTTCAACCCGGGACGCTCCCGGGATATAATCTAGTGTATTATATATCATGTGAAGAATGGAGTTCTCAGGAACAAATCCGTATACCTACATATGTGATGCATAAAAAAAACACTTGAATTTTTAAATTAAGTAAAGATTCTAATTAAATTATAGGGGAATTGGATTTTAATAACCTAAACTATTTGAAATTGGCCACTGGCATCCTCAACTAAAAAATTGGCCATATATAACCTAAACTATTGACTTATTGGAATCTAGCACCCAACTAACTGACGCTGTTAGTTGGGTTGCTAATGTGGCACACTGATGTGGCATAAGTTGCTGACCTGGCACGCTGATGTGTGCACACGTGGATTGACACGTCAGCATGCCACGTCAGCGAACCCATTAACGGTGTTAGTGATTTAAGCGTTAGTGGGTGTTAGATTCCAATAAGTCAATAGTTCAGGTTATATATGGCGAATTTTTTAGTTGGGGTGCTAGTGACCAATTTCAAATAGTTCAGGTTATTAAAATTAAATTCCCCTAAATTATAAGACGAGAGATGGACCATTCTTTTTCACGATCAACTTGTTCGAACTCAATAGACTTGTCAACGATCCGGTTGTGACCTTTCGCCGTTTTGTATCGAGAAAGCGAAATCCATATTTGATTATTAAGCATTCTTGTCAAGAGTACGGGAAAGATGAGGCTAGCCCATAAGTCTCTAGTGTTTACGCCCATCGTCAAGATGTCATAGATGCTCTTAACCACCCATGGAGCCAATACCAAATACTTCAACCGTCTCATGCAATGCACAAAAATGTTATTAGACGATGAAAGATTTACAATGAGTAAAAACATACACTAAAAAAAAATATAAGATGAACCAACATGGTAGTTACGGTTTGATTCACTTTAAAGTGGTTGGTCTGTTTTGGGAAGAACCCACAAACCTGTTTAGTTTGGCATTGGATAGCCACTGATGACATGCATATTTTACAAACTTTTAGAGGCATTAACTGTATGTCAAAAATTATATTTTTAGGTATTCTATGTTCAAAGTGAAATTTAAAACGGAATTTTGTTTTTTTTTTCAATGTTTCAAAAACCAGTTTTTTTTATCATATCGGATTTGGACTAAAAAATGGTTCAAACGGTTGGACCGGGTTGTATCGGGCGTTTTAACCGGAGTGACTAGCTAAACGTATAATTCTATAAAATAAAACTTCAATTCAAAAAGTAATACAACAGTTCATGATTTCATAAGAAACATAATTCAAAAGTGAATCCATAGTAAAAAAAAATGTAATCCAAAAGTACCAAATTTTTCAACAAAGTTTTTTTATATGAAATGGTATATATGCTAAGTCTATGCCTCTGGAGTGTTGAATGTATCAAGTATATGATTGCTAATAATCATCCCCATCATCACAAAAAAAAATATAACCGTTTTTGTTTTCTACAATCTTTGATAAGAAGTTTTAGTTATCAATAATTAAAATATACTAAAATTACATAAGATAAGTAACGTATATAACAAATAACTATGTGTCTAAGAAATCGGTTCATGCTCTTTCTCACCACTCATGTTATTTATATCATTAATATGGGCTGATAATGTTTAAAGTTTAACTTTGTGCAGGTACCAGTATAGCGGTATAAACCAATATATCAAAATTTACCGGCGGCTCAAATCCTTTACCATATTTCTAAAATATCGAACTGATTCGTGCCGATCAAGACACCGATAAGCGGTATAACCGGTTCAACCGGCCGGTATAGACCGGTTTTAAAAGATTGTTTTTTGTTATGTAGTTGAAGCGTAATCAAAAGATAAATGTGTTTTTGGTTATATAGTTGAAACGTAATCATAATTTTCTATTGGATGAGTCTTGTTTTTGTATATTAGGTGAATGATCAAGTGTGTGCTTTTGTTTGAAAGCAAAAACACAATTTTAATGTTCATTCAAAATTACGGGTTCATATCTATCCATCTTGTCAACACGTGAATATGATCTATTTTAACAATTGCATATCCTATATATTAGAAAGAAAAACCCTTACGAGCAAATTATTTTTAAAACTTTAAACATAACCATATTTAGATAAGAATTAGAGATTATTGTATTTTTTATTGTTGCTACAACAAGGAAAATGACCGGTATTAGGTTAGGAGATGTTTAGGATTATGGGTTAATAGTATGTTATATTGTGACTTAGGTTTTAAGTTTAGTTTGAGTTTTAGGTATAGATTTGGTTGAAGGATTAGGGGGTCTTCAAGCTCCTGGAAGGACCTGCACAAGGGTAGCAGACACCGTTAGCCTTAACGCAGGAGGGGGCCTCCTGCGTTTGGACTCCGGCGTGAGAATAAGTAACTATTCTTTTGGAGTTGGGAATAATGAAGTAGAGAGTAAAAGAGTAGAGAGAATGAGTAAGAGTGTGTGTGAAATGTTACCCCAAGAGTCTCCTTATATAGGCAATGAAATTCTGCCCAGGAGCTCCCTCAGGGTAGCCTCCTTTCTATACCTGGTGCTGTTTGACTCTCTATCGGCTCCCTGCAGTGAGACTTTGCCCTTTTTGGGTGTTTTCAGCTTTTGTCATTTCCTAGGCAAGTTATGGAGCTGTGTGTTGTTTTGTTTCTTGCATGACAATAAGCCAAAACCCACTTTTGTCATTTCCAAGACTTTTACTGTTTGCTTTTGCCCAGAGGCTTCCGCATGGCAGGTATGCTGCCCTGTATCAGCTCCAATAAGTCAGGCTACCTCCTAATCAACTCGGTTTTGCTTATCTTTTTTGACGAGGGGTTTGAACGTCGTCGTTTTAGGACCCACGTCATCAGCCCCCCAGTCATAAGCATTTGTAAAGAAGTTAGAAGTGCTTGTGACTTGTTAATTGTCTTTTCTTCCCCGGTTGCAAACACGTGTTTGTATCGGGTAGCTTTTTAGACCCCAAGCTCCCTCATGGGAGCATTGGTGTCATGTCCTGTCCTCCCTTGAGTCTCGTGAAAAATTCCTGGCCATGCAATTGTCATGATGGTAATATTTTTTAAATAATATAGCTTAACCATCATTGCTTCCTTGGGAGTAGGCATGTGTCCCATCAGCTGCCCTTAATGACTGCTGATTTGACAAGGAGCAGGCTGACGTCATCCTAGTGGCTAGCTGAGGGACGGTTTTGCCTTGGTAACCGCCTCATATTAATTATTTTAAATTTCAAATTGTCTATAAGGGTGTAACTCCCCCTTTTATCCTTTAATCACTTCCTCATTTAGAAAACCGTCTTCTCTCTCCCACGATTCTCTCCAACCGGCGATCCTTCTTCTTCTTATAAAACTTGGTAAGCACACTCTCCCTCCTTCACACTTTGCTTTTGTTTTCATTATGTCAAAAACCGATCTTGCTTCTCAGTTTACACGGTTATCCAAGTCGGATGCCGAGAAATTTTGTACTGATTTTGGTATTCCTCTGTCTTTTGAGCCTTCCGTTCCAAAGGGGAAAACACCTGTTTCCTCTGTTCCGACCGGTAAGGTTGCTATCTATACTCGTCAGTTCGATCAGGGGAACCTGAGGTACCCTTTTTCCAAGTTTTTTCTAGATGTGTTAAAGTATCATCAGCTTTCACTCGATCAGTTGTGTCCTTCTGGTGTTGCTAGGGTTTTACATTTTGAGATTGTGTGTCGTTGTCTGGGTTATGAGCCATCTGTGTCTATGTACCGGAGGTTCTTTAGGTTGGCTAAAAATGGTAACTGGTTTACCATCGAGAAGACCCAATGTGAACCAGCTTTGATTTCTAGTGTCATCGGTCTTGTCTCTCCGTGGAAGGACAAGTTCTTCTTTTTAAATGCTGATTTCCTCCCCTTCAAGACCCCTAGAAGGGCTTCGGATGCTCCTTTGAACGAGAAAGAGCCTGATCCTGACACCCTTGATCAGGAACTCTTGGAGAAGCTTCGTAGCTTTCCTACTCGTCTTCGAACTTTTCCTGAGGACTTCTTGGTGATGATGGGACTGAGTAAGAACTGGGATGACCCTGAAACAGACCCAGTGATTTATCATGGTGGGGAGGGTATGTGTCTCCCTGGCTCCTTCTTGGTATCTTGTTTATTAACTGTTTGTCTGACCCTTTGTTTTCTTTGTGCAGAGATGAGTACCTTGGATTTCTTGGCCCTGGACGATATCACAGATGTGAAATTCAAGGTGAAAAGTGTCGCTGAGGGTCAGAATGTGGTTGTTAGGACTGAGCACATCCGTTTTCAAGGGGAATACACGAGTGTTGTTACTTCTTCGGTGGCTCCTGAGGCTCCTTCTGGGAAGAAATCTGTTACTGTTCGTCGCTCCAGTAAGCGACTACAGACTGCTTCCTCAGGTCAGGGGAGCTCTTCTGCCATCCCTTTGGTCCTAGAAGACGAAGATCAGGATTCCAGCCTGATAGCTTCAGCTCTGGGGTTTTCTCCTGCCCCAGGGAAGGGGAAGCTTACTTTGTCTTCTCCCAAGAAGGATGATGCTGTGTTCAAGAAGCCAAAAGATGTGGTGGTTAAGGGTGCTGGTTCGAAGCTGCTGTTGTCTGAAGGCGGTGAGAGTTCGAAAGCTGTTGTTAAGGAGGTGTCTGAGGCTCCTTCCCAAAGGGAGCCTGGTGAAGGAGTGTTTGTGCCAGACTGGGATATCAAAGCATCTGATGTGTTGAAGAAAGCCTCTGTGTGCCGTGATCTTATCGATCATTGTGTTCCCGATGCTGAAAGGGAACTGCACAAAGAGTGGATGGACAAGGATGTGATGAAAAAGATGTATTATCACTTTGGTCAGTTTTTATCTTTGTTTCCTGACGGTATGGCTAGATGGGGAGAGTTGATGTTGAGGAGAGAGCAGGTTGAGAAAGTTTATGATGAGCATGAGGTGGAGTTGGTGAAGGCCAAAGAGGATTTGGCTAGGTATGTTGCTCGAGAGAAGGACTTGGTGCATGAGCTGGCTGTGTCTAGGACCCAGCTTAGTTTGGAGAAAGAAAAGTTTGACAAAATGTTTAAAGGGTTGAATGATGAGAAGGCGAAGGTGGCAGAGGAGAGGGCAGGTCTGGCCCGGGCAAGGGAGGCGGTTAAGCAAGAGCAGATGGCTGTGGAGAAGGTTGGTATGGAGCTCCGGGTCCAGGTGGATCGCTTGACCGAGGAGAAGGAGTGGTTGATCTCCAAGGGTGTTGCCCGTTTTGTCACCAACCTCTTGCACTCCCAAGAGTTTAATGCCCCTCTGGCAGACATTTATGCTAAAGCGATATCTTTTGGTCGCCATGGAGGGGTTCAAGCTGGGTTCAAAGCAGGTCAAGAGGGTCAAGTGCTAGAGGAGTTGCCGTCCTTCAAGCCTTCATCAGGGGAAGAGTTTGTGAACACTGTTAAGGCCATGGAGCTGGCCACTTATCCTTACATCTCAGCCATTGCTAAATCTGCTGAGCAACCCCTCTCCTTTCTGCAAAACTTGGAGCCAGAGGGTCTGAAGAAGGATGTGGCTGACGAAGTGTTCAACTCTTATGTGTCTAAGAGGCCTCTAAAGATCATGCTGGATGGTGCTGACGGCGGGGAAGGCAGTTCAAAACGTTCAAAGCCTGCTGAACCTTCAAAGACTCCTAACTTGGAGCAGGTATTTGAGAATCCCTCCCCCCTTCAAGCCTTGGAGGTCGAGTCACTCCCTCCCTCCAGTGAGGATGATCTGTTTGAAGGCCTTGACACTGATTCCCTCTATGATGATGTTGGTAACAAAGCCCTGGCTTCCACTGGTGAGGACGATTCCACCCCTGAAGCCACAGACTTAGCTACTCCTTGATCTGCCTATGTTTAGGTCTTTGTTTTAGTTGTTCATGGATGTTATCTTTTTTTTCTTTTGATGTACTCAGCCCTTGTGGCTTTTTAGTGTTGTTAATGGAATGCTCCCCCTGTCAGGGGTGATGCCTTTATTATGCTTAATATTTGGTTGTGTTTGCTCCGTTGCTTGTCGTTTATAGTGTTTGCAATGTCTTTAACTTTTTTCCTAAAGGTGGATGCTGCAGTCACCCAACTTAGGATACTTAGCTAAGGAACCGATGCAATGCTTACCCTATCAGCTTTTGAAACCTTTACTTCAAACGGTTTCTAAGTGTTATGTTCGTTTTTGTGTATTGTGAACATGTGGGAGCTGTCTTGGTGTGAGGAGCTCACCCTCTTTCATGGGTCTAGGTTTTCCTTCTAAGGACTTGTCCCATGGAGTCGTGGATTGTATTAGGGACTCACCCTGTATACAGGAAGGTCACTTAGCCTTGTTACCTGTTGAGCAGTTGTGGCCTAGGAGCTCATCCCCGTTTCATGGGTAGGTATAGCGCCGGATCCCATGGAGCCTGGTTAGGAGGGGCTCACCCTTTGATAAGATAAGCGACAAGTTTAATAAAAAGAAACATAGTTCATCCATTCATTGATCATAATTCTTTGGATACAAAGAGACGTTTACAACCATTAAACATAGAAACGTTTTAGGTGCTTGTCACTCCAATGTCTTGGAATCATCTTGCCGTTTGGGTCAGCTAGCTTGTAGGATCCTCCCTTGTGGGCCTCCTTGATGACATAAGGACCTTCCCATCGGGGGCCTAGCTTCCCTACATCCTGCTGCCTGCTGGCTTCGTTGCATCTTAACACGAGATCTCCTGGTTTGAAGGACTCCTTCTTCACTCTTGTGTTATAGTAAGCTTCGAGCTTCTTTTTGTATCTTGCCTCCCTGATTGAGGCTTGATCTCTTGATTCTTCAAGGAGGTCCAAGTTGAGCAGGATCTCGTTTTGGTTGCGTTGAGCATCTTGACGAACACTTCTTCCTGAGCTTACCCCTATTTCGGCAGGTATTACAGCTTCGCTCCCGAAGACCAGGCTGTAGGGTGTCTTTTGGTGACTCGTTTTTTCCATGGTTCTAATGGCCCATAGGACGCTGGGGAGCTCATCAACCCACTTCTTGCCATATCTTCCCAGCCTTGCTTTGATGCCTTCGACAATACTTCTATTCATACGTTCCACCTGCCCATTAGACTGGGGGTAAGCTACAGAGCTGAACACTTGTTTGATGCCTAGTTCGGAGCACCAGCTGCTGAAGGGTTTGTTGGCAAACTGCTTCCCATTGTCGGTTACCATCTCCCCTGGCAGCCCATATCTACAAACTATTTGTTCCCATACGAAGCTTATCACATGCCTGCCAGATATGGTTGCCAATGGCCTCACTTCTGGCCATTTGGTAAAGTAGTCGACAGCTACAAGAAGGAATTTTAATTTCCCAGGAGCTTGTGGAAAGGGACCCACGATGTCCATTCCCCACTTATGAAAGGGCCATGCTGAGATGATGGGAACAAGATCATGCTTGGGACTAGTCTTCACCGGTGTTTGCAACTGACAAGCTTCACATCTTCTGATTGTTTCAAAGGCGTCTTTGTGCATGGTGGGCCAATAGTAGCCCAAATTCATGAGCTTGGATACCACTGAGCGAGGCCCGGCGTGCATGCCACATATGCCCTCATGTACCTCCCTGATGAGGTAGTTACTTTGGTTAGGACCAACACACCTTAGTAAGGGTGCCAAGTATCCCTTCTTGTAAAGCTTGTCATCTTCGACCACATATTGCTTGGCCTTGAGGGCTAGCCGCTTAGCTTCTTGTTCATTTTCAGGGAGCTTCCCCTCTTTCAGGTAGGACACAATGGGCGTCATCCATGTGGATTCAGTTTCGGTGACAACATCTTGTACTTCTTTGTCGTTAATGGAGGGTTCTTTCAGCACTTCAACGAGAACTTTCTTAGTTAGGTGAGCAAATGTCAGGGAGGCCAGCTTGCTGAGAGCATCTGCCTGCTTGTTCTTGGTCCTTGACACTTGTTCCAGGGTGAAGACTGTGAACTCTTTGATGAGTTCCTTGACTTTGTCTTTGTACCTTACCATGGAGGGTTCCTTGGCTGTGTATCCCCCATTCACTTGTTTGACCACCAGGTTAGAATCAACGAAGACTTTTAGCTCCTGGATCTTCATTCTTTTTGCCAATCTCAACCCGGCCAGGAGGGCCTCATATTCAGCAACGTTGTTGGTGCAGGGGAAGTCCAAACGGAGGGCATAAGTGTATTCGGTTCCGTGGGGGTCCTTGATGACGAGACCAGCCCCGGAACCTTCTACACTTGAAGCTCCATCGGTGAAAAGACACCATTTCCCCTTGAGGTCAGGCTGTTCTTCGACCTCGTTCATTTCTTCTTCGTTTTGTAGGACGGGTAGCTCAGTAAGGAAGTCAGCAAACACCTGCCCTTTGTAAGCTCTCCTCGGCAGGTATTCTATCTTGTGCTCCCCTAGGCCAATGGCCCATTTTGCCAATCTTCCCGAATCTTCTGGTTTCTCCAAGACGGATCGTATGGGTTGTTCCGTAATGACCTTTACTGGGTGAGCTTGGAAATACCTTCTTAGCCTCTTGGCCGTGTGCACAAGGGCTAACACTAGCTTCTCTATGGGAGTGTAGTTGACTTCAGCATCCTTGAGAGCTCTACTAACAAAGTAGACAGGGATTTGCTCCTTGCCCCGATCAACGAGGAGGACTGAGCTCACTGCCTCCATCCCTGCAGACAGATAAACTGTTATTACTTCCCCTTCCTCAGGGGCTGCCATTTCGGGCAGGGAAGCTATGTGTTTTTTGAGTTCCAAGAAGGCAGCCTCTGCCTCAGCTGTCCAACGGAAGTCCTTCTTGTCAACACAATTTTTAAGTGTTTTAAAGAAAGGTAAGGACTTTTCCGCGGACTTAGGCAAGAAACGTTTTAGGGCAGCAATTTTACCGTTCAGGCTTTGCACTTCCTTCTTGGTAGCCGGTGACTTCATTTCAAGTACAGCTTGGACCTTGCTTGGGTTTGCCTTGATGCTTTGCTTCCCAACTATATGGCCAAGAAACTTCCCCTCCTCGAACCCAAAAGAACATTTGACAGGATTGAGCTTCATGTTTATCTTTCGAAGATTCTTGAATGTTTCTTGGATGTCTTTGATCATGGCCTCCCCAGATTTGCTTTTGATGACAAGATCGTCAACATAGGCTTCCATGTTTTTCCCAATTTGTTCCGAGAAGGCTTGATCCACCAACCGTTGGTAGGTGGCTCCGGCATTTTTCAACCCGAAGGGCATCTTCTTGTAACAAAAGATTCCCTTGTCAGTGTGGAAGGCCGTTTTCTCTTCATCTTCCTGCTTCATTTGAATTTGATGATACCCCTTGTAGGCATCTAAGAAGCACTTGTATTGGAAACCGGTGAGAGAATCTACCTTCCAATCGATCTCGGGCAAGGGATAGCAATCCTTGGGGCAGGCTTTGTTGAGATCTTTGAAGTCGACACACATTCTCCAAGATCCATCTTGTTTGGCAACCATGACCGGATTGGCCACCCATGTGTGATACTGAACCTCCCTAAGGATACCTGCTTCGACGAGCTTCTCTACCTCTTGGCAAGCAGCCTGGCTCCTGACTGGGGCCAGGCTCCTTTTCTTTTGAACCACAGGCTTGTACGAGGGAGCAATGTTGAGGGAGTGTTCAGCCAAATCTCTAGGGACGCCAGTCATGTCCCCAGGGCACCAAGCAAATACATCCTTGTTTTCCTGCAAAAGGTTAATTAGTTCGGACATAATCTTACCAGGGAGCAGATTGTTTACTTTGATGGTTTGCTCCTGATAGGCAGGGTTTATGCTGATCTCCCGGATGGGACCAGTGCTTGACTTCTCAGGTGCTCTGGGATCATTTGCCTCCTCCACAGAGGCTATCAGAAGAGCCTCAGCTGTTGGCTTTAGGGTTGCAATTCCGTTGGGAGTGGGGAGCTTCATCAAACCATGTGTTGTTGAGACTACAGCGCCGAAAGTAGCAATCCCCATCCTTCCAATGAGGACATTATAACTTGAAGGGTACCGGATGACAGAGAAAGTTAATTCTTCCGTTCTTGATAAATCTCCATCCCTGAAACAGACATTAAGTGTGAGCTTCCCCAGGGGATGTACTCGTTCCCCAGAGAAGCCTACTAGGGAAGCGTCTGTGTGCTTGAGCTTAGACTTGATTTCTGGGCTTAGGGATTCGAAGCATCGTTCATACATCACCTCCGTGGAGGCTCCACAGTCCATATACACCCTATCTATAGGGAAGCCATCTAGTTCAGCCTCCACTATCACAGGAGTGACGATCAGCTCATCGGGAGCAGGGGGAAGGCAGATGTACTGCTTGTTCCAGGGCTCAGTGCGAGCCTTCTTGGCCTGCTGGGACCCTTCGAGCCTAACCATGTTGACCTCCTTATCTTTCCGTCCTTCATCCTTTCTTCCCTTGATGTCTTTGATCAGGTGAGCTAGCTCCCCTGACTTGACAGCCTCTTCAATTCTTTTCTTCAGCTGGTAGCAATCGTTTGTGTGATGCCCTGTGTCATTGTGAAAGGCACAATGTTTGCTGGTATCTCTCTTGTTGGCTGGTTTGGATAAAGGTCGGGGAGGTCGGAATGTGTACT
Source organism: Ambrosia artemisiifolia (assembly GCA_032199755.1). Classification (NCBI taxonomy): domain Eukaryota; kingdom Viridiplantae; phylum Streptophyta; class Magnoliopsida; order Asterales; family Asteraceae; genus Ambrosia; species Ambrosia artemisiifolia. Next base: position 37,375,800 of record CM063528.1, on the reverse strand, counting down.
TGACTTCTTCTGTGGAGAGTATCTCCTGAGGGGTCTTGGTGAGAACAGTGAAGACTTGTCTTTCTTTCTCCTGGTACCTCCCTGATCTCGGGGATCGTCTCCTTTCGTCGCTTCTTTGATTGTCATAAGATTTTCCTGACCGTTTCTCGTGGTAGGGTTGAAAGTGAGGTCTTCGGGAGCCGGTTGAACTGTCTCTCCAGCTCCCTCGATCCCTCTTCCGAGTGTCTTGCCGAGTCAACGCTTCTTCTCCCCGGAGGAAAGCTTCGGCCCTTTCGAATGACTCCTCCATGGTTTGGGGAACATCTTCATGGAACCTTCTTAACAACTTTTTGGGACGGATAGCACCCATAAAACCTGACACCCGGATCTTCTCGGTAGCACCACTGTATTGCAGACCTTCTCTTTTGTACCTTTCAATGAAGCTACGAAGGTTTTCATGCTCACCCTGCTGGATTTGGTGCAGTATGGCAGCATCCTTGGTGCATTTCCTCAAGGGGTTAAAGTTGGAGACAAAGCTCCTCCTCAAGTCGTCAAAGGAGGAAATGCTTCGAGCTGGTAGCCCACAGAACCACAGACGAGCTGGTCCCACCAGGGTTTGCATGAACATGTGGCAACATTCAGCGTTGTTCCATTTTTCTACGGTCGCTGCCCCAGAGAAGACATTCAAGTGGTCATCAGGGTCTTCCGTACCGTCATACGTTTTCACATTGGCTGGCATTTTGATCTTATTGGGGAAATCAAAATGAGCGATGTGTTCGGCGAAACATTCTAGCGACTTGGGTCGGTAAGGTTCCGAAAGTACAGCCTCCCCCCTTGTTTCGGTTGCAGAGGTCTGAACCATGTGTTGAGAGGTCTCTGGACCTTGCCCTCCTGCAAGGGAGGTCATGGGCATTTGGTTCAGAGGTGGGGGGTATTGCCAAGGATACCCTCCCGGCCACGAGGGGAAGTAAGGGGGTACATAGGGCGAGTACTGAGGCTGTGAGTAGCTGGGGTACACTGTTTCTGGAGGGATGACAGACCCTCCAGCAAGACTTGCTGCTGCCACAAGGGAGGCAGTCACGGCGCTGCTGGCTAGAGGTAATGACCTCAAGGCTTCTTCATAAGGGAGCAGCGTTGAAGTCCCCGGGGAGAGCATAGAGTTGCTAGGACCTCCTCCTCCTGAGTAAATACCTCCCTGACTATTCAAGTATGGGTGAGGATTTGTGTGAGGATTTGTAGTGGCTCGTTGGGTGACTGGGGAAGTGGTGGTTCCCAACAACGGAGGACCAGGTGAGAGGGTGACAACAGGTTCTTCGTCGTATGACAACCTGACCCTAACTCCTCTGGATCTCTCTTCTCGTACGTAGCCATTTAGGAGGTCTCGGAGTTGCAAGAAATTCCTTCGTACTCCCTCCGGGGTAATGTCCATTCGTTCAACTGGGAACAACATGTCGTCCCTAGGAGACGAGTTAACGGCTCTTGAGGACGGTGGTGTCCGGTAGTTGAGCATGTCTCCCAGAGACGGTTCGACTTGTTGTCCGTCCGTTCCAGGTGTTTCATGGCCAGAAGCGTCACCTGAGGTGTGACTATTGGCCGGAGTATCTGAAGGACCCCCTCCTGGGCGGTTATCTCCACCAGTCATCACAAAAGGAGGTTACTTAGGAACAAACGGGACTGTAGAAACTCTCAACAGCTTTGTTCAAAGTAGCGACAGCCCCACGGTGGGCGCCACTTGTTGCTACAACAAGGAAAATGACCGGTATTAGGTTAGGAGATGTTTAGGATTATGGGTTAATAGTATGTTATATTGTGACTTAGGTTTTAAGTTTAGTTTGAGTTTTAGGTATAGATTTGGTTGAAGGATTAGGGGGTCTTCAAGCTCCTGGAAGGACCTGCACAAGGGTAGCAAACACCGTTAGCCTTAACGCAGGAGGGGGCCTCCTGCGTTTGGACTCCGGCGTGAGAATAAGTAACTATTCTTTTGGAGTTGGGAATAATGAAGTAGAGAGTAAAAGAGTAGAGAGAATGAGTAAGAGTGTGTGTGAAATGTTACCCCAAGAGTCTCCTTATATAGGCAATGAAATTCTGCCCAGGAGCTCCCTCAGGGTAGCCTCCTTTCTATACCTGGTGCTGTTTGACTCTCTATCGGCTCCCTGCAGTGAGACTTTGCCCTTTTTGGGTGTTTTCAGCTTTTGTCATTTCCTAGGCAAGTTATGGAGCTGTGTGTTGTTTTGTTTCTTGCATGACAATAAGCCAAAACCCACTTTTGTCATTTCCAAGACTTTTACTGTTTGCTTTTGCCCAGAGGCTTCCGCATGGCAGGTATGCTGCCCTGTATCAGCTCCAATAAGTCAGGCTACCTCCTAATCAACTCGGTTTTGCTTATCTTTTTTGACGAGGGGTTTGAACGTCGTCGTTTTAGGACCCACGTCATCATTTATGTACAAATAAAAAAGAACTTGAGAGGCAAGAGGAGATGGTGGTTTTGTGTAACAGATGAGTGTACCTTGAACCTTCCAAGTGGTTTCCATGGCCAATCTGTGAGAAAACCCGGAGTGATAGCCATTGATGAACCAAAGTCTTAACTTCCGGCTGAATGTATATTTATACACACCCATATATAGTCAAGGACTCAAGGTCTTAGTTTCTAATTTGGTGACATAAATGAAAAAAGAAAAAGAGAAAATGTAATTTAATATTTATTTCAATCCCTCTATGGATTTTGATGCATGCAGTTGCCAATCTCAATCATATTTTAAGTTTTTTTACATGCATTAATCTTAATTTTTTACCAAGCATTTATTACCAGGGTCAAGTTATCCTACAAAGTGTAACAAAAATAAGAAATGTGAGAAGAATAGAAAAAACACAATACATCACGAAATATGACACAATGAGCTACAAAATATAATACAATGCTGAAGAAAAAAGACACAATGAATCGCAAAAATGACTCAATAATGAAAATAAGAAAAAAGACATAATGTTACATAAAAGAAACAATGATATGACGTAAATCCTTCTTCTCGAATTTTTGGGGCATGTGCTTCTTCACCTTGTTGATTTCATTCATGTTTGAACCTGCAATCAACATATCATCTACATATTGAAGTAGAATGACATATGAATTTCTGAAACTCTTCAAATAGCAGTAATGATCGACTTCACATCTCTTGTAGCCGACTCTCACCGTAAAATTATCAAACTTCAAGTGCCACTATATTGGCGCTTGTTTAAGACCAAATAAGCTCTTCTTTAGCTTTCCGACTTAATTCTCTTTCCCAATAACCCAAAACTCCATAGGCTATGCCATACAAATGTCTTCATTAAGGTCACTAAGTAGAAATTTTGTTTTCACATTTAGCTGCCCTAAATGCAAATTTTCTGCTGCTACAATGCTCATAACTAACTTGATGATGGTCATCTTCACCAGTGGAGAAAAGATCTCATTATAGTTAACCTCTTTCCTTTGCTAAAACCCTAGACCACTAAATGGAATTTATACCATTTAGATCCATCATGTTCTTCCTTGATCCTAAAGACCCGTTTATTTTGAAGAGCTTTCTTGTCTGGCGGAAGTTTTACTAGAACCCAACTCTTGTTCTTTTTTAGTAACCCATATCAATTTTCATTGCTCGCTCACACTGGAACGAGTGCTTCAACTTGACTACTTTATAGTAGCTTTCTGGTTCATCATTTTATGTCACGAGAATATAGTTGACTCAAGGGCCGGTACGATTTGGACTGTACCTGTCCGGTTGCTTAGAAACTTTGGTGGATCTTCTGACCTGAATTTCAGGATGCTCACGTTGTTGTGGATATTGTTCGTCTTCAAACCCTAAACTTCCATTGTTATCTTCTAAATTTGTAACGGGCTCTATAATAGGCTTGTTCCTATATTCTAACACGCTCTTTAAAAATTATTTTGTACAATAACCTTTTCTAACAGGCTCATAAGAAAATTCAAACGTGTTAGCTGTTTATTTTTACAAATTATCAATTGCTAACACGCTCATTAGATAAAAATAGGTGTATATGTTTAAGAAAAACACAAAATAAACCCATGAACTCGAAAAGCTAAATCAAAAAATTCACTTTGTAAACAAGGCATTTCGGTATAAAATATTGTACTTCAATTAAAAAAAATTAACCTGACTCGATGTACTACATACACATTTCACCAAAAAAATATTTATAAGATTTTAACGAAACTCCCAATTAATATTTCTAATCTTTCGTGAACCCAAAATCGTAACTAAGAAGGTTTTTAAGATTGATTTGACAATATTCACGAAAGTTTGTTTTAAGATTGTACAAAATGGGTTCACTTTTTACTAAAATAATAATAAAAAGATATGACGAGACTCTCGTTATGCGTAGGAAGTATAATAGTACAATAACGATTACAAAACTAAATAAAATTGAATGTAAAATACAAATTTCATGTACAAGTATTGATTCAAATCGAGGTCTTTAAAGAATCTTCTACCACACACTCTCGTCAGAATGTTCCGCTGCAAGAATAGGTAGACCAAAATGATGATGATTTTGGTTGAGACAAAATTTTGACACGCTTTGTGCCTCCTCTCAGACGGTCTGTCTCCCAGGATATAACAACCAGAAAAATAGGTGTACTGTCAGAGATGGCTCTAATGACATAGATACTACCGTTAATAAAGGTGTTTTACTTTTGAATAAGAAATGGAGAAGAAGTTGGTCCGAATTAGAGAGTGCTCCTCTAGAATTAGTTGTTCAAGAACCTGATATTTCATGTGTCTCAAAATTAACCAAGAGTCGAATTTTATATTCACACCATGTTCAAACTTACTTTTCATCAAAATTCTAGTCATAAAAATGACTATAAATTGCAGTAAATGCAGTTAAAGTGGTTGACCCGTAACTGTTAAACCAATTCATGACGTTCTTGTAAATGTTAGAAACTAGCTAGGCTGTCTGAGAAACCCGCAAGCGAGTCTGTCACCCAGTCAAAACCGCATTGTTGTCACGTTACTTGACGCTTAGGTGCTCACGCCACTACATGCACTAGATGCACACACCACACGGACAACTGCGGATGACAATCCCCTCCACGTGTATGCGCGCCATCGAATCCGCCGATGGTCACACGTCCAGCCCACGTAACCTGCCACTTAATCAGCACAACCTGTGTACCAAATCACGTGCACGCGATAAAAAATACAAAGGCGGTTTTGTGACGTGCAAAGTGTGCCATCAAAGCGTCACATTGCGCCAATCGCTCAAGCCACGCGTGTGTGCGAGTGCGAGTTAGGGTCTTTCGCACCCTTTAGGGTCCCCACTAGTGTTTGGATCAAGCTAAACAATTTACAAGGAATTCTCCTTTCTATATACCACTACATATTTTGTAATCCCACAAATGTGGGACAAGTTGACAAAAGTTAATCCAAAGGCGGAAATAATTATCTATATAGGTAAACAATTTTCTTAGCTTTTGTTGTTCCAAATACAACTTTCAAACTTCGATATAGGTAAACAACTTTCAAACTTCGATATATAGGTAAATAATTATCTATATAGGTAAACAATTTTCTTAGTACAAAAAGGCATAAATAATTATCTATATGACTAATATCTAAATACAATTATCTAAGTCCAAAATTAGTGAAAATTCATTTTCATTACCATTTTTCCAACAACAATATATACCTTCCTCCGCAGTAGAACTATAAGTGTAACATTTCCTAGTACTAGGTATGTATGTGATAACAAGGATGTTTCATCTAAATGTTTTGCATAATTATACATGGGGTGGTGGCTTGGAAATGGGCCGTGAAGCCCTTCCACGCTATTCCACCACACCGTGGCCAGCGTGGAGTAGGGCGTGGGGCAGATTGGGGGATTATTTCCGCCGGCGTGGGACAAATCTTAGTGCAACCATGGCGCATGTTAATGGGTAGTCAAAGCTAGCCGTTTCAAACGACTAGTTTACTTAATTGTTATTTTTAAATCTTACATATATATATATATATATATATAATATACACATAAAACCTACTATATTCAACCATACAAACACATGCTTGACTCCAAAATTCATCACACAACTTTTATAGTTAATGGGGTGGAGTACAAACACAAATATTATCTAAAGGATGACATTGACCCTGACTATGTCGTGTTTGTAAAATTACTTACAACCAAAACCACATTGGATGATAAGAGAACAAAGTTTAACGGAGCTCAAATGGCAGCAAGAAAAGATGTCGAGCCAGCTTTGAGTGTCTTTCAAAAGCTATGGCGCATTTTGAGTGTACCGTGTAGGATTGTAAAAAAATATAGTGTAAGAAACGTGATTTACGTGTGCCTTATTTTACACAACATGATTTCGAGGATGAAGGAAAAAACAATTTGTAAATACGAGGAAACGCCACCGAATTATGTAGGCATAGGTGATGAAGCGAGAGAGTTAAACATACAAGATATTTTTACAAACACATCACAACCTTTGAGCGGATTTGGTTGAACACAGTTGACGTCTTCCTCGATACAACAATAATGACGATGATGATGAGGAAACTAAAGATCTAGATTAAAACGAAGATCAAGATCAAGATGACGATGACTAGGGCTGCAAACGAACTGAATTTTAGCAAACAGTTCATGAACCATTTGATTGAAAGTTTGTTTGTGTCAGTCCGTTTCATAAATGAACGAATTACGAACACGGACAAAAAAATTCGTTCGTTTAGTTAAGCGAATAAACATGAACAGTGGTCACGTCTGTTCGTTTGTGTTCGTGAACGTTCGATAACGTGTTCGTTTGTGTTCGATAATTTAATAGGGTTTTTAATTTTTAAAAACGAGCGTGTTTTGATATTCTTTTATTTTTATTTAGTTACCCAAATAAATTATACGAGGTAGATATATGTATGGGAATTCAATCTTATTCAAAAGTTAATATATATTTTGTTTGTGTTTGTTTCCATTCATGAACACTTTTTTGTGTTTGTTGTCTTCATGAACACTTGTTTGCGTTCATGAATGTCCATTTGTGTTCATGTGCGTCCATGAATAAAATTAACAAACGAAACACGGACATGAGTGTTTCCTTAACAAACGAACACGAATATAAAATCTTCTTCGGTAAGTGTTTATGAATTGTCCATGAGCACATATATTTCCTTAACAAACGAACACGAACAAAGCTTTGTTCGTGTTCGTTCAGTTTGTTTGCAGCCCTAAATGATAATTAATTTTTAATTTTTTTTTTTGTTATCACTTTTGTTCTGTATAAAATAAATACTTTTTGTTTAATGTAATTTTTTTATTACTAACTTAAATAAAACAAAAAACAAAGAACATATATGGCCTCATGGACCCACAACCCACAGTTGTCTCTACGCCACTACCACCCCTTGCATTTTACCAAAACAATGAGATTTTGTTTGTGACGATGTGGATGATACATGTCACTCCGTGTCTCTTATATGGGCATGACCATATCATGTAGTCTAAGGAGCACATATATTTTCATTAGAAGAAATTCTAACGTTTATATTCATTTCTTCATTGTGTAATTGTAAACTTACGGTGAATAAGTCAGGGATACGTTATAACGTCCTAATCAGTATTGATTATTGAGATCAATGAATCCTACTTTACTAGTCTATATTGGCATACACATTGATAGCATTGAAGCAACTTTTATAAGTCTTTATTGGCATATAGCAAATTGACAGTACCAAAATGAGAAAGAGGCAATGGTAAATGTACGCTAGTAACTAATGTCATTTTGCTAAAAAATAAGAAACTGATTTATAAGGAAATTAACTTTTCTTTAACGGTCAACGATACACACTCATAAACGAAGCCCAACACCCTTGAGGTCCGGTCCCCGGGCTACCCCTAAGGTCCAACCCCTTATTTCAGAATAACATTACTCTGAGTAAGCGGGAACCCCACAAAGTAGGTAAACCTTCCCACTTCCATTGCAACCACTAGGCTACAACATCACATATTCACATGTTACAATTACATAGTTAATTAAAGGTAAAAATGAGATACAAATGAGTTTTAACATATTATAAATGAGAAGGATATATCTTTTTTTCATCAATACAAGCATTTTTGTAGATACAAAAAATATTTTTTTTATCACTATAGCAAAGTAATTACACTAATTACTCTAAAATTTCTAGAGTAATTACTCTCAACTAGAGTAATTATACAATATTTTTTTATTGAGTTAACAATTATTTTCCTCCCTAAAGTTTTGGCATTTATGACACATTTATCCAAAGAGGTTTTAGTTTTATTTTTTTATTTTTTTTTTAACTAAACCCCCGAGGTTTGCATTTTCTATCATTTTCATCCAAATGGCTAATTCTGTTTGTTTTCAACGTTAAGTAAAAGCACATTTTAGACATTTTACCCATTTTTTGTTTTTGTTTTTTTTAACGTTTTTTATATTTAATATAACCTGAAAACCATCCACCACCACTAATAAATCCCCCCATTAGAACCAAAACATCACTGTTACAACCGCTATCACCGCCACCACCATACCACCAGTGTCACCCACACTATGCCATTATTAACCCGCCACCACCAAACTGTTAGTGCACTTTGTATGTGTCCACAGCTAGTGATAGGTCGATATTAGTCGTCGGCATGATTATAGGAACTCATATGTATGTTTTGGGCGTTTATGGAAGGAAAGTGGGATCCTAGGGGTAAAATGGTCTTTGTACAAACCTAACCAGGCGTATGTAGTCCATACGCCTGGCGTATGTAGCCCATACGCCTGGCAAGGTCAGGCGTAAGGAGTCCTAAGGCTTGGAAGGGTCCGGACATGAGGGCCTTGCCTATAAATAGGACCCTTTGCCTATTCATTTTGTAACTTTAGCTTTGAACCCTAAACGAAGTGCTACCAAATTTTGAGTGTGTTTGTGTGTATTTTTCATATCCTTACTTTTCTTCAATCACATCTCATCTCTAACAACAGGTCAATTGATTCCGCCTTTTGACTTGATCATATGTGCACGGTATCATCAAATCTTGTGTTGATCCTACAAGTGATATCAGAGCTTGGCTCATCCCTCGCGTGTTGTTAGATTGGAGTAGTTGAATTGTTAAAGCAATCGTTCATGTTTTTGATAGAAAGTCCATTTTAACCCATTTTTATGCATAAACGTGGTTTTTGAGTGATTTGGATTATAATTACTGTTTTGATTGCATAAAAATGTTTAGAAATTGGTTTTGAGTAAACCATATCATATTTGCATCAAAACACATTAGATCTGAGATTTTTGAGAAAATTGTTCATAAGTTGTTCACCTCATGGGTTTTAAGAGAATTTCTTGATTTTGGATTGAATTGTTAAAACAAATTGTTGTTATAGTATCTAGATCTGATATAGAACGTGTGTGAATCAATAGATTATCAAAAACGACGTTGGATTTTTCCAGAGCTGGATTTGTGGGAAAAAGTCATAAGTGTGTGTTGTTGGTGATTTTGATTGATTTGGATTAGAATTCGTATTTTTGAAGGTTTTTGGGCATCGTATTCGTATTCTAAATCAAATTCCTAACCAAAATAGATAATTGGATCATCCATATCTTCAATTTCATCAAAACACAACATGTTCATTAGTGCTGGTCCCAAACGCCCGATTCAGGGTCCATACGCTTGAATTATCACTCGTACGCCTGGATTTAACCCCCATACGTGTGACACGTGTCCCATATGTGTGGAAACACCATCTCTACATGTGAAACTCAGATTTAGTCAACTTTTGACCCGTTTAAGTCAAATTTTGTCTGAAAATCACCCAAAGTTGCTTTTTGTTAACTGAACCAATTATAAATTGATTTTGGGGCAATTTTAGGTGAAAAAATTTCAAACTCTAAAATGGGGTATCCAAAAACTAGGGAGTCAATCTTTGGAATCCCATAACGACAAAAACCCCAAGTCACAGTAATGTCGTGTGGATTAAAGGTTTTTAGGACTTAAATTAACTTTTATTTTAAAGGAAACAAGCCCCCGACGGATGCGCCAAAAACTTGATCCCAAAAGATTTTAAGTCAAAACTTTAAGTTAAAACACTTGTCAAGTTTTAAATTTATAATTTAAAACGATAGTTGCGAATTATTCTAAACCTACACAATAGGCAAGTGTACCTATCGAGTGTAGTATAGATTTCCAGCAAGTACCGAGTATCGAACCCAAAGACACAACTTCCCCTACTCACCCTTAAGTTGCTTTTTAATAAACGAAGAGATAAAATAAGAAAGAGAGAATGAGGATTACCAAAGTAGAAACTAATACCAAAAGGAAGTGTTGCTTCGGGATCCAACTGTCCTTGGAATGGATTAATAGTAATTATTTAGTGGTGTGTACAAGGGCGCACTTACAGACGGACTACTCAAGACTGTGCATGCCCAACCCCGAATGATCCACCTCCCAATGTTGCGATATAGACATCTAACTATTTAACTTTTATGAATAATTTACCGTGGCCGGAGCATGACCGAATAAATTACCACTTAATATCATAGAAGAGTCGTGACCAACCAGAACAAGTGCATCTACTACTTGATTTAATTAATTTATCAAAAAGTGAGTGATCTATTATTAACTGTGTGGCAGTATAATAATGAAAGAAAATAAAGACCGTTTTCTCTCAACACGGGTTCATCAAACCTTAACCTGCGCCAAGGCTATCACATAGACAATGAAGCCAAGTCACAATATTAAGTTTTGACTTATCACTAGGACCAATTATAAAGACCGTACCGACCCTAAATGAGATCTTGATAGTAGAGGATTAAGCCACTAAGTGTGTGTATTTCTACCCAAAAATGGGCCAATCACTACTCGCGGGATTAGGTTAGCTCACAAGTGCATGGGTTTTTACACACCATGGGTACACTCATGAGTCCTCCCACTTCCTATCAAGACACCCACAAGACCAAAGACTAAGAGATTTATTAATTAGATCATTAAACAAAGTTTAGAATAGTAAGAATTAAACAAGAACACAACGCCACTTGATAAATAAAAACTATATATAATCCATACCAAAGAAAGTCTTCACCCTAAAAACACTCAGATAATCTAGCCAAACATTGGCTTTACAACTTGCACTCTATATTGGGTGTTGGAAGAACATATAGTAGTGGTTGTATTTGGATTAAAGAAGGTTTTTTGGGTGATTTCTGGTGATCTCTCTCTCTCTCTCAACTCTTAATTTTTAAGTGTTTATGGAGTGATTCCAGGCTCCAAAGGTCACTTAGAAGACCCTCAAGATGGCTGGAGAGTGTGTGAACTCGTATGGAGAGAATGGGTGAAGGGATGCTTCCAAATGTGGGGTGGAGGCCTCTATTTATAGGCAAACCAGCTCAAGCACGCCCTCAACAAAGTTTTGGCACGCCCCTACTAAGACAACGCGTACTGTTACAGAGTCTTGGTCGGTTTGAGCCTTGGGAAACATGTTTGAGTAAAGTACGCCCGTGCCACTGAAGTGAGCACGCCCGTGCACATCTGAAAACCTCAGATTTGACTCCTGTTGACTTGGAAACGTTGACTTGTTGACCCGGAACAGTTGCACGGCTGTGCACAGTTAGAGCACGACTGTGCTGCATCTGAAACTTCTCCCAAAGTCTTCAATTCCTTGTCTTTCGTGTCGTTTTCCTGCCTGTCCTTCAAAACTTGCATGTGGGAGACAAGGTTGTTGTACCATATGCCCTTTTGTCCCCTAGAAGCTTGTTCTCCACTCAAAACGTGCCTTTTCTTTTCCTTTTTGTTTTTTGCTTCCAAGAATCTGCATTTATCTCATAGGAACGATTTAGATATATTTTATAGAGATAAAAGCATAATAAATGTACAAAAAGGAAGATAATTACATATGTAAAACATATTAAATTATCGGCACATCACAAACATTCGTATGTTGCTCCTTATTGTCCGTTTTCGTCAACTCCATATCAACAAAAGGTCAACATGACAGATCTGTGGGGACTCGCCACATCCGCAAATTAGTCGCAAAGATTCCAAATGATCCATGTGAGGGAGAGGGAAACTGGAAGCCGTAACAAGGATTCGGCAAATACAGTTTTAGTTAAAGCATAGGATGAACATGCAGATAAAGGGTGTGAAAGGATTACAAGAGTTCGGGATGGGAGCTCAAGTGACGAAAGTCAGAGCTTCGGTTCAAGCTCAATGACGTTTGTAGACGGGTCAGATGAAGAAAGTGAATCATCTCCTGATGAACGATGTTCTGAGTCAACCAGCAGCACAAATGTAGGGTGTTCAACATCTGGAAATGATGATTTGGAGGAAGAAAAGATAGAAGAGAGAGACGCTGACACAACAATTAAGTCAACTAATAATCAGACTGAGCAGCATACTCAGGTATGTTCTAATCCCTCTAAACCTAAATGTGCTAAATGCTTAGATCTAAAAGGTAGGTTAGAGACTCTTAAAGTTCATAACACAAGTCTGGTATGTGATTTGAGGTCATGCACTGATGTAATGCACCATTGAAAAAGAATGAAAAAGAATTTAAAGAAATGGTTTTGTTGTTAAAGAAAGATGTAAGTGAGCTTATATGAATAGTTTTAAACAAACAAGATGCGATTAATAACTACATCACTAATTTGCAGCAAACCAAGAAAACATTAGCAGCAGCATAGTGTGACTATGAAACCATCAAAAAGAAGTTGGAAAGCTATTCCAACTCTCGGTATGTCCTCGATCATATGATCGAGAGTCAAATCACTCAAAGAACTAATTTAGTTGTAGGTTACAATGCAGTTCCTCTGTGTGACAATTACTCTGTGTGCAGTTCCTCTTCCTCTGTGTGACAATTACTCAAAATCACCAGATGAGACCGATCTCACAAACTTTGTTGTCACGACACCACTTGTTGCTGACCTATCTGAGATCAAGGAAACTGGGATTGTTAAAAATGAGAATTATATGTTGGTAGAAACTAATTATGTAAGACCCTAACTCGTTGTCTTGCGTTTAACGAATAAAATAAGGGTTGAACATGTGATACTATTACCAAAAACCATGTTAAGACGTTAACAAATACGTAGAAAACACGACTTTGAAACACTTGACATAAGTACTAGGTTATTCACAATGATTTCAACCCAAAAAGGCTTAAGTTTTACACCCAAAATCAAGAGTCTATGCGGAAGCTAACACGATGCAACGTTCGGTTCTTCACAAAATGAGCTTGATCATCATCCATACTCCGAGTTAAATACCTAGGGTTGAATATGAAAAACAAACCCATGAATGTGTGTTAGTTTAGTCAAGTAATTGAATAAAACAACCAGCATAAGGCGAAGGAAAAAGACCGGTCGTAGCTTACGGCCCCAAAACAAATAAAATCAAACAAAAATAGGCTGAGCGTCCTAGACGCACTTCTGGGCGTCCAGGACGTTGCCCAACGTCCTGATGGGCGTCTCCAGAAGGTCTTGGGTGTCCGGAGTCTATCAGTTGGGCGTCCTAGGCGCATGTCTGGGCGTCCTAGGCGCATGCTGCTGCACAAAAAAATTGTGAAACTAACATCTTGACTAGTTTTTAAAGGGGATTTGGATACCTTTAAACCCATGTTCAAGGCCCTTCCTAGGGACACTTGGGGACTTATTTAACACCATTATATCATGCTTATAAGATGTCATTGATCAAGTTCCCTTTTCGGTTATTACATGCATATGTTGTTTTTTTTTATCCAAATCGACCCGTTTAGAAGTATTCGCCTAAAACCAAGACCAAAGCTGGACATATGCTCATCTAAAGACATAGTCAAGGTTCACACCTGGGAGATTAGCTAAATATCCGGTTCTAGCTTACCCAACACTTACCAATGGCGGGTTTGGACTAAGCTTGGGCACATGGGTTCTATCGGGGACTTGTCCTCGTTACCTTTTAGTATCTCCATTCATCCTAACTCTCTCCCCAATCGATTCACAACCTGATTTTTGATTAATACCTCATCCCTAGAGGTAGTTTTCAAGATTTCCCTTGGGCAATATGCCGTTGTGGCCCTACTTTAGCGTCTATGGCCCCGTGGGCCATTTATGCGCAATTTCAAGCACCCGGTCTACATTGCCCATTGGTATAACGGATTCACCGGTCACTTATCACTTGGGGAGTGGTTGCCTAGCAAGGCAATAACGCAATGGTATGAGTACGAGATTTGATTCCTAGAAGGACTTACCTTAGCTCGCTCCCCTTTTTGCTTCTAGACTAGCTTGAGATTACTAACATAAAGTCTACGAATTTACTCAAGCAATTAACAGCAATCGATATCGGCATAATGATGACCCTCGGTTTAGGTCCTTCTCTAACTAGTGTTTCACCCAATTGACCCGTTAGCCTAATTGGGATATTGACAACCTTCCTCTAAGGCTGTTTTCTATGAATTATGAATCTCGTTTAAGCTTCTTTTGTGACATTCCAATGACTAGTTTCAAATATACATACAAAGGTATAACTAAGCATGTAAACATACTAGGAATATATTGAGATTTAAGCCATCGAGTGACTTACCTTATGCGTGCTTCCTCTTTACCTCAATCCGAGACTCCTTGGCTATCCAAAGTCTCTTGTATTCGCACCTATGAGGTGAATGATCACTTAGGTTGTTAGAACCTAGTCTTTACTTGCCTACACGCATTTTTGGTCATGTTTCACCAATATACAAGTTTTCAACAAATTATCTATGCCCAAGTGAAATCGAGTTTCATTGAGGCATTTTATCAAACATCTTGTAGGCGTCTTTTTCCTAACTTAATTTTTAGGACTTATGGACCTCATGGTTCCACCAATAGTCAAAATTATTACCTCTAGTAAGTTAATATTACTTTCTAGTTCATAAATTCACAGCTTCATGCTTAGAAGATGCTACGATTACAAATTAGGTGTGGTCCTCAACTAATGACAAAACCCACCTTTCACATATTCAACAATTTCACATGAATCACACAAAACATGTATTAACATCTTTTTTTCTTACTAGATTAAACATGATTAAGGTTCCCTAATGCTAGAGAAACCTTTAATGTTCACTAATTTAACATTTACAAAACACCCTAGAATTCTCACCATGTTCATACATGAAGTATACATCAAATTAAACCAAATAATTGATACCTTTAGGTGTGTTGGACCTTAGATGACCCCTTTTTGCTTAATGCAAGATTTTCCCCTTTGATTTTGGCTTGATTTGAGTGAGAATTGGAGGTTTTAGCTTAGTGTGTGTTTTGTGTGTGTTTTGATCGATATATGCTCCTGCATATGTTGATCTTCCTTTTTTTTTTACTTAACCAAACTCAAGTTTGGTTGTTGGGCAAGTTTAGCCCCTCCCATGTTTTGTCAAATATTTACTAGTTAGCTTGCTCTAGCCAAGTTATTCTTATGTAATTGTTTAAGCCTTGTTTATCTAACAAGGTTAACGAGGTTATTTCCCTAGATTAGGATTTTCGTATAGGTCAAGATTCGTTCGATTCAACGAAAAGCCCTGTGTTTATGTTATGATAAAATACGGTTTAGAAATTTTGGGGTGTTACAACTCCACCCCTCTTAAAGAGGGTTTCGTCCTCGAAACCAGATATGTATATGTATTCCCATGGGACGCGCCTCATGTTTAACCTTGAGTTTTATTCCTCCTCGACGAGGATTATTTTTTTAATGGAAGTTGATTACGCCTCTAAGCTTATGTATACATATCTGTTTATCTTTATCGGAGATTATTCAAGTTTAGGCACCCGCAAGTGTCCTGGGTTGTCCAAGATTCATCGATTTGACTCCTCTGCGTGTTTAGAAACCCTAAGTCCCCGAAGGCTTAGGGTATACATTTAATAATCCTCGTCGTAACTTCACCCACACTCAACGTGGTTTTAATTTCCGTTTGATTTTGGCTCAAAGGCTTCTTATAATGCCTTGGATTTACCGGAAATTATCGAGTCCTTTCCGCACCTCACGCCTTCCTTGTTATAGACAACGCGTGTCCTTTTTAATGGTGTTTTCAACTGTCACTAGGCTTAGGTATATTTATGCATTCCTCTAGGTCCAAGTGGTGATGAATTCACTTGACCCGTTTGATCTTTCTAGTGATTGCATAGCTATCACTAGGATATTAATGGTTTATCGTTCGTTTTCTTACTATCTGATTGCTAATTCTGGGAATAGTTAATTGATCAGGGTTTTCGGTTATAGTAGACTTAAGTTTCATAAGTCGCATGTTTTAGTCAGTCATTTAATCCAATGACCACGACTCCTGATGTGTTTTTTACACACCGCCGACAAAATTTTGAGTTAAATTGTTGGACTTTATACAAGTCACACTTCCATTTAACATGTATATTTATTCTAGTTTAGAGGCCCGCACCTGGGCTAGTATTTTGTATACTCATTCAAGTTTGAATATCCCATGGAATCTTCCATATAATACTTTAGATAGCAATTAACCTATTTCTGTGTACTTTAACGCGAATTGGCATCACTTTACCCGAATTTTGGTATGTGAGTTTCAACTTTCATTCGAAACTAATTCCAGGTGATTGCTCACCTATTATCTTCTTGCCCCGATGCCCCGGGCTTTTAGGAATTTTATCCTATCGAGAGAATTAGCATAGGGTTCGTGACCCTTTCTTATCTAGCCTTTCGAATTTACATTACTAGCTCTCGTAAGCATCTTATTTGACATTTAACCTGAGTCTTCCGACTCTTTTATTTATCTAGGTATTATTGCGTATATAACACCCCGTCTTCAAATCCCTTGTCGGGTCATGTTTTTTTTTATATTTAATTCCTCGGAACACTTTGGTCCCAAGGCAATTTTTAATGGTGTGCCCTTACAGGGTTCGTGTCTGTGCTATGATTCGATCTGTTCATTCATGTCCCTTAGGACTTATTGACCCTTAGATCAATTTAGCGTTCCTTAAAATTGTTCTTACTTGTCTTCGCTTCATGGTGTTAGATTACCATGTTTATCCACACAAGTCTATTCACTTATGTTTTCTTTATTTAGTATTCGTATACATAGTAGTCCAGCAGACTGGTTTTGGTTTGTTATAAAGGCGTTGCCTTCATTTCTTCGACTCACAGCTATCAATATGATTTAGAGTTCAGATTGCCCGTTGATCCACCATGTGCTAAGCCCCATGAGGTTTATCTCGCCTTGTTCGTTTTTGGACAGGCCTTCATTAGACCACATCGATCATCGTTTACTCCCACAACATCCTTACTCGAGGCTAGGATAGTCTCTCTGGTGCGGAGGCACCCCCGGTTTCCAGGGTCTTCTACGAGCCCCTTATTGATTTAGCGTTTAATTTCTTCTTTTATTTAACACGTCATTTTACGGTATAAAACCATGTTTTTAGCTCAGTTTCATGTGAATCATAGTTCACACTTGCCCGCAGGCTTTCACAAATTCTTTATGATTAGGTGACGCATAGTTCACATTTGCCCGTAGGCTTTCAGGAATTTAATACGATTAGTGTGACGCATAGTTCACATTTGCCCGTAGGCTTTCACGAATTCATTACGAGTTAAGTTTAAGTATAACTTAACCTTGAGCTTAGCCCGAATCTTGGCCTTTTGTTTTACCTCAGTATGGGGTTCATGTTGGAATACGAGTTAACCGCTCAAGTATGGTTCAGATTTATTTAGTGTTTACCCTTAGATATGGTTCAGATTCATTTGTGATTTTTTTTTGAAGGTTTAACCTTTACTGTTTAACTAACCCTCGACTAGGGTCTAGTTTGGTTTACAGTTTAACCTTCGGTTAAGACTCAGATTTGTTATGGTTTGACCTTCAGTAAAGGTTCGATTGATTTACTTGCGATTCATCCTATAGTCAGGACTCGTTTGTGTTTATGACTTAACATTTGATTATGGTTCAAGTCTGCTTACGGATTAACGTTCGATTAGGGCTCGATTTATTCATGGCTTAACCTTTGATTAAGGTTCACCTTCATTTACGAATTTGACCTTCTATAAAGGTTCGAGCTTAATTATGACTTAACCTTTGATTAAGGTTCAATTTCATTTACGAATTTAACCTTCTTTAAAGGTTCGAGTTTAACTGTGGCTTAACCTTTGATCAAGGTTCAAGTCTATTTACGAATTCAATTTGATTAAGGTTCAAGTCTATTTACGAATTCAACCTTCTATAAAGGTTCGAGTTTAGTTATGACTTAACCTTTAATTAAGGTTCAAGTCTATTTACGAATTCAACCTTCTATAAAGGTTCGAGTTTAGTTATGACTTAACCTTTGATTAAGGTTCAAGTCTATTTACGAATTCAACTTTCTATAAAGGTTCGAGTTTAGTTATGACTTAACCTTTGATTAAGGTTCAAGTCTATTTACGAATTCAACCTTCTATAAAGGTTCGAGTTTAGTTATGACTTAACCTTTGATTAAGGTTCAAGTCTATTTACGAATTTAACCTTCTTTAAAGGTTCGAGTTTAGTTATGACTTAACCTTTGATTAAGGTTCAAGTCTATTTACGAATTCAACTTTCTATAAAGGTTCAAGTTTATTTATGACTTAACCTTTGATTAAGGTTCAAGTCTATTTACGAATTCAACCTTCTATAAAGGTTCGAGTTTAGTTCTGACTTAACCTTTGATTAAGGTTCAAGTCTTACCTTGGTCCGTGTAACCGTTGTGGTAATACCCTTGGCTATACGACCTCGTGGGTCATTTATGCTTCGGTTTTACTTACCCGGTCTACCCGGCCTCTTAAGTTGTTTGGCAATACTTCCTTGTTATATGATCTCGCGAGTTATATTTTTAGAGAAGTTAACATGCCTTTCTCCCCTGACCCAGTCCTTGTCACGTGAAGGGTAGAAGTGTAGATCATGAGAAGCCCACCGCACCATGTGTTTAACGCTTACCTGGCCAGGGTAAGCAATCCACACATGACACGGTGATCTTATCGCGATCACCACGGTACTCTCCAAGTGGGCAATTTCTGGTCATGCATCTTGTTTAATAGAAACATTATTGTCAGTTTGTCTAATGTATTTCTGTGTACCCGTATTATTAAGCTATTTGTGTTTTATCCGATCGCGCAGTCTTGTTGATGCGATTATGACTTCCAATTCCCGGTTCGGTTGAGCCTTAGCCCACCATGACCGTGTGATTGGCATTTGTCTGAGTTTTAAGTATTCTTTGCATCTTTTCCCAATTTTCGGTTCGGCTGAGCCTTAGCTCACCATGACCGTGTAATTGGCGTATATCCGGGTTCTATGGGTCATTGTACCTTTTCTAAATTTAATTCTTGATTGACTCGTGTTCAATCGTGATGTATAATGCTAATCAACTAGATTAAATTATTTTTTTTGGAAATAAATTCCTTACCGGATTGATGATCAAGCTTGAACCGAACGCTTAACTCGCTTAACCTTGGGCTCTGAATACCACTTGTAAGACCCTAACTCGTTGTCTTGCGTTTAACGAATAAAATAAGGGTTGAACATGTGATACTATTACCAAAAACCATGTTAAGACGTTAACAAATACGTACAAAACACGACTTTAAAACACTTGACATAAGTACTAGGTTATTCACAATGATTTCAACCCAAAAAGGCTTAAGTTTTACACCCAAAATCAAGAGTCTATGCGGAAGCTAACACGATGCAACGTCGGTTCTTCACAAAATGAGCTTGATCATCATCCATACTCCGAGTTAAATACCTAGGGTTGAATATGAAAAACAAACCCATGAATGTGTGTTAGTTAAGTCAAGTAATTGAATAAAACAACCAGCATAAGGCGAAGGAAAAAGACCGGTCGTAGCTTACGGCCCCAAAACAAATAAAATCAAACAAAAATAGGCTGAGTGTCCTAGACGCACTTCTGGGCGTCCAGGACGTTGCCCAGCATCCTGATGGGCGTCTCCAGAAGGTCTTGGGCGTCCGGAGTCTATCAGTTGGGCGTCCTAGGCGCATGTCTGGGCGTCCTAGGCGCATGCTGCTGCACAAAAAAATTGTGAAACTAACATCTTGACTAGTTTTTAAAGGGGATTTGGATACCTTTAAACCCATGTTCAAGGCCCTTCCTAGGGACACTTGGGGACTTATTTAACACCATTATATCATGCTTATAAGATGTCATTGATCAAGTTCCCTTTTCGGTTATTACATGCATATGTTGTTTTTTTTTATCCAAATCGACCCGTTTAGAAGTATTCGCCTAAAACCAAGACCAAAGCTGGACATATGCTCATCTAAAGACATAGTCAAGGTTCACACCTGGGAGATTATCTAAATATCCGGTTCTAGCTTACCCAACACTTACCAATGGCGGGTTTGGACTAAGCTTGGGCACATGGGTTCTATCGGGGACTTGTCCTCGTTACCTTTTAGTATCTCCATTCATCCTAACTCTCTCCCCAATCGATTCACAACCTGATTTTTGATTAATACCTCATCCCTAGAGGTAGTTTTCAAGATTTCCCTTGGGCAATATGCCGTTGTGGCGCTACTTTAGCGTCTATGGCCCCGTGGGCCATTTATGCGCAATTTCAAGCACCCGGTCTACATTGCCCATTGGTATAACGGATTCACCGGTCACTTATCACTTGGGGAGTGGTTGCCTAGCAAGGCAATAACGCAATGGTATGAGTACGAGTGCTGCCTAGGACGCCTAGACATGCGCCTAGGACGCCCAACTGATAGACTCCGGACGCCCAAGACCTTCTGGAGACGCCCATCAGGACGCTGGGCAACGTCCTGGACGCCCAGAAGTGCGTCTAGGACGCTCAGCCTATTTTTGTTTGATTTTATTTGTTTTGGGGCCGTAAGTTACGACCGGTCTTTTTCCTTCGCCTTATGCTGGTTGTTTTATTCAATTACTTGACTAAACTAACACACATTCATGGGTTTGTTTTTCATATTCAACCCTAGGTATTTAACTCGGAGTATGGATGATGATCAAGCTCATTTTGTGAAGAACCGAACGTTGCATCGTGTTAGCTTCCGCATAGACTCTTGATTTTGGGTGTAAAACTTAAGCCTCTTTGGGTTGAAATCATTGTGAATAACCTAGTACTTATGTCAAGTGTTTCAAAGTCGTGTTTTGTACGTATTTGTTAACGTCTTAACATGGTTTTTGGTAATAGTATCACATGTTCAACCCTTATTTTATTCGTTAAACGCAAGACAACGAGTTAGGGTCTTACAAGGTGTTTCACCCAATTGACCCGTTAGCCTAATTGGGATATTGACAACCTTCCTCTAAGGCTGTTTTCTATGAATTATGAATCTCGTTTAAGCTTCTTTTGTGACATTCCAATGACTAGTTTCAAATATACATACAAAGGTATAACTAAGCATGTAAACATACTAGGAATATATTTAGATTTAAGCCATCGAGTGACTTACCTTATGCGTGCTTCCTCTTTACCTCAATCCGAGACTCCTTGGCTATCCAAAGTCTCTTGTATTCGCACCTATGAGGTGAATGATCACTTAGGTTGTCAGAACCTAGTCTTTACTTGCCTACACGCATTTTTGGTCATGTTTCACCAATATACAAGTTTTCAACAAATTATCTATGCCCAAGTGAAATCGAGTTTCATTGAGGCATTTTATCAAACATCTTGTAGGCGTCTTTTTCCTAACTTAATTTTTAGGACTTATGGACCTCATGGTTCCACCAATAGTCAAAATTATTACCTCTAGTAAGTTAATATTACTTTCTAGTTCATAAATTCACAGCTTCATGCTTAGAAGATGCTACGATTACAAATTAGGTGTGGTCCTCAACTAATGACAAAACCCACCTTTCACATATTCAACAATTTCACATGAATCACACAAAACATGTATTAACATCTTTTTTTCTTACTAGATTAAACATGATTAAGGTTCCCTAATGCTAGAGAAACCTTTAATGTTCACTAATTTAACATTTACAAAACACCCTAGAATTCTCACTGTAACATCACGTATTTTCCCAAACTTATGAATTAATAAAATCATCACTTTTACATATCTTATATTTCTTTTGTACAAGTACAACCATGTCTAAATTTTTATATTATGTCAATATATATTTCGAATATTTTAAATTTGGTAAAAATTTAAACAAATAGAAATTTCCGCAATATCTACTTTAACCTTTTAGTTATTTTTTTTACTTATTTATAATAATAATAAATAATATTTCTGATAACAACTGAACCATCACCAAATCGGCTACAATTATGGAAGATAATTGAACAAATTGCATCCTATTCGTGACCGTCCTTACCTGCACGTAAGTTTCTCAAAATATTAAAATAAATAGGTTAAATAATAACATCTTTTTTTTAAATAAATTTAGTCTTTATCTCATTAAAACAAAATACGAAAGTTACATCATAATAGCAGGTAGACGAGCAACAAGCTGAGCCGCCACATCTTTTTGAACCGTTTAAATTTTCGACCCCTTATATTAATAAAAATGAGGAAGATCTCCTTATCAATCACACATTATAATCCATAAACCACTTAACTTTTTTTTTTTTTTCGTCATCCTCCAATCTCGGTCAACAACTGGTCATCATCCACTAATCTCGCTGATTTACTTGACCAATCTCGCTTATTCCTTGCTTGGAGCCAACTCCTATTGTATATACATTGTTTTGATCATCACTGTATAAAGAAACACAAAATCATTTTTGCTATATATCCTTCTAAATCTCTAACTTGATCTCCTAATCCCTCTATAAATTAAACCTCCCTCACCCTTCGTTTTTCACCCCATCGTAAACACATAGTCGACTACCCGGCATCAAACCGTTTCACTCTGTCCTTGGAAATTAAGTCTTCGAATATCGAACCTAACCACCTTTTGGCTCGCTCCTGTTTGTCGCTGCTAGTCGCTGGAACCGGACCATTTTCTTTTTTTGTTTTCCTTCGATTAGTGCCTCGCGTCTGGTATGTTATACCTCATTAGATTCTTATGTTTGGTCGACGATTAGTGGGTTTTATAATCCTTAATAAAATTTCTAAATCGAGTAGTATTTATTTGAAGGAGTTGATTAATGGAGGGACTTTGGTTTGGTAATATTATGTGGGGAAGAAAGTATTGGTTTTCAATTTTGTTTCAGGTTTACAAAAATATGATAATAATAATAACAACCACTTGATCCCTTGTTATAGTGACATTGTGACTCAAAGAGAACTGGTTTCGACCCTTGGGTCATCCGGATTCTTAGTTTATTTTTATTATTGTTATTATTTTTTTTCAAAAAAAAAAATCATATCTTTTGGCCTTTGTAAGGACTATGAAAAATGAACATTCACATACTAATTGCAAGTGTGATAATATTATAATCACGATCGTTTATAATAATAATTAAATTGATGAACTTTTGTGTGGGCAAATATTCATAAATTCCTAGTTTGACTAGTGATAAAAGAAAATATATTTAGATGTGATCAAAGTTGGATATTTGATGATCGTTTTTAACTAAAACTTATATATTTTTATTTTGGAATTGTATTAAACTTATTTGCTAGTCAGTTCTCTCGTTAATCTTGTTGTAAATTTTTCTAAACAAATTTTTGGAATTAAATTCCACAAAATCAAACAGTTAAAGTATTTTCCCCTAAACTAGGAAACCCTAATCGATCGACTTAGAATTTTTAGACTTTTAGACTATTATTCTTAGACCTTGTGATGCTTAATCTAGGTTGATTTCTTTGGAAATTAATATACTTGCTATTGCATACTTGGGATTCTTGCTTTCTTGCTCAAGGTGAGTTTACATAGCCTCTTTTTCCATTTCACTATTTTGGGGTGAAACATGTTACAACATTCTATATGCAATTCAATCATAAAGTGTCTATGTGTTTTTCTATGTTGCATTATGTCTTAAACATGACTAGGGTAAGCACAATATTCTAGCATAATCATTAACATTGATCAGCCGACAGTATACAATGATAGATCTATTGGACTGACAATCCCACCCGGATACGTGCCTCCTACATAGGTAGCGTGGGTGATTGTTATCGCACAACATAATCGAGTGAACCATGTGCGCATGGGATGGACCACAATACAACAGTCACAAGGGTTGATTATGCACTCGATTTACTTCTAGTATGTTTTCACATATGGACTAGATTTGCCATGACACTTGAATTGTACAAGTTTTATTCAATTATCAAAACCTATGTAATTCTCACCAACTTTTGTTGACCCAAAAATATTTTCAAAATTAACATGTTTCAGGTAACAATGAAGCTGAGGCCTAGAGTATGCGTGATGGATTCTATGAAGTTATTTGAAGTTATTTGTTTTATTTGATGTTATGTATTTTGGGATTTTTAGACATCTTTTCATTTGGATATTTATGTTATCAATAAATTATTTAAAATTTCAATATATACCATGTGCTACTGAAACAATCATCAATACGTGACATCCCGATGTTTCCGCCATCGGTTGGGGTGTTACAGATAATCTGTAACACCCCAACCGATGGCGGAAACATCGGGATGTCACGTATTGACGATTGTTCAGTAGCTCATGGTAACTAATAAATTTCATTAATTGATTACATAAATTACATACAATTGTTCTAAAAGAATTTGAACATCAAATGAAAAATACTAAATACACATCTTCAAGCAATAACTCTAATCTTCAAGCAAGCTATAACCTGAAACATGTTAAGTTTGAAAATATTTTGGGTCAACAAAAGTTGGTGAGAATTACATAGGTTTTGATAATTGAATAAAACTTGTACAATTCAAGTGTCATGGCAAATATAGTCCATATGTGAAAACATACTAGAAGTAAATCGAGTGCATAATCAACCCTTGTGACTGTTGTATTGTGGTCCATCCCATGCGCACATGGTTCACTCGATTATGTTGTGCGATAACAATCACCCACGCTACCTATGTAGGAGGCACGTATCCGGGTGGGATTGTCAGTCCAATAGATCTATCATTGTATACCGTCGGCTGATCAATGTTAATGATTATGCTAGAATATTGTGCTTACCCTAGTCATGTTTAAGACATAATGCAACATAGAAAAACACATAGACACTTTATGATTGAATTGCATATAGAATGTTGTAACATGTTTCACCCCAAAATAGTGAAATGGAAAAAGAGGCTATGTAAACTCACCTTGAGCAAGAAAGCAAGAATCCCAAGTATGCAATAGCAAGTATATTAATTTCCAAAGAAATCAACCTAGATTAAGCATCACAAGGTCTAAGAATAATAGTCTAAAAGTCTAAAAATTCTAAGTCGATCGATTAGGGTTTCCTAGTTTAGGGGAAAATACTTTAACTGTTTGATTTTGTGGAATTTAATTCCAAAAATTTGTTTAGAAAAATTTACAACAAGATTAACGAGAGAACTGACTAGCAAATAAGTTTAATACAATTCCAAAATAAAAATATATAAGTTTTAGTTAAAAACGATCATCAAATATCCAACTTTGATCACATCTAATATCACTAGTCAAACTAGGAATTTATGAATATTTGCCCACACAAAAGTTCATCAATTTAATTATTATTATAAACGATCGTGATTATAATATTATCACACTTGCAATTAGTATGTGAATGTTCATTTTTCATAGTCCTTACAAAGGCCAAAAGATATGATTTTTTTTTTTTGAAAAAAAATAATAACAATAATAAAAATAAACTAAGAATCCGGATGACCCAAGGGTCGAAACCAGTTCTCTTTGAGTCACAATGTCACTATAACAAGGGATCAAGTGGTTGTTATTATTATTATCATATTTTTGTAAACCTGAAACAAAATTGAAAACCAATACTTTCTTCCCCACATAATATTACCAAACCAAAGTCCCTCCATTAATCAACTCCTTCTAATAAATACTACTCGATTTAGAAATTTTATTAAGGATTATAAAACCCACTAATCGTCGACCAAACATAAGAATCTAATGAGGTATAACATACCAGACGCGAGGCACTAATCGAAGGAAAACAAAAAAAGAAAATGGTCCGGTTCCAGCGACTAGCAGCGACAAACAGGAGCGAGCCAAAAGGTGGTTAGGTTCGATATTCGAAGACTTAATTTCCAAGGACAGAGTGAAACGGTTTGATGCCGGGTAGTCGACTATGTGTTTACGATGGGGTGAAAAACGAAGGGTGAGGGAGGTTTAATTTATAGAGGGATTAGGAGATCAAGTTAGAGATTTAGAAGGATATATAGCAAAAATGATTTTGTGTTTCTTTATACAGTGATGATCAAAACAATGTATATACAATAGGAGTTGGCTCCAAGCAAGGAATAAGCGAGATTGGTCAAGTAAATTAGCGAGATTAGTGGATGATGACCAGTTGTTGACCGAGATTGGAGGATGACGAAAAAAAAAAAAAAAGTTAAGTGGTTTATGGATTATAATGTGTGATTGATAAGGAGATCTTCCTCATTTTTATTAATACTAGTAAGAAACCCGCGCGATGCTGCGGCCACGACAATTTGCAATGCAGTTCTCTTTTTATGTTAGTCTATTAATCCTATTGTGATATATTGTGTAGTCATTAAGTTAGTGGGAATTACTTGCTACTAAGACGGGCATTCAGTCAAACTTGTGATGTTCTTTACAGTATCGTTAGTATAGATCTTTAACGCGTTTCATTTTCTAATTATTTTAAACAAATTAATATTGAAGTACATATAACCAAATGATGACCCAAGTCGACATCAACCACGATGTTTTAATAGTATAGAAAGATGTATCCATCGATTATTTATTATTAATTATTTAGCTTTAAGTCTACAAGGTGCAAACCTATGGATGGAGGGTATACATTTATAAATATTAACTGGTACCGAGAAAAATTAATAGATACCCAAGATTTGCCGACAATTATGGTTAAGGTTCATTGATCGACTGAAAATCGGTTATTGTTGCAGTTAAGTTTGTCCTATAAGGGGGACGGGGCGCCACCAGAATTGGGCACGTGTATACCATTACCAGCACGGTAACACCGCCGCCACCTGTGCTGGTAGGGTTCCCGTGAACCGTTTTCTGGTTGTTGTTACCGTGCTGGTACAAAGAAACGGTCTTTTTTCTTGATCAATAAAAATATGCCACGTTTTTTTTCACCTTTGATCGTGATTTTTTTACCGTTTCTTATTTTTTGACCGTTTAATTTTGACCATTTTTTATCTTTTACCCCTATACAAATCATACATTCACATAAAATGCTTGTCACGGTTAACTTTCATTAAAAATTAAACAACATTAAACAATAAACGTTAAACAATCACCACCTCCATCACCAACTCCCTTCAAACCCTACACCCCTATCTCCTCTGGCTATGGCTCCGATTAAGGATTTCAAACCCTAACCCGCCTTCTCTTCTGGTTTTGGTCAGCAATTGAAAGGGGAAGGGTGGCGGACAACACCATTTTCCCCCAAATTTTGCTCTAAGTCTTGAGCAATTTGTCTCAAACCATGTAAACCACTTAAAAACCAATTTTCATCTAAACAGTTTTTAGGCTTGATGCTTTGATCAACACGTAATGTAAGAAAGTATCCACATATCCACAAAATGAAATGAATAAAATATTATTTTATCTATGTATTTATGATTATTATGTTGTATTCTATATGATTGACATCATAGCCAGGTTATTTGGTAATTGCATTGGGTTCTTAAAATGTGTCAAGCATAGAGTTTATGGTTGTGTTGTGGTAATTCGGTTTTGGATATGATTTTTAGGTGATCTTTAACAGTTTATGGTTGTGTTGTGGTAATTCGGTTTTGCAACAGTGAAGCAACACCAAAGATAATGATATCTACCTTGAGATGATCAAGCAGAAAACACAACCAATCTATTTTGTCTCTGAGCACACGTATACAAGTGAGCAGTACAGTAATATCATTGTCATGTACATACTTGAGGCAAGAATCAAATTAGTGACAATGACCAAACATTATAACAGTGACAATGACCAAACATTATAACATATATTAGCAAAAGACTTGCATCTATTAAGTGTATAGTAGATTGCAATGTATGGTGTTATGTATATATTTAGCATCCGAATGCGAGTCGGTGTGTTCGTACACAAACCCAAAATAATTATCAACATGCTCACAAAAATACGAGAGTTTTCCGCCGCAACGCGCTGGCGGAGAACACCTAGTTTTGATTTAAAAATATTAGGATTATTCCCACTTCATTAACTTCTGCTATATAAAAGGAGTGGGTGTATTGAAAGAAAATAACGAATGTCATCAACTTTTAGTTATTATATCGTTTATTGTTGTTCATTTTGATTAGGATTATTGATCCCAGATTGAAAGCTTGAGCAAAAACTTTATTGAAAAAAACACAAATCAGGTTGCCTGACTCGATGGAAAATATAACTGTTGTTTTTTCCTTGTGAGAAACAAAGTTCTTCAATAACTACAAAACATCCATGAGGTTGCTTGCTGGTGGGCCTGATATCACCAAAATAGTGATGATTCAGAAACAGTAGAATAAAAGTAGGAAGTTTGACTACTCAGTATATGATTTCACCAAAATAGAGAAAGGTTGTAGGTGGGTTTGATTCAGAAGGAAGATGACCCCATGTCAGACACACTACTTCCAAAACAACCTAATGATAAAAAAGTCCCGAGTGTCAAAGAAGGCATTATCTTCTATGTGTCATTTATAGCTACATAATTAACTATTTTCGTGTAAACACATTTATCAACACTTTTTGAATTTGTGATTCGGTATTCAAACATAATGAGAATCTAATTCAACAAAAGTAACAGTTACAAAACAAGATCAAATCTAACAGTTAGCGACCATTCAAGAATAGAGTATTCAACCTGACACAATTAGCAAATAGATGAAATACAATATATTGACACGAAAGAACTAAAAAAATGTTAGAAAGATGCAAACCTGGTAGAATCTTTATCATCATTAAGAGCCTGAAGATATAAGTGATTTGGCCAAGGACACCAGTACCATCAGTGTTCTCATTTTGAACACCAGTGCCTACTACCTTCAAATTATGAAACTGCAAAATCAAAATGTTAACCTCAAAATTAAACCATGCTTTATGATCATATATAAAATGACATGGTTGAACTACAATTTAGCCGAAAACGAGATCAAACCAAAATACACCCAACAAACACAATTAACTTCTACTCATTGATTTTTCTTTTTACCTCTTTGTGAAAGGTGGGTTTGATGTTACAGGTTCTCACTTCGCCATCATGACCTTCACGAACACCTCTTAGTTGATCCGAACTGGTTCACTACTAAGTCATCCGACTTAACTCGATTTCTTTCAAATTCAACGGGGAGTAAAACCACAATCTCCATATTTTCCTGTGTAAATAGAACATATAAATAACACTGAAGCTCAAACAGGTTGGTTAACGGCTCAAAATAGGTACACCTTTTTGGTATTAGAAAAGGGTCAGGCTGCTGATAATTTGGTGTGTGCATTAGGTGCTTTTCACAGCAATATACGGTTGTAATTCTCAGCCATATAATAGCATCTATACAACAAAAATTCCAACCCTGTACGGATGTTTTCCACAGCAACGAACTACTGTATTTCTCAGTCGTATGATAGCCCTTGTCACCGGGCCTTCTAACCGGCTTTACTGCCTCAACATGTTTCAAAGACTGAAGCTATAAAAAAGGTATTTGATGCTGTTAATCATCTTATCCTTCATTGCCTTTTTACTGCTTTTAATAGCTTCAAAAACATACAAGTAAAAAGTAACATATTGTAGGGTATCAAAGCTGGATTGACATGTTAGATTAGCTGCAAGGGAATAAAATTGAGATTTAAGATTACATGGTACTAAAATTGGTGAAATCTAACTTAAAAACTATCTAATAGTTTTTCCAGGACAAGCAATTATAAATCCCTAAATTAAATAGATAAGTAACATTTGTCTTTTCATTGTGTGAAAGCTACCATGTTTGAACCTATCATGGTTCCAATGATAATTCTGCCAACCCAACTACACCAAACCATTCATTTGACCAACTCCACCTATAGTCATCATTTTAGGGACTAATTAATTAACCTTGCTTAAAAAAATGTTTATCAAACTAAAAGTTTGGATCATTAGCTAACCTGACAAACTGAATCCAATCAATAAGATCACTCCAGTGCTCATCATGGTTACTATATATCTCCCAACATGAAGAGCAATCTACACATCATCAAATATAAACATAATTCCATAACAACATCATATCATAGTAACTATAAATGAACAACATTATAAAAAAATTGGAAATACCGATTTTGACCCATTACCCAACCTGTCCGACCTGACCATAACTGTACAGATTTTCAAAATTTTAAAAAACAGGCACAAAAAATCCAAATTGACTGACCTATTCCAACACAACTTGGTTTTCAACCCTTACCCAACCCATCTTACCAAGACTACAATATTCATCAATCAAAGGCTCATAGTGTAAGAAAACATCTGACAGCCTATGTACTGACCGAAACCATCGTCGACTGAAAGTCGATCTCCAACTCAAAGCAACAACCATCGTTACTGACATGAAAAACTGAAACAAAGTTCGTAAACCACCGTTACAGCTGCCACATCGTTTCTTTCATGATCGGGTCTGAACCAACAACCTAAACCCTCTAGAAGCAAATGATTAGATCAATAATTTTCATAATCTACTTTAATTTGAAAGTTCAGAATAAACTATTTCTACACTTTGGAATTGACTGAATAATTATTCTGAAAGCAAATCTCAACTTCAACATACAAACTATTAACATCCAGATCGAGATATAGAACACCTGGAAAAGGGAAATTCTGAAACGTGGACACCTTAAGGCCTCTAACGAAGCCTCGAAGATCCTCTGTGACACCAAACGTTTCAAGATCCGATGACGATTTATGAGAAGGCGATCTGAAAGTATTACACCAAAGGAAATCCACAATTTTAATTAATTTAACATTTTAATCAACACAGAGTCTCGATTTTTGGTAAAGAAACGAACTTACACAGAATCTAAAGTTAGGGTTATGCAGAGAACGACTTAAACGATTCACAGAAATGAAAGTTATAACCCTAATCGTGATGAAGAAGACAGAGTCAGAGATCCAAAGATGCTGATGTGGATCTTTAAAGCTAAACAAATGATGATGAATACGAACCGATGAGGATGCAGATCTTGAAAGTTGAAACCCTAGATTGAAAGATTGCTGGTGTTCTTGAATCTGGACAGAGATAGAGAGAGTGAGGGTTTTGATTGTTGAATGAAGAAATAGTGTTCAAAATCAATATAAAGTGTCACTTACCCTTGACTAAGGTCGTAATATTGGTTGATCTTGAGAAATATTGATCGATCTGTTGATGAAATCGCCATTATTGTTCAATTGCCACAGAGAGAGAAAGGGGGGATAAGGTTATGAAATGTAAGATACAGAGATCTGATGAAAGAAACCCTAGTTTGATGAATGTATCCCGTGTTGTTTTTTTTTTGGCCATAAGAGTCTTGTACATCATGCATCACAACTTGCACCTTTAGAAGATTAAGAGTTTTTATGCATTGAATCATTGTACAATATGCTTTCATGATTTGTACCCTGGCAAATGACCAAAGCTGCCCTTCCTATATGCTTATTAATATAGTATAGATAAGGGGTCGAAAATTTAAACGGTTCAAAAAGGGGTGGCGGCTCAGCTTGTTGCTCGTCTACCTGCTATTATGATGTAACTTTCGTATTTTGTTTTAATGAGATAAAGACTAAATTTATTTAAAAAAAAGATGTTATTATTTAACCTATTTATTTTAATATTTTGAGAAACTTACGTGCAGGTAAGGACGGTCACGAATAGGATGCAATTTGTTCAATTATCTTCCATAATTGTAGCCGATTTGGTGATGGTTCAGTTGTTATCAGAAATATTATTTATTATTATTATAAATAAGTAAAAAAAATAACTAAAAGGTTAAAGTAGATATTGCGGAAATTTCTATTTGTTTAAATTTTTACCAACTTTAAAATATTCGAAATATATATTGACATAATATAAAAATTTAGACATGGTTGTACTTGTACAAAAGAAATATAAGATATGTAAAAGTGATGATTTTATTAATTCAAAAGTTTGGGAAAATACGTGATGTTACAGTCTCCCCTACTTTTGGGAACTTCGTCCCGAAGTTATGAAAAACATTGGGCTGAGGGTGGTTAGGTAAATGTTAGTGCGATTGCGATTTGGGTTTAAGGGGTGGGAAGAGTTGAATTATGTGAGTCTGAACTATCTAGGAGGGTAAGGTTCTATAAAATACCAATCCTAAGTTTTGGGAAATACATAAGTTGATTGCCTAAATGAATTAGCAACTACTAGGGTTTGTTACTAGCCCGACCCCCAGTCTTATTTTCGATGTATCATTAGTGTTTATATATAGGGTGTACCGCAGCTAACCCACCACACCTTTGATACCTCGAAAACGTACTGAGCATCTACCAAAAAAAATCTAATAGAATTCCACACCACCTTAACGTACCTGTAAATTCATGATTACGTTCCGGACCGCAATCACCAATTTACCTTACATTAGGGTCTTGTGTCCTTCTATGACTCCAATCTAAACGCACATATATTATAATACACAACAACCTTGCAACTGAGTCTTTGCATTAATGAGTCTAAAGAATCTTTGTATCAAATTGCATGTGCTCACAGTTAAATTCAACAAAAGTGCACAATGTATCCAAATTGACTTCAACTGTTGAGCAGGCAAGAAGACCTCTACCAGTCGGTGAGTAGGAACCTCTACCGATTGTTGAGCAGGTATGATGGCCTCTACCAGTCGTTGAGCAGGTTATTAGAACCTCTACCGACTGTTGAGCAGGAATGATGACCTCTACCAATCGTTGAGCAGGTTATTAGGAACTCTACCAACTGTTGAGCAGGTACTTCATCCTCTACCAGTTAAGTGAATATTTGTAATAATTATTTTCGTAGTTCAACATGTAAGTTACCAATAGATAATACACACAAATAAGCAAGTTTGTAATTGCGACAAGTATCAGGTATATCATGTGATTTGTAATTTAGTTGCCCTAGGCAAGGTTAATGAGTCTAGAAGCAGTTTCACTAATTGATGATTATAACCAATAGTTCGTATTTAGCTAGTCATGTTTACAAGTATCACGGATAATCAATTGTTCAAATATAATAGATAATCAAATAGCCATGTAAGAAGAATCAAGTTTCACGCAACAAACAATCACGTTTTTAGAAAGGTCTTGTAGGATCGAGTTTCAATTTTTCAATAGTTTGGTTATTATGGAGCACAAGTTCATGTCCGAAAAGGCGGATAATATACACTGCATCCTTGAGAGAATTATGAGAGTCCATAGTATAGTCAAGTTTGTAATGAATGATTAATGTAAACGTAGTTGATAAACGGTTTAGTTTATACGTCAAAAGGAAGAAGAAGGTTATTATGTTGGTGATATAATAAAAATGAGGACAGTCGAGCTAGATTGAGGCGAATAAGATTTGTGGACTGTGTGATTTGAAAATGGTTTCGTTCTTTATTCAGAGAAGATTTTTTTTTTTGAAGTATAATTGAGCAACTAGTACGAAAACCCTGATCATTTGTATGGAAATAATTTGGTTATATCTCTGTGTATATATATGCCGAGCAAAATGCAATTTGAAAAAAAATGGGGAGGGGGGTAGGTTTGTAAACTTAGATGAGATCTTTGTTAAAATAATGGTTGTTTGCAGAACTAGTGAAAACAATAATTGCCAGTTTTGGAATCAGGGTCGATTCAGTACAAAGATTGGGGTATGGATGTTCATGGTTCAATAGTTTTTTTTTTTTTAAATTAAAAAGATTCAAGTATTTGAAGTCTAGTCAATGGGTTTTCAAACAAAAGAAACACAAGAATGAAGAAGTTTATGAAGCACTGTAACAAGTACAACGTGAATCATGAGGTTTGAATCAATGTTAGAATCAAGCGAATGAGAAAACTACGGATATTCACAGAGTAAAGCCTGATTGTGGTAAATGCAAAATTCGTGAAAGTTCAAACTAGTTGAAAACAAGTATAAATTAGTGAAGAATTCGAAAGGTTAAATTTTCCCGTGGTTAGAAAGATTTTACTATCAAAATGGTTTTTTTTTTTTTTTTTGCAAAAGCAAGGATGGTTGAATTTGTATTTTTTTTAGGTAAATAGTACAAACTAAATGGATTTTAGATCAGAATATTTCGGTGAATCAGAGATTTTAAACACGATGTCGGGTTTCAAAAATCAAGATTTTGTTAAGATGTTTTGTATAATAACTTTGATTAATCCATAAAAGAAATGATTCTTAATAGACTAAAACATTTTTATAAAAAAAATCATTTGTTTATGCCAATAAATTGTTACATAAACATTCAAAATTTAGAAAATAAGTTTGTGAAAATAAAAGACTATTTGACAAAATATTTATTTGCTATAAGTTCATGAAATTCCCATGTGATGAAAGTTTGCCAAAATTCAATACTCTTTAGTTTTGTTGCTAGAGTATCTCCAATACACAGGTTATGAGATTATAGTTTGAACAAGGATTTTAAAATCTTGAATACGATGAAGTTTTATGGTTGAGGGTTCCTTTTTAAAAAAAGAAAAAAAGATGCAAGGGGGAGTTTTAAAATAAAATTGGCCCAAAGGTAATACGACTTAAGAAGTAAAATGTGTAATATGTTGTAAAGAGAACTATACGATTTGGGTTAGATGTTGAAAATAATTAAACAAGCGGGTAATATTACAAGTTTGTAAAATGAAATATGATTGTGAGGTCCACAAATGATTCATGAAATTTATGCTAACGAGGGGATTATTTAAGGAAGAAAATAGATTTGAATTGCAAAAATTTTGACATTCAAAACTTAAAATTTATATGAGAGTGAGGGGGGTATAAATGAAAATGAAACACAAAGATTGTAATAATTTATCCATTAACGAAAACGTTGACTTATCAAAACAGATCAGACCTAAGCCCAAGGAATTTGCCCTAATAATCTAAGATTACGTTAGGATTGTAGCAAGTGAAAGAGAGTAGACAAGGCCAAGCTAGGGTAAGAATGAGGAGGAAAGGAATGGGGATAAGGATAAAGCTACAAGCAATTGAAGCAAGTACTGATTAAGTCCTATGGTTATAGACTAGATTATTTTTCTAATAACCTAATTCCCTATAACCATGGCTTTGATACCAATCTGTAACACCCCAACCGATGGCGGAAACATCGGGATGTCACGTATTGACGATTGTTCAGTAGCTCATGGTAAATAATAAATTTCATTAATTGATTACATAAACTACATACAATTGTTCTAAAAGAATTTGAACATCAATGAAAAATACTAAATACACATCTTCAAGCAATAACTCTAATCTTCAAGCAAGCTATAACCTGAAACATGTTAAGTTTGAAAATATTTTGGGATTTTTAGACATCTTTTCATTTGGATATTTATGTTATCAATAAATTATTTAAAATTTCAATATATACCATGTGCTACTGAAACAATCATCAATACGTGACATCCCGATGTTTCCGCCATCGGTTGGGGTGTTACACTCACCATGTTCATACATGAAGTATACATCAAATTAAACCAAATAATTGATACCTTTAGGTGTGTTGGACCTTAGATGATCCCTTTTTGCTTAATGCAAGATTTTCCCCTTTGATTTTGGCTTGATTTGAGTGAGAATTGGAGGTTTTAGCTTAGTGTGTGTTTTGTGTGTGTTTTGATCGATATATGCTCCTGCATATGTTGATCTTCCTTTTTTTTACTTAACCAAACTCAAGTTTGGTTGTTGGGCAAGTTTAGCCCCTCCCATGTTTTGTCAAATATTTACTAGTTAGCTTGCTATAGCCAAGTTATTCTTATGTAATTGTTTAAGCCTTGTTTATCTAACAAGGTTAACGAGGTTATTTCCCTAGATTAGGATTTTCGTATAGGTCAAGATTCGTTCGATTCAACGAAAAGCCCTGTGTTTATGTTATGATAAAATACGGTTTAGAAATTTTGGGGTGTTACAAATTATGAAGATTCAGATGAAGAATCTGAAAGGCCGGATTTAGGATTAACATCAATTATTCCACCTGAAAATCACATTGAATGGAATCCTGAACCTAGAGTCAAAAAGTAGCATGGTAAACCTCAACAGGTAAAACCCCAAGTTACTCCTCAGAAAACTCATCATAATCAAACCCTAAGGTCTCAAAGCCTAAGACAAACCCTAAGACTAGTCCAAACGACAATACAAAGGCACAAAGTAAGGCAAAACCCAAACTTGCAAAACTAAAAGTTTTCAAAGATAAAATTAAGCAGGTTTGGAGATCTAAATTAGTAAATTCTTCCGAGGGTTCGATATCACATCCAATTTCATCTCCTCATGGTAAGTGGATGGATTTAACAATGATTGATGACCTAGGCCGACTAAATGTTAGTACATGATGTCCCTAGGCTAGTATATAGGATATTTGGACGCGTTTCAGGGTGTTTGGAGACGTTTATAAGCGTTTTGGGTGTGACTGGGCACTGAAGGCGATTAGACAAATTTGGTAGGCAATTACAGCCTAATCGCTAGCACTGTATACACAGTTAGAGCCTATCCACTAGTGGTTATAGGCGATTAGGGCCTAATCGCCTATAGCTGTATATGGTATAGCTACGTAATCGCGTATAGGTGTCTGCACGTGTCTGGGAGGTATAAATAGGCCCAATCACAACCCTAATCATGAGTTCTGGCCACACACACTCTCCAAACACCCTCCCCTGGTCTGAGATTGCTTGGTTTGATCATTGTAACACTCGAGCTCTGTTTTAATGAGAAAACGTTAATCTTTTGACCCGTTTGTGTGTGATAATTACTCGTTTATCTTTGTTTCAAGTTTGTTTCTGTTGTTAGAACATATTCAAGGGATTCCGCACCTTGAATATAACCCTCGTGATTGTCGGTTGACACGTTCGTCGATCCTACACTAAAGACTATCAAGGCCTGGGTCCCCCTCCAGAACTAATCTTTGAATGAGTATGCAGGGTGTTCCAGGAGGAACTATCAATAATCATTTGATTGTTGATAGTGGGGCATTCTAGCACACAATAGGTGACATATCGCTCTGATAACTTCATCAGAACATCTTTGGAGGATATGTAACCTTAGCCAATCAAAGGAGGGACTTTGTTGTGAAAGATGAAAGAATAGAAATGTCCAATGGAATTTAAATTAATGACCCAGTGTTTCGACTTAACAACGGGTGTCAGTAATGAATAAGAGTGGACTGGGTGATTGTTGTAGAATTGTTCCTTCATTATCTAAAGGGTTACTGACCGAAGGTCTATGGTACAATAATGGTGATAAGCTGGATCTTGTTGGCCTTAGTGATTTTGTCAACGCTGGTTACAAAGTTGAAGCTGAACCCGCAACGGGTGGATATCAGTACATGGAAGGTCGGCACATGTGTTTCCTGCAACTTGCGAAGCCGAATCAGGTAGTTCCTTTGAACTACTGTGATCAGGTTCTTATGCAGTAGCTGGGAATACTAAAGAAGAAGAAGTGTTTATGGAAGCATCCAAGGAATATCCCCTAAAGTGCTTTCAGACCCCAACAGTAGATCAGTCTGATACTTCCTATCCTACAGGTATTACTGCTTCTACAAGTGGTTTTACAGGTAATACTAACCGTAATCATATAGGTATGCATATCACTAGCAGAGTCCAAGGGGGAGACTGTTAGTGCACTTTGTGTATGTCCCCAGCTAGTGATAGGTCTATATTAGTCGTAGGCATGATTATAGGAACTCATATGTATGTTTTGGGCATTTACGGGGTGAGAATGGGGTCCTAGTAAAATGGTTTTTGTACCAACCTGACCAGGCGTATGGAGTCCATATGTTTGTCAAGGTCTGGCGTAAGGAGTCCTCATGCCTGGAAAGGTCAGGCGTTAGGAGTCCTCACGCGTGGAAGGCTCCAGTCGTGAGGGCCTTGCCTATAAATAGGACCCTTTACTCATTCATTTTGTAACTTTTGCTTTGAACCCTAAACGAAGCGCTGCCCAATTTTGAGTGTGTTTGTGTGTGTTTTTCTATCCTTAATTTTCTTCAATCACATCTCATCTCTAACAACAATCGGTCAATTGGATTCCTCCTTTTGACTCGATCATACGCGCATGGTATCACCTAAAAACCACCGTCGCAGCACCACTACCCAAAACAACCCCAGTCGTACCACCACCACACAATAACCACCCCACCCCACTAAGAATTAGATTTAGAAAGAGAAGGAGTGTGTGAGAGATAAACAGGGTGAGAGTAGGTGACGTCATTTCTTAAATTATTTTAGTGTCTTCCTTTAAATGTTAAAAAAAGATGTGAAAAAAAAAATAAAAAACGGAATATGGGTAAAATGTGTAAAGTGTCCCATAACTTAACATTAAAGAAATAAAGGTAGCTATTTGGATGAAAATGACAACAAAGGGCAAACCTGAATAGGCCAGTTGCAAAAGGAAATTAACAATAACAATTAAAATAGCTTTTAGATGGGTGTGGCAAATAGGTCCAACATCATAAACAAAAATGGCTATTAACTTTTTTTAGGTTTTGGACGAAAAAACATTTTTTAGCAACATGGATAAACAAAAATTCAACTGTCCGGTTGAAGATCAAGTGAAGTTTGCTTTGGGCACTCTGGAGGGGCCCACTCTAACCTGGTGGAACTCCACAACCCAGACACTTGGTTTGGGTGAAGCTAACGCCATGCCTTGGGTCAAGTTCAATGATCATTCAAGAAGTGAGTACTGCCCTCGGAACGAGGTGCAGAAGTTGGGACATCAGCTGTGGAATCACAAGATGGTAGGATCTGAGATAGAAGAATACACCATCAAGCATCATGAGCTAGCTGTCATGTGCCTGATGTCGTGTGGATAAAGTCACTTAAACTTCTTTTCCTTAAATTGACAATTTCCTGGTGGAAATGTCAAGACTCAATGAAAAAGGTAATTAAGATTTAATCCATATTTCATTTCATAATTAAGATGAGACTTTAAGTTAAAACACTTGGTCAAGTTTTAAATTCATAAATATAAAACGATAATTGCTAATTGTTCTAGACCCACACAATAGGCAATTGTACCTATCGAGTGTAGTATAGACTCAAGTAAGTACCGAGTATCGAACCCTAACACACGACTTCCCCTACTCAGCCTTAAGTTGTTTTTTAATAAAAGTAAAGATAGGAAAGAGAAAGAGCGAGAATAACCGACGTAGAAATCAATATCCAAAAAGAAGTGTTGCTTGGGGATCCGACTAACTTTGGGGATGGGTTAATAGTAATTACTTATTTCAGTGGTGTATTCAAGTTGCACACTTGTGCTTAACTTTCAGTTGCGCAAGGTTGCATTCTCTAGAGGTGACTATTATCGCATAACTAGTTTATATTCTTGTTTTACTTGAGGGTCTCCCAAACCGGTAAGCTCACATCTCAATAATGAGGGACGTACTACTCAAGACAGTGTATACCCAACCCCAAAGAATCCACCTCCCGGTGTTGCAATAAAGACATCTAACTACTTTAAACTTTTATGAGTAACTTGCCGGCTGCCAGAGCATGGCCGAACAAGCTACCACTTGATATCATAAAGGATTCGTGACTAACCAAAACACGTGCATCCCCTACTTGAATTAATTAAACTTTCAAAAAGTGACTGGCCTATTACTAACTGTGCGGCAGTATAGTAACGGAAGAGGATAAAGACCGTCCGCTTCCAACACAGGTTCACTAATCCTTGGTCTGCGCCAAAGGTAACACATAGACAATGAAGCTATGTCTCATAACCAAGTCTTGGCTTATCGCTAGGACCAAGTATAAAGACCGTACCGACCATAAGTGACATTTTGATAGCCGAGGATCAAGCCACACAGTGTGATTGTTTCCAAACACAAATGGGCAAATCTCTACACGTGGAGTTAAGGTTAGCTTAAAAGTGCATGGGTTGTTACACACCATGGGTACACTCATATGTCCCTCCACTTTCTATCAAAACACCCACAAGACCAAATACTAAGTGTTAGTTTTAACTAATTCATCAAACAAAGTTTTTAAAGTAGAAAGAATTAGACAAGAACATAAAACACCACTCAAGAAATAAAAACTCTATAATCCATCACTAAAGAAGTCTTCACCCTAGCAACACTCAAGAATCCTAGCCAATGATTGGTATTACAACATGCACTCTAAGTTGGTTCAAGAACACATAGTAGTGGTTGTTTGAAGGATCAAAGAGGGTTTTTGGGATGATTTGTAGTGATCTCTCTCAAGCTCTCACTCTAGTAGTGTTTATGGAGTGATCCCATGCTTCAAAATGGCATAAGTGTGAGAGAAACTCCGATGGAATGGGATGCCCAAAATGTGGAGTGGAGGCCTCTATTTGTAGGCAAATCAGCCTTTGCACGCCTATGCACAAAGTCTTGGTAGCCCATGCTCGTTGGACAAGGAATCAGACGTTCCTCAAGCAAACTAAACCTAGGTAAAGAAAGTAGAGTAAAAAAATACGTGGGTGTAGAGTGACAAGTCACAACGACCCACCTCCTAAGAATCCCACCTACTCAACACATCCTTGGTAGATGTTCCGGATAGCCTTGGCACGCCTAATCAAACGTTCCTCAAGTGTCTACTTCATACATTCCTCACTATTTCAATTGCTTCACTCAGGTGTTATTTTGGGGGTGATCGCTCAGATTCAACCCAAGGCATGCATAGATCATAGGCTTGTATGCAAATCAAATCTCCATTGATGTAGATGGGCGAGAAACTGTGAATCACGAGGTCTTTTGTTGGGGGAAAATGATGAAGTGATAAATAGGTAGGACGGGTGTCTATTGTCATGTCTGGCTCGGGCAGCGGCTGAGGCATAATGGGCAAATGTCAAACTTTGGATAGTGGGCTTTATGAAACTCCTCCCCCAAAGACTTATTGCTCTGACGTCCCTACTATGCAAACTGTTCAGTCTTCACACCTAATAATCCCCGCTAGGAATGTCCTATAAATAAATCTTCAAATGAAATTGTTTTCTTTCGGCCCGTTTATTGTCGAGCTTTTTGACTTATTTCTCAACTTTTTTTAGAAATGCTGCTTGTGATGAAGCTTATTCTTGGTATGGTATCTCTGCATGGATATCTTTCTTCTTTTGCCAAACTTTTCTTGGTGAAAACCATGACGTCTGGTCTGTTCTCTTCCATTCAAGACTGCCCGAGAGTGTCCCAATAGCCTGCAAAACGCCTACTTCACCAAAACCATGACATGGGCTAAATGTGATGGTAGAAACGAAAAAGGCTAAGGCTCAAGATGGGTGACTAGGTGAGGGGTATTTTTATGGAAGGCCAGTGAAAATGGAATGCGTGTATCCTAGGTGCCTTGATCGCGTATGGTCTCAAAATGCATAAGACACACAAGTTCTAACTATGACATGCCAAGGGTGAATATCTCTCATGGTCAAATGAACAAGCAAATGTGACATCTATGTCAAAAGTGGGTGTGCTCGATAAGGCTCAAGATGCTCACATGGAAAAGGTAGGCACTAAACTATGAAGTAGAAATACTTTGAGTTAGTTCTTTCGGCTTTGCCAACACCTTTAAAAATATCCTGTTCAGGTCTTTGGGGTGGACTCAAAGGATTTGAAAAAATGTTTTTAATTACTCTAAAAATGTTTTGAAAACTTTGCCTTTAAACCGGTTTTTGTTCGTCTGGCTCAAGAGGTGGTAAAATTTATAAAAAAATTTCACCTCACACTTAATTCTTTAGCATATTTTTTAAATTATAGATTTATAAAAAGTTTATGCCAAAGAATCAAGTGGGATGTTGTTACGTCTTCCCATAATAGGCTAAAAAGTTGTTGGGTCAAAATTTGAGACTGAGCTGTGAGAGAGAAAACCTGACATGAATATATACCAATCTACAAACTAAGAACATAAAAAATACTACTAATAAACTACTAAGTCCTAGTGTCGAGAGGGCATACCTGCGGTTAGAAAATAAAAGTGAACGATCATACCTGAGGGTCCTCCATTGCTTTTCTTATCGTATGCATCAATCTCTCAGCTTATTCTTCTAATCTACCAATCCAGGCTGCCTCCACGGTAGCGCCACGTTTCGCGTCTTTGGCTGGACAAAGGCGGTCTAACTATGGATGTGCTGGCATTTCATCTACCTCCTCGTTGGCCAAGAACTCGAAGTATGGTTTAAGCCGGTGACTGTTAACTTTGAATAGAACTCCCGTTTCTGTCTCCAAATCTACCACCCTATGAGGATAGATTTTCTTCACAGTGTATTGTCCGGTCCAGCTTGACTTCAGTTTCTCAGGAAAAAGTCTGAGCCTTGTAGAGTAACACTTTCTAACCTTCTTGAAACGTCTCCTTTCTTCTAAGTCTCTGGTCATGGAATTTTTTGTCTTTTCTTTATAGATGAGGGAGTTATCATAAGCTTGTTAGCGAAGGTCTTCAAGCTCATGAAGCTAAAAGAGTCGGTGTTGCTTGACATCTTCAGGATCATAATCCGATGCTTTTAATGCCCAATAAGCTATGTGCTCCACTTCTATCAGCGAGTGACACGCCTTTTAGTACACGAGTCTATACAGTGTGGTACCAATCGGGGTCTTGTATGTTGTACGCAGTGCCCAAAGTGCATCGTCTAGACGGTCGTCCCAATCTTTATAGTCTATCCCCATGGTTCTTGCAAGAATCCTCTTTATGGCCGCATTAGTGACTTCTACCTGACCATTGGCTTGGGGATGGTAAGGAGTGGAGAACCTCTGCTGGCAACCATATCTCTGTAGTGCTTTCTCCAACTGCTTGTTGCAAAAGTGGGATCCTCTGTCACTGACGAGGGCTTTTGGTACACCGAACCGAGCAAAAAGAGC
Source organism: Ambrosia artemisiifolia (assembly GCA_032199755.1). NCBI lineage: Eukaryota > Viridiplantae > Streptophyta > Magnoliopsida > Asterales > Asteraceae > Ambrosia > Ambrosia artemisiifolia. The sequence continues at coordinate 37,332,879 of CM063528.1, read as the reverse complement.
CTTTAGCAACTTGATGACAACTCTGGCATCGTTTGTTGGTAATGCTTGTGCTTCGACCCACTTGGAAAGATAGTCAATGGCAAAAAGGATGTAGAGATTTCCCCTAGAAGGTGGAAATGGTCCCACAAAATCTATCCCCCAAACATTGAAGATCTCACAAACAACGAACCCGGTCTGCGGCATTTCCTCGCGGGCAGTGATGTTGGTGGCTCTCTGGCATGCATTACAACTCTGGACGAGAACGACAGTGTCTTTGAAAATTGTGGCCAATAAAATCCTGCTTCGTAGACCTTTCGAGCCGTATTTCACATGGCGTGGTGCCCTCCTATAGGACCTTCATGACGTTGTCCTAGAATCTCTTGGGATTCCTTCCCGTGAACACACCGGCGAATGACACGATCGGGGCAAATACGGAAAAGATAGGGATCTTCCCAAAGATAATACTTCAGATTGGAAAAGAATTTCTTCTTTTCATAAAATGATTATCCTTTAACGAGCATCCCACTAGCCAAGTAATTTGCATAATCAACGTACCAGGGATATGATTCGGGATCTTCGTTTTGAAGAATTTATTCGTGCGGGAAGTCGTCATGGATTTCGTCTCCCTTTTTGTTGGGTGGCATTTCTTCGAGATTAGACAAATGATCGGCTGCAACATTTTCGGCCCCCTTTTTATCTTTTATCTCTATGTCAAATTCCTGTAGTAGAAGAATCCATCGTATGAGCCTTGGTTGTGCGTCTTTCTTGTTAAATAGATGGCACAAGGCTGCATGATCAGTGTAAATGATGGTTTTTGACAAGAGAAGATGTGAACTAAACTTAACAAAAACAAATACTACAGCAAGGAGCTCTTTCCCGGTCGTCGTATAATTTTCTTGGGCATCATTGAGGGTTTTACTTGCATAGTAGATCGGATGAAAACATTTATCTTTTCTTTGGCCCAAAACTGCTCCTACCGTCATATTGCTTGCATCACACATTAGTTCGAACGGCAGGTCCCAATCTGGAGAAATGACGACCGGTGCTTCAACCAACTTTCTCTTTAAACAATTGAATGCCTCAAGACAGTCCTCAGTGAACATGACAGGTGCACGGCTGTGCACGGCCATGCTGCATCTGAATCAGCTCCAAAAGTCTTAGATTCCTTGTCTTATGTGCTGGTTTTCACTTCTTTTCACTTTTCACCTTTAAGACCTGCAATTATCATTAAAGGAAGACAAACCGTGATAGAACCAAGATAAAAGCATGATTTAGAGTGATAAATAGGTGAAAATACATGTGTAAAACCTGCTAATTTTGAGACACATCAGTGCCCCATAGTTGTCGATAGCAAGAATAGAGCCAGCGATCGCGAATAGTGTCGCGTAGCGGCTATTCATCACTATATGATGGTTATCGGTGCTTTAGCGGTTCAATAGAGACCCTTCAGTATCTCTTCCTTTTTTTATTTTTACCATAAATAGGCATATTTTAGGTTTTATTTATTCCCATAAACCTTCCATTCTTACACGTACTCCGCCTCACCTCCAATACTTCGATCTTCAGTCTCCAACTCTCCACAATTCATAATCTTCTTTCAGGTTTGTTCTTCTCTAATCTTTAATCTTCAATGTTCCTCTTGTTTTCGTTCATGATTCATGACAAAATATATATGCTAGTGTTGTTCTTCTCTTCTTCCATGTTCAATCTCCAGCGATGCTCTTCTATTCGTTCTGAATTTCTTATGTTATTTTTATTTTACTTTTCTGATCATGATGTTCATGATATTCTAATGTTAATTTTGTTTTTAGAATCTTCGTCCAGCAATGTTCTTCTTTTCGTTTATGATGTTCTGATGTTATTTTTATTTTTGTTTTCTAATCATGATGTTCTTGTTTTCTAATGTTATTTTTATTTTCGTTTTCTGATCATGATGTTCTTGTTTTTTGATGTTATTTTTGTTTTCGTTTTTTGATGTTTTGTTTATATTCTGTTCATGTATCAGAAACAATAACTTCTGAACAGAATGGCCATGCAAATAGAATGAGAACAAACAATAACTTATGATGTTCTGTTTATATTCTGTTCTGTTCATGCTAGAAGTTCTTGTTCTGATGTTATTTTTGTTTTCATTTTCTGATGTTCTATTTTCATTTTCTTAACAATAACTTCTGAACAGAACAGTACCTTCTGAACAGAATGGCCAGCAAAATGGAGGTTGATCCAGTTTGAAATTACGGGACTCTAATAGAAGGAACAAAAAACGCTGTGAGATGCAATTTTTGTTCTTTTGTATCAAAAGTCGGGATTACAAGACACAAGCACCATCTTCCTTGGGATTCCCCGAATGTGGCGAAATGTCCCAAGGTTCCCGCTGATGTGAAAACACTATTTAAGGAACATTTTGAGAAAAAGAAACGTTCAAAGGAAGCGATGAATAGCATACTGCATTCTGACGAGGTTTTTGATTTAGAACAAGATGATGAAGATGAAATCCCTGGTAAGAGTAGAGAAGCTCCAACAAAGGTAAGAGGCCCATGTCATCAGCTAACAAACGTAATAAAAAGGGAAAAGGCACATTATATTCAATATTCAAGCCATCGGTTACATCGGGGAAGAAAGGGAGGAATTTAGTGGGAAGTGCATAATATAATAATGTACAAAAGAAGAAAAGGCTCGACGCAGTGCAAAAGTTTGCACATTGGATGTATGACGCAGGCCTTTCTTTCAATGCAGTTAAGTATGATAGTTTAGGGCCGCCAATTGAAGCCATTAGTAGATACGGTTGCGGTATGAAACCTCCTAGCTATCATGAAGTACGTGTTCAAATGTTAAAGCTAGAGATGGAACATACCAAAATGATTATGCATGATAATGAGGTTGAGAAGTCTATATATGGGTGTTCTTTGAAGGCCGATGGATGGAGGGATCGGAAAGGAAGGGCCTTAATTAACTTCCTAGTAAACACTCCTCGGGGAAGTATGTTCATTGAGTCGGTTGACGCCTCTAGCTACTCTCACACATGTAACCAGCTAACCATTTTTTGTTTTGTTAATTGTTAATAACATTGACTTAATACTCACTAAAGATGAAAAACTTAACACTCTCGTAGGTGAGAAGATGTTCGAATTGTTTGACAGATTCATCAAGAAGGTTGGGCCTAAAGATATAATTCAAATTGTCACAGATAGTGCAAGCAATAATGTAGCCGCGGGTAAACTTGTGGAACAGAAATATCCACACATATATTGGACTCCTTGCGTGGCCTATTGCATCGAGTTGATGTTTGAAGACTGTTGGGACAAAAAGGATTGAAGAAACCACTTTTGTTACCAAAGTTCAAATCATATTTCTGCTAAATATTCTAAGTATGGAACTGCTGAAGAGTAAAGATACAGGTGTTGAAGAAGAACAAGTCAAAGTGCTAAAGAGTTAAAGCATCAAAAGTTCTGAAGTCTAATCAGACATTTCACTGAAGAACTACCGAAGACAAACTACTCATCAGTAGTTTGTCACTCATCAGAACTTTCAACAGAAGCTTCTAACCGACTCAGTATCTTCAGTAGTTTAGTTTTATATTATTTTGTTAAAGTCTTTGAACAAGTTCCCATGCTACAGTCTGTTGTATACATTATCTTTGCTTATTTTAATCTTGTAATTACTTAGCACAACAGTCTGTATTCGTCTATAAATAGTTGGGTTTATCCCACTATTTTAGAAACTTGATTTTAATTGAATTCCTTCAAAGCTTTTATAACTTATAATCCATTTCACATCTGAGAATCATTCAATACTTGCATTTACTGCTTTATACTTTGAATTGCTTTGATTCTCATTAACTGCAATAGTAAAGGGGGAGTAATAACTCCTGTAAAACTGATACTTTAACTTAGAACATTTATCATTCCGCTGTGCAAACTACTTTAATAAACCTGCAAACACATAAGTGTTCTATAACTTAACTGTTAAAAGAGACCACTGATCCAACAAAGACATATTTAAATTGCCACATTTAAAAAGAACTCTCGAAAGTACAATTGTAGTGAATACTTACATCTACAACCGTACATTGCTACTAAACATGATGAGAGAGTTCACCCGCCAAAAAGACATGGTTAGGCCAACGAAGACTAGATTTGCCACCGCTTTCATCACCCTCAACTGTTTCAAATCAAGCAAGAACAAGTTGAAAAGGATGTCCACTTCCGAATAGTGGAGGAGTAAATATTGTACTTTATGGTTAGGCCAACGAAGACTAGATTTGCCACTGATCCAACGAAGACTAGATTTGCCACCGCTTTCATCACCCTCAAGTGAGTCGAGGAGTAAGCAAATAGCTAAGATTATATTGCTTCCAGAGTTTTTGAACAATGTAAATATTGCTGTGAAAGTCGGTTATCCATTGCTAGGAGTGTCGCGTTTGGTTGATGGAGAGAGAAAGCCTCCAATGGGTTATATTTATGAGGCTATGGATAGGGCAAAGAAGTTGATCGCTTCCTCTTTCAAACAAAGAGTATGAAAGTATAAAGATGTTTTTGAAATAATTGATAGGAGATGGGATTGTCAGCTGCATCAACCTTTGCATGCTACAGGAACTTATTTGAATCCGGCTTTGTACTACAAAACCCCAAAGGCGGATGATGATGCTGAGTTGCTAAGTGGTTTACATGCGTGCATTAAACATGCGTGCATTAAAAAGTTGACATTAACCGAAGAAGAGCATCTGCAGATTCACATTGAGCTCCCGTTATATCGGCGTGCTAAAGGGCTTCTTGGATCTTTTATGGCAGAAAAGATGAGAAAACAACTTTCACCTGGTAAACTTTATATTATGTTATAATATTAAATATAATTTTTTAAGAAAGTTTTCTTACTTTTATTATATTTTGTTATTAAATTAGCGGAGTGGTGGATGAAATACGCAGCATCGGCACCAACACTAAAACTGTTTGCGATCAAGGTACTTAATTTAACGTGTAGCTCATCGGGGTATGAATGCAATTGGAGCGTATTTGAACATGTAAGGAGATCTTATTTAGTGTTTTAATGTTTTATATAAATAAGTCATTAACTTATTAAATTTTATATGTAGCTTCATTCCAAAAAAAAAAAAAGAAACCGACTTGAGCAAGAAAAGCTAAATGATCTTGTATGCATCAAGTATAATCGGGCTCTAAGAAGAACGTATGATATGCGTGATACTATTGACCCGATTATCCTAGATGATGTAAATCTACAAGATCAAAATGAGTGGTTGAGGGGAGCTTTTGAGTAGCTAGAGGATGAAGCAAATGCCCCAGTCCATGAGGGTGGAGATTTGACATATGGTCATGTTGCGATGGTTGTCGGGGCAGGTGATTCGGCTTATTATACAAGAAGAAATGCTAGTACTAGTAAAAGCGGTGCCAACACCTCAACATCAACCTCAAGGCCAAGAAGAAGACGTCTAATAGATGAAGATGATGATACTTTTGATGTGGATGTTGAAGAAAATGATGTTGCGGCTTATAAAGATTTTTTTCCAACATCGGATCACGAAGAAGAAGATGATGATGAGGACGACGAGCTGCACTATGAAGAGTTAGATGATTTGCGATAGCGTATTTGATTTATTTGGTGGTGTGGGAAGGTTGTTTTTTGTTGATTTTTTGTTGACTCTAATTGCTATAATATATGAATATTTTGAATATGAAATATATTTTAAAATTTCTACTACCTGATCGCTATTTACGAAATAGCGGGAGCTATTTAATCGCTATCGCCACGTAGCATATCGGTAGCCCATCGCTATTTTCTGCTATTCGCTATCGATAACTATGATGTGCCCGGGATTGGTCACACCAATCTTTAGGCGGATAGAGCATTATATTGTTGGGTTGGTACCTTGATTCAGGAGGCTGTACGTATAGCTCACAAGTTAAATGATCAAAAGGTGGAGGAAGGTGTTTTGCCTCCAAGGGGCGCAACTCTGAAGGCCCCAGACAACAAAGGGAAGTAGGACGACAACAACATCAACGAAAGCCTCGCCCTCATCCTCCCTCATCAGCTTCAGGAGGAATCTGACACTCCTTAACCTTCGGATCCCATTCAGCCTACCAAGAAGTCGGGTAATAATGCTGGAAGCTACCAAAGTGTGATAAAAGCGGTTAGCACCATAACAGTTCTTGTTTCAAGTACCCATGCTATCGTTGTGGCAAGCACGACCATGAAGCTAGGAACTGCCAGAGCACAGTTCGAACCATACCAGCCCCACCTACCGCTCCTCAAGTGAATCGAGGTTGCCACAATTGTGATAAAGAGGGACATATCATGCGTTACTGCCTGATGTTGGGTGAAGCAGACACCGGTAGGTACTTATAGATTACCTATGGGGCCTATTGATTATTTATTAGTCTTGATACCACCTATGTTTTGTGTATGACAAGTTTCGTTGTTACCAGTTCCACACCTTTTGTTTAAGTCAAACCTGAGTAGGACGGCGATTGAGAATTGTCACTTGATAGTCTATCAGGCCAACTCTACGGGCCAAGTGTCACACCCTGCCAAGGCGGAAACATGGGAATGCGACCATCGAAAGGTTTTCAAGCACAAGGTTCAAGCAACACACATTTTTATTAAAATAATACCACCTTAAGAGAGGATATTGTCATAAATTATTCAATCGACATGACATTGTCTAGAAAATGAGATAGTATCTGAAAATCATGGAAGTTAAACCTAGACATCACAGGACTAACAAGATCCACTCCAAGTGGTACCACCCTAGTGCATGCTCAAACCTTTCTCTCAAACCCCTGCCACCATGCATTAGTTACCTGAAAAACATGCACAAAGATTTGTCAACAATAATGTTGGTGAGTTCACAGGTTTAAATGTACTAAGTAAAACGCTTGTGTAATTCGTGTATGACCAATCATAAGCTAGCTAAGAAAACGATCACTGTGCAAACCATGAGTCCCATAACCAAACCTCTTGACTGTTATGCCTAGCGCAAATAGATCTATTTAAGTGTTCCATGAATTTTCATAGCTAATGGTTACAGTAAACGTAGTACAAGGACTAATGAGCTCATGAACCAAATGTCTCATGTTCCACATGGCAGTCACGATAGAATTAACACACAATTGTAAATTGTACTAGAATTGTAGCATGTTTAACCCCCCCCCCAATGTAAAAGTAGTAAAATGGGGCCGTGAAACTCACCTGATAGAGTCGTATGTAATCTGGTAGGCTGCAATGTGAGGTGGCTACTGTCCGGATGATACCCTAGGATCATTGGGGACATGGTAAGTCATACGGTTGTTATCATACAAATTGTTCACCAGACATTCATGGACCCTTGGTTTTGGTGTATATGAGCCATGTTTTTATGTGCGTGCTAATCATTAGTGCCTTCTAAAATGTATCATTCCCAAACTTTGGTGTTTTGTTGAAATACAATATCTATGGTGAACTAAAGAGGACCCCACATATTGTCATGGGCCGTAAATTGGCACCGATTCATTATGTGTGGTTGGTTTTTGGAAAAACATTACTTAACATATGTTTATATTCCCCTTTCAAACCATCATAGAGGTAACACATGTTTCGGCCCTTGTTAACGCATGTTTATTAGTCCTAGCCGAAACAATGTTGCTTATGAGTCTTGAACTCGATAGTTATTTGAATCAATACTGATTGATCTAAACTTGTTAAGATAGTACCGAAAGTTTGTAAGGGGTTCTAGCAACTTTGGTGACAAATCCGATTATAAAATGATTCATGAAAAGCCTAAATCTTTGTACATGGATCGATGAGTTTTGGCTAACATAACCCGATTAATAATCGAGTGGTTATGTTCAGTTTTGATTCACTAATCATTAATCATCCTATTCTATTGATGCAAGGGCCGATTGCTTATCAACTAGGTGTATTATTATAGAAATGTGATTACTAGTTAGTTGATTTCTTAGAAGTGAACCAATGTGTGTGACTTAGGGGTGTATATGGCCGATTACTCATGATCAAAGGTCAATGGATTTCGGGTATAGGTTGTATTATCAAGTAAACAAAGGTGGGATGGTATGGTGAATACTTACCTCCTAAGATGGATGTGAGGGCCAATGGTTTGAAGCCTTCCACCCTTGAGTTCCTTGAGTTCTTGGCCGCAAATTCTAGTGAGGAAGAGATGTGTGTTTAGTGCAAGAATGAAGTGAAATGTGATGCCCTTTATATAGCTGATGGGAATGGACAAGGAAGCACAAATGTGGTAAGTGAATTTGTCTAGGAGGTTGAAGTGTTTAAGAGTTTTATACATGAATGTGTGTAAGAGATGTGCAAGACATAGACAAACAAAGTAATGGCAAGCATGCTTATGCATGAGCCGATTTGTGTGCATCAACATTTAGGGAGGGGTTGACTTGCTTTATCATGTTGTCATACCATGTCTTGATTGGCAAATTAGTGAATTTGTTGACCTTATAAGTTTCTAGATAGCCTCCATCACTTGTCCTCTAGTCGAGGTGTATTGCTCCCATTTGATCGGCCATTGTGCCTACCTAGGAGTTAGGATGGATGGTGACAATACATTGATTCAAAGCTTGTCTTCTTGTGTCTCTTGTGAGGTCCTTTTGGGCCGTAACTTTGAGGAGAGGAAGAATGTTTGTTTCATACTAAATATGGAAGGGTATGGGTCTTGGGTAGTGGGGTGAGTTTGTGTTTAACTAAATGGGTATAAACTTAGAATGATGGTGACATTCCTTGGCTTAGAAATCGGCTAGGGTGCATCAATAGCCTTATGTTAATGATTTCTCATAGGATAGTGATAGATTTGAAAGATGGTTTTCTTGTGTTGTTTAAAATCGGCCGATGACATAGGATCAAGAAAGGGACTAGTCATTCATAGGTTTGTATATATAACCGAGTGTGTGTTCATGTGTTGGTATATATATATATATATATACTAGTAAGAAACCCGCGCGTTGCAGCGGCGACGACAGGTTATAACGCAGTGCTTGTTTTCAGTTAGTTTATCAAGTCTCTTGTGACATATTGGTGTGGTTTATCTACGTCATGAGCATTACAAATCCTAATTAAATAATGACAAAACACATTTAATCGTCCTCTCCTGTTTGTTTTTTTTTTAATTTGCATGGTTATGTGTTGACCAAATTGTAAGCTATATCTAGTAGGGGTGGACATACTTGTTAAAGTGGTAGATTAACCCAAACTGAATTAATTTGGCAATAGCTTAAACTGGATTAAATTGGTCTATTTAGCATTCATATGGTTTCAGGTTTAAAAAACCATGTCAGTTTGGCTCATGGGTAAATTGAACATAGCCGTATAAAACCATACGTTCACCTTTCATTTTTTGAATATACGGTCATCAAAACTCATCCATATTCTTGTAACTTATTAATCACATGTTTCTTTGGTTTAGTTTTATCTTCCAAGTTTAGCATCAAGGATCACAAGCTATGGTAAAGTTTGGTAGCTTTAAGCTTTGCCACTGTTATGTGGTTATTATTTAAACATTGACTGCAATGTTATTGAGTCACCTACTTAATGTGCATTGGTTAGTAATGATGTAGGATTGCTCGTATTCCAAGTCCAAATGACAAAATCGGGTTTGTATAAACATTATGGTTTTAGAGGCTAAACAAGAAAAACAAGTTTGTTGGAACATAAGTAAAATAACAACTATAGTTAAATGTAATACTAAACATCAACCAACTTATGGAGTCAAAGTTAACATCAGTTCTAAACCAAAGCTGGATGCTTGACTCTTGAGTTGCATAGAAAAAAAGGCAATGATATATTTGCTATCACTCGGAATCATAAAATAAATACATAAACTTTCAAAATTTCATTTCAAAAGAATTATTAACAAATCAAATCATAGTTTGTGCATTAATTAACCAACCTAATTCAGAAAATTCAAATTCATTAGCAATATGTAAAAAAAAAATTATTGCAAATAATAATTAAATTTGATTGTTATTTGGGTCACGTACTCTTTCTCATAGTCACACATCAACCATGGATATTGAAGGTAACTTATCTCCATTATAGAAAACTTAATATTAAAATATAAAAAAAACGAATAAAGCCTAAACCTGTAGGCTTTGACCCTTTCTTTTAGTAGGCAACACTGTAAAAATTCAGATAAAAGTAAAAGATACAAATTGAAAGCCGAAAATGGGTCTGATGGATTTGGCCTGAATTGACTTCCCATTGGTTTTAGGTTTAACTTCAAAGTGACTGGTCATATGAAAGAGCATAAAGTTAAAAAAATACAGCTTAGAAGCCCAAAATGGGTCTGAAGAATTTAGGTAAATCAAAAGCTGGGGCAGGAAAAACCTTAAATACATTTACTTTTTATCTTTAAGCACGACATAGCACGTTCAGACCTCGTGTACTGGTAGTGGTGGACTGATGTAATATATGCGAAGATTATGAAGGAGCAATGAAGCTGGTTCAGGACAGAAGAACAGCACTTGTAAACACAACATATCTGTTCACAAAATTAAACTTTAATTAGACCCAAAAACGATAGAATAACATGAATTTTGAATAAAAAAGATTTTGTTCCTCAAGATTTATAGCTACATCATGATATGTAAATATCGGTGGTTTTTCTTGGTCTTCATACAAAATAATAGACATGGACACACATCTGGCATGAATTATATGTTCCTAAAAATGTATATGGCAACACATACTAATCACCAAGATAGTGAGATGTGTAAGTCAAAGCTACTGAAAAGAAGATGTCAACTTAGTTTTAATGAGATGTGTAATAATATTGCAACTTCTAACCAGTAAGGAATGAAAACATAATATAACCAGAAAAATTACAAGATTATGAAGATGTCACAATCTTGGTTTTAGAAAGCGTGCTTGAGGCGCGCCTAGGTGCGAGGCGCAACAAGGCAAAGACCTTGTGCGCCTATCGCTTTTTAAAACCAAGGTCAAAGTCTAGTGTTCGTAGTAAATTGATTTACCACACCCTTCTTCAAATAAAGTGCTTCAGAAGTTTTTATGCATTAAACATGCACTTAAAACGACTTTCAACCTGTTAGCGTAACAAGGGTTGACCCGGGGCTGTTATATGCATTTTATATTTTAATTTATAAATGTGTTTATGTGTTAGTTATGATGAAAAAAAACAAAGAATTCTAAATCTTTTAATAAAATGATCTAGAAGGGTGCAAGCATTAGAAAGAGACTCGGAATTTTCAACACTCACAACGTATTTCCGCTTTAGGCTACAAGGTTTAAAATTCACCCATTTAATCCTACAATCCAAATCAAATTCATTTATATGTACAAAAAATCTGAATTATATATAAAACAATACCGAGGGAAAATTGACCTGAAAGGAGCGGCAGGGCAAGCATTTAACATTCATCCCTTAAGCATAACAATAGTTGCTACTATTGTGTCTAGAGAAGAAGGCATATGTACAACTTTATCTGCTTCACTGTGTACAACTTTAGTGGGTGTTGACCAAGTCCTTCAACTCCAAGAAAAAGAGTGATCTCAACCTACACCAGGAAGCCACAAAGTCCTAAATATGTGCTGCAAAACCACAAGAAATGAATAGGTGCATTGAGGACTCTACATCCTCACAACATAACCTGCAAGTAGGGTCAAGAATATTTATGTTGCGACGACATAGCGCAACTGCAGTAGGAATCCGGTCTTGAATAATACGCTAAACCAAAAAATTCACTTTGATCGGCACTAAGTTGTTCCAGTCAAACTCAAGGCCTCGATCGACAAAGAACTTTTTTTCAGCCAGCATACGAGCGCTTCTAACAGAAAAACGCCAGATTCATCAGCATTCCAGTTCCATCTATCTGCTCCCTCCCCAAATACAAAGTTTTGTACAGCATCCGATAACTCATGAAGTTCTGCAATTTCAGACTCAGACTCCGGTTCCCTGACCCACGAAAACATCAGCAAACAGGTTCCATTCGAGCATTCCACTCCTTCCGAGATTGAGGCGTTTTTCTTCCTCTCCAATTGAAACAAATGTGGGAATGTATTAAATCTAAACACATCATCCCAAAACATGCACCTGAATGCACGCAACTACTGTCATGTTCGTTGCACTATGTTGCCAGCGGATACCATGTTCTTCGCCATCATTTGTAATCATATTTAACATTAAAACTAAGCATATTCAAAGCGTAGTTAATAGATTTCTCTTTCTTGATCCATTAAAAATTAAAAACGCAAGTTTAGATAACAGATTAGTGATGAAACAATGTTAATAATGGTAGCTGTTTTGTATCTAAACTACACATCCAAAAATTATATATATAAGTAAAAACTATTGATATGTATATGGCATTATAAATCAGAAAACCAAGAACTTTTACCTTGGGCCTACGATTATGGTGTATCATATGGCGGATCACGAAATTCACAGTTAAGTTTTGCTTCTTGTAGGCGCATAAAGCCACTCTATGAGCATTAGCTGGCTCCCCTTCTGCGCCAATTATTTTGTTACAATCAAACAAAGTTTATACATGGACCCAAACTTTGAAATGCAAAAACAATTCCTCAAAAACTAACTATGAGAATTCTAATGCCTTATAAACATATAGGAGTTATGCTAATGTTACAGTAGGTACCATTCGTGAATGAGCTAACGGTTTTGCACTTTTGCCATTGAACATACATTTGACCATTTATGTCTTATGAACATATCTATTTTTAGGTTATTTAAGGATACCAATTCATTTTTTATATACCTTGATACCAAAATACATTTTTTAAATAGAATTAATATACAAGGCACACTGTTACTATACCATAGCAGATGATCTCTTGGTAATCAATACACAGCGGACATGTATCAAGCCATACAACATCGCTGCTGCTGATTCAACATGTTCAGTCTACTTTTCAATTAACTTATGTCATGTTCATACACATAAGTCAGAGCATTAATAGCATGAAAAAGAAATGAAGACAGGTTGAAGAAGTCACAGTGTGTGTATGCAACAAAATCACTTAATGAGCAACTTATTAATGAAGATATGGTCACCAAATTTAACTACTGTATTGACAACTTTATTTCAAACAATGCTAAATTATAATAAATATGATAAAAGTGGGGTTTGCTGAAAACCTGAAGAGCAACTACCGGAGACAGTTCAGCTAGAGCTAAACACTGAAGCTACAACGGGGAGATCTGTCACCATTCTTCTCTGAAAATTTTAAAAGATAATTTCAATATGACATTGTAACCTAACGTGATCAAAATTTCAAAAATCAAAAACTCAAATAAAGAACGATATACCTCAATGAAGTTAATAACTTCAGATCTCTGTTCACCACCAAAAGACGAACCTAATAAACACAAATCAACCAATAAACTTCCAATTAGAAGAACACCGAACAAACCTAAAGTACACTTCAAATACGTAAACACAAAAAAAAAATATTACGTTCGCGTTACCTCATACTCGACCTCTTATCCAATCCACCCATCTTGCTATCACTTAAGAAAAGATAATTGATTTTAAAGCTCGAAACAACTCCAGAGCATAAAACGCTAATTCACAACCAATACACATAAGACCACCACGGTTGGATCACAATCAACAAAAAACAAGCGCAATTAAATCAACACTAACCGCATCTTCAGGTTTCACTTGGATTTCGAATCGCATCGCCTTAAATGTCTTCACAAAAACCTTCATCATTATAAGTTATGAGTCATGTAAACAATAAATATAACCCTGCACACACTCCAACATACTAACAAACACACTTTCATTTTAAAACCCAAAACAGGTGGTTGGAACCGAACAAGTCTAAGCTAGATTCAGTTGTACAGAAATGGAATGGTAAAGCGAGTAACTTACCGGAATCATAGCCCAAACCTCACAATAAAACCCTCCATAGCTAGCTGTAAAAACAACATTGTAACAATTAGACAGGAAAAAACTCCAGATTTGTATATAACATGAACAAATTAACTTGTATTTGATAAAATACAAATATAAACACAAAATAAATTATCTTATTTTCTTTAAAACAAATCTTCCTATCCGACCAGAACCCTAAAATGACAAAAAACCGTCATAAACAAAAGGATGAACCTAATTTGTACCTCAGTGGCTGAGTACATATGTTATTGAACCAGATTTGTACCATATCAGCTCACCCATTCCAGGAGCAACGTCAGTCACTCTGGATATACTCATATTCGACCTATTAATCTTTGTTAGGGTTTTGAATGATAAATAGTGTTTAGAATCAAAACAAAGTATATCTTACCATTAACAAATGTTGGAATCTCCGCCGATCTAGTGAAATATTCAGCGATTTGGTGAAATTGTAGGGAAATCGCCTTGATGTTCTTGAAGCTCCAGAGAAGGAGGCGGATAAGGTCTGAAGCATGAGATATGAAGAATAAAACCCTAATTCAGATGTATATCCCGTGTTTTTGTTTTCTTACATTACAGGGCTTGTACATGATGCATATTAACTTGCACCCTTCAAAGTTTAAGAGTTTTGTGCATTGGATCATTGTACATCATGCTTTATAATGTTGTACCATGTAAAAAGACCATTCTTGCCCTTCATATATGCATATTAATATAGTATAGATATATATATATATATATATATATATATATATATATATATAGGGAGTTAGACAAAGGTGAGAGGTGCAAAGCGTTCTTGGATGTTAATGTATTTAGTGGAACCTAGGATAGATTTGAAGGTTGATCTAGTTGTTATATATGTAGGTGTGCCGTGAATGTGTATATGTGATCCTAGTTTGTGAAGTCCGATGATAAGTTTGCTTATTAGTTGCCCCATAACTTACCATTCGTGTGAGGTCTTGTGAGTTAGTCGACCTATACCTATCTTAGTGATTATCATAGTTGCATATTATGTCTATTAAATAGCCTCTAGGTACCCCTTTGATATAGGAATATCGGTCCGGGTTCATAATTGTAAGAGTCGGTTAGGTTCCGTGCCTTTTGATGACGACATCAACATGTATTTTGTGTATCTTAACATAGTTACTTGTTACCATGTCTACATGTGTTAGGAAGTTACCATAGGGGGGGTATTACCATCATAGGTTAACATATGATAGTGTGTAAGACTCGTTCACATGTGTTAGAGAGAGATTACCATGTGTTAGGGTGTGGTAACCTTATTGAATGCTTGTTTGATGATTGCTCGGGTGTTGTATGACTAAACAAGTGTCCCATCTTGAGTTTTCTGATTAACTCTTGTTCCACTAGACTGGGGGTAGGTGGAATAGGGTATGCAAAATGTATAAGAATGCACATATAATGATAATTAATAAATGAAAAGCGTACGGATGTTGACCTGGTTCGTTGACTGTTGTCACACCAAGGTATTTGCCCATGGTCGGTTTGAGATACTCAGCTGTCCAGCACCTGAAAGTTTGAACCCTGTTTTGTAACTATCCTTTTTGAAACTCTCTTTGTACCGATCCAACTATTACTTTTGAAACAAATTGAATTTCGGGATGAAATTCTTTTCAATAGGGGGATGATGTAGCAACCGGAAATTTTTTTCTTTCTTTCCATTAGACCTCGAACAATTTTTCGGACGAAAATCCTTTCAACAGGGGGCTGATGTGACACCTGGCAGACCTCAGTTAATACTTTTATCAAACATATAAGTCTAACTTAGTAAAACATTCTTTAAACGTACTTAACTGGGTTAGTTGAGTTGATTCGGTGATTCGGGGGATCACCGGGAGTTTGTCTTACACACACACTAGTTATGGTTTGGTAATTCGGAGGATCACTAGGTAAACACACACACGAGTCTTGTATCCCGCCCGTTGGTAAAACAATAATGCAACACGTGTAATTTGTTTATAATTACATGTTATACGATCATTCATAACTCAGAAAAACGTTTTTACGTGAAATTATATGATAAATATGTGTTTCGTAAGCATTTACGTGAAATTATATGATAATACGAGTTTTTGCGCGTTTACTAAATTATAGAAGAAAGGCAAACCTTGTGCTATAAATTATAGGAGAAGGGCAAACCCTATGCTATAAATTATTGGAGAAGGGCAACCCCTGTGCTATAAATTATAGGACAAGGGCTTTGGTTGGGTAAGGAGAAGGGTTAATCCCTTCGCCCCTAATTAGGGAGAAGGCCTGAGCTCTTCACCCTAACCAAACCCCTTCACCTATCTGCAACTCCAACCGGTATAATACCCCGTTTTGACATGTTTTCATAATTTACAAACCCTAACTCACCCCAAAGTGCTCCCTTTCAGCCCCCAACCTTTGATAATTTCTCATTGAAGGATTGTTTCATCAAGATCCAATCTAAATCACGACGTCATTTACTTGTTCTTAACTATAACATCAAAAAAGAACTAATTAGTTCTTAGATTTCTTTTTTTGCGATGACAATGGAACCCTAAAACCACTCATTTCCAACCTAGAAACAGTTACAAATCCATAACAAAGCTTAGATCTAAGGTGTGTATCATATCCAACAACTTTTTCTTTCATTTTAATGATGTTTCCATAAACTCTTGATGTCTAAAACCTAGTTTCAAAGTGTTTTCATAACAAAAGCTTTCCTAAACAAGATCTAAACTATTTAATGAATTTTTTGATAAAACCCAAGTTTTCAAAGATGTTGGTGATCTAATAATTAGAGCTTTTGTGTTATATGTTGCTATGATGATAACGTGGTATTGATATGATGATTTTTAGATGTGTTAGAAACATGTTTAAGGTGTATTTGGTTTGATTATGGTATGTCATGAGTTTTGACCCATTTGGGGGATTTTCTAGAGATTTAGGGCTTGATATGATTGATTTAATGATGATAATGGATTAGGATTCATGTTAGAATAGTTCTAACTGAGATTGATGATGATACTAACATGACTTGACGATGATATGTGGTTTTTACTGATTATAGAAACATTTTCATGCATGATGTGACATTTCCATAAACTTTTCCATTTTGAGTAAGCTTGTTCTTGTGCATAAAACCTGATCGACAATGTGTTAAGTGGTGTATCATGATTAGGATAGGCTATTTATTGGTTGGGTATTGATTGGTTGTGAATCAACAAGTTTTTGGATCGATTCGAAGGGTTTGGCACGTTAAAACGACAAACAACAGCGGCACAGGCGAAGGGCTCGACCCCTTCACCCCTGCCACACACAAATGGCTCACCCAATCGTGTATAGGGTGACCCCTTCACCCCCCTTGATAAGATCCCTTCACCTATAAAGTAAGCTATTCACTTAATGTGACCTCTTCGCCCCCATGATGACCCCTTCGCCTAGAAAATGGCCCCTTCGTGTATAGTTGTGACCCGTTCATGTGAAACATGCTGATATGACATATAACTTGCGAATACGTGTTTTACCTGTACGGTTACTTGATAACTTGTATGTAAATGTTAAACATATATTATGGGTCACCAACGGGATGTCGAGTCTTGCGTGGTTATGTCAATGTCAAAACACTTATGCAAACATACAAGTCATGGTTTGGACAACCAAGGGTTATCGGGGCAACACGTTATCGGTCAACGTGCTTATGGACGTCTGATGATAGGTTTCCAGTAGTCGGGACTATCGTACTCGTTTGGTTTATCATCTTTTTGAAGACGCAACCTAAGGTGAGTTTCACGACCCCACTTTTACTCCTTTTACTTTCGTGGGTGAAACATGCTACAACACTTTAAACTATTGGATTTCATGAACACTATTACGTTACTTGTACAGTGGCAATCCTTACAACTATTCAAATTATTAAACGGGGATGTTAACGGGGGATAGGGTAAACAAAAGGGCAACCCGAAGGGTAAACAAAAGGGCAAACCAAGGGCAAACAGGGGGGCAAACCGGGGCAAACCAAAGGCAAACTGTAGGGCAAACCGAGGGCAAACCTTGGAATACCCGCAGTAGTCGGAATACTTGCTTCATGATTAGAACGTCCAACTGGTTTTCTTTTCTTCATAATATTGTGTTATGTGAATCCGGTTTTTCTGAAAGTTGTTCAATGACAATACCTAAGAACTCACCAGCATTATACGTTGACGTATTTTAGCATGTTTTCTCATGTTGCTAAGGTAGCAATCAATGATTAGGATGCACGGAGTCGCACCACATTCTACTATTCATTTTCCGTTGTATGATCTTTGTCTTTGGTTACTTTTAAAACAATAACAAGTGTTGGTTTTTGCGTTGTAACTTTTCAGACTAGTTTTGGTTTGTAAACCTTTTATGCTTCCGCTAAACTTTTGATTTACGTGGTTGTTTAAATGTAATTCTCTTCTTATATGGTTGTCATTCATTGTGACTGTTGACTTGGATCCTGGTGTGTCACGCGTCTAGCGGTATAACCCCGCACGTGGAATTTGAGGGTGACAAATAGTAATTTTGTAGAGTTATTTAGAGGTTTAATCAACAACCCCTTACTAAGTTATCACTTAATGGTTCAGAGCCTCTTAATGATTTAACACTTACTGATTTAGCATTGCTAGAAAGAGCATTCACAATAGCTCCCCAATTTTTCTGTGAGTGTGTCCCCCAAATTATATGGGGTGAGTGTAAGTGGTTGTGAGTGAAGAAAATGAGGAATCTACTGTCTACACGGTATATTTGAGGCTATTTGGAAAGCTTTTAGGGAAAACAGGAAACTGTATTTATTATTTAATATTTGTTGAAAGTGGTTGTAAGTGGAGGAGAGAAAAACTGTAATGATTTTTAATGTAATATATAGTTGTGATTGGTTGTGAGTAAATGTGAATGAGGAAGCTAAATGCTCACACTAAAAATTCCATCACCTCACCTCACAAATCCGGACCATGTCGGTGCGGGTGAGGTGGGGGATGCTTAACAAGCTAAAATTTGTTCTCCCCTAAGATAAACGTACTACGGTACTAGGCCCTCTTTACAGAAGGCCCTGTTGCCACTGCTAATGTACTCTCCTTCGTGTTCCTAAAATCAGGTTAGCAACAATATATATCTCAACCGTTTACTTACAAAATGAGATTTTGTTTACCATTCCAATGCCTCGGTTTTAAGAAAGCTTCAAAACCATAATTAATTCCATCCATTAGGATCAAAACTCGTTTGCCTTTAATCACCAAGGCTTCACCATTGACTCTTAAGTACTTAAATATAAGTCTTAATATAAGTCACTTTGATGAACATATTCATCATCGACAAGTCAATTAGATTGACACTCAACAACATGACATTCACATATGTCTAAGTGATATGTATACATTTTGTTGAAACCATTTATTAGATACTCTCCAAAAACATAGCACTAGTCCTTCACAGCGTTTAACCAACATTGATGGCTTGTATAAACTCTACAAGTTCATCACTATTGTAAGTCTTTTATAATAAATCTTGCAAAGGACTTATGAATAATAACATATATTTCTTTCATATGTTATAATATTTGAAAATTTACAAATGTGTATTTCTATGTAGATGCTCTCAACATTAGCAAAGTAACCTAGGAAATTGAACAATTAATGAACAAAATAATAAGGAGAAGGAAAACTTACAACTAATTGAGTGGCGTGCCTACAACCATTGATTTTTGTTTCAAGAAAGACCCATCACTTTTACGTTTAAGGCAGATTGGAAGAACGATCTAATTTCAAAAAAAAAAGATATAGTAGATTAATTGTCAGGATTATAATATCTCTATTTTAATGGTCATAGTAGGATTAATTGTTAAACATTTAGTATTCAAATATTTTTAAATTTTAACAGAAATCTATAATTTCAAAGTCTAGTATTTAAAATTTTAATTTTTACTTGTAATTAATTTGAGAAAGTTACAACCAAAATTATTAATTGTTATATTTTAAATATATTAGGAAATCATAATTTAAAGATAGTAAATAGGTGTAATGGTTACCATTATTAACTTTAATTCAAAAATTTAAATTTTTTTAAAAGATTAAGTTATTAAAAATGTTTAATTAAAAGGATAATTAGTATGTACAATTTCTTACCATTATTAAACAAAATTTGAAATTGATAATTCGTTATTTAATTGATTACCAATATAAGCTAAACTAATATTAGGATAATATAGTGAAATTAATATGATCGATTAATGTATTAATAAGAGTTCACACAACTTATACATGGACTTTGAATCATATCAACTTGGTAAATAAAAGGATAATTAGTATATGTACTTTCTTAGAATTATTAACCAAAATTTGACAAAATTTTATATTTTATCAAATTCGAATTTAAACATTTCGAACTATAATTTGAAATTTGAAATTCAAAATTCGTTATTTAATTGATTACCAATATAAGCTAAACTAATATTAGAATAATATAACACAATTAATAGGATCAATTAATGTATTAATTCGAGAGTTGACACTACTTATGTAGAGACTTTGAATCTTATTAAATGTGTAATTAAAAGGATAATTAGTATGTGTATTTTCTTACCAATATTAACCAAAACTCAAACTTTGAAATTTTGTATATATTGAATTTTCATTTGAATTTTGAAATTCAAAATTCGAAATTTAACTTATTAGCAACATAAATTACACTAAATTTAGAAAGTGAGTAATTTAAATGTAATAAAGAAATTTAATGTGTTTCTAATTTATTTCAGTTTCCTTTCTCATTCTCATTTATTGCTTTTTGTTAAAAAAAAAGTAAAAAGACTAAAACGTGGATATTTCTATTAGATATTCTAAAAAAAGTAAATAGATAAATATAAGGAATAAAGAGATTACCTAAGTAATTTGTAGCAAAAGTCATCTCAAATTTGTCTTTTGAGTACTCCAGCTTCTGAGAAAATTCGCCTGCGTTATTTCTAATATGAAAATTATATTCTTCGTCAGTAAGTTACTTAGATATTTAAATATTAGAAATTAAAAGTGAAAGATCCACTAAAAAAGGATTTTTTTTTTCCATTTAGAATATCTTATAGAAAATATCCACTTAAAAATATTTCTACTATATTTTAATTTCTCCCTTCTTTAAACCCACGATAATCATTCCATATTATTAGCCTCCAATATAGGAAACTCATTTAAATTTTCATTCAATTCATGGATTTTGAATTTCGAATGAATGATCCAAACTGTTGCCCCATATCCGAATACACTAACCCATTATTCATTTATTCTAGAATCAAACAATAAAAAAACATTCACTCCTGTTGATGAAGATCCAAAAAGAGATGATCCTCAAGAACACATGAAAGAACATTAACATGAACATTCTTGAACACATACAATAACCCTATTGATCCCATACAATAACTCCCATTAGCAAACCCACCCTAGAATTAACATGTTAAAACATAAATAAAATTCATAACAAAACAATGTACAAATCAACAAACACATACATATGAAACCTCCTATTTTTACTGATATCAAGATGATACCTTTAAAAGCAAGTTGGTCCAACCAATCAATTCGTTCAATTAACATTTTCATACTTATTCACAAGCTTCTCCAAACGCTCCTCTTTAAGAACACATACACATATTAATAGCATACCATTGTTGAGAAATTCGACATCAAAGATTGTGTTACAGGAGAATGGAAAGATGATACCTTGAAGTTGAAGGAGAGGAGACGATGGAGAATTATGGATGAAATCATTGAACCCTAAAACGGAAAACTTATTAAACATAAAGAATAATACACAATACAAAATACATCATGATTGAAACCTAAAAAAACGAAAATTTTATAAATTCTCACAAAGTGCCATGTGGCTTAATAATGGGAGGAGAGATTGTTGATGCACTTTCTGTGGACGTCACTGTCGAATAGACTAGGGTTGAGTCTAGGTATAGTGTTACATGAGATTGTGGTGATCCATAAGGGCATTTTATGGATCTGACGCATTTGTAAAATATAGGACAAAACACATGTTAACCTTCGACCTAAACAAAGTGGGCGAATGTGGAAGTTTTCCACATTCTACCAACACAAATGGGCGAATGTGGAAATACTCCACATTCGACCAGTAACAAGGGGCGAAGGTGGAACTGAGTTTTGGACTATAAATAGCAATCTCATGTGTTTGTTATCATTTGGTGATTTGAGTTTGTACTTTGAATGCTCTCAAGGGGGAGGTTATGCCCAACCTCCCCCGGCCACGAGATAGACGTTTATCCTACTGATGACAGTGTCTGTAACCGTTTCTGTATTAATACGAATCTGTGATGACGTTGTTATCGATATATTTCTGTCTCGTCTCGATCATCCCGTCTGAAAACGAGTTGTTACGCGTAATCGATCCGCGAGTTCGGTCCGTAACCGGATTCACAGAGATAATTGCTAGGGGGGGTGAGAGATTGACATGTGTACAAAATTGCTTTCAAATATTATATGTATAGATAGATGTGATCTATCGTAATAGTTAGTAGGTGGATGATCAAATGTATGCACAAATGCTTAAGGGGGGACGGGGCGCCATCCGAATTGTCCACCGGTACCAACTACCAGCATGGTATTACCGCCGCCATACACGCTGGTAGTGGTCCCGTGGACCGTTTTGCTGGTTCCGTTTACCGTGCTGGTATCGGTTGTTTTGTTGTTTTTTATAAATGCAAATTTTTCAGTTTACCCCCCGTTTCTTTTAGTGTTTTTTAATTTAACCGTTTGTTTTATGTTTACTATTTAAAGAAATAAAAAAAATAAATAAAAAACATTTCATTAAAACATAAAAATTAAACATAAATAATATTAAACATAAAGTACAAATACATTAAAACATAGATAAAAAAACTTAAAGTTGGTGCAACAATCACCATGCTTCGACATGGTCGAAATCGTTGCCGTATCGCTCCTCATACTCATAGTTAGTGAAGCCGATAGCCAACTTCTCATCAAGCTCCGGATCTTCCCTCACTGTTTGTCGTATAGGGTGGTCCACCTCTCACACTTGATGTTGAGGTCGGCTGTGACACCCGGCAACTTCCGGTAACTAACTTTTGAAAACTTAGTAAAGTCTACCTTAGCGAGTCGCGCATACGTTACACATAATAAGGTCAGTCGAGTCGAATCGCACATCATTGGGGTTTTAACATACGCAAGTCTCGAGTCCCGGGAATTGGTGAACGAGTGTGAACGTGTTTACTTTCATGTATTATGTGTTTATAATCATTATGTGACTTGTCGGTATGTGAAAATGTGTTAACATATGTTAAAACGGAGTTTAACGCGCCAAATACACCGCACCAGACCCTATAGGCGATTAGGGGACCCTAATCGCCTATATGAGGGCGATTAGGAGGATGTTATAGGCGATTAGGATGTGTTATAGGCGATTATGGGGGCTAATCGCCTATAGTGAAGGCGATTAGCAGCCCTAATCGCCTGATAAAGCTGCATAATCGCCTATAACGTGCCTGACGACTAGAAACGCCTATAAATACCACCCTTGACCTCCAAAACATCATTTACAAAACCCTAGCCGTCCCATAACATATCTCAACCCACAAACACCCTCTGGAACCTATTTTTACATCAAAACAACCATTTCCAAGCTTATTCCATCATCTCCTCTTAAATACAAGGTGTGTTCTTCAAACCCAAACCTTTAAATGATTATGTTTTACTCCCTAAATGTCCAGAACTGACTTATAAATGTTTTTGTCTTTGAAAATCCGTTTAAAACCGTTTCTAAACAAACCCACACCTTTACATGTGTTATATGTGTTATATGTGATTAAAGATAGAATTTTTAGGATTGAATCATGGTTGTTTTTGTGTTATTATGATGTTTATGGCTGTTACAAGTTAGTATGATGATGTCCTAGGAGTTTGAATGGTTTTGGTTGTGTATTGTTGATACTTGATGTTTTGACCCATTTGAAAGATTTTGGATGATTAAGGATGATATGAGGTGTGTTGTTGATTGTTTGATGTTAGGGTTTGCTCTAGGGTGATGTTAGAACAGTAGGATGCTTTCGGACAACGTGGTTATGTGATTAAATCTGGATATTTGCTATTTAGGGCAAGTTCTTGCATGTTGATGTGATGTTTTCATGTTAAGTTGCTATTTTGGGAAAACGCTCGCATTCGGGACTGTTAGAATGATGGAAACTTAGGGGTTCTGCTTGAAATATGTTTGTTAATATGTTAGGATGATTATTGGGTGTTTTTACACGTTTCGGATCTGATTTGGAAGGTTAAACGCGCGAAAAACCATATCTGCTGCACTATAGGCGATTAGGAATCCTAATCGCCTATGCTATAGGCGATTAGGGGCCTAATCGCCTGATATGAAGCCCTACTCGTGTGATACATAGGCGATTGTGATCATAATTGCCTTCATTTCATGCAATTGTGATCCTAATTGCCTTCATGACATGCAATTGTGACCCTAATCACTAGTTAAGCCCTGAATTGCATACCTTATGACCATAATCGCCTATAATGCATGTGATTAGCCCTAATCACCTATCATAAGGGGCGATTAGCCCTGGTAATTGCCTGTTGACCATCCCTAATCACGTGTTGACTTTCCTAATTGCATGCTAAGTTCCTAATCGCGTGTAATGCTGTTATAAGTGTATTTTAACATCCCGAAACCCGATTTGACACCTAGGAACATGATAGGAACCCCGTAACATGCCTAGTAACATAGTAACACGTGTTTGAACTTGTTTGTACGTTATTTGACCTACGTGTTAGAATCGTTGAACTTTAACGCATGTTAATTAAGGACTAAGTTGCATGATTTGTGTATGTTGAGTATGAGATGAACACGTGGAGTCTCGGGTCACCAATGGGATGTCGAGTCTTGTACATTTGGTCAGTTTAACAGTCAACGCATTTTCAAACGAACCTGGTTATGGTCTGGGCATCTAGGGACTAACTAACCTACGGGTTATTAGTCTAAGTACTTGTAACTGTCATACGTTAGGTCGCCGCTTTACGGGGCTAGCATAGCTTGTTGGTTTAAATCACTTTCGAAGTAACGCAACCCAAGGTGAGTTCACGGCCCCTCTTTTATACGTTTTCTTTCGGGGGAGAAACATGCCACGCAATTTAACAAACTCAATGCTTTCGTATAAACATGTAACTCTTTTGGAAACGCTTTACTCATTTTGAATACGTAACTGTTTTTGGGAAGTGACTTGTTGTAAACACGCTACGCTTTTGAAACACTTTTGGGAAGCAACACTTTTGGAAAGCAACACTTTTGAATGCAACGCTTTTGAAACACAACTCTTCGATTTGCAACACTTTTGTTTACTACACGACGAAACAAGGAGTCCCGGGGGAAACCATGAATGTGCGGGGTAGCACAACGGGGAAATGTGGATAGATCTATTGGGCCTGACAAGCCCCACCCGACGGTAGGACCGGGCGGGTGCATATTGTCTCTAGTTTAGCAACACAAGCAACTCAAACACGGGCAGCAACTCAAGCAACGCTGTCAGTAATGGTTTCAGCATCACAGTCGTGGTAGTAGTAGGAAACGCTTGTTTGTTCGTTTGTTTAATTGTTTGTTTAACGCATCTCATGACATGGTATTTTTGTGATCAACGCTCAACACATGGAAACTAATTGCAAACTTAAAACCTGTGAACTCACCAGCATTATATGTTGACCCGTTTTTGGCATGATTTCTCAGGTCGCTAAGGTAGCAGCATCTCAGGGCTTAGGCGCACGCGTCTGCACGGCGTCTAGTTTAGGTTCATGGTCTTGTTATTAAACAAGTTTGGAAACTTTTGGGATTTAGTTTTGTAAAGCAATGCTTCCGCTGTTATTTCAAATGGTTTGGATTCGTGTTTTTATTTTACGTATCTTATCATATAGTGTTGTTTATTGTGACCGTTGACTTGGATCCTGGTGTGTCACACGCCTCGCGGTAGAACCCCGCAGGTGGAAATTTTAGGGTGTGACAGATTGGTATCAGAGCCAATGGTTATAGTGAACTACGACTGCATGTAGAGTCTAGACTATAGCCGAGTCTCACACACTAGACGGTCACATACATTTGAGTCGTGTCTTTTGGGTAAACATACTAACCTTGTCGGGGTGTCGGTATCCTTACCACACGGTGTCACATTACCTATCTCATCCTTGGTTATTCCTAGCTTCACCTTATCTTCTTCTTCGGGTTTGCGCCCGAGGGAACTTGTTTGTTGATCTTTTGAGTTGGTTATGTCTTTCTAAGAGGTGGGTGTCGGGTGACTTGAGATTCGAGCTCGGGACACGCCTTGAGGACCATGTAGAGCAACTTATCATTTCGGGTGCACACGAAATCATAAGTTGAAATGCATGGAAGACTTGGTGGATCTCGTGTTGGGATTTATGGTCACATTCGAACCCGATTTTGGACTTTTCGTATTCTCTTGGTTTAGCATTGGTGTTGGGTCTGAGAGTTTTGGTTCTTGTTTCGGCAGAAGATGTCTGGAAATCGTGGTGGACACGGTGGTGACGAGAGTCGCGGTAGCATCAACATAACCCCAGAAGCGCTGAAGGACTTAATCCAGCAACAGGTGACTGCTGCTCTTGCTGCTTACCAGACTGCTCAGCAAGGCGACGGTGGAAATCTCGTTTATCCTCCACCGCCACCTCCTCTGGGCCAGCAGGTGTGTACTTTTAAGGTGTTCATGGAGTGCGAACCCCACATCTTTGGAGGGACTGAGAGCAACAAAAGGGAACGGGAGGATGCCGAGAAGGGTGTAGCCACAGCCGGGGTGCAGCCGCAGAAAGTGAAACTTGAAGCTTCAGGGTCATCGTCTAGCCAGAAGCAAAGGGGCTATATTGGGAAGCACCGGAAGTGCAACCATTGCGGGTACCATCATTTCGGCAAATGCGAGAAGTTTCGTTGCAAACATTGTAAGCGGATGGGCCATGTTGCCAAGAACTGCAGGGTCAATCTTCAGACGGCTCCGGGACAAGCAATCGTCCCTGATCCTGTTCCTCGGGGAAATCAGGGTTGCTTTAATTGTGGCGAGTTGGGTCATTTCAAGCGTACCTGCCCTAAACCAGAGCGGGGTGATAGGTGCTTTCGTTGTGGTCAATCGGGACATCTTAAGAAGGACTGCCCAGAGTTGAATCAAGCTGAAGCCAGGGCTGTAGGTGGTGGTGGGAACATTGAAGATGGCGGACGAGCTGCTCGTGCTGATGTCATTAGTGCTAGGGAGGACCAGGTGGACCCGGACACTGTTACCCGTACGTACTCTTTCTTATCTCTTGTTACGCTTTGGTTTTACTTTTTCGCATTGTTGTGCGTTCGTGTCTTTGGGTGCTTTCCTTGGGGTTGGTCTTTACTTCTTATTCTTTGGGGTCGATGAGGGTCCTTTGGGGATGCTACATGGACGGTACCAGTGGGTTAGTTATACCGATCATAGTAGTCTCCAGTAGGCCTTCGATCGGGGGTCTCTTATCTCATATTCACTCGCTGTCTCTTGGGGAACGTTGCTTGGGCACACACGGAGGTCGACGCTCATCACTGTTGAGGCCAAAAGAATCTCGGGGCGAGATTCCTTTCAACAGGGGGATGATGTGACGACCCGGAAAATTTTTCTTCTTATTTGTTTTCTCTCTTCGACTTCGGGAAATTTTCGGGACGAAAATTCTTTCAACAGGGGGATGATGTGACACCCGGAAACTTCCGGTAACTAACTTTTGAAAACTTAGTAAAGTCTACCTTAGCGAGTCGCGCATACGTTACACATAACAAGGTCAGTCGAGTCGAGTCGCACAACATTGGGGTTTTAACATACGCAAGTCTCGAGTCCCGGGAATTGGTGAACGAGTGTGAACGTGTTTACTTTCATGTATTATGTGTTTATAATCATTATGTGACTTGTCGGTATGTGAAAATGTGTTAACATATGTTAAAACGGAGTTTAACGCGCCAAATACACCGCACCAGACCCTATAGGCGATTAGGGGACCCTAATCGCCTATATGAGGGCGATTAGGAGGATGTTATAGGCGATTAGGATGTGTTATAGGCGATTATGGGGGCTAATCGCCTATAGTGAAGGTCATTAGCAGCCCTAATCGCCTGATAAAGCTGCATAATCGCCTATAACGTGCCTGACAACTAGAAACACCTATAAATACCACCCTTGACCTCCAAAACATCATTTAAAAAACCCTAGCCGTCCCATAACATATCTCAACCCACAAACACCCTCTGGAACCTATTTTTACATCAAAACAACCATTTCCAAGCTTATTCCATCATCTCCTCTTAAATACAAGGTGTGTTCTTCAAACCCAAACCTTTAAATGATTATGTTTTACTCCCTAAATGTCCAGACCTGACTTATAAATGTTTTTGTCTTTGAAAATCCGTTTAAAACCGTTTCTAAACAAACCCACACCTTTACATGTGTTATATGTGTTATATGTGATTAAAGATAGAATTTTTAGGATTGAATCATGGTTGTTTTTGTGTTATTATGATGTTTATGGCTGTTACAAGTTAGTATGATGATGTCCTAGGAGTTTGAATGGTTTTGGTTGTGTATTGTTGATACTTGATGTTTTGACCCATTTGAAGGATTTTGGATGATTAAGGATGATATGAGGTGTGTTGTTGATTGTTTGATGTTATGGTTTGCTCTAGGATGATGTTAGAACAGTAGGATGCTTTCGGACAACGTGGTTATGTGATTAAATCTGGATATTTGCTATTTAGGGCAAGTTCTTGCATGTTGATGTGATGTTTTCATGTTAAGTTGCTATTTTGGTAAAACGCTCGCATTCGGGACTGTTAGAATGATGGAAACTTAGGGGTTTTGCTTGAAATATGTTTGTTAATATGTTAGGATGATTATTGGGTGTTTTTACACGTTTCGGATCTGATTTGGAAGGTTAAACGCGCGAAAAACCAAATCTGCTGCACTATAGGCGATTAGGAATCCTAATCGCCTATGCTATAGGAGATTAGGGGCCTAATCGCCTGATATGAAGCCCTACTCGTGTGATACATAGGCGATTATGATCATAATTGCCTTCATTTCATGCAATTGTGATCCTAATTGCCTTCATGACATGCAATTGTGACCCTAATCACTAGTTAAGCCCTGAATTGCATACCTTATGACCATAATCGCCTATAATGCATGTGATTAGCCCTAATCACCTATCATAAGGGGCGATTAGCCCTGGTAATTGCCTGTTGACCATCCCTAATCACGTGTTGACTTTCCTAATTGCATGCTAAGTTCTTAATCGCGTGTAATGCTGTTATAAGTGTATTTTAACATCCCGAAACCCGATTTGACACCTAGGAACATGATAGGAACCCCGTAACATGCCTAGTAACATAGTAACACGTGTTTGAACTTGTTTGTACGTTATTTGACCTATGTGTTAGAATCATTGAACTTTAACGCATGTTAAGGACTAAGTTGCATGATTTGTGTATGTTGAGTATGAGATGAACACGTGGAGTCTCGGGTCACCAATGGGATGTCGAGTCTTGTACATTTGGTCAGTTTAACAGTCAACGCATTTTCAAACGAACCTGGTTATGGTCTGGGCATCTAGGGACTAACTAACCTACGGGTTATTAGTCTAAGTACTTGTAACTGTCATACGTTAGGTCGCCGCTTTACGGGGCTAGCATAGCTTGTTGGTTTAAATCACTTTCGAAGTAACGCAACCCAAGGTGAGTTCACGGCCCCTCTTTTATACGTTTTCTTTCGGGGGAGAAACATGCCACGCAATTTAACAAACTCAATGCTTTCGTATAAACATGTAACTCTTTTGGAAACGCTTTACTCATTTTGAATACGTAACTGTTTTTGGGAAGTGACTTGTTGTAAACACGCTACGCTTTTGAAACACTTTTGGGAAGCAACACTTTTGGAAAGCAACACTTTTGAATGCAACGCTTTTGAAACACAACTCTTCGATTTGCAACACTTTTGTTTACTACACGACGAAACAAGGAGTCCCGGGGGAAACCATGAATGTGCGGGGTAGCACAACGGGGAAATGTGGATAGATCTATTGGGCCTGACAAGCCCCACCCGACGGTAGGACCGGGCGGGTGCATATTGTCTCTAGTTTAGCAACACAAGCAACTCAAACACGGGCAGCAACTCAAGCAACGCTGTCAGTAATGGTTTCAGCATCACAGTCGTGGTAGTAGTAGGAAACGCTTGTTTGTTCGTTTGTTTAATTGTTTGTTTAACGCATCTCATGACATGGTATTTTTGTGATCAACGCTCAACACATGGAAACTAATTGCAAACTTAAAACCTGTGAACTCACCAGCATTATATGTTGACCCGTTTTTGGCATGATTTCTCAGGTCGCTAAGGTAGCAGCATCTCAGGGCTTAGGCGCACGCGTCTGCACGGCGTCTAGTTTAGGTTCATGGTCTTGTTATTAAACAAGTTTGGAAACTTTTGGGATTTAGTTTTGTAAAACAATGCTTCCGCTGTTATTTCAAATGGTTTGGATTCGTGTTTTTATTTTACGTATCTTATCATATAGTGTTGTTTATTGTGACCGTTGACTTGGATCCTGGTGTGTCACACGCCTCGCGGTAGAACCCCACAGGTGGAAATTTGAGGGTGTGACATCGGCCCACTTGAGCTGGAGGTCTTGGACGGTCTTGATGGTGTTGCTGCCAACGTGCTCGATGAAGTCGCTATAAACCCGAGCCCAAAACCCCTCCGGGGGGTAGTTGGACCCTTCTTCCCGAGGGAGTTGTTGAATCTTCGGGTCGTTCGACGCATCCTTGTGGCAAACCACAAGGGCCATCTCTTCCTCGTCGGTCCCCAGGTTTATTTTTTGTGTGTTTGGTTTGTTAAACCGTGGTAAATTGTGGCTTTTAACCCCACGGTTTGATCACTTTATATATACGACGGTGGTACTGTTAAAATTAATTCACTGACCGTTTAGGTGAGCTAAATTCAATTAACTCGACGATTTCCAAGATAAACAATTAAATTTGGCTGACCGTTTTGTGGGACCGTTAAAATAGTAGAATTAATTGTTAAAACCGTGTAAAAATATAAAAAAAAAGTTTGGGTGTTTAAATGAAAATAAATGAAAGAATCAGTGGAGTGCTGCCTACAAAAAGTTGTTTTAGTGAAGTAAATCAGTGAAGTAATGTGGCAAAGCAGGATTGGTTAAAATCAGTGAAAGAAAAAAAATCTTCCAACAAGCATCCCTTATCCCCTAACATTGCAAGATAATTATATAATAAAATATACCACTCCTCAATAGCGTTAAATGAGGCCACTTCCCTTCTTGGGTGGATATGTATGCACAAATGCTTAACATTGCAAGATAATTATAAAATCGTGTGTGTGGATGATGAAAGAAAGCACTAAGGCTAACATGGCGTTCAATGAGACCATTTCCCTTTTAGGGTGTGTCACGGGACATCCTCCTTTTATTTCCCTCTAAAAGGTTTTTCCATCTCTCATGTTTCCTCCACAATTTTTAAACGTTAATAAATTTTATGTACGAATTTTTTTAGAAATAAATTACACCAAATCAATGAACGTTTTATTATATTTCCAACGAGTACCATAGTGTTATATAAAAAACGAAAAAAAGGACTTTACAGTAAAAAACACAATGTGTTTAGATAATTCATGTTAGAAAACTTACATTGTAATTGCCTCATGGCTTTCGTACATGAAGCTCGTATGTATCATAGTCTCTGTACTTGTTAAAACAAATTCTTAAAGAAAATGAAATCATAGAATTTTTAAAAAGGAACCGGGCTTGTGTTTGACATAATTCCCTTAAACAGATTCGTCGTCTGTTCCTAGGGTACACTGGTTCAACAGTGCGGCGCGGTGCACTGCGGACTATCCCACTTGCCTGAAAGATGACCGGACTTCGATTGAGTTTGTTCTCTACATATATGTGTGTGTATGCATCTCTTTTGTACATATCCAAATGAGGCACAAAGCCTTGGATGTATGAAAAGTCTTCTTAATTAGAGACTTAATTTGAGACATAAAGACTCTAATTAAGTGACAAAAAATCTCTAATTAAAAGAAATAAAGACCTCTAATCAAAGACATAAAACTCAAGAGTTTTAGTCTTTAATTCACCACATTAGGGGTGTTCATCGGGTTTGGTTTTCGGTTATCGCGTTATTCGGGTCGGGTTATTCGGGTTTTCAGTTGTGAAAACATTACTCGATAACCGACCCAATCTAGTTAAATGGTTATCGGTTATGGGGTTGATCGGGTTCGGGTTTTCCGGGTCGGGTTAAATGGTTATCGGTTTAATGGTTCGGGTGTTTTAGTTACATATTTACAACCATTTGGTTGTGTATTTCTATCCATTTGGGCTACAATATGTGTAAAATAAAACCACAACATAGGCTATAATATTTACTTACAAATTTGGCTACAAAAACATTACTCCAATATACATAAAAATATGGAAACTCGATCATTTATTTGTTTTTGAATTATTCGGGTTATTCGGGTCAACCCGAATTATACAAAACTAATCCGAAGACCGAACCTAAAGACTCTAGTCGGGTTCGGATATGCACTTAATTGGGTTCGGGTTAATCGGGTTAGGTAGTTTCTCGGGTCGGGTCACTTCGGGTTAGGTTCGGTTATTGGTTATCGGTTAAAAAGAACACCCCTACACCACATTAAGGTCTTATTAATAATTATAATTTATCAAATTATAATTTCAATAAAATCCATTCACATATTTCCAACAATCCCCCACATGAATGGAGATTATTCAAAACACACAAAAGTTTCAACAAACCCCCACATGAACGAGAGTCATACTCAGAAACAATCTCATTCCGATTAAATTTCAACAGTTGAGTTTTGCATACGATAGGTAGGTGTGACCCTTTGAACCTTCCCTTATGAAACGCACTTAGCCCACTAGCTCTGAGTAGAACGCGATGTCTTTGAACTCGTATGCCGTTTGTGTGGACGACAACACGCTTCACACAAAACTCTCCTTGACAACGTCAAGTCCTCAGTGTTGTGTCCGTTATGGTCATGGACACGTGTCTGGTTCTGCGAGAGCTATTAAGTATTGTGCCCCAACAATACCCTTCGAAGCGACCCCACTTCTCTCTCACATAGGTGATCTACTGGGACTGGTTACCTCAGTCAGATCATTAAAAGCCATAGGCTTAACCTCAACCTTGTCACTTTTTAGGAATGGACTAGGAAGCTTATTAAATTTATAGTAAGCTGCCTTTTTCAAAACGTGGGTTTTCCACCAACTCTCCCCCACAGTGACCTTCGCCAGTTCATACAATTAGGTTGTCCTATTGAACTCAGATCTTGGGATCTCCAGTCAGCTGAGTTAGGTTTCCTTCGCATAAACCTAGCCTTTCATGGGCTTTAGCCCCATTCCCATTGACGACTTCTGAACTAACTCTCTGCTTAAGCCTTTTGTTAGCGGATCCGCGATGCTATCCTTTGACTTCACGTGTTCAACAGTGATAACTCTTATAGAGATTAGTTATCGTACCGTATTATGCCTACGTCTTATATACCTGTTCTTACTGATACACACTGTGATATGAGCTCTGCCAATTACCGATTGACTGTGACAGCGTATGCATTAGGCCAATGCCGGCTTCGGCCACCTAGGTAAATCCTTAACAAATTGACGTAGCCATTTTGCCTATTCATCTTCTAAAGCGATGAATCTTGATTCCCTCATGGATCTAGCAATAACAATTTGCTTAGATGATTTCCATGTTATTGCAACACCTCCAAGTGTGAACAAATACCCACTCGTTTCCTTGGAATCATTCGTGTCAGATATCCAACTCGCATCATAGTAACCTTCAAACAACTGTTGGATATCTTTTATATTGCAGCCCGTAGTTTCGTATGTATCCTAATTACCAAAGCACCTGTGTTACGTAGTTCCAATGAATTGAACTTAGGTTGCTCGTGTATCTACTTAGCTTGCTTGCTTTGTCTGGTCTGATACAACTCATCAGAGACATCAGGCTGCCAATAATTCTTGAGTACTCTAATTGGATAACAGGCTTACCTCAATTCTTAGCTAGACTTTGACTCGTGTCAATGAATGTTCTAGCCACATTAGAGTCATTTCCATTGAACTTTTCAAGAATTAATGAAAGTTCTAGTCACATTAGAGTCATTTCCATTGAACTTCTCAAGAATTTTGCCCACATAATAGGACTGACTTATAACAAGTCTGTTCTAGGTTCGTATGATTTGTGCTTCCCAAAATCACATCCGTTCATATCAAACCTTCTATTTTCAAATGCAAGTCACCTCCACACTTGTTATTGGATAATTACCAAATGGGGTGATGAAAGTTTCTTCCTTTCATATGTCGCTTGAAAACTTCTCAAGTACCATTTTTACATCCCTACGGATTGTTTCTTAAATGGCTTTCCCCCCACATTGCTTGCACTTTGATTAAGTTTGAGTAATATCACTCATGATGACATTAGACTCCCGTGATAAGATAGCGACTATCTATATCTTTGTGTTATTGAGGTTATTCATTATATTACTCAACCCATATTTTTCACACGAACCGTTTTCTTAGCTATATGAGTTCTCCTCATATTCAGCTAAATAGTATCATAACCAATGAACTATTTATTCGGTCCTTTCGAGTCATCATTTTTTAATGAATTATATATTTGCTTTTACAAAATTCATTCTTTTGTCGTCACATATGTTTGAATGTTCAAAGTTAATTTATTCTCCGTGGAGCATCTAAATTAACAAGTATTAGTCTAGCATGCTTTAGACTACGAATACATGTGAACAGAAGATGTCACATTCTGATTCTTCACAGCCTTAAGAGATAACTCACTATCTCTTCCTAACATTCACATCCTAATGCGCTTAGAATCTACTAAACAAGTGAAAACTTGAGAAAGGATAAAAATCTAAGTCCGGAAGGACTTAGAGGTTTTTAAACAAGTCATTGAGTCCAAAACAATGGGTTTGAATCAAGAAGTGTCGCCATGAATGGCTAAATCAAAAGATTTGGCTAGGAAGGGCATTTAGGGAATTTATAAAGATTTACTAAAGGATAAATCTAATAACGGAATCCTAATGAACAAATCGGACATGCACTTTAGTTGATCAAGTGTCTAATGGCTTGACAACATAAACTACACGCATTGCGCGTGGTCGAATGGTGTTTGGTTAAGTTTAATGTCTAAATGGGTCGATTTGGGTAAGAGTCGCCATAAACATTCGAAACTAAGAACCGGATCATGGCGACATAAACCGGACTATATTTTCAGTCAAACAAAGGTTTATTTAGTCGGCAAGTCAATACTTAGGCTTCAGGAATCATCAAATGCGGTTGCGACATGATTCCCATGCTTAAAAATCACCAAAAAACGATCAGAAGCTTTGCGCGGCCGCGCGCTTAAACCGACCGGCCTCGCGAATAGACCTGCATGTCAGCACGATCTTTAAAATTCCATATAAAATCGTAGAAAAATCGTTAGGAGGTGTTCTTTATATGCCTGGAAAGCTCTCCGAGCGTAGAACAATTCTCATTTGAAAGTCGAAGTCAGATTTTGGGTTTTAGAAGAGGTAAAAGCGATCCGAACAGCTGATGCGCATAAGTTGCAGCAGTTTGTTCTCCTGATAAAGGGCCGTTTGGCCTGGTTCGTTCCGTTTCGACGTGTAACGACTATCGTACTAGTTAAATGTTTCATTTGACCACTCAGTAACCATTCTTTGTGTAATGGTGCTAGGTAAACATGTGATGGAAGTCCCGGAGGAAGGATCAAGTCGCGAGAAGAACCGAACAAGCCCGAACACTCATCAAGCTTCCGCAATCGAATTCAAGAGTCTCCCGTGAAATTGTGAAATCTCATCATATTTTGTAATAGTTAAAATGTAGAAATCAAAAAGTTTGATCACAATAAATTCAAGCTTTTCTTAAATATCTAAGTTTTAAACGGGAGTGGTTTTAAGTAAGTTCAAAACCCGTAGGATTAGGCGTTGATTGCGTGATTACGGGTTGGGGTCTTACAAGTGGTATAAGAGCCATAGGTTTGAGGGATCCGAGTGTCGGGAAGGATACTTGGACTCAAACCGTGCGCTCAAAGTGTTGAAGGGTGTTCGGTTCGAGACTTGGTCGAGGGATCCGGTAACTAATACCTATAATAAACATCCGTTTTGATTAGAATTTATTATAGGTAATCAATAGTGATATCGTGTAGATACACGCTATCTCAAAAGCTTGATAAGGAAATGGTTAGGTACTCATGGGGCCTATCCAAAAGATTGATTCGGGCAACGAAAATCTCGTATAACAAGAATTCTAACATCACTATTGCAGTGATGCATACTAATACTGAAATGTCATGTTACTAATTAATTGAAATTATACATGTGACAGGGATGATAACATCTTATTTGATCGAGAGAGGATCAAATGATTCACCAACCGAGGTTGTAGAGGTTTCGGGAGCACGGCTGATAGCATGCTCACTAAGGACCAAGTCAAGTAACGACTCGGGCTAATGGATCAGTAACAAAAGGGAACACGGGAGCAAGTATCAAACAGGTACATGCTCAAAATCATAGTAGGTGCATTAGTATGCAATTATCACCTGAAGAGTAGTAATTGCACATGCAAGTAATAAGCAAATGTGAAAGGTGCATAGTTCACGATAATGAACGATCAATGCACAAACTTAACTTGAACATCGAGACCGGGTTGGGGGTAATCATCCCAAACTAATGTTTAGAAATGCGTTGTGATCAATTCAATGAGTGTGATCACACAAAGCTTATTAAATTGAAAACACATCGCTTTCCTTAATGAATAAAGGTAAAAACCTAACATTGAATAATTTATCAAGGAAGGGTTTTACCAAGTAAAATAAGAGGCATAAGCATGAGCTGAAAATTTGCTTGCATAGGGTGTGATGCCTTAATTATAATAAGTCCGTGTGTACCATATGCGAATTACTTACCCTGGCCAGGTAAGTGTTAAACATATAATACCATGGGTTTCTTATGATTAATACATATACAACCTATGTAACAAAGGCTTAGTAAGTGTGAGGTGTCGGGGGATTTTAGACGTAGTCCACTGTCTAACACGGCAGGGATGCGAACCATGCAAGACCTTCAGCGAGGCACCAGCTAGAATACGCTGGGCTAGCAAAGAGGACAACAAACTGGATCGTTTGGACGTAGTCCACTGTCTAACACGGCAGGGATGCAAACCATGCAAGACCTTGAGCGAGGCACCAGCTTATACGCTGGGCTAGCAAAACGGGCAATATACGATACGAGTTATCCTGGGTTGATACAGAGATAGACTTGAACCTTAATCAAGGTTGGGTCATAATGTAAATTCGGCTAATAAATAGACTCGAACCTTAATCAAGGTTGAGTCATAAGTAAATTTGGTTTGTATATATAGACTTGAATCTTAATCAAGGTTGAGTCATGAGAAAATTCGGTTTGGAAATAGACTTGAACTTTAACCAAGGTTGAGTCATAAACAGATCAAATTCGTAAACAGGCTTGGACCTTAATCAAGGTTAGCCATAATTAAATTCGAATGTTTATGGAAGGATAAATTCGTAAAGGGGGCTTGAACCAAAATCAAAGGTTGAGTCATAATCACATTCGGGTAAGTTGTAAATCTTTTGATTAATGACATAAACAGCGGATTTGTGCCGTGATAAATCAGTAAATCATTCAACCCTCGGGTTAAGGATGAAAAAGAGTAAACTGCAATAACATTAGATTGTATCGCCGGTACAATTTAATGCAAATTATGATAACAGTTGGATTGTGTAGTTATTACAATATGATGCAAACCGTGATAATAAGATATTAGTCGATACACTACGTTGTAATGACAAATCAACACCAGGTTTATGAAAAGAAAATCGACATCAATTCATATTGAGATCGGTAATCAGAAAAAGGACTTTTAGAAACTAAGTGTTCTAAACATATAAACGATTTGAAATATGAAACTCAAAAGTCTTTAAACGGGTCGGCTGGGGCAATGACCATAACTGGGTTGGCAAAACGGAATTTGGGGGAAAACCCATGTTTAAATTGTCGGACACAAAATAGATATGTTACGGGTGTGCCCGAGCATAGTAAATCGGACAACTCACTTGGTGTGAGGTTAAAAAGCAGGGTGAACCATAATGGGTCATGCCTTAGAATGTGATACTTGAAATATGGAGTTTAGCAAACCGGTTGGGTAAAATGTGGAAATTGGTAACGATTCCCACAACAAACCTCAAAGGTAAGGGAAACCTAATAAATGGCGAATTCTTAAAATAGGATTATCCATAGAGTGGAAAAACGTTAGGGTAAAGCTAAGTATGTTATAACATACTAGCAAACCCAAATTGGATGGTAGTTGGATTCGGGGATGAATACAAGGGATTAGAAAATCACTATGTTAAAAAGTCGGGTTAGTGTTCGAAATCAAGACAAATTACTCGTTAGTAAAATATGCATATGCATACTACAATCATGGTGTCACAATAGATGCCCAAATGTGCATGATAGAATGGACCCCTAGGCCATTACATCCTTCGGGATAAAGGTAGACAGGGATAGTCTGCGGTTCTAAAGCAGATCTATGAAAAATACATGAGTAGCTAGAATACCCTCTAAAGGTATGTAAACAGATGTTATGCAAAGAAATAATGTCTAGTTAAACTAAAGTGTAGTGTGACTCAAGTAGTGATATAAGGCCGAGGCCTTTATATAAAAATCGAAGGGTTAGGAGACCGAGCAAAGGGAAAATCGCCCTAAGCATACAGTAGTAGTTGATTAGACTATAGAATGTCAAATGAACGAGTGGTTCTTAAATCGGTATAGAGAACCAAGGTACTTTGGGGTAACCAAAGCAAATACAAGAGAAAGGTTTCGGGGAAGAAACCTCTTTAAGGGGGTAGAGTTGTAACACCCCAAACTCTCGTTTCGCCTATTATGCCATTAGGCGTAATCGATAAAATAACAAAGCGGGTTTTATGGTGGGTGTTTAACCATAAAATAAAAACGAGACTAAAACTTGAGGGGCCTTAGTTGCCAATATGTCAAAGTGGGTTTTTATTAATAAAAATTAACTAAGAAAACACACACTTGTGTGTGTGTTGATCGATCTCAACATCAGGAGATCAAACTCCTTCACCAACCAAACCCTAAACACAAGAACAAGGTCAATCCAAGCCAAATCAAGGGGCTTTTCGATGCCTTAGCAAGAAACGGGTTATCTAGGGCCTAAAGAACATCAAGGTACCTTTTATTTGGTGAAAATTGATGTTAAATTCATTTATGATCATGGTGAAATTCTAGAGTTTTGGTAAAAACGTGAATTTCTTAGTTTCTATGAGTTTCTATGTGTTAGTAGGCTTCAAGTAAGCAATAAAACGTGGTGAATCATAAAATGTTGTTGATTCATGTGAAATCATGATTATGTATTATGAGTAAGTAGTGGGTTTTTACTCTAATCATGAACTACACTAGTATGTGGAATAATCTTGCAATTTCTATGTGATTAGTATCATGTATGTGTGCTAATTGTTGAAATGATCATGTGCCAATGGTTAGCTAAGCCATGGCGGAATCTAGAAAGTCTTGATCACCTAGAATTAACATGATGAAAATTGTGCATATGAGGTGTTTGATAAAATGCTTGAATGAGGAAATAAATGTGTAAACATGTATGAACATGAATACTTGAAATGTGAGGTTGAACTAGAGGTAAAATGAATACATGAATGCCATGGATAATGAAAAAATCCATATAATGTATTCTAACAAAACAAGGTTTGGCGTGTCCCTAAGTCAGGTACAAGAACTAGGGATGCAAACGGGTCAAACGGATGCAAGCTCAATGCGCATGGAAGCAAGAATGATATGAAGTAAGTTTTACTTACACCAATATACTATCACATTGCTTAAATTGTTATAAACATTAGTTTTAAATCTTGAGTATGAGATAAAGATAAACCCCAAGGGGTAGAATCTATTAAGTGGGTTGCCTTATGTGCACTCAATACAAAATGTGGTTTATGATCTTAATCGAGATAATGAGTTATGACCAAATGGAGAAATCCATCAAACGGGTCAACTAATAAAGATATGTGAGAAATGATGTTTTATTCCAAATTAAATCAATTGAATGGAGTCGTTAAGCATGATGTTAAATGGATCAAGTTGGTGACACTTGAACCATAGATAAAAACTTGGGTAACATAGCATTATGATCTATGAGTCTAAACGGGTCAAATGGTGATGTCCTCACCATGTGAGCCCAACACTTGATGCTTGTATTCCAAGCATTAAGATTCATAAAGTTAAACGGGTCAAATGGCAAGTTATTGCCATTTGAGTTCCGAGAAATTAATGTTGTCTATTTAGAAAGCATACAGGTAAATGCAATTGCGCGTGCATTCTTGATGTTAAGAATCATGGAGGATAAACACAAGGTACGGATATGGGTCAAGCCCACCCGGTAAGTCCGTAGTCAAATAAACGCCTTCGGGCGAAGCAACATAGGTGATAAAGTACCCACGTGAAGTGTGGGTGCAAATCAAGTAAGTTATTTCCACAACTATGTCTAATGCGCGCTAATGCGCTTAGAATCTACTAAACAAGTGAAAACTTGAGAAAGGATAAAAATCTAAGTCCGGAAGGACTTAGAGGTTTTTAAACAAGTCATTGAGTCCAAAACAATGGGTTTGAATCAAGAAGTGTCGCCATGAATGGCTAAATCAAAAGATTTGGCTAGGAGGGGCATTTAGGGAATTTATAAAGATTTACTAAAGGATAAATCTAATAACGGAATCCTAATGAACAAATCGGACAAGCACTTTAGTTGATCAAGTGTCTAATGGCTTGACAACATAAACTACACGCATTGCGCGTGGTCGAATGGTGTTTGGTTAAGTTTAATGTCTAAATGGGTCGATTTGGGTAAGAGTCGCCATAAACATTCGAAACTAAGAACCGGATCATGGCGACATAAACCGGACTATATTTTCAGTCAAACAAAGGTTTATTTAGTCGGTAAGTCAATACTTAGGCTTCGGGAATCATCAAATGCGGTTGCGACATGATTCCCATGCTTAAAAATCACCAAAAAACGATCAGAAGCTTTGCGCGGCCGCACGCTTAAACCGACCGGCCGCGCGATTAGACCTGCATGTCAGCACGATCTTTAAAATTCCATATAAAATCGTAGAAAAATCGTTAGGAGGTGTTCTTTATATGCCTGGAAAGCTCTCGGAGCGTAGAACAATTCTCATTTGAAAGTCGATGTCAGATTTTGGGTTTTAGAAGAGGTAAAAGCGATCCGAACAGCTGCTGCGCATAAGTTGCAGCAGTTTGTTCACCTAATAAAGGGCCGTTTGGCCTGGTTCGTTCCGTTTCGACGTGTAACGACTATCGTACTAGTTAAATGTTTCATTTGACCACTCACTAACCATTCTTTGTGTAATGGTGCTAGGTAAACATGTGATGGAAGTCCCGGAGCAAGGATCAAGTCGCGAGAAGAATCGAACACGCCCGAAGACTCATCAAGCTTCCGCAATCGAATTCAAGAGTCTCCCGTGAAATTGTGAAATCTCATCATATGTTGTAATAGTTAAAATGTAGAAATCAAAAAGTTTGATCACAATAAATTCAAGCTTTTCTTAAATATTTAAGTTTTAATCAGGAGTGGTTTTAAGTAAGGTCAAAACCCGTAGGATTAGGCGTTGATTGCGTGATTACGGGTTGGGGTCTTACATCAAATGGCATTAAGAACTCTACTCAAGAGTTTCAATTATACACTTAATTTAGTCTTAAAACTATAATCAAGTGTCATAAATAAATTAACTCTAATAAAGAGTTTTTCTTCAATTCACCACATGAAGAGTTTTACCAATTAGTAATTATAATTTACCAAATTATAATTTCAATATAATCCAAAATATATATAACATATTACATATATCTTTAACCAGATTCATATAAGGATATATAAACATCAAATCTCAAAGTGTTATTCTCTTCAACACTTTATCGTTTGACGAAATAATAGCAATTATATCGTTTCGTGGCATGTTTCGAGGTACTCCCTCAATACACTGTTCAAAACAACAAAGTTGTTTATACTTAACTACTCACAAGTAGTCGAACAAGTAAATATGTCCAAAACAACATCAAGTTGTTTTACACTAAATAGTCTCTCTAGACTATTATATGGTTCAAGTCATCATACTTCTCATACAAGTATTAAACCATATATAATTTGCAAAAGATATGTTTATTCATACAAAACATTTCTACTTTTACAAGTATTTTCCATAAACTATACATATTTATGTTTTGATTACACATCAAAACCATAAACTCTAATATAGTTTTATTATTTAAACCATTCCTAACTCACTTGTTAGAGTATATGGTTTTCATGATTTACCATTTCTAGTTCGCTCATTAGAAACTATACGTGTACCATATAAAAATATACGGTTTCAAAATTAACCATTTCTAACATACTTGTTAGACTGTAAACGATTACACGTTTCATCATATATAGTTTGGTTATATCAAATAAACCTTTTTTCTAACACACCCGTTAGAAATAAACGATTAGCAAAATCATTTTAAAGGTCATTGGTTTATATTCTCAACCGTTTCTAACCTGCTTGTTAGAGATACACAATTATGAGAATCGTTTTAGAACTTGTTGGTTTATATAAAATAAACTGTTTCTAACACCCTCGTTAGAAAATTAGACCATCTACATAAATGGTATTTGTGACACCCGGCAAACTAAGGTCAATATTATGGTTTGGGTCAAAGTCTACCTTAGCGAGTCACGCGTACAGTATACCTAACTAGGTCGGTTAGGTCGTGTTATAGTTCGGGAGTCATTAGTACAACCTAGAGGATCGTTAGATGTCTGCCATTTAACCAGGTATGCAAGGATTGACGATTCGTGGAATCGTCAAACCTTAGTAGAAACACAAGTCTCGAGTCCCGGGAATTGGTGAACGAGTGTGAACGTGTTTGCTTACATGTTTTATGTGTTTATAATCTTTATGTGACTTGTCGGTATGTGAAAACATGTTAACATATGTTAAAACGGAGTTTAACGCGCCGAATACGCCGTAACAGACCCTATAGGCGATTATGCAGAGGCTATAGGCGATTAGCCTCTGTAATCGCCTATAGGGAGGGCGAGTAGGGAGTTCCTGAGGGCGATTAGGCCCTAATCGCCTAAAGCTGCTGCACAATCGCCTATAGCGTTTTGAACGACTAGAAACGCCTATAAATACCACCCTTGACCTCCAAGACACCTCTAATGCAACCCTAGCCGTCTCATAACATATCCCAACTCCCAAACACCCTCTGGAACACGTTTTAGCATCAAAACACTCATTTTTAAGCTTTACACATCAAATCCTCATAAAACCAAGGTGTCTTCTTCATCCCCAAACCTTTAAATGATTGAGTTTTACTCCCTAAAGGTCCAGACCTGGTTTATAAACATTTATGTCTTTGAAAACCTATGAAAATCGTTTTTAAACAAGTTCAAACCGTTATGCATGTTGTATGTGTTAAATATGGTTAAAAGATAAGATTTTTATGATTCAAAATGGATTGTTATCATGTTATTAAGGTGTTTACAGCTTGTTTATGATAGGATGATGATGTTTTAGGAGTTCGGATGGTTTTAGAGGTGTATTGTAAATGTTGAGTATTTTGACCCATTTGAATGAGTTTGAATGAGTTTGGATGATTTAAAGTGTTTTGCTAGTTGTTTGATGTTAGCGTTTGTTGTAGGATGATGTTAGAACAGTAGGGGATGATCGGACAACGTGATAACATGATGAGATTTGAGTATTTGCTATTTAGGGTAAAGTTGTGCATGTTGATGTGATGTTTTCATG
The DNA here is from genome assembly GCA_032199755.1 of Ambrosia artemisiifolia. NCBI lineage: Eukaryota > Viridiplantae > Streptophyta > Magnoliopsida > Asterales > Asteraceae > Ambrosia > Ambrosia artemisiifolia. The sequence goes on along the minus strand of CM063528.1, from coordinate 37,289,020 downwards.
CTAAGTATACTATTTTGGGTAAAGGCTTGCATTCGGGACTGATAGGATGATGATAAGCTAGGGGTTTTGCTTGAAATATGTTTGGTAATGTTGTATGATCGATATTTGGTGGTTCCACACGTTCCGGATCTGATTTGGAGGGTTAAACACGCGAAAAACCGGAACAGAGCTGTTGCGGGCGATTAGCCACCCTAATCGCCTATGCTATAGGCGATTGGGAGCATAATCGCCTGATAGGGAACCCTAATCGCCTATAGTATAGGCGATTGGGGGCTAATTACCTTCGTTTCATGCGATTGTGATCCTAATTGCTAGTTAAGTCCTGAATTGCATGTCTTATGACCCTAATCGCCTAATAACTCCTGATTTGCATACCACATGACCCTAATCGCCTATAGTATAGGCGATTAGCCCCCATAATCGCCTGTTGACTTTCATAATCGCCAGTTGACTTTTCTTAATCGCCTGCACTGCTGCTGTAAGTGCATTTTGGCATTCCGAGACCCGATTTGACACCTAGGAACATGCTAGGAACCCCGTATCATACCTGATAACTTGGTAACACGTGATCGGGCTTATTTGTGTACTGTTTGAACGATGTGTTAGACTTGTTGAACTTTAACGCATGTTAAGTGTGATTTCATGATTATGTGATTGAGAATGCAAATATAACATGGGGAGTCTCGGGTCACCAATGGGATGTCGAGTCTCGTACATTTGGTCAGTTAAACAGTCAACGTGTTTTCAAACGAACCTGGTTATGGTCTGGACATCTAGGGACTAACTAACCTACGGGTTATTAGTCTAAGTACTTGTAACTGGCATATGTTAGGTCGCCGCTTTAAGGGACTAGCATAGCTTGCTGATCTTATTCATTAGTTGAAGTAACGCAACCTAAGGTGAGTTCACGGCCCCACTTTAACTGGTTTCACTTTTTGGGGGAGAAAACATGCGCAGAACTATGTTTTGAGAACTTTTGTCATACTATGGTTTATTATGAGTTACTTTACGATCTTTTAAGTCCCGGGGAAACCATGAATGTGCGGTATAGCACAACGGGGGAAATGTGGATAGATCTATTGGGCGTGACCTGCCCCACTCGTCGGCTTGGAGGGCCGGGTGAGTGCATGTTGTCTCGACGTTGTAACATTGTGACTTGTGACATTATTCGGGCTGTAACTTTGGTAACTTGTGACGTGTCTAGTAATGGTTTCCAGTCGTAGTAGTAACAAAACATACGCCTAGCTAGCGTACTTTGGTTGAACGTTTTATAGTATGGATAGGTGACTTGGTATACTTTTGTAACTTGGTAACTTTTAATTAAACCTGTGAACTCACCGGCATTTTGTGCTGACGAACTTTTGGCATGTTTTTCTCAGGTCGCTAAGGTAGCAAACGAGGACTAGGGCGCACGCGTCTGCACGGCGTCTAGTTAGGATCATGTTTTACTTATGTTGAACTGTTGGAATTACTTTTTGGAATTTGAACTTGTAACAAAGCTTCCGCTACGGTTTTTATGGTTTCAAACTTATGTTTTTAAAATATGCATGTGTTCATATAGTGTTGTTTATTGTGATCGTTGACTTGGATCCTGGTTTGTCACGCGCCTCGCGGTAAAACCCCGCAGGTGGATTTTGAGGGTGTGACAGATTGGTATCAGAGCCAATGGTTATAGTGAACTAGGACTGCATGTAGAGTCTAGTCTATAGCCGAGTCGCACACACACTAGACGGTCACATGGTATTAGACGTCATAGTGGGTAACATACGGGCTTGTCGGGGTGTCTTTAAAATCATCAAACTCTTTGTGTTACATCATCCGCTCTTTTGGGTATTTGACTGTTAATTCCTTAGGCAGGGTGGTGTATTGGAGTGGCTTGTGTACTTTTGAGATCTGTCCAAGGCTCGGACATCTCCCTTTCGTACTCCAATAAACCCACTCGCCCCTAAACTGCCGTGACGTTTATGTCACCGCGGTGTACGGCTAAGCATCCGTGTACGGAGACTTGAACTTTAGACTAGGAGGACACTAGGAGGACCATGTAGAGCAGTTTATCATTTCGGGTGCACACGAAATCATAAACCGAAATGCATGAAAACCCTAGTGAGCTCTGGGTTCGAAGGGATGGTCATGGATTGGATCTAGCCTTATTTTTGTGAACACTAGTGGTTACCACTAGCTGAGAATCTGAATTTTTTTTCCTTCGCTCTTATTGCCAGAATCATGTCTGGAATTCGCGGTGGACGTAGAGGTGGTGGTCGTACTGGTGGACGCGCCGGTGGAGGTGGTCGTGGAGGTGTGAATCTGACTCAGGAGGACCTGAACAACTTGCTGCAGGCTGCCTTTCAGGCAGGACACAATGCCCATGGCGGTAAGTTGATCCTATCAGCTCTGCCTTGCTGTGAGCATGATATCTTTCTTTTGTGGTTTCTTACGTGTTTCGTTTCAGGTGGGGTTGTTAATCCACCCCCAGTCATGTGCACGTACAAGATGTTCCGGGACTGTAAGCCCCATGAATTCTCTGGCACTGAAGGGGCTGTTGGCATGCTCATGTGGCTAGAGAAAGTGGAGTCAGTGTTCTTGATGTGTAACTGTCTTCCTGAGGATCGAGTCAAGTATGCTGCTGCCCTCTTTCTGGATGTTGCGTTGACCTGGTGGAACAATATTACTCAGAATATGGGTTTGGGTGAGGCGTATGCCATGCCATGGGAGGATTTTGTTCAGTTACTGAAGAGAGAGTACTGCCCCAGAGAAGAGATTCAGAAGTTGGAACATGAGGTTTGGAGCCTCAAGATGGTTGGGTCTGAGATTGAAGAGTACACTGTGAGGCGTAACGAGTTGGCGGTGCTGTGTCCTGACTTGCACGTACCAGAATACAGGAGGACCGAGCACTACATTTCAGGGTTAGTACCAGAGATAGCAGGGTTAGTGGCTGCGGGAAACCTTCCCAACTATGCAGATGTGGTTCGGTCGGCTCATAGGATGACCAACCTGAAGGTGAACGAGGGTATTCTGCCTGCTCGTGGTACAACTGTCAAGATTCCAGAGAGTAACAAGCGCAAGTGGGAGAATGTGGGTAAGGGTTCAGCGTCAGCTCCGGCACAGCAGGGTAAAAAGTATGATGTTGGGGGTTCTTCTTCGTCAGGGTCTAAACAGGGTGGTTATGCTGGGAAACATCCTAAGTGCAACAAGTGTGGGTTTCATCATTCGGGGAATTGTGATAGGGCACGTTGTCACCGTTGTCAGCAGTTGGGGCATCATGCCAAGGATTGTAGGGTGAACCTTTCGTCTTCTCAGGGTCGTGCTGCTGTCCCTACCCCCACGGCTCAGGGGACTTCAGGGAAGCAGGGTTGTTACAATTGTGGTGAGACTGGTCATTTCAAGAAGGATTGCCCGAAACTGAAGCAGGGCGGGGATGTGAAAAACGGGAACGGTAACGGGAATGGTGGGGGCGGTGGCAGGAACGCACGCGCCTTTGTTATTGGGGCCGCTGAGGCTAAACTGGATCCCGACACAGTTACCGGTACGTTTCTTCTCAATAATCGCTCTGTTACTGTTTTGTTTGATTCCGGTGCCGATAAAAGCTTCATATCTTTGGAAGTTAGCCGAATGTTAGATATAGTGCCTGTTCCTTTAGAGGCTAAGTATTTAATTGAGTTGGCCGACGGTAAGAAGATTGAGGCAACTTGTGTCCTTCGGGAGTGTCATCTTGAGAAGTCGGGTTTGTCTTTCCCCATCGACCTTATGCCTGTACCCTTGGGTAGTTTTGATGTCGTTGTCGGCATGGATTGGTTATCGTTGTATCGTGCTGAGATCGTTTGTTTCGACAAGGTTATTCGAATCCCTCTCCCGGATGGAGAATTTCTTTTGGTACATGGTGAGAAGGGCGGTGCTCCGCTAAGTCTCATCTCCAGCATGAAAGCCCTTAAGTGTATTCGTAAGGGTTGTTCGGCCGTTTTGGCACTTCTCTCTGTTTCCTCTACCGATGAGAAGAAGATCGAGGATATCCCAGTGGTTCGTGACTTTTCTGACGTTTTTCCCGATGATCTACCTGGTCTTCCACCCCATCGTCAGGTTGAGTTCGGTATTGATCTTGTACCGGGCGCAGCCCCTATTGCTCGGGCCCCCTACCGTCTTGCACCTCCCGAGATGCAGGAATTATCTAACCAGTTGCAGGAACTCTTGGATAAGGGTTTCATCAGACCGAGTTCTTCCCCTTGGGGAGCCCCGATTCTGTTCGTGAAGAAGAAAGACGGAAGTCTTCGGATGTGCGTGGATTACAGAGAGCTGAACAAGGTGACCATCAAGAACCGTTATCCTCTTCCTCGCATTGATGATCTCTTTGACCAGCTCCAAGGTTCTAGCTACTACTCCAAGATCGACTTAAGGTCCGGTTACCACCAGCTACGCGTGCAAGAAGCTGACATTGCGAAGACTGCCTTTCGTACACGTTATGGCCATTTCGAGTTCTTGGTCATGCCTTTCGGTCTCACTAATGCACCGGCGGTTTTCATGGATTTGATGAACCGCGTGTGCAAACCTTATCTTGATAAGTTCGTCATTGTGTTTATTGATGACATCTTGGTTTACTCCAAGAGCAAAGCTGAACATGAGGAACACTTGCGTTTGGTTCTGGAACTTTTGCGACGGGAACAGCTTTATTCTAAGTTCTCGAAGTGTGACTTTTGGTTACGCGAAGTTCAATTCCTAGGGCATGTGGTTAATGAACTAGGGATTCATGTCGATCCGGCTAAGATCGAGGCAATTAAGGACTGGGAAGCACCAAAGACGCCATCTGAGGTTCGGCAATTCCTAGGTCTTGCGGGTTACTACAGACGTTTCATTAAGGGGTTTTCGAAGATCGCTCAACCCCTCACCACTCTTACTCAGAAGGACAGAAAATTCGACTGGGATGAACCGCAAGAATCAGCGTTCCAAAAACTGAAGTCCAAACTCTGTTCTGCTCCCATCCTATCCTTGCCTGAAGGCACTGAGGACTTCGTTGTTTACTGTGATGCTTCGATTCGGGGTCTCGGTTGCGTGTTAATGCAACGCGAGAAAGTGATTGCCAACGCTTCTCGTCAACTTAAGGTTCACGAGAGGAACTATACAACCCATGACTTGGAGTTGGGTGCAGTGGTGTTCGCGTTGAAAATTTGGAGGCATTACTTGTACGGTACCAAATGCACCGTTTATACCGATCACAAGAGTCTCCAGCATATTTTCGACCAACAACACCTGAACATGCGACAGCGTCGCTGGGTTGAACTCCTGAACGACTATGATTGCACCATTAAGTACCATCCTGGCAAGGCGAATGTGGTGGCAGACGCCTTGAGCAGGAAGGAAACAGCAAACCCACGTCGCGTTCGGGCATTACAACTCACTATCCAATCTTCTCTTCCCGACCAAATCCGTTCTGCACAACTAGAAGCTTTGAAGGAGGAAAACCTTAAAGCTGAGACCATGCACGGTGCTGACAAGCACCTCGAGCAAAGGCCTGACGGTTTACACTACTTCGCAGAACGCATATGGGTTCCGTTGTTTGGGGGATTACGGGAACTTGTTTTGGATGAAGCTCACAAATCCCGGTATTCCATTCATCTCGGCTCAGACAAGATGTACCAAGACCTAAAGGTACTCTACTGGTGGCCAAACATGAAGGCTGACATTGCCTCCTACGTGAGCAAATGCTTGACCTGTGCCAAGGTCAAGGTGGAGTATCAGAAGCCTTCTGGTCTCCTGCAGCAACTAGAAATTCCTGAATGGAAGTGGGAAAGGATCACGATGGACTTTGTTACTAAACTACCTAAGTCACCTAGAGGCTGTGATAAGATATGGGTGATTGTGGATCGGTTGACGAAGTCAGCCCATTTTCTTGCCATTAAAGAAACCGACACTATGGATACTTTGGCTCGTCTCTACCTCAAGGAGGTCGTTTCTAAGCACGGTGTGCCGGTTTCTATCATTTCGGATCGTGATTCCCATTTCACTTCGCATTTTTGGAAGTCCTTGCACAAAGCCTTGGGTACCCAGCTGGACATGAGTACAGCTTATCACCCACAAACTGACGGGCAGAGTGAACGAACAATTCAAACCTTAGAGGACATGCTTCGGGCATGTGTGATCGAGTTTGGCAAAAGTTGGGAGATTCACCTGCCGTTAGTGGAGTTTTCTTATAACAACAGTTACCATGCGAGTATCAAGGCAGCTCCGTTCGAGGCATTGTATGGGCGGAAATGCCGGTCTCCCCTTTGTTGGGCTGAAGTGGGTGAGAGTCAACTCACTGGGCCTGAACTAGTGTACGAGACTTCGGAAAAGATCGTACAGATTCGTAACCGTTTGGCAGCGGCGCGGGATCGACAGAAGAGTTATGCCGATCGACGTCGCAAACCTTTAGAGTTCCTGTAGATGCGTTTTTGCGACTAATGATTAGATGGTTAACATGTGTTAGATGTGGTAAAAGGGGCGAAGGAAGAACAGAATGGGCGAAGGTGAATCACAAGTGGGCGAAGGTAACTAGTGTATGGACGAATCTGGAACAGAGCTGATCAGAAGACACATTCGACCACCTGATGTGGGCGAATGTGGAATAGGTCTACATTCGACCAGTGAAACTGGGCGAATGTGCAGGTGCTATAAATAGATTTTGTGATTTTGTAATGTTAAGAGAGTCATTGAGAGTGTGTGTTTTAGAGGTGTGTTCCAGAGAGGTCTGAGAGTGTTAGTTTGTGTACTAGATTAACTGTAATCAATCTGTAACCAAGTATTTGGAAAAGTTAATCTATGAAAAGCTTTTAAAATGACTTTGATTGTGTTTTGATTGAGTTTATATCAGTTTGTTCTAAGCTAGGGTTTCCGCACCTGGTTTAGCAACTTGTATGATCATATAATCCTGTTTTCGTGTCAAATCATATCTTCTACAAAGTGGTATCAGAGCGTAGAGGATCATACAACAACAAATTGATAAACTCAGAGCTGATTTGGACATTATCTTCATCAATTCACATCTGTTTTTACATAAAAATGGTTTTTGAGTGTTTTTGAAAGAATTAGAGGTGATTTTGTGGTTAAAATTCAAAATTCCAAGTATTAAAGTTGTTCCAAATCATCTCCGAAGCAAAACCTAATCAAGATCATTCAAATCCACAAACTTTTGAAAATCAGAGATCAAAATAACCGTTTTTCAAAGTGTAACCGTTTTTCAAAAGTGAAATATGGGCGAACCTGAGTGTTTTGGACGAAAGTGAGAGTTTTTGGTCGAAGGTGAGTGGTTTTCTGGGCGAACCTAGAGATTTTAGGGCGAACCTAGAGTTTTTCACTTGAATATTTTACATTCGGGCAACATTTTTTACCTTCGGGACATCGTACGGACGAACGTAAAACTGAAACGGTCGAACCTAGGTAACTTTGGACGAACGTAGAAACGGGTTAGTGTGTTTTTACATTCTGGTGAGAATTTTATCTTCGGGAGAGACTTTTTGGGCGAACCTGAAACCAAAAGGGACGAATCTGAGTCACATTTGGGCGAACCTAGGATAGTTTTTGGAAAATTTTTCTAAGTGTTGAATTTCTCGAAGTTCGTGATTATGTGGCGTTATCAGACTACTCCTACACCAGCAACTACACAACCACAACAGCAGGTGATGGACCCATGGACAGTGGCAGCACAGAAGACGAGCACACAGTCTTCGCAGCCGGTTAACTACATGACTCAAAGTGCACCTCCAGCACCACAGTCTGATTACTGGGGAGTAGCAGCAGCGGTGGTAAACACTCAAACTACAAATGCTATTTCCACACTGATTAATGATTTGTCTTCAGGTAGCGGGACTCGGCCACCGAAGCTCATGGAGATTCAAGAATACAATCAGTGGCAGAAAAAGTTCAAGATACATTTGGAAGGCATGGGAGTGGAAGGTGCTGAAGCATGGAACATGATTGCTAAAGGTTATACACCACCAGTTCTGGAGAACACAGGTGAACCAGTGCCATTGGAGAGCATGGCTGAGGATGAGAAAAAGAAGTTTGCTGTGGAAAAGAAGGCGTTTTCCCAATTGACACAGGCAATCACAAATGATCTGTTGCATCAATTTGGGACTTGCACAACTTCTAAGGCACTGTGGGATATGCTTAAAAGGAAGCATGATGGAAATGAAAAGACTAGAAGTTTGAGGAAGGAAGAACTTATTAAGGAGTTTGAGAACTTTTCTTATGTTGGAAATGAAACTTTGAAAGAACTAACTCCTAGATATAATCATTTGATATCTGAATTGTCTAGCTATGATATACAGATTCCTATGGCAAAGCAGGTGGAAAAGTTTGCAGATGCATTACCACCAAACTGGGATCAACATGTGGATGTTCTGAAGGAGAAGGATGCTTATCAATACTGGTCTCTTCAGGAGTTCATTGAAAAGCTGGAAAACAAGGAATTGGAAGAAAAGAGGAAGGCTAGGAGAGCACAGATTCCTCAGAATCCAAACTTATACTTTGGAGGATCTTCAGTTCCAGTGAGTACAAGCTCAGGAGGGCTAGTTACACCACATGTTGCATGTGTATCCAATGTTGTGGAATCACCTATCATTAACTACCAACAACAAACTTCATCTTTATCACAACCACAACCACAAGTTCCATATCAATATTCATACATTTCACCATTCTCCCCAAAGCAACAAGCAGCTTTTTACACTGCTAGTCAATCTCAACCACAACCAATGAACCAAATGAACCAACCTAATCAACAAACGGTGGTTTTGGAGACTTCTAATCTTGGAAATGTGACAGTTGAAGTTGCTCAGCAACACATTGCATTAGTCTCTGCAATGGTTTCTTCCTACAATGGATTAGTTGCTAGTCAAATTGGTAATAACAACTTGACCAATGAAGACTATGCACAAATTGACAAGGAGGAGATGGAACTCATTGATATTCAATGGGCCTTTGCGAGCATAATGCGAAGAGCAACGGAGTTTATCGAGAAGACAGGTAGAACTGATTTGGGAACTTCTCCTAATACAACTTACGGGTTCAATAAGGAGAAAGTGACTTGTTTTAACTGTGGAGGGAAAGGCCACTTTAAAAGAGAATGCACCCAACCACCAAAACAAGGCAATAGGAATCCATTCAATGCTACCTATCAGAACCGTCAACAACAAAACCAAAACCAAGTTTCTTCCCAAAACAACAACAACAACTACCAAAATCGTCAAAACAACTTTAATAACAACCAAAATAGACAACCAAACACACCAAACCAGACACAAACCCAAACACCAAACAATACTAACCGAACCGTCATACCAATCACTACACCAAATGAACAACAGAATACCAATCAAGCATTGGTTACTCAACAAGATGAGAGGTTTGATTGGTCGAGTATTCAGATAGGTGTTGAGGAAATCACTACTGGGGGCAATGTGGCTTGTGTTGCATATCAGGTTGATATTGAAGATTCAGTGACGATGGAAGAGAAGGTTGAAACTGGGGTTGATAGTGATGAGTCTGAGGCTGAGATGGATGAAGAGTTTGAACCTGTTAAGGTTAATGCTGAGGTTGATGTTGAAGTTCAAACTGAAGAAACAAATTCTGGAGTTGTGATTGATACTGTTTCTGACATTCCTGAGGAGTGTGAATCGGTTTATTCTGATTCAGACAGTGAATCGGATACAGAAGCAAGTGTTAATTCTCTTGATGAAGACATTGATCAGTTGCTTGCAGAAGCGGATTTTCTGATGACAAGGAAGTCGTGCATTGCAGATGATGCTTTCACAAAGATTGATTATTCCAGATTCTTTGCAGGAAATGAAGCTCATTTCGCATTAATGGCCATGACTGATCCGCCAAAACCTGTAAGTTCTGCATGTAGTACTGATAATACTAGTGAAAAATACTGTGGTACATGTGATAGATTGACTGAGGAGATTAAACAACTCCGTGTTCAACGTGATAGTGCTATCATGAACAGTCAATCTACTCGCAAAGAGTTGAATGCTTTTAACAAAGTATTAGATGGCTACAAAAAGGACATTTCCGACTTGAAAAATACTTTGTCTTTAAAACAATTGGCAATTAACAACTATATCAATGAAATTGAAAACACCAAGTTGGAAATGGCAGCCATCAAATGCTTTGCTGAGAAAGTAAACAAAAAGTTGGAAAGTTATAAGCATATTGCTTATGTAGTAGACCATATCATTGATGATAAAACAACCAATTATCGGTCAGTACCATCTCCGGTTCTTTTTGAAAACCATAATTGTCACCAAGTGACACCGGAGAGTTCGGTAAAATCTGATTCAGCATCGGAAAATGAATCTAATACTTCAAGTATTGGTGATCCAAATTCCGATGTTAGACCGATTTTGGGAATCAATGATGAGGGTGTTACTGCTGAAAGTGTTGATTCAGACTCAGAGAGTGATGATACTGGTTGTAACCAAACTGTTAATGCATGTGAGATTCCAAAAGAAAATCACATCATTACAAATGAACCAGTTTCATCATCTCAAATTGTTCCGATGAGAAGTGTTCATCATGTGAATAAGTCTGAGAAGAATGTTGTGAAGAAAGATCTTAATGTGGGTAAGAAAGATCTTGAAAGGAATGATAAAAACGAACAATGTGACAAACCTGTCAAGGTGTTTTATCGGATGGAAGGATCCGATAAAATCATTTCTGACGAGGACTTTCCAATTAAAGATGTTAACTATGCTAAAATTGACAAGATATGGCAAGAAAGTACTATTTGGTTCCCAAAACATGAGAGAACAAATGAAATTCCACCAGCTTTATTAAAGAAGTTGTATTTGGATGTTCCTCAAGAACCAAAGGTCCATGTCACAGAGTTTGTTAAACCCAAAAACAGAGCTAATGGTTTCAATGAGCCTACTTACTCAAAAGGGCCACTCCCTGAGAGTTTAAGGAAGCAACAGTACAATGATCAATATCCTGTTAGATCATTTGCTCAACCAAATGCTCCGAATGTTTTTGAAGAGTACCGTGCGTGCTTTAAGTGTGGGGAACGTGGGCATTTACTTGCTCAGTGCCCATATGTAAGGCACAAGAGGCACGAGGTTGAAGTGAGGAATTCTATGCGAAAACCGATTGATCATTATGTGCCACCTCATAGGAGAGTTGTTCCTCAACAACCACAACCGTTTTATAATAATAACAATTTTCAACAAATGAGGAACACTCGTCCAATGCACTATGATAGAAGGAATCGGATTGCTATGGAACACTCATGGAGAAAGCCTGTGGTGAACACAACAGTTGATAGGCAAAAGGTTCCACCAAAACCGATTGTCAAATCACATGTTGGACCTAAGTCTGTTAAATCAGATAAGGTTACCAAGAAAGTTACATTTGCTAACAATGTTCAGAAACCGACTGAGAACCCAAAGTCTCAGATTCGTATCCTGAAAAGGACTGAACAATCTTGGACACCCAATGGTACTCCAGGAGCCTCAACTTCAAAAGTTAATGAGAAAAAGGAAACTGTTTTGAAAAATCAGAAAAAGATTGATCAAAAAGTTGTTGAAAATGTTTGTGACAATGTTACTGTGAAACCTGATGTTGAAAGACCCAAGACTCAGGCTTGGGTCCCCCGAAAGAACTAACTGATTTACATTTTGTGTGCAGGGAGCTTCAGCTGGCCCTATTAGCAGTCTTTGGATTGTTGATAGTGGAGCTTCAGGCCACATGACAGGGGATCTTGCGTTGCTGTTCGACGTGAAAAACATCAATGGAGGGTATGTAGCTTTCGCGGGAAACAAAGGTGGATATATCACAATGGAAGGAAGTGTGAGCAATGGGATAGTGAGTTTCGAGCGGATTTCGTATGTGAAGCAGATAGACTATAATCTGTTGAGTGTCAGTCAAATATGTGACAAGAAATTTACTGTGCATTTTGATGACAAATCCTGCTATATTCTGAAACCGGGCTTTACAATTCCTAAAGAGTGGATAATGTTGAAGGCACCTCGCGTCAACAATCTATACATTCTTGATATGTCCAAGGCGATGACATCACAGGGGCAGATAACATGCTTTTTGTCCAAGGCGACAGAGAAAGAATCGATAATGTGGCACCGAAGAATGGGGCACATTCATCTGAAGAAAATGAATCAACTTGTGAAGAATGGACTTGTCGATGGAGTAAACGTGAAACATTTCCATCTGAATGACAAGTGTGTGAGTTGTAAAAAGGGGAAGCAACACAAACAGTCCCACAAAGTGAAAAAGGTTAACTCTGTTGAGATGCCACTTGAGCGACTGCACATGGATCTTTTCGGACCGGTCAAGCGCAAAAGTCATCTTGGAGAGCTTTATTGTTTAGTCGTCACTGACGATTACTCAAGATTTTCATGGGTGATGTGTTTGCAGAATAAAAGCGACACTTTTATCAATCTAAAAGTTCTGTTCACTCGATTGGAGAATCTCTACAATGTGAAGATAAAGAGAATTCGGAGTGACAATGGGACGGAGTTCAAAAATGCCAGGATGGATGAACTTTGTGAAAACAAAGGAATACATCATGAATATTCGGCTCCGTACACCCCTCAACAGAACGGTGTTGCTGAACGAAAGAATAGGACTCTAATTGAAGCGGCTAGAACAATGCTTGCTGATTCAAATCTTCCAGTAATGTTCTGGAATGAGGCGATTTATGCAGCAAATTACACATTAAATCGGGTTTTAACAGTGAAGAAGTTTGGTAAAACATCTTATGAGCTGTTACACCGAAGGAAGCCGAACTTAGAGTATCTAGAACCTTTTGGGGCACCATGCACTATGTTGAATCCAAGCGAAAAGTTTAGTCCTAAAGCCGAGGAGGGTTACTTTGTTGGATATGCAACCCCACTCAAACGGGTATACAACAAGCGAACTCGTCGTGTGGAAGACTGGGCTAACGTGGACGTTCAACGATATACTCAAAATATTCAAGGCACGGGTCCTGATTGGATGTTTGATTACAAAGATTTCTTTGAATCATTCAATCTAGATAGCTTGGTTGAAGAAGCTGTTATTCGATTACTTTACGAGTGTGAAAATGCAACAACCCACGCTCCTATACAAGAAGAAGAAATATTTCAAGAGGCTTCAACTTCATTAGACACTTCAGAATCTGAAGATGAACAATTTGAAGAAGCTATTCTTGATCAAGCTGAAGAACCAGAGGCACCGCCAGTGAACCCAACTCCAAATTCAGATGTGGCTTCATCATCAAATACGGGTCATGATCTGGATGCTGTAGAGAACTTGACTGTTCAGACGGGAGTGCAAGTACCTGATTATCCGGAATCTCGGATTCATCGTATTCACCCGCTGGAGCAAGTAATCGGTGATCCTGGAAGCAGTGTTATGACCAGAGGGCAGCTTAAAAGCGTTAATTCGCCAGAGAGTTTTGGTGCTTTAGCTTTATATGCCAAAATTCAACAATCTGGTAGTCAAAATGATTGGTCGTTTGCGTGTTATGTGTCGCAGGTAGAGCCAAGGACATACAAGGACGCTTTGAAGGATGATGCCTGGGTGGAAGCTATGCAGGAGGAGTTATTACAATTCCAGAAATTGGGAGTTTGGACGCTCCCGGATTTGCCGCCGGATAGGAAGAAGATCGGCACCAAATGGGTGTTTAAGTGTAAGAAGGATGATCGTGGGGTAATTGTGCGTAACAAAGCCAGATTGGTCGTGCAGGGTTTCCATCAAATCGAAGGGATTGATTATAACGAAATCTATGCACCGGTAGCACGAATCGAAGCTATTCGGATGTTCCTCGCGTTTGCTTCTTATAAGAAATTCAAAGTTTATCAGATGGACGTGAAAAGCGCATTTCTGTACGGGAAAGTCAAGGAAGAGGTGTATGTCGGGCAGCCACCAGGCTTTGAGGACCCAATCCACCGGGATAAGGTCTACGTGTTGAACAAAGCTCTTTATGGCTTGCACCAGGCTCCGAGGCAGTGGTACGAGGAGCTAAGTACATACCTCATCACCAGAGGATTTAAGCGCGGCCTCGTCGATTGCACCCTCTTTACGAAAAAGACGGGAGATGATTTGCTTCTAGTACAGATATACGTTGATGATATAATATTTGGTTCAACTAACGAGCTTTTATGCAGGGAGTTCGAAACTGTCATGCAGGAAAAGTTCGAAATGAGCGCAATGGGGGAGATGCAGTTTTTCCTAGGCTTGCAGGTGGACCAAAGACCCGACGGGATCTTCATTCACCAGACGAAATATGTCTCCGACATCTTGAGCCGGTTCCAGATGGAGGACTCAAAGCCGATGGATACCCCGATTCAACCCAATCACGGGATTGGAGTGGACGCTAAGGGGGAGCTGACGGATCCTTTTACATACAGAGCAATCATCGGATCTCTGATGTATTTGACGGCGTCTCGACCAGATATTATGTACGCAACGTGTCTCTGTGCCCGTTATCAATCGAAGCCGAAACAAAGTCATCTGACGGCGGTCAAGCGTATCCTTCGATATCTGAAGGGTTGTCCCTCAAAAGGACTTTGGTACCCTAATGATGATAATTTTGATTTCATATCTTTTAGTGATGCAGATTGGGGCGGCTGTGACAAAGATAGCAAATCTACTACAGCTGGTTGCCAGTTTTTCGGGAGCAGGTTAATCACCTGGCAATGCAAGAAACAGACTTCCGTAGCACAATCTACCTGTGAAGCCGAGTACATTGCAGCCTCGAGTTGCTGTTCTCAAGTACTCTGGATTCAACAACAAATGGTGGATTACGGTTTGCAGTTTCTAAAAACTCCTATTTACTGTGACAACGAAGCCGCAATAGCATTAACTAAAAATTCGGAAAATCATTCTAAAGCGAAACATATCCGGATCAAATATCATTTTATCCGAGATTGTTACGCTAAGGAATTGATCGATATGATCAAAATACACACTGACTACCAACGTGCAGACCTGTTTACTAAAGCTTTTGACCGTTCACGCTTTGAATATCTTTTAAAAGTAAACAATATAAAGGAAAAACAGGACTAATCGGCACCTCGGTTTATCGCTTTTTAGTTTTTAGCTTTTATATTTTTGCTAATTGGGAATTTCTCTTTGCTAATTGGGAATTTCTCTTTACTATCATAATCCTCAAAGAAGTTGATGCTTTCGAGGGGATTGTTTAATCCTCAAAGAAGTTGATGCTTTCGAGTGGATTGTTTCTTTCAAATTTTTGTTTTTTGTTTTTCAGAAAAATCAAAAATCTCAAAAATATGTTCTTTATTTTAGGGGGAGCCATTTTATCAGAAAAACCAAAAACATTATAAAATTCAAAAAGATCTAAAAATTAGAAAATCGAAAATGATTTCCTGGTAAAACAGAGGAAATGATAGTACATCAGTGGGAATCTGACACAGGCTAAAGAATTGTATAGTTAATGAGGCGTGTGTTGATTACGTGTGATATGCTGATAGGCTTCGTAGACTAAATATTGCGTGCATTAGTGATACAAACATAACGAACTACGCGTTCGTGGCTGAACACCTCATGGGCATATGGTCTTAGTACCGTAATTTCGTTTGATAGGATTGCCAAAATCTGAGGTTTCGGGTCGTTATGTTATGGTTATCCGGGATATTCTGATAAACTTTTGTCGTATTGATTTACGGACCTAGTTTTATCAGAATATTTGCTAAAAGAGCTTAATTGCCAAAACCGGAAGTTACCGAATTGAGGAACTTTATGTTTTAATTGATCATAGATCATTATTACATCGTATTGATCATCTGATGCAAATCAGTGATTAATATCAGCCTCAACCTAGTGTATACGCACATGTTACTCTGCTGCATTCATTTGCTGACCTGTACACCTCTGTGCTATATACTTTGTAACTTTTACGGATAACTCTAGCATAATCACGCGTTACGACGAAGCTTTGTGCAATTACTTGATACGGGAGTATGTCGTGTGTGTGGGCACCACATCGTGTTAGTCTAATACACCTAACTCGTATCATTTTAAAGCATTGCGTAATTGTCTGCATGTGAGCTTACGTGGATCACAATATCAGCAATTGCCGTATCACATACTGTTTCTAATGATAATATTAAACAAAAAGATCAACGCTGTGATCAGATTTCTCAGAAGACTGATATGATCCTCTGACCGGATTTCACAAAATGTTTACTGCTTTCATTTACTTTGATGCATTTTATTTTGTTGCAATTTACTTTTAATGTCAAAAAGATACAAAATCCAAAAAGATTTTAGGTGTGTTTTGACAAAATTTCAGAAAAATCCAAATTTTTGCATTTCTGCTTTATTTTTGATAACCGGGGATGCTTGATAGTCAATTTCTGAGATTTGACACCACCATCTGGGCTTTGTATTATTCTAAAAGTGAAAATTTATGTTTTGGAAGCTTAACGGATTGAAAAATGTTGAACGGGATTCGAATTTGTAATTTGGCAAAATTTTTCAAAATTTCCATTTTACATTCGCCCTTAATTGGGACGAATGTGGAAGTTTTTCCACCTTCGGGCAGATTAGAACTGGGCGAATGTGGTTTTAATCCAAAATCCACTTTCGGGTAAAACAATTTTACCTTCGTGCCATTTGTTTGGGGCGAAGGTGGAAATTTTGTACGTTCGTCCAGACTGAATGGGCGAAGGTGGAGGCTATATATAAGCCACAGCAGATTCGACCAGTCACTTCAATTTTTTTTCAAAATTTCTTCGTAACAGACCCTTGTTGCTTTTGATTCCTGTGCTTGTGCTTTTTGTTCCTTAGTGTTTTCTGATCATTTTCCTATATTGATTACAGGTAATGGACATGTAACAAAGCCGGAATCGTTTGTTTTATAACCGGACTTAGGGTTTAGGGTTCTTGATTTTCTAGTGTTTGTTAATGCTTAATGTTGATAGAATATCATTTCATATCAGTTTTAGGGGGAGAGTTTAACAAGAATTAGGATATTAACAGTGTTTAAGGGTTGATTGATTGTTTGAACACATTAAAACCCTAATTCTTTATAAAAACTGATATAAAATGAAAATTAGGGAAAATTGATGATAGACGAAGCTTAGTCGGCCATGATAGAATGTGTTTTGATCAAAATTAAGGGTTAAAAACAGGTTTGATAAATTTTTAAATTTTGGGGATGAATAATTTTCACCTTCGGCTCGTCGATATGGACGAAGGTGAAACTGGTTGGACGAAGGAAACTCAAAATGGGCGAATGTATTTTTTTAGTCAAAATCACTTTACATTCGACCAAAATCTTACACTTTCGGCCACAAAAATCTACATTCGACCAGTTCATTATGGGCGAATGTGGAATTCCAAAAGTCCAAAATTTTTTAAGTTTTGTCGATTTCATGTTTTGACGCTTATTTTGATTTTATATTTTAGATGACTGAAGAACAAGCAAATATTGATATTCCTGTGGAGACTGCAGTTACTGATCCAGTTCCAGAGACTGTACAAGAAGGAGAATCATCAAGCGGTACTAAATGGCCGTTTGAGAAGACTCACAACTGTTGCGCGTATCTGGGAGACGTAGAGAAGAACGTGGAGTTCACTGAGATTATCAAGTTTCTGAAGAGATGCAGAGTGGTTTATGCTTTGGCCACACCAACTATCATCTACAAGGATATAGTTGAAGACTTTTACAACAACGCCAAGTATGATTACTTTGATAATCAGACTATTATTAAAAGCAAGATTCAGGGTATGGAGATGTTTATTACTGAAGCAGATATCAGAGAAGCTCTCCAGATCCAGTTTGAAACCAGTGAGGATCCAAGGGAATTATCATGGACTGAGCAGAAAGCCTGTTTCCTGAGGATGAAATACAAAGGACCGATCACTGATGGTTCTATGTATAAAGGGAAACTAGGAGTACAGTTTAAGTATTTTGCTCACGTCATCATACTAGTATTTGGATGTGTTAGTGGGGGTTATGACGTGATGAGGAAGAGTTTGAGCTCGTTAATGGTTGCGTTGACTCTCAACAAACCATTTAACGTTGCTGGGATGATTTTAGATCATATGTTAGAGATGTTGAAAGGGTTGAAGCTTAAGAAGTTCATGCTTTATCCTAGATTCCTTATGATGATTTTTGATCACAAATATCCACACCTGAAGAAAGATCCAACACAGATACTAGTTATGGATCATATGAACATTAGAACCTTAGTGAGAATGAAAGGTTACAAAGGTGTGCCTGAAAATGAGAGACCACCTTACAGGAGATTGTTTGGAGCCTTGGCTAGAGAGGATTACATGGATCCTGGAAAGAATACAGCAAGGCATCCTGATAGTGATAGTGATAATGATGATCCGTTGGTTTATGCTGATGCAAGCACAAAGAGAAAAAGGCAGGTTGTCAATCCCGGAGCCAAAGGGAAGGGTAAGGGAAAGACAGATCAAGGGAGTTCAAAACAACAAGCGGTGAGGAAGAAATCTACTGCTAAGAAGGGTACGAGTTTGGTAGATGAAGAGTCTGTTGATTCAGAGGAGACTGAGACTGAAGAACAGTGGGATTCGGATGCTGAAAATGTCCGGACTACCAAACAAAAGGCCACTTTGGTTGGTGAGTCTGAATCACTTAACAGATCAATTGAAGAAGCTAAGAAGAGCAAGCAATCTGTTGGTGAAGAAGATGAAGGGTTGACTGTAAATTTGGACGAGTTGAATGAAGGAGAAACCGTTGTGGTTAACTTGCCCAAGCCCAAACACAAAACCATGGCAAAGAAAACGAGTACCAAGCAGCTGAGAGAGAAAGAATTAAACTTACTTTTGAAAGGGAAGAGATTACCTGATGCTGGAACGTCATCTAAACAATCTTCACCAGCCACTAAGAAGCAAAAGACTAAGGAGGCTACAACATTACCAGTGGATCAATTCAATATTGCACTGGATAATGTTCTTAACATGTTTACACAGCCTCAGAAAGGAAAAGAAACTGAGATTGAGCCATCTAAGTCAAAGTCAAAGTCTAAGAAGGTCACTGTGGATGACGATGTGATGAAGCAGGTGAATAAAAGGATGGATGACATGATGAAGATGCTAGTGGCTCAGCAAGCTGAGATTGCCAAGTTCAAGCTGAATGAAGAAAAGATGCTTCAGATAGTTGTAGCTTCAAAGTCAAATCAAGATGAGATAGACGAGAAGGTAAAGAAGCTAGAAGCTAAGAATAAGAAGCTTGAAGGGAAATGTTTGAGAAACAAGAACAGATATAAGGCTATAAAAGAAGACAATAAAGAATTGAAGGCTGAAAACAAACGCCTTAGTGAGCTGATAGACAATCTGTACAACATTGCACCCAAGCTGAAGGAGGGTGAGGAAGATACAGAGAAAGAGGTTGAACAGGTTGACTTTGAACCATCTGAATCTGACAAAGAGGAAGATGAGGATGATGAGGATGAAGAATCGGAAAAGAGTGATGATGGAGATGATAATGATGATGATGATGATGCCGAAGGATCGGGAAGTCAAAAGGAGGATGATAGTAGTAGTAGTGATGATAATGATGGAGGAGATGATACTTCGAAGTTTACTTTCGAAAAGAGACCACCTTCAAAGAAGAAGAAAGACACAGGTGAGTCAAGTTCGAAGAAAAAGAGTGAGAATGTTGATGATGAGACTGTGTTTTGGAATGAGAAGGTGAGGTCTTTGTCTGATGATGCAAAACAAGTATACAAAGACATGTTAGAAAGAAGAGAATGGACCATTGAGTTCACAGGTCGTTTTGCTGAAATATTCCAAACTGATGATATGCGATATGAATTGGAATATAACGATCCTGATCTAGAAGAAGGGGAAGTACCTGCATCTGTGGCAAAGGAGATTTTAGATGGGCTTGCACAGAGGGTAGGAAAAACGTTTGAAGAGTTCATTGTTGATGAGTCGATTCCACATATTCCTGAAAAGGATATTGGAAGTCACTCTGATGACAAAGAAACCCCTGAATTTGAAGAAGTTGAGATAGAGGATATTACACATGAGGAATATCCACAGTACTTCAGACAAACTGATGAAGACTTGGTGTTTCCTGATTTTACTGAGAGACATAATACGTCTGCAAAAAGAAAGGCAAAGAAGAGGAGTGCTGAGTTTGTAGAGAAAGTACTTGGAGCTGATTTGCCAGAATCTTCAAATAAAACTGATGAATTGAAGGAGTATTTGAAGAAGTTAAGACTGATGGATGAAAACCGACCAAAGCCTGAAGCTCAAGGAAACTTCTATAGGTTTCATAATGCAAAGTTCAGAGGCAGAGCTCTTGGGTGGACATACTTAGGCAGGCTGAAGTGTTTAGCTGCTAAGTGGGAATCTGGAATCTTGTACTTTTACAGATTCATTGACTTGCTGACTTTACCGTATTGGGCGGTTAGAGATCTTTGCAGATTCCAAATGTCGGGTGCTTCAGTGAATAATTCACATGTCGGTTGGTGTGCAGACAAATTGGTTTGGGAAAGTAGAACTAAGTGGAACAGATTCAAACCACAATATCCCCGGAGGAAAGTTCACAGGGATATTGATCCCAGAACCAAGTTGAAACGGGTTACCTTGATTTATAAGGCACCTGAAGTGATGAGAAAGATACCTTTGATGCCTATGCCTCAACACTTCAGTGCTGACTTCATTTTCTGGTATTATGATTGGAGGAAGGCAGAAGCGGTGATCGTGTTGAGAGATGGAAAGGACAAATACAAGCATGTTCATGTATTTGATCCTATGTGGTTGATCAATTGCACCTTCGAAGACATCATCATGCTCTTTTATAATCCGATTCATTATGAGCCAAACGATGCAGATCAAGCAAAGAAATACACACAGGTTGTTGGTGTTTGCTTTGCATATGACATTAATGCTGGAAGTAATTTGGAGGGAAAGCTTGGCAAAAAGGTGAAGATGGCAAATGTGTCAAAGCCGGTGAAGAGGAGGTTAGAGCCTGAGATGACAAAAGAACAAAAGAGTTTGCTCAGAATTAAGTTGCTGAACAAAGCCATGGACGAAGACAGAAAACGATCTAATCAATAGTCGAGGGGGAGTTTGTAGATGCGTTTTTGCGACTAATGATTAGATGGTTAACATGTGTTAGATGTGGTAAAAGGGGCGAAGGAAGAACAGAATGGGCGAAGGTGAATCACAAGTGGGCGAAGGTAACTAGTGTATGGACGAATCTGGAACAGAGCTGATCAGAAGACACATTCGACCACCTGATGTGGGCGAATGTGGAATAGGTCTACATTCGACCAGTGAAACTGGGCGAATGTGCAGGTGCTATAAATAGATTTTGTGATTTTGTAATGTTAAGAGAGTCATTGAGAGTGTGTGTTTTAGAGGTGTGTTCCAGAGAGGTCTGAGAGTGTTAGTTTGTGTACTAGATTAACTGTAATCAATCTGTAACCAAGTATTTGGAAAAGTTAATCTATGAAAAGCTTTTAAAATGACTTTGATTGTGTTTTGATTGAGTTTATATCAGTTTGTTCTAAGCTAGGGTTTCCGCACCTGGTTTAGCAACTTGTATGATCATATAATCCTGTTTTCGTGTCAAATCATATCTTCTACAGTTCCAGGTTGGGGATAGGGTACTTCTGAAAGTTTCACCATGGAAGGGCGTCATACGCTTTGGAAAGCGTGGCAAACTCAACCCTCGGTACGTTGGACCGTTTGCAATCCTGGAACGGATTGGACCGGTGGCATACCGACTTGATTTACCGGCGGAGCTTGGTAATGTACACAACGTCTTCCATGTGTCTAACTTGAAGAAATGCCTGGCTGACGAATCTCTTATTGTTCCACTAGAAGAGATCAAGGTTGATGATCGTCTTCGCATTGTGGAAGAACCTGTTGAGATCCTTGATTACAAGATTCGTAGCCTTCGTCGGAGTAAAATCCGTATTGTTAAAGTTCGCTGGAACTCGAACCGTGGACCGGAATACACTTGGGAACGAGAGGATCAGATGAAATCTATGTATCCTCACCTTTTTCCTAAGCGCGCTTTTGAATCGAGACATGTTACTACTGCAGCTGAATGAATCTCGGGGCGAGATTCCTTCTAACGTGGGGATGATGTGACAACTCGGGTAAATTCTCTTTTCTAGTTTCTATTCCTTGATTGTTTTCTCTTTGACTTGTGTTAATTTTCGGGACGAAAATTCTTTTAACGTGGGGATGATGTGACACCCGGCAAACTAAGGTCAATATTATGGTTTGGGTCAAAGTCTACCTTAGCGAGTCACGCGTACAGTATACCTAACTAGGTCGGTTAGGTCGTGTTATAGTTCGGGAGTCATTAGTACAACCTAGAGGATCGTTAGATGTCGGCCATTTAACCAGGTATGCAAGGATTGACGATTCGTGGAATCGTCAAACCTTAGTAGAAACACAAGTCTCGAGTCCCGGGAATTGGTGAACGAGTGTGAACGTGTTTGCTTACATGTTTTATGTGTTTATAATCTTTATGTGACTTGTCAGTATGTGAAAACATGTTAACATATGTTAAAATGGAGTTTAACGCGCCGAATACGCCGTAACAGACCCTATAGGCGATTATGCAGAGGCTATAGGCGATTAGCCTCTGTAATCGCCTATAGGGAGGGCGAGTAGGGAGTTCCTGAGGGCGATTAGGCCCTAATCGCCTATAGCTATAGGCGATTAGGAGCCATAATCGCCTAAAGCTGCTGCACAATCGCCTATAGCGTTTTGAACGACTAGAAACGCCTATAAATACCACCCTTGACCTCCAAGACACCTCTAATGCAACCCTAGCCGTCTCATAACATATCCCAACTCCCAAACACCCTCTGGAACACGTTTTAGCATCAAAACACTCATTTTCAAGCTTTACACATCAAATCCTCATAAAACCAAGGTGTGTTCTTCATCCCCAAACCTTTAAATGATTGAGTTTTACTCCCTAAAGGTCCAGACCTGGTTTATAAACATTTATGTCTTTGAAAACCTATGAAAATCGTTTTTAAACAAGTTCAAACCCTTATGCATGTTGTATGTGTTAAATATGGTTAAAAGATAAGATTTTTATGATTCAAAATGGATTGTTATCATGTTATTAAGGTGTTTACAGCTTGTTTATGATAGGATGATGATGTTTCAGGAGTTCGGATGGTTTTAGAGGTGTATTGTAAATGTTGAGTATTTTGACCCATTTGAATGAGTTTGAATGATTTTGGATGATTTAAAGTGTTTTGCTAGTTGTTTGATGTTAGGGTTTGTTGTAGGATGATGTTAGAACAGTAGGGGATGATCGGACAACGTGATAACATGATGAAATTTGAGTATTTGCTATTTAGGGTAAAGTTGTGCATGTTGATGTTATGTTTTCATGCTAAGTATACTATTTTGGGTAAAGGCTTGCATTCGGGACTGATAGGATGATGATAAGCTAGGGGTTTTGCTTGAAATATGTTTGGTAATGTTGTATGATCGATATTTGGTGGTTTCACACGTTCCGGATCTGATTTGGAGGGTTAAACACGCGAAAAACCGGAACAGAACTGTTGCAGGCGATTAGCCACCCTAATCGCCTATGCTATAGGCGATTGGGAGCATAATCGCCTGATAGGGAACCCTAATCGCCTATAGTATAGGCGATTGGGGGCTAATTGCCTTCGTTTCATGCGATTGTGATCCTAATTGCTAGTTAAGTCCTGAATTGCATGTCTTATGACCCTAATCACCTAATAACTCCTGATTTGCATACCACATGACCCTAATCGCCTATAGTATAGGCGATTAGCCCCCATAATCGCCTGTTGACTTTCATAATCGCCAGTTGACTTTTCCTAATCGCCTGCACTGCTGCTGTAAGTGCATTTTGGCATTCCGAGACCCGATTTGACACCTAGGAACATGCTAGGAACCCCGTATCATACCTGATAACTTGGTAACATGTGCTCGGGCTTATTTGTGTACTGTTTGAACGATGTGTTAGACTTGTTGAACTTTAACGCATGTTAAGTGTGATTTCATGATTATGTGATTGAGAATGCAAATATAACATGGGGAGTCTCGGGTCACCAATGGGATGTCGAGTCTCGTACATTTGGTCAGTTAAACAGTCAACGTGTTTTCAAACGAACCTGGTTATGGTCTGGACATCTAGGGACTAACTAACCTACGGGTTATTAGTCTAAGTACTTGTAACTGGCATATGTTAGGTCGCCGCTTTAATGGACTAGCATAGCTTGCTGATCTTATTCATTAGTTGAAGTAACGCAACCTAAGGTGAGTTCACGGCCCCACTTTAACTGGTTTCACTTTTTGGGGGAGAAAACATGCGCAGAACTATGTTTTGAGAACTTTTGTCATACTATGGTTTATTATGAGTTACTTTACGATCTTTTAAGTCCCGGGGAAACCATGAATGTGCGGTATAGCACAACGGGGGAAATGTGGATAGATCTATTGGGCGTGACCTGCCCCACTCGTCGGCTTGGAGGGCCGGGTGAGTGCATGTTGTCTCGACCTTGTAACATTGTGACTTGTGACATTATTCGGGCTGTAACTTTGGTAACTTGTGACGTGTCTAGTAATGGTTTCCAGTCGTAGTAGTAACAAAACATACGCCTAGCTAGCGTACTTTGGTTGAACGTTTTATAGTATGGACAGGTGACTTGGTATACTTTTGTAACTTGGTAACTTTTAATTAAACCTGTGAACTCACCGGCATTTTGTGCTGACGAACTTTTGGCATGTTTTTCTCAGGTCGCTAAGGTAGCAAACAAGGACTAGGGCGCACGCGTCTGCACGGCGTCTAGTTAGGATCATGTTTTACTTATGTTGAACTGTTGGAATTACTTTTTGGAATTTGAACTTGTAACAAAGCTTCCGCTACGGTTTTTATGGTTTCAAACTTATGTTTTTAAAATATGCATGTGTTCATATAGTGTTTTTTATTGTGATCGTTGACTTGGATCCTGGTTTGTCACGCGCCTCGCGGTAAAACCCTGCAGGTGGATTTTGAGGGTGTGACAGTATTAACTTTGGATTTTCCAAAATATGCTCGTTTCAAACTTACTCGTTAGAAACCGTCAAATTAACCAAACCGGTTTAATGTTGGAAAAGGTTGAAACACCCACTTCTCCATAAACCCATGAGTTGAAACACTCCATTAAAACCTTTAAGAATATTTGACCCAACTTAATGGTATTCTCATTATTTTTAAGTTTCAACTTTGTTGTTTTAATTAGTGTTCTTACTAAAACCTTCAATAAAACAAAATAAGTTTATAGCTTTTTTTTAATTTTCACAAAATTTTCAAAATACACATTTCCAACACTTTTGTGTATTTTGTACAATAATCTTTTCTAACACACTTGTTAGAAAATATAAACATCTTATTATGTCTTTACAAAATCCTCAATTTCTAACATGCCCGTTAGAGAAATCAATATATAAGCTTACAAATTAAACTTATGATTTTGTAAATAATAATTTCTAATACGCATATTAGAAATGTTTCACGACACGTTATTCTTTCAACGTCGTCGATTCTAACACGCTTGTTAGAAATACATGTTTCAAAACCTTATATTTTGAAACCCTTTATTTTCCAATACTCTTATTAGAAAATGTATACATTTCAAATACTTTGAAATTATCTTTCTAATACGCTTACTAGAAAGAAAACATGATCAACCAAGTTTACATGGGTTTTCAACTAATATGTCTTTTCTAATACTATCATTAGAAATTCAAAAAAAATGTTTAAACACATATTAGAAATGTTTCATAGTCCGGTTTATCTAATTGCCGCACGGCTTTCGTACATGAAGCTCGTATATATCATAGTCTCTGTACTTGTTACAACAAATTCTAAAAGAAAATGAAATCATAGAATTTTTAAAAAGGAACCGGGCTTGTGTTTGACACAATTCCCTTAAACAGATTCGTCGTCTGTTCCCAGGGTACAACGGTTCAACAGTGCGGCGCGGTGCACTGCGGACTATCCCACTTGCCTGAAAGATAACCGGACTTCGATTGAGTTTGTTCTCTACATATATGTGTGTGTATGCATCTCTTTTCTACATATCCAAATGAGGCACAAAGCCTTCCATTATATAAGAACATGGATGTATGAAAAGTCTTCTTAATTAGAGACTTAATTTGACACATAAAGACTATAATTAAGTGACATAAAATCTCTAATTAAAAGAAATAAAGACCTCTAATCAAACACATAAAACTCAAGAGTTTTAGTCTTTAATTCACCACATTAAGGTCTTATTAATAGTTATAATTTATCAAATTATAATTTCAATAAAATCTATTCACATATTTCCAACAATTCATTAATCATGTTTTGTCAAGTCACTAATCATGTTCAAACTAGGAATTCTATTTTCATCCACAACAAAATAGATTAAAACCACTTTTTCAAAAAAAAATAAAAGACTACACCTTCAAAACCACCGCCTCAATCATGCTCTACAATGTTTGTTTATAACTATGCTTCTCGTCCAAACATACATCTTATTTTTAATATACATTTTAATTTTTATTAATATGATTAAAATTGTTGTTTTCTATATTACATTAACCTTCCGAGATAACATGTTAGCACATAAAGGATAGGATCACGAAAGTCAACTTAATTATGATCAAGATTAATTTCAAACGCATTGTTTATTAAAATTAAAAGTAAAATATCATTGTTGACTATTTGCAGATCCTCATGTGACATGTGAATAATAAAAAAGGAAGCTAATGAAAATACATAAATAATTGTTAAAATATTTTAAGGGCATTATTATCTAATAAAAGAAATATTGTCAACTATTTTCGGATCTTCATGTAACATGCGAATAAAAGAAAACGAAGCTTATGAAAAAATAATGAAATAGGTAAATGTATTTTAAAGATTTCAAAAGCACTATTTACCAAAACAAGTTAGGAATTTAATCCTAAAACAAGTTTCAAACAAAATAAGGTTGAAGGTTAACGTGGTAAGTTTAGTTAATTAGTACTTAATTAATTATTGAAATGCTTAAAAATTATCTAGTTTCATTAGTAGAGATAACGTTGTAGGTTGGTACTAAATTATAAATGAGAGAAGTATTGGTGTAGAACTAGTATACTTGAGTATAAATAGATGGTTAAGGACGACTGTGTAATTTGTGTTTAAGAGTCGATCTTATTTGAGATCAAATTTTGTGTTCTTGTTGTCGATTGTCAATAATAGGTATCAAAGCTTAGCTTGGCTGGTCCAAAGGGAACCCAAGTATTTCTAGGCCCTCAAAAATTTTAAAATTTTATACCTATATATACATGACTCATATAGCCAAAATTCATAGCGGTTTTCTAGAATCCAAATCTCCATGTCTGATTGTTGCATCGATATATGAGGAGTTGAAGGGTAGTCTTGAATTTAATGAGAAGGGGAAGTGAAAAATCGCTCTAGCAATATATATGTATGTATAACCCAAGGCATTATAGCCTAGTGGTATCTTGGTGGTGAGATAAGACTTAGGGGCCATAAGGTCCTGGGTTTGAATCTCACAAAGGGGGTTTTCTCATAATTATGAGTTTCCTCCTGAATTGGTGACTTGGTGGTGGAATATGATCGCGTGGCAACACTGGTGGCATGATGATACTCCAGTGTTCCGTGAGTGATTCCAATTTATTGGCCGTTCAAAAAAAAATATATGTATGTATAGAAATCTCAGCCTTGGGATTTACATATTCCTCTCTTTAAGAACATTACTTGAAAAGTTGTCAAATTCATCCACTTTAAAAATTCACATTTTCAAGAAGGGTTTGCTGTACTTAAATTATAAAAACCAATAAGAATTACAAGTAAGCGGTGGGTAAACAGGCAATAAGCTACGTCGTTATCCTTTTTTTAATAGTAAAACCTACTCTATTAAATATAAAGCTTATGTCGTTGGCCACAGAGTAGTTACTCTGCACCACCCTTTACACTCGATCTAACTTTGTTTTAGTAATTAAAAAAATTAGTCATTTCTCTTATATTGGACACACCAAAAAATAATTCATTAGTAATTTCATCTCGTGTCTGTGTCATGTCTAAACCTTAATTTGGAACAAAAGTTATTCTAGGTCGGTAGGAAATGCAAACATCTTTTTCTATAACTTTTTAAGTTGGAATAACAGTGATTTTGTGATAGAGATTCAAATCTTCTATACATCTAATAAATAAACTCATTTTGTGCCACTTGTCAATTGATTAATGTAAGTTCAATTTTATTCAAAATCTCATTAAGCCACATGGCACATATATAGTACTAATTAAATAATATGTGGGCCACTCATTAATTATATCTAACTAACATCTGTTAATTAAAATATTTATATCTATTAGTCATGTGGGCCATCTGTTGTTCATGTGAAGGGGTTTAAATGCTGATATTCACATCTGTTGAGTTCAAAAAGTCCCTAACAGATGTTAGTAAGATTCCTTTGCCTTAATTTCGAGCTCCAAATTTAAAATTCAAATTCAAGCCCACTGACATTACTAAGACTGATATATATAAAAGATGGAGAGAGAGAAAGCATAGTTAAGATTTCTTTCTCTATTTTTTCTCTCCTGTCTCTCTCTTAACACAAACCCTAGAAATCCATCGGTGCTTCCTCTCCATCAAAATCCCAGACAAAAACCAGACCTTCCACAACCTTCAGACCTTCCATACCCTTCTGCCATATGATGATGATGATTTGAGTTTTTTTAGAGAAAAAAAAAACCAATTTGAGACAGTATGTGATTACTTCTCTATAAATTGTTCCCCAAGACACACTCCAATCTCTCATCCCATTATTTTATTGAGCATAGTTGAGTAATTTTGATGATGATGGTTTGATACGTCAAAGATGGGGTAGCGACTGGGGCTTTTTGTTTCTTTTGTTTTGTTTGCGGATTTCCTTGCTAGGACTGTTTTGTTCGGTTTGTTGTATTTCGGACTTTCATCGCTAGCGTCTTGTTAGCATTTTGAATAAAAGTTTGTTTGGCAGTTCAAAAAAAAAAAAAAAAATTGAGTAATTTTGTGAATGTTTTGACCATAAATGAGTAGTTTTATCAATGAGTTTTATTATTGATTATTGAGTGATTCCTAAATTAGATGAATGTTGGAGTTATGATTCACCATGATAAGAGTTTAGCTATTTTGGTGCGCTACTAAATTTGATGCGCTACTAAATTACTTTAATTAGATGCGCTACTTTTTTTTTTTGAACGGCAATCCACTTTATTATAAAAATAAAGAGCCAGCAAGGGGTTGGGAAAAAAACAAACAAAAACAAACAAGAAGAACAAAGGCCGAACAAACAGCCAAGCCCAACACCCCAAGATTACAACATAGCCCCAATGTCAAAGTTAATCCAGTTTTCCCATGAGGTCTTCACCAAATCTAAGCGATTGCCGATCCGAACATAAGAATCTTCTTTAATAAAGTCAACGACTTTGCAAACCGGTACCAATTTGCATTCAAACAACTTCAAGTTCCTTGCCAACCATAAACGCCAAATCGTCGCGCAAACAACGGAGTGAACAATACGCTTC
This sequence comes from Ambrosia artemisiifolia, assembly GCA_032199755.1. Classification (NCBI taxonomy): domain Eukaryota; kingdom Viridiplantae; phylum Streptophyta; class Magnoliopsida; order Asterales; family Asteraceae; genus Ambrosia; species Ambrosia artemisiifolia. The sequence continues at coordinate 37,259,496 of CM063528.1, read as the reverse complement.
CATATTTTCGAACCTGGATTGTCTTCGATGAACTTCACCAACTCGACCAGAGAGTTGACATCAAGAGGGAAGGATATGCGCATCCAAATCAGGATATGCCACCAAACCGCCTTAGCGAGGACACAATTCCAAAGCACATGATTCACGTCTTCGACCGCATATCCACACCGAACACAAGTCAGGTCATTGATGTGAATACCTCTCTTAGACAACTCGAATTTCACAGCGATCCTCCCAAGAAGAGCTCTCCACAAAAAAAAACGTTGCATTTGGGAGGCACCCAAGAGTCCCAGCGGCTGAGTGTGTTCGGAACCTCACCATATTTTGCAGCGTCCAGCAGGTCTCTAACAAACTTAACCGAGAATCTTTGATTGAGAAAGTCGACCCATACGGTTATTACCCGCGCCTTATGTTAGGCTCTAGAGCGAGAAAGGGCTGCTAAGGTACGCACTAGCATCCTTACTCCAAGTCCATACATCCATGTTACCGTTGTCGCAGCCCACAAAGTTGCTGATTTTGGATAGCAACTCAGCGAAATCGAGCCACTCATTAAGGGAGTTAAATTTTCTTTTCCAGCCCCCAACCCACTGCACGATTGACCCGTGTTTAGCCACCATTTGCGGGAGAGCAGCATGCTTATTAACTGTCAGCCCAAACAGGCCAGGGAAGGTAGAATAAAGCGGCTCGGGACCCAACCAACGATCCTTCCAGAATTTAGTCAACGAACCATCACTGACCACAACTTTGAGCTAATCGTTAATGTTAATACCAGCATCTGCCAAGTCCCTATCCACATTACTTATATCCTTCCACGGACCAGGGAACGAGATTTTAACAGGGATGATTTTATCTTTTAAGCTGTCGCCATGAATCGAAGCAACCACTTTGGCCCATAGTTGGTTTGGATCATTTCTAAATCTCCACCACCACTTGGAGATCATCGCGAGATTAAAGTCATGTATACTACCCAAACCGAGTCCCCCACGGCTTTTAGGCCTAGAAACTTTGTCCCATATTATCCATCTCACCTTGTTACATCTAGCCGGACCTCCCCACACGAAGTCCCTTCTAATCCCCTCGAGTTTTTTAATAATGCATTTAGGGGCTGGAAAAATAGACAGGAAATACGAGGGCAAACTTCCTAAAACAGATTTGGTGAGAGTTACCCTCCCGGCAAAGGACAAGTGTCTAGCCTTCCAAGACGAGAGCCGTAATTTGAACTTTTCAACAATCGGGAGCCAATGTTTAGCACGTTTCATGTTAGCACCAACCGGGACGCCAAGCTAATTAAATAGAAATACACCCGGTTTGCATCTTAACACCTTGGCAAACATAGTAACTTCCTCCGCTTTTACTCCAACCCCGTAAAGTTGGCATTTATTCCGATTAATGCTAAGACCGGAGATGAGGCTGATCCATCCGAGAAATCGGTTAAGACTTAGGACATTGGATTCCGACCATTCCCCGAAAAACAAGACGTCATCAGCGTAAGCAAGATGGGAGAGAACGGGCCCATTGTTCGGAAGTTTAACGCCTTGGAATAAACCCAACTCGACAGCCATGTTAAGCAACATGGTAATCACTTCCATGGCAATTATAAATAAGAAAGGGGAGAGGGGGTCGCCTTGGCGAAGACCCCTCTTGATGGGGAACTCTTTGGTAGGCGCTCCATTAATGATAGCCGATCCCTTGCCAGAATTAAGACAACTATTTATCCAACCAATCCACTTAGAATGGAATCCCATAAACTCCATTGTTCGGAATAAAAACTTCCAGTTTAGCGTATCATATGCCTTTCGAAAATCCACTTTGAATATCATCATCCTTCTTTTTGTCTTTTTAGCCCATGAGACCATCTCGCTAACCATCAATGGGTAATCAAGTATATACCTTCCTTCAATAAACGCGGACTGGGTTGAGGAGATGATGGAGGGCATGGCACCCTTTAATCTAAGCATAAGTACCTTAGCAAGGATCTTATACATCGAACAAACCAAGGAAATGGGCCTGTAATCTTCAAGGGATTGAGAATCGGCTTTTTTCGGAATGAGGACAATAAACGACGGGTTGCAGCCGTTCGATATACGCCCATTCTGGAAGAACTCGTCCATGACTCCATAATAAGCGGCTTTAAGTAGGACCAGAATTTTTTGACGAATTTTAAAGGGAATCCGTCGGGACCCGGTGCTTTATTCCCGTCACAACTCCTAATGGCGTTCCAAACCTCATCGGTATCAAAGGGTCGAACAAGCGAATCAGTCGAAAGGCTAGAAAGCAAAGGTAAGCCAAAATTGGTGAACCTTAGCCTTCTTTTAAGAGGTTCATTAAACTGCGAATGGAACCAGCATCTAACTTCTTCCATAATCCGAACAGGATCCGTAGTCCACACCCCTCTAATATTCAGCCCATGTATTCTTCGGGAGGCATTATTAGCGTTAATAATCTTATGGAAAAAGGAGGAGTTCTCATCCCCAAATTTAATCCAGTTCAGTCTCGCTTTTTGTTGAAGATCTTTGACTTTGTTCCTCTCAAAGTTCCGAAGCTTTAATCTAAATTCAGCCCTCAATCTCTTCTCATCCGCATTTAGCATAGCAAATTCAGCCATATTATCATAATAATCAATTGCACTATTTAAGGCCGCTTTCTCCTTATCTTCGATAGCACTCAATTTGTTTCTCCAAAATTTGATATCCAGCTTGATATCCTTTAGGACCCAAGCTAAATACCGATCCGCCTTTCCCACAATAATACCGTTACCGATCCGGGTAGAAACAATGTTAGCGATTTCAGGCAGAGAGATCCATGAATTGAAGAATTTAAAGGGGGTTGACCCGAAGTCCGTATTAGCGCAGGTCAGCGAGATGGGACAGTGGTCCGAAGGGCCCTTAGCATGAACCTCAACCTTAGCATTTGGCCATGTATTCATAAACTCATCACACACCAAAAATCTGTCCAATTTGCTATACTTCACCTCCAAATTATGGGAAATGTATGTAAACCGAACCCCACACATCCTATACTCCAACCAGCCCACATTAGAGATGAAATCATTAAATCTGGCAGAAGCATTGGCATCAAAAATGGAATACAATCTTCCATCCTCCGACCTAACCTCGTTGAAATCGCCCAAGGCCACCCATAAACCATCATACTGTTGCTTAACAATGGCAATATTGTCCCAAAAACGTCGCCGCGAAGCTAAGTCATTAGGAGCATGAACATTAAGGATGTTAATTTTTTCAGGATACCTTTCATGAAGCCAGAGACAAGAACGAAGTGCTGCTCAGAAATAGACTCCACTTTAGTGAAAATAGAAGGGTCCCAAATAGAAACCAAACCTCCTGATCTCCCTATCGCCTCACCAACACTGAACTGGAACCGGGAATTATCCCAAAACCGACTCCAGAACGAGTCAGGAACCGGACCCAGGTGAGTTTCCTGGATACCCAGAAACGACGCCTTAACCTCCCTTTTCATCTTCCGGATCCAACCCGGTTTGTCCGACCCGGAAACCCCCTTTGAGTCTCTACCACCAAGAGACCCGGAAACCCCCTTTGAGTTAATAGACAGAAACCCCCTTAAATCCACTTGTCCGACCCGGTAGAGACCATAGGTCTCTTGGTGATTAACCCAGGTTCGAACCTGGCAATAGGGTGGATTTAAGGTGTAAAATTTGACTGTTCAAAAAAATATTAGCCAAGGCATTATAGCCTAGTGGTATCTGGGTGGTGAGATAAGACTTAAGGGCCATAAGGTCCTGGGTACGAATCTCACAAAGGGGGTTTTATATATGTAATAATTATAGATGCGCTAAATTTGTATCATTATTGATGCGCTAATATATAATAATATGTACATAAGATGCGCTACTAAATTTGATGTGTTAATTACAATAATGATAATTAATTACAATTCCCCCTGCATATAAGATGTCCTATGCGCTTACACCACTTCATCATCACCATTGAATGAATTATGTTTTTATTTCATTTCATACTAGATTATACCCCGGGAACGTCCCGGGATTGAAAAATCTAATATGACATATTAATTTTACATATGAAATAGAATGATGCGCTTTACAGTTACATGCATGAAAGCTTCGGGTAACAGCTAACCTAAAACAATTAAAAATATATCTCCAATGTTAACGCCTAACCTTAAACAATGTATGACTCTAATATTAATATCTAACCTTAAACAATGTATTACTCCAATGCTAACGCATGTTGGAAATAGAATTCATATTTACTGATTTGAACATAATTAGTGACTTGTCTATACATGATTAATGATTTACCTGAACGATTTCTGTTTTTTTTCTTGTTTTAACAAAACCCAACAAAAAATACTCGTTTTTTTTCTCCGGTTTTTATATAGCATTATGGTACTCGTTGGAAAGATAATAAAACACTCGTTAATTTGGTGTAATTTTTTTCTTTAAAAAATCCCGTATATAAAAGATATTAACGTTTAAAAATTATGGGAGGAAATATAAAAGAGAAAAATCTAATTTTGTTTTTAAATTATTTTTTTCCTAAAATATCTCAATGCCACATGGGATGACACATGGCACACTCAATGAGAAAAATGCCTCTTTGAATGCCATGTCATCAAAATGGCTTTCTTTTATTATATGTATAGATTTTCATTAAAATATTATTAAATTTTATTTTATACTAAAACTAATTAAATAAACAAATTGAAAAAACATTAAATCACTAGGTAATGATTTAAGGGGATTGAACCGGTACATATTTTTTGGCTAAAAATAAACATGATGACATTGTGTCAATGGCAAAAAACGCCCATAAGGGGTTTGAAAGTACTTATACTAGATAGTGATGGGAATGTCAAAACTAAAACAAAAAATATGGTGTATAAGGAAATATTTAGTGATATTTGAATAATATATATATTATTCTAGCATACCGTGAGAGCTCTCTATTAATATATACTAGGTGTAATCCCATGTGAAAACACTGGAAGTCTATATCATTTTTAAGACAATTAGTTCGCAATTATAGAGAACGTAAATAGACTTTACTAAGGTCTGTTTACTAATCACCAAATAAAGAAGTCATCATCTATTTACAAGTAAAGTCTGTTTACTAAGGTATGTTTCAAAGGAGTGGGTCTGTTAAGAAGATATGTCTTAAATAGATATCCAGCTGTTTGAAGTAATAACTGTTTCAGACACACCTTCTTAACAGACCAACTGCTCTGAAACAGACCTTAGTAAACAGACTTTGCTTGCAACAAATGATTGACTTTGCTAATTCTATTAAAAAAAGATTTAGATTTCCCGTGTGTCAACACAGGCTTTAACCTAGTAATAGTAATAAACCCACATATATTTTTAGATAGAGATATAGGATTGGGATTATTTGAGAACCTCTTTAAGTTATGAGAACCATATGAAATCACCTTATAATTAACCAACAACGTATTTTAATAAAAAATGAATATGTTGTCTAAAATTAAACAACAATAAAATATTAAATAAAATATTAATATACTTACATGGGGTAAAAATTAGTTTACATCGGTGTAATTCGGGGTAAATTCATGTAATTTTTTTTATTTTTTACAGCGGGGTTTACGCGCTTTTACAGCAGTGTGCAAATTTTTTTTTCCGCATTTTACGTCGAGTTCTTGCGAGATCTCGCAACTCATCGAGTTCTCAACATATCCCAACCCGATATATATTGATTAGATTCTATTAAATTGTTTTTGGTAATAGTAGTTCTCAATGAATAAGTGGTTTGTGTTGTAAAACAACGGCCTACTAGCATACAAAATATAATAACTATGAACAAGATTAGAAGAAGATTAGAGAGGGATAGAATAGAGAAGTCTTATTCATTCTAGTGTCTCATAACAATTACATGAAGCCTCTATTTATAAGGCTCTTACATTAACAATGAGTAATGACAATTAGGAGTTAAGGATGTGGAGAGTCACCACATTATTGGTGCATTCATAACACTCCCCCTTGACTATCCACATAATGTAACAATACACAATTCTTATAATACGCTTGGTGATGTTGCCTCGTTATAAACCTTGCCAGGAAAACCCAGTGGGATAAAACCTCAGCTAAGGGAAAAAGAGTGCAATGCGTATTTTCTCCCCCTGATACTTCTGGATCAGGTGTGTGTTGCCTCGTTAAAAACCTTACTAAGAAAACCCGATGGGACAAAACTTAGTTAAGGGAAAAAGAGTGCAACGTGTCGAATACTCCCCCTCATTTTAATATGTATCATTTGAAATATGGTGTCGATCTTCTAAGAAAGTTGCTCAAAGTTTTGTAGTCAATGATTTGCGTTCTTGATCACTTGACGTGAAAATCTTTAAGTTGAATCATTGATGTATGATCTTCACTCCAAAATTTAGTCCATGCTCTCGTAAGTGCAATTCCTTAAGTTGAACTAATGTTGCCTCCTCTCGTAAATAAATGTCACAAGATCACCAAATGTGATGTGTTATATTCCCTGAAGTATTTGTTTTAGCTCATTTCGGTGTCTCCTCGCTTGACATAGACTATATTATGATAATAAGTTCATGTGGAAGATATAATAATCATGCATAACTAGCAAGACATATACTAATGTACATATGTACTTAACTATGGTACTTCTAGAGTGAAAATCTCTACTTTGGTAGGAGATGAAACGAATAATTTTCCATATAAAGTAATTGGACAACCTTTAATGTACTTTAAGTATGCGCTATGTCCATTGAAAATGTCCCACCATCTTTTCACGATATACTTTGATGGATTGGTAAACATATCATTACAAATATACTCGAATTGTAGGTCAAGCAACAAGTGCACTATGTCAAGGACTTTCAAAAAATCTCTCTTTTAAAAGTTCTACAGAGTCTCTCGATAATGCTCAGACATTATCACTGTAAACTGCGAGTTAACTTTTAAAAGAAAACTTTTGATACAAGCTGGATAATACAATCAAACTTATGTTGCTCTTTATTGGGATATCTCATGAGTTTTAAAACACTCAACCCCCTTATTTTAGTCCATACATATTATATTACCTTTACATAATACTTCTTAAGGTATTGATATCAATGCTGCAGGCATCATCAATCCATCAAGAACTTTTCCATCTTGACCAATTACGCAAGTGCATTAACTCTTCAATTGGAAGAACAATAACATCTATTTCTCCAATATATATTGTACCATTCTTATACATTAAAGTATCATAATCACCAGGTTCAGTTTATAACCTGTGGTGTATTGGTGCACAATAATCACATCCTACGATGTTTCATATTACCTTTTAAGCACTCAGTTGCTTTAGGATATTCATGAGGAGTTCCACTTATATTCAATTCAATCATATAACAAACATAACTCAGAATTGAATCTATTTATTCTCATCATAACGTTCTCGAGAACTTACGTTATAAGATTTTGACACATTAAATCTTTCATCAGGTATTTTCATGTAAACTTTCAGTGTCAAGTAAATCATGATATTTATTAGACGCATTTCAATTCTCTCTTTGCATTACCAGACTAATAACATAATGAAAAATCATTGTATCCACCACTGGAGAATGCGTCTCCTCATAATCAATTATGGGTCTTTGCGAAATTCTTGTGCCACCAATTTTACCTTATATCATTTTCTTTTAAAACGTTGATTCGCACAAAAGACCTTTTTCGTATCTATATGTTTTACAACTTTTGTTGTATGGACTACTGGGTTTCTTTTAAATAGAGAATTCAACTCTGCCGCATTTGCGTCTTTCCATTTAGGCCAATCATTTCTTTGTATTCATTCATAGGCAGATCTTAAATCTTGATCCTCATTTTAAGCGCTACATTACATAAAATTTATAACGACGTCGATTTTATTTCGATTCCATGCATTTCGTAGACATGATACTATATAACGAGATCTCTTTATTTTCAGGTACCTGAGGTTCTTCTGGAACCATCATGTCTAATGTCTCTTCAGGAGACCTTTTTACTATCACCTCGACTTGACCATCTTTCTTACTTGCTCCAATTTCGAGGATTTTTATTCTTGGAACCGACTAGTCTACCATGCTTCAGGCATGCCATAGATATATCACCAATGTATGGTTGCCCTTTCTGGGACACTAATTCAATTGGAGCACTAGCAGTTGATACATGTGACTTAGCTAGCCACTATATTTAGGTCAGTGAATACATCTGGTAATCAATTTATTCTTGTAAATGAATTATCCTTTGTACTTTCAGTTAACACTTATTAATTTGAGGATCAACTGATAATTCATTTCATCTTTTCAACTGCTTTTTATCTCCCCCTCATGTTGGAAATATTGATTGTTAAAATAAAAATCAATCAATCAAATCGCACCTTTAACGACTCTAAGTACGTGGTTATCAATACTTATTCTTATCCAACATATATTCTCAACATTCTTTGAAGTCCCATCTTTTGTGCATTGTGGTGGATCAATTGCAAAATATATCGCACATCAAAACAATAGATGGGAAATGTTTGGTTCCTGACCGAAAATCAATTATAATGGGGAAATGTTAAATAACTTGTTGGCTTGATGTGGATTACTATTAGTCATGTATGACCACATGTACTTATATATAAACATGTACTTTTGCTCTCATGATTATTATCTTTGCAATAAAAATTAGATGTTTAGTGATCTTCTCACCAAAACACGTATTCTAATTATCATTACTAACTTGAGAATTAAATTCACAATTATAACCAAAATAAACATGCCACTCTGGAATAATATGCTTGCTATCTTATTAGCTAAGTCATAAATCACGCAAACTTCAGGTTGCGAACTTGATAACCATTTAGACGATGCATCGATTTTAAATACTAAGTGGTGTCATGTTAGGATATATGTATCCTTTATTCACTTCCAGAATATTTAGGGATACTCACCCTATATGGCAAATATATAATTTCCCTTGAGAGCAAACACTACATGCTACTTATCATCTTGAAGGATTTTCAAGTTCTTTGTTATGTTCACATCATCATTGACCCGGTGTGGTCTAACCGGTCATGCCAATAATTATCATGATCCATAAACTTATGGTTTATGATCGTAATGAATCTCTTGCACTTTTATGTTATGTGCACTTATGTTTGTATAATACAAATAGAAAACACGAGAGAACGGTGTATGCTCATTCAAACTATCATGTTATATCACCTTTCAGTTTACTTTGTTCTCATATAACTATTTTCAAATTTTGCCACTTGTTACGGCCATTCTTATTATTATAATCTTTGATGGTTGATCACATCATCTCATTATTATCATGACCATCATTACAATTCCAAATGGTCGATCTCATCATTACAAATTTCTCAATTATCTCCATGATCATTACCTTTACTCGATCACAAGAATATGATATGATTTCAAACTTTTCATACTCTCTTAATGATATGGTTACTTCAAATTATTAGACATGTTGCACTCTTGCTTGTCTAATACATGACAAGAAATACGAGAGAATAATATATCACTATTTCAAACATTCTTTTTATACACATGTTTCCCATATCTTATTCTCGTGTAATTACTTATTTAGTGTGCAACTTCTTGTGATCGATTTCAATATTAACATGTTGACCATATTATCAACATGACGATCTTTACAATTTCCTCGTTCACCATGATCATGACTTTTATACCGATCATTGTATAATTATCACAATATTAACTTTTTCGATCTCATTAACTTGAGCATCGTAATCATTTCCTTAACCACCATGATCATGAATTTTACACGGATCATTATATCATCACATTCACTCCAAGGAATGGATTATAACTACATAACTTTTATGGTGGCATCGTTATCCTTAATTATGTACATGGTCATGACTTTTACAATGATCATTATATCACATTCACTTCAGGGAATGAGATAGAATCCGAAAACATTCATGGATATTCATTCCTTTTTTTTTGGACGGATATAAAGTCACTTCAAACCTTTCACCCAATTTTAATGACATTGCTACTTCAAGAGCATATTTGAGGTTTGACAAACAAACAAAATTTGTTTTATCCAATTTCCGTCATATATAAACTTTTCTTCACATAACATCCATGGAGAAGTAATTATATGTCCAAATCATATAATATTATCGGCCCAACATCTTACGGCCTTTTATAACATGGTAATGAGATTCAATATGTATGACACATTGGATGTCAAATATAAATCTTTCCTGTGTTATATATTTGATCAATCCCTTTAATTTTAGTTAACCATAAATGATATTTATATATAAATATTTAACTAAATATATAATCTCATATATGAGTAAATGAAAGTTTTATTCATCATGAACTATTTTCCAACAAAAGCATATTATATATTTAATATTAAACTCAATAGTCAACATGTAGTTTAATTAACATTGTTGATGATACAAATTTCAGTAGAATCACTTTCAACAATATTATAAGTCAATACCATGCAAAAGGTTTTATTCAAATATGATTTCAAACTTGTGATATCGATAGTCCATGATCTATAAACTTCATGTACATGGATATAAACTTTTTTTAGAGTTCATTTAGGGATATAGTATACTCAAATAATCATATTATAATTCGATATAAACTTTGTTGCATAGTCTAAGATTAAAGAAAAGTCAAATAAAAAGATAAGGCCAAATTTGTAAAGCACTAACTAACGACCATGTATAATCAATTTTTTTTAATAATTTGTCTCTTCGTCGTGATAACCAAACATAAGGCATATGTACAATAAAAATATAAACCTCGATTTAACTAACCCAAGATTGTATGAATTACAATATGGATTGTGTTGAGAGAGTGAACAAAAACAAAATAACTAGAACATGTACACTTACCATATGTTAACATGATCTAAACTCCAAAAGCAATTCGTGCTGATAACGTGTTGTAAAACAACGGCCTACTAGCATACAAAATATAATAACTATGAACAAGATTAGAAGAAGATTAGAGAGGGATAGAATAGAGAAGTCTTATTCATTCTAGTGTCTCATAACAATTACATGAAGCCTCTATTTATAAGGCTCTTACATTAACAATGAGTAATGACAATTAGGAGTTAAGGATGTGGAGAGTCACCACATTATTGGTGCATTCATAACAGTTTGAATAATATATATCTACACATGAATTATAGTGATGCCATAAACCTCTGTACATGAGACCATCAAGATGCTATTGATTGTTTTATTTTTTTCGACCACTTATAAAGAGAGGCATGTTATTTACATAAAAACAAAAATTAGGTTTGCACAATCCTTTACGGGTCGTAGAGGACTCTACAATCCGTAGAGGCCTCTACGGTCCGTAGAGGGTGTCAGTGCATAAAATGCAAAATCCTCTACGGCCCGTAGACATGGGGACCATCAATGAAGAGACTGACTTGCAGTGTGTCAGTCTGAAAAGCAACCCATCTATGGGCCGTAGAGGCCTCTACGGCCCGTAGACAGAGATAGTCCTCTACGGCTCGTAAAGAAGATGGCCTCTACGACCTATAGATGGCCTCTACGAGCATTTTTCAGCCATCTATGGGCCGTAGAGGCCTCTATGGGCTGTAGAGTTTTTTTTTTTTTTTTTTTTTTTAAATTGTGTTGGAATGGATGTGTTGAGTTTTTTTTTATAAAAAGTAAAATAGCATAAAAATATATATTTTTCACTTAATAATAATTTAGTACTAGATTATACCCCGGAGTTGAGAAATCTAATATGACATATCAATTTTACATACGAAATAGAATGATAATAAAACGCTTTTTAACAAAAAATAATACTCTCAAACAAAACAATACCTAATTAGACATCTTTATCTTAACCATAAATTGTTAATCTAATATCAAGCAGCGGAAATACATCCGTAACAATCTTATAGAACACGCTCTTGATTCCTACTAGCTAATATAGGCTCACACAAATAAAGAAGACCCAATATTTTACATATTAAATGAAAAAAATTAAAAAAATTGTTGGTTATGCTATTTTACTTTTATAATAAGAAATGGAAATTTTTTTTTATAAAAAACTCAAATAATATGTTTAAAACTAATAAAAAACACTTAAAAAAACATAACTACGGCCCGTATTGGCCTTTACGGGCCGTAGATGTTTTTTATAAACGGACCGTAGAGAAGATGGCCTCTACGACCCATAGATGGCCTCTATGAGCATTTTCCAGCCATCTACGGGGCGTATAGGCCTCTACGGGCCGTAGTTTTTTTTAGATTGTATTGGAATGGATGTGTTGAGTTTTTTTATAAAAAAGTAACATAGCATAAACAAATTTTTTTCACTTAATAATAATTTAGTACTAGATTATAGCTCGGGAAAGTCCCGGAGTTGATAAATCTAATATGACATATCAATTTTACATATGAAATAAAATGATAATAAAACGTTATTTAACCAAAAATAATACTCTCAAACAAAACAATTGTCTGTATAAACTAAATTCCATACCTAAAAAACTATTAAATTTAACAACAAAACTGATGAAATGACTTATCCATCCGATTAAAGTTACTATTGGAACAATCAAATGTAATAAAATTCAATACCTAATTAGACATCTTTATCTTAACCATAAATTGTTAATCTAATATCAAGCAGCGGAAATAAGAACTCAAAATTTTTTTATAAAAAAAATTGTTGATTATGCTATTTTACGTTCTATAAAAAAACTTAACGCATACATTCTAACACAATCTAAAAAAAAAAAAACTCTCTACGGCCCATAGAGGCCTCTACGGGCCATAGAGGGGATCACAATCATTAGTAGTCAGGACTGAACCTCGTACCTCGTTTTTCATGTTCATCTACGGCCCGTAGATGTGACACCCTGCAAACTCCGGTAATAAACGTTTGAAAACTCAGTAAGTCTACCTTAGCGAGTCGTGCATACATTACACATGACAGGGTCAATCGAGTCGAGTCGTGCATCATTGGGGTTTTAACACACGTATGTCTCGAGTCCCGGGAATTGGTGACCGAGTGTGAACGTGTTTGTTTTCATGTATTATGTGTTTATAATCATTATGTGACTTGTCGGTATGTGAAAACGTGTTAACATATGTTAAAACGGGGTTTAACGCGCCAAAATACCCAAGACCAGGCCCTGCAGGCGATTAGGGAAGCCTAATCGCCTACAGGAGGGCGATTAGCAAGGCTTAGGGGGTGATTAGGCTTGTCTAGGGGGCGATTGGGGGCTAATCGCCTGATAAGGTAGGCGACTAGCAGCCCTAATCGCCTGATAAGGCTGCATAATCGCCCATACTGCACCTGACGACTAGAAACGCCTATAAATACCACCCTTGACCTCTAAAACACCATTTGTGCAACCCTAGCCATCCCATAACCCATACCAACACACAAACACCCTCTGGAACTCGTTTTTACATCAAAACAACCATTTCCAAGCTTTATCCATCATTTTCTCCTGAATCAAAGGTGTGTTCTTCAAACCCAAACCTTTAAATGATTATATTTTGTTCCCTAAAAGTCCAGACCTGACTTTTAAATGTTTTTGTCTTTGAAAATCCATTAAAAACCGTTTTTAAACAAACCCAAACCTTTATGCATGTTATATGTGTTATATATGTTTAAAGGTAGGATTTTTAGGATTGAAACATGATTGTTCTTGTGTTATTAAGGTGTTTATGGCTGTTATGAGTTAGTATGATGATGTTCTCGGAGTTTGGATGGTTTTGGTTGTGTGTTGTTGATGTTTGATGTTTTGACCCATTTGAATGATTTTGAATGATTAAGGATGCTATGAGGTGTATTGTTGATTGTATGATGTTAGGGTTTGCATTAGGATGATGCTAGAGCAGTAGGATACTATCGGACAACGTGGTTACGTGATGAAATCTGGATATTTGCTATTTAGGGCAAGTTCTTGTATGTTGATATGATGTTTACATGTTAAGTTTACTATTTTGGGAAAACGCTCACATTCGGTACTGTTAGAATGATGATAAGTTAGGGGTTTTGCTTGAAATATGTTGTTAATGTGTTAGGATTGATATTGGGTGTTTACACACGTTTCGGATCTGATTTGGAGGGTTAAACGCGTGAAATTGCGTCGCGCAGCAGCTGCAGGCGATTAGCCATCCTAATCGCCTGATGTGATAGGCGATTAGGCCCCTTAAGGGGCGATTAGCATCATAATCGCCTGCTAAGGTAGGCGATTAGCATCCTAATTGCCTGTTGACCAATCCTAATCACCAGTTGACTTTTCCTAATTGCATGCTAAGTTCCTAATCACGTGTACTGCTGTTATAAGTGTATTTTGACATTCCGAAACCCGATTTGACACCTAGGAACATGCTAGGAACCCCGTGACATGCCTAGTAACCTACTAACACGTGTATGGACTTATTTATGCGTTATTTGACCTATGTGTTAGACTCGTTGAACTTTAACATATGTTAAGTACTAAGTTGCATGGTTTGTATATGTTTGTGTATGAGATGAACACGTGGAATGTCGGGTCACCAATGGGATGTCGAGTCTTGTCTTACGTAGTCTGGTTGGCGGTCAAACACGTTTTTCGGACACATAATGGTCATGGACTGGACTTAGGGACTAATGAACCCGATGGGTTATTAGTCTAACTTGACGCATATCTTATGATAGGTCGCCACTAGTTGGGGCTATCATATCATACAAACGGTTTACTCATATCACATAAACGATTTACTCATTAACGGAAGACGCAACCTAAGGTGAGTTCACGGCCCCACTTTTTACTGGTTTTGCTTTCGGGGGAGAAACATGCTTAAAACTCTTTTATGACTCATGGCTCATTTTCACGTTATACTATGGCTTACTTATTGTTACTATACGGTTCATCAAAAAGTCCCTTAGAATCCACTAACATGGGAATATGGCGGGGAAATATGGATAGCGCTATTGGGAACTGACAAGCCCCACTCGACGGCTCGAGGCCGGGCGGGTGCATATTGTCTCTAATAAAACAAGGCCTACCGGTGATGACGGTAGTCCATAGGAAATTAAGGGTCAGTACACAGCTTAGTCAGCAATGGTTTCACCCGTAGTAGTAATGATATTCTGCGCCAAGCTAGCGTTCTCACAAGCATAGTAGTAACAGTGATGGTAACGGTTTTCGAAGGATCACTTTAAACGTTTAAATAAAACCTGTGAACTCACCAGCATTATATGTTGACTCTTTTAGCATGTTTTAACAGGTCGCTAAGGTAGCAGCTGTCAGATAGGCGCACGGAGTCGCACTGGAGTCGTCTCGCGTCTAGGGTCGCATTTGCATGTTTTGGGATTGTTAACTTTTGAACTTATGTTTTATTTACGCATAACTTTTGTAAACTTTGAATGCTTCCACACTGTCGAATGTTGGTTTTAATCTTATGCATGGTTTTTGTTTACAGATGTTTTTACATTTAGACGTCGTTTATTGTGACCGTTGACTTGGATCCTGGTGTGTCACACGCCTCGCGGTAGAACCCCGCATGTGGAATTTGGGGGTGTGACAGATTGGTATCAGAGCCAATGGTTATAGTGAACTAGGACTGCATGTAGAGTCTAGACTATAGCCGAGTCTCACACACTAGACGGTCACATACATTGAGTCGTGTCTTTTGGTGAACATACTAACCTTGTCGGGGTGTCGGTATCCTTACCACACAGTGTCATATTACCTATCTCATTCTTGGTTATTCCTAGCTTCATTTTACCTTCTTCTTCGGGTTTGCAGTCGAAGGAACTTGTTTGTTGATCTTTTGAGTTGGTTATATCTTTCTAAGATGTGGGTACCGGGCGACTTGAGGTTTGAACTCGGGGCACGCCTTGAGGACCATGTAGAGCAATTTATCATTTCGGGTGCACACGAAATCATAAGTTGAAATGCATGGAAGACTTGGTGGATCTCGTGTCGGGATTAATGGTCACATTCGAACCCGATCCTAGACTTTTCATATTCTCTTGGTTTAGCGTTGGTGATGGGTCTGAGTGTTTGTTTCTTGTCCTTCTCAGAAGATGTCTGGACGCACTGGAGGACGTACTGGGGGACGACGTGGAGGCCGCACTGGTGGGGGGTAGAGGTGGTGGTAACATCACCTTGACGTATGATGAGCCCAATGAGATGATGCAGCAACAGTTGGGCGTTGCACTAGCTGCCTTTCAGGCTGCCTAGCAGACTTTCATGGGTGCTGCCGCTCCTCCGGTTCAGGCGGGACTTGCATATAAGCGGTTTAAGGATTGTCAGCCCCTCAGCTTCCAAGGTACGGAGGGGGCTGTGGAGTTGCTTCGGTGGTTGGAGAAGACTGAGTCGGTGTTTGCTTTATGTGAGACTCCAGCAGTGGATTGGGTGAAGTTTGCTTCGGGGACTTTTGTAGGACCCGCCCTGACGTGGTGGAATTGCGTCGCTCAGACACTTGGTCTCGGGGAGGCCAACGCCATGCCTTGGGCGGATTTCGTGCGTAGGTTGAAGGATGAGTACTGCCCGCGGGAGGAGATTAAGAGGTTGGAACAGGAATACGAGAATCTTAAGATGGTGGGTTCTGAGGTTGAGGAGTACACGATCAGGCACAACGAGCTAGCAGTGATGTGTTCAGGTTTATCGACGCCAGAGTACAGGAGGATAGAGCAGTATCTTGCAGGTTTGGTGCCAGAGATTGCGGGGTTGGTGTCTGCTAGGGATCCTACTACAATGTCTGAGGCTGTGCGGTCGGCTACTAAGATGACCAACTTGAAGATTTCTGAGGGTGTCTTGCCTCCTAGAGGCTCTTCTGTGAAGGCGCCGGCGGATAACAAGAGGATGTGGGAAAGTGTGGAGAAGAGTTCAGCGGTGGTTCAGCGACAACCGGCGGTGAAGAAGGCTAAAGCTTCAGGGTCAGCGTCAGATCAGAAACAGGGAGGCTATGCTGGGAAGAGCCCCAAGTGTGGACGTTGTGGTTTCCATCACTATGGTACTTGTGAGAGTTTTTGTTGTGAGCGTTGCCAGCGGACGGGGCATCTTGCAAAGGATTGTAGGGTCAACCTTTCGTCCAGATCGACTCAGACTACTGCTACTACTACCCCTGCTCCACAGGGGAACCAGGGTTGCTATCATTGTGGGGAAGCAGGGCACTTCAAGCGAAGCTGTCCAAAGTTGAACCAAGGGGGCACAGGAACTGCAGGGAAGGAGGGGGACAAGGAAGGCGGTGGTCGGATTACTCATGCTCATGCTTATGTGATCGGTGCTAGGGAGAATCAAGTGGACCCAGACACTGTTACCCGTACGTATTCTTTCTTATCTCTTGTTACGCTTTGGTTTTATTTTATTCACATCGTTGTGCGTTCGTGTCTTCGGGTGTTTTCTTTAGGGTTTGGCCTCTATTTCTCATTCTTTGGGTCGATGAGGGTCCTTTGGGGATGCTACTTGGACGGTACCGGTGGGTTAGTTATACCGATCATAGTAGTCTCCAGTAGGCCTTCGATCGGGGGGTCTCTTGTATCATATTCACATTTTGGGGAAGTGGTTTCCCGGTTGTTACTGTCACGTTTTGGTTCATGACCTTCACTCGTTGTCTTTTGGGGAAACGTTACTTGGGCACACACAGAGGTCGACACTCATCACTGTTGAAACCGAAAGAATCTCAGGATGATATTCCTTTCAACAGGGGGATGATGTGACGACCTGGAAAATTTTTCTTCTTGATTGTTCTCTCTCTTCGACTTCGGAAAATTTTCGGAACGAAAATTCTTTCAACAGGGGGATGATGTCACACCCGGCAAACTCCGGTAATTAACTTTTGAAAACTGAGTAAGTCTACCTTAGCGAGTCGTGCATACATTACACATGACAGGGTCAGTCGAGTCGAGTCGTGCATCATTGGGGTTTTAACACACGCAGGTCTCGAGCCCTGGGAATTGGTGAACGAGTGTGAACGTGTTTGTTTTCATGTATTATGTGTTTATAATCATTATGTGACTTGTCGGTATGTGAAAACGTGTTAACATATGTTAAAACGGGGTTTAACGCGCCAAATACCCAAGACCAGGCCCTGCAGGCGATTAGGGAAGCCTAATCGCCTACAGGAGGGCGATTAGCAAGGCTTAGGGGGCGATTAGGCTTGTCTAGGGGGCGATTGGGGGCTAATCACCTGAGAAGGTAGGCGAACAGCAGCCCTAATCGCCTGATAAGGCTGCATAATCGCCCATACTGCACCTGACGACTAGAAACGCCTATAAATACCACCCTTGACCTCTAAAACACCATTTGTGCAACCCTAGCCGTCCCATAACCCATACCAACACACAAACACCCTCTGGAACTCGTTTTTACATCAAAAAACCATTTCCAAGCTTTATCCATCATTTTCTCCTAAATCAAAGGTGTGTTCTTCAAACCCAAACCTTTAAATGATTATATTTTGTTCCCAAAAAGTCCAGACCTGACTTTTAAATGTTTTTGTCTTTGAATATCCATTAAAAACCGTTTTTAAACAAACCCAAACCTTTATGCATGTTATATGTGTTATATATGTTTAAAGGTAGGATTTTTAGGATTGAAACATGATTGTTCTTGTGTTATTAAGGTGTTTATGGCTGTTATGAGTTAGTATGATGATGTTCTAGGAGTTTGGATGGTTTTGGTTGTGTGTTGTTGATGTTTGATGTTTTGACCCGTTTGAATGATTTTGAATGATTAAGGATGCTATGAGGTGTATTGTTGATTGTATGATGTTAGGGTTTGCATTAGGATGATGCTAGAGTAGTAGGATACTATCGGACAACGTGGTTACATGATGAAATCTGGATATTTGCTATTTAGGGCAAGTTCTTGTATGTTGATGTGATGTTTACATGTTAAGTTTACTATTTTGGGAAAACGCTCGCATTCGGGACTGTTAGAATGATGATAACTTAGGGGTTTTGCTTGAAATATGTTGTTAATGTGTTAGGATTGATATTGGGTGCTTACACACGTTTCGGATCTGATTTGGAGGGTTAAACGCGCGAAATTGCGTCGCGCAGCAGCTGCAGGCGATTAGCCATCCTAATCGCCTGATGTGATAGGCGATTAGGCCCCTTAAGGGGCGATTAGCATCATAATCGCCTACTAAGGTAGGCGATTAGCATCCTAATTGCCTGTTGACCAATCGTAATCACCAGTTGACTTTTCCTAATTGCATGCTAAGTTCCTAATCGCGTGTACTGCTGTTATAAGTGTATTTTGACATTCCGAAACCCGATTTGACACCTAGGAACATGCTAGGAACCCCGTGACATGCCTAGTAACCTACTAACACGTGTATGGACTTATTTGTGCGTTATTTGACCTATGTGTTAGACTCATTGAACTTTAACACATGTTAAGTACTAAGTTGCATGATTTGTATATGTTTGTGTATGAGATGAACACGTGGAATGTCGGGTCACCAATGGGATGTCGAGTCTTGTCTTACGTAGTCAGGTTGTCGGTCAAACACGTTTTTCGGACACATAATGGTCATGGACTGGACTTAGGGACTAATGAACCCGACGGGTTATTAGTCTAACTTGACGCATATCTTATGATAGGTCGCCACTAGTTGGGGCTATCATATCATACAAACGGTTTACTCATATCGGAGTTGACGTTAAGGGGGAGCTGACAGACCCGTTTACATACAGAGCAATCATCGGATCTCTAATGTATCTTACCGCATCTTGGCCAGACATTATGTTCGCAACATGTCTCTGCGCTCATTATCAGTCGAAGCCGAAACAAAGTCATCTGACGGTGGCCAAGCGTATCCTTAGATATCTGAAGGGTTGTCCCTCAAGAGGACTTTGGTACCCTAATGATGATGATTTTGATTTTATCGCTTTTAGTGATGCAGATTGGGGCGGCTGTGACAAGGATAGCAAATCCACGACAGCTGGATGCCAGTTTTTAGGGAGCAGGTTAGTCACCTGGCAATGTAAGAAGCAGACTTCGGTCGCGCTGTCTACCTGTGAAGCCGAGTACATTGTAGCCTCTAGTTGCTGTTCGCAAGTGCTCTGGATACAACAGCAGATGGTGGATTACGGTTTGCAGTTTCTTAAAACCCCTATACACTGTGATAATGAAGCCGCGATCACATTAACTAAAGATACGGGCAATCATTCTAAGGCTAAACATATCCGGATTAAATACCATTTTATCCGTGATTGTTACGCTAAAGAATTGATAGATATGGTCAAAATCCATACTGACTATCAACGTGCAGATTTGTTCACTAAAGCTTTTGACAGATCCCGATTTGAGTATCTTTTAAAAGTAAATAACATAAAAGAAAAACATGACTAATCAGCACCTCGGTTTATCGATTTTTAGTTTTTAAAATTTTCTTTCAAGTTTTTACAGTTTTTCAGAAAATTCAAAAACCTAAAAATATGTTTTACATTTTAGGGGGAGTCTTTTATCAGAAAAACCAAAAACATTGCAAAATTCAAAAAGTCATAAAAATTAGAAAACCCAAAAATGATTTCCAGGATAAAAAGAGGAAATGATAGTACATCAGCGGGGATCTGACACAGGCTAAACATATGTATAGTAATATGAGGCGTGTGTTGATTATGTGTGATGTGCTTATAGGCTTCGTAGACTAAAAATTGCGTGCATTAGTGATACAAACATAACGAACTACGCGTTCGTCGCTGAACACCTCATGGGCATATGGTCTTAGTACCGTAATTTCGTTTGATAGGATTGCCAAAATCTGAGGTTTCGGGTCATTATGTTATTGTTATCCGGGATATTCTGATTAAACTTTTGTCGTATTGATTTACGGACCTAGTTTCATCAGAATATTTGCTAAAAGAGCTTAAATGCCAAAACCGAAAGTTACCGAATTGAGGAACTTCATGTTTTTACTGATCAAAGATCATAATTACATCGTATCAATTTACTGATGCAAATCATGTTGATGCACTTTCTGTGGACGTTACTATCGAATAGACTAGGGTTGAGTCTAGGTATAGTGTTACATGAGATTGTGGTGATCCATAAGGGCATTTTATGGATCTGACGCATTTGTAAGTATATAGTACAATACACAGATCCAAGTTCGACCTATATACACATGGGGCGAATGTGGAAGTTTTCCACATTCGACCATTACAAATGGGCGAATGTGGAAATGCTCCACATTCGACCATTGAAAAGGGGCGAAGGTGGAACTGGTGTATTGGACTATAAATAGCAATCTCATGTGTTATTGTTCATTTGGTGATTTGAGTTTGTACTTTGAATGCTCTCAAGGGGGAGGTCATGCCCGACCTCCCCCGGCCACGAGATAGATGTTTATCCTACTGATGACAGTGTCTGTAACCGTTTCTGTATTAATACGAATCTGTGATGACGTTGTTATCGTTAATTTCTGTCTCGTCTCGAATCTCCCGTCTGAAACCGAGTTGTTTACGCGTATTCGATCCACGAGTTCGGTTCCTAACCGGATTCTCAATTGGTATCAGAGCCGTGGTACCGATTTGAACGATCTAACAGTCGTTTGAATCAATCACAGCTCGTTTTTATTGTTTTCAGACGTAAAATTCAGATTAAAGTTGAAAGGTTGAAACCCTAGAAACCCTAGATTCTTAATTGAACCCGAAATCATGTGATTTCTCCATGTTTTTGTGAATTCGAGGGTTAGGTTTTCATTTCCGCACCTTTCTGAACAAGTTTCATCATCAAATTCAAAGGATTAGAGTGATTGTGGACTGATTTGAAGAAAATATTGATCAAGAACATGTTCAGTGTGCACATTCGCCCCTTTCAGAAAGTCGGGCGGGCGAATGTGGAATGTAACTGGGCGAAGGTAGCATTTTTAGGACGAACGTGGAGAGATTTTGGGCGAACCTGGAATTTTGTGATAATATTTTCCACATTCGGGTGACTATTTTCACATTCGATTGATCGCGCGGGCGAAGGTGGAAGTCGAGTGGGCGAAAGTAGCTGATTTTGGGCGAACGTGGAAAGGGTCAAGTATTGTTTTACATTCTGGTTACTGTTCTACCTTCGGGTCAACAAAAGTGGGCGAATGTAGAAGTACCAGGGGCGAGTGTAGAATTTATGGCCTAAAAATTTCGAAAATATGGCATTTTTAAAGATTTTCGGAAGAATGGTGATGAGGTTTACCCAAATTTGTTGAAGAATTGATGATGATGAAACAGTTTTATTGTGGGGTAGTCATGAGAATCAACAGTATGATAATCAGATTCAAATGACTATATATTATGGGCCAAAAACAGAACAGATATATTTGTATTCCGCAAGATGAGAACAGTCAACCCAGTTCCTGTGTGTTTGAAGGAACTTGTTCTAAAGAGTTGTTATGAAGAAGGAAATCAAGTTTGAGATTTCAATGTTCTGAAAGTAATGAGGTATCCTAGTAGGAGTCATGTGGCACGTAGGTTCAACGAAAGTTTCAAGATCACAGTCCTGAAGATTTCAAGAGCTATTGGTAGATATTGTTGGCTTTGTCCGAAAACTTCAGTTTCTGAAGTATTTCAAGTCCGTCAATTAGTATTGATAGTTCCTACTGAAAGCTTCTGATTGCTTGTTCCACTCGTCTACGGCTTGTATTCTGTCGAACAGATGAAGTTACTCAAGAGCATGATTGATTTATCATACGGGATCTCAGAGAAACTTGGTGAAGCATCAGTCAAGGGGGAGATTGTTGATGTAACAATGTGTCTGATACTTCAACATTTACTGACTGAAGATGCTAGGAATTTTCAAAGAGGAGAATGTGTTGATGTGCAAGAGATTTGTGGATTCGCCAGCAATGTCCAAGGGGGAGATTGTTGATGCACTTTCTGTGGACGTTACTGTCGAATAGACTAGGGTTGAGTCTAGGTATAGTGTTACATGAGATTGTGGTGATCCATAAGGGCATTTTATGGATCTGACGCATTTGTAAGTATATAGTACAATACACAGATCCAGGTTCGACCTATATACACATGGGGCGAATGTGGAAGTTTTCCACATTCGACCATTACAAATGGGCGAATGTGGAAATGCTCCACATTCGACCATTGAAAAGGGGCGAAGGTGGAACTGGTGTATTGGACTATAAATAGCAATCTCATGTGTTATTGTTCATTTGGTGATTTGAGTTTGTACTTTGAATTCTCTCAAGGGGGAGGTCATGCCCAACCTCCCCCGGCCACGAGATAGATGTTTATCCTACTGATGACAGTGTCTGTAACCGTTTCTGTATTAATACGAATCTGTGATGACGTTGTTATCGTTAATTTCTGTCTCGTCTCGAATCTCCCGTCTGAAAACGAGTTGTTTACGCGTATTCGATCCACGAGTTCGGTTCCTAACCGGATTCTCAATCTTCGCAACCGATCAATTACATCGCGATGACTAGCTCGATGCCTCAAAGTGTTGTACCTCCAGCACCACAACCTGACTACTGGGGAGTAGCAGCAGCAGTGGTAAATACTCAAACTACCAATGCTATTTCCACACTAATAAATGACTTATCTTCAGGTAGCGGGAATCGGCCACCTAAGCTCATGGAGATGCAAGAATATAATCAGTGGCAGAAAAAGTTTAAGATCCACTTGGAAGGCATGGGAGTGGAAGGTGCAGAGGCATGGAGGATGATTGCTAGAGGTTACACAGCACCGGTTTTGGAGAACACCGGTGAACCAGTTCCATTGGAGAGTATGTCTGAGGAAGAGAAAAAGAAGTTTGCTGTGGAGAAGAAAGCTTATTCCCAGTTGACTCAGGCGATCACAAACGATCTGCTACATCAGTTTGGGACATGCACTACGTCTAAGCAACTGTGGTATGTGCTTAAGAATAGGCATGATGGGAATGAGAAGACTAGAAGGTTGAGGATGGAGGAGTTACGAAAGGAGTTTGAGAATTTTACTTATGTTGGAAATGAAACCTTAAAAGAACTAACTCCTAGATATTGTCATTTGCTAACTGAGTTGTCTAGTTATGGTATACAGATTCCTATGACAGATTTGGTGGACAAGTTTGCAGATGCTCTACCACCATATTGGGATCAGCATGTGGAAGTTCTCAAGGAGAAGGATGCTTATAAATTCTGGACTATTAATGAGTTTGTGCAGAAGCTGGAGAACAAAGAGCTTGAAGAAAAGAGGAAAGCTAAAAGATCACAGATTCCTAAGAATCCAAGTTTATATTTTGGAGGCACTCCAGTACCAGTTGGCAACTCAAGTTCAGGGGGAGTAGTAGCACCACATGTTGCATGTATTACTAATGTCATGGAACCACCAAAACCTACCATCAACTACATTGCACAAACCTCATCTTACTCACAACCATCATACACACCACCACCACCACAACAACAATACAACAATTCCTACATTTCACCGTTCTCTCCAATGCAGCAAGCAGCATTCTATACTGCTAGCCAATCTCAACAACCACCTCAACAAACCCAATACATGAACCCAATGAATCAAACCAGTCAACAACCGGTGGTTTTGGAGACTTCTAACTTGGGCAATGTAATTGTTGAAGTTGCTCAACAACATATTGCACTAGTCTCAGCAATGGTTTCATCTTACAATGGGTTGGTGGCAAGTCAAATTGGTAACAATAACTTGACCAATGAGGACTATGCACAGATTGATAAGGAGGAGATGGAACTGATTGATATTCAGTGGGCTTTTGCAAGTATTATGAGAAGGGCAACAGAGTTCATTGAGAAGACGGGTAGGACCGATTTGGGAACTTCTCCTAACACAACCTACGGGTTCAACAAGGAGAAAGTTACTTGTTTTAACTGTGGAGGGAAAGGTCACTTCAAACGGGAATGCACCCAGCCACCAAAACAAGGTAATAGAAACCCTTTCAATGCAAACTACCAGAATCGTCAACAACAAAACCAAAACCAAGTTTCATACCAAAGTAACAACAACTATCAAAACCAAAATAACTACCAAAACCGACAAAATAGCTCTAACAACAACCAAAACAGACAACCAAACACACCAAACCAGACTCAAAATCAATCACCAAACCACACAAACCGAATAGTCATACCAATTACCACACCAAATGAGACACAACAGAATACCAATCAGAATCAAGCGTTGGTGATTCAACAGGATGAACGGTTTGATTGGTCGGGGATGCAAATTGGGGTTGAGGAAATTACACCTGGTGGAAATGTGGCTTGTGTTGCCCGACAGGTTGATATTGAGGAGTCGGTGATAGTTGATGAGAAGGAAGAAACTGAGGTTGAAGTTGATGAATCTAAGATAGATGTGGAAGTGAAAACTGAATCTGTGGAGGTTAAGGCTGAGGAAGCAAATCCTGAAGTGGTGATTGACACTGTTTCTGATATTACTGAGGAGTGTGAATCAGTTTACTCAGATTCAGACAGTGAATCAGATACAGAAGCGAGTGTTACATCTTTGGATGATGATATTGATCAGTTGCTAGCAGAAGCTGATTTTCTGAAGACGAGGAAGTCGTGCATTGCTGATGATGCTTTCACCAGGATTGATTATTCCAAGTTTTTCGCTGGAAAGGAAGCTCATTTTGCTTTGATGGACATGACAGATCCTCCAAAACCTGTAAGTTCTGAGTGTAGCACTGATATTACTAATGATAAATATTGTGGTACTTGTGATAGATTGACAGAGGAGAACAAAGAACTTCGCGTTCAACGTGATAGTGCTATCATCAACTGTCAATCTACTCGCAAAGAGTTGAATGCTTTCAACAAAGTACTAGATGGCTATAAAAAGGACATTTCTGATCTTAAAACTACTCTTTCATTAAAACAACTTGCAATTAATAACTATATAAATGAAATTGAGAACACTAAATTGGAAATGGCCGCCATTAAGTGCTTTGCTGAAAAAGTAAATAAGAAGTTGGAAAGTTATAAGCACATTGCTTACGTGGTAGACCACATCATTGATGATCAAACCACTAATTACAAGTCTGTGCCATCTCCGGTGCTTTTTGAAAATCACAATTGTCATCAAGTGACACCGGAGAGCTCGGTAAAATCAGACTCATCATCGGAAAATGAATCTAATACTTCGAGTATTGGTGATCCACATTCCGATGTGAGGCCGATTTTAGGTTTGAATGATGAGGGTGTTACTGCTGAGAGCGTTGATTCAGACTCTGAGAGTGATGATTCTAGTTGTCACCAAAATGTTAATGCATGTGAAATTCCAAAAGAAAATCACATCATTACTAATGAACCAGTGTCATCATCTCAGCATGTGCATTCGATGGCAAATACTCATCGTGGGAAAAAGTCTGAAAAGAATGTGGTTAAGAAAGAAATTGAGAAAGATGTTAAGAATGAGCCTTGTGACAAACCGGTCAAGGTGTTTTATCGGATGGAAGGATCCGATAAGATCATCTCTGACGAGGAATTTCCAATAAAAAAATGCTAACTATGCTAAAATTGATAAAATCTGGCAAGAAAGCACTATTTGGTTCCCAAAACATGAGAGAACAAATGAAATTCCACCTGCCATTTTAAAGAAATTGTTTTTGGATGTTCCTCAAGAACCAAAGGTTCATGTCACAGAGTTCATTAGACCCAAAAATAGAGCTAATGGTTTTCATGAGCCTGCTTACTCAAAAGGGCCACTCCCTGAGAGTTTGAGGAATCAACAGTATAATGATCAATATCGTGTTCGATCATTTGCTCAACCGAATGCTCCAAATGTTTTTGAAGAATACCGTGCATGCTTTAAATGCGGGGAGAGAGGGCATTTACTTGCTCAATGTCCGTATGTAAGGCATAAGAGGCACGAAGTTGAAGTGAGGAATTCCATGAGGAAACCGATTGATCATTATGTTCCACCACACAGACGTGTTGTTCCTCAACAACAACAGTTTTATAATCAAAACAATTTTTATCAAACAAGGAACAATCGTCCATTTCAGTATGATCGCAGAAATCGGATTGCTATGGAACAATCATGGAGAAAACCAGTGGTGAACACAACAAATGATAGGCAACGGGTTCCACCAAAACCTATTGTCAAGTCAAATGTTGGACCTAAATCTGTTAAGTCAGATAAGGTAACCAAGAAAGTTTCCTTTGCAAACAATGTTCAGAAACCGACTGAGAACCCAAAGTCTCAGATTCGTATCTTGAAAAGGTCTGAACAATCTTGGACACCAAATGGATCTCTAGGTGCCTCTACTTCAAAATCCAATGAGAAAAAGGAAACTGTTTTGAATAATCTTGAAAAGATTGATCTAAAACAAAATGTTGTTGAGAATGTTTCTGTGAAAAATGATATTCCAAGACCCAAGACTCAGGCTTGGGTCCCCCGAAAGAACTAACTGTTTTACTTGATGTGTGCAGGGAGCTTCAGCTGGCCCTATTAGCAGTCTTTGGATTGTTGATAGTGGAGCTTCAGGCCACATGACAGGGGATCTTGCGTTGATGTTTGACGTGAAGAATATCAATGGTGGATATGTTGCATTCGCTGGGAATAAAGGCGGATATATCACTATGGAGGGGAGCGTGGGTAATGGGATTGTGAGCTTTGAAAGGATATCATATGTGAAGCAGATCGACTATAATCTGTTGAGCGTCAGTCAAATCTGTGATAAGCAATTCACTGTTCATTTTGATGACAAATCCTGCTATATTCTCAAACCGGGCTTTCAAATTCCAAAGGAGTGGGTAATGTTGAAGGCACCTCGAGTCAACAACCTCTATATTCTTGATATGTCCAAGGCGATGACATCACAGGGGCAAATAACATGTTTTCTATCCAAGGCGACCGAGAAGGAATCGATAATGTGGCACCGAAGAATGGGGCACATTCATCTGAGAAAAATGAATCATCTTGTGAAGAACGGGCTTGTCGATGGAGTAAACGTGAAACATTTCCATCTGAATGACAAGTGTGTAAGTTGTAAGAAGGGGAAGCAACACAGACAGTCCCACAAAGTGAAGAAAGTTAACCCTGTTGAGATGCCACTTGAGCGATTGCACATGGATCTTTTTGGACCGGTCAAGCGCAAAAGTCATCTTGGGGAGCTTTATTGTTTAGTTGTCACTGACGACTATTCACGATTTTCATGGGTGATGTGTTTGCAGAATAAGAGTGACACCTTTAACAACTTGAAAGTTCTGTTCATTCGATTGGAGAATCTCTACAACTTGAAGATAAAAAGAATTCGGAGTGATAATGGGACGGAGTTCAAAAATGCCAAGATGGATGAACTTTGTGAAAGCAAAGGGATACATCATGAATATTCGGCTCCATACACCCCACAACAGAACGGTGTTGCTGAACGCAAGAATAGGACTCTAATTGAAGCGGCTAGAACAATGCTCGCAGACTCAAATCTTCCAGTAATGTTCTGGAACGAGGCGATTTATGCAGCAAACTATACACTCAATCGGGTTCTAACAGTGAAGAAGTTTGGTAAAACATCTTATGAACTGTTACACCGACGAAAGCCGAACTTAGAGTATCTAGAACCTTTTGGGGCACCATGCACGATGTTGAATCCAAGCGAGAAGTTTAGTCCTAAAGCTGAAGAGGGATACTTTGTTGGATATGCAACCCCGCTCAAACGGGTATACAACAAGCGAACTCGTCGGGTGGAGGATTGGGCTAACGTGGAAGTTCAACGGTATACTCAAAATGTGCAAGGAATGGGTCCTGATTGGATGTTTGATTACAAAGATTTCTTTGAATCATTCAATCTAGATAGCTTGGTTGAAGAAGCTGTTATCAGATTACTTTACGAGTGTGAAAACGCGGCGACTTCACCGTTGGTGCGTCCGATCACTGTGAACCCCCTACCAGCTTCTAATGATACCAATGCTCCTGTACAAGAGGAAGAAGTGTTTCAGGAGGCTTTTACTTCATTAGACTCTTCAGAATCTGAAGATGAACAATTTGAAGAAGTTATTCTTGAGCATGCAGAAGAACCAGAGGCACCGCCAGTGAACCCAACTCCAACTCCAGATGTTGCTTCATCGTCTAACACGGGTCATGATCTGGATGCTGTAGAGAACTTGACTATTCAGACGGGAGTTACTGTACCAGAACATCCGGAATCTCGGATCCATCGTATTCACCCGCTGGAGTAAGTTATCGGTGATCCTGGAAGCAGTGTGATGACCAGAGGGCAGCTGCGAAGTGTTAACTCGCCAGAGAGTTTTGGTGCTTTAGCTTTATATGCCAAAATACAAAAATCTGGTAGTCAAAATGATTGGTCGTTTGCGTGTTATGTGTCACAGGTAGAGCCAAGGACATACAAGGACGCTTTGCTGGAAGACGCCTGGGTTGAGGCAATGCAGGAGGAGTTATTACAATTTCAGAAATTGGGGGTTTGGACGCTCACTGATTTGCCACCTGGAAGAAAGAAGATTGGCACTAAATGAGTGTTTAAGTGCAAGAAGGATGATCGTGGGGTTATAGTTCGTAACAAAGTCAGATTGGTCGTGCAGGGATTCCATCAAATCGAAGGGATTGATTATAACGAAATCTATGCTCCTGTAGCACGCATTGAAGCTATTCGGATGTTTCTTGCGTTTGCTTCCTATAAGAAGTTCAATGTTTATCAAATGGACGTCAAGAGCGCATTTCTGTACGGGAAAGTCAAAGAAGAGGTTTATGTCGGGCAGCCACCAGGCTTTGAGGACCCAATCCACCGGGATAAGGTCTATGTGCTGAACAAAGCTTTATATGGCTTGCACCAGGCTCCGAGACAGTGGTACGAGGAGCTAAGTACATACCTCATGACAAAAGGATTTAAGCGCGGACTTGTCGACTGCACCCTTTTCACGAAGAAATCAGGGGATGATTTGCTTCTGGTGCAGATTTACGTTGATGATATAATATTTGGTTCAACTAACGAGCTTTTATGCAGGGAGTTCGAAACTGTCATGCAGGGAAAGTTCGAGATGAGCGCAATGGGGGAGATGCAGTTTTTCCTAGGCTTGCAGGTGGACCAAAGACCCACGGGGATCTTCATTCACCAGACGAAATACGTATCCGAAGTCTTGAGCCGGTTCCAGATGGAGGATTCCAAGCCGATGGATACCCCGATTCAACCCAATCACGGGATTGGAGTGGACGCTAAGGGGGAGCTGACGGACCCATTTACATACAGAGCAATCATCGGATCTCTGATGTATTTGACGGCGTCTCAACCAGATATTATGTTTGCAACGTGTCTCTGTGCCCGCTATCAATCGAAGCCGAAACAAAGTCATCTGACGGCGGTCAAGCGTATCCTTAGATATCTGAAGGGTTGTCCCTCGAGAGGAATTTGGTACCCTAATGATGATGATTTTGATTTCATTGCTTTTAGTGATGCAGATTGGGGCGGCTGTGACAAGGATAGTAAATCTACTACAGCTGGTTGCCAGTTCTTAGGGAGCAGGTTAGTCCCCTGGCAATGCAAGAAGCAAACTTCCGTGGCGCTGTCTACCTGTGAAGCCGAGTACATTGCAGCCTCGAGTTGCTGTTCGCAAGTGCTCTGGATCCAACAGCAGATGGTGGATTACGGTTTGCAGTTTCTTAAAACCCCTATATACTGTGACAACGAAGCCGCTATCGCATTAACTAAAGATACCGGTAATCATTCTAAGGCGAAACATATCCGGATCAAATACCATTTTATCCGTGATTGTTACGCTAAAGAATTGATAGATATGGTCAAAATCCATACTGACTATCAACGTGCAGATTTGTTTACAAAAGCTTTTGACAGATCCCGCTTTGAATATCTTTTAAAAGTCAATAACATAAAGGAAAAACAGGACTAATCGGCACCTCGGTTTATCGCTTTTTAGTTTTACTTTTCTGATATTTGCTAATTGGAAATTTCTCTTTACTATCGTAATCCTCAAAGAAGTTGATGCTTTCGAAAGGATTATTTCAAATTTTCGCTTTTATTGTTTTTCAGAAAAATTAAAAACCAAAAAATATGTTCTTTATTTTAGGGGGAGTCATTTTATCAGAAAAACCAAAAACATTGAAAAATTCAAAAAGACCTAAAAATTAGAAAAACCAAAAATGATTTCCTGGATAAAAAGAGGAAATGATAGTACATCAGTGGGGATCTGACACAGGCTAAAGAATTGAATAGTAATATGAGGCGTGTGTTGACTATGTGTGATATGCTGATAGGCTTCGTAGACTAAAATTGCGTGCATTAGTGATACAAACATAACGAACTACGCGCTCGTGGCTGAACACCTCATGGGCATATGGTCTTGGTACCGTAATTTCGTTTGATAAGATTGCCAAAATCTGAGGTTTGGGGTCGTTATGTTATGGTTATCCGGGATATTCTGATTAAACTTTTGTTGTATTGATTTACGGACCTAGTTTCATCAGAATATTTGCTAAAAGAGCTTAAATGCCAAAACCAAAAGTTACCGAATTGAGGAACTTTATGTTTTACTGATCAAAGATCATTATTACATCGTATTGACTTACTGATGCAAATCAGTAGTTAATATCAGCCTCAACCTAGTGTATATGCACATGTTACTCTGCTGCATTCGTTTGCTGACCTGTACACCTCTGTGCTATATACTTTGTAACTTTTACGGATAACTCTGGCATAATCACGCGTTACGACGAAGCTTTGTGCAATTACTTGATAGGGGAGTATGTCGTGTGTGTGGGTACCACAATGTGTTAGTCTAATACACTTAACTCGTATCATTTTAAAGCATTGCGTAATATTCTGCATGTGAGCTTACGTGGACCACAATATCAGCAATTGCCGTGTCACATATTGTTTCTAATGATAATATTAAACAAACAGATCAACGCTGTGATCAGATTTCTCAGAAAACTGATATGATCCTCTTACCGGATATCTCAAAATGTTTACTGCTTACATTTACTTTGATGCATTTTATTTTTATTGTCAAAAAGATACAAAATCCAAAAAGATTTTAGGTGTGTTTTGATAAAATTTCAGAAAAACCAAAGTTTTTGCATTTCTGCTTTATTTTTGATAATCGACGGTGCTTGATGGTCAATTTTTGAGATTTGATAACACCATCTGGGCTTTGTATCATTCAAAAAGTGAAATTATGAGTTTTTGAAGTTTAACGGATTGAAAAATGTTGAACGGGATTCGAATTCGTGATTTGGCAAAATTTTCAGATTTTTCCATTTCACATTCGCCCCTTAATTGGGTCGAATGTGGAAAAATCATCACATTCGGTTGATTATTTTGGGTGAATGTGGGTATTTTTAAACAAATCCCACCTTTGGGTACATAATATCCACCTTCGGGTCATTCGCTTGGGGCGAATGTGGATATCCCCTACATTCGACCATTATAACGGGCGAATGTGGATCTTTATATATAAAGCCATACCAGGTTCGACCCTCATTCACAAATTTTTCAAAATTTTTCATCTTACCAAAACTTGTTGCTGGACTTTCCTTTGCTTATGGTTTTTGTTCCTTGCTAAACACTGATCATTTTCATACCTATTTCACAGGCAATGGAGCCCAAACAAGATCAGAATCGTCGTTTTTCTGTTCGAACTTAGGGTTTTAAATTCTGTGGTCTTAGGATGTTTGTTATTGATTTATTTTGCTTGCATTTCAATCCCCATCAGTTTTAGGGGGAGAATAATCAAGGAATTAGATTTACAACAACATTTAGTGGGTTAATTGATTGTTTGACAAAAATGTAACCTAATTCCTTATTAAAACTGATGAAAATTGAAATTTAGGAACAATTGGATATGCACGAGTGTTGATCGGCCTTATTCGAACACATTACAATCAGAATTAAGTGTTAAAAACACATTTGACAAAATTTTGAATTTTGGGGATAATCAGTTTTCACTTTCGGTTGATAAAACGGGCGAAAGTGGAAATTTACGGACGAAAGAAACATTAAATGGGCGAATGTGTTTTTCAACAAATATATTTCCACATTCGTACTATTTTGTTCACATTCGTACCTAAAATCTCACATTCGACCTGATAAAAAGGGGCGAATGTGGAATCTGTAAATCTTTAAAATTTTCAATTTTTGTCGTTTTCGTATTTTGACGTATTTTTCTGATTTTGATGTACAGATGGCTGAACAAACCGAAAATATTGAAGTACAAGTGGAGAATGTCATTCCAGATCCAGTTCAGGAGGCTGAAGCATCTGTTCCAAGCAGATGGCCATTCGAACCATCTCATAATTGCTGTGCATTTCTTGGTGATGTGGAAAAGAACACAGAGTTTGCCGGGATTATTGAGTTTTTGAAGAGAAGCAGAATCGTTCATGCCTTAGCTACACCGATAATCATCTACAAAGACATAGTTGAAGATTTCTACAAGAATGCGAAGTATGATTTCTGGGAGAATCAAACGATTATCAAGAGCAAGATACAGGGAATGGAGATGTTCTTGACAGAATCTGACATTAGAGAAGCACTGCAGATTAAGTTTGAAGTCAGTGAGGATCCCAGAGAGCTATCATGGACTGAACAAAAGGCTTGTTTTCTGAGAATGAAGTACAAAGGTCCGATTACGGATGGATCTATGCATAAAGGGAAGCTGAGTGTGCAGTTCAAGTACTTTGCACATGTCATTATTCATGTATTCGGATGTGTAAGCGGAGGGTATGATGTAATGAGGAGAAGTTTGAGCTCATTGATGGTTGCGTTGACTCTCAACAAACCATTCAATGTTTCTGGGATGATATTAGACCATATGCTTGAAATGCTAAAGGGGTTGAAGAAGAAACAGTTTATGCTATATCCAAGGTTTCTTATGATGATTTTTGATCATAAATATCCTGAATTGAGGAAGGATCCAAC
Source organism: Ambrosia artemisiifolia (assembly GCA_032199755.1). NCBI lineage: Eukaryota > Viridiplantae > Streptophyta > Magnoliopsida > Asterales > Asteraceae > Ambrosia > Ambrosia artemisiifolia. The sequence goes on along the minus strand of CM063528.1, from coordinate 37,225,673 downwards.
CAAGATCATAGGTCAAGATCACATGAACATCCGTACATTGGTGAGGATGAAAGGGTATAAAGGTGTGCCAGATGAAGAAAAGCCACCATATAGGAGATTGTTTGGAGCTCTAGCTAAACAGGATTACACTGATCCTGGAAAGAACAAAGCTAGACATGCTGAGAGTGATTCTGACAATGATGATCCCTTGGTGTATGCTGATGCAAACACTAAGAGGAAGAGGCAGGTTGTCAATGCTGGAGCCAAAGGGAAGGGCAAGGCAAAGACAGATCAGGGGAGTTCGAAGCAACAAGTTGTTAGAAAGAAAACTACAGCGAAGAAAGGAACATGTTTGGTTGATGAGGATTCTGTTGACTCAGAAGAGACAGAGGTAGATGAGCAGTGGGATTCGGATGAAGAAAGAGTTAGGACCACCAAACGTAAGGCCACTATGGTTGGTGAGTCTGAATCTCTTAACAAGACGATTGAAGAAGTACAACAGAAGAAGAAGCCTGTTGATGTTGATGAAGGAGGTTTAGGTGTTAATATGGATGAGTTGGAAGCAGGAGAAACTGTTGTAGTGAATTTGCCAAAACCAAAGCACAAATCAATGGCAAAGAAATCCAGCACTAAACAGTTTAGGGAGAAAGAAATAGCCCAGCTGCTGAAAGGAAAAAGGATACCTGACGCTGGTACATCATCAAAGTTATCTTCACCGGTTACCAAGAAGCAGAAAAAGAGTAAAGAGGCTGAAACATTACCAGTTGATGAGTTCAATGTTGCTATGGATAATGTTTTAGATATGTTTAGGAAGCCTCAGAAGGAGAAAGCCAAAGAAGTTGAGCCATCCAAGTCTAAGAAAGTCACTGTTTCTGATGATGTGATGAAACAGATGAACAAGAAGATGGATGATATGATGAAAATGATTATAGCTCAACAGGCAGAGATTGCTAAGTTTAAGCAGAATGAAGAGAAAATGCTTCAGATACTGGTTGCTTCAAAGAATAACCAAGATGAGATTGAGTAGAAAGTAAAGAAACTGGAAGCTGATAACAAGAATCTTGAGGTTAAGTGTTCCAGGAATAGGAGTATGATTAAGGTGATCAAGGCTGATAACAAAGAACTAAAGGCTGAAAACAAACGCCTTAGTGATTTGTTGGATAGTTTGTATAATGAAGCACCAAAGCTGAAAGAAGGAGAAGAGGATAAGGAAAAAGAGGAGGAACAGGTAGACTTTGAGCCTTCTGATTCTGAAGAAGAAAAGGATGATGAGGAAGATGATGAGTCTGAGAAGAGTGATGATGAGGAAAGTAAGAAAAGCGATAAAGATGATGATGATGATGCTGAGGGATCTGGGAGTAAGAATGATGATAGTAGTAGCGACAGTGATGATGATGAAGGGGGAGATGACACTTCTAAGTTCACATTCGAGAAGAGAACACCGAAGAAAGATGCTGGAGAATCTAGTTCTAAAAAGAAGAAAGGTGGGAATGTAGATTCGGATGAAAGTATCTTTTGGAATGAAAAGGTGAGATCTCTAAGTGATGATGCGAAGAAAGTGTATAGAGATATGTTGGAGAAGAGAGAGTGGACTATAGAGTTCACAGGCAGATTTGCTGAGATCTTCCAGACTGATGACATGAGATATGAGCTGGAGTATAATGATCCTGATCTAGAGGAGGGTGAAGTACCTGCTGCTGTGGCCAAAGAGATTCTTGATGGTCTTGCACAGCGAGTAGGGAAATCATTTGAGGAGTTTATGATGGATGAGTCGATTCCAAGTATTCCTGAAAAGGATATTGGAAATCACTCAGATGATAAGAATACTCCAGAGATGGATGAAGTGGAGATTGAGGATATTACGCATGAGGAATATCCACAATACTTTAGACAGAATGATGAAGATGTGGTATTTCCAGACTTCACAGAGATTCCAAACACTTCAGCTAAGAAGAAAGCTAAGAAAAGAAGTGAAGAGTTTGTTGAGACGGTGTTTGGTGCTGATAAGCAACAATCTTCAAGTCAGACTGATGAATTGAAGACATACTTGAAGAAGTTGAAGGAAATGGATGAAAACCGACCAAAGCCTGAAGCTCAAGGAAGTTTTTATAAATTTCACAATGCAAAGTTCAAAGGCAGAGCTCTCGGGTGGACATATTTGGGTAGATTGAAGTGTTTAGCTGCTAAATGGGAATCAGGAATTCTGTACTTCTACAGATTCATTGATTTGCTAACTCTACCGTACTGGGCGGTCAGAGACATTTGCAGATTCCCAATGTCTGGAGCTTCAGTGAATAATACTCATGTTGGTTGGTGTGCTGATAAGTTAGTCTGGGAGAGCAGGACAAAGTGGAACAGGTTTAAACCTCAATATCCAAGAAGGAAAGTTCACAGGGATATTGATCCTAAAACTGGTTTGAAGAGGGTGACCTTGATTTACAAAGCACCTGAAGTAATGAGGAAAATACCTTTGATGCCTATGCCACAACATTTCAGTGCTGACTTTATCTTTTGGTATTACGATTGGAGAAAGGCAGAAGCAGTGATAGTGTTGAGAGATGGGAAGGACAAATACAAGCATGTTCATGTATTTGATCCTATGTGGTTGATTAACTGTACTTTTGAAGACATCATCATGCTTTTCTACAATCCGATTCATCATGATCCCAATGATGCTGAACTTGGTAAGATAGTGAAGATGGCCGATGTGCCTAAACCGGTGAAAAGAAAGTTGGAGCCTGAAATGACAAAAGAACAAAAGAAGCAGCTGAGGATTTATTTGTTAAACAAGGCGATGGATGAAGATCGAAAACGATCCAATCAATAGTCGAGGGGGAGTTTGTAGATACACGAAGTGCGACTAGTGATTGGATCTACATAAGTAACATATGTTAGAATGTTTTGCTGATGGATTGAAAGTGGAATATATGGGCGAATGTAGAAGAAGATGGGCGAAGGTAGATTATTCAGGGCGAAGGTGAAAGAGTCTGATCATGTAAAGTCACATTCGCACCATGTGGTGGGCGAATGTGGAAAAGCTCTACATTCGACCAACACAACTGGGCGAATGTGCAGTGCCTATATATAGATTTTGTGTGTTTTTGTGTTATAGAGAGTTTTAGTTCGAGTGTGTATTGTGGTCAGGTTCAAGGTTAATTTGTGATAGTGTGTGTGTTCAATAGATTGACTAGGTGATTTATTGTAATACGTTTTTATCAAAGTTAATCTATGAAAAAGCATTTGAAATGATGTTTTCTGTGTTTTGATCCGAGTTTTATCAGTTTGTTCATAACTAGGGTTTCCGCACCTGGTTTTGTTACTTGTATGATCATATCTTCCTATTTTAGCTAAATTCTTTCAATCACAAATCAGTAGTTGATATCAGCCTCAACCTGGTATATATGCACATGTTACTCTGCTGCATTCATTTGCTGACCTGTACACCTCTGTGCTATATAACTTTTAACTCAACGGATAACTCTGACATAATCACGCGTTACGAGGAAGCTTCGTGCAATTTCTTGATACGGGAGTATGTCGTGTGTGTGGGAACCACAACGTGTTAGTATAATACACCTAAAACGTATCATTTTAAAGCATTGCGTAATAGTCTGCATCTGAGCTTATGTGGACCACAATATCAGCAATTGCCGTGTCACATACTGTTTCTAATGATAATATATAAACAAAAAGATCAACGTTGTGATCAGATTTCTAAAATAACTGATATGATCCTCTTACCGGACATCACAAAATGTTTACTGCTTTATTTACATTGATGCATTTTTGTTTCATTGTCAAATAGATACAAAACTCAAAAAGATTTTAGGTGTGTTTTGATATAAATTTCAGAAAATCCAAAAGTTTTGCATTTCTGCTTTATTTTTAGATAACCGACGGTGTTTGATGGTCAATTTCTAAGATTTGATGAAACCATCTGGGCTTTGTATCATTCTAAATTGAAATATTGAGTGTTTGAAACTTAACGGATTGAAAAATGTTAAACGGGATTCGATTTCGTGATTTGGCAAAATTTTCAGAAATTTCCATTTCACATTCGCCCTTTAATTAGGTCGAATGTGGAAATTTTTGCACATTCGTGCCTTTTATGTTGGACGAAGGTGACTTTCTATTAAAATTTTCACTTTCGGGTACTACATTTTTACATTCGGCCATTCAGTTGGACGAATGTAGACATTTCCCACATTCGTCCATCATAAACGGGCGAATGTAGCTTATTATAAATATCCAAAGCCACCTTCGAACCCCCATTCTGAATTTTTCAAAAATTTTTCAAAGTGCAAGACCTTGTTGCCCTTATTCTTTTTTCCTTATAATATTGTTCCCTGATCTTTGCTGACTCTATTCCAGTGTTTTATACAGGTATTAGACCATTAACAAAGATGCAATTGGGGTTTTCTTCTTCGAACCCTAGTTTCATTAAACTGGGCTTATATGACCTGTTTCAATGAGAATTTTTGACGTGGATTCATTTATTATTAGTTTTAGGGGGGAGATTGTGGAAGGAATTAGGTTAATATGTTGGTTATGATGGGTAATCGATTGATTCGTGGGTTCTAAACCCTAATTCCTTATGAAAACCAATAATAATTGAATGAGAATAGAAATTAATTGTGTAGAAATCTTAGTCGGCCGTTTTAGGTTACAAATAAATCAAAATCAGAAGTCTAAACCAGTTTTACAAAATTTTCAAATTTTAGGGCAAATCAGGTTTACATTCGTCCCTATTCAAACGGGCGAATGTAGAGAAATAAGGACGAAGGTGATGTTAACCGGGCGAATGTGATTTTTAACTTGATTATTTCCACATTCGAGCCAAACTGTCTACCTTCGAACCATTGAATCTCACATTCGACCAGTAAAAGTGGGCGAATGTAGATTTCTTTCAAAATCTAAAATTTTTAAAATTTGTCGTTTTTGTGTTTTGACGTATTTTCTGATGTTTTATGCGCAGATGGCTGAACAACCCAAGAATGTTGAAATTCCAGTTGAGAATGTTGTACCAGATCCAGTTCCAGAAGCTGTGAATGTTCCACAAGCTTGGTCGTTTGAAGCAACGCATAACTGTTGTGCGTATGTTGGTGACGTTTTAAAGAATACTGAATTTTGAGAATGTTGTACCAGATCTAGTTCCAGAAGCTGTGAATGTTCCGCAAGCTTGGCCGTTTGAAGCAACGCATAACTGTTGTGCGTATGTTGGTGACGTTTTAAAGAATACTGAATTTTCTGGAATTGTGGATTTTCAAAGGCGAAGCCGAATCATTCATGCTCTAGCTACACCAGCCATTATCTATAAAGACATTGTGGAGGATTTTTATAAGAATGCTAGATACGATTTCTGGGAAGATCAAACTGTTATCCGAAGCGTTATTCAGGGGATGGAGATGTTCATAACAGAGGAGGACATCAGAGAGGCGTTAAAGATTAAGTTTGAAGTTAGTACTGACCCCAGAGAACTATCATGGACCGAGCAGAGAGCTTGCTTTCTTAGAATGAAGTATAAAGCTCCGATCACAGATGGAGCGATGCACAAAGGAAAGCTCAGAGTGCAGTTCAAGTATTTTGCACATGTGATCATTCATGTGTTTGGTTGTGTGAGCGGTGGGTATGATGTGATGAGGAAAAGTTTAAGTTCATTAATGGTTGCGTTGACTCTCAACAAACCATTTAATGTTTCTGGAATGATTTTGGATCATATGCTCGAGATGCTAAAAGGTTTAAAGAGCAAGAAGTTCATGTTATATCCAAGGTTTCTGATGATGATCTTCGACCACAAGTATCCTGACTTGAGAAAGGATCCGAAGATGATTTTGGGTCAAGATCATATGAACATTAGAACGCTTGTGAGGATGAAGGGTTACAAAGGAGTGCCAGATAATGAGAAGCCACCTCATAGAAGATTGTTTGGTGCTTTAGTTAATCCGGGTTACACTGACCCTGGATTGAATAAAGCAAGGCATGATCACAGTGACTCAGATAACGATGATCCTCTAGTATATGCTGATGCAAACACTAAGAGGAAGAGGCAAGTTGTAAATGCTGGAGCCAAAGGAAAGGGCAAGGCGAAGGTTGATCAGGGTACTTCTAAGAAACAAGGTGCACGAAAGAAAACGACTGCTAAGAAAGGTACAAGTTTAGTTGATGAAGATTCTGTTGATTAAGAAGAGACAGAAGTTGAAGAACAGTAATGTGTTAAGACTACCAAACGCAAGGCCACTGCGGTTGGAGAGTCTGAATTATTGAACAATACTGTTGAAGAAGTATTACAGAACAAGCCGATTGATTTTGATGAAGGATTAAGTGTTGATATTGGTGATTTTGAAGGGTCGACTGTGGTTGTGAATTTGAAGAAACCAAAACATAAGTCGATGGCCAAGAAGTCTAGTACAAAGAAACTGAGAGAAAAAGAGATAGAACAGTTGTTGAAGATAAAGAAGATACATGAAGCAGGTACATCATCGAAGTTATCTTCACCAGTGGCAAAGAAACAAAAGAAGAGCAAAGAACCTGAAGTAGCACCAGTTCCTGATTTGGAAGCTACTTTGGAGAATGTGTTGAATATGTTTAAGCCGGGAAAAGAAAAGACTAAAGAAGTTGAATCATCCAAAGCATCTAAGGTTACTGTTTCTGATGATGTTATGAAACAGGTTAACAAGAAGATGGATGATATGATGAAGATGATAGTTGCACAGCAAGCTGAAATCAGTAAGTTTAAAAAGAATGAAGAGAAGTTGCTCCAGATTGTATTTGCATCAAAAGCTAACCAAGATGAGATCGAGAAGAAGGTTAAACAACTTGAAGAAGAGAATAAAGATCTTGAGGTTAAATGCAGCAGAAATAGAAGGATGATCAAGCTTGTGAAAGTTGATAATAAAGAACTAAAGAAAGAAAACAAACGTTTGAGTGATTTGTTGGATAAACTTTATGGTGAAGCTCCAAAATTGAAGAAAGGAGAAGAGGATAAGGAGAGAGAGGAGGAACAAGTTGATTTTGAGCCTTCTGATGAAGAAAAAGAGGATGATGAAGACGATGAATCAGAGGAAAGTTCTGATGAAGAAGGGGATAAAGATGATAAGGATGATGATGATGCTGAGGGATCAGGAAGTAAAGATGATGATAAGAGTGATGACAGTGATGATGATGATGGTGGAGACGACTCTAGCAAGTTTTCATTTGAAAAGAGAAAGTCAAAGAAAAGTGATGCAGGAGAATCGAGCTCAAAGAAGAAGAAAGGCAGTGAGAACGTTGATTCAGATGAAAGTATCTTTTGGAATGAGAAGGTTAGATCTTTGTCTGATGATGCGAAGAATGTGTATAGAGAGATGCTTGAGAAAAGAGAATGGACTATAGAGTTTACAGGAAAGTTCGCCGAAATCTTTCAAACGGAAGATACGAGGTTTGAACTTGAATATAATTACCCTGATTTGGAAGAGGGTGAAGTGTCAGCTGCTGTGGCTAAGGAAATCTTGGATGATATAGCACAGCGAGCAGGGAAGACACTGGAGGAGATTATGATGGATCAGATGATTCCAGATATTCCTGAAAAGGATATTGGAAACCATTCTGATGACAAACATACACCTGAAATGGAAGAGATTGAAATTGAGGATATTACTCGTGAAGAATATCCACAATACTTCAGGGAGAACAATGAAGATGAGGTATTTCCAGACTTTACTGAGCTACGAAATAGAGAAGCTAGAAAGAAAGCTGAAAAGAGAAGTGAGGAATTCGTAGAGAAAGTATTTGGTGAAGATCAGCAGAAACCTTCTAATCTGAATGATGATTTGAAGACGTTATTACAGAAGTTGAAAGAAGCTGATGATAAACGACCTAAGCCGGAAGCTCAAGGTGGATTTTACAGGTACCACAACCAGAAGTTCAAAGGCAGAGCTCTTGGTTGGAAGTATCTTGGAAGATTGAAATGTTTAGCAGTTAAATGGGGATCAGAAATCTTGTACTTTTACAGATTTCATGATCTATTAACTCTACCGTATTGGGCGGTTAGAGACATTTGTCGATTTCCAATGACTGGAGCTTCTGTTAACAACACGGCTATAGGTTGGTTTGCTGATCGGTTAGTCTGGGAAAGCAGAACAAAATGGAACATGTTTAAGCCTCAATACCCTAGAAGAAAGGTTCGTAGGGATGTTGATCCGAGAACTGGAAAGAAGAGGGTTACTTTGATTTATAAAGTGCCTGAAGTGATGAAGAAAATTCCTTTGATGCCTTTACAACTGCACTTCAGTGCAGACTTTATCTTCTGGTACTATGATTGGAGGAAGGCAGAGGCAGTGATTGTGTTGAGAGATGGAAAGGATAAGTACAAGAAGATCTATGTGTTTGATCCAATGTGGCTTATCAATTGTACTTTTGAGGATATAATCATGCTTTACTACAATCCAATATTCTGTGATCCCAATGATGCAGAGCAGGCGAAGAAGTATCAGCAAGTTGTTGGAGTTTGCTTTGCATATGATATAAACTCTGGAAGCAACTTGGATACTAAGTTGGGTAAGAAGGTGAAGATGGCTGATGTGCCTAAGCGTTCGGTGAAACGTAAACTTGAGCCTGAGATGACGAAAGATCAGAAAAAGCAGCTGAGACTCAAGTTGTTGAACAAGATAATGGATGAAGAACGAAGACAATCCAATCAGTAGTCGAGGGGGAGTTTGTAGATGCACGTTTTGCGACTAGTGATTGGATTAGGTTGTTAACACATGTTAGAATGAGATTCTGAAGGGGCGAAGGTGAATACTCAGTGGGCGAAGGTGTTTATAAATGGGCGAAGGAAGAACAGACTGGGCGAATGTGGAAGCTTACGTGTTTGTGTGTAGGTCCGTACCAAAGGACTGGGCGAATGTGGACTTTGTCCACATTCGCACCATAGAAAAGGGCGAACGTGCAGCAAGTATATATATGTTTTGATCATTTTGTTGGTTAAGAGAGTTATTGATAGTGTGTGAGTTAAGGTCAGGTTGCTCTCTAGATTAAGAATGTGTTAAAGTGTATAGATCAACTTGTATTTGCTTTATGTTAACATTTTGAACAAGTTAATCTATAAAATGGTGATTGAGAAGGTATTATTCGTGTTGTGATTTGAGTATTATCATTTTGTTCAGTTCTAGGGTTTCCGCACCTAGAAATGTGACTTGTATGATCATAATATCCTGTTTTAGCTAAATTTGTTCATCTACAATGTTGCGCCGTTGCTTCCTGCACCTCACACAATGAACAATCTACAGCCCCAACAATAAGATTCCAGTGCTGCAACTCTATTTTAGTAGGTATCCAATTAGCCTTCGCCCTCCAAGCATGAAGATTACATTTTGTACGGCACCCAATTGACCTAATAAAAATGATAACCAGTCTGCTCGATGTCTTGAATAAGCGCAAACTTCATATCAGCAACCGTAATAATAAAAATCTTCTAACCCATTCAACCTGTTAACCACAGCCCACTCAATCAATTCATTTTGCTACATCTAATATTAGTTTTTTAGTTTAAAAAAATGACATGGAAATGCATCCACCATCTTAATTCATTATTCTTCCATCATATTAGACCTTTTGTTATAACAACAAGCCACTGACCAGGGTGTCAAGCTTTTGCATCTGTACCTCAATGATTACTTTTTCAAACCTGACCTCAACTTTTGAAACCACCAATCCAACTCTTTCCCACCATTAATACAATGATATATCAAAAAAACTGAAATAGATAAACATAAATATAGTAATACATATCTAATCGCGGTTTTGTGGCAGCAAGGAGTCTTAGATATATGTTATTCAGACGTACAAAGAGTTCCACTGACGACGAGTGAGCGATTACATCCAAAAAGCCCAGCCTGAAAAGTAACAAACCTTAGTTAGCAGTTTAACATGTTCAACGGGAGATGGATCAATATCGCCAGGTTGGTCTGCATAACAATAATCATAGTAAAAAAACATTATGGAAAACACAGATTTATAGTTATTACATTAATTTGGAAATGAGTCATCAGGTTCAAAATTCCCAGCATATTGGTCACTATTATAATATCAAATTATCAATATTACCTTAGCTTCCCTTTCAGTAGCCCATTTTGAAGATGAGCCTATTTTAAAAACCTCATTTCTCTAATTTCTTGAATAGCCTGAAGTCATCACAGCCCAAACCTCATAATTAAAACTTCCATCTCTTGCTTTAAAAACAATATTGTAATAATTAGACATGAAAAAACTCCAGATTCGTATATAACACGAACAAATTAACTTGTATTTCTTAAACTAAATATAGATACAAATAAATCCACTTATTTTCTTTTAAATTGTCCTCTTATTCTGACCAAAAACCCTAAAATGACACCAAAACAAAACGATAACTCAGATTTGTACCTCAGTGGCTGAGTACAGATGTTGCTAAACCAAATTTGTACCATATCGGCTCCCCATTGCAGCATAACAAACGTCAGTAACTATGGATCTACATCATAGTCGACTTGTTAGTCTAGTTAAGATTTTGAATGGAAAAACAGTGTTAAGGATCAAAATAACTGTCACTTACCCTTGGAGAAGGCCGGAATCATCGTCGATCTAGTGAAATATTCATCGATCGAGTGAAATCCTAGTGAAGTTGCCTTGATGTTCTTGAATCGAGAGAGAGAGAGAGAAGGGGCGGATAATGAGATCTAAAGAATGAAACCCTAATATGTATATCCGTGTTTTTTTCTTTGGCTTAGGGGGCTTGTACATGATGCATCTAAGCTTGCACTTAAGAGTTTTTATGCATTGGATCATTGTACAACATGCTTTCAAGGCTTGTAAAGTGGCAAATGACCATTCCTGCCCTTCCTATATGGTTATTAATATAGTAAGGATTATCGCTCAAAATATATTGAATTTTTTATTTTATATATTATGTCATCATTACATAATGGTTAATATTTATTTGATGAAAAATACAATTTGAGTATAATAATACTGATATAAGCTATATGTCAACAGATGATTGGTCTTTAGCAAACAAACATTAAATGTAAATGTGATGTCATTGTTAGTAGCAACTATTTAATGCAACAACTGTTTGAACGAAACTGTTGAAGTAACAACTGTTTGAATCAATAGTGTTTTACAAACATATGTTTTAAAAAATCTGCTTAATTGACGCACTACTTTTGAACAGATGTTAGTTTTTCTTTCAACATTAGATTCACTTTTTAATTTGGTGATCCTGTTTTTGTTTTTAATATGTGTTATCTCAACAGTGCTTTAATCCGTCTGTATATAAAAGACAAAAGATGAGACATATGAAAGTTGGTGAGGCCTTCCCACCCCTTAAATACCGTCTAAAACTATTAAATTATTTTTCTCTCTTATATGCATAGCACATGCACCTGCACTGACGATTTTAATACGTTAACAACTTTTTTATACAACATATTGTTTGAAAAAAATTACATCAAATTGACGAGCATTTTATAATTCTTCCGACATATACCATAGTCCTATAAAAAAACAAAAGAAAAAACAACTTTTTCGTGTGGTTATTTTTTAAACAGATAATTAAATTATGTATGAGTGTAGAAAATAGTCGGGAAACATAAAAAATTACCATCCTGCCTACAATCTTTGTAGTCCATAGCAGTTAAATCATTTTTATTTATCTTCAAAATGGATCTTTATTGCTAATTTATTGATTGTTTTATTCGGTGTCACCCAAGGTGATCGATTGTGTACCCGTAATAAAGATTGAACATCTATGTCATTCTTTAACATATGTTCACTTTACACATCAGAATTGCCTATCATCATGACATATAACTTGATACCAATTTGGTTGTTTTTTTTCTAGGTTCATATCGCAGTTTTAGAGTGCCTTGAGAAATTGACAAAATTGTATAGAGACTTCACTCGAGCAAGAGATTACAATTTTTTTTCCGGAAAAAACAACATACTAATTTTATGGTACACACATTTTCTTACTTTATATTAGATTTATCCCGGAATGCTCCCGAAGCATAAACTAGTTCATTAGATATAGAGATGTGCAAAAAAACCGGTTTGGAAAACCGACCCGGTTAAAAAACGGGAAAACCGGTTTGAAAAAAACCGGTTCTTGAAAAAACCGGTTGGGAACCGACCCTAACGCTTGGAGTGGGTCAATAACCAGTTTGGATTTAAAACCGGTTTGAAAACCGGTTCGTTTACTGATTAAAAAAAGCGGTTTGTAAACCGGTTTTTTTTTTTTTTTTAAAATAACCGTTAAAAACGGAATTATAGCACTTGCATATGTTTTTGGACCATTTCTTTGTTTTGTTTTTTTTTTTTTTTTTTGTATTTTTGAGCCACAATGATATTATAAATACTCCTTTATGTTTAGGCTTCATCACAACATCAAAAACAATCATAAACACTCTCTAATCTTCTAGCAAACACTCTCTATTCTCTAAAAAAATTGCATCTTCTCAACATCAAATGTCTCAAAGTCAAACCGGTTCCCTTTAACTTGGTGCTTCTTCATCCCAAGTTATGGTTGTTAAGGTAGTTCCAACGAAACGAAACCCCGATGTTTGGAAACACTTTGATTTTTGCATTACGAGTAGCGGTACAAACAAGGCGAAATGCAAGTATTGTTCAACTTTTCTTAAACACGATGCTAACTCGACCTTGAAAGACCATGTGGAAAACCGTATTGCAAAGTTTTGAAGTACAAAAAAACTCTGAAGGTGGAGCCTCGATCACACAAGAAGAGGACTTGTTTGTGTATAATTTGGAAGTGGTTTGCGAAGGAATGGGGAATTTTGTCATACAAGAAAGCTTGCCTTTTAATCATTTCGACAACCTACGTTTGACGAAGCTTATTCAACGAACACTTGAACCTGGATATACACATGTAAGTCGTGCTACCCTTAGACGTGATTGCTTAAAAAGATTGAAGCAAGCAAAAATTAATTAACTAATTATTTTGAAAAATTACAAAACGGTGTTAACTAACAAGCTATGTTTGGTCTGCACCGCACAGGTCAAGCGACTCTTATATTGTGTAACAGTCCATTGGATTGATCCGTCTTCTTGGCAAACGATGAAACGAACTATTGCGTTTCGATTGTTTGATTACCCTTACACGGGTTCACATATTTTCAATATGATTGACAAAGTTATTTAAACATTTAAGATAGAAAACTAGATTTTATCATATCATTTGATAACGCATCGAATAATATCATGGTTATCTCACAATTAAAAAAATAAAACACCAACCTATTTGTGGAGGGTTTTTTTTCATGGTCATTGTGTCGCACACATAATCAATTTGGCCGTTCAAGATGGTCTAAAATGTATTGAAACACAAAGAGAGGGTTTTTGAAGAATGTTACGCGATATATATAGAAACAATCAAAGACATGCGAAATATATCAAATTTTGCAAAAGTGTGAATGCCATTTGTTTGGGTCCAAATTGGGATTGTCAAACAAGATGGAGTTCCATTTGTAACATGTTCGAAAAACACATTTTGCAAAAAGAAAGTTTAACTGCATATCATGATATTTTGGTGAGTCGGGGAAAAGCGGCACCATACCATCCTTCGTATTGGAATGTTATTGAAGTTGTTTCCGAAATGCTATAAGTTTTCAAAGCATCAACCACCTCTTTGTTGGGAGTTTATTATCCCACAAGTTCTATAACACTTCACAAATTATATAATATGACCAAAAAATTAGGCGAAATAGAATGTAGAGGTAGCCCATACAAAGATATGGTGCCACCTATAAAAGAAAATTTTAGAAAATATTTTTCAGAATTACCAGCGGTTTTTACTTATGTCGCTGCTATAATATAATTGAAAAAATCACCAACGAGTTGGACTTGAACATGGAAAAAGACCCGTATTTTTCACAAGGTTTAATAGCAAGATTTAACAAACATCTCACGGATATTTATGATGCTTATTTTGAACGTTATGGTAAAATGTCATCCATTCATGTGCAAATGAGACAAGGTTCTCAAAATGTACTAGATATGCACATGGATTTATAAAATGATTTGTTGGACACATATAATAAACGTGCACGAGACAACGCTCCTTGTAGCGAACTTGGGAGGTATGGTGCCGAAAACTACTTAAGAACTTTGACTCGCAAACAATTTAAAAGTTTTGATGTGTTGGCTTGGTGGAAAAGTAAGGAAGATCAATGTCCGGTCTTAGCCTCCATGGCCCGATATTTCCTAATCCTCCAAGCTTCCACGGTAGCTTCGGAATCCGCTTTCTCTATTAGTGGTAGGGTCATTTCGATACGTAGGATGCGGCTAACTCTACCTTCGGTAGAGATGGCCATTTGCTTGAAGGATTATTTGGATGTGGCGGAGAGGGTGCAAGACATACGCTCACTTGAGGGAGAATTGTCACACCCCGCCAAGGTGGAAACACGGGGTTGTGATTCGAAAGGTTTTCAAGCACAAGGTTCAAGCAACACACAGATTTATTTAATATAGATACCATCTAAGGATGGATGATGTAACACCCCAACCAATGGCGTAATCATCGAGGTGCCACGTAGTGACGATTGTTCAATAGCTCATGGACTAAAAGTGTAAATGTTGATACATTAATATAATAATTTAATACATATAGTAGAAAAAGAGTTTCGCACTTCGCGTGTTATACTGTCTCCAATTTAGTGTTCAAGCTGTGTACAAATGCCACCCAAAATCAAACCTTAAAGAATTAAGAATCATATATATAGTAGTCACTCATAAGTATCATTATATATAGTAGGCGATAAGACAATGTAGTTTACACATAACAATAATCAAGTACTATTTATTGCTATGCTAGGCCCCACCAGGTTAATGATTAAGGTCATAAGTACACACTATCATCGAATCAACAAGTAAAACACATACAAGAATTGCGATTGTGAATATGATAATAAAACATGTTTAAGTGAGTGAAGTAATAAGCGTACATGAGTCACCCCAAAAGTGTAAAACATGAAAAAGGGGAAAGATATACTCACAGTTTGCGAAAGCGATCAAAATCCAACTTAAGCTGACGTGAGTTAAGAAATGGGAATTCCAAAGAATTTTACCTATAATGTATAAGAATACTAATAAGGAAAAGTATAAGGTATCTAGGGTTCTAAGGCATTAGGATTTTGCTAGTCTTAGGTAGGGAAGATGAAGTTTTATAATAACTCGAATTTAATAATAATTTTGAATAAAATATGTCATGATTAAGATCAAATATATGTCTAAGAAAATATATTTACTTATGTTTCCCATACTTAGGAATATTTTTGTTTTATATAAAAAAAATATTTATAAAACAGATTTTATAATTTATTTAAAGTAACATAACATTGTTAATTAATTAGTAAATTGTCTGGAAACTCATGCCTCAACAACTGAAGTAACATGTGACTGACAATACCCGATCCCTCACGGTACCACTTTGTTCAAGCTCAAACCCCTCTCCCAAGTCCCTGCTCCTCATCGTCAATTACCTGAAAAACATGCATAAAAGATTTGTCAACAATAATGTCGGTGAGTTCACAAGTTTTAATGTACTATGTAAAGTGCTCGTGTAATTCGTGTTTGACCAATCATAGGCTAGCTAAGAGAAGGATTTCTATGCAAACCATGAGTCATGTAACCAAACCTCTTGAGTGTTGTGCCTCGCGCATTGTACACTAAAGACAATGTATGTTTAGTAGAATACTAACACAGTTGTGTAACTAGTGATAACCGGCAAATTCGGGTCAATGTTTAAATTGATCCTAATCACGTTACCGACGAATCAAACTATCTTATAGTTGATTTTAGATTAATTAAGCCGTTATGAGCCCTGCGATGCCGGTCTTGAAGTCCGTAGACGCCTTGATGTTTAGAAGAAAGGTTTGCGCACGTTTAACGTTACTGAACTGACACCGACAAATAATCGTCACGCTGGACTAACATAGGATTATTATATGTTAATACGACACGTGTTTGCTATCTGTGCGGTCGAATGTGAAATCGGCACGAGAAACGACCAAAAACGCCGTATTTCAGAAAACGCAAGGAAAGACTGACTTGTGATTCGGACACCGAAGTACGTGGTTTTAGCTGTTATCAGACTCCTGTAATAATTATTTCTTATAAATAATATTACTTGTTAAGTTTCGGGAGGAAATAGATCGTCTAGATAAGCGAAACAGGGACCGACCGAATTAACGCGATTTAAACGAGTGTGTTGAACGCGCGTGTCGGATGTCAAAGATAATTACATTTTTGCTCGGTTTAGTTAAGTTTTATATTACGAAAATTTACGACACGTTTTATTTGTTATTTTTATTAAGACACGATGCGTAGAAACGGGTTCGATATGCGATATACTCCCACCCAATGTTGTAGAATTTGCTAGGCGCTAGTCCGCCGGTGGGATACGGACTAGGGATTAATTGGGATTAATCAGGATTAATCGGATTGGATTTTATATATATTTTTCCAAATGTATACATATATAATGTTAATCTTATATCTTATATGTCTAAATTTAGAAGTTTAAGGGCCAAATATAAACTAGTGATTGGGGTTAAATATTAAAATACCTAAACTTAAATAACACTAATCACCTCCATCGTTCACCATATCCCGTTTTTTCCTCCCATTCAATCTTTCATCGTACGGAACCATCAGACGCAACTAGGGTTCATGGAGTTTCATCGGTTTTGGTTCTAAATCATAGATTATCTTCCAATTTTGACGTAATAACTTGTTTGATTTGATCGATTTGCTCCAATTTTGACCCGTTCGAATTAATTTTTGACCTAATTTTGACTTTTTAAGGTTCGACTAGGACCGATTTGGTCCGACTAATCGGCGATTAATCGTGATTTTTACAACCCTGGACCGCCACCGATTAATTTAGTGATTAGCTCAAAATTAATCAGTAATGTAGGGACTAGCGATTAATCACCGATTAATCGGTGATTAATCGGGATTTTTACAACCTTGCTCCCACCTACCCACAAAACCTAACAAATAAAGCACTCCTTCCTCTCACCTTCCTCTTCATTTGGCTGCACTTCGTCTCATCTTCCTTCCACCATGGCTGCAACTTCCTCTCATCTTCCTCCCACTATGGCTGCCATCTTCCTAGAATCCTCTCCATCTCTCTAGAATCTTCTCTTCATCTCTATAAAAACTCTCTCTCCCTCTCTCTCTATCACTCCCACTCGTAACTCTCTCTGTCTCTCTCGCTCTGTTAAAGAGCGGGCCGACCACCAGCATGCCTTGGTGGCGGTAGCACTACATCCCAGGCCCAAGTCGGGTAGAACCAGTACAGATCGGAGGTAGAGGGGAGCCAGGTTTTGTTCCAGACATGGTAGTGCTTCGTGGTGGTGGTGTGTCGTGGTGGTGAGGGATCGGGTGCAGGTTGAAGTGGCTGGGTTTTGGGTCTGGTTCAGGCGATTGAGCAGTGGTGATAGTGCCGGTTGTGTGGTGGTTATCTCCGATAGAAAAGGGTGGTGGTTTGGTTGCTAAAATTGGCCGGTGGCCCTGCTCCGATGAACGGAGGCAGTCGGGGGAGGTGGTGGTTTGTTTGATTATGCTGGTTCGATGGTTAAGGGTTTTCGTGGTGGTCCCTAGTGATGTTTGGTCTAGGTGTGGGTCTCGGGTTAAGAGCTCGAGTCAACTCAGTTTGACTCAGTCAAACATCAAGTCAATCGGTTAGCTCGAGTCAAAGATGAGTTGGGCTCGGGTCGAGCGAGTTCTGGTCTGGTCAATGCGCAGTCAAGATGGTCAAAACTCGGTCAATGCGCGGTCAAACTGGACAAACGTTGAGTGCGGTCAACATAACGCACGAGGTGCACACGCGTGTAATTTGCGGTAACTAACTCGTGTATACTTTGTTGTATTATTATTTAGGTATATATTGCTAACATATAAAAGTAGTAAACGACTAACTCGCTAACGAACCGATGTAAATAATAAACAATAAGTATAATCCGGGTGTGACAGATTGGTATCAGGGATATAGGTTTTAGCAAATTAGGTGTCTGTAGAGATATCTAGGCTTTAACATCAGTTTTGTCATATTAAGGGACCGAAAAATTTCTAAGACTGAATTTTTATAATGAACGTCTAGGGGTTACAAATTCCAACTGGTTCCACATAAGTTTACTGATTATCAGTGTATGGAGTTACACTAGCTCACTCTATATTTTCTTGGGCACAAGAAATATTTTTCCTATCCAAATAATAGGTGAGTTTTTTATTTGCTTCTACATAGAAGGGCATAAATGCGCGTAGTGACTAAGTATAACTCACTAGTGACCGGCAGATCATCACTTCAGATAGCGAGTCTTTATTCACATAGGGCATAGTCAGGTCATTGTTTCTTAGTTATGAGGAGCAATTTACTTGATTATATATTGTGTGTATATATATATATGGTATATAACGAGTATATGTATGTTATGAAACGATACGAGTCATCAACGACGGATGAATCAAGCTTAGACGTATCAAACGTGATCGCGCGACTATGTATTCTTGAGTTCAGGGAACACCTACGTCATCAAGGTCGACTTGTGTCCGAAACGTCTTTATGAGGCACCTCGTCTCACGACGATACTGCGTCAGCTGTGGTGCGCATGACTAACGTCATATATGTGATGCGTACGTCCCGTCATGGTGAATTTGCAAGCACATTAATGCTTTGAGAGAATCTACCGTGACGGTATATATACACATAAAGATCAATTAATTTTGTTCTGGCGGACGTGATTGCCAATTCTCCTCTATTCTATTCATTCGTGACATCGGTTTTTCTTAAACCAATCTAAGGTCTTGATGATCTTTTTTCTTGTGTTTCTAAGGTTCATGTTGTGGGACCTAGTTACACCTTCCAAGTACGTTCTTACACCTCTCCTTCTGTGTTTGTGGCCTTCAACATACTGCTCTACAAGAACCTCGTTTTTGTTGGTTCTTTCTCTCTTCATAAAATTGGACACACATTTTTATACGTGTGTCATCTGTCGCATGTTTGAATTCTTTTAGACCTATGAAAGTCCATTGTAGGACTTCACATCGAACGATGGATTCCTTTACAAAATTGATTATCATTTCGTTGCTCGTAATGCCTGCCTTCTAGCCTCGATGCGTCAGGCCCTTGTGGGCAATCTACCTTTTTACACCTTGTCGATGATCTTCTTTGAGTCGACTCTTTTGAAAAATCGAATTGTGTAACTTGTTACAGCTGCTTGTGGTGAATACCCTATTCACTTGTAAAGATGTGTGACTTTTGTTGACATACTTCTTTCTACGTAAACCTATTTGTTATTGTGTCGAATCCAAACACACCTTGTTGCGTGTTATGGAAAAGTTGGTGCACCAGTTTATTCGTTTGAGGTGCGCCTGCACTTTTTGTTGGCAAAATTGTTGATAGCATGTTTAGGCATTTGGAATGTCACCTTCGCGTGCTAGTTCATTTTGGAATTCATTTGTTTGACCGCGGTGATATTTCTGCGAACTAGGCAAACTGTCATAGCTTGCCTACTGGCCATTTTGGCCATGAATGTTGTTTTGACTGTCATTTCATTTGGAATTAATCAAGAATTTGAACACTTTCTTTCTTTTCAAGTGTTGAAATGCTAAATCATTCAATCTTGAAACATGCACCCTTGAGGAGTCATGTCATTTCTATTGTTAAGTGTTTATTGAATGTATGTTCGTCATAGAGGACTATTGGTAGTCCTTGAATTGCCGCAAACACTCCACTAATCTTTTCAGAAAATTGAGCGGTTATCTCTAACCACCAAAGTTGCTTTCCAGACTTCTGCCATTCATGTGGAAGATTGAAACCGTACCGTTCTCTTGTAACTCACTCAGAATGGACATTTGAGGTTGCTATAAAATGTCATTTGTGTCAATTGACTCTAAAAATTTCATCTTGTCTATATGTACCTGCAAGTACCTTGACTCATTGACTGTTGTTAAGCTTCTATTTGGTCTTCGAATATATCTTAGCTACAAATTTTGAGGACGGAATTTCTTTAACAGGGGGAGAATGTTAGAACCGGCAAATTCATGTCAATGTTTAAATTGATCCTAATCACGTTGCCGAAGAATCGACTTATCTTATTGTTGATTTTTGATTAATTAAGCCGTTATGAGCCCTGCGATGCCTTTCTCGAAGTCTGTAGACGCCTTGAAGTTTAGAAGAAAGGTTTGCGCACGTTTAACGTTAACGAACTGACACCAGTAAATAATCGTCACGTTGGACTAACATAGGATTAATATATGTTAATACGACGTGTGTTTGCTATATGTGCGGTCGAATGTGAAATCGGCACGAGAAACGACCAAAAGCGCCGTATTTCAGAGAACGTAGGGAAGGACTGACTTGTGATTCGGACACCGAAATACGTGGTTCTAGCTGTTATCAGACTCCTGGATTAAGTATTTCTTAAACATAATATTTCTTGTTAAGTTTCGGGATGAAACAGATCGTCTAGATAAGCGAAAAAGCGACCGGCCGAATTAACGCGATTTAAACGCGTGTGTTGAACGCGCGTGTCGGATGTCAAAGACAATTATATTTTTGCTTGGTTCAGTTAAGTTTTATACTACGAAAAATTACGTCACGTTTTAGTTGTTATTTTTTTGAAGACACGATGCGTGAAACGGGTTCGATACGCGGTTTACTCCCACCTACCCACAAAACCTAACACATAAAGCACTCCTTCCTCTCATCTTCCTCTTCATTTGGCTGCACTTCCTCTCATCTTCCTTCCACCATGGCTGCAACTTCCTCTCATCTTCCTTCCACTATGGCTACCATCTTTCTAAAAGCCTCTCCATCTCTCTAGAATCTTCTCTCCCTCTCTATAAAAACCCTCTCACCCTCTCTCTCTATCACTCCCACTCGTAACTCTCTCTCGCCCTGTTAAAGAACCGGCTGACCACCACCACCATGCCTTGGTGGCGATGGCGCTGCATCCCAAGCCCAAGTCTGGCAGAACTAGTGCCAATCGGAGGTAGAGGGGAGCCGGGTTTTGTTCCAGACGTGGTAGTGCTTCGTGGTGGTGGTGAGGGATCGGGCGCAGGTTGAAGTGGCTGGGTTTTGGGTCCAGTTCAGGCGATTGAGTAGTGGTGATAGTTCTGGTTGTGTGGTGGTTATCTCCTATAGAAAAGGGTGGTGGTTTGGTTGCTGAAATCGGCCGATGGACTTGCTCCAGTGAATGGCGGTAGTCGGGGGAGGTAGTGGTTCGCTTAATTATGCTGGTTCGATGATGAAGGGTTTTCGTGGTGGTCACCGGTGATATTCGGTCCAGGTGTGGGTCTGGGTTTAGAGCTCGAGTCAACTCAGTTTGACTCAGTCAAACACCGAGTCAACCGGTCAGCTCGAGTCAAAGATGAGTTGGGCTCGGGTCGAGCGAGTTCAGGTCCGGTCAGCACGCAAGATAGTCAACCCTTTGTCAATGCGCGGTCAAACTTGGCAAACCTTGAGTGCGGTCAACATAACGCACGAGGTGCACGCGCGTGTTTCCGGTATAACTAAGTCGTGTATACTTTGTCGTTTTATTATTTAGGTATATATTTCTAACACATAAAAGTAGTAGACGACTAACTCGCTAACAAGCCGATATGAATAATAAACAATAAGTATAATCGAATGATTGGTATTGGTGACTAAAATGCGTGACTTATAATATCGATATTGGGCTAATAATGTTGGACTATATAACTATATATGTAGATAAGTATAGTAATTGCATAAGCTGTCGAAACGTAGAATGTTTTTCTCGATGTTTAGCCTCGGATAAATAAGTTATCGCCTTGTGCTTGTGCATTGATTTGGGGAAAATTGTTGACAACTTGTATTGCCTGGTTCGTACAAAACTAGAGGAAACTTTGCCGGATTTTTATAAAATCCTAAGCGCAAGAAAAGCAATATTGTTACTTATTTTTATATATAAATTCTCCCAAATGTCTTCACAAGTGTGTTGTGTACAAATCGGAATGTTTTCGCAAAACTTCTATTTAAAGCACTAACGATAATTCTCGGACAATATTTTTAAAACAAATATACAATATCTAGCGAGCGTCAAATGTGTCGTTTATGAAAGATTTTCAATAATTAAACAATGTTTATTGTTCGGATTTAAAATACATAAACTTAATCATTGGGAACAATTTATGAAAAACAATGTTTTGAAAACCTTAAAATCCTTGTATTTTGGGAAGAGAAGTAACAAATATAATGTATCGCCCTAACAACTATATTGGTATTTCCTAAACGCAAGGCAAACACATGCATCCGAACTGCGAGACAAATTACGGTTTAGGATAAGATATACGCTTCGCGATACTAGTCCAACATGGTTTACACGCGACAAGTAACAAGTACGCAACTTGGGTACTATGTCGTATGTTAAACATAATTTAGATAACTAACAACGATTCGTCTAGTTAAAACACCTAAGACTCGGGTTATAACCCACGAGTCTAGATAGTTGGATAAACTATCTTTTATTCAGATAATGATCTAGGCTTATTGGCAATAGACTTTATGGTGTCCTTTGTTGATAATTAGGGCACAAGAAAGTCGGTCAAGTTCAGGCTTTACTTGCTAGCACTTTAGCAGTGTTTTCAGGTGAGTTCATGACCCCACTTTCTACTGTTTTGCAAATGTTTTCGTGATGGAAAAGCATGAAAATTTCGCAAAAGCATTTTATTTTTCAATAAATAACTTATGCATTGCTTATAAATTTTTAACAAATATATATCGAATCCTCACAAACGATTTATGCAAAGTTCACAATCAAAACACACTAGTTTTATACAATTAAACTACAATTGCAAATATGCATGAGTTGTCGCTAAGGATGGGGTTGTCCTTGTTCATTCTATGGGACTGGGTTGTCCTTGTTCATTTTATAGGACTGGGTTGTCCTGATTCATTTCATAGGATCGTACATTTAAGGTATATATGGTCCTTAGCATCACTCAACTGTACAGTCAAGTCCTCGCGACTATTCGCTACTATCACCAGCTGCAAGTTGGCATCGTAGCGAGAGCGCGATCTTCGTGAGGCACACACGAGCCTGGGGTTGGTTATAGGCTCATGCACGGATTTTCATTTTAATCCAAGTGAACATCTTATATTTTTAACCATTCCAAACGAACAGTTCTTCAACTTGGTTTTGAGTATGTCACACCACGCCAACGGCGGAAACATGTGGCGCAACGCTCGAAAGCATATCATAGTCAAGA
This sequence comes from Ambrosia artemisiifolia, assembly GCA_032199755.1. NCBI lineage: Eukaryota > Viridiplantae > Streptophyta > Magnoliopsida > Asterales > Asteraceae > Ambrosia > Ambrosia artemisiifolia. The sequence continues at coordinate 37,202,429 of CM063528.1, read as the reverse complement.
TTAACACAAACCATATTTAATTAGAAAAGATTATTTTACTAAGATGTCGAAAATGGGTACCTTGTTACAACATTTCAAAAAACCACAAACAATAAGTTTCATACATAGGGTTTTTCCATCTAAGTCCCAACCCAATGGAAAATGTTGATGAAAACGCGACAAGTATCCAACATTCCATATATCCACCGCACTAGCCTCATATCTTTTCAGCACTTAGTTACCTGAAAGATATGTTTAAAAAGACGTCAATACAAAAGTATTGGTGAGTTCACAGGTTTTCGTTTTTTGCTTACTTACTTTCTTCCTTACATAAAATCAGTGCACGTAACATAAATAAGGTACGACAATATAGGATTCCAATCCCAATGTCGATGGCGTTTCCATGAGCCCATAACCAAAACCAGACAACTTACTTTTTCCCCGCAAGTTATTTACATGGCAACAACAACAAATTTAGAATATCGTAACACCCCTTGGTCCATCCGAGTCGACGCTAATCAACCGAGGGTGGGTCCCCGTCAAGGACCGATAGTACTATCCCCATATTCTATGGCTACCCCTTTGTATAAATGGTTAAAGTGAACTGTGGAGACTGCACGTCCCATGTGACTTTATACTGTTACCCATGGACCCATCATATTACCTTTTCTTTCTTACTTATGAGTTACTGCACATATTTAACAAACATATCTTTCCACTAAAGTTTAAAACATTGAAACAGAAAAGGGGCCGTGAAACTTGCCTCAAACGTGTCACGAAATAAGAAAATAGTATTTGCCAAGTCTAAAGTGAGACCACCTACGTGTGTCCTAATTTAATAAGGCACTGATCTCAGAGTGCGTCTCTTACTGGCAAGTTATCTTTCCCCAACTCATGACACCAAGTTTACATATTCGGTTTAATTAGGAATATACCCTAGTCTTAGGTCCGTTGGTGATGATTTATCCTGTTATAAGTTTCACTTAGTCTTATATTATAACCGTTGATATTAATTACCAAGCTAGTTGGTTTCGTCATCGCGAACCCCGATCATTGCTCCTGTCCTTACACGTCATGATCTTTATACATATTTATCAATATATATTTACTAACTTGTATTAATATTCCGTTTTATCTTCCGACTAGACTCATGCTAAGTATTTACTTATAAGTATACATATGCTTATAATAACATAACTTATTTTCTTCCTCATAAATTTTCCCATTTTACTTCCAACACTTAGGAATGTATTCATATATATTTTTCACCCTTTATCATCCTTACATATATTTTGTTCACAAAATATATACATAATTTCTTTCTTTATCTTTACAAAAGTTACTTGTTATTCCCAAGACTTACAAAAATGATAATTTCTACCAAGACTAGTAAACTTGAACAAGTCAAAATTTACAATAAGTGATCTTTTCACTATCCAACACTTCTATTAGTCTTATATGGTCACTTTAAGTCTACTAACATATTTGATTTAAGTCTTGAAGTCCATTTGTTCATACTTGTATTTTTAAATTCTACAACTTTATTTTTGTGATAAAATACAAGTCTACAACTTTATTCTTGTGATTTTTGCTTCATTACATTTTGTTACAAATATTTCATGTCCAAATGGTTCCATTAGTCATACTATGAAGTTCATAAACATTTTTAGGTGTATTAAGTGTTTCTTTATGTACTAGAAAATACAATATTTTTGTAACAAAATAACATCACCAACTATCCTAAAACTTATGTTGATAACCATCTTTGTAAACATTTGATTTTTTTTTTTTTAGAAAACACACAAAACCTTGTATATAAATTTTGGTTAAAAGCACCCCAAAAACAACTTTCAAGTTAAGCACATAAAGGAACAAAACTTAAACAAGATGAGTTTTAAGAAACTTACTGCTAGCACAAGGCTAAGGAAGTCACGAAAATACTTGATTATGAAGGGGTTTTAGTGTGTCTTCCAAGGGTTATGCTCCAAGTACTTGTACACACTTGAGTTAGGGTAGGAATGAACTGATGTTTATATGTGATTAGCTTGAAAATCAATGTGGGGGTGGGGTGAAAGTTCACGGCAGCAGCATCATATTTTTAGAGGGTTTTGGAGTTGGTTTTGTGATGACAATGATGAGAGTTTAATGGTTTAAAAAGTGTATTTTTGGATTATAAAACTAAAATATCTTAGGCATGCCTTATGGTAATCATAATGTCCCTTACTTTATCCTACATTAGGGTGGCTAAACACCATGCTTGAGCTGGCCTAAAGGGCTTTTTGTGTGTCCCACTTTATTTAAATTACCATTTTCTTACAAAAAAGTTAGTGTTTATATTTTTTCAACACTTATGGTAAATTTTTATTTTTATAAAATACTTTTTATAAATTATCATTCTTGCAAAGTAAAATATTTGTGTAAGTTTCCTCACTTTTACAAAAGCACCCCTTTTAGAATCTAACTTTTCATTCATAATCTTTTACTTTCCAAAGTTACATTTTTCAACATAAAGTTTAAAAAATCACATTTTACACCCATGGACTTTCCAAATTTACTTTTCAAACCTCTATCTTTACAAAAGTTACATGTTATTCCCAAGACTTACAAAAATGATAATTTCTACCACGACTAGTAAACTTGAACATGTCAAAATTTACAATAAGTGATCTTTTCACTATCCAACACTTTTATTAGTCTTATATGGCCACTTTAAGTCTACTAACATGTTTGATTTAAGTCTTTAATTCCATTTGTTCATACTTGTATTTTTAAAGTCTACAACCTTATTTTTGTGATTTTTGCTTCGTAACATTTTGTTACAAATATTTCATGTCCAAATGGTTCCATTAGTCATACCATGAAGTTCATAAAAATTTTTAGGTGTATTAAGTGTTTCTTTATGTTTTTCATCCAAAACAACTTATAAAAATACAAGAACATACAATATTTTTGTAACAATATAACATCACCAACTATCCTAAAACTTATGTTTATAGCCATGTTTGTAAACGTTTGATTTCTTTTTTTTTTTAGAAAACACACAAAACGTTGTTTATAAATTTTTGTTAAAAGCACCCCAAAACAACTTGCAAGTCAAGCACATAAAGGAAGAAAACTTAAACAAGATGAGTTTTAAGAAACTTACTACTAGCACAAGGATAGGGAAGTCACAAAAATACTTGATTATGAAGGGGTTTTAGTGTGTCTTCCAATGGTGATGCTCCAGGCACTTATACACACTTGAGTTAGGGTAGGAATGAAGTGATTTTTATGTGTGATTAGCTTGAAAATCAATGTGGGGGTGGGGTGAGAGTTCTTGGCAGCAGCATCCTTTTGTTAGCGGGTTTTGCAGTTGGTTTTGTGATGACAAAGATAAGAGTTTAATGGTTTAAAAAGTGTATTTTTGGATTATAAAACTAAAATATCTTAAGCATGCCTTATCATACTCATAATATCCCTTACTTTAGCCAACATTAGGGTGGCTAAACCACCATGCTTGGGCTGGCCTAAGGTCTTTTTGTGGGTCCCACTCATGTGCCAAAAATATCTACCAAGTATTTAGTTAGATTTGAGTCGGTTCGGTTAGGGTTTTTCGGGTTTTTGCGCGTTCTTATTACGAGCTATTTCGGACATATAATTAACTCCCAATCACCCTTAAGCATAGCCTAGTTTAAGTATTGGTAAGCTATTTCGGCTCTTACCGGGTGAAATTATATATTTTACGCGCATCGGGTGCGATACGCGGACTTTATTCGCTACATGGAGATTTTAATTTAGAGTTTTCATTTATAGTTTTGGGGTTCCAAAACACTTTATATTTCATAAAACTACCCTTTATTCTATATCCCGGGCATTCACGATCGTTTTGGTTTTTAATTATTACCGGTAATGACCAATGTCCGTTTCAAACTAGTTTATTCTTATGCGATTCCTTCGCATTTCTAATTAAACTACGGCATTCCTATGCCATCTATTGTACTCTGCTATTTTCCGAATACTCAGATATTAATTCTTGCTTAGAATAGTTAATTACATATACTAATTACGTACGGAAACACATCGATTTTGGCCGGATGTCACATTCTCCCCCGTTAATAGAATTCCATCCCGAAATTCAGTTCAAGTTATCCACTATAATAGTATCCTTGAATAGGGCGGGGTGTCTACGGGTCATGCGATCATCTTCTTTCCTGAGTGAACTCAGGTTCACCCTGAGTGTTCTATAAACACAATATCGTGACCCAACTACGACTAAGCTTCTTGGAATTGTCAAACCATCACCTCTCTCGATTCCTCGAGCTAGTAAAGCTTAGCGTCGATCCTAGATTCAGTCGGTTGAGGGATTGACAACACTTCCCAAGACTTGATGTGCGGGATTCATCAAGAGTGCCACTAAGCTGTTGCGATAGTTCGAGCTTATTTATCACGAGACCAATTCTGACCGATACCTCTGTGTCACCGGAGTATCAAGAATTTGTTCTATTACATTTTTCGTGCTTAACAACACCCTTTCAAGGTACAACTCTCAGCGAAGTCCTATCACCGATTCGAAGTTCCTACGGCTAGCGCCTTGTTTATACAACTTCTCAATACTAAAAAATAGTTATCAACTTTATATAATCATTTTCGGGGAAATACTAAAAAATAAACGAAAATTTTTTTCCCATAAAATCAGTTGTTCCAAAACACATGCACATAGAACAACCAGGTTTGCATTATGTTTATACTCACCAAATACTAATCTTAACATACTTCAAAGTTCAAACTCTGTTAAAATAATCAAATTATTCTTTCCCGTTAAATCTGTTGGTCACACAGGATCGATGATCAAAGATTTGAGGGTTGAGAGAGAGTTTGGGTTTTCAAGATAATTCACTAATACACATGAAATGTTACAACATGTTCGATATATATACATTGCAAAGGGATGTGTCCCTTGCATGAACCGACGTGACTATTCGGTATTAACCACCATAACTAACTAAATAATATTAGACTTAGGATAATAAGAAATCAAGTAATTAAATGCCTTCATTCTCCACCTTAATTCTTGATTTCTTCGAGGTCTTCAACTCCTATGAGACTTCCCATTTTGTAACATCCCGTTTTTTTTATATAAATAAAATGTCTTGGTTCATATTCATTTGTGAATGAAACGGGTCCATGATCGTTAAAGCAAAGTAATAACATATGAGATGGATACTCGTATGTTAGAATTAGTTGACGCGCATATGTCAGATATTATGACCATTTTGGATATTATATCTAGGCGAGTAATTAGTATTATAGGAGACCGTTTAGTTAAACCAACAAAAGATGTTATAATTGACCCTACTCCGTTTTTAATAAAACTTAGGTCAAAATGTAGAGAATAATAAGCGCGTCTCAGCGGTATATTTGAAATTTTATACACCGTTATAGTTTAAAAGTTATACGAGAAAAACGAACGAAGCAACTTAAATATATAATAATAGTCATATAATAAAAAGAAACTTGATTATGAAAATTTACAATATGCTCGTATTAAGCCGCATGTCCCACATCGACTAAATTGTAAAGTAAGAATTTAAGAATCCCACATCGATTCTTTGGAAATATTGGGAAGTGAATGTGTGTTAGTTTATATTGAGGTGTATGTGTGGCTGCTTATAGCAGCGTCCCACATCGACAAAATTAGAAACTATAGGTGCTCAACCTTCTCTATAAATAGTAGGCTATAGTATTATTTAGAATATAAGTTTCTTTAGGGAACGCTCTATTATAAGAGAATCCCGAGCCTACGATACCCCGTTGGGTATTGTTAGTAGTTATTGTTAGAGCATGAGTAGGAGCACGAGTAGGGGAGACTCTACACCAATTAGCTGTAGATAGTCTTGAGGTATGTTTTCATTTAAGTTATGTTTAGTTCATTATTATTTTATTAGCATTATTATTAGTGATAGTGTAGTGTTATTATTTTTAGGCATTAGGATTATTATTGGGGGTTGGTATCGGGTAGCCTAGCCTCAGTTAGGCATGGACTGATCATCTATGCTTAAATAAGGTAGCGCTAACCAATATCCAACTGTAATAATAATTAGTTAGGTATACTGTTACCTAACCTAGGGATGGTATAATTGTATCAGGACCCTGAGATATTACTTGGATGTATTAGCATTGTCAATTGCAAAGGGCTGATAAGGAGGTGAGTTACTTAAACTATTTTCAAAAACCTGATACTTGCTCATAAAATTGTTTTGGTGGTGATTGATCATGTATATGCATCGAACCATAGGTGTGGCATCCAGGGTGTTATATATATTATAATGATCATTATATTTTCCAGGCGTGGACATACACTTACACTTACAGGCCTTGTTACGGGTTTTGAGGCTGTAGGTGTGAATATATAATGCTTAGTCCGGATTATGATTATGGTGACATGCATGGAGCTCATACTTGATCAATAAAATGTTTATGGGGTGTTTTACTGATAAGTCAGTTTATGTGGCTCACCAGCTGTTTGCTGACGTATTTTTATTACTTGAGCATGTATCACAGGTTGATAATGTAAGGACTAGGAGTTCCTAGCAGAGCGTGGGATGACTTTAGATGTTTCACCGTACTATGGTTAAGCTTTGTTTAGCTTGGTGATACTTGGATCGCAATGGATTGTAATAAATACTTAAGTTATGGAATGAGATTACGTTCCGCTTTAAGTTTGCGCCAACTGGTCACTGTAAGTGCCCGGCCTGGGCGGGGTGTGACACATTTTGATAAACTTTATCCTTAGTAGTGGTTTTGTGAGTATGTCTGCCTTCTACATCTCTCCACTGATATGTTCGACTTGACTCTGCTCGTTCTCTATACATTCTCTGATAACGTGTTACTTCGTGTTGATGTGCTTTGATCTTCCATGAAACACAGGGTTCTTCATGAGTTGTATTGCTGACTTGTTATCTACCTTCAGAGTTATCTTCTTAGGTTCTTCTCCTGTAAGCTCGCTAAGTAAGCCTTGTAGCCATATTGCTTGACATGCTGCTGTCGTTGCTGCCATAAACTGTGATTCACATGAAGATAATGCTACAGTGTTCTGCTTCTGACTTGTCCATGTAATGGGTGAGTCTCTGTAGTAAAAGATAGTTCCTGTGGTTCCTTTGCCATCATTAGGTTCTGCACCATAACTGCTATCACTATAGCCGATGATTGCTGCATCTTTTCCTTTGGTGTATTGGATTCCATAATCCACAGTTCCTTGAATGTATCTTATCAGATGTTTGACTGCTTTCATGTGAGTCTCCCTTGGTTTCTCCATGAACCTACTCACGTATCCAACTGTAAAAGTGATGTCTGGTCTCCTGTGTGTAGGATACCATAAGCTTCCAATAAGCTTCCTGTATGCTGTTTCATTCACTGGTCACTTTCGTCTTCTTTGAGGAGTTTTAGTCCTGACTCCATTGCATACTTAGTTGGATTGCAGTTCTCTAGTCCAGCTTCTTTAATAACCTTCTTGGCATAGGCTGACTGCTTCAATTGAATCCTTCCTTGCACTTGACGTACTTCTATCCCTAGATAGTATGTGAGTGGTCCTAAATCACTCATCTCAAACTCGCCTTGCATTTCCTTCTTGAAGCTTGATATATCCTTGATAGAACTTCCCGTTACTATGATGTCATCAACATATACTCCAATAATTATTGTTGACTGTCTTGCAGTTCTCTTGTACACTGCTTATTCTTGTGGACATCTCTTGAATCCCATTTCCTTTAGAGTGTTGTTCAGCCTTAAGTTCCATGCTCTAGGTGCTTGCTTTAATCCATATAAAGCTTTCTTTAGCTTGTAGACTAGTTTCTCTTTTCCTTTTTCACAAATCCTTCTGGTTGTGATACAGAGACATCTTCCTTCAATTCACCATGCACAAATGCTGATTTTACATCCAAATGATGTACTGGCCATCCTTCTTGAGCTGCTAATGCTAGTAGTAGCCTAATTGTCTCCATTCTTGCAACTGGTGCAAATACTTCATTGTAGTAAATTCCTTCTTGTTGAACATAACCTTTTGCTACTAATCTGGCCTTGTGTTTGGTGATCTGACCACTTTCGTCTCACTTGACCTTAAATACCCATTTCAAACCAATTGGTTTCTGACTTGTGGGGAGGTTTGTCAGTATCCAAGTATTATTCTTCTCAATGGATTCTATCTCACTTTCCATTGCTTTTATCCACTGTGGGTAATCTGCTGCTTCTTTGTAGTTTGCAGGTTCTTCATCATACGCTAAGTATAGATGTTCAAATTCTTCTGGTCTTAGAGCTTCTGTGGCTGCAGAGATGTCATTGAGTGACCTAAGGGGTCGTACTTGTCTATGTAGTGAGCCTGTTGAATTTTCTACTCCTTGTACACTTGATTCAACTGTCTGTGTATTTCTTGGTGACTCTTGGATTGTTATAGGAGTCCTGGTAGCTGCTACTGGGGTGAAAGGATCTTCATTCTCACTATTATGATCTAAGTTTTCCCCGTTTCCTTGATCTTGTACAGCTCCACTGTCTTGACTTCCAAATACTACAAATCTTGTCCAAGTTGGCTCGTTGTCACTTACTTACTTCAAATAGGTGTCCCAATTCCATGGTTCATTTTCTATGAAATGGACATCTCTGCTGATACATATCTTGCCTTCCTCTGGATCATACATTCTGTAGGCTTTTGTTCCATTCTCATTTCCTAAGTGTACCATTTTCTTGCTTCTGGCCTCTAACTTTCTCAGGTGAGGTGTGGTTATCTTCAAATAAGCCATGCATCCAAATACTCTAATATGCTTGATATTTGGTGCCTTCCCATGTATTGCCTCATATGGGGTCTTTCCTTTCAACGCTTTGGTGGGAACACGATAAAGTATATAGATTGCTTGTCGTGTTGCTTCTGCCCATAAGTTCTGTGGTACCTTCATAGCCTTTAACATGCTCCTCAACGGTTCTTTCTTTCTACTACACCATTCTGCTGAGGTGTGTAAGGTGTTGTGAGTTGTCTCAATATACCCTTTTCTTCACAATATGTGGTAAGAGCTCTAGATGTAAATTCTCCTCCACGATCCGTTCTTAACCTTTTGAGCTTTCGACTTGTCTCTGTTTGAACCTCACTTGAGAATTTCTTAAATTTCTCATAAACTTGATCCTTTGACTTGAGCATATAGATCCACATGTTTCTTGAGTAATTATCAACTATCAGGAAGAAATAGTTGTTTCCTGCTAATGATGTGGGTGTGATTGGTCCACATAAGTCTGCATGTACTAGTTCTAGAGGTCTTGTGGCTCTAAAACTTGAATGAGAGGGGAAAGGTAGTCTGGTTTGCTTTCCCGTTAAACATGCATCACATACTTGAGATGAGTGCTCAATTCTTGGTATTCCATGTGCCATTCCTTTCGTACTTAGCTGTCTTAGTGAATCAAAATTCACATGTCCCATACGCGCATGCCATAGCCATGCAGGTGTGTCTATCCTTGCTTGTAGACAAATAGGGTTTGCTATTCTAAGCTTTACCTTGTAGATTCTATTCTTGGCTCTTGGGACTTTTATCAATAAATTGTTGTAGGCGTCATATACCCATAGATACTCGTTTTCCATAAGTACCTTGCATCCGGTTTCTCTCACTTGCCTGAGGCTTAGGATGCTGCTTTGGAGTGTTGGAATGTAGTAAACTTCAGTAATAAGTCTTTGTTCACCATTGTTACATTCCAGTAGTATTGAGCCTTTTCCTTCGATTTTGACACATGATCCATCTCCAAACTTTACACTTCCTGTTACTTTCTCATTCAATTCTGTAAAATAGGAGCGCTTTCCTGTCATATGGTTACTTGCTCCATTGTCTAAATACCACATTTCATCTCTATTATCATCACTATGATAGTGTTCTGGTATTATATCCTTCTCTTCAAGAACTATTTCACTTTCTTCACCAACTGCCATTAGTAATGTGGGATCCACTTCTTCTTCCATTACTAGGTGAGATTCTTCTTGTTTTCCTCGAGGTTCTGGACATCTGGGAGCGATATGTCCTAATTTGTTGCAACTGTAACACCGTACATTGCTCATATCTTTCTTGGGCTTGTTTCTACTGTTGTTGTCATGGCTTGTTTTAGTGAAACTCTTTTCACTCTTCTGATCTTGGTGGCCATTTCTGTCAAAGCTCTTCTTCTCAAATCTTTGACTCTTGTTGAACTTCCTAAAGTTCTGCTTACCTCGATTCTGATTGTAGTTCTTGAAATTGTTGTTATAAGGCCTTCTATCGTGCCTTGCAAATAATAACTTATCTTGAGCTCCTGGTCCATATTTCTTCTTCTCTCTAGACTTAAGCCTCTCTTCATATGCTTTAAGTCTCCCAACTGCTTCATCAAGCGTCATACTATCGACATCTGAGTACTGTTCTATAGATGCGATAATCTGTAGGAACCTTTCTGGTACGGAGTCCAGTAATTTTCGTACCAAAGCTGAGTCTTCAAACATTGTTCCTAAAGTCTTTGACTTTGTGCTGATTGCACTTAACCTACCAGCAAACTGGTCTATGGTCTCTGTCTCTCTCATTGATAACGTCTCGAATTCTGTGCGTAACGATTGTAATCTTGCTTTTTGGACTCGGTTAATTCCAACATGTCTCGTCTTTAGTGTTTCCCAGATTTCACTTGCTGTGTTATGGGATGCCACCTGCATCACCATATCTTCTGGAATTGCCTGAAATAGATAGGCTATCGCGGTCCTATCTTTCTTCACATCTATCTTTGAAGATCCTTCTTGGGGTTCCACTACTTCCCAGAGGTTATTGGCATTCAATATTGCCTTTACATGAACAGCCCAACTCGTGTTGTTCGTAGATGTCAACATTGGGGTTTGGAGGCTAAACGTGAGTGTTTCCTTGGTGACGATATCTTCTTTCGTCATTGTGGGTTTCACCGGTGTCTTTAGTGGACTTCTGTGTTTATGTTTCTTCCCTATTGTCCAATCTCAATTTGAACAATCTAAACACCACATCTGGAACTGGTATGACTCTCCTTCATCAACCTTGATATTTTTTGAATTTTGACGAATCCTTCGTAGTATGTAAGCGCTTAAAAGACACTATTCAGGGTTCCGCTAATTGGTGTAGGCTTTCTCCTAGTGCCTAGAATATCAAACTATGTTCCAAAAAAAATAAAAATATAAAGGTCCTCCTTGACTTTTGTATTAAACCCTCCAAATTTACAAAACAAATCAATTTGTTTTCATAAATAAAAATCGTTACTTTAATTTTAAAAAACTTCCGATTTTTCTTTTGTCTGACAAAATCCAACAGACAAAACCAATTAATTAAAAAAAAACGGTACCCTCAATTTTCCGAGAAAACGGTTTTTGTGTTCGGTTGACTTTTCGAAAGTCAACTGTTTCTTCTCCAATTTTCCCACAAAAACTCACTGCCCGATTATTCTATTCCTTCGCGCCTTTTACTTCTGATCTTGATTCTGGATGTCAGCGTAATCACAGAAACAAAACTAGTACTATGATGATCCGAAAACAAACCGGAACACCAAACTATGATCGAATCCTTCTTCTTTCGGTTCTTTGTTCGAGTCGGATCGACACAAAGAAAATCTTAATCCAACGTTTAAAAATGGCTTACACAATCCGATTCTTCGATGATATTATATCCCGAATACCTTTTGATTCACAGAAACAAGTTCTGCAAATGTTTTCGAAAACAAAATATATATATATTTTTGGCGGGAAACTTTAATATCACGATTTTGATAAAACAAGAACCAAGATTTCTTGTTTATGAATCGAATTTGGATTAAGAATTATATGATTTGATTAAAAAACTAAAGATGGGCAAAAATATGTAACCGTATGTTGGGCGATTCTTTTTTCCTGAATTCCGAACACCCTTGATCGGAAAACTTCTTCTTCGCCGGATTCCTCCTTCTTCTCCGGTGAGAAACGGTTACAAGTTTAGTGATTATCTTCTTCTTCGATCTTGGTTGGCGTATATGAAAACCTTTCTTGTTTTCTATAAAATTTCGGCACTTCCACTCTTGTCCGAAACATTCTTGTTCCGATAATATTCTTCACGAAGATGATGATGATCGGCAACACTTGAAGATCTTGATCAGAGAAACCGATCTGATGCCACTTGTTGGTCACACAGGATCGATGATCAAAGATTTGAGTGTTGAAAGAGAGTTTGGGTTTTCAAGATAATTCACTAACACACATGAAATGTTACAACATGTTCGATATATATACATTGCGAAGGGATGTGTCCCTTCCATGAACCGACGTGACTATTCGGTATTAACCACCATAACTAACTAAATAATATTAGACTTAGGATAATAAGAAATCAAGTAATTAAATGCCTTCAAAATCAAACTAATAAACTAAAGAATTCAAACGTGATACTATAACTCGATCTTTCTGCGAGTTATTCCAACATTTTCATTTACGTAAATGTTGGAATAATTCGGAGAAAGATCGATCAAGTTATAGTATATTGAATTCTATACCAAGAGTTTAAGTATACATGAATGGGAGTTATTCAGAAACAACCACTAGACTTAAATTTGACAACTTTAACCACCCAAAATCAATGAAAATGTCTACGAATCATCCCATAGAGATCAAGCACAATGCTTTGTAAATATATTTCTTCTCTTTTTTTTTTGTTAATTCAAGACAAACTTTAAATACACTAGCAAAACCAAACTTGCAAATGCAAAGTACTACTTCATGGAGAACATGGATGAAGATCATGGCTAAAACCAAACAAACACATGCATGCAAAATAAACAGAAAGTAATAAACGTGGTTACATCGAATTGTCATGTAAGTAATGGTGGTTTTGGGAAGTTGATGTGTTTATGCACGTATCACATATGCTTTTATTGACAAACAAAATCAAATATATTTATCGTTGGCAGAATGAAAGCAGTTCCTTATCATCTTGAAATATTTCCATATCTTGTCTTTCTAAAGTAACCCAAGCTTCAATACCATCTCCTTTGGGAGTATCCATAAGCACAGAACCGGTATGCTTTGAAGATCTGTACGTTATACTCGCAACTGAGGGATTTCCCCAACCAAAATCGACTTTGTTATACCCAAACCCGCATAAGCTCGAACACCAAAAGAATCTGTTGCCAAGATTTTCTAAATCTTCAGTGCCTAATCTTGACAGAATCGAATCAATATGTTGGCGAGCTAGTTGCGGACTTTGGACGCGTTCAAGTTCCCGTTTCTCTTTTTTTATTTCAGAGACCACCACACTTAATGAAGTTTCACTTTCGTGTCGGGTCATGACTAACATATCTGTTACGAAATTTCCCACGGTAGTTTGGGGCTGATTTGGGACAAATTTCTTACGTAGATCAACTGGAATGACCAAAAAAGATGGCTTAAAAGAAGATGATCTTTGGGCGCTTGCTTTCAACACGGTTTTGTAAATAAGAGATGTTAATGCAAGAGTCCGTGTAGGATTGTTTATAGATGATATTGATCCACATTCCACAAATGCGGTTTTGTAATAGTTTTGTAGATTATTCTTGAGGTTACATAATTTTGAGTTGGGGAACACAAATTTTCTAGTAACAGGATTGTCACACCTTAGTTTCAAAACTGAAGTGTCAGGTGGACAAAAATTGCTAATGCTTGGGGATTGAATAAAATGAGGGTTAAGGGGCAGTACATCTTTGTGATCCGTAGAACCATAACGAGCCACGGAAGCCCAATGACTAACGAATGAGCCAAGAGTACAGCCATCACCAATTCGGTGTGACATAGACACTGCGACCGCCATTCCACCGCAGGCAAAGTGATTTAGTTTAACCCCAACAAGACTATCTTTATTTGGAGAGTTATGCCACACCATGTCATCAACAAAAAGTTTGCGAAAAGTGACATCTTCTTGACATGTATGTTGAAACATGTTAAGTTGTGTATCATTTTTGGCTTCCTCAAACACAACTCCCTCATCGTTACAATCGATGTAAGGTGAGGTAGGCGTGTGTAACCTGCCCGCAAACGGGTAGTATCGTGTTAGGCATTGTGACAATGAATTCTTCATCTTCCAGACTTTGTCATTAGTGGTTAAACGGCACATTTTATTGTTTGGATAGAAGAGTATTAGTGGCATATAGACGTGTGAGGAGCATTGATCAAGCTGAGAAAGATTATAAGTCTCAAGATGAGATGGAGTTGGAGATGAGGGCTTGATCATTTCTCGGGAAATAATGGTGTGAAATTGCCTTCTTTGAAATAACAGAATCTTACTTATCATTGTCATTAACTTTTAAAGGAATCTTACTTTTTTTTTGTAGCTGCAAATTCGATGTGGAAAGCTATATTTATAGGTGCATCTTTAAGATTCATTCGCTAGACTTTGGCCGCCATTTACTCCTTATGTTAAAGTTCTTCACAATTAAAATGTATGGATCTGGGATTTTCCGAATCTTTTATACCCGGATGAATATTAAAAGGAGCCATGAGATAAGCAAGGATATATAATAGGCAATTATTTACACACTTGATCCCTAAGTGGGAGACCTTGATCCCTAAGTGGGAGACCAAACATCCCAAATGAATTACATCTATCCCATTTACATCATTCTTTCCAAGTACATGTTCTATTCCCGTTGCAATGGAGGTGGAAAGGTTTACCCATTTTGTGGGGTTCATGCCCTGGGAGGTCACAGGTTCGAATCCCACTCAGAGTAGTGTTATTCTGAAATGAGGGGCTGAACCTTAGGAGGGACGCGGGGATCGAACCTGAAGGGTGCGAGGCTTCGTTATGGGTGTGTACCGTTGGCAGTTAAAAAAAACATGTTCTATTCCTATTTCTTTGTCGGGAGAGCCTAACTTAAAAAGTCACTTACTGTAAAATGTGTAAGAAACAATATGGAGCGTAGAATTACATTTTATAATCAGGGGCACGATGGTAATTTCTTAGCGTCATTAAAATTCTACCCCCATTTTTAAAACGACCATAATTTTTTCATACGACATTATTTTTTTTTAAAAAAATTACACCATAAAAACAAGCGTTTCATCCTCTTTCATTTCCATACCATATTGCTATACTTTTTTTTAAAAATAAATAAATAAATTTTGCTGGGTTGGTAACTTGCGTTTAATTGACGGTATACTTGCGTTTTAAAAACGCAACGTAAACCTGATAAGACGACCTGGTAAAACGACCAGATCAAACGCAAGTTATACATGCTAAAACGCAAGTATGTAATATCAAGTTTTTACATTTAGACGCAAGTTATTATTGTCTATTATCGTTTAAACGCAAGTTATTATTCTTTATAGATGGGAGTAAGTATGAGGTGAATTAGGAGTGCTTTTTAAATAGAGGCGAGTTTAAACGAAGTCGAGGCTTAATGATCAATTAACAAACAAGCCGAGTCTAAAAATTATTAACTGAAATTAAGAATCTAATGCCAAAACATATTGGAAGTTACGACTGTTGAAATATAACATAACCAAATAAACATGCGTTTCCAGAGAAACAGAAGAAACATATGACTCCATAATTTTCTTGAAGTTGTATTAGTTTAGATCCCTGTATCTTCAACATAGAAGCTTCCAAAAGGTTTATACATCCTAAAGATCAGGTCAATGCTGGGTGTTTTCGTCAGGTGCAGGTCAGATCCTGTTGGTTTTTTTTTTTGAACGGCAAATTTCTTACACCCCATTTTTTACACCTTTCACACCTTTTTTTTTGCACACCCTAGGAGTTGAACTCCCAACCTCACCCAAAAGAGGATTTCCTCTCTACCACTGAGCTATAACCTAAGTGGCCAGATCCTGTTGGTTGACCCGAAACACTACTTCTCAGCTATTTATTTATTTATTAAACAATAGGTGGGCCTGATATTATTAGAACAGCTATATTACTTAATACATACCAAGAAAACTCGATAATTAGTACTTTAACAACTTGTTATAATAGAAGCAAATCAAACTCCCAAAGCTAGGAGTCACACTTTCCAAAAAACCTAAAACAAGACCCATAAATGTAATTTTATCATTCTGAAAGCCAAATGAACAACTCCAACGTGTGGGGAAACAAACTTTAAAAGCACAAAATGGTATTGTTACATTCAGAATGTTTAAACGCAAGTAATAATATCAAGTTTTACATTTAGACGCAAGTAATATCAACCCAACAAACTTTTTTTTAAAATATAGCAAAAGGGTATGCAAATGAAAGAGAATAAAATGTTTGTTTTTATGGTGTGTTTTTTTAAAATAATGTCGTATGAAAAAGTTATGGATGTTAAAAAATTAGGGTGAAACTCAATCATTGTGGGTTATACCTATTTTGCCATTCTCCTCCTCATTTAGAAACTCAACGTATACTTTTCCCCTTTTAATCTCATCCATTGATTTATTTTGATCAAAAGCCCAAAATACTTCTTACACTTTTTACGTTAAACTATTTTTTACACTAAACTTTCTCTTCTTTGTTTATACCACAAATAACCATACGTCTTCACATCTGCAACAACCTTCGCAATTTTTGTGTTCTTGTCATTAAATATATGATCATTCCGAGCTTTCCATATTCTCCAACAACCTATAATCATCAAGCCATGAACCAAATCTTTTGTCACTGTGTTGAGCCGAATATTCTTTTAAATGTCCATAAGATCTTTTAAATCACAAACATATAGAATCGGAAACCTGCACCACTTCGGAAACTGCACCACTTCGCCATAGCCGCTTTGTTTTGAGTTAATCTCTCAAGATCGGTCTAATTTCCATGTCGTCAACGAATTTTTTCTTTTTTTGCTTTTGACGCTTTCGTTTCCCAATTCCTATTAATCAACAAACTCGGAATAATGTTTGATGCCTTTCTTTTATTTATGAGACCATGGAAATACCTCGTATTATCGTCCCCATCTGTTGCCCATTTACACCTAGATTTTTACTGAATATCTTTATTTTTGAACTCTTCTATTTCTTTTATTTGTCTTCGGCTCTCCTCCCAAACTCATTCTTCCTTCTCTGTCATGTCCCTATCCTCCCGAATCACATCAAGCACCTCAACCTTATTCTTTAATGTCATTTCCTTCTCTAATCCTTTTTTTTGTATCCTCCTTCCATTCGGTAATACGCCTCGAAACCATTTCAATTTTTGGAATAAAATCATATCCAATCTACCATAACCTTAAAACTCGCTATTCGCCTTCAATACAACACCCTCAAAGTCGTCCCTTGCTAACCATGAATTAAAAAGCGAAATGGTTTTGCACCAAAGTTACCAGAAAATGTCTTTAGAATCACCGGGCAATGAACCGGTGGGCCGTTAGGCAACACTTTATACTCGACATACGACCATCTACAAAAAGTCCCAATACACCAAGAATCTATCAATGCGGCTTATGCGTTTGGTTTTAGTATTAAAAAGATGTCAGTTTCTCCGATGCCAAAAACTTTGATGAGTCAATCCCAAAACATTGGTTCGGAGGAAACGGCTGATTTTTACTAAACCTCATTGTAAAGGATCGTTTTATCTAAAAACGGTAAATCTGATCATACAAGTCACTATTCCAGGTGCGGAAACCCTAGAACAGAACAAAATGATAATCAATAAATCAAACACACGAATTAAGCTTTTCAAATCTCATTTTCATAGATAACTTGTAGAAATATGATTAAATAAGCATTTACAAGTTAATCTGATCAATACTTCACTAACACACACGCTAGAGAGCTCTACTCAGACCTAGACAATACACAATGATCAAAAGTTAACAACTAAAACAAACTTCAAGCTTTTATACACCTGCACTTTCGCCCCTTTTGTAGGTACGAATGTGGAAGTTTTCCATATTCGACCTTCTTGACGGCTCGAACCAGGAACTTTCTTCATTCCATTTCCACATTCGCCCAACCAATTCCACCTTCGCCCTATAAAATGTCACTTTCGCCCTTACGATTATCAAAACCAACTTTGTATTTACAATCCGAAGCATTAGTCGCACAATGTGCATCAACAAATTCATTAACAAAGTTTTAAATTTATAAAATAAACGATAATTACTTTAGAAACTAAAACCAACACCTAGGCAGAGAACATGACGTGTATAGTATACCTTGCTAGGGTAAATACCGAGTATCATATTCCAAGAGAACACACTTTCCCCTACTCAACCTTTCATCAATCAACTGATCGGGTTTTAAAAAGAAAATAAAACAGAGGGGTTCGTAAAATCAAATAGATTTCAAAAAGGCCGGTTTTGGTTTTATAAAGATAAAATAGTAGAGTAGACTAATATGCACATCTCGGGGCCCTCCGTATAAGCAATTAAGTTATTATTAGATTTAATAATTTAAGTTAATTAAATGTGAGGAAGACGAGAGGGATCTTGAAGTGTTGACTCCTTTATAGAGAAGCTGGGCCTACACGAGAGTACTCCGCCAGGTCCTCGCATATAGCAGGATCCTCAAACCGCGGTCAAGTCTCTGGTCCTCGAACTTATCTTCTTCTTGAAATGGAGGCTTAACTTCCGACTTGGAACACCGTGCACCTCCCTTAGCTCTCATATTTCGTACCGAAGGTTCTCTCCTTAGGGTCAATCCCGAGTTACCAACAACGTATCCCCTAAGAAGGTTAACGATCACGAAGACCGAGGGATCTCTCTTACAGGTCACTCAGGAGACTCGTATCCCCATTGGCTAACGATGTTTTACTAACGAGAACTAGAAATTGAATACTTAATTTATTTATCTTTTAAGTGATACTTTATTATTTAGTGATCAATTAAATATAAAGTTGGTTAAACGAATGACAAATTAATAACCAAACCCATAACCTCCCGAGATGAATAAAATCCTTAACAACGGTTGAACCATAATGACCCTTACTTTAGCCTACATTAGGGTGGCTAGCTAAACCACCATGCTTGAGCTGGCCTAAAGAGCTTTCTGTGGCTCTCACTTTATTTAAATTACCATTTTTCTTACAAAAAAGTTAGTGTTTATATTTTTTCAACACTTATGGTAAATTTAAATTTTTATAAAATACTTTTTATAAATTATCGTTCTTGCAAAATATAATATTTTTGTAAGTTTCCTCACTTTTACAAAAGCACCCATTTTAGAATCTAAATTTTCATTCTTAATCTTTTACTTTCCAAAGTTACATTTATCAACATAAAGTTTCAAAAATCACATTTTACACCCATGGACTTTCCAAAATTACATTTCAAACCTCTATGTTCACAAAAGTTACATGTTATTCCCAAGACTTACAAAAATGACAATTTCTACCAAGACTAGTAAACTTGAACATGTCAAAATTTACAATAAGTGATCTTTTCACTATTCAACACTTTTATTAGTCTTATATGGCCACTTTAAGTCTACTAACATGTTTGATTTAAGTCTTGAATTCCATTTGTTCATGCATGTATTTTTAAAGTCTACAACTTTATTTTTGTGATTTTTGCTTCATTACATTTTGTAATAAATATTTCATGTCCAAATGGTTCCATTAGTCATACCATAAAGTTCATAAACATTTTTAGGTGTATTAAGTGTTTCTTTATGTTTTTCATCCAAAACAACTTATAAAAATACAAGAACATACAATATATTTGTAACAAAATAACATCACCAACAATCCTAAAACTTATGTTTATAGCCATGTTTGTAAACGTTTGATTTCTTTTTTTTAGAAAACACACAAAACCTTATTTATAAATTTTTGTTAAAAGCACCCCAAAAACAACTTGCAAGTCAAGCACATAAAGGAAGAAAACTTAAACAAGATGAGTTTTAAGAAACTTACTACTAGCACAAGGCTAGTGAGGTCACAAAAATACTTGATTATGAAGGGGTTTTAGTGTGTCTTCCAAGGGTTATGCTCCAAGAACTTGTACACACTTTAGTTAGGGTAGGAATGAAGTAATGTTTATGTGTGATTAGCTTGAAAATCAATGTGGGGGTGGGGTGAAAGTTCACGGCAGCAACATCATTTTTTTAGGGGGTTTTGGAGTTGGTTTTGTGATGACAAAAATGAGAGTTTAATGGTTTAAAAAGTGTATTTTTGGATTATAAAACTAAAATATCTTAGGCATGCCTTATAATAATCATAATGTCCCTTACTTTAGCCTTCATTAGGGTGGCTAAACGACCATGCTTGAGCTAGCCTAAAGGGCTCTTTGTGGGTCCCACTTTATTTAAATTACTTTTTTTCTTACAAAAAAGTTAGTATTTATATTTTTTCAATACCTATGGTAAATTTATATTTTTATAAAATACTTTTTATAAAATTATCATTCTTGCAACATAATATTTGTGTATGTTTCCTCACTTTTACAAAAACACCAATTTTAGAATCTAAATTTTCATTCTTAATCTTTTACTTTCCAAAGTTACATTTTTCAACATAAAGTTTCAAAAATGACATTTTACACCCATGGACTTTCCAAATTTACTTTTCAAACCTCTATCGTAACAAAAGTTACATGTTATTCCCAAGACTTATAAAAATGACAATTTCTATCAAGAGTAGTAAACTTGAACATGTCAAAATTTAGAATAAGTGATCTTTTCACTATCCAACACTTTTATTAGTCTTATACGGCCACTTTAAGTCTACTAAGATGTTTGACTTAAGTCTTGAATTCCATTTGTTCATACTTGTATTTTTAAAGTCTACAACTTTATTTTTGTGATTTTTGCTTCATTACATTTTGTTACAAATATTTCATGTCCAAATGGTTCCATTAGTAATACCATGAAGTTCATAAACATTTTTAGGTGTATTAAGTGTTTCTTTATGTTTTTCATCTAAAACAAGTTATAAAAATACAAGAACATACAATATTTTTGTAACAAAATAACATCACCAACTATCCTAAAACTTATGTTTATAGCCATGTTTGTAAACGTTTGATTTCGTTTTTTTTAGAAAACACACAAAACCTTGTTTATAATTTTTTGTTAAAAGCACCCCAAAAACAACTTGCAAGTCAAGCACATGAAGGAAGAAAACTTAAACATGATGAGTTTTAAGAAACTTACTACTAGCACAAGGCTAGGGAAGTCACAAAAATACTTGATTATGAAGGGGTTTTAGTGTGTCTTCCAAGGGTTATGCTCCAACCACTTATACACACTTGAGTTAGGGTAGGATTGAAGTGTTTTTTATGTGTGATTAGCTTGAAAATCAATGTGGGGGTTGGGTGAAAGTTCAAGGCAGCTACATCATTTTTTTAGGGAGTTTTGGAGTTGGTTTTGTGATGACAAAGATGAGAGTTTAATGGTTTAAAAAGTGTATTTTTGGATTATAAAACTAAAATATCTTAGGCATGCCTTATAATAATCATAATGTCCCTTACTTTAGCCTACATTAGGGTGGCTAAACCACCATGCTTGAGATGGCCTAAAGAGCTTTTTGTGTCTCTCACTTTATTTAAATTACCATTTTTTTTACAAAAAAAAAATTAGTGTTAATATTTTTCAACACTTATGGTAAATTTATATTTTTATAAAATACTTTTTATAAATTATCGTTCTTGCAAAATAAAATCTTTGTGTAAGTTTCATCACTTTTAAAAAAGCACCCACTTTAGAATCTAAATTTTCATTCTTAATCTTTTACTTTCAAAAGTTACATTTATCAACATAAAGTTTCAAAAATCATATTTTACACCCATGGACTTTCCAAATTTACTTTTCAAACCTCTATCTTTACAAAAGTTACATGTTATTCCCAAGACTTACAAAATTGACAATTTCTACCAAGACTAGTAAACTTGAACATGTCAAAATTTACAATAAGTGATATTTTCACTATCCAACACTTTTATTAGTCTTATATGGCCACTTTAAGTCTACTAACATGTTTGATTTAAGTCTTGAATTCCATTTGTTCATACTTGTATTTTTAAAGTCTACAACTTTATTTTTTGTGATTTTTGCTTCATTACATTTTGTTACAAATATTTCATGTCCAAATGGTTCCATTAGTCATACCATGAAGTTCATAAACATTTTTAGGTGTATTAAGTGATTCTTTATGTTTTTCATCCAAAACAACTTATAAAAAATACAAGAACATACAATATTTTTGTAACAAAATAACATCACCAACTATCGTAAAACTTATGTTTATAGCCATGTTTGTAAACGTTTGATTTCTTTTTCTTTTAGAAAACTCACAAAACCTTGTTTATAAATTTTTGTTAAAAGCACCCCAAAAACAACTTGAAAGTCAAGCACATAAAGGAAGAAAACTTAAACAAGATGAGTTATAAGAAATTTACTACTAGCACAAGGCTAGAGAAGTCAAAAAAATATTTTATTATGAAGGGGTTTTAGTGTCTCTTCCAAGAGTTATGCTCCAGGGACTTATACACACTTGAGTTAGTGTAGGAATGAAGTGATTTTTATGTGTGATTAGCTTGTAAATCAATGTGGGGGTGGGGTGAAAGTTCACGGCAGCAACATCTTTTTTTTAGGGGGTTTTGGAGTTGGTTTTGTGATGACAAAGATGAGAGTTTAATGGTTTAAAAAGTTTATTTTTGGATTATACAATTAAAATATCTTAGGCATGCCTTATAATAATCATAATGTCCCTTACTTTAGCCTTCATTAGGGTGGCTAAACCACCATGCTTGAGCTAGCCTAAAGGGCTCTTTGTGGGTCCCACTTTATTTAAATTACTATTTTTTCTTACAAAAAAGTTAGTGTTTATATTTTTTCAATACCTATGGTAAATTTATATTTTTATAAAATACTTTTTATAAAATTATCATTCTTGCAACATAAAATATTTGTGTAAGTTTCCTCACTTTTACAAAAACACCCCTTATAGAATTTAACTTTTCATTCTTAATCTTTTACTTTCTATACCTGGTTGGGATTGACTCTCTTTATACTCCATGCAGTAAGACTTTGCCCTTTTGGTACACTTTCAGCTTTTGCTATTTCCTAGGCATGGTTTGGAGCTGTGTGGTGTTTTGTCTTTTGCCTATAGCAAGAAGCCAAAGTACCTTTTTATATTTCCAATGATTTTACAGTTTGATTTCTGCTACATAGCTACCGTGTGGCAGGCAGGCTGCCTTATATTAGCTGCTCAGCTCCAATAAGTCAGGCAAACCTTATCACGTTACTTTGCTTTATTTTTTGACGAGGGATTAAACGTGGTCGTTTTAGGACCCACGTCATCAGAATTCAAACGTGATACTATAACTCGATCTTTCTCCGAGTTATTCCAACATTTACATTTACGTAAATGTTGCAATAAAATTCGGAGAAAGATCGATCAAGTTATAGTATATTGAATTCTATACCAAGAGTTTAAGTATACATGAATGGAAGTTATTCAGAAACAACGAATGAGCCAATGACTAACGAATGAGGGTTAAGGGGCAGTACATCTTTGTGATCCGTAGAACCATAACGAGCCACGGAAGCCCAATGACTAACGAATGAGCCAAGAGTACAGCCATCACCAATTCGGTGTGACATAGACACTGCGACCACCATTCCACCGCAGGCAAAGTGATTTAGTTTAACCCCAACAAGACTATCTTTACTTGGAGAGTTATGCCACACCATGTCATCAACAAAAAGTTTGCGAAAAGTGACATCTAACAGTATCGTGTTAGGCATTGTGACAATGAATTCTTCAACTTCCGGACTTTGTCATTAGTGGTTAAACGGCACATTTTATTGTTTGGATAGAAGAGTATTAGTGGCATATAGACCTGTGTGGAGCATAGATCAAGCTGAGAAAGATTATAAGTCTGAAGATGAGATGGAGTTGGAAATGAGGGTTTGATTATTTCTCGAGAAATAATGGTGTGAAATTTCCTTCTTTGAAATAATAGAATCTTACCTGTCATCATCGTTAACTTTTAAAGGAAAGTTGTTTATAGTTTTTTTGTTGTTGTAGCTGCAAATTCGATGTTCATAGCTATATTTATTGGTGCATGTGCAATTAATATAAAGATGTTTAACACTGATTCCCTAGAATTTGGCCACCATTTAATTAGGCTTCGGTTATTCACACAACCCTTTATTTTATCTGCACAACCCTATATGACCCGTATAGGGCTATATGTGCCGTATATGGATCTTTATAGGCCTTATAGAGCTATACGGCCGGTATATGTTTCCCAATGATTGGCAATGATTGCCAATGATCGGTTCAGGTACATATGTGTCTTTATGGGCCGTATAGGGCTCTATGGCCTGTATATGGGTCTTTATAGGCCATAGAGAGTTTTTTTTATTGTATTGGAATGGATGTGTTGGGTTGGTCCTCCACAAGCCGTAAATGTCTATACGGCCCGTAGATAAACAACATCTACGTCCCATAAAGAACCTCTACAATCCTTCATCAAACCATCTACAGCCCATAAAGGTCTCTACGGACCGTTTATGGGGAACATCTACGGCCTATAGAAGTCTATACGGGCTGTAGTTATTTTTTTAAGTGTTATTTATTAGTTTTAAGCATGTTATTTGGGTTTTTAATAAATTATTTTTTTCATTTGTTGTTATAAAGGTAAAATAGCGTAAACAACATTTTTTTGTATTTTTTTATTTGATATGTAACATATTGGGTCTTCTTTGTTTGTGTGAGCCTATATTAGCCGGTAGGAATCAAGAGCGTGTTCTATTAGATTGTTATGGCTGTATTTCCGCTACTTGATATTAGATTAACAATTTATGGTAAAGATAAAGATGTCTAATTAGGTATAGAATTTTGTTACTTTTGATTGTTCAATTAGTAACATTAATCGGATGGATAAGTCATTTCTTCAGTTTTGTTGTTAAATTCAATAGTTTTTTAGTAGTATAACAAACAATTTTATTATTATACGAGCTATAGAGGTCCAAAATTTGTATACTTATTAGTTTTTTATACTTATTATTATTAGGTGTGGCCTTATATAACATACAACAAAACCGGCAATTATTTTGTTTGTGAGTATTTTTTTTGTTGACACAAGGGAATAAAGGCCTTTTTAGGCGTGGGGTTTTGTTCATACTGACAATTGTTTTGTTTGAGAGTATTATTTTTGGTTAACGGGCGTTTTATTATCTTTTCAACGATCGAGTACCATAGTATATAAAAATGGAGAAAAAACGATAATTTTTTTTGTGGGGTTTTGTTCACACAGGAAAAAAACACAAAGTGTTCAGGTAATTCATTAATCATGTATAGGCATGTCACTAATTATATTCAAATCAGTAAATAGGAATTATATTTTCAACATATGTTAGAATTGGAGTTGTACATTGATTTAGGTTAGGTATTAATATTAGATTTATAGATTGTTTATTAAGGTTAGGCGTTAACATTGGAGATACATTGTTAATTGTTTTTTGTTATGTGCTACCTGAAGCAATTTCCTGCACGTAACTGTAAAACGCATAATTCTATTTCATATGTAAAATTGATATGTCATATTAGATTTCTCAACCCCGGGACGTTCCCGGGGTATAATCTACTACTAAATTATTATTAAGTTAAAAAACCTTTTTGTTTATGCTATTTTACTTTTTATAAAAAACTCAACACATCCATTCCAACACAATCTTAAAAAAAAAAAAAAAACTTTACGGCCCATATAGCCTATACGGCCCTTATATGTTTGCTTTTTCAAATACATTTATTGCACTGACACCCTATACAAATCGTAGAAGATTGTGCAAATAACATGACCCTTTAATCCCTATGTTGACTCTAAAGTTCTTCCCAAAATATATGGATCTAGGATTTCCCAAATCTTTTATATCTCGAATGAATATTAAATAGAGCCATTAGATAGGCAAGGCTAATATGGAATCTATATCTATATCTATATTTATATATATTTCAAAAGACTAAGGGGCTGTTTGGTAGCCTCTTAATGAGGCTCTTAATCATTCAGTGCTGAATGATCCAGCATTCAGCGCGTTTGTTTCAGCCTCTGAATGGAATGGTTAAGGCTGAATCATTAAGACTTGGGATGTTGCTGAACCATTAAGCACTGAATCATTAAGCACTGAACTAGGCTGAACCTTAATGAAACTCTCATACCAATGTGGGACAAGAAAACTAACCATTAAGAGGTCCAACTTAATGATTCAGCACTTAACCATTCAGAGCTCTTAACCATTCAGAGCTCTTAATGATTCAGCACTTAATCAACCAAACAGCCCCTAAATCCTATATGGTACAGATATAGTCATTCTTCCTCTTAAGAGTGTTATTTAAGATGCCATGTGGCATTGAATTATTTTAGGAAGAAAAAGAATTTAAAACCAAAATTGAATTTTTTTCTCTCATGTTTTTCCCTCATAATTTTTAAACGTTAATATCTTTTATATACGAGATTTTTTAAAGAAAAAAATGACACCAAATTAACGAGCGTTTTATTGTCTTTCCGACGAGTACCATAATGCTATATAAAAAACGGAGAAAAAAAGACTATTTTTCTGAGGTTTTGTTCATACAGGAAATAAAACACAGAGTGTTCAGGTTATTCATTAATCATGTATAGGCAAGTCATTAATTATGTTAAAACCAATAAATATGAATTCTATTTAAGACAGGTGTTAGAATTGGATTTGTACATTGTTTTAGGTTAGGTTTTAATATTAGAGTTATACACTGTTTAAGGTTAGGCGTTAACATTGGAGATACATTGTTAATTGTATTAGGTTAACTGCTACCCGAAGCATTCCTGCATGTAACTGTAAAGCGCAACAGTCTATTTTGTATTTAAATTTATATGTCATATTAGATTTCTCAACCCTGGGACGCTCCAGGGGTATAAATCTAGTTATAAATAATATTAAAGATGCTACATCAACATCGGCATGGTGCTAGCACCTTAATAGATGGAAACACTACCTTAAACCATGAGCCCCTTCCTTTTTACGCTATTTTCTCCCTATACAAACTACTCGCTCTATCTCTTTCCAACCCAAATCATTAACTATCACCCGAAACAAGAAGTGTTTGAGATCGATATACAGATTCGGTAGATAAATGTGAAACGAATCGACGCAGATTTGTGTTCTTATTGAAGGAACATACATCAACATTTACATACGGGAGATCACCTTTGTGATATCCCTGTGATCTCACCTCAAACATAAGTACAAAGCTCAATCATTTTATTCTCTACATGATTTGACTCAGTAGTGAAAAAGCTCAAGAGAAATGATTAAACTGAGAAGAGTTAATTGCCAATTTAGTCACTGAGGTTTGTCATAGATTGCCACTTTCATCCAAATATTTTTTTTCGCATCTGTGTCCCTGTGGTTTCCATTTTTTTGTCATTTTAGTCCAACTCTCTAACTCCGTTAAAAAAATTCAGTTAACTCAGGGGTATTTTGATCAATTTACACGTGTATTTCTATTTTTGCCATTTTCATCCAATAACCAAAAACCAAAAATTGGGTTCAAACCGCTTCTAACAAGTTTTGAACTCAGGACATACGACTTGAAAAGCATTACAACAACCATCTGATCTACTAGATGAGTTGGTGTCTATTCCTGTTATAAGAATTATAATCTAAGTTTTAAAGCGGACTGAACGTTACCTGCTACCCGCCATGGTTTAATCATCAAACACATCGGATCCAATAGTAGCGTGCCAATAAATGCAGCTGATACCGTGACTGATTTGAAAAGAGCCCATTGAGTGGAACGGGCCGTGAAAAACGACCCCAGAACAATTAGGATAAAGAGTGAAAGGGAAGCCCAAATAAGAAGGTGGGATGTTGGTTGAGAGTATGGTATCTGATATATGAAAATAAGGAAGTAATGGGACGATGGCTCCCCATAAATGAACGAGAAATACGGGTTTTGTTGGGTAAAGCCATCTCCAAGATTTAAATGGTTTATAGAGTCCGTTTATGGGTCGATTGACCAAGTTAGTAGGTTAGGGTTTGGTTTGGGATAATATTGGGGAAGATGATGTTATAACAGACTTGTTATAATACTTATAACAGGAACAAACACAAACTGGTCTGGTTGATCAGATGGTTGTTGTGTTGCTTTTCATGTCACATTTCCTAACTTCGAAACTTGTTAGAAGCGGTTTGAACCTAATTTTTGTTTTTTGGTGTTTGGATGAAAATGGCAAAAATAGAAACACAGGAGTAAATTGACAAAAATACCCCTGAGTTAACTGACTTTTTTTTAACGGAGTTAGAGGGTTGGACTAAAATGACAAAAAATGGAAACTATAGGGACACGGATGCGAAAAAAAAATATTTGGATGAAAGTGGCAATTTATGACAAACCTCATGGACTAAATTGGCAATTAACTCAACTGAGAATTTAAAAGTCACCGCTATTTAAGGTTTTGTCGCTAAAGCGTTTTATCAGTAAGTCACCGCTAATAGTTTTTTTTTCCTGTTTTTTTAATTTCAAACTTGCTAATTTCTGGTTCAAAACACTTTAAAATAGCAAGAATATAAATCACATAAATAAGCATATATTAAATATAATGTCATTTACGTCACAAGCATCCTCTTTTAAAGTCATAAACTACAATGTCATAATTTACATAATCTCTGTATGATCGGCATCTTCATTTGCAAACTTAGTCGGTTTGAACTTGAACTCAAATAGTTTTTGAGTTTATCCCGAAAATACTGGTTTTGAAACAAACATTTAATGTAAGTCTATCAAAATATGAAAAATAACCAAACTAATTGTATTCAAAAACGCGCATTGCGCGTTTGACAAAATGACCTAGGCAATACTGGCGTAGATACGTAAAAGGTGGACACAAAACAGGATACATATCAAATATACAAAATAATTCCAAAACAAAAGAAGAAAAACACATCAAACATGTAACAACGTAAAACAGAACACAATCTGCTATTATGAGTATCAATATTAACCAAATTCTATTAACATTATTAATTATACTAAGATTTACCAAACTACCAAAGCATCAACATTAACCTAATTCACAAACTACCAACATAACAAAACTAAAATTACCAACCTAACATGCATTCATCGATCCTTATATTGCATTTACCAACATATGTATACCAAATTTATCAAAGTAGCAATTAAAACAGCCAACATATACAAAATACCCAAGTATCAACGTTAAGCAAATTCTATTAAAATTTACCAGACTACTAACATTTAGCAATTATACTAAGATTTACCAAGCTTCCAAAGGACCAACATTAACCCAATAAGAAAAATACAAACATAATAAAACCAAATTTACCAACGTAACATGCATTCATCGATCCTTATATATGTTTTTAAACTAAATTAAGCCACTTTACCTTTGAAGATTATGAAGTTTGCGACTCCACACCAAAGACAACCAGCGACCTACTTGAACAAGGTCTAGGTCCAATACCCCGAATATAGAACCATAACGTTTTCAGAGATTGCAAAATCATTCGGTTGTCAAGAATGCCACCTTCACTCGAGTGGTGAATGGAAGCTTTATACTCTGCTAGTAAGTTGTGTTGTATTTATAAAGATGATTTATTAGTTTATATGTGTATGTGTATGTGTTTGTAAGTGTATATATATATATATATATATATATATATATATATATTTGAAAATTACACTTTAAATAAATACTTACATAATCATTCTTGGCTACCGGGTTGTGAAAATACCTTCTTTATTAGTATGGGCTTTATAAAACACTTCGATTCTTTTCAAGTTATGTTTAACATTAAAACTAAAATTAGACAATAAATGAACATTATATATATATATATATATATATATATATATGTTTGTATGTATGCACACACACCCACACACACTAGTAGGAAACTCGCACGATGCAGGGCGGCGATAATTTATAACGTAGTACTTATTTTGTGTTTGTTTATTAATTGTTCCGTTATAGATTGTATAGTACTCAAGTTAGTTTAGTTATTCGTATAACATGTTACAACTCAACCAAGTTACCTAATCAATCATTGTGTGCTACATCCGGCGTATGTATTTAATCTTATGTAAATCCTAAATCGACAAATAAATAGACGTACATTTTTATCGAACAATATATGTAATAGTCTTATTTCATCGGCGACTGACCGTATGTAACCAAAGATGTGACAACAGTCAACGATCCAGGTCAACATCCGTACGCATTTCATTTATTATTATCATTTTATGTGCATATTGGGGCATTTTGCACACACAATACCCCCATCCCCCAGTCTAGTGAAGCATGAGATATTCAGGAAACACCACAAAGATCACCCGTTTATGCATACAACACCCGAACAATCACCAAACAAGCATTCAATGAGGTTACCACACTCTAACACATGGTAATTCCTCACTAATACATGTATACAAATGACAAATGTTATAAACTATCAACGTAGATAACATGTGTTCACGACTAATAGATACTGATACATGTTAATATCGTCATCGAGCACCCTTGCCACCTAGACGAAGTCAAGTTGCATTCTTATGCAAGTGGTCGACGATAATTGGTACAAACAAGTATTCCATTTAACATACACATTATACCTACATGAATTATTATCCATACCATTGGATTATATCTAGCCGAAGCGTAGTCTCTATGCACACACATACGACATATATATATACACACACATACAGGTCTTGGTGTCAAGACTAACTCCCACAGAAGATGAATCTTTTTCCTTGTCCCATCTTCGGCCGAACATAACCCAAAGAAACACAAGTCTTTGTCAAACCTATGAAACCTACTAACTTGCACTAAATTAGTAACTTACACTTCCATCTCAAAGGTGTGACCATGAACTAAAAACAAAGTAACCTATGCCCTACATATCAGTTGAAACAAACCAAACAACACCTTGATATGTCACTGTAGTCCCAAATTACTAGATCTTTAAGTGCACAAGATTGTTATCACCTAGAAACACCTATTTGTTAGGTGTTTTAGGTGATTAATCTATACAAACAAAGAAGCTAGATGAAGATAATAAACACCGACACACAAGATGAATAATGCAAGATTTCCATTACTGATTGAACATTACAAAACCATGGATAACATATAAGTACGCACCTATCTTGTGCTTATCAAAGACAAATAACCAAAAACCCTAACCCTAGCTGCTGGAATGAGGTTCTATTTATAGGACAGACTGATGGGCCTGCGCACTTCAGCTAAGTGCGCAGAGCCCGTCCATTAAGTACGCAGTCTAGGGTTTTGCCACTACAACTATACTATAATTACATAACAGACCCTCCAACTATTACAAACAACCAAACATACTCAAACCTGGTAACTGTGGTCTCAATCTAACCCAACAATACTCCCCCTAGACCGCAGCTACCTGCTCTTTGATCTCAGTCGATCTCCACATCACTTAACTCCCCCTCTTCTCTTGCTTGGTGCGCCGGGAGTGCTTGAACGATACTATCTTCAACATTTGGTTCTTCAACTTGTGGTTCCTGGATGAATAACTCAGCGAGATCTTCAGTTGCTGGATCTTGCTGAGTTTCTGGGACTGGACTTGGAGAAGTAGGTGGGGCTTGAGTAGACTCAATCTCTGGATCAGATGTTGCTGCAGGAACCTGTGTTTGCACCTCTGGGATAACCTCAGCTTCAGATGTCTTTGCAGCAGCAGCTTGGGCAGCCTTTTCTTTGTCATCTCTAGCTTTGTCGGCTGCATTGATCCTGTCTACTAAGTCGAGCAATTCCTGCTTTCGCTTTAATGCCCGTTCTACCG
The DNA here is from genome assembly GCA_032199755.1 of Ambrosia artemisiifolia. NCBI lineage: Eukaryota > Viridiplantae > Streptophyta > Magnoliopsida > Asterales > Asteraceae > Ambrosia > Ambrosia artemisiifolia. The sequence goes on along the minus strand of CM063528.1, from coordinate 37,170,745 downwards.
CCCTTCTGAACAGAATAGCTTCTTCAAACAGCATGTTTCCAGCACCCACATTGATCTGGTTTCCAAAAAGAGAATAGTCAAATCAGAAGGGTTGAGAGCAAACACGTCCACTGGGTCTAGAATTCTCAACGCCTCTGAATCGTCTTTCAACTTAATGACAGCTTCACCAGTCAAGCTATCATAAAACGACTTCTTGAACTCTGTCAACATCACAGGAAGCTCGGGACGAATGGGAACCCTTGTGACGACCTGGGGTGGGTCAATCACATAGGTGATCATTCCCCGTCCGGTAGCTGGATCGATTCTTTTCTTGGAAATTCTTCTTCTTGGCTTCTGTGGTTTCCAGTTCTCGAAGTCAGACGCACATTCTCTTTCAATAAAGACGGAAACCATGTCAGCTGTGGTGTCCTTGGAGTGGTTGAGGAATGGTGTTCTGCACATTTCCCTGATATCCTAGCGTGGAAGAGTCTTCAGATTCGGTCTACCCTTGAAGTACTGTATCACTCCCCCTCTCCTTTTCACAACAAACAATCTCTTGAACCCATCATAACCCCAAGAGATGATTCTTTCCTGGTGAGCTTCTCGAGTGTGGTGGATGTTCTGGTGCAAAGCTGGAATGGTAATTGGTCTTCTTGGAAACCAGGTAGATCTCTCAGGGTCCAACCTGTATCCATCTGCCATCTCATAAACTGTGTTTTCTCCCGCACCCATCTCTACAAACGTTTCTGGCATCTCGTCCTGACTTATCTCATCCACCTCACTTTCCTCAGCTTTTCTCTCTTTCTCTTTCTCTTCATCCATAAACTTCGCAAAATCGAACGCTTCATCAAAAGTCATGCTAGGAGCATCTGTTCCCTGTTTCTTCAGTTCTTGAAGCATATCAAACATTTTCATTTGCACCTCTGTCTGAAATTTGATCAGATAACGCTGATCCTTAACCACCTTTTCCAGATTCCTATTCTTATGCTTCAACTTCTTCAACTTTTTCCTTAACTCCTGATTGTTGTAAAGCTGATTCTTTAAGGTGCAAATTTCTTTTGCTGCAGTCTTTCCCACCTCCTTTGATAGTGTCTCATACAGTTCTTGATGCACAGGTTTTCGACGCTGTGCAGCAGGAACAGATGAGGATGGTACAGTTTGCTTCTTCACAGGGGGTTTGGGAATAGGAGGCCTGGAAGTGGAAGGCCCTGGTTGATCCTCCCCCCCAAAAATAGATTCCAAAATTTCTTCATTCTCCAGATCCTCTTCGGTCATAACATGTGGCCTTTCAGACTGTGTTAACTGTTCTTTCCTTCTCTTTCTTACTGCCCTTGCCAGTTCAGCACTTTGTCTGGCAGCTTCAGCAAGCTCAAGTTCCTCTGGTGTCAGTGATTCTCTCCCTTGCTGCAACAAACCAGTAGGCCTGTTTCTTTTTGTTGGCCTTTGAGGAACAGGTTCAGATGCTACTCTCTTGCCTATTGTTCTTTCTCTGGCAACTTCTTCAGCAGTTGGCTGAGGTTCAGAAGGAGCAGGCTCAGAAGATTCGGGTGCGGTTGTGGGTGGTTGTCGAGCTTCAGCAGCAGCTTGTTTTCTTTTCTTGATTTGGTTGTATAGCTTCATGATGATGGGATAACGTTGAGCAGCATACATGCTTTCAAGCAGGGGTTCCCAGTCTGGTGTGTTGCACTCAGTGAAAAATCGTGCACCTTTGGCGAAATTGTATTTATCACCAAGGGGCAGATCCTCATGTTGTGCGTTGATCATCATCTGAACGAATCTGGGATACATCGCCCATTTGTCTTTTCCAGCTTCAGCATTCTTCACCATATAGTCAAACACCATTCCAGACAGATTGAATTGTTCATTCTTGCAGATCTTTATCATGGCGGTTGCCCAGTCAGGACTGAGTGCGTTGTAGCCACCTTTCCTGTGACATAGAGACATAAGAAACACGTGACTGATAAGCTTCCAATCTCTTGTCAGCTGGCTCTTCTTAATATCACCCCTCTTGTCAAAATCTCCCTTGTATCCAAAATTCTTGAATTCTTGATGAATTTCAGCTTTTGGTAGAGATCTAACAGTTGCTTGCCGATCTTGGAATCTCAGAACATTCCGAACAGTATCTTCTGTGATGACCACTGCCTTGTTTCTCACTGTAGCTTTAATTCTCTTGGCACGTGCCACGACCTCTACTTTAGCAGACCTCCAGAAATCTTCAATGTGCGAGCTGTAAACTTGTACGTTCTGCTCTACAGCATATCCGATTCTGCTTCTTCTGATCCAAGTAACAACATCTCGAAACTTTGTGTCATCAGTCTCAAGATTCATCGGTTGGTTGTGCATTCCTCTTGGATCCCAGTCAAGAGCCATCTGTGTGGGTCACATGCACGAAAAGTAAGTTAGAACTTTTGATTTTGAGTTGACGACTGACAGACTTCTTCATTGACTTTGACGGACAACGTACGTAGACTAGGTTTATTTTATTTGGTTTCATGTGTGTGATTCTTTTTATGGATTAGATTTATCAGTGTACACGGTATTTTTCTGTCTTTTATATCATTTAAGTCCAGTCATAGTTTACGAGTGAATGAGTCAGATTACGTAGTCCGGTCAATTGTCAAGAATGGTCAAGTCAATAGTCATTTTTTTTTGTTTCAATGTTAAGTTCACAGATTTCTTAAGTTCGCAGCCCGAGTCAGAAATTTTAGCTAAGTGTGCAGTCAAGTGCGCACCCAAGTACTCAACCTTGACTGAGCACTTGGGTTGGTACGCAGTCCCCTGATCTGTCTTGAAGACGAGATAACAAGTACGCATCCTTTTGACTCGGGCATGGTAACGGCTTAGATAAAGTGGTCAAGTCTGCGTACTAGTCAAGTACGCAGACACTTAAACCTTCGTTTAAGATTTTAAGTGCGCAACCAAGTGCGCAGTCACATTAGGGTTTCTCAAGCTTGTATCATATGATGCAAGTACGCATTTTATGATACAAGTGCGCAGTTCTTCAAGAAATTAAGTGCGCAGTTCATAAGAACCCCAAATCTTCAACGGTTCATTGCAGATCTAGACTCAAATCCTGTAATCAGAATGAAGAACTCATCAGAATCAATGAACTACCTTAAACAACTACACAAACAGGTATTAGAAGACAGAAGATGGATCAACAGGTGGTGGTGTTACGGTGGTTTAATGGTGGTTGAAGATGGTTAAGGGAAGAACACGGCGGCGACGATGAAGACTTTTAGGGTTTTTTTTTTTTAATTTTGTGAGATAAAAAGTAAAAACAATAGAATTACTGTGGTATTTATAGTAAAACACATTTGGGCTGCGCACTTAACTTAAGTGCGCAAGGCCCAATGCCTAAGTAAGTGCGCAGGCCCAAACACTTTAGAAAATAAGCTTTAAACCAATTATCTGGGTTTGGAGATCAACCGCTTCTCACCTTTTGCATCAAGATCACACTATCCATACCTGCCAGATCACATTTCAACTTTCCGTTGGATAGCTGCAGCTCAAGAAAAACTGTCGGTATATTTGTCCACTTAAATCCATGCCTCTCGTCTTTCAACATACTTTATGTGATGAGCTTTATCATGTTTTGGTAATTTTGACGAAAAGTTAATGGACCCCACTTGTGCTAGGTGTAAGCCTACCAATCCTCAAGGTTTATTGAGATATAATGATGCACTACTAGAAAAAAGCCCTTTCTTGACATGCATTGCATGTCAAGAAAGGGGTCTGATGACAGGGAAAAGAATGTCAAGGATGGCGGTGTCATAAATTTAACATGACATATTTTCGTGTGTCATCTGTTTATGACACACATTTATGACAACATTTATTGACACGCGTTATGACACTTTTTAATGACACTTTTTTATGACAGTTTTTAACGACACGTTGTATGACAGAATTTTATGACGTTCTTTGCGTGTCATAATTTTTGAATCTAAAAAAAATTCCTGTAAAATTACATATTTACCCTCCTGGATTTATTGTCATTTTATTATATGCAAAATAATTAGCAAACTAATAACAAAAACATCATTTGAAAATTAACAAAAACATATTTATCTAATTACAAACTAATCCGAGACTACGTTTAACGTTTACAAAAATATATTGTATCCACAATACATTGTCATCAAACAAGTTTCGATCATTTGAAAATTTATTTTCGTGGCGTAGCTTGACCATTCTTCGCGAACGACATCCATGTCCTCATCCCCGTAATAATCCGCTCATCCCCCAACCTGAGACAACAATAAAATTAATACATTAGTCGAGGCCGGCCAATTATTTTACATACCTTAAAAAGCTTTTTGACAAGTTGTGGAGAATCCTATGGCTGCATATAATGCAAGGGTTGCTTCATTCTAACTGAGTTAGGAAGGAACTTTTCCAGCTACTCTAAAACAAAATTTAAATTAACTGTTCACTTAAGAATGTTCTATTATCCAAAATGCAGAAAATAAAAATAATAAATAAAAATGAACACATCTAAATGAAGTAGACCTTTGCAAATGGAACAACCATAGACACCAATACAAAAACAATACCTTACATTACATCAAGTGCAGCCAAACATCTCAGTTTGCTTTCTAGTTATTTTTTGTGATTTTCTGTTAGTTAGGCTGTTATTTTGCAATCCTACATGTTAGTGCTAACGTATGCTATAATCACAGATGGATTCAACGTATGAACTAGAACAATGAACGATCTTTTGGTTTTGTAATTTCTTTCTTACAAATGTTTTAGATTTTTCACTTAGGAATTCTATCGAACATTTGGTGTGCAAACATACAGTACATAACAATCAAACCAACTAACCAGCAAACAATCTATCATGAACACACCAATAACATCACCAACTAACAGCAAAGATCAAAACCTTACCCCTCCAAAGTTTTGCAAAGCAGAAAAATCATGGTCTCTTGTCTTCAGCAAGCAATTCCTCTTGAATGGACTGCAAAAGACACATAATGCAATTCCACGTCATGTATATTGTACACTAGTATATTGTCAAAATAAGTGTATCATTATTAAAGCAAGCCTGTAATACACAGATGGACACACATATATCAACATAGTTACATATGCTCGATAAGAAAACAGTTGCATACCTCTATCATGTGAACAAGATTTGTGGAGTTAGATGAAAGTGCTTTCTCATATATTTACACTAATTTACTTCGAGTGGCAAGCCAAGTGTCGTCATAGGCTACCATTCCTGAGAAAATCCTCTTAAGGAGATCTTGCAAAACCATGCTATTTCAAAATCACAAGGGATAACAAATAAATAACCAAAAAAAAAATAAAGGTAGTTTGATAAAGACTATTACTGATTAACTTGAAGAGAAAAAAAACATGGCCCACCAAGATATACAACAAATTGAGAACTATGAACTAACTGAGGTATTGTCCAAATTGGTAGATAATCCTAACCGTCATTACTATCAATAATGAGAAATATTCAGTCAACTCATTTTGCTCTCATAAAGCGAATGGGTAAATTAATCTAGATCATGTAGAAGACTAAGGTTTCATATATTAGTGCTAAGTCGATATAACTTATAGCTCACTGAGATACAAAAATTTTCCCCTTCATGTTTAACATTTTTTACAAATCCGCCTTTTTTAAATCCAAAGTGTAGCGGAATCGACGGGTAGCATTTAATACAAGTGCCGCTTGCTAAATAAAAAAAATAGTTAAAAGATTCAGCAGCATTAAAAGAAAACAAGTTAGTGAAGATACGATATGATCACCGTATGGTTGTTTTAATTGATTACAACAGCATTAACTAATAGTATAACATGGAGAGCCAGGGTACATATGTCGACATTTTGCCAATTTGACTGGTTGCCCTTACTCAGAACAAAACGACATTGTAGCCGATTAATGAACCAACTAGAGGAAGTGAGGAACACAATACATAACACATGAATCAAATTGGACTGTAGATTTTTTCCAACTTTATCTAAAAACCGTATCATACACAAAAACAGAAAGCATAAAACAAAAAAAAAGTTATTACATGTAGTCATTTGAACCTTACAATTTGATCGTTTACAAAATCTAACATCAAACAAAATCAGATCCCTTTTTTACAGCAAACAAACAAAGTCGTTCCTTATTTTGATTTACACAACTAAACTATTTAATTCAACCATTCCTCAACAACCAAAACATCAACCGATCGTCATCATTTAACCATACGTCATCAAATAACATTAAAAAACCAACAGAAACAAAAACTCACAAAATTAAACAACTAGAAGCACTTAAACAGTAAAAACTCATAATTTAATCAACAAAAACCGTACCTCATCAACTTTCACAACAATTTCATCAACATTTTCCCTAATTCACCCACAAGTACTGTTTCCCCTTCGCTTCGAGCCTCTGGAACAGGTGCGTCCATTGTTTCCATCAACAACGCCATATAATAGAGATTTTTAAAGCATCAGAATGCAAATAGTTTAGGAGAAACTAATACCTCGGTAATCTACATGAATAACACAAAACTGAACTCAATTTATAAACTTCAAAGCTAAACATGATTAGAGCTTTGTAAATCAAATTATAAGAACAAATATACAACAATCCTAGCTAATCTAGAAAAATTAACACACAATTGAAGAACTAAACTACCTGAGTAGCTTTGTAGGAATTCATCGTTGCCTATGTCGCCTCCTTACGCTCATATCCAAATGAGAGCTCTGCCAATTACCAGTTTATATAACTATAAACATGAGTTCTTAATTTATTAAAAATGTAAAGGAATGAGAGCCAAAGTAAAAAAGAGGCAGAAGTACTTACCGGTGGGTTCGTAGGTAGAAGAACAAATAAGCCCTAAACCCTAAAGCAGAAATTCGAAAAAATGATAAATCTATCATACAAATAAGCCCAATATGTTTTTACTTACATGAGGTCGAACTCTTTTGGGTCGGCACCGGTAAAACGCCACTGCTTTGCGCCTTTGCCACCAATAAAACTTCCAACTCAAACATTTGTCCTCCTATCGTCGACACACACTTCCTGTACACCATATTTGACCCTCCGTTACCTATATCTAAAGCAGCTGGTAGTCACAAATTCCACATCATTTTTCTATAGTCCGTTACATCCGCCACTGTTGAGATCGGGAGTTGTGGGAGAGTCTCGATCGAGTGTACGGATATAGTTGTACGGAGACGGTTGGATCGGTTGTTATTACAGTAGATCGAGGTCCGGTGAGAAAGACGTCGGTGATGATGGTGGTGGTTTAGATACAGAGAGTTTAGAGAGAGATGGAGGGTTTGTGTGAAAAAAAAAAACAAATGAAAGTGATAAGTGGGATTTTATAGCAGAGAGAGTAGGGGCGGGATGGGTGGGAAATTAGAAATTGGGAAATTTTTATGACACAAACAAATGACGCGCAAAATCTTATACTGTCATATTTTTTATTTATTGACGTTAAATTCTTGACACTCGAAAATATGTGTCATTGATTAACTAGATTTCAAAATTCATGACAATTTTTTAATGACATACACTTTTGCTTGTCATGAATAAGTGTATGTCATAAAAAGAATGTCAAGAAAGGCCTTTTTTCTAGTAGTGATGAGAGCTTCAGGTCTATGTTTCCATAAGCAGAGAAGATGATCATTATGTCAATCAGATGATGAGAGCTTCAGGTCTATGTTCCCATAAGCAGAGAAGATGATCATCTGATTGCTTTTTGAGCTATCTATATGTTTGCACGTCACTAACTGCGTGTCTTTTGTTGCTCATTTGATTTAATAGCCCCGCTTTGGTAGCTTGCACTCTTAGGTGTCTTTTGATTGCTTATGCACAAAATTTTCTGTGTCTTTTGATTTCTCAACCTGTGTATGACCGGACTCAGCTTGTGCAGACCTAAAACACAGTGGGAATCCAGCTTTTCGTGTAGATCTTTTCAGTTTGTCATCTTTAGCAGTTTACTCGATTCCAGGCTGAATCTACCGACATGTCGTTGCTTGAAGCCGCAACGTCCTCTGGGTCCTATTCATATGCTGACAAATATGATTAGTTCCTATCATTTCTTGATTGTTTGAAAAAGTTTTTATATTTGCAATTAGGGATCTACCGGTTTGTTTCTCCCCCAAAAATCTTTATTTTATCTTAAACAAAAGATTTTTCTATAATTTATATACAAGTTTTTTTTTTTTTTTTTTTTAAAGAAACTTTAATCATTCAAAGTTGATCATTTCTAACCATGTTACCAACTGACGAAAACGGGTTTTGTCGAAAGCTTTTGTAAAGATATCTGCCTTTTGATCAGCAGTATCTATAGGCAACACCTGTATGTACCCTTTGTCGTGCGCATCGCGAATTGAATGAATCCGAATTTCAATATGTTTAGTTTTAGAATGATCAATTGGATTCTTCACGATGTCACGACAAGCATCATTGTCAATGTAGATAGGGGTTCTCATGATATTCAAACCGTAATCCAACAGCTGATTTTGAATCCACAACACTTGACAGCAACAACTGGATGCGGCTGTGTATTCAGCTTGAGCGGTAGATATAGACACTGTTGTCTGCTTCTTGCTCTGCCAAGACACGAGCCTGTTTCCCAGAAATTGACAGCCACCAGAGACAGACTTTCGGTCAATTCTGCAACCTGCATGATCACTATCAGAGTACGCAATTAGGTCAAAATTGTCACTCTTAGGATACCATAAACCTAGTTTTGGTGTTCCTTTGAGGTAGCGGAAGATTCTTTTTACTGCAGTTTCATGAGATTGCTTTGGGTTTGACTGAAAGCGAGCACAGCATCCAACTGCCCACATGATGTCCGGTCTGCTGGCTGTGAGATACATCAAGGATCCAATCATAGAACGGTAAGTGTGCGGGTTCACAGAAGGGCCTTGAAGATCTGGTACAAGCGTTGTTTGAGCTGCAAAAGGAGTGTTGGACGGCTTGCATTCCGACAGGTTGTACTTTGCCAGAATGTCTCTTGTATACTTTGCTTGATGAATGAGAATTCCGTCTTCTTTCTGTTGGACTTCGAGACCTAAGAAAAATGACAGTTCTCCCATCATGCTCATTTCAAATTGAGACTTCATAATGCTTTCAAATTCCCTGCATAAACTTTCGTCAGTTGAACCAAAGATAATATCATCAACGTATATTTGAACAAAGATAGAATGTTTGTTGACTTCTTTGGTGAACAGAGTCATGTCGATCTTCCCTCTTGTGTATCCATTTTGTAACAGATATGAGGACAAGGTCTCATACCAAGCTCTAGGAGCTTGATGGAGACCGTAGAGAGCCTTGTCCAACTTGTAGTATCTGTTTGGATGATGAGGGTCTTCGAATCCTGGTGGTTGACACACATAGACTTCTTCTTTGATCTTCCCGTATAAGAAAGCACTCTCCACATCCATCTGAAAAACTTTAAAATTTCGATATGAAGCATATGCCAAGAAAATGCGAATTGCTTCAAGTCGAGCGACCGGTGCGAAGACTTCCTCATAATCAATCCCCTCCTGCTGACGAAACCCTTGAACAACCAGACGAGCTTTGTTCTTGATTACCACGCCACGTTCATCCATTTTGTTGCGAAAAACCCATCTCGTCCCAATAGGATATTTTCCTTCAGGCAGATCCACGAGCTCCCACACTTTGAGTTTTCTGAACTGAAATAGTTCTTCCTGCATGGCCTCTACCCAGCTTGCATCTCTAACTGCATCTTCAATGCTGAAAGGTACTGTTTGAGATAAGAATGCTGAGAGAGCGGTATTGAGCTTGTCTGTCTGATTTCTTGTAAGAACACCCTCACTGATTGGTCCAATGACATTTTCAATTGGATGATTCTTAGAAGATTTGAAACCCATATTCTCTTCTTCTTGCACTTGTGGAGGAAGGTTCGAAAGATGATCTCCAGGTGCAGAAGAGCTGGAGGGTTCATTTACAGACTGCTGATTTGATTGTGTTCCTTCAGCATTTGACGTGCTTACAGGAATGTTAGAGGTTTCAGCAGCTGTATCACCATTATTGAGTTGAGGAGGAACAATGGGATCAGCAACAAGAGGAGAAAAGCGGGTGGTAAATGGTGCAACTTCGTCGTCAGAAGAGTAGAGAATATTCCCAAAGGGAGATGAACTTGTAGCTTGATTTTCAGGAGCTTGATCTGCAGGAACTTGCTGTTCAGGAATGACAAAGTGATTGAACACAACATCCACGTCAAAGAACCAGTCAGGACCGGTTCCAACATTAGTAGAGTTGGATTCTTGCCAGTCAACATAAAAGGATTCCAGAACCATCTTGGTACGTTTGTTGTATACTCGATAAGCCTTTTGACTAGAAGAGTATCCAACGAAGAAACATTCATCTCCAACAGCATCAAACTTCATGATATTCTCAAAGTTGTTTAGAAGAGTGCAGGAACATCCAAACGGCCTGAAGTAATCAATGAGAGGTTTTCTTTTGAAAAGCAATTCATAAGCTGTTTTCCCACGAGGCTTGACAATCAAGACCCTGTTAAGAACATAACAGGCGGTATTCACAGCTTCTGCCCAGAAGATGATCGGTAACTTAGAGTCGATGAGCATGGTTCTAGCAGCTTCAATGAGTGTACGGTTCTTCCTTTCAGCCACTCCATTTTGCTGAGGAGTCCTTGTAGCACTGTATTGAAGATGAATCCCTTTTCCGCTGCAGAACGTCACAAAGCTTTGGTTCTTGAATTCTGTTCCATGATCACTTCTGATTGACTTTACTCTCAATTTGATTATGTTCTCGATCAGTGGAACGAACAGCATCAAAGTTTCAGCAGCCTCACTCTTGAACTCTAAGAAGTACACCCACGTGAAGCGAGAGAAATCATCTGTAATCACCAAACAGTAAGACTTTTTACCCAGGCTTTTTATACTGATTGGACCGAAAAGATCCATATGTAATAATTGAAGTGGAGAGTCAATTGAGTTCACTGTTTTGGACTTGTGCGATTTCTTGTGTTGTTTACCTTTTGCACATGCTAAACATTTTTCAGAAAAAGAAAATTCCTTGGAAGGAAGACCTCTGACTAGATTTAGTTTAGAAAGTTTGTTTATATTTTTAAAATTCACATGACCTAATCGCCTATGCCATAACAGTGACTCTGACTCAGATGCCTTTGACAGTAAGCAAGTCATTGGTTGTTCAGACTTGGCATCTCTCATGTTTATCACATATGTGTTATTTTGTCTGGGGGCTTTCAACATGATCATGTCGGTGGGTGGTTTAAATCCTGGCTTCAGGAAGATGCATTCCATGTCGTTGAACAACACTGAGATTCCTTTGTCACAGACTTGTGATACACTCAACAGATTGTAACACAGCTCTGGAACATAGTTGACGTCCTCAAGTGTTAGTGCGTCAGAGACTACATCTCCTATGCTAACGATCTTTCCACCCTTTTCATTTCCAGCGAACGCTACAAACTCTCCATCGATGAACCGATAGTTCTTGAGGAGTTCTTTCAGTCCAGTCATGTGTCTTGAAGCGCCGCTGTCGACATGCCATAGATATCTCATAAGAGCTATCAGAAAATCTTTCTTAAGTACAAATTCTTTTAAAGTTTGCATTTCAGCTAGAGTTGCATTTAACTTTCGCTGATATGCCCACTCATTTTCTTTCATTTCAGAATTGATTTTACGAATATCATCCATTTCTCTTAGAACTCGTCTGTTGTGTGACAAACAGTATGCAACAGCTGTAACACACCTAGGTGAGCACAGCTTAGATTTTATTTCGAGAGGAATATTTACCATGTCTCTCTCCTCAGCTTTCTTGGAAGAACTCTTCACCTCTTCAGCAACTTTCTCTGATGAAGTCTTCTCAGCTATCAATGCCTCCTCCCTAGTCTGATCATTCACTTTCTCATCAATCAGCACACTCTTTGTAACAACCCGACCCGGTGGGGGCTGGTCCAAATGACAGATTGGTAACAGACTTGCACAACAGAAGCAACGATAACTAATATTTAAGTGTAAAATACAAATTCTAATCCAATATATAAATACATAACTCAATTTAATAGTCTTCTAGCTATGCAGGGACGAGTCGCGGCGGCCGTCGAAGCAGTTGATAAAGTGTGTTCCGCTAGTCGATCCATAACCCAATCCATGCTTAGCTCTAAATGCCCTAAACCGCTATACTTGCAGCTTGAATCTTCTACCGTAACCATCTCTAATCAACACAAGCAAGTATATACCTCGTCTTCATGTTTATCCCAAAGCAGTACCTGAACACATGCTTAAAAGAGTTCGGTCAGCAATTATGCTGGTGAGTCCGTGTAAGTAGTTAAATAAATCTAAAACAGTTTAACAGTTCGAAAACAAGTTTACATAGTTCAAACACACAGTGATGTACAAGTCACACCTCAATCCTAACACGGAATCCATCTACTCCCTTTATGGATTCCCTACGGCATAACATATGCCGCAACGGTCCGCAGACCTCAGTGGAGGGTTTTCCGGGCTTCCGGATCCACTGTGCGTGGGGGATTCCCCAAGTAGTACCACCCATACATTAAGCGGCCCAACTCCCTTGGGTTAATGAGTGTGCATCTGGTTTTGGGAGCCCTTGTCACATCAAGTAGGTTTATACACAAAACAGTTTAGACACACAAGCATGTATTCACCCCAAAACAGTAAAACAAAAAGGGGAAGTACACGAACTCACCTGATAGCGTCTCATATCATGTCGTGTTTCACAATCATGTCTTACTGTCACATAGCACTCCAAGTCGAGATCCCTCCTATTAATTACTGGCAAGATCCTATTCACATTTATAATCATTAGTGTGTGTAACCAATTTCGCGGTTACACGTGTGGGCAAGCTTAGGACCTTAGCTTGTTAATATTCGTTTGTAGTTTCACTATCAAATTATGTATTGTATAATCGTCAGCTCCTTATCTCTTCTTGTACTTTATATACATTATCCAAATTACATGCATGGTCTAGATAATCAACAATAATGTTATAGCACTTATAAACAACTTTGATTTACTAGTTTAGATACACATGGTTATATAAAGTCTAATGTCTCATGTCCTAATGTCCGTATCATCATCCTTATTCAAATGGTTGCCTTATTAGTTTATAAGGTACATATATTTATATTAATCTTTTTATGTAGTCCATTAAAGTCGGGTCAAGTCCAATACATTAGTCAAGTCCCACACGTGTTCTCGCTACAAATAATGTTTATAAGTCGTACATACTATACTAGTTTGAAGTTAGTATTTATAACTTTATTACACATCAAGTTTGACTATTGTTGACCACTCCTTGACTTTAGTGACTTGCCTTTAACCTGTTTGAGCAAAGTTTGACCGACCCTTAATCCTCACCACATTCCCTTAACCTTTATCAACCCTTGTTGTCTTTTATACCCATTACTGTTCTACAATAACAGCCTCCATCACCATATCATATTTCCATAAAGTCCATTATTCATTATCACTAATATATGTTACAACCATACCTATATTTCAAACAACAACCAGCCAAGAACGAAAATAAAGGATCTCAAAACTCACAAGACTTGTAATCCTCCTTCACTGTACCAGCATCGGAACTCAACCATCACCACTACAATCCTCAAATCCTTAGGTGTAATACCAACCCAATTAACCATTACCCTATACTATTCGAACCAAATCTAATAAACATCAACATTAGATCAAGTACCAAACCCAAACTAATCTCGATTATTGGGAAGACGGAGGTTAACCTAACCGTCGCCGGAGAAGGGCTCCGCCGCCGTGGCTCCGTCGTCATTGGTGGTCGGAAAACCCCACCGTCATTGATCTTTAATACCGAGACCTGAGTTCTTCACCACTACTGTAATCAAGACCCTAGTTACCATCTACACGTGAAATACCTAAATCAAAATCCTAGTCCACTGCTGCCGTCGTCCGGCCTTAGACCACTGTGGATCCTTCTCCTCTTTTCTGATACTCTTCCTCCTCTGTGTCCTTCTTTCATCTGCCCTCTCTCTTTCTCTCTCCGTACCTTTCTCTCTCTACAGTTCTGTCTCTCTCTCTCTCTCTCTTTCTAATAATATGGTTAGGTGTGGGTGTGTTGGTTACCGCTCGTCACCACCATAGGCCACCGTAAGTGGTGGCCGGATGTCTCCCATGGTCTCTCTCTCTTTCTCCATTATGTCTGATGTGGGTGTGTGTTTTTGAATTATCATCAGGGAAAAGAATAGGGTGGGTTGGGTTCTTAAATGGGTTAATGTTCATGGTTTCTAATAAAACCATCAACCTTTGTTGGTTTAGTGGGGTGAGTTGTCACCACAAGGGGAGGACAAGTGTCCTCCCTTGGTGACTCACTATGAGGTGTCAGGCGGGTTCGTTAACGGGTGTCGGTCCGGTCTTGCGTCGCGTATCTGTTCGGTTACGTAACATACCCTCGTGTAAAATGACTCGGGTTTCACACCGCGTACAATATTATTTCCCTCATCAAATTAATATTTATACATATTTTTTTTTGCCCGTTTATTTGTTATAATACTTTTAGATGCGAAAAAATTTTGGGCCCTACGACCGGGTTGTTACACTCTTCAATCCAGCATTCTTCTGCATCTCTCCCTTCAGTACCTCAGCAGATGACCCTTCAAGAGATTTCACACCATTTGAAGATTTGGTGCAAATTGTGGCCATCAGGGCTTTGTTGACTTCAACTTCTGCAGCAGCTGCCTCTTCTCCCCAATTGAAATCCTCAACAACCAAGGCCTTATGTGGTTCCTTATCATTTCCTTCATTTCCGTCAGTTATGGCCACCAACCTCTTAGCAGGCTTGATTTCGGCTTGGTTCAAAGTGGGGCATTCATATTTGAAATGCCCGAGGACCCTGCAGTTGTAACATCTGATCTTCGACTTGTCAAACCCAGCCTTTCCCATTCCCACTCTTCTACCGGTTCTGTCTTGAAAACGCTTAACTCGTAGAGTGATCATCGCCATCTGCCATTTGAGATCCATTTCTTCCATATCATCTGGGTCCACTTGGTACATATCCTCTGGGGACATCATCTCACTCTTAATCTCTCCAGTCTTTAGTGCCTCAAAACTGCTCATAAAGGTGTTGAAGAGTTCCACATGTTCAGCAGCCAGCTTGGCAGCCTGTGGAGTCAGTGTCTTTGCTGCCTTTTCAGAGTACATTGGTGCTTTGCCTGAACTTGAACTACCACCCCCCATTGAGTCCACATATGGATGTAGTGAACTTGAACTCATCTCACCAATTGGTGTCATCAATGCCAGATTCTTCATAGTACTGCCTGGAGTCACCTTCGGGACAGTCTGATTCATTTCTCTCTTTGTGATATCCATTTCAAATGATTTCAGCGTGTTTATAAGATCGGCCAGAGTGGACTGAGCATCCAAATAATCTTTCTTAATCAGCATACATTGAACACTCCACTCCTTTGGAAGAGAGTCGAGTAGTTTCTTGATTGAATTACGGTTGTTCACAGGGATACCAGCTTTCTTCATCTTAGTCAACAGATTCATGAACCTGTCAATGTGTGACGACAGACTTTCACCACGGATACTTCCAAACATGTCGTATTCTTTTTGAATCATGTCCTGCTTGTTCTGTCTCATCTCAGCGTTTCCTTCATAATATTCACTCAAAGCAAACCACAGATCATGCGCCGATCCGTACTCTTCAAACATATTGTATACATCGTTTGACAGAGCCATGGTGAGAGCACCATAGGCTTTGTGATCTCGCTGCATCAATTGTTTGTCGAGATCTGTGTATGTAGTGGGATCAGTGTTAAACACTTCTCCTGCATCAGTGGTCCTTGTGGGAATGTGAGGTCCGAGTTGCACAGAGTTCCATTGAGTGTGATCGTTAACGAAATAGAAAGCTTTCATTCTGTTTTTCCAGGTACCATAGTCTTCAGCACCCATCAACTTGGGAATACGGGTTATTGTGCCGGTTTCCAGTTCAGCTTGGGTTATGGGGTTAACTTGGAATGAGTTGTTACCAGCCATTGATTTAGATTAATTTTAGATTGATTTTAGAATTTTGATTAATTAGTTCAACAAGTTACAGTCCAAAGTCCTTGAAATATTATAATCAGTCCACAAGTTCGCAGACAAGTGCGCAGCAACAAGTACGCTGTCTCTCAGCAACCTGAAACAGTAATTAAACAGAAATAATAAGTTATTGATCTCCTGTAAGTGCGCAGTCCCTGTAGCACACACACCGGCTTAAGTGCGCAGGTCAGCCAAGGCAGAGCAGCACAAGTGCTCAGTCTTTGACTGATCAGCCTGCGTACTAATCTAAGTACACAGGCACTTAAACTCTCGTTTAAGATTTTAGTGCGCAGAAACCCTAGCCAAGTGCTCAAAAACTGCACCTTTTCAGCAAGTGCGCACCCCAACTAGAAGTTTCTGATAAGTGCGCAGAAACCCTAGTTGTGGTACCAGGAGAGAGAAAGCTGTAAAGCCTTGTGAAAATTTAAGTGCTCAACACAGACACAAGTGCGCACAATTATGAAATAAGTGCGCAGATGTTCCTGAGATAAGTGCACACCTTGAAATATCAAGTATGCAACTTATGAGCTAAGTACTCAACACATGAAACAAGTACTCAGAAATAAGAAACAAGTACTCAGTTTATGAGTCAAGTGCGCAGATTAAGTGCGCAGAGACGGCTGAAAAACACTCAAATCATATCAGAAACATATCCAGGAGGTTTTCAATCAATCTGAAGTTCTTGAATGATGTTTCTACTGAAAATAACAATCTATAAACACCTTAGAAACACCTTATCCACGAGATTTTTGAAGCAAAACTAAAGAAAATACTCAAAGTTTTGATAGACACTAAAATTTATAAAAATCTTGATAGTAAGAACTAACAAGAGAGGGTTTTGATATCTTTAGATAGATACAATCTAGAGCACAGAGGCTCTGATACCAAATAGTAGTCCCAAATTACTAGATCTTTAAGTGCACAAGATTGTTATCACCTAGAAACACCTATTTGTAAGGTGTTTTAGGTGATTAATCTATACAAACAAAGAAGCTAGATGAAGATAATAAACACCGACACACAAGATGAATAATGCAAGATTTCCATTACTCATTGAACATTACAAAACCATGGATAACATATAAGTACGCACCTATCTTGTGCTTATCAAAGACAAATAACCAAAAACCCTAACCCTAGCTGCTGGAATGAGGTTCTATTTATAGGACAGACTGATGGGCCTGCGCACTTAAGCTAAGTGCGCAGAGCCCGTCCATTAAGTACGCAGTCTAGGGTTTTGCCACTACAACTATACTATAATTACATAACAGACCCTCCAACTATTACAAACAACCAAACATACTCAAACCTGGTAACTGTGGTCTCAATCTAACCCAACAGTCACTTTCAAGAGAATGTCCAAAGCTTATATAGAAATGACAACATGACATCATAGAGACACAATCTTAAACACATGATCTTAACCACATTTTACTTGATTCTTTCTTGTCCTAATTTGGCCGATTGGCAACATCCAAAGATAGTTCACTTGTCACTGTCATACAAAGATCTCAAGTACACTCCATGGAACTTGGAGCACCAATCAACACAATGAAGGAACAAGGAATGAGCTATCACTTTCAAACTAGAATATACCCCTACCTCTTGGCCGAGACCTTCCATGAAGCACATGATCAAGTGCGTAGTTGTTAACAATCACCAAAGTAGGAAACAAGACAAACATGACAAACGTTTTCCCTTGCCAAACACCTTCTAGTTATAACCCAAGTCAAAGAAATCGGCCACATGAATGGAAGGACAAGAACTTGTTGACTTATCATCAAGTTATACAAGAATAGATACAATCCAAAGCATGAACAAACTCCCAAAATCAAGTCAACGCCACCTCTATTGTTTTGTCCATTTCCAATCGGCCCATATCTCCCAAGCATGCATGACACCACATCTTATCACTATCATACACTAAAGGGTGATTAAATCCATTAAACGCAACACTAACCAATGCAAGATTACTTACCGTTTTTGTTGTTCTGTCACCACCCAATCGGCCTATATAAAGGGCTTGATAACCAACCTCATTCCTTGCACCACAACTTCACAATTAAACTTCTCTTTCCCTTGAATACACCCCTCGGCCGAACCCTATCAAGAACAAGGATCTCTAGAGCTTGGAGGGTCACTATAATCGGCTACTAACCTTCTACTCGACTAGGTATGATAACTAGCTACCACATTACATCTAGTTTACTTTAAAACCATCGGCTATTATGTTGACCTGCCTATCGACCCTTTGAACACCATGAACCGATCACACTTGTACAAACGTCTTTGTACACATTGTTTGTCTTTATAACTTGTAGGCACTTTGACAAGTTATCACACTACCACGTTATGAATCGGGCATAACAACACAATAGTCACTTGAGTAATATTTCACGATCATGGAACAACAAATGATCATCTAATAGATCGATTTTAGTGAACTAAACTCACTCGACTTATGTTTGGAAGATAAGGCTAACAACAAATGAGTTTATAATCGGCTTACACCAGTAATACACCTAGAACACATTTTATAGTTTCGATTGTGCCTAAACCGGTCTAAAACAACTTATTTTGAACCCATATACGATTGGTTTCAAGGCCTACATAATGCATTTGTTTCGGCTACAATGCTTTAAGAGATGTTAAAATAACCCGAAACATGTGTTAATACTATTTTGGAATAAAAAGGACTTAAACCAATGTTAAAACACACATTTTATTAAAAACTAATCCCACATATTGAGTCGGGAACAATCTATAGCCCGTGTCTAGCATGTGGGACACACATTACAACAAAATGCTCAGGATTTCCAGAATGTACATTTCACAAGTACATTTAAGATCGTCACGTGCATAAAAACATGGCCCACATACATTAAAGCCAAGGTCCACGAATGTCGGGTGAACAACTTGTATAATAAACAACAAGAACCCACAATTTATCGTGCTCTAAATAATCATAGGGCAATTATTGTCCGGGCGGTAGCTATCTCACATTGTTAGATTCACTAGACCACACGTGACACTATCAGGTGAGTTTTCACAACCCCATTTACTATTATTATATTTTGGGGGATAAATATTCTACGACTAGTACAATATCATTTGGTGTGTATATTCTATTGTGACCACCATGTGGAACATGAGACATCTGGTTCATGAGATCTCAATAGTCCTCGTCCTTGCATTACACTAGAACCATTAGATATCAAAATCCATAGAACACTTTAATTGATCTATAGGGTTGACACCCCCACTCTTGGTTAGTCGCTCTAACCGGTTACATACAAAAGGGTGATAGTATACGTTGTCTTTAGTGTACAATGCACGAGGCACAACGGTCAAGAGGTTTGGTTACGGGACTCATGGTTTGCACAATAACCATTCACTTAGCTAGCCTGTGATTGGTTATACACGAATTACACGAACGTTTTACTTGTTACTCTCAAACCTGTGAACTCACCAACATTATTGTTAATAAATCTTGTATGCATGTTTTTCAGGTAATTGATGGCGAGCAACGGAGGTTTGAAAGAGGGGGTCAAGCATGCATTGGGTGGTACCACTTGGGTTTGACAGTGTCAGTACCGTGATGTTTTAGATTCAAGTTCATGAATTTCAGACAATCTTCTGTTTTCAAAACAATGTCGTGATGGTTTGAATAATCTTATGACAGTATCCATCCTATGATGGTAGTATTTAAATAAATTTGTGTGTTGATTAAACCTTGTTCCTGATAACCTTTCGAAGTCTCATCCCCATGTTTCCGCCTTGGCGGGGTGTGAGAGATTGGTTTCAGAGCATAAGGTTATAGCGAATTAAGATTCTTTCGAGTCAACTATAACGCAAAACATTTTCGAAACGTTTTCACAAAGTACCACACCATCTCGCCTTGCACCTCTCAAGTTTCATGCTGCTCAATGATGACACACGGGTATAGTAGTTGATTTATTTACATACGTGTTTATTTACATATATATGCATGCGTATGACAAGATCATGGCCATTACTGTTGACCTCACTATTCTATCCGACTCTGAGCCTGACTACTTGATGGATGACACAAGAGAGTAGACCTTCCACTCACCTAGCCTGCCTCTATCCCATAAGAGGCCCCCGACGGCCCCCATCACGGAGGAGGTTGGATCTCGGATTCTGAGATGGACATAGACCCAACACGCCTAGTTAGGCGCACCTCAGTTGATGACATCGATGATGACATCCCAGCCCCTCTTACAGACCCAGGTGTTCACCATCCTGTGGTCCCTTCTACTGCCCCTTCTGCCTTGAGCCTGGCACCATCCTTTCGTATTGACTATACATGTTGTACCCTCCAGAGGTACACTCCCCATAAGAGGGTGCGACAGACTGTGGTCATTGCCCTCCCTGCCTTTGCTCTGGTTACTACCCTACCCGCCGACCCTGTCCCTACCGGTGTGCCTGTTCTATGCACTGACCCCGTACCGGAGTTACGCACCACGGAGGCACCCGTACCGGTGATCGAGCTATCACCAAGATTGAGGAGGCGCTCACAGGCCCGTAAGCGACCTTATCTCCCCAGCCTCATCGGTGACCTAGCCCATTGGGACAAGGAGGATGACCACGAGGCGATGACGTTGGGAGGATCATCTAGGAGGCTACTCTACACCGAACGGGGCGTTATCCTCTCCCATGACGTGCAGCTAGTTGCTATGGAGGTACGTGCGGAGGAGGCTGAGCGAGGGAGGTTAGCGATAGCTCTGGGTAGAGCAGAGGCGGAGAGGCGCATCGAGATCTTGGGGAGGAGGATGATATAGATGAACCAGGGCATGCGGGACGTGATTGCTACTCTAGCCGCTGCATTCCCATCTTCTTCAACTTTTTAGTTTATCCTATGATTGTACTTGATGATACTTTATGTTATGGATGTTACATTATGTTGTGTTATGTTATTTTATGTTTTTATGTTATGTTCTGACTATTGTGGTTCGTCGGCCCGTCTTTTGTACTGACACTTATGTATTTTAGATTTATGTACGGTTTATATGGTATGCTATTATGCGTTTGTTTCTTTTTTCTTGTGGTTGTGATTGATTTGCTAATTGTGGTTATATTTGATTGTTACATTTGTATGAGCGACAATATTTGCGGAATATGTGTCTCACACTTTTGATATGTGTCATATTAGAAGAAATCATGCAAACTCGACAGTCTGCATGTACCAACTGTCACACCCCCAAAATGCCACAGCGGAAGACTTAGCATGGTGGTGAACGGAGGTTGGTAATCAATGGTGTAATAGCAAAGTAATAAGTATTTGGACAAATTTACATAAAACTTATAATATAAAAGTTTTATAATTTAGACCCAAAAAGGATCTAATTATTGTTACAAAAGTCCCCAAGATCATTATTTTAATACAAGTCCAAACACTACATTGCCAAAACACTTATTATCCCGCCAAATTCCGAAAGCATTTACCTTGTACCTGAAAAACACGTCAAAACATTTGTCAACACTAGGCTGGTGAATTCACAGAGTTTAATCAATAACATTTTCGCTTACCTTGCAAAAATTTATTAAAACCCTTTTCGCTTTACCACGAAAAGTATATCTTATAGATTCAAGATATATTTATTTATTGTTATAAACATAGATTACTAAGACGATCATGTGGATTCATAAACTAGCTAGGAATATGAGTATGTGTTTACGTTATATGCTCATAATCAACACATGACAATTTGGTCCCCAATAGGTGTTTCACTACACCGAATTTGAAGTAGTTTTCCGAACTATGACCAGAGCGACTGGTCGCGGCTAGGGTCGTCAACCCGATGGATCCACCAACACTTCGCTTGCCCTCTATACCAAGGCTAATGATTATGAATGGCCCTGGGAACATTACCTCAAGGTTTCATTTTACTCTCAACTTCCAGTCCCCCGAAAGGAGATTATCCGCCCATATATTCGTACACATTCCACACTTTCCGATGTCTTTCACTAGTAATCTTATTTATTTTTACAACGTGTTTTTCCCCCGAAAATATTTATAAAAACTTTATAAAAATGGGGCTGTGAACTCACCTTGTTGTAGTTTGAGTTATATTTCCAAACGCTTGGTTTTCCGGTCGTCCGATTTCCTAATCATGAAAATCGTGTAAACGACTAGGTTTCGCTTATTTTTCTAAGTTATACATTCAACTTAGATTTTTCACACAACATTTTCTAAAGAAAATGTAATCCTTTGAAAATATTTATTTTCAAAATACTTGTTCTTATTTACGACTCGTTGGCGACCGTGACTCGTTTTTGGCCCGTTATTTTTATATCAAAACACATAGCACCCTTTTTATTTTATAATCTCACACATATTTTTACTTAACATATATTTATAATATCATGCATAAGTTAATTTTACTATTAGAACATGCAAGACATCTAGTTACAAAATTAGTCGGTTTTAGACGATATTTTGGCAATTTCTCGAAATTCCAATTCGCGTGGCTTGTAAAAACATGTAGTATTTTATATATACCTTTATTTACATTTTTTTATCTTAAAAATATACTTTTAGGACCTGTTCAAAATCAGATTTGAAATTCTTACAAATTTAGCCATTTTGCGCCTTTTTACCGCCTAGTTTCGCACCGGACATTATCAAAACCTAATTTTTGAACCAATACTCAAACTTTTTGGTCAAAATAAGTTATTTGATGGACTTTTATGTAATTTTTAGTATAAATAATCAGACCTTAAATTTTCTTTTAAAATCACCCATTTAAGTCCATAATTCAAGCATTTTAGGTCCAAAATTACCCATTTTCTTATAATTTAAAAATCTAATCATTTTCTTTCAATCATGGGTCATTTTATACACATTTACAAGCCAAACTTACTGATCTAAATCAGATTTTTTAATTTCCATAAAACCTTTAAATTTTCATAGGTTTTATGTCCATAATTTCACCAAATGGTTCATAACTTGTTATCTATAAACCAAGACCATAATGTGGGTTTTCTAGACATTTATTTTTATGAAATTTTCTGTTTTAAACTAACATTTTCAAAGTTGAATTCCATATGTCAAAACCATGTTTTAAATCATTCTTAATATGTATAAAACTCATTAAATTGTGTTTAATTAAGAAAACTCCATTTTTATACATACATAAATATACATTACGGCATATATACATACACATATAATATTTTTTGTTTTTCATTCTTGAATCAAAATCCCACATTCTAAGTCTAGTTTAATCATCTAATAACAAGAATTTTAATAAAAATCTATAACTACACACACACACACACTCACGGCTATATATATATATATATATATATATATATATATATATATATAACTAGTTATGTTTTTCCCACTTTTAACTCATACATTATCATCTTTTATTTCATAAAATCCTGTTTCATTGCTTAAATCTTGTTTATCAAGTGTTAGATGATACATGCAATAGGGTTTTTGAGTTAAATTTTGAAATACAAACTCATACATACATATATATATATACACGGCACACTCTACATATATACATACATACATATAAACTCACGCACACACTCATACATCCAATCTCTCTTTTATTTTTTTTATAAAAACCATATGTTTACATGTTTATTTGTGTGACTCATCCAAGTTTAATGATAAAAAGATAGAAAATAATATGAAATAAGTTAGGGTTTATACCTTTTTGGAACAAGAAAGAAACTAGCTTTGAAAACCCTTTAATTCTTGATCAAATCTTCATTTCTTAAGCATTTCTTGGATGATTTGATTCAAATAATGGCTGATCAAATCTTCATTTCTTAACCCTTTAATTCTTTGAAAACCCTTAAAAATAATATTTTTGACTCCGGACATAAAAATATGTAAGTCGAGTCAATATTAGGTGCTATCTAGTGTGAAAATGGCGAATTTTCATAATATAGGCGCGCAAAATGCGCGGTATCGCGTGTTGCGACTAAAATCACCATTTTTATACTCTAAATTTATTTCTCCATATTTTTCAACTAAATATGATTAGAAATATTATTTTAAACTTAAAGTTCAAATTTCGGACTTTAAATATTACCGGGTCATCACTAACGATCGTATTTCGCGCGCAAAATCGCTACGCGACAAGATTTTTAAATATGACACCTCTAGTCATATTTTTATATATAATATAAGCTTTTGGACTTAAAATTCACTTTATTAACTCAAATTATTATTTTTAAACATACACATAACCTTACATTAGTGCGGTTAATTCCCTGCTAAAACGCCGGGTGTTACACCAACGATGGCAAACCATTACCAGCCACTCGGCAATTGCCCGACATGATGCTGCTCGAGTCGATTCTAGCAGAGGTTCCGGAGGTACTGGTCGTGTGACACCCGTCAAAATCACATGTCATATCCGTACACTTAGCTACATGTACACAATGTGCATATCATTACATGTCATCTTTTTCATCATAGTTGGGCTATATAGGGTTCCAACGAGTCAATCCGAGGCATACACTCTAACAGTAGACACGCTAGTAAACACAAGGTCCTATTTAGATGAATAATTCATGATAGATTTTAGGAAATCCATGCAAAACCCTAACTGTGGGAAACCATGAAATTGAACACAAGAATTCCAACTTGTTACCCCTCCAAGAACAAAAACAAACAATGTTCATCAACAAGAGCTATCCACATGTGTTGTCCATATAAACTACAAGGGTGATTAAATACCAACTAACTTGTATACATGGACTTCAATTAAAATAGATATACATATGTACATCCATAGACAAGTTAATATTAAGCAAGATTAAAACTATATGTCTATGTATATATGTATGCGATACATATGAATGTGCGTATGAATGCTTGCAACAACAAAAATCCAATCCCATACATACATACATGTACACGATCACACACACACACACATATCTACAATACATTGCTTGTACAACTCATCCTACACATACATGCATACAAATTGACACACATGCACACCCCTTACACCAACATGGAAGGTGGCTTTCATTCCATCACACTCCCATGCACATTGACTTTCCTAAACAACCTACACCTTTTCCACATTGTTTTCATCTAATTCCCATAACCAATCATGGTTAAGTCAACTCTAAATGTCCAAGACATATACCCAAAATGGGAGTACAACATTCTAACACAATGATCTAGTGAGATTGACCTTCCAAAACCATCCATAACCTTCCAAGAAATCGGTCACCAAGGAAACAACAAACAAACAAAACCTAAGACACTACCTTACACAAACATGGAAACAACATAACAAACAACATATCCACAATACATTGCTTGTACAACTCATCAAAAAGGTCAACTTATTTCACTAACATGTCATTCCACCCATGCACTCCAAGAAAGTAGCCCTTTGACCTTCTTTATTTGTGAACCAATGAGCAGAAGACTACCCTGACCCCTCTCGGCTATATAAGGAGCATAAGGACTCAAGAGGATCACACCACAACTCCATGATGCAGTCCAACACTTGAACACTCTATTCTTTTCATTGTTTATAGACAAAATTACACGAATGGTGCCTGTGGTTTTCATGTAATAACGCCTTAAGATACTAAGTAACTTTTTTAACTTCTTTAGGGCCCATGGTTTAGTTTTTGTAACGAAAATGGGTATTAAGGTTTGTCTTAGTATCAATGTTGGGTACTAATACTAACTATCGTTAAATTTTCTGTTAACTTTAGTTAAAGTGATTAAAATGCCTTTTTATAAACTA
Source organism: Ambrosia artemisiifolia (assembly GCA_032199755.1). NCBI lineage: Eukaryota > Viridiplantae > Streptophyta > Magnoliopsida > Asterales > Asteraceae > Ambrosia > Ambrosia artemisiifolia. The sequence goes on along the minus strand of CM063528.1, from coordinate 37,144,945 downwards.
AAGGGGCCATTATGTAATAAACTTCATTTACAAAACCGTTAGTACCCAAACATGAAACTTTAGATAAATCACAGGGACTAACCATGTAATTAACTCATTATTTTATTAAATGTATTTATTTTTAAGATTTATAATTAAATAAGAAATATTTAATTAAAACATATTTCTTTTATTAAATATATTTATCCCATTATTTATAAAAATAAATACACTTCTAAGATAGATAAAACGTTCTAAATGTTATTAATTTACTTATGGATTTTAGGTTAAATGTTTTCTTTATGGTTACAACTATTAATCTAAGAACTTGGATGTAACTTATAAAAATGTTTTCTTTATGTGATTGAATTAAGTGTTATTGTTGGCCAAAAAGATGCAAACCCAATTCAAGAAAATTAAAAAAAAAATAGAAACAAACAGAAGTTGAATTTTTATAAATAAAAAAAGAAAGATTTTTTTTCTTCTTCAAGAACTGGTGACCTACAAGATAAAAATCATTTTCGAATTTCATTAAAATCCATAAGTAAATTAATAACATTTAGAACGTTTTATCTATCTTAGAAGTTTATTTATTTTTATAAATAATGGGATAAATATATTTAATAAAACAAATATGTTTTAATTAAATATTCCTTATTTAATTATAAATCTTAAAAATAAATACATTTAATAAAATAATGAGTTAATTACATGGTTAGTCCCTGTGGTTTATCTAAAGTTTCATGTTTGGGTACTAAGGGTTTTGTAAATGAAGCTTATTACATAATGGCCCCTCTAGTTTATAAAAAGACATTTTAATCACTTTAACTAAAGTTAACAGAAAATTTAACGATAGTTAGTATTAGTACCCAACATTGTTACAAAAACAAACCTTAATACCCATTTTCGTTACAAAAACTAACCATGGGTCCTAAAGAAGTTAAAAAAGTTACTTAGTAACTTAAGGCGTTATTACATGAAAACCACAGGCACCATCCGTGTAATTTTGTCTTGTTTATAATTGATCGAGAACCAACACCCCTTCAAGGGCCTCATTTGACCACTCACCACCAACATTTGGGAATCAGAAGCCACTAGCAAACCTTTAAGTATCATGAACGACTCTAAATGCCCAAACCATTTAGTTCGTTGTTGAAAAACAGTTTCATAGTTTAACTAAACATTTTAAAGTAGTGCGGAAGCGTAAACAAAATGTATCAGACCTGGACAAACATGGTTTTGATATTTAAAAACATATTAGAAGTGATTAAAACATGTTAGGATTAGTAGCATACCGAAAGCACTTCAAAATCACCAACCGAATGCTCTCCAAGCCTCCCGAGTGGTGTTCTTAAGCCTTAACAGGTATTAGGGTATGATATTTTTCGTAAACCAGGTGTATTGGGCGATTAGGGCTGTGATAATGAGGTTGCATGGGTTAAAATCATTTTAAAGGAGCTTAAACTTGTTTTCCACGTATTTCACCCTGTCGCGGACCCGCGGGAGAGTTTTTAATTCCCGTTGCGGTCCGCCCGAACCCCATAATATCCCAGGTATTATTCCACCCCCTCGCGAACCGCGGGGGATTTTCCTTTCCCTCCTCGCTCCGCGGGGATGACCAAAATTAAGATTTTTGTTTTTATTTATTCTATAACCCTAACCACTTTACAATATCAATATTCCAAACATTTATATTCAAAAAGGCACATAAATGTTCGTCATTTACATCTGGATCCCGGTCCGTCCCATCCCGGTTACCGATCCGTTAACGTATAACCACATAAGTTCACATAATCACATAATGGCACATAATATCAACATGTAAGTTTATAATAATCACATTTCACCAAGTCACCAATGTTCCGGGTTACCTACTTGTGTACGTAGTCCGGTAATTCCCCAAATTACCATTTCATGCAGTGATTAACCTATAACTGTGCAACGTATACTCATCCTAACTAACCCTAGTTAATTAGAATGCATGAAAAGTATATACAAGTAACTAGAATCTAGTTAAAGTATTAACCTAAAATTGCGGGGTATCACATCAACCCCAAGTTGGAAAGAATTTCGTCCCAAAATTCAGCAAGTAAACAGTAAAGCCAGCGATAAAAATGTTTGCTTGGTTCACCGATGTCACATCATTCCCAAGTTGAAAGGAATTTCGCCCCGAAATTCACTTTGAAAGAGGTGCTTTATGTTCCGCGTTTGATCTATGTACGATTCCAGGTTCAGTAAAGAGATGTGGGTATTTGAGTCGCATTTGATCCCTGCGTTCCCACGTGTATTCCGGTCCTAGACGGGAATTCCATCGCACCTTAACAATAGGTATGGTGCTTTTCCTGAGTTTCTTGACGCCCTGCTCAAGAATTTACACTGGTTCTTCCACGAACCGTAGTTGTTCGTCCACCAGGATCTCTTCCAGTGGCACTACTAATGTTGAATCTGACAGACACTTCTTCAGATTCGATACATGGAATACATTGCGTACTCCACTGAGTTCCTCAGGCAGATTTAATTCGTAAGCTACTGGACCAACCCTTTTGACAATCTCAAATGGTCCAACATATCGTGGGTTCAGTTTCCCTGTTTCCCGAAGCGTATCACACCCTTCCAAGGTGACACCTTCAATAGCACCTTGTTCACAACCTGGAACTCCAATGGTTTCCTACGTTTATCAGCATAGCTCTTTTGTCGATCCCGAGCAGCAGCCATCCGGTTTCTGATTTGCACTATTTTCCCAGAAGTTTCGTGCACAAGTTCGGGACCTGTCAGTTGGCTATCCCCAACTTCAGTCCAGCAGAGGGGAGATCTACACTTGCGTCCATAAAGTGCCTCAAAAGGCGCACACTGAATCGAATTGTGATAACTATTATTATAAGAGAATTCAATCAAAGGCAAGTGCTTGTCCCAACTGTTTCCAAAGTCCACCACGCACGCTCGTAGTAGATCTTCTAGTGTTTGGATAGTACGTTCACTCTGTCCATCCGTCTGAGGGTGTTAGGCTGTGCTCATGTCTAAACGAGTCCCCAAAGCATCTTGGAGAGTTTTCCAAAAATGGTATGTAAATCGCGCGTCGCGATCCGATATGATAGAAGTAGGCACCCCCTGCCTAGAGACAACCTCTTTGATATAAATGTTGGCCATCCTCTCTAGCGTGTCAGTGTCCTTTATTGCAAAGAAATGTGCTGATTTGGTCAAACGATCGACGATGACCCAAATCATGTTATGCCCACTTGGCGTTCTAGGGAGCTTTGTGATAAAGTCCATAGAAAATCCATCCCATTTCCACATAGGGATTTCTGGTTGCTGGAGCAAGCCTGAAGGTTTCTGATATTCAATCTTAACCTTAGCACATGTCAGGCACTTACTAACATAAGTAGCTATCTTTGCTTTCATGTTTGGCCACCAGTAAAGAGTTTTGAGGTCTTGGTACATTTTATCTGAACCAGGATGTACCGAATAACGAGATGTGTCAGCCTCATCGAGCACTAATTGTCTGAGATCCCCAAAACGTGGAATCCAGACTCAGTTCATGAAGTACTGAAGGCCATTTGTCCTCAGTTCCAGGTTCTTATCAGCACCGTGCAAAGTTTCTATCCCGATGTTTTCCCTTTTCAAAGCCTCGCCCTTGGCTTCGCGTATTTTATCAGGCAGATTAGAATGTATGGTAAGTTGTAAGGCTCGCACTCGTTTGGGTTTTGTTTCTTTACGGCTCAGGGCATCTGCTACTACATTAGCCTTCCCTGGGTGATACTTGATGGCACAGTCATAATCATTTAGGAGCTCGACCTATCGACGTTGTCGTATGTTCAGCACCTTCTGGTCAAATATGTGCCGGAGGCTCTTGTGATTAGTGAAAATTGTACACTTTGTCCCATAGAGATAGTGCCTCCAAATTTTTAAATCGAAGACCACCGCTCCCAATTCCAAGTCATGGGTGGGGTAATTCTTCTCATGAACCTTTAGTTGTCGTGAAGCATACGCGATCAACTTTTCGCGTTGCATCAAAACACACCCTAAACCTTGGATAGACGCATCACAGTACACCACAAAGTCCTCCATACCCTCAGGTAGTTATAATATAGGTGCACTGCAAAGTTTTGCCTTCAACAACTAAAAAGCAAATTCTTGGGCATCTCCCCACTTGTAAGTAATCCCCTTTTGTCTCATAGCAGTGATGGGTTGAGCGATCTTTGAGAATCCCTCAATGAATCTGCGATAATATCCCGCAAGGCCAAGGAACTGTCGCACCTCCGTAGGAGTCTTAGGAGCCTCCTACTTTTTAATAGCATCAATCTTGGCGGGATCGACATGTATTCCTGCCTCGTTAACCACATGACCCAAGAATTGGACCTCCCGAATCCAGAAGTCACATTTAGAGAACTTTGCATATAACTGCTCATTTCTCAAGAGTTCCAAGATCAGCCGCAGGTGTTGCTCATGCACTTCCCTGCTCTTGGAATAGATCAAGATGTCATCTACGAACACTATGACTTATTTGTCCAAATAAGGCTTGCACACGTGGTTCATAAGGTCCATGAACACAGCTGGTGCGTTGGTCAGCCCGAATGGCATTACCAAAAATTCATAGTGTCCATAACGAGTTCGAAAGGCTGTCTTCGCCACATCCTCCTCTCGGAGTCTCAGTTGGTGATACCCTGACCATAAGTCAATCTTGGAATAGAAACTTGACCCTTGAAGCTGGTCAAATAAGTTGTCAATACGAGGCAAAGGGTAGCGGTTCTTAATTGTCACCTTGTTCAATTCCCGGTAATCAATACACATGCGGAAACTCCCATCCTTCTTTTTAACAAACAAGACTGGGGCTCCCCAAGGTGAAGAACTAGGCCTAATGAAACCCCTGCCCAACACCTCATGGAGTTGGGTAGATAGTTCTTGAAGTTCGCCCGGTGCTAGGCCGTACGGTGCGCGCGCAACTGGGGCCGCTTCTGATGCAAGATCAATTTGAAATTCCACTTGATGAACGGGTGGAAGTCCATGTAGTTCCTCTGGGAAGACATCTGGGAAATCCCAAACTACTGGGATATCCTCAATTTTTGTTTCGACTTCAGCTCGAGTATCAGAAATGTTAGCCAATATGGCTGGGTAGCCCTTCCGAATACACTTCTGGGCTTTCAAGAAAGAGATGATGCCCACCATGGCACCACTACGATCACCCTGGATAGATAAGAGTTCTCCACTAGGGAGAGGGATACGAACAATCTTCTCCTGATAGAGAATTTCAGTATGTTGCTTGGACAACCAGTCCATGCCAATCACGAGATCAAAGCTTCCTAGGGTGATAGGTAGAAGGTCGATGGCAAATAACTGTCCATCTAGTTCTAGTTTACAATCATGATGGATATGGGTTACCTCAATCAGAATGTGGCGAAGACAGCCTTTGCTGTCTATATATATTTGTCAGAGTTGATAGCAACGGTCAAGGGGGAGTTTGTTGGTGCATTTGAGACCCAGGCGACATGCCTGAGGCCCAACCCAAGTTTAGTTAATTAGTTAGCCTATATATATTTGTGTAAGGGTTTAGGGTTTCTAAGAGAGAGTTGCAACAGTCTCTAGGAGAAGACTACTGTGTGTGGTCTAGTCCAGGTTGGCCTGAGGTTGAGCTCACCTCAGGCTGGCGTCCCATTCAACAACGTATGTATGTGTCTATGTATGAAGAATCTGTGCCGACTTGTTTATCATATATGAAAGTAAGATTCTTGATTTTACACATATATTATTTATTGTTTATCTATTCGGTTTGATGTCTTGTGGAGATAATCAGGAGCGATTGGTGATGTAGTATCGGTTCTACACTTTTAACATGTTTCTTTCTTCAGAGTCTCAATGGTGATTTTGAGCGCCTTTTCATTAGCTCTCAAAACATCATTGCTCTGTTGGCATTGACTTAAGTCAGCTTTCAAGTTCAGAATTTCGTCTGTTAAGACAACAATTCTGTACTTAAGCTTGCCACATTCTACACACTCAGGTTTGGAATTGGAAGAAGAACTTACCTTGTAAGAAGATTCTGTAATGGCCATCAAAGCATAATGAGCAGCTGTTGTAGATGCGTTTTGCGACTAATGATTAGATTTGTTAACATGTGTTAGATGTGGTAAAAGGGGCGAAGGAAGAATAGATGGGCGAAGGTGAAAATACAAGTGGGCGAAGGTAGCTTGTGTATGGACGAATCTGGAACTAGACTGACAGGAAGACACATTCGACCACCTTCAGTGGGCGAATGTGGAATTGACCCACGTTCGACCATCCCAACTGGGCGAATGTGCAGGTGCTATAAATAGATTTTGTGATTTTGTAATGTTAAGAGAGTCATTCAGTGTGGCGAAGGAAGAATAGATGGGCGAAGGTGAAAATACAAGTGGGCGAAGGTAGCTTGTGTATGGACGAATCTGGAACTAGACTGACAGGAAGACACATTCGACCACCTTCAGTGGGCGAATGTGGAATTGACCCACGTTCGACCATCCCAACTGGGCGAATGTGCAGGTGCTATAAATAGATTTTGTGATTTTGTAATGTTAAGAGAGTCATTCAGTGTGTGTGTTTTAGAGGTGTGTTCCAGAGAGTGTTGAGAGTGTTATTTTGTGTCCTAGATTAACTGTAATCAAGTTGTAAGCAATTATTTGAAAGAGTTAATCTATGAAAAGCTTTTAAAATGACTTTGATTGTGTTTTGATTGAGTTTATATCAGTTTGTTCTAAGCTAGGGTTTCCGCACCTGGTTTAGCAACTTGTATGATCATATAATCCTGTTTTCATATAAATCACATCCTCTACAAAGTGGTATCAGAGCATAGAGGATCATACAACAACAAATTGATAAACTCAGAGCTGATTTGGACATTATTTTCATCAATTCACATCTGTTTTTACATAAAAATGGTTTTTGAGTGTTTTTGAAAGAATTAGAGGTGATTTTGTGGATAAAATTCAAAATTCCAAGTATTAAAGTTGTTCCAAATCATCTCCGAAGCAAAACCTAATCAAGATCATTCAAATTCACAAACTTTTGAAAATCAGAGATCAAAATAACCGTTTTTCAAAGTGTAACCGTTTTTCAAAAGTGAAATATGGGCGAACGTGGAATGTGTGGACGAGTGTGAGAGTTTTTGGTCGAAGGTGAGTGAAATTCTGGGCGAACCTAAGAATTTCTGGGCGAACGTAGTGTTTTTCACTTGAATATTTTACATTCGGGTTACAGTTTTCACCTCCGGGACATCGTGCGGACGAACGTAAAACTGAAACGGTCGAACCTAGGCTATTTTGGACGAACTTAGAAAGTGTTTGTGTAATTTTTTCTTTCTGGTGAGATTTCACATTCGGGTGTATCTTTTTGGGCGAATCTACTCCAAAAGGGACGAACCTGAAGCACTTTTGGGCGAACCTAGGATAGTTTTTGGAAAATTTTTCTAAGTGTTGAATTTCTCGAAGTTCGTGATCATGTGGCGTTATCAGACTACTCCTACACCAGCAACTACACAACCACAACAGCAGGTGATGGACCCATGGACAGTGGCAGCACAGAAGACAAGCACACAGTCTTCGCAGCCGGTTAACTACATGACTCAAAGTGCACCTCCAGCACCACAGCCTGACTACTGGGGAGTAGCAGCAGCGGTGGTAAACACTCAAACTACAAATGCTATTTCCACACTGATTAATGATTTGTCTTCAGGTAGCGGGACTCGGCCACCGAAGCTTATGGAGATTCAAGAATACAATCAGTGGCAGAAAAAGTTCAAGATACACTTGGAAGGCATGGGAGTGGAAGGTGCTGAAGCATGGAACATGATTGCTAAAGGTTACACACCACCAGTTCTGGAGAACACAGGTGAACCAGTGCCATTGGAGAGCATGGCGGAGGATGAGAAAAAGAAGTTTACTGTGGAAAAGAAGGCGTTTTCCCAATTGACACAGGCAATCACAAATGATCTTTTGCATCAATTTGGGACTTGCACAACTTCTAAGGCACTGTGGGATATGCTTAAAAGGAAGCATGATGGAAATGAGAAGACTAGAAGTTTGAGGACGGAAGAACTTGTTAAGGAGTTTGAGAATTTTTCTTATGTTGGAAATGAAACTTTGAAAGAACTAACTCCTAGATATAATCATTTGATATCTGAATTGTCTAGCTATGGTATACAGATTCCTATGGCAAAACAGGTTGACAAGTTTGCAGAAGCATTACCACCAAACTGGGATCAGCATGTGGATGTTCTGAAGGAGAAGGATGCTTATCAATACTGGTCTCTTCAGGAGTTCATTGAGAAGCTGGAAAACAAAGAGTTAGAAGAGAAGAGGAAGGCTAGGAGAGCACAGATTCCTCAGAATCCAAACTTATACTTTGGAGGATCTTCAGTTCCAGCGAGTACAAGCTCAGGAGGGCTAGTTACACCACATGTTGCATGTATATCCAATGCTGTGGAATCACCTATCATTAACTACCATCAACAAACTTCATCTTTATCACAACCACAACCACAAGTACCATATCAATATTCATACATTCCACCATTCTCCCCAAAGCAACAAGCAGCTTTCTACACTGCTAGTCAATCTCAACCACAACCAATGAACCAACCTAACCAACAAACAGTGGTTTTGGAGACATCTAACCTTGGTAATGTGACTGTTGAAGTTGCTCAGCAACACATTGCATTAGTCTCTGCAATGGTCTCATCCTACAATGGATTAGTTGCTAGTCAAATTGGTAATAACAACTTGACCAATGAAGACTATGCACAAATTGACAAGGAGGAGATGGAACTCATTGATATCCAATGGGCCTTTGCAAGCATAATGCGAAGAGCAACTGAGTTTATTGAGAAGACAGGTAGAACAGACTTGGGAACTTCTCCTAACACAACCTACGGGTTCAATAAGGAGAAAGTGACTTGTTTTAACTGTGGAGGGAAAGGTCACTTTAAACGAGAATGCACCCAGCCACCAAAACAAGGCAACAGAAATCCATTCAATGCCAGTTATCAGAACCGTCAACAACAAAACCAAAACCAAGTTTCTTATCAAAACAACCATCAAAACAACTTTAATAACAACCAAAATAGACAACCAAACACACCAAACCAGACACAAACCCAAACACCAAACAATACTAACCGAACAGTCATACCAATCACTACACCAAATGAACAACAGAATACCAATCAAGCATTGGTTACTCAACAAGATGAGAGGTTTGATTGGTCGAGTATTCAGATAGGTGTTGAGGAAATCACTACTGGGGGCAATGTGGCTTGTGTTGCATATAAGGTTGATATTGAAGATTCTGCGACGATGGAGGAGAAAGTTGAAACTGGGACTGAAAGTGATGAGTCTGAGGCTGAGATGGATGAAGAGTTTGAACCTGTTAAGGTTAATGCTGAGGTTGATGTTGAAGTTCAAACTGAAGAAACAAATTCTGGAGTTGTGATTGATACTGTTTCTGACATTCCTGAGGAGTGTGAATCGGTTTATTCTGATTCAGACAGTGAATCAGATACGGAAGCTAGTGTTAATTCTCTTGATGAAGATATTGATCAGTTGCTTGCAGAAGCAGATTTTCTAATGACAAGGAAGTCGTGCATTGCAGATGATGCTTTCACAAAGATTGATTATTCCAGATTCTTTGCAGGAAAGGAAGCTCATTTCGCATTGATGGCCATGACTGACCCGCCAAAACCTGTAAGTTCTGCATGTAGTACTGATAATACAAGTGAAAAATATTGTGGTACTTGTGATAGATTGACTGAGGAGGTTAAACAACTCCGTGTTCAACGTGATAGTGCTATCATGAACAGTCAATCTACTCGCAAAGAGTTGAATGCTTTTAACAAAGTATTAGATGGCTACAAAAAGGACATTTCCGACTTGAAAAACACTTTATCTTTAAAACAATTGGCAATTAACAACTATATCAATGAAATTGAAAACACCAAGTTGGAAATGGCAGCCATCAAATGCTTTGCTGAGAAAGTAAACAAAAAGTTGGAAAGCTATAAGCATATTGCTTATGTGGTAGACCATATCATTGATGATAAAACAACCAATTATCGGTCTGTACCATCTCCGGTTCTCTTTGAAAATCATAATTGTCACCAAGTGACACCGGAGAGTTCAGTAAAATCTGATTAAGCATCGGAAAATGAATCTAATACTTCAAGTATTGGTGATCCAAATTCCGATGTTAGACCGATTTTGGGAATCAATGATGAGGGTGTTACTGCTGAAAGTGTAGATTCAGACTCAGAGAGTGATGATACTGATTGTAACCAAACTGTTAATGCATGTGAAATTCCAAAAGAAAATCACATCATTACAAATGAACCAGTTTCATCATCTCAAATTGTTCCGATGAGAAGTGTTCATCATGTGAATAAGTCTGAGAAGAATGTTGTGAAGAAAGATCTTAATGTGGTTAAGAAAGATCTTGAAAAGAATGATAAAAACGAACAATGTGACAAACCTGTCAAAGTGTTCTATCGGATGGAAGGATCCGATAAGATCATCTCTGACGAGGACTTTCCAATAAAAAATGCCAACTATGCTAAAATTGAAAAGATTTGGCAAGAAAGTACCATTTGGTTCCCAAAACATGAGAGAACAAATGAAATTCCATCAGCTTTGTTAAAGAAGTTGTATTTGGATGTTCCTCAAGAACCAAAGGTTCATGTCACAGAGTTTGTTAAACCCAAAAACAGAGCTAATGGTTTTAATGAGCCTACTTACTCAAAAGGGCCACTCCCTGAGAGTTTAAGGAAGCAACAGTACAATGATCAATACCCTGTTAGATCATTTGCTCAACCAAATGCTCCAAATGTTTTTGAAGAGTACCGTGCATGCTTTAAATGTGGGGAACGAGGGCATTTACTTGCTCAGTGCCCATATGTAAGGCATAAGAGGCACGAGGTTGAAGTGAGGAATTCTATGCGAAAACCGATTGATCATTATGTGCCACCTCATAGGAGAGTTGTTCCTCAACAACCACAACCGTTTTATAATCAAAACAATTTTCAAATGAGGAACACTCGTCCGATGCACTATGATAGAAGGAATCGGATTGCTATGGAACACTCATGGAGGAAGCCTGTGGTGAACGCAACAGTTGATAGGCAAAAGGTTTCACCAAAACCGATTGTCAAATCAAATGTTGGACCTAAGTCTGTTAAATCAGATAAGGTTACCAAGAAAGTTACATTTGCTAACAATGTTCAGAAACCGACTGAGAACCCAAAGTCTCAGATTCGTATCCTGAAAAGGACTGAACAATCTTGGACACCCAATGGTACTCCAGGAGCCTCAACTTCAAAAGTTAATGAGAGAAAGGAAACTGTTTTGAAAAATCAGAAAAAGATTGATCAAAAAGTTGTTGAAAATGATTGTGACAATGTTACTGTGAAACCTGATGTTGAAAGGCCCAAGACTCAGGCTTGGGTCCCCCGAAAGAACTAACTGATTTACATTTTGTGTGCAGGAAGCTTCAGCTGGCCCTATTAGCAGTCTTTGGATTGTTGATAGTGGAGCTTCAGGCCACATGACAGGGGATCTTGCGTTGCTGTTCGACGTGAAGAACATCAATGGAGGGTATGTAGCTTTCGCGGGAAACAAAGGCGGATATATCACAATGGAAGGGAGTGTGAGCAATGGGATAGTGAGTTTCGAGCGGATTTCGTACGTGAAGCAGATAGACTATAATCTGTTGAGTGTCAGTCAAATATGTGACAAGAAATTTACTGTGCATTTTGGTGACAAATCCTGCTATATTTTGAAACCGGGCTTTACAATTCCTAAAGAGTGGATAATGTTGAAGGCACCTCGCGTCAACAATCTATACATTCTTGATATGTCCAAGGCGATGACATCACAGGGGCAAATAACATGCTTTTTGTCTAAGGCGAATGAGAAAGAATCGATAATGTGGCACCGAAGAATGGGGCACATTCATCTGAAGAAAATGAATCAACTGGTGAGAAATGGACTTGTCGATGGAGTAAACGTGAAACATTTCCATCTGAATGACAAGTGTGTGAGTTGTAAAAAGGGGAAGCAACACAAACAGTCCCACAAAGTGAAAAAGGTTAACTCTGTTGAGATGCCACTTGAGCGACTGCACATGGATCTTTTCGGACCGGTCAAGCGCAAAAGTCATCTTGGAGAGCTTTATTGTTTAGTCGTCACTGACGATTACTCAAGATTTTCATGGGTGATGTGTTTGCAGAATAAAAGCGACACTTTTATCAATCTAAAAGTTCTGTTCACTCGATTGGAGAATCTCTACAATGTGAAGATAAAGAGAATTCGGAGTGACAATGGGACGGAGTTCAAAAAATGCCAGGATGGATGAACTTTGTGAAAACAAAGGGATACATCATGAATATTCGGCTCCGTACACCCCTCAACAGAACGGTGTTGTTGAACGAAAGAATAGGACTCTAATTGAAGCGGCTAGAACAATGCTTGCTGATTCAAATCTTCCAGTAATGTTCTGGAATGAAGCGATTTATGCAGCAAATTACACATTAAATCGGGTTCTAACAGTGAAGAAGTTTGGTAAAACATCTTATGAGCTGTTACACCGAAGGAAGCCGAACTTAGAGTATCTAGAACCTTTTGGGGCGCCTTGCACCATGTTGAATCCAAGCGAAAAGTTTAGTCCTAAAGCCGAGGAGGGTTACTTTGTTGGATATGCAACCCCGCTCAAACGGGTATACAACAAGCGAACTCGTCGTGTGGAAGACTGGGCTAACGTGGACGTTCAACGATATACTCAAAATATTCAAGGCACGGGTCCTGATTGGATGTTTGATTACAAAGATTTCTTTGAATCATTCAATCTAGATAGCTTGGTTGAAGAAGCTGTTATTCGATTACTTTACGAGTGTGAAAATGCAACAACTTCACCGTTGGTGCGTCCGATCACCGTGAACCCCCTACCAGCTTCTAATGATACCAATGTTCCTATACAAGAAGAAGAGATATTTCAAGAGGCTTCAACTTCATTAGACACTTCAGAATCTGAAGATGAACAATTTGAAGAAGCTATTCTTGATCAAGCTGAAGAACCAGAGGCACCGCCAGTGAACCCAACTCCAATTACTGATGTGGCTTCATCATCAAATACGGGTCATGATCTGGATGCTGTAGAGAACTTGACTGTTCAGACGGGAGTGCAAGTACCTGATTATCCGGAATCTCGGATTCATCGTATTCACCCGCTGGAGCAAGTAATCGGTGATCCTGGAAGCAGTGTTATGACCAGAGGGCAGCTTAAAAGCGTTAATTCGCCAGAGAGTTTTGGTGCTTTAGCTTTATATGCCAAAATTCAACAATCTGGTAGTCAAAATGATTGGTCGTTTGCGTGTTATGTGTCGCAGGTAGAGCCAAGGACATACAAGGACGCTTTGAAGGATGATGCCTGGGTGGAAGCTATGCAGGAGGAGTTATTACAATTCCAGAAATTGGGAGTTTGGACGCTCACGGATTTGCCGCCGGATAGGAAGAAGATTGGCACCAAATGGGTGTTTAAGTGTAAGAAGGATGATCGTGGGGTTATCGTTCGTAACAAAGCCAGATTGGTCGTGCAAGGTTTCCATCAAATCGAAGGGATTGATTATAATGAAATCTATGCACCGGTAGCACGAATCGAAGCTATTCGGATGTTCCTCGCGTTTGCTTCTTATAAGAAATTCAAAGTTTATCAAATGGACGTGAAAAGCGCATTTCTGTACGGGAAAGTCAAGGAAGAGGTGTATGTCGGGCAGCCACCAGGCTTTGAGGACCCAATCCACCGGGATAAGGTCTACGTGTTGAACAAAGCTCTTTATGGCTTGCACCAGGCTCCGAGGCAGTGGTACGAGGAGCTAAGTACATACCTCATCACCAAAGGATTTAAGCGCGGCCTCGTCGATTGCACCCTCTTTACGAAAAAGACGGGAGATGACTTGCTTCTAGTGCAGATATATGTTGATGATATAATATTTGGTTCAACTAACGAGCTTTTATGCAGGGAGTTCGAAACTGTCATGCAGGAAAAGTTCGAAATGAGCGCAATGGGGGAGATGCAGTTTTTCCTAGGCTTGCAGGTGGACCAAAGACCCGACGGGATCTTCATTCACCAGACGAAATATGTCTCCGACATCTTGAGCCGGTTCCAGATGGAGGACTCAAAGCCGATGGATACCCCGATTCAACCCAATCACGGGATTGGAGTGGACGCTAAGGGGGAGCTGACGGATCCTTTTACATACAGAGCAATCATCGGATCTCTGATGTATTTGACGGCGTCTCGACCAGATATTATGTACGCAACGTGTCTCTGTGCCCGTTATCAATCGAAGCCGAAACAAAGTCATCTGACGGCGGTCAAGCGTATCCTTAGATATCTGAAGGGTTGTCCCTCAAAAGGACTTTGGTACCCTAATGATGATAATTTTGATTTCATATCTTTTAGTGATGCAGATTGGGGCGGCTGTGACAAAGATAGCAAATCTACTACAGCTGGTTGCCAGTTTTTCGGGAGCAGGTTAATCACCTGGCAATGCAAGAAACAGACTTCCGTAGCACAATCTACCTGTGAAGCCGAGTACATTGCAGCCTCGAGTTGCTGTTCGCAAGTACTCTGGATTCAACAACAAATGGTGGATTACGGTTTGCAGTTTCTAAAAACTCCTATTTACTGTGACAACGAAGCCGCAATTGCGTTAACTAAAAATTCGGAAAATCATTCTAAAGCGAAACACATCCGGATCAAATATCATTTTATCCGTGATTGTTACGCTAAGGAATTGATCGATATGATCAAAATTCACACTGACTACCAACGTGCAGATCTGTTTACTAAAGCTTTTGACCGTTCACGCTTTGAATATCTTTTAAAAGTAAACAATATAAAGGAAAAACAGGACTAATCGGCACCTCGGTTTATCGCTTTTTAGTTTTTAGTTTTTACATTTTGCTAATTGGGAATTTCTCTTTGCTAATTGGGAATTTCTCTTTACTATCGTAATCCTCAAAGAAGTTGATGCTTTCGAGGGGATTGTTTAATCCTCAAAGAAGTTGATGCTTTCGAGTGGATTGTTTCTTTCAAATTTTTTGTTTTTGTTTTTCAGAAAAATCAAAAATCTCAAAAATATGTTCTTTATTTTAGGGGGAGCCAATTTTATCAGAAAAACCAAAAACATTATAAAATTCAAAAAGACCTAAAAATTAGAAAATCAAAAATGATTTCCTGGTAAAACAGAGGAAATGATAGTACATCAGTGGGAATTTGACACAGGCTAAAGAATTGTATAGTTTATGAGGCGTGTGTTGAGTACGTGTGATATGTTGATAGGCTTCGTAGACTAAATATTGCGTGCATTAGTGATACACACATAACGAACTACGCGTTCGTGGCTGAACACCTCATGGGCATATGGTCTTAGTACCGTAATTTCGTTTGATAGGATTGCCAAAATCTGAGGTTTCGGGTCGTTATGTTATGGTTATCCGGGATATTCTGATAAACTTTTGTCGTATTGATTTACGGACCTAGTTTTATCAGAATATTTGCTAAAAGAGCTTAATTGCCAAAACCGGAAGTTACCGAATTGAGGAACTTTATGTTTTAATTGATCATAGATCATTATTACATCGTATTGATCATCTGATGCAAATCAGTGATTAATATCAGCCTCAACCTAGTGTATACGCACATGTTACTCTGCTGCATTTAATTGCTGACCTGTACACCTCTGTGCTATATACTTTGTAACTTTTACGGATAACTCTGGCATAATCACGCGTTACGACGAAGCTTTGTGCAATTACTTGATACGGGAGTATGTCGTGTGTGTGGGCACCACATCGTGTTAGTCTAATACACCTAACTCGTATCATTTTAAAGCATTGCGTAATTGTCTGCATGTGAGCTTACGTGGACCACAATATCAGCAATTGCCGTATCACATACTGCTTCTAATGATAATATTAAACAAAAAGATCAACGCTGTGATCAGATTTCTCAGAAAACTGATATGATCCTCTGACCGGATTTCACAAAATGTTTACTGTTTTCATTTACTTTGATGCATTTTATTTTGTTGCAATTTACCTTTATTGTCAAAACGATACAAAATCCAAAAAGATTTTAGGTGTGTTTTGATAAAATTTCAGAAAAATCCAAAACTTTTGCATTTCTGCTTTATTTTTGATAACCGGGGATGCTTGATAATCAATTTCTGAGATTTGACACCACCATCTGAGCTTTGTATCATTCTAAAAAGTAAAATTTGTGTTTTGAAAGCTTAACGGATTGAAAAATGTTTAACGGGATTCGAATTTGTAATTTGGCAAAATTTTTCAAAATTTCCATTTTACATTCGCCCTTAATTGGGACGAATGTGGAAATTTTTCCACCTTCGGGTTGTTTCCATCGGGCGAATGTGGCTTTTAACCCAACATCCACTTTCGGGTAAAACAAGTTTACTTTCGTGCCTTTCATTAGGGGCGAAGGTGGAAATTTTGTACATTCGACCGGAAGGAACGGGCGAAGGTGGAGGCTATATATAAGCCAAACCCAGATTCGACCATCACTTCTAAATTTTTCAAAATTTCTTCAATACCAGACCTTGTTGCTTTTGATTCCTGTGCTTGTGCCTTTTGTTCCTTAGTGTTTTCTGATCATTTTCCTATATTGATTACAGGTAATGGACACGTAACAAAGCCGGAATCGTTTGTTTTTATAATCGGACTTAGGGTTTAGGGTTCTTGATTTTCTAGTGTTTGTTAATGCTTACTGTTGATAGTAAATCATTCCATATCAGTTTTAGGGGGAGAGGATGAAAGGAATTAGGTTTTTAACATTGTTTCAGTTGTGATTGATTGATTAAATAAAGTAAAACCCTAATTCTTATTAAAAACTGATATAGAATGACAATTAAGGACAATTGATGGTATACGAAGCTTAGTCGGCCATAATAGATTATGTTTGAATCAAAATGGAGTGTTAAAAACATGATTTGAAAAATTTTAAATTTTGGGTTTAAACCAGTTTCCACCTTCGGTTCGTCGAGTGGACGAAGGTGAAACTGAACGGACGAAGGTAAACTAAAACGGACGAAGGTATATTTTTATTCAAAAATCTTTTACATTCGACCAAAAAGTTTACACCTTCGGCCACAATTATCTACATTCGACCAGTTCATTATGGGCGAATGTGGAATTCCAAAAAGGCTAAAATTTTAAAGTTTTTGACGATTTCGTGTTTTGACGTTTATTTTGATTTTACATTTCAGATGGCTGAAGAACAAGCAAATATTGAGATTCCTGTGGAGATTGCAGTTACTGATCCAGTTCCAGAAACTGTACAAGAAGGAGAATCATCAAGCGGTACTAAATGGCCGTTTGAGAAGACTCACAATTGTTGTGCGTATCTTGGAGATGTTGAGAAGAACGTGGAGTTCACTGAGATTATCAAGTTTCTGAAGAGATGCAGAGTGGTTTATGCTTTGGCCACACCAACTATTATCTACAAGGATATAGTTGAGGATTTCTATAACAACGCCAAGTATGATTACTTTGATAATCAAACTATCATCAGAAGCAAGATTCAGGGAATGGAGATGTTTATCACTGAAGCTGATATCAGAGAAGCTCTCCAGATCCAGTTTGAAACAAGTGAGGATCCAAGGGAATTGTCATGGACTGAGCAGAAAGCCTGTTTCCTGAGGATGAAATACAAAGGACCGATTACTGATGGTTCTATGTATAAAGGGAAGCTGAGCGTGCAGTTCAAGTATTTTGCACACGTCATCATACTAGTATTTGGATGTGTTAGTGGGGGTTATGACGTGATGAGGAAGAGTTTGAGCTCGTTAATGGTTGCATTGACTCTCAATAAACCATTTAACGTTGCTGGGATGATTTTAGATCACATGTTGGAGATGTTGAAGGGTTTGAAGAAGAAATATTTCATGCTTTATCCTAGTTTTCTGATGATGATCTTTGATCACAAATATCCAAACTTGAAGAAAGATCCAACACAGATACTAGTTATGGATCATATGAACATTAGAACCTTAGTGAGAATGAAAGGTTATAAAGGTGTGCCTGACAATGAGAGACCACCTTACAGGAGATTGTTTGGAGCCTTGGCTAGAGAGGATTACATGGATCCTGGAAAGAATACAGCGAGGCATCCTGATAGTGATAGTGATAATGATGATCCATTAGTTTATGCTGATGCAAGCACGAAGAGAAAGAGACAGGTTGTCAATCCCGGAGCCAAAGGGAAGGGTAAGGGAAAGACAGATCAAGGGAGTTCAAAACAACAAGTGGTGAGGAAGAAATCTACTGCTAAGAAGGGTACGAGTTTGGTAGATGAAGAGTCTGTTGATTCAGAGGAGACGGAGACTGAAGAACAGTGGGATTCGGATGCTGAAAATGTCCGGACTACCAAACAAAAGGCCACTTTGGTTGGTGAGTCTGAATCACTGAACAGATCAATTGAGGAAGCTAAGAAGAGCAAGCAGTCTGTTGGTGCTGAAGATGAAGGGTTGACTGTAAATTTGGACGAGTTGAATGAAGGTGAAACCGTAGTTGTTAACTTGCCCAAGCCCAAACACAAAACCATGGCAAAGAAAACAAGTACCAAGCAACTCAGAGAGAAAGAGTTAAACTTACTTTTGAAAAGGAAAGAGATTACCTGATGCTGGAACGTCATCTAAACAATCTTCACCAGCCACTAAGAAGCAAAAGACTAAGGATGCTACAACATTACCAGTGGATCAATTCAATATTGCACTGGATAATGTTCTTAACATGTTTACACAGCCTCAGAAAGGAAAAGAAACAGAGATTGAGCCATCTAAGTCAAAATCCAAGTCAAAGAAGGTCACTGTGGATGACGATGTGATGAAGCAGGTGAATAAAAGAATGGACGATATGATGAAGATGCTAGTGGCTCAACAAGCTGAGATTGCCAAGTTTAAGCAGAATGAAGAGAAAATGCTTCAGATCGTAGTAGCTTCTAAGTCTAATCAAGATGAGATAGACGAAAAAGTGAAGAAGCTAGAAGCTAAGAATAAGAAACTTGAAGGGAAGTGTCTGAGAAACAAAAACAGATACAAGGCGATTAAAGAGGACAATAAAGAATTGAAGGCTGAAAACAAACGCCTCAGTGAGCTGATAGATAATCTGTACAACATTGCACCCAAGCTGAAGGAGGGTGAGGAAGATACAGAGAAAGAGGTTGAACAGGTTGACTTTGAACCATCTGAATCTGACAAAGAGGAAGATGAGGATGATGAGGATGAAGAATCGGAAAAGAGTGATGATGGAGATGATGATAATGATGATGATGATGATGCTGAAGGGTCGGGAAGTCAAAAGGAGGTTGATAGTAGTAGTAGTGATGATAATGATGGAGGAGATGATACTTCGAAGTTTACATTCGAAAAAAGACCACCTTCAAAGAAGAAGAAAGACACAGGTGAGTCGAGTTCAAAGAAGAAAGGAGAGAATGTTGATGATGAGACTGTGTTTTGGAATGAGAAGGTGAGGTCCTTGTCTGATGATGCAAAACAAGTATACAAGGACATGTTAGAGAAAAGAGAATGGACCATTGAGTTCACAGGACGTTTTGCAGAAATATTCCAAACTGATGACATGCGATATGAATTGGAATATAACGATCCTGATCTAGAAGAAGGGGAAGTACCTGCATCTGTGGCAAAGGAGATTTTAGATGGGCTTGCACAGAGGGTAGGGAAAACGTTTGAAGAGTTCATTGTTGATGAGTCGATTCCACATATTCCTGAAAAGGATATTGGAAGTCACTCTGATGACAAAGAAACCCCTGAATTTGAGGAAGTTGAAATAGAGGATATCACACATGAGGAATATCCACAGTACTTCAGACAAACTGATGAAGACTTGGTGTTTCCTGATTTTACTGAGAGACATAATACGTCTGCTAAAAGAAAGGCAAAGAAGAGGAGTGCTGAGTTTGTTGAGAAAGTACTTGGAGCTGATTTGCCAGAATCTTCAAATAAGACTGATGAGTTGAAGGAGTATTTGAAGAAATTAAGACTGATGGATGAAAACCGACCGAAGCCTGAAGCTCAAGGAAACTTCTATAGGTTTCATAATGCGAAGTTCAGAGGCAGAGCTCTCGGGTGGACATACTTAGGCAGGCTGAAGTGTTTAGCCGCTAAGTGGGAATCTGGAATCTTGTACTTTTACAGATTCATTGACTTGTTGACTCTACCGTATTGGGCGGTTAGAGATCTTTGCAGATTCCAAATGTCGGGTGCTTCAGTGAATAATTCACATGTTGGTTGGTGTGCAGACAAATTGGTTTGGGAGAGTAGAACTAAGTGGAACAGATTCAAACCACAATATCCCCGGAGGAAAGTTCACAGGGATATTGATCCCAGAACCAAGTTGAAACGGGTTACCTTGATGTATAAGGCACCTGAAGTGATGAGAAAGATACCTTTGATGCCTATGCCTCAACACTTCAGTGCTGACTTCATTTTCTGGTATTATGATTGGAGGAAGGCAGAAGCGGTGATCGTGTTGAGAGATGGAAAGGACAAATACAAGCATGTTCATGTATTTGATCCTATGTGGTTGATCAATTGCACCTTCGAAGACATCATCATGCTCTTTTATAATCCGATTCATTATGAGCCGAACGATGCAGATCAAGCAAAGAAATACACACAAGTTGTTGGTGTTTGCTTTGCTTATGACATTAATGCTGGAAGTAATTTGGAGGGTAAGCTTGGCAAAAAGGTGAAGATGGCAAATGTGTCAAAGCCTGTGAAGAGGAGATTAGAGCCTGAGATGACGAAAGAACAGAAGAGTTTGCTTAGAATCAAGTTGCTGAACAAAGCCATGGATGAAGACAGAAAACGATCTAATCAATAGTCGAGGGGGAGTTTGTAGATGCGTTTTGCGACTAATGATTAGATTTGTTAACATGTGTTAGATGTGGTAAAAGGGGCGAAGGAAGAATAGATGGGCGAAGGTGAAAATACAAGTGGGCGAAGGTAGCTTGTGTATGGACGAATCTGGAACTAGACTGACAGGAAGACACATTCGACCACCTTCAGTGGGCGAATGTGGAATTGACCCACGTTCGACCATCCCAACTGGGCGAATGTGCAGGTGCTATAAATAGATTTTGTGATTTTGTAATGTTAAGAGAGTCATTCAGTGTGTGTGTTTTAGAGGTGTGTTCCAGAGAGTGTTGAGAGTGTTATTTTGTGTCCTAGATTAACTGTAATCAAGTTGTAAGCAATTATTTGAAAGAGTTAATCTATGAAAAGCTTTTAAAATGACTTTGATTGTGTTTTGATTGAGTTTATATCAGTTTGTTCTAAGCTAGGGTTTCCGCACCTGGTTTAGCAACTTGTATGATCATATAATCCTGTTTTCATATAAATCACATCCTCTACAACTGTCTTCATAGTTCTGAAGAATTCGGCAAGGTTTTTCTTTGTGCAGTCAGCATCAACAAGAAACGACCTTTTGCTGATCAAGGTATCTGCTTCAGCTAACAAGTCTTCCAATTCTACCCCCACATCAGAATCACACTCAGATTCACAGTGAGAAGCTTCAACCTCAGGAATAATAACTTCAGACTGACTCAGACATTCTTCAACTTCATCTTGTGCATCAGACATTTGTTGTCCAAAACATGCTGCACCACCCTTCGGAGCCTCTTCTCAAGTGATTAGATGATTCTAATTGAAACCTTCATCAGCTTTGATTACCAGGGCTTGTCCTTGATTATGGTTTGCAGGAGGCCTATGGTTCTGGTTATTTAATGGGACAAGAGCTTGTTCAGTATTTGGAATAGGTTGTGCCTGAGCCTGTTTCCTCTGATTCTGATTGCCTCTGTTGTTGTTGAAGGGATTCTGATTTCCCTATTGCTTAGGCCGGTCACATTCTCTTGCAAAATGCCCTTTGGTGCCACAGTTGTAGCACGTGACCTTTGTTTTATCAAACCCAAACTTAGTGTTGTTGTTGATCAGCACATCTCTCCTTCCAGTTCTATCATGTACTCCTTTACTCTTCTTACAACACTCGCGAAGTGCCACTTAATGTCTATCAGATCCATATCGTCTTTATCAATCTGTGCATAATCCTCCTGCGTGAAATGAGGATTCCCGATCCGTCCAACAACTAGCCCACTATAGGAATTGACCAAGGTTGACAGTAGAGCCATGTGTTCTTGGGCTAACTCTACAGTCACCTTCTCAAAACCTGCTGTGTTCAGCTGCTCTACGACTAGATTGGTCCGATAGCCACCATGACTAGAAGTCAAAGCACCTCCATATCCACCATAACCTGTAGATGGGGCACCACCAAACCCTGATGAAGATGGTCCACCAAATTTGAAGTTGCCTGAGCTGGTGCTGCAAGATGAGAAAAAGGATTAACAAAAAACTGGTTAGTATTATAATTCAAAGGATCATGGTTTCCTTGACCCAAAGGATAGACTGGTGGAGGAACATCAGATGGGAGACCATAGTTTTCAAACGCATAGACTGGATCTGTGTTAACCACAAAAGCAGTCTGTGGTTTGGATCCACCCACACTGGCGTCCTGAGGAGGGTTCCCGTAGTAGATGCTGGGATTCTAAGGAATGAGCGCCTTATTTGCCCTTCTGATCTCTTCTATCTCCTTGTTCTCCAGCTCTGCCACGAACTCATTGATGGAGAGTGTCTGATATACATTATTGGATTTCTGGATGTCCAGCCACTGATGCCAGTGAGAAGGGAGCGCCTTTGCAAATCTTTCCACAAGTTATGCAGATGTGTACACGACCCCGTACTGATACATCTCGGACATCAAATGGTAGTATCTTGCAGTCATGTCTCTCAGTGATTCATTCCCAATAGCATTGAAGTTCTCGAACTCCTTCTTGAGTTGATCCATCTTGACCTTTCGAGTCTTCAGATTTCCTTCGTTCCGTTCAGCAAGCGCTAACCAAAGCATCTGCGAGGTAGTGCACTGTGCGAATTGATGAAGTATGTCTTTGGGAAGTGCTTGCTTCAACGCTGCCATCGCCTTCTTTTCATAGTTGTACTTCTTCCTCTGATCTTCAGTCATATCTTCCAGCAAGATCGGAGTATTTGAATTCTCAACCATCGGCCTGCTGTACCCATTTTCAATAGCTGACCATACGAGACCATCGATACCCTCAACATATGTCTGAAATCTGCCCTTCCAGCCGTGAAAGTCGGATATGCACTGCAGTTTCGGTGGCCTATTGGAACTACCAGTCTCTTAGTCACTTAAGAGAACGGAGGACAGATGATTTGTCTGTTGATTCGCAGTAGCCGTGAGTGCCCACGGATTCGTATTCATTTCTTGTTGTTTAGCCGCTAGCGCCCACGGATTGGTTCCGGCAACATTCGCGTGCATTTGCGATTGCTGCATCCGTTGCGCATTGCACCCGGCTGAGAATTGCCAAGGGTTCGTGGGTACGTTTGCTTGATTGTTCATTTGTTGGTTAAATTGTTGCCTTGGTTGATTTAGATGTCCCCAAGGGTTCGCCAAATGTTTAAGTTTGTTAAAAGTCCGATACTTAGTCAAATTTTCACTTTCAAAAGGTTACAGGCGATTGGGAGTTGTAATTGCTAGTTTATACGTGATTAGGATCCTAATCGCTAGTTTTTATACGTGATTGGTGTAAATGCTAGTGAACAGTTGAGCGATTACGATTTTGGGGGTGATTAGGATTCAACACGTGATTAGGAGCTATGCCACATGCAATTGTAGGCGATTAGCTCCTAATCGCTAGAGAGAATAGGTTATTAC
This sequence comes from Ambrosia artemisiifolia, assembly GCA_032199755.1. Lineage (NCBI taxonomy): Eukaryota > Viridiplantae > Streptophyta > Magnoliopsida > Asterales > Asteraceae > Ambrosia > Ambrosia artemisiifolia. The sequence continues at coordinate 37,121,135 of CM063528.1, read as the reverse complement.
AAGGCTAATGGCGTGATGTAAGGGGCGATTGGGACTAATCACTAGTAAAGGGAGGCGATTGAGGGCCTAATCGTGTATAGGGGGTAGTGATTAGTCTATTCATGCAATAATTTCATGTGATTAGGGTCTGCTATTCGCCTGATCTGATCTGCAAGCTCACTTTTGGTCAAAAACTACCATTTGTGCCTCAAAATCTTATCCAAAACAATGTGTTTAATTCCCAAATGATTAGAAAAGTTTCCAAAACAGTTTTAGAACAAAACCTAATAAAAAACACACGTTTTCATCCGTAAAAACACACTAAGATTTTGAAAATATGGGTTTTTTATGAAAAACTCAAAGTTTCAAAGTTCAAACAAGTTTTTTTGGATAAAAATCACAACTTTCACACTAAAACCCACCTGTTTTCACTCATTTTTGTTATCAAAACGCTCGTGATAAGAGCCTCGGCTCTGATACCACTTGTAGGATCGAAGAACGGGTCAACCGACAATCACAAGGGTTATATTCAGAGTGCGGAAACCTCTGAATATGTTACAACAACAAAAACAACTAAGAAACAATGATATGCGAGTAATTAACACACACAAACGGGTCAAAAGATTACATATTTATCATTAAAACAGAGCTCGAGTGTTTACAATGATCAAACCAGACTTCTCAGACCAGGGGAGGGTGTTTGCATAGTGTGTGTGGCAAAAACTGATGATTAGGGTTATGATTGGGCCTATTTATACCACCCGTACACGTACAGAGCAATATAGGCGATTAGTAAGGCTATCCACCATGCAACAACAGGCGATTGGGCCTAATCGCATGTTGGATCATGCATTTATCCTCCTAATCGTGTGAACAGTACATGTGATTACCTTGTAATTGCCTGTAATGAGGGCCCAATCGCCTGTAGGTCCCAAAACTCCCAAAAACGCTTGTAAACACCTCCAAACACCCTGAAACGCGTCCAAACAACTTATATACTAGCCTAGGGACATCATGTACTAACAGAGTTTGTGGGTTTGGTAACCGTGGTTGGGGTCGTGTTCCGCGAGAAACACAAGAAAGAGTATAATGATGACACGTGGATGTTGACTTGGAGTGTGAGTTGGAGCCTAGGTGGAGGCCCTAGTATAGAGGTATGTGGCATCCTAGTTACTCTTTTATTAAGGAGGTAGATTTACTCATCTTTTTGTTACATGTAATTTCCAGCTATACTACTATGTCTTAAACTTGTTATTATGAACTTTGCCAGAAAATATCAATTCATACCAGGTTGATGCCCTTTTCCCGCTCAATCAGTTTTGATGGATTCTTATGATTCGCTACAAGTAGAACTAAGATACTGGTTGGAAAATTTTATTATCATCAAATTGGTCATACCGATATGATATGTATTTAACATGTTATTGACTTGATAAGTTACACTAGAAGTGAGATTACAACAAAAGATAGATGATGAGAAACTTGATGTGACAATCTCGTACAAAAATTGGTCGAATTGTTATTGGATCACTCATAAGTTAAGTAAAGGCTTTGTCTTAATGCATGCATGCAGGAAGAAACTGTAAAATAACTTCTATACGGAAAAGACGGATTTAGAAGTATGTGTTACAGAGATTTTGAGAGATTCGCCGAGTTTTGATGATTATAACGGGTGGCTAAGATTAAAGTTATTGGTGTTGGGAGTTGTGGGTCGAATGCTGTTATCGAATGATTGAGAGTGCGATGACGAGTGTTGAGTTTTGGATTCTGAATACGGTTGTTCAAGCATTTCGATTGTCCCTTGGTTTCCCTGAATACAGGTTGGAAATTGGTGAGGAGTTAACCCGCGGGCAGGGTGCTGGTGGTAACCTGGATGTTGGTATTAAAAAAGAAAATACATAATCTATTGAAGAAGCTGTTTATGGTTCGGATATGGTTTTCATGACTATAAGTTTTTATTTTTTAATTATGTTTTGTAGATGCATATTGTTATTGATGTGTGATTGTTGAAAATCCCAATTTCTCTTGGGTAAAATTGGAATAAGATATCAATTAGAAAATCATGAAAATTAAGAAAGTTTAAATTTGTAGCCCGCAATGAAGATTACGTACTCGTTAATTTCAACTGAAAACCTTATTCACTGATTTTGAGAGCATCCTCAATGCTAATTTAGGACAGGAGCGAAGGACTCGTCCCTTTTGGTGTTCGTTTAAATTCCGGGCGTATTAGATGGAATGTGATGTGCCCTTCTCACACACATGTACACAATCAATAGATTTATTTATTAGAAATTAGATGTGTTTGAAAAATGCTTAAAAATCTAATGCGACAGCTGACATGACGTGTTTATGAGCCTTTGAAAGCGAATGCATAGGAGATGCTCTGATTGAGGGATGATCAATTTTACATTAAACAGTTTAAAAGTGCACATCCAAACACACCTTCATTGATAAATTGACTATAATTACAAGCATTTGCATTCTATCTTCAGGTAGGAATGGGTGGCAGAACAAGTACAGAGGAGGCCCCCATAATCATGCGAGTTGAAAAGTCAATGGGCATATTAACCATTGGTATTGTGACAACTTCGTCCTCGGTTGAGGGACGAAGAAGAGAAGTTCAATCACATGAATGAATTGCATCATTAAGGGAAAATGTTGGCACTCTTATTTTAATTCCAAATGACAAATTGTTAACTACGGTATCTCCATCTACCCTTGTAACCGAAGTTTTTAATCTGGCTGATGATATTCTTAGACAAGGTGTTCGTGGCATCTCAGACATAATCACGGTATTAAATAAAAACATATATATCTTATTTTCTTTTTAGTTTTGTTTGTACATTCAATGAGATTGTTATCATAAACTTGCAGATACCAGGGTTGGTTGATGTTGATTTTGCAGATGTATGGCCAATTATGGCAAATGCAGGCTCGTCATTAATGGGGATAGGAATTGCAACAGGTTAGTAGAAAAACTGTTTCATTTTTTTTATATTTTTTCACTTTTTATTTATCTTTCTTTTTTAATTGATTATAGGGAAGACAAGGGCACGCGATGCTGCATTGAATGCAATTCAATCACCTTTGCTAGGTATCGGCATTGAGAAGGTTACAGGAATTGTATGGAATATAACCGGTGTAGGAACCTAAAAATTTTTCTTTCTTTTCGTTCCTTCCCTTCGGCTTTGAGCAATTTTTGGGATGAAAATTCATTCAACAGCGGAATAATTTGACACCTGGCAAACTGAGGTTAGTAACTTTGGTCAAACATATAAGTCTACCTTAGCAAAGACATTCATAAAACATACTTACTAGGTTAGTTGGGTCATTAATATGATTTGGGGAGTCATCGGGAGTCGTTACGATGGTTCGGGGAATCATCGGGAGTCATTACGATGATCCGGGGGATCATCGGGAGTCGGTCTATAACCACGTGTTTAAGGGTTGGTGATTTGGAGGATCACCGGGTTAAACGCACACGAGCGAGTCTCGAGTCCCGAAAGTTAGTGAATTAACGTAAACGTGTTATTTATCGAGTAATAAATGTATTACAGCCATTATATAACGTGCCGATATCTGTATATACATGAAATTATGTGTTAGCATACCAAACGACTCTATGGAGGCTACTAACTTAGCTAGTGGTGTGTTTAGGAGGCTACTAGCTTAGCTAGTGGTTTGTTTTAGGAGGCCACTAGCTTAGCTAGTGGTGTGCATCAGGAGGCTACTAGCTTAGTTAGTAGTGTGTTCAGGAGGCCACTGGCTAGCTAGTGGTGTCCATCAGGAGGCCACTAACCTAGCTAGTCACCTCCAACAAAAGCTAGTCGCCCCCTGTGTGTCAAGCGACTAGGAGCAACTATAAATACCATATTTGACTTGTTAAATATCATTTGTGCAACCCTAACTCACCCCAAACCTCTCTCACACCATCCTTAACCTCTAAACCGGTTTTTTTTTTCCCTAAATCTACCATTTTCAAGCCTAAAGCATGATTTCTAAGCAAGATTTAAGGGGTGTTATTCGTCCTAAGATCTTGTTAAGTCATTATTTTGAACCCCAAAGGTCCAGACCTGATTTTAATAAGTTTTTATCCTTGAAAACCTTTAAAAACTCTTGTAAAACATATCCTAATCTATATCTGAACATCTACATGGGTTTTTGATAAAAATACAAGCTTGAAATGGTTTTTGATGATCTAAACTTAGGGATTCTTGTGTATTTGATACTTTGATGATATGAATGAGTTTTTAGGTTAATTATCTCATATTATGAAGGTTGTTTGATGTGTTTAGTGAACAATGAGTTTTGACCAGTTTGAGGGTGTTAGAAGGGTTTAGGATCTTATATGATAATTTGAGGATTGAAACTTGTTAGGTTTTATGCTAGAATGATGTGGTAACAACATGATGATGTTTGGGATATGATTATATGATGAAATCTGATTATATGCCATCTAGGCTAAGATTTTCATTCAAGGATCTGATGTTTTCATAATATTATTCGATTTTGGGAATTATTTGCAATTTGGGTGTTATACTGATAATAAATTGGGGGTTATTGATAGGGTTGGGTTATTTGATGATTGTGGATTGATATTGGGTGTTTCTAGACGTTTTGGATCGGATTTGGAGGGCTTCACGCGAGAAAATAGCTGACCAGTCTGTTGGGGGCGACTGGCTAAGCTAGTCTTGTGCCCTAGGGGCGACTAGCTTAGCTAGTCTCGCCTGGATTAAAGGCTAGTCATGTCCCACAGGGCGACTAGCTTAGCTAGTCACCTGTTTTGATGCCTAGCCGTGTTATTTGATCCTGGAAGTGTATTTTTGAACCCCATAACATGTTTTATAACCTTGGAACATACTGTAAGACTCATGACATATCTAGAAAACCTCGTAATACGTGTTATGACGTATACGTGCATTATGTGGACGATATGCATGAACATACAAACTATTATTCGTATAAGGCGCAAACCTACACATGCTTGCTTGTTTACTTGTATTTGGCTTACACATGGATCTCGCGTCACCAATGGGATGTCGAGTCTTGTCTGGTAAGATCTTGTCAAACGTTAAACACTTTTACAAACAATTATATTCATGGTCTTAGACATTGATGGTTATCTTACAAACTTCATCGGTTGAACATTAATAGGCTAGGCTATCTATGGTAGATTTCCAGTAGTCGGACTTTACAAAGTCCTTCATACTTGTGAACCATTAATATGTGGATATATAGCGATGATAGTGTGAATAGATCTATTAGGCCCGGCAAGCCCCACTTGGGTCGACAGAGAACCAGACGGGTGCATATTTGTCCTATCTAACTTACGGCACCGGGTGATGCCCGGTAGTGGGTATTGAGGCATTTATAACTTTCAGCAATGGTTCACAACACTTTAGTATCATGTAACGATGTCTAGCTAGCATCAGGTAATGATGTAAGGATTGTTGGTTCTGGTTTACAAAGGTTTTCATACTTTTCAAATTTTATCTCTGTAACTCACCAGCACTGTATGTGTTGACTAACACTACATGTTTTCTCAGGTCGCTAAGGCAGCTACACTCGTTTAGGATGCACTGGAGTTCACAACATATGTCTGTCTCATGCATCAACTGATAAACTCTCTTTAAAACGTTTAAACTATTATGTCTTGGATTGTAAACTTTTGATCACTGCTTCCACTATTTTATGGTTGTTTAACTTTTAAACTGTTTGGTTGGTTTTATTATGTTATTTTCATATCATATAGTTCTCGTTTATTGTGACCATTGACTTGGATCCTGGTATGTCACGTGCTTCACGGTAAATCCCCGTAAGTGGAATTTGATGGTGTGACAGATTGTTATTGATGTGTTGCAAAACACATCTCTTTTCCAATGTATTTTGTATATTATTTGGTCAAGTTTTTATTCGTTTCGTGTCGTTTTTATTATGTATTTATTATTTTAATTATTTTGTAGGTGTTCGTGTGAAATGAGCTTAAAACGGTGAAAAGTAATCAAGACGCGGACACCTGGTTCAAACAAAGCAGACTACTACTACTAATAATAAATAATAATAATAATAATAATAATAATAATAATAATAATAATAAAAAAACTGTGAGTGGTATGTCACGACAAATAAAGAAAAAAAGAACGAAGCCATGGGCTCTAATAATATTGTTGTGGCCCAAGCCTAGAATACAACAAGAATACATTACTTTAGAGGATCATTAATTTCGAAGGAACAGATTATTTTTTTTCGTGGATATATCAACAAGTCGACGGCCGCCAAAGAGAAGGCACGAGGACATCACAGCACCACCTCTAAATCAAAGTAGAGGTTAATTGAAGGCCAGGAAGGCTTGGGTTCAAAAGTGAGGCTACGGGTTTAATCACTAAAAATTTTAGTTTTTATATTTATTTACTTTGTGTTCATGAATATTAAGACCATGATTAATTTTTATTTTTTAACCTTTGTTTTTATTGTTTTTTATTATTATGAGTAGCTAAATCTTGAACCACTACCTAGGTTGTATGATGACTACATGTTAATTTTATACTTTCGGTTTTGGATTTATTTTTGAATGGTTAATGTTTTGGTAACGATTTGGTTGGTGTTTATTATGACTTGTGTGCATATTTAAGTTTGATTTATTATCTTTGATAGTTCCATAATCGTCTTAGTAAATATCTTTCATGTTTGGATGATTGGTTGCTTGCTTTGTGCTCGTAGCTTAGTTTATGGTTTTGTGCACGAAAGCCATAGGAACTTGATTAGAGAGTTTAGAGGACTTAGGTATTCTTCCATTCTTGAGACCGGGAGGTGATGGAATGTTGGGTTGTCTAGAGCTTTAGGTGTTAGGTTTTGGGTGAGACCGGGAGGTGATCCTATCCTAGTTATCTTTAGTTTCTTGCAATTCCAAGTCATAGTTAATTCAATTAAATTACTCCTTTACATCTTCGGGTGTATTGTGATTAGAGAGACCGGGAGGTGATCGAGTCATTAGAGTACCTTTACATTCTTAGTTAGGTGAGACCGGGAGGTGATCCGAGCTAGATAGCCAGTGTTTTATTCTTAGGATTCTTTGGGGTGTGTTGGTGAGACCGGGAGGAGATCTAGCACGTCTTAGGGTTTCTTAAGTTATCTTTATAATCTGGTATCCATTCAGTTTTCCATTACCGAGAGTTGTAAGTTTTCATGTAGAATTCTTGACCTAGGTAGTTGCCTTCCTATCCTGATATTTTCCTCAATTATCTTTGCTGTCTATTTATCTTATTTATTTTATTTTATTTTAATTAATTATTTAAAAAAAACCAAAAACCATTTTAAACCAATTTATTTTAAGTCTTAGTCGAGTCTAGTTTTGTTTTCTAGTTGTGTCCTGTGGGTTCGATACTCGGACTTACTTAGTCTCTACTGCATTGATAGGTACACTTGCCTGTCGTGTGGTCTAGTTTAGTTGAGTCTGTTTTATATTACTAGGTGTCTTGTAACTCACCAGCACTGTATGTGTTGACTAACACTACATGTTTTCTCAGGTCGCTAAGGCAGTTACACTCGTTTAGGATGCACTGGAGTTCACAACATATGTTTGTCTCATGCATCAACTGATAAACTCTCTTTTAAAACGTTTAAACTATTATGTCTTGGATTGTAAAATTTTGATCACTGCTTCCACTATTTTATGGTTGTTTAACTTTTTAACTGTTTGGTTGGTTTTATTATGTTATTTTCATATCATATAGTTCTCGTTTATTGTGACCATTGACTTGGATCATGGTATGTCACGTGCTTCACGGTAAATCCCCGTAAGTGGAATTTGATGATGTGACAGATTGTTATCAGAGCCAATGGTTATAGTGAACTGCGACTGCATGTAGAGTTTGGTCTATCGCTGAGTCTCACACACTAGACGGTCACACACTTATGTGTTATATAAGTTGTTGAACTTACTAACATTGTGGGGGTATCCGCATCATCACAACATACATGTTACATCATCCATTGTTCCTTTATCACTTCCTGGCTCTGGTTCTATCTATTCTTCCTCTTCAGGTGTTGAAGACGAATAAGCTAACTTGTAGATCCTTGCACGTAGGTGGCGTACATTAGAGTGGCTTTGGCATATTATCAAGATCTATTCAGGATTCGAACATCTCCCTTTTATACTCCAATGGACACAGTTGCCTACACACACTATATTGCACTTCTACTCGTTGTGGTACACCTCTAAGTGACTATTCACTTGGAGATTCTTATATGTTGGATATCCTGGTTTGATGATTTATAGTTGATACAAATTGGTCAGGTCGGGATGATTCTATATCATGATTGCTAGTATAATCATACTAGTGATGGTTCTGAATATCTTATTCTTTACGAATACCAGAAGATGTCAAGAGTGCATGGCGGTCGTCGTGGTGGACGTAATGGTGGTCGTGGTGCCGGCGGTGGTTGCGACGGGGGTCGTGGTAACGTCAACATGGCCCAGGATGAGTTGGACAATCTGATTTAGGAGCAAGTGAATATTGCTCTTGTTGTTTTCCAGGCCGCTCAGCAAGACCTTGGTGGTAATTTGATTACTACCATTCTTATCTATATCTTCCATGATGTATTCGTTTTAGTGAATCGGTATGCTTGTTGGTGCAGGTGATGCTCTCAACCAGTAACTACTTCCACCACCACCCCCTCATATCTAGCCAGTGTGTACTTTCAAGGCTTTCAAGGATTTTAAGCTTCATAGCTTCAGTGGGACTGCTCAGGTGGTTGGAGAAGATTGAGTCGGTGTTTGCCATGTGTAACTCTCCTCCCGTGGATCATGTGAAATATGCTTCAGGTACCTTGGATGGTCCTGCTCTGACCTGGTGGAATTCTACTACCCAGACTCTTCGCTTGGGTGAAGCCAATGCTATGCCATGAGGAGAGTTTGTCCATCGTCTGAAATATGAGTACTGCCCTCGGCATCATGAGTTAGCGATCATGTGTCCAGATTTGGCTACGCTTATGTACTGGAGGATCAAGCACTACATTGCTGGGTTAGTTGTAAGTGCACGGAATGTGACTATCGCTTTTGGATTGTCATTATATTGTTTTTGGTAGAATTTGTATTGAAGAAGGTCCATTCAACCCAATTGGGGGTTCGAAGGAAGATTTCTGGGGTCAAAGGAAGCTTTGAAGTATTATTTGGTTGGTTCGAGCTTATGAAGAGGTAGAAGGACTCATTCGACCTAGTCGTGGGGTCGAATGAGCAGACTATAAATAGTTTAAGTTTTATTTTGTGATTAATATTTGGTCATTGGAATAGAGGTTTTGTGTATGTTCTCTCTCTCGGTTCTAGAAACTTCTGAAGTGTTTTTATTTCATTATAAACCTAATCTAAACAAGTTTTATCAACATGTTTATAAATGAAATGATTATTGGAAAGGAATTAACTGTTTTCTGATTTGATCTTTATCATATTGCATACGATCTAGGGTTTCCGCACTTGAATTGTTCCATTTGTATGATTACATTGTTGTTTTCTTTAAAGTCAATCCTCTACAAAGTGGTATCAGAGCTTATCTCAATCATACAATTGCAATTTGATAGATTTCGAACAGATTTTTTACCAAAAACACCTAAAATTTTTCTGTTTTGCATGAACTTTTAATAACAATGGAGATTGATTGATTTTGACTTGATTTCATGGATAAAATCAAAAAATTTCATTCATTAAAGTTGATCTCCATCAAATCCGAAGCAAAACCTGATTAAGATCATCAAAATTCATAAACTTTGGAAAAATTTGGATCAAAATAACTTATTTTTGAAGAATAAGCATTTTTTCAAATGGGTCAGGTCGAACCAGAGAGAGTTAGGTCGAACGAGTAAATTTTTGAGTTCGAATCAAAAGTTTTTAAGTGTGTTGTGTTGTCGTTCGACCATTAGTGTTTCATTCGACATTACGGGAGGTGGAAGGAGTGTTTTTGCCAAGGTCGAACCATGTCTAGTGTGTTACTTTTCTCATTTAAGTCTGTTACAGGGGTCGAACCAGATTAAAATCTTAATTCGAACCCACGATCATTGTTCATAGGTCGAATCAGTTTTTGTTTTGGAAAATTTTTCTAAGTGTTTACATTCCGAACATTATGGACAACATTTGGGGATTTCCTATGACACCTAGACCTACAACAACACAACAATAGCATATTCCGATGAATCCGTGGGCAGATACTTCTCAGAAGTCGAACACAAAATCATCACAACCGATCAACTACATTGCTATGACAATTTCAACACCACCACCTGTTACTCAACCCCCACAACAACAAGTGAATGAATTTTGGGGAGTGGTAGCAGCAGCGGTGCAGACTCAGACTACAAATGCGACTACCACTTTAATAAATGATTTTTCATCGGGAAGTGGGAATCATCCTCCTAAGCTGTTAGACATGTCAGAGTACTATCAGTAGCAAAAGAAGTTCAAGATTCATCTAGAGGGTATGGGATTGGAAGGAGGAGAAGCTTGGCAAAAGATCATGAAGGGATACATTGCTCCATGTCTTGAAAACACAGATATCCCAATTCCACTTGAAGAATTGAAAGATGATGAGAAGAAGAGATTTGCTGTTGAGAAGAAAGCATTTTCACAACTGTCACAAGCGTTGACTACAAATTTACTGCATCACTTTGGTTCATGTACTACCTCGATGCAGTTATGGGATGTGTTGAAGAATAGACATGATGGTAATGAGAAGGCGAGATGACTAAGGATGGAAGAGTTGAAGAAGGAGTTTGAGAATTTTAGCAATGTTGGGAATGAAACATTGAAAGAACTTGTTCCGAGATATTGCCATTTATTATCAGAATTGTCAAACTATGAGATCAAGATTCCAATGACTGATATGGTAGACAAGTTTGCTGACGCGTTACCTCCATATTGGAGTCAACATGTTGAAGTTTTGAAGGAAATAGATGCATATGCTTATTGGACCATCAATGAATTCATACAAAAGTTGAAGAGCAAAAAGATGGAGGAGAAGAGAAAATCTAAAAGAGCACAGTTTCCACAAAACCCGGAGCTGTATCATGCTACATCATCTTCCTCTATGTCTTGTTAATTTGTAGGTGGAAGCGTTGCACCTCATATAGCTTGTGTTTATAATGTTGTTGAATCACTAAGAAACCCAATCAACTATCTTGCACCATGACCAACCTACACACCAACTTCCTGTACAACAACTTCTTATATACCAACTCAACCACAGATGTCTGCTGCTTGTTATACATCATCAATGAACACATCTCAACAACAACAATATGTTCCTCAAATGACACAAGCATCATCAAGCCAAAGTCCAATTGTGTTGGAAACTTCCAACATGAAAAATGTAACTGTAGAAGTGGCACAACAACACATTGCTTTAGTTTCATCAATGGTTGCTTCATACAATGGACTTGTGGCAAGTCAGATAGGCAACAACAATCTGACTAATGAAAATTATGCTCAAATTGATAAAGAAGACATGGAACTGATCGATATTCAATGGGCTTTTGCAAGCGTAATCAGGAGAGCTACTGATCTTGCTACCTCACCGAATACTAAGTATGGTTTCAACAAAGCCAAGGTAACTTGCTTTAACTGTGGAACTCGAGGTCATTTCAAGAGAGAATGTACTCAGCCAATGCAACAAGGTAACATAAATCCGTTTAATTCCAACTATCAGAATCGTCAATCACAAAATCAGGTTACCTACCAAAGCCAAAATAACAACAACTATCCACAACAAAACAATTACCAAAACCGACAAAACACCTCTCAAAATACCACATCTAGACAAACATCTACAACCAACCAAACTCAAACCCAAAATACATCTAACCCAACCAGAACCATTATTCCTATTTCTACACCAAATAGTCAACCTCAAAATGAGAACCAGAATCAGGCTTTGGTGATATAGGAGGATGAGGGTTATGATTCGACTTCTATGCAATTGGGAGTTGAGGAGATTGCAAGTGGTAATGTAGCATGTCTTGCTAATGAGATGGTTTTAGAGGAGCCGGTGATAGATGAAGATGTTTTAGAATCTGAGAAAGTTTCTGAGGTTGTGATTAAGGAGATTGTTGAAGAAGTACCAATTTCTGTTGCTGAGAAGATTGAAAAGACAAGTGCTAAGATGGTTTCACGGACTATTAATGACTACGTTGCTGATGTCTCTGATGAACAAGAATCTATCTATTCTGATTCAGAAAGTTATTCTGATTTGGAAGCTAGTGTTAATTCTCTGGATGATGATATTGACCAATTGCTAGCCGAAGCAGACTTCTTGATGACGAAGAAATCATGCATAGTGGATGATGCCTTCACAAAGATTAACTATTCTAACTTCTTTGCAGGGAAGGAGGCTCAGTTTGCACTGATGTCCATGACAGATCCACCTAAACTGGTAAGTTCTAACTCTACTAATGATATGACTAGTGATAAATATTGTGGTACTTGTGATAGATTGATTGAAGAAGTCAAGCAACTCAAGCTTCAGCTTGAGAGTGTTAGAATTGCCATTCAATCTTATCGTAAGGACAAACATGATTTCAACAAAACACTTGAAGGTTATAAAAAGGATGTTTCTGAATTAACAAAATCTTTCTTTTGAAACAAACAGCCATTAATAATTACATCAATGAAATTGAAGAAACTAAATTGGAAATGGCTAAAATCAAGTGTTTTGCTGAAAAAGTCAACAAAAAATTAGAATGCTACAAACATGTGGCTTAGGTTTTGGATCATATTATTGAGGAACCATCACAATTCAGTAGTGCAAACTACAAATCTTTTCCTTCTCCAGTGTTATTTGAAAACCATAATTTGAATTCAGTAACACCGTAAAGTTCAGTAAAATCGGATTCCTCATCGGACAATGAATCTAACACTTCAAGTGTTGGAGATCCAAATTCCAATGTGAGACCGATACTTGGATTGAATGATGAGGGAGTGGTCGCAGTAACTGATGATTCAGATACTGAAGATGAGGAACCTACGAAGAATTTTGAGATTCCATTGGAAAATCACATTCGTACAAATGAGACTAGCTCTCTTTCTCATGTTTCACATCCTCAGAAAACTAAAAAAAAATGAATCAGTCAGTTAAGAAAAATGAGAAAAATGAATCAGTTGATAAACCAGTGAAGGTTTTTTTATCGGATGGAAGGATCCGATAAGATAATCTCATATGATGAATATCCTATACAGTTTGCTAAGTATTCAAAAATTGAGAAAATCTGGCAAGAGAGTACTATTTGGTTTCCTAAACACGAAAGGGCAAATGATATTCCTCCTGAATTAATTTAGAGACTTAAGGATAACACTGTTCTAACTACTCGGGTTCAAGATGATTCGTCATGGATGACTCCTATAATAGAGTATTTACCAGAAGAGGCCATCCCTGATGGAGAAAATGCAAAAGCTTTCAGGATGAAGGTATCAAAATTTACCATTATAGACAATATATTGTATAGAAAAACTCTTGCAGGTCCATACTTAAGATATCTCAAAAAGGAAGAGGCAAAAGAAGTTCTCAAGAACATCAGGATACTACTAGCCAGCCAAGAAGAAGGATGCCATGTTATATTCTCATAAATGTGATCCATACCAAAGACACAGCAACATCCTTCACCAGCATTCTGAACCACTACTTCCTATTATTTCACCATGGCCCTTCATGAAATGGGGAATGGATATAGTATGAAAGCTACCCAAAGCTCCTGGAGGAAAGGTACTCCTGCCAGTAATGACAGACCACTTCTCAAAGTGGATTGAAGGCGAAGCATTCGTGAAAGTCAGAGATAAAGAGGTGGTGTCATTCATCAAAAGGAATATCCTAACGAGATTTGGAGTGCCATCTGAAATTATTTGTGACAATGGCTCTCCATTCATTAGCAAAAGAACAACTGACTTTTGTGAGAATTGGGGGATCAAGATGGTGACTTCAACACCAGTCCATCCTCAGGCTAATGGACAAGCAGAATCTTCAAACAAAATCATTGTCAACAACTTGAAGAAGAAGCTCGGGGAAAAGAAAGGGAAATGGGCAGAAGAACTTCCATTTGTACTTTGGGCTGATAGGACTACTTCCAAGAATGCTACTAGTCAGACACCTTTCTCCTTGGTCTTTGGAACGTAAGCGATGCTGCCAACAAAGATGATCATGCCTACAGCAAGGAAACATCTTCAGGATGCAACTACCAATTCTGAAGCATTATTAAAGAACATGGAAACTATGGATGAACTCAGGGATGCTGCTAAATTAAGGATGGCAGCATATCAACAAAGGATTGCTAAAACCTACAACAAGAATATAAGGATAAGAAGATTTCAAGAAGGAGACTTGGTATTAAGAAAAGCCTTCCAAAGCACAACGAAACCAAGCGATGGTAAGCTAGCTCCCAAGTGGGAAGGCCCATACTTGATCGATTCCGATGCTGGCAAAGGAGCATATTGGTTATTGACGATGGAAGGAAAAATTATACCAAGGGCTTGGAATGCTATTCACCTAAAATACTACCATGCCTAGGGATGCATGTGACTGATCTCTCTGAAAGAGAAACCATGGTACGAATCACTGGTGGGATGAAGGTGAAGGCTGATAGAGATGAATCATCTCCATATGTAAGTATATATCCTTAACCTATTTCAATCCTTTATATCTTTACTAAACATGGTCTAGAAAGAGTCCATCCTGAGAATTTTGCAGTACCATCCTGAAGATGGAACGCTTTGAAGACTAGGGGGCTGGCCACCCTCTCCTCCGTTAAGGTGTCTGACACCTTCCTAAGGTTTAAAGGTTTTCACCTTTCTCATTGGGTTAGCAACCCTCGCCTGGAGCGCACGATGCCCATGTATATTCTCAGGATGGTGGGACCAGTCCATGTAAAAGTGGCTGACAATTTCATTATCTTTGAGATATACGATGGGGCCCTTAAGGTTTAGACATTTTTCAATGTCTCTAAGGTTTAGACATTTTTCAATGTCTCTTTGGTCTAGTCACCAGGGCCTTGTCGCCAGTTGTTCTTAAGGGACTTGTCGCCAGTTATTCCTAAGGGCCTTGTCGCCAGTTATTCTCAAGATGTTACATATTGGTTTATCACCAAGATATCACAAAAGGGTTTTGATCCCAGTTAAACTAAAGGCCTAAGTCGCCAGTATAATAACAAAGCTTTCCTTTACAGGATATTATCAAAACACAATTTCTTCCTATGAAGGATTGTAGACTTAAAGTCTATATTGAAGATATTACACTAGGAACATCCTCAGAATGCAAGACCATCCCAAGGAAGAAAAAGAAACTGGGGACATCCTCAGGATGCAAGTCCATCCCAAGGATGAAGAAGAAACTGGGGACATCCTCAGGATAATGAAGACCATCCTGACGATGAGAAGGACTTAAGAAGAATATGACAAGATCAAAAGAATCACTCAACAGAGAAAATATAAAAGGTATTATTTCTGATTATTTCTTTACAACCTAAGTGTTTGCTAATGTTAGCAGAATATCAAAGGAAGTAAAAAACACAAGGACGATAGTGTCAAAAATTGTTACCATATATTATTAATGCATCCCCTGGCTTACCATGACCCATCCACTAGGGGTCAACGTCTATAGTCCAGGACAGAAGAAGATTTGGGGCTTCATCTTGAAACCAAGATCCCTCCACCCCAAACCTTATATTGTCTTAAGCTATTACATGCCAAAATAAAAATTGTTTGAAATTGTTCAACCACTAACTACCACCATAATCACTTCCACAAAATTTCAAAAAAAGTAGACTCCGGCCTAGTCATCTTATCTTCATTGCCCACTGGAACATCAAACTCCATAACCACCTTAGCATCTACCACTCCAGCCTCAGTAGCCACAGCCTCAGGAACTTTAAGTTGTGTAGGAACAGGCTCATGCAACACCTCCGTTTTATCCAAACTCCTTATCTTCTCCTGCCAAGCTTTAACATACCATTCATCCTCATTAAAATTGGGATCCTTAGCTTGGAGGGCAATTTTAACCATGGCGTGAAGGACAGAAAGGATGGCAGGCTTCATAAGCTCTTGCCTATACTCCTCCAACTCTTTTTCATGTTCCCTAGACATCTTGACCCTCTCAGCCTTCAACTGCTTCAGCTCGGCTCAAATTTTGGATAGCTTCTCTTCATAATGTTTCCCCCTTGCAAGGGAAAGCCTCTTGTGATCCTCCAAAGCTATCTTGGCATCCTGAATATCAGCAGAAGCTTCATAAGACATTTGAGCATATACTTGTGGCCCTATGAAGAAATAAGGAAAACAGGTAAGTCTTCTATTTTATATTTTATCTTGAAAATATTAAATGATATCTTCAGGATGGCACTATACCTGGAGTATGAACTAAGAAATTTTTAGCCAATGCATCATGGGCTGAAAGACCTTCAAAGGGGAAAGCACCCTGGCAGGAAGAAGCTCCAGTAGTCTTCCTCTTCTTGGAGGATGCAGCCTTTGACTTGGAAGGTGGGTTGATCATCCTGGAACTGGATGGAGATGTAATACTTCAACCTTAGTGACATCTTCACTGTCTATGTCATCTAAGTCAAAGAATGGATTCTTGGCTGAAGGTGACACAAGGACAAAGTCAGCAAGTGAAGAATAAATAAAACATCCTCAGGATGTAACATGTATTACTCACCAGACATTTCGGTGGCTTAGCTTATAGTGTAGCTTTCTTATGCTTCAAAGGTTCTAGCTGAGACAGGAAAGGAGGATATTTATTTATAAGCTGAAGAACATAACGGTTGGAACCATGAGTTTTCAACTTATACAGGTAAGACAGGTCACCAATCTGAAGATTGATACAATGATTCTTGATGATCTTATTACAGACTATCAGGATCCTCCAGACCTCAGGCATAGCCTGGGCATAGACCATCCCAGTTACGTCAATGAACTCTTTGATGAACGGGGGGAATGGATATCATAGACCCAGGTGGAAAGGTAGGTACAGGAAGCAGACCCATACAGAGGATGCAAAATCAGACTTTGCATTTTGGTCATATGGCCGGAAAACAGCTGATTCAGGGAAAGCCCCTGAGTTTTTCAAAGAAAGAATATCTTTGTCTGTGAACGTACAGGCTTACAAGATCTTCTAACAGGTTTTGTTGTATAAAGTCTTTATGGACTCCTATACATCCTGCAGCCCTTATTGATTTTTAACCCATCCTGAGAATTCTTTGTATAAAAAAGTTCAAAGATTGGTAAAGACAGAGAAAAGCAGAGAAGAAAGAAGAAATAACCTTTCTGATAATCTTGTTGTGATTATAAAGGAAGGATTGAAGTCTAGATATAGATGGTGAAAGGTGATAAGGTGTAACGGTCATCCCTAAATCATCGGCCAAAATATAGCCATTGATATCCTGTCACATCTCTAATCATCCGCAGGAGATATGCATCAGGATTAAAAATATTTTTACTGTTGGGATAACGATAACATATTTTTGGGGACAATTGTTGTGGGTGAAAATCCTCAAGATGATTTTACCTCACATCCCTGATATTTCATCCTCAGGATGCTAAAGGAGTCGACTGACTTCAGGATGACACTGAATATTATCTTATGCACATTCTTAGGATAAACTATCTTATTGTTATATGAATGCAGTATAATTTTACCTTATATTCACTGAGAAACAACCCCAGGATGCTGAAGGACTTAACAGACTTCAGGATACAACTATATTTCAGCATGTGCACATCCTGAGGATGGACTAACGAATTATATTATTATGATGATATTGCAGGTACAATTAATCAATATTAAGGCTTGTAACTGATCCCTAACGGCTATATTGACTCATTTAAGTTAAAGAAATCAAGGATGATGATGTTATGCTTGCAAGCCAAGTCTAAGCTCAAAGGGGAAGTCAAACTGTAACCGACATACATTAAATATAGGCGGGAAAGGGGGAAACAGCCATATAACGACTATATTCAGTTGTAACAACACAACGGTCACCTGAAACAGTCCACAAGATCATTAAAGACGGCGGATATCATGGGATTCATTATTTACTTTCGTGTAACTATAAATAGGAGGTGATCAACGAGTAATAGGACACTTCTTCTCACTTGCCTAACACTTCATAGACACCTGATACTCTCTACACACACAACACTATATTGTAATCCTAGTCACTCGTTCATCACCTATCCAAAGTTGTACTCATTTTTACCTTATTAATACTAACAAACAAGGTAGGGGCTTAGACTCCTCCCGAGGTTTTGTGCCGGCGATCATTAACTGATCAAGGGCTTTCCTCATACGTCGAGTGTTGTTCTTTGGTTGTCCTACATTTACATTCATTGATCTTTACCTATTTCATCACTCTGTCAGACAGTTACATCCTCAGGATATAACTGTGCATTCTGACCAGTTTCTTTGCCATCCTGAACACAGTTGTCAAAAATCATTTCTTTGTTATCCTAACGTGCCATTTTCAGAATATAACTAAGTTTTTAACATATTTCACGCATTTAGCACTCTACCTCACTTTTACTAATTTGGAATACAAAATTATTTCTACTAGGTAATTTTTGACCAAAACAAAGGGTACAACTCAAAAAGGCCCCTGACAGCAATAAGAGGAAGTGGGATAGCTCTGGGAAGAACTCCACTCCATGTTAGACACAACAGCAACAGAAGAGGTTTGAGTCTTCTAATTCATCATCAGGGACCTAGTCGGGGCAGAAGCCAGGTTTTTACGCTGGTAGCTACCCGAAGTGTAACAAGTGCAACTATCATCAGAATGGTCAGTACTGTAAGTTTCAATGTTAGCGGTATGGGAAACCCGGTCATGAGGTGCAGAATTGGAGGGTCAAGTTGAATGACAAGACTACTCCTCAGCCTAACCAGTGGTGTTTTAACTGTGGTCAGGCTGTGCATTTTAAGCGTTTCTGTCCTAAGATGAAGCAGGGTGAGAATGGGAAGAATAGGAATGGTAATGGGAACAATGGGGGTGTTGCAGGAATGCTCGTGCCTTTGTCATTGGTTCGGGGGAAGCCCGATAGGATCCAAAGACAGCTACCGGTACACTTCTTAATAATGATCGTTATGCTTCGGTTTTATTTAATTCTGGTGCCAATAAGAGTTTCATATGTACTATATTTAGTCAGTTACTAGATATAGTACCTACACCTTTAGAGACTAGGTACTTGATAGAATTGGCTTACGGTAAACAAATCGAGGCTGCACACATTTTTAAGTGTTGTCGCTTAGAACTTTTGGGTTTGTCCTTCCCCATTAACCTTATGTCAGTTGAATTGGGTATTTTTGATGTCGTCGTGGGTATGGATTGGTTATCTTTGTATCGGGTCGAGATAGTTTGATTTGATAGGATTGTTCGACTTCCACTTCCTGATGACGAGATTTTATCGGTTCTTGGCGAGAAGAGTGGTTTTCCTTTGAGTATCATTTCTTGTATGAAGGCCTACAAGTATGTTCGAAAGGGGTATACCGCCATTTTGGCACTTGTCTCTGCATCATCTTTGGAAGAAAAGACAATTGAAGACACTCCTGTTATACGTGACTATTCTTATGTAATTCCTGATGATTTACCTGGTCTTACACCTAAACGTCAGGTTGAGTCTCGTATTGATGTTCCACCCGGTGCAGCCCCTATTGCTCGAGCACCTTATCGTCTTGCACCTCTCGAGATGCAGGATCTATCCAACCGGTTACAGGAGTTATTAGAGAAAGGTTTCATTCGACCTAGTTCTTCTACGTGGGGAGCCCCTATCCTGTTTGTCAAGAAGAAATACAGAAGCCTCCGTATGTGTATTGACTGTCATGAACTCAACAAGGTGGCGATCAAGAATCGTTGTCCTCTTCCCCGTATTGATGACTTGTTTGACCAGCTTCAGGGTTCGAGCTATCATTCAAAGATTGATTTGAGATCTGGGTAGCATCAGCTTAGAGTGCATGAAGCCGCTATTCCGAAGACTGCCTTTACAACCCGTTATGGCCATTTTGAGTTCTTGGTCATGCCTTTCGGTTTCACCAATGCCCCAAATGTGTTTATGGATTTGATAAACCGTGTTTGCAAGACTTATCTTGATAAGTTCGTCATTGTTTTTATTGATGATATCCTGATCTATTCAAAGAGTTGGGTGGACCATGAGGAACACCTGGGACTTGTCTTGGAACTCTTACGACAGGAACGGCTCTATGCTAAGTTCTCTAAGTGTGACTTATGGTTGCGTGATGTCAAATTCTTTGGTCATGTGGTAAATAAACTGGGAATTCATGTCGATCCTCCTAAGATAGAAGACATCAAATACTGGGAAGCACCAAAGACGCCATCTGAGGTGCGGCAATTCCTAGGTCTCGCGGGTTACTATCATCGTTTTATTGAGAGATTTTCGGAGATTGGTCAACCCCACATGATGTGTGTAAATGTATATATAAAAATAACACAAGCTTTAATTAAAACGACACACCTAAAAACTACACACGCACGGCAAGTGTACCGGTCGCAAAGCGGTAAACAGATAAGACCGAGTATCGAACCCAAAGACGCGAATGCAACTCTAGATCACAACCTCTACCGAATACTAACCTAAATAAATAAATACTTATATTGGGGGTTAAACTAATAATTATAAACTTAATTAAACTAAATAGATTAAACTTAACTTAACTCGGCAACTAATACGAACTTAAGGAATAGAAGAAATCAGATAGGAAGTAGGTTGGTAACCTGGGTAGAATCCCTAGACTCTGGTTATAAAAGCTGACCTATGTAATATGGTAAGAGAACCTGTTCTCTTCTAATAAACATCCTGTCAAGGATAGTCGAATAGACTCAAGGCGGGACAAGTGTTGAGATGCTAAAATGAAAGTGGATCGCCCCAGCGAAACCAAATCTCACAGTATTCCTTTAATCAACCACTCTTGGATCGAAAACTCCCAAACTGTGAAGCACACTTAACTAATACGAATAAAATCCTAGGAAAACTCTAAACACGAATAAGTAACCGGCCGTCTCGCCACAGCGAAAACCAAACTACCAAACAATGCCTAGTTAGTCAACCTAGCAATCCCGAATTATATTCCTAACCTTCGGGAAGGGATTGCACACTTTAGCCAATTGATTTTAAAAACCTGTCAAACTTGCGCTATTCCTAACTGCAAGAACTAGCTTGACAACAAAAGTTAATCACACTAGAATGATTTCTAGATCTAGGGAATATTCCTATATGCCTAGAACATCAAAACCAATAAACAAGTTATCAAATCACAAAGCGCCAGTGCACAAATATACAAAATCAAACATAACAACTAAATCAGGTAACCCAACACATCCAAAACGGAAAACATAAGTCTTTAATTAAAAACCATAATCTAGTTCATCATCCCAAGTCGCCACTAAAAGTTTTAGCCACTCATAATATTTAGAAACATCATCACAAACTAAATAAAAATAATGGTCATCATGTCTATAAAAAGTTATGAATGAAAACTAAACCAAACCCGAAGTTTCTTGAATATTAATCTTTAATATGCTCGGGACCTTCTTCCCTTCAAAGTCACCTCCAAGATTCCACAGCTAGACTGCAGCAGCTCAATGTCGAAAAAATAATATGGCTCTCTCGAATCAATATATATATATGCTCCTCCAAAAAAAATATGATATTATCGCTCGAATATAATATCCTGCGCCCCCTTAAGTTTTCTTTTGGGCCCTTCACAAGGCCACGAGCCTTGGCTTGTTGATTTCCCAATTCTCGTTCTCTTTTTTTATATATCGTTATTATTATTCTTAGTATTATTAGCATTATTAGTATTAGGTGCTCTCGTAACGTGTTCGTGATTTGACTAAAGTTTCTCGTTTACGCTTCAAATTCCATTAATAGCTACAAAATATAAAAACAAGTAAATGAGTGCTAAAAATGGCTAAGAACTAATAAAAAACTACACAATGATAAAAATTGACAACCAAACGAATACATGCCTAAAACTAGTAAAAACTATAAACAAAAGACTCAACTATGACTCAAAATACATAGGAAAATAAATGTGTTTTACGACACATCAAGCATCCCCACACTTAACTCTTTTTCGTCCCTGAAAAAGCATACAATAGAATCATAATTAAGATATTCGGTTTCCAAATTAATTCAATACTTTTTCTTAGCAAGGCAAAACAACATACTAAATGTAACTGTTGGTATCGTGGTCCACATAAACCCAATCACCGACTAATCAAGCCCCTTTTTGTGTTTAATCAATTAAGTTCAATTTTATTCAATCATCTAAGGGTCTCACGTTCAAGCGTCACGACTCCATCCTAATCCCGAATCAAGCTTATGAGGCAAAGATTATTATCTACCACTTTATATAATTACCCTTATGCATTGAGAATCAAATATGATGGAAGATGGATGAAGTTTATGAGCTTAGACATTTTGTTTTCATACCTAACCCAGAGGTTGTCTCAATCAGAGTGACCATCCCCAAGAGCGACATCATGAGCTTTAGTATTTTTCTAACTTGACCGAGAGGGAGTTTCGATCAGAGTCACAATCCCCGAGGGAGACTCCATAGGCTTCAGTTAATTTTTATTTTTTTTCTTTATCTAGCTCAATTGATGAATATGTGGATCTTTTTTTTTTCAGGCTCCACTTTTCACCGGATTTATTCTCATAAAAACGATCAAGTGTGTCATTTGACTCAAAATACTTATAGGCATTTACTTATATTGGTACCTCTTATACTATCAACGGTTTCAAACTTTGCCAATGAACCTAAGGTGAGAACCCACAAGATTTCATGATTATTATATTATTTTATATATTCTAACAATACTCGGGAAACTATCACAGTCAGTTTGGCCTACCAACACATCACAGGCAACATGCTCTCTACCTTTTTATTATTATCTCATACATATAGTATTGGAAGACCCAAAAATCATAATTTTACATATCATTTTCCATTTAAAGGCACACAGAGTCATGGACAATTTTTTTTTGAAATAAAGACTCAAACTATACTAAAACGCAGTTCCCATCCCCACACTTAAAATTGCACATTGTCCTCAATGTGTAACGACAAGGAACTAAAAATAAAGTAGAAAAAAAGTAAAAAGTAAATGGAACAGACTCCCCTGGTAATACTGTGGTGTAATCCTCTCAAAGCGAGTCATGAGTTGTCCCATCCAAGTGCAAAGCAACCGTATAGCATTTCATTTGCGGCTGCATCAATAACCAGCAAAACAAACACTAAAAACACAAAAAGTAAAATGAAAAAAAAACACAACTGTGTTGGGATGACTCTTTACAATAATAATTTCTAAAGGGTCGCCTCGCCCGAATGGAGATTGAGTACGGACGAGAAGATCCCACTATGAAAAGAATGCAGACCACCCCCACCCTTAGACTCAAACAAAGACACAAACTAAAATTAATAAACAGAATACCTACAAACTCTACAACTTGGAAAAACCAAAGTATTAATCAGGTGGCTTATATTTAATCCAACCCATGTCCAACCCGTTCAATTCTTTTCGTTTACCATTGTTCGTCAAAAAACAATTGGTGAAAATATAAAGACGTTAGAAAAATTCAAACGGGTTGGGCCACCTATCCCTAGACTTACCTGGACCAAACCTGATATGTGGATGTGGTATATGATTCTGGTCTATGTAGCTGTGAGCCTTCTCCCGTGGTGGTGGCCATGGTGGTGGCACTAGTAACGGTGTAATATCCAATGCCTGGACGGCCGGCTGTGGTGTTCTTCTTCTTCCACCACTGCTTCTTCAAACAGCCAACCTGTGGATTCTGAAAAATCCATATCTTCCTCAGCCTCCACTATCTTCTCCATCATGGCTTTCCTCTACGCGTCCCAGGCTATCCTTTCTATCTCCTCATCATCACTCCAGGCATCTGCCTCACAAGGATATGCTGCTGAACTAGAGATCTGGCAAAGCTGCTCATCCTGTTAAACTGAAGGTGGGACTAAGGCATCCATTATGGTCTCTGGCTCTAACCCTGAATCCTGCAAAATATCATCCTCAGAGCATTCACAGTAAATCATTCATCTCCATCTCTATAATGACACTAAAAATCATTACATTTCTCTCTCCTTTTCTATTTAATAATACTTAGTCTATACTTTTATCATTACCTTTTCTCTCTCCTCTACTCACAACCACTTTTAAAAATATTAAAAAATTATAGAGTGTGAACAGTATCTCCTCCAAATTTACTGATGAACAGTGTCTCATCTATATATTTTCTCTCTCCTCTACTCACAACCACTTATACCCACTCTATATAATATAGAGGCCCCTCTCACACTATTATAGAGCATCTATTGTGAATGCTCTCACAAGACAAGTGTAAAGAATCATATGTGTCAGTTAAATCATACACAGAATCAGATGAATAAGGACAAACAGTTTCAAAAATGGGCCTAATACAATCAGGTAATGTATGTGTTACCATCTCGTCTGGGACATCATATGTGAAATAAACCTGCTGAACTGGAGGCGGGACTTCAACGTCCATTATGGTCTTCAGTTCATCCACCTGAGCCTCTAGCCTCTTAAGTGCCGCATCTTGTTCCCTCAAATAGACGGTGCGCTTCGATAGCAAAGAATCCATATCCTCGAGCATGAGCTGTTGATTAGCAAGGAAGGCGGCAAAGTCGGGTCTAGTGTGAGACGAGACATCCTGATAATCGGGATGTGGATACAAATGTTGGCTAGGCGGATACTCTAACGAGCTACCACCATGCCTTTCCTCATATGTCTCAACTTGTAGACGATCAAGCCGAATTTTTATTCTATCTAGTGACTCATATGTTGCAGGGTTAAACCACCGATTAGCCTGTGGGTATGAAGGCTGGTATGATTGATATGGCTGCGGCTGCGAATACGTGTTAGCGTAGTAACCTGCGGAATATCCCGATGAATTTGGGCATTTTATAGTAAAATGGGGTCCTCCACAGATCTCACACATGTTAAAAGGAATATATATTATGAATAAAAAAATTAAAAAATAAAAAATAAAAATAACAAGTAAAAGCAAAAACTATTTACAAAGTAAAAGACCAGACAAACGGTTAGGGAAGTTATCAAGAATGTCAATTGCGTCCCCGGCAACGGCGCCAAAAACATGATGTGTGTAAATGTATATATAAAAATAACACAAGATTTAATTAAAACGACTCACCTAAAACTACGCACGTACGGCAAGTGTACCGGTCGCAAAGAAGTAAACAGATAAGACCGAGTATCGAACCCAAAGACGCGAATGCAACTCTAGATCACAAGCTCTACCGAATACTAGCCTAAATAAATAAATACTTATATGAGGGTTAAACTAATAATTATAAACTTAATTAAACTAAATAGATTAAACTTAACTTAACTCGGCAACTAATACGAACTTAAGGAATTGGAGAAATCACATAGGAAGAAGGATGGTAACTTGGGTAGAATCCCTAGATTATGGTTATAAAAGCTGACCTATGTAATCTGGTTGGAGACCCTGTTCTCACCTAATAAACCTCCTGTCAAGGATAGTCGACTAGACTCAAGGCGGGACAAGTGTTGAGATGCTAAATTGAAAGTGGATCGCCCCAGTGAAACCAAATCCCACAGTAATCCTATAATCAACCACTCTTGGATCGAAAACTCCTAAACTTGAAGCAGACTTAACTAATACGAATGAAATCCTAGGAAAACTCTAAACACGAATAAGTAACCGGTCTCGCCCCAGCGATAACCAAACTACCAAACAATGGCTAGTTAGTCAACCTAGCAATCCCGAATTATATTCCTAACCTTCGGGAAGGGATTGCACACTTTAGCTAATTGATTTTAAAAACCTGTCAAACTTGCGCTATTCCTAACTGCAAGAACTAGCTCGACAACAAAAGTTAATCAAACTAGAATGATTTCTAGATCTAGGGATATTCCTATATGCCTAGAACATCAAAACCAATAAACAAGTTATCAAATCACAAAGCGCCAGTACACAAATATTCAAAATCAAAAATAAAAACTAAATCATGTAATCCAACATATCCAAAATGGAAAACATAAGTCTTTAATTAAAAACCATAATCTAGTTCATCATCCCAAGTCACCACTAAAAGTTTTAGCTACTCATAATATTTAGAAACATCATCACAAAATAAATAAAAATAATGGTCATCATGTCTATAAAAAAAATTATGAATGAAAACTAAAGCAAACCCGAAGTTTGTTGAATATTAATCTGTTATATGCTCGGAACTAGTGGCGAAGCTTGGAAAATTTGTCGGGGTGGTCGGAAATCACCGGCCACGGGACGGGACCTAAATTTTTTTCTATTATATGTTCGGGTCGGATTATATATTCGGATCGGTGATTCGATTCGGGTCGGGACAAACATTAAATACAATAATATTAAAGTTTTAACCATTTAACCAAAAAATTTGAAAAAGACACGAAAACATTAGAAAGTTGATAAACGCATGGTACTTGGAAAAAAATTACAGTTCAGCCCGTCGACCTTTAAGATTTTTGAATTCCTCAATTAAAGACTCCGAATCATGGTTTTCAGCAATTTCTTTTTCTATGTAAATCACCATACTATTTGCTAGATATTCATCTGACATCTTATTCCGAAGGCGATTCTTGAATATTTTCATTGCCGAAAATCCTCTCTGTTGGTGCAGTCGAAACTGGAAGTGTCAAGATTAGCCGAGACACTCGTTCCACCAATTCGTACATGTTATTTTTTTGACTTTCTACAAGAGCTTTGCAAAGATCAGAAAGAGTTGATACCTCACTTAGCTTGGCATTAGTCATCCTTTCAACTTGAAAAGTCTCCAATTGATAACGTAATTGATTCCTCTCATGCTTTGTAAAATCTTTGGGAAAATATTTCTCAACCAAAAGAACAATCTCATCAACATTAATCTTTTTTGAACATAAAGTTGCACTAAGAGATAACAACTCCATTACTTGGTCATTGAATCTACTATCCAGCTCATGTAGTTGTTTGTCTAATGTCTCTGTAAACACATCTACTCGGTAATAATGTTCAAATGTAACATGAAGATCTTTTTTACGAGGTCGATACCGAGTAGAAGTATATGGAGCACTCATATCAGGCAAGTCTATATCATGCCTTTCACAAAACCAAATAACTTTTTTAAGAAAGGAATCTCATCCGTTGTTTCTAAAATTATTTAGACTAACCTTTGTTGTTGAAACTAAGTCTATTGCATTAAGGATGTCTTGAGATTTCTTTTGTAATGCTTGACAAAGTGTATCAGTATATGCTCCTCAAAGTCACCTCCAAGATTCCACAGCTCGACTGCAGCAGCTCAATGTCGAAAAAATAATATCGCTCTCTCCAAAAAAAATATATGATATTATCCCTCGAATGTAACATCCTGCGCCGCCTTAAGTTTTCTTTTGGGCCCTTCACAAGGCCACGAGCCTTGGCTTGTTGACTTCCCAATTCCCATTCTCTTTTTTTATATATCGTTATTAATATTCTTAGTATTATTAGCATTATTAATATTAGGTGCTCTTGTAACGTGTTCGTGACTTGAGAAAAGTTTCTCGTTTACGCTTCAAATTCCATGAACAGCTTGAAAATATAAAAACAAGTAAATGAGTACTAAAAATGGCTAAGAACTAATAAAAAAACTATACAATGATAAAAATTGACAACCAAACGAATACATGCCTAAAACTACTAAAAACTATAAACAAAAGACTCAACTATGACTCAAAATACATAGGAAAATAGATGTGTTTTACGACACATCACCTCACCTATCTTACCCAGAAGGATAAAAAATTCGACTGGGATGATTCGTAGGAATCAGTGTTTTAGACGCTGAAGTTTAAACTTTGTTCTGCGCCTATCCTATATCTGCCTAAGGGTACGGATGATTTTATTGTTTACTGTGATACTTCTAACTAGGGTCTTGGTTGCGTGTTGATGCAACGCGAAAAAGGTTATTGCTTATGCTTCTCGTCACCTTAAGGTTCATGAAAAGAGCTACACTACCCATGATCTGGAACTAGGTGCTGTTGTTTTTGCCTTAAAATTCTGGAGACACTACTTGTACCGTACCAACTGCACCATTTATACCGATCACAAGAGTCTCCAGCATATCTTTGATCAGAAGGACTTGAACATGCGACAACGTAGATGGGTCGAGCTTCTGATTCATTATGATTCCGCTATTAAGTACCATCCTGGTAAGGCAAATGTCGTGGCAGCCGCCTTAAGTAGGAAGGAATACGTTAAACCTCGGCGTGTTCGAGCCTTACAACTCATCATCCATTCCAGGATGCCTGACCAAATCTGTTCTGCATAACAAGAAACCTTAAAGGAGGAAAACCTTAAAGCTGAAACCATACATGGTGCCGAGAAGCGCCTGAAACTCAGGCCTGATGGCCTACGTTACTTCGTGTTTGGGTACCGTCATTTGGTAATTTGCGGCAGCTTGTCTTGGATGAAGCTCACAAGTACCGGTATTCCATTCACCCTGATGTGTGCAAATAAGTATATAAATAAATTGATCAAGTTAAAATCCTAGACTCTTTTAAAACCACACACTATCGGCAAGTGTACCGATCGCAAGTAGCAAGTAGGCAAGACCAGGTATCGAACCTAAAGACTTTATCTAACAATTTTGAAATTACTCCTAATGAATTACCTGATAAAATATTATTATTATTAAATTGATTGATTGGGGGGTTTTAAACTGAAATTAAAAGAAATTAATTAAAACTAAATTACTAATTAAACTAAGAAACTGAAAATAAACGAACGCTAAGAACTGGTTTGAAACTCTAATGAGGAGAAGACTGGTAACCTGGGTAGAATCCCTAGACTATGGTTATAAAAACTGACCTATGAAATCCGGTTGGAGACCCTGTTCTCACCTAATAAACCTCCTGTCAAGGATAGTCGACTAGACTCAAGGCAGGAAAAGTATTGAGATGCTAAAATGAAAGTGGATCGCCCCAGCGAAACCAAATCCCACAGTAATCCTTTAATCAACCACTCTTGGATCGAAAACTCCCAAACTGCGAAGCAGACTTAACTAATACGAATGAAATCCTAGGAAAACTCTAAACATGAATAAGTAACCGGTCTCGCCCCAGGGATAACCAAACTACCAAACAATGCCTAGTTAGTCAACCTAGCAATCTCGAATTATATTACTAACCTTCGGGAAGGGATTGCACACCTTAGCTAATTGACCTTAAAATCCTGTTAAACTTGCGATATTCCTAACTGCAAGAACTAGCTCGACAACCTAAGTTAATCAGATAGAATGATTTCTAGATCTGGGGGATATTCCTATATGCCTAGAACATCAAAACCAACAAACAAGTAATCAAATCACAAAGCACCAGTACATAAATATTCAAAGTCAAACATAAAAATTAAATCATGTAACCTAACACATCCAAACGGAAAACATAAGTCTTTAGTTAAAAACCATAATCTAGTTCATCATCCCAAGTCACCAATAAAAGGTTTAGCTCATAATATTTAGAAACATCTTCACAAAATAAATAAAAATAGTTTTAAGCATGTCTAAAAAAATATAAACAAAAACTAAACCAAACCTGATGCTCCTTAGATATTAATCTTTAACGTGCCCGTGTCCTTTTCTCCTCCACAACTCTTTTTGGTCGATCAACCCTTCTGCCCAACTTCTTCGATGTATTATTTTCTTTGAATGTCTAATGAAAAAAATTATAAAGAGAAAATTGCCAATATAGCCTTTGACCCGGTGACTTTGCTAAAATAGCCCCCTCAACCGTCTCGGGATGACGTTTCGCAATTCCCGAGACGCCCCAACCGACTTTTTTTGAACTCTCCCACGGACCAACCACATGATGACACGTTTCTGCTCACCCACCACTCTCTCCCTTCTTCTCTCCTCATTAATTACCTCAGTCTATCTCTCCTCTCTCCTCACTTTCTTTCTCCTCTCTCTCCCTTTCTCTCTCCTCTGTTAAACCATTGAAGTGTAAACTGTATTATTCTACCACCCTCTTCTCTTTATCAACCATGACTCGCATAACAAATTCCGTCACCAAACCGTCACAAACAACAACCATCAAGTTCCTCTACAGCTATGCCGGAAAAATCCTGCCACGTCACACCGACGGTAAGCTCCGTTACGTCGGCGGCCACACCAGAGTCCTCTCCGTCAACCGTTCCGTCACATTCGCTGAACTAACCGTCAAGTTCTTCGAATCATGTGGGTTCTCCGTCAACTTAAAGTGTAAACTACCGTCACAAGATCTTGACGTTCTTGTCACTATTTCTAACGACGAAGATCTTGCTGCTGTTATCGAAGAGTACGATCGTGTTTCACCTGAATCCAAGATAAGGGTTATACTCTTTCCTGTTAAACCATTGAAGACGATATCTCCTGTTCCGTCTGCTGAATCGCTTGTTGATTATTATTAGGTGGGAGATGAAGATAATAACATAGACAGTTAACAATATTGTTTGATAACTGATAAGAGATTGTGATATTATTTGATTGTTTCATGACTTTTAATCTGTTGCTATTGTCACCGTTTATCTTTGGGAAGACAGAGGAGAGAGAAAGGGAGAGAGAGGAGAAAGAAAGTGAGGAGAGAAACGGAGGCGTCTCCCATAAATCCGGAAACCTCTTGGCAGATCCAAAGCGTCTCCGGAGACGGTTGAGAGTTTGAGGACACGTGTCATCATGTGGTTGGTCCGTGGGAGAGTTCAAAAAAAAGTCGGTTGGGGCGTCTCGGGAATTGCGAAACGTCATCCCGAGACGGTTGATGGGGCTATTTTGGCAAAGTCACCGGGTCAAAGGCTATATTGGCAATTTTCTCAATTATAAATCTCCCTGAGGCGGCTGTCGTGATGTGTTCTCCAATATTTCTGCCCTACAATGATTTCAAGTAATCTCTACATGTTCACCTCCTTTGACTTTTTGATGGGCTGTTGACCGTGATCCAATGGTCACGGTTTGTGGCTTTTTTTTATTTTAATAAATTATTATTATTATTATTATTATCTATCTATATAATAATTGAGGTTACTTGGGTTGAATGGCACCTTCCTAGAGTGTCCACGTCAGCCTCTAACCCATTTAACTCACCCGCGGTGCTCCAAATCTAACCCACTAACCCGCATATAAATAACCTATTCCTCAATTATTATTACCCGTGTAAAGTATCTATTGCTGCTACATTCTTATTCAAACTTCTTTTTCTCCATAAACCCTAACTCTCCATTGCGAAAACCCTATTGTTCATCAGCACTTTCTTGCTCATCAAAAATTTGAAATCCGAAGCCGCCATCAACGAACTGATAAGTACCTTTTCTAACTTTCAGTTTCCATTCCATGTTTGAATTTCTTCTTTCTGTTTATTAAATATTTCAGATCTGTTCTTTCGTTTTTGTGATTCAAATCTTCATAATGACACAAACTTTTTTAAAATTATGTTGATTGTTTCAACAGGGTTTCGTTGATTTGATTCAGATCCATTGTCGCTCTTCAAAACTTAGGGTTTTGATATGGTATTTTAGTAATTATTCTTTATGATTTGGCGTTTCTTTGTTTTAATGTATGTAATCTGTATTCGTGCTCATTCATATCCGATTAGGGTTTTGCTTTTCTTCTTCGATATGTTCTCACAATACGGTAACTGAATGTTTGCATAATTTATTGTTTCTTAGTAAACACGATTTGCAATACAAGTCTCTTATTGATTTGGGTAAAAAATGAACCAAGGACTGCAAATCTAGATCTGGGTTCAGAGTATTTGTTATTAATTTAATAGACAAAATTTTTATTTTGAATCTAAATGGAGGTAATAGAAGAAATTCCTAAATATTGTTGTTCTTAAATTCTCGAGATGTAGTATGGTGCAGTTGGATTGTGTACGCTGATATTTACAGTGTACTATTAACTGTTTGAATGTGTTTCAGTTTCAATTAGGTATCCGTGAGACTTATGGGTTCTTGATTTGAAAGAATAATGGACTTTTGATCATCGAAGAGGTTACGATTGAGGTAATTATGTACTATTAACTGGTTTTAAATTTAGCCTTTGTAGAACATGAAATCTTATAAGTAAAAAAACAACAGAACAAATGGTCTTTCTATTTTACTCACAAATGGTCATGCAGATGGAACAGCCTTTCAACATGCTGAAGAAAGCATAGATCCAAATGTCAAGCTGATTATTCTGAAAGGATGAACATATCCCAGTGCTTAGTTCAATTTTCCAGTGCTTGGTTCGTAAATGTAAACATTCAATATTAACATTGTTAATGTGTAAATTATTAATAATTGTTCATAAGCGTTCTCATTTGTTGTAGGATGTGGCTGAAAACCAAATGCCACTTCTCCGTGAGATTGAGTTTCAATTAAAGTCTAAATGTGACAAGTTAGCTGATGCTTTTATAGATGACTCGGGTTAGTCTCTCACTATATAATATGGTAAAATTTTTAGAAATTTTTAAATTTATTAAACCAGCATCATCTGCTGAATCAGGTTTGGCGATTCGGGTTGAAATGTATTATTTATATGATGCTCAAGATATGGAAAGGCATGATCTTAATGTTTTCAGAATGAAACTACTTGGTGCAGAGGTTCGTTTATGACCATGATTATGACATTTCTGGCTTTTTAGGTTTTAAAGAATCAAATTTGCATTGTCGTGTCAATAGTTGTGTTAGAAGATTATACTATACTGATTTTGCGATTCGTGATAAGCAATTTGAAAACACATATCCAAACGCCCCTTGATTTTGTATCTGTAACAAACACATATCCACTCCTGATATGTCTGGTGACAACTGAGACTCAGATTAAGCAGTAAGAGAGGCCAGTAGCTAACTCATGTTTCTTTTTACTCTTGATTTCTCTAAGTTTGCTTTGCATTCTAAACTTGACTGCAATTAATGTGTTGCACCCATTTTATCCATGGCACTCTCAGAATCTCCACCTCTAGCTGAGCTGGCTGAACCAGTTAAAGGGGAAGTGCACGCTTCTGGTCTACCACTAGATCTATTGGTAATTTGGATAATAATTAATATTTTATGTTGGAAAACATTAATTTTTAACTAGCCTATGTGAAGTAGCATTTAACTGAAGGGGTAGTCTTTTATGTGTTTGAACAGGTCGGTCAGAAGGGATAATCTTTTATGCTTGGTCAAAACGGGTCGGGTCAAAGGGTAATCTTTTTTACGTGTTCAAAACAGTCCGGGTTGAAAGGGCAATAATTTATGCGTTCTCATTTCTCAAAACGGATTGGATTGTAGAGGTAATTCTTTTTTGTGTGTTCCAATGCGTCGAATCAGTAGGGGTAATCATTTATGTGCTCGTCGGATCAGAAGTTGTAATATTTTATGTTTGTACAAATGGGTAAAATTGGTAAAGATACACTTTTTTGTATAAAATATGTAAGTTAAATAAAATAGATATGTTTAATCGCTTCATGTCAGAAACGTTTTTATTTTTTTAATTGCGGGTCAAATTTTTTTATTAGATTATTCGTGTTTGTTGAAACATTTTCTTTTTTAAATGCGGGTCAAATCGGGTTGGATTAGGCTGACATGCATATGCTTTGTTCACTTTTTTTGATAAAAGCTAGCATGTTTATTATGATTTCAAGTTAGCAAATCGACTTACAATTACTAGAACTCTGGGACGGTTACTATTTAGACTAGACAAGGTTAAGACCGAATGAGAAACCTAACTAGATTACAGTAAAAAAACATGTACCAGAAACAGGACCATGAAGTGATTAGTTTGTCCTGGTCGGGCCAGAAAAAAATTGGCCTGCAACTTTTATTATTTTAAGACGCATAGTTTTGTTAGAATGGGCTGCAACTTTTGATCGATCTTAGGCTATACTGTTTTGTTACATTAGGCAATGAGGAAGTATACACAACACTTTTGCCGGTTTGATCGACAAGTTTTAAATCTTTGTTCCTAAAATCTGAAGTTGCTAAATGCAAGTTGTTCAGCCACAATTCTTTGTGCAACTTCTGTGAATGACAGTAGTTTAATAATTAAGCAGGTTCTAAGGAAGACTTTATCAATGGCATACAAAAGGAGCTATATAATTCTCTTTTCTTTGTTATCACCGGAAAATATTCATTAACTTACAAAGTGTTACAGAACCTTCAATATTACATGAAAATGTGCTACTTATTCTGTTGCAATGTATACTTAAATGTATAACTTGAGAGGTGGTTCATGATGTGATATAAATACTGAGAGATTTATACTCTGCATCAGTTCATATAGATGTAATAAATGTCCAATCATGCGGGTAGTGTACCTGGTAATTAGAGGTCAGGTCGTTGCCAGAGTTGGCACGCTAACACTTTTTGCCCCATTTTCAAGTTCTGTAAACAATTGATATGTTAAGTATGATCATGAATAATATAATTTGGACGCGCCTTTTGAAAGTGAATTTGTCTTTCGTATAACATGTTTTTTTTCCAGGTTGTTGTAGGATTAGATGAATCATCTGCCAACCATGAAGTCATGCAAATAGTCAAGGTACTATGATATGCTATTTGTTACTGGGTTGTAATGGGTCAGGTTGGTTTAACCTATATCACCTTTTGCCCAGAAAGGTTTCAATAATTATAAATAATTAGTGGATGAGTGTTTATTGGGATGAAACTGGATTGGGCAATGCAGTTTCAAGTTTGAGTGTCCATTTGCAGATATTGCCATCTTGCTATGGCCATTCCTTGTAGCTGGAGCTGTACTTTGACCAATATTCATTTAAGGTAAGTTTTTTATACAAAGTAACAAAAAATGACACCTTTTAAGTTAGCGGCATTTATGGTGATACCGTAATACTGAATACATATCTAATAGGGCATGGAATTTCACTTTGCCTGTTTGCCGAGACACAACAAAGTTATGTTAATAACCAAGCTTTCCACATTATGACACAAAAATAGGCTAGAATTTTTAGGGAGCATCAAACCAGTCCCTGGTTGACATAAGTTCCACTTTGCTACTTGATGAAACTATCATGATTATGCTTACACTTTGCAAATAGAAACTAATGCAAACACTTCGTTTTTCTTAATACAAGTGAAGCCTTGCTAAATAAGGTTAAGGCATGCACTTCATTGAATGTAGTTGGAGCAACATCCAGCACAAAGTCTACTTGTAACAACTTTGCGCCTCCACTTTCACCAAGAAGCTCTTCAGGTTCTCCTTGAATAACAAAACATAGGGGCCGGTCTGCTCTAAGTTCTCCTTTGGGCAGTTTTTGTCAGGCCAAAATGTGCCTGTTTGTGTTTAGCTGAAACGTTTTTCGTCCATTTCTGAATATTTTAATACTTTTAAGTTGTTAAATATGTAGAGATTTTCTCTATTGTAACGCTCAATGTAATACATTGCATAAAGGGGTATAGGAGGTTGTATTTTGATGAGGACTCATTTTCTTTTAATATTTTTTTTTATTTGGCATATTATACACTTATCCGTTATTGATAAATAACCCAAATTGACCCATTCATTATTAATTTGTCAAAGTGTCACCTCTCTTGTAGTTGAGGTCTCTTGTAGTTGAGGTGGCAAAAGGATACTATTAATATGACAGGCCAAGAGGATTGTGAAAAATGGTAGTCTTTGTACATGTAGAAATTGGCCAGTGCCACATTTAGCTTGTGATAAATAGTGGGTCAGGTAAAATGGTCCCTGCCAATATTTTACTCGAGACACTTTTTTGTGTAAGTTCTTTTAAACATAATTATAGATATATTATGAGTTAAATATGATTGTAGAAAGTATTTTGTTACAGTATTAATACGGTTTAAGTATTTTGATCTGCTTCTTTTTAACTACTCCATCTCAAAATAAATGTGCACTAGAGTCTGGATAAAAGGCACATCATAGTGACGAACACAATTAACGCTAATAGTTGAAACAATATATCAATTTTTTCCATTTAATTTAACACCCTTTTGGGAATGTACAGTTAAAGCAGCTTCGTGCAAAGGGTGAAATTAAGGGTAGAATGTGAGTTTTAATAAATTGATTTAGAAGTGGGCATTTTTAGGGCAAACTAAAATATATTGATAATGTTAAGCATATGTCATTTTGTATATTTCTCGATTAAGAAATTATGTAGTATGTCCCTTCATGTTTCATGTCTGTTCAACTGGTTTATATCCCAATTTTGCTATTCTTTTTCAGGTAGGATACCTTCAACTTCAACCATTTTGGTAATAAATTGGACAGAAAGACAATGGGCCATAGGACCATAACCGGTATGTATTTTAAACTTAGATTGAAAAAAACTACGTTTAAAATTAATTGTTTATCCTTATTAGTTTAATCAGCTCGAGGTGGTGTTGCTTAGAAATTCATTAAAGCTGGATTAAGGTGCATTGTAAGTAACCAAGACAAGTGGTATCACTTGGATATTGGTTGGTAAAGCGTTTATATTAATCATGAATCAACCTCTTTCAAATATTACAAAGCCCAAACAACAAAAGTTAGTTCTTTAGAGACTTATGATTACTTTATATGTCCGTGTATTTTAATAATCTCAGTTTATCTTACTTAATCATATGTAGCAATTTTAAACCAATGAACCATGAATGGATCGATTGGGATTGTATGTTACACACCCAGTACAGGATTTTGAGAACTGTGATTTGAGAGGTAGTCACCTTTTTTTAAGTGTCCGAAGAATGGAACGAATTCAGATTTGAGAACTGGATCATTTGGGAATATGGTACTTGAAATGAACAATGTGCGAGAACTGTGATTGGTTTTATTTTGGCATCTGAATTTAAAGACTGGACCTCCACAATACCGGTCTTGGACGGTTTATGAAGATAAGACGCCTAAAATGATGAGGGATTTCTTTTGGGATGATGAATTCAGATTGAAATGGGATGACATGTTGTTAGAAGCCGAGATGGTAGTAGAGTGTCCGAAGAAAGGAACGATGGTGGCTAAGTGGGTTCGTAAGGTATGGGAATGGATTTGTTTTTGCGTGATATGGTTTGTATATAACGGGTAAGTTAATTATAGACATGGATTATTTTAATGTCATTGATTGAATGATTGATTATGATTTTGATGTTATTTATTAAGATTTTTAATTGTTAAGTACTATATTTACACAGTTTAAATAATGACGTTTTTTGACGGCTTTTTGTAACATGTCAAAAGTTGCGTAAAGTGTGTGTACAATGGGTCCTTTTGGCTACATGTTGAAATGGGTCTGGGGTTGATCCTTTTGGTGTCTATTTTTTAATAAAATATAGGAAATTTATATTACAGCATGTGACATTGGACCCATTTTCTTATTAGTTTTTTTTAGCTATGTAATCGGTTTGAACCATTGGAGATATAACATGAAAATTTAAGCTACCCATTCAAGTAAGTGGGTTAAGGATTGTTTCTTGATTTACTTATCACCGTATCCATATCTTTACAACAACTATATTTTATGTAGAACACAAATATGGAATACAATGGTGGAGGTTTTCATAAATTATTGAAAATGAGCTGCACTCCGAGGATCGTGATGACAATGATAACAACTTCGAAGGTGAAAAATCAGCTATCAATGAGCAAGAGTTGGAAGATTTTGATTGAAGTAATGAAAATGGACCATTGGTTGAAGTTCGTTAAGCCCCAACTAAATGATAAGTGTTATATGCTTAAGCTTAGTTATGATTATAATATAGATATTACCCTTACCCAAATGATGTAATGTGTGATATTGGTTGAAGTTCGTTAAGCCCCAACTAAATGATAAGTGTTCTATGCTTAAGCTTAGTTATGATTAGAATATAGATATTACCCAAATGATGTAATGTGTGATATTGTGATAGTATGCTATGTAGTTTGCAGTTGTCAAATTAAACTTTACTTACTCGATATATCCATCATTTCGTTACATTAAACTGTTAGATGACATTTTGTATTTAACATCAAAAATCATACATATTGCATTATCAAACATTTAGTAACCGAAACAAATCGTATAATACAATTCTTATTTTCCTACTTTTTTTCATTTTATTTTCGGGTGAACCGTGGGTCCCCACGGGACTCTAACCTAGTTATTATTATTACTACTACTACTACTCCATGCTCACGTATCAGGTGTTTTTGGCTCGACCAAAGTTTCTCGTTTACGCTCCAACGTCCATGAACACATGCTCTCAAGTGTTCGTGTCTCAATTAAAAATTTTTCGTTTTAAGCTCATTTTCCACGAACACCTATAAAATAATAAAATAAATAAATCTGTACTAAAAACTAACAAAAACTAAACAATGATAAAAACGGACAAACAAACGAATACACGCCAAAACTACTAAAAACTATATACAAAAGGCTCAATTATAACTCAAAATACATAGGAGAATAGATGTGTTTTACGACACACCAAACATCCCCACACTTAACTCTTTTTCGTCCCTGAAAAAGCATACAATGGAATCATAATTAAGATATTTGGTTTCCAAATTATTTCAATACTTTTTCTTAGCCAGGCAAAACAACATACTAAATGCAATTGCTGGTATTGTGGTCCGCATAAACCCAACCACCAACTGATCGAGCCCCCTTTTGTGTTCAATCAATTAAGTTCAATTTCAATCAATCATCTAAGGGTCTCACACTTAAGCGTCTCGACTTCATCCTAATCCCGAATCAAGCTTATGAGGCAAAGATTATTATCTACCACTTTATATAAATACCCTTATGCATTGAGAATCAAATATGATGGAAGATGGATGAAGGTTATGAGCTTAGACATTGTTTTTCATACTCAACCCAGAGGTTGTCTCAATCAGAGACACTATCCCCAAGAGCGACAGCATGAGCTTCGGTATTTTTTTTAACTTGACCTAGAGGGAGTTTCGATCAGAGTCAACATCCCCGAGGGAGACGCCATAGGCTTCAGTTATTTTTTTTTTCTTTTTTATCTAGCTCAATTGATGGATATGTGGATTCTTTTTTTTTTCGGGCGCCACTTTTCACCGGATTTATTCTCATAAAAAGGATCAAATGTGCCATTTGATTCAAAATACTTATAGGCATTTACTTATAGTGATACCTCTTATACTATCAACAGTTTCAAACTTTGCCAATCAACCTAAGGCGAGAACCCACAATATTTCATGATTATATTATTATTTTATATATTCTAACACTACTCGGGAAACTATCACAATCAGCTAGGCATACCAACACATCACAGACAACATGCTCTTTACCTTATTATTTTTATCTCATACATATAGTATTAGAAAACCGAAAATCCTAATTGTACCTATCATTTTCCCTGTAAAGGACCCAAAATCAGGGACTTTTTTTTAGTTTTTTTTTAGATTTTTTTTTGAAATAAAGACTCTAACTATACTAAAACGCAGTTTCCATCCCCAGACTTAAAATTGCACATTGTCCTCAATGTGTAGGGAAAAAGAACTAAAAAGAAAGCAGAATAAAAATAAATATAAATATATCATAAGTAAAGTGGAACAGACTCCGCTGGTAATATTGTGGTGTAATCATCGCAAAGCGCGTCCTGAGTTGTCCCATCCAAGTGTAGAACAACCGTATAGCATTTCATTCGCGGTTGTAAGCAATAAATATAGCACACAAAAACTCAAAAGACAAAACGTAAAATGAAATAAAAATAGACCGACGAACTAGGGATGTCCTTTTAGAAATAAAATATTATTGGATTAACCCCGCCTGAATAGAGATTGAGTACAGGTAGGACCCTTCCAAATATACAAATAATAATACGGGACAATCCCCACACTAGACACAAACCAAAACATAAAAGAAAAATAAAATAAAATAAAATCTACAAACTCTACAACTTGGGCGAATCCCCAAGTGTGCATATAAATGACTAATGATTCATTGGTGGGAGGTCGATTTCCTCCTCCTCGACCTCCGCATTCGGTCCCTCTATGTAATGCTTCAACCTGTGACCGTTTACCTTCCAACTACGACCATCTTCACTCTCACATTCCACGGAAAAACCTGCTTAATCACATAAGGACATGACCACCGGGAGTTAAGCTTACCTGGAAACAATCTAAGACGGGAATTATATTGCAAGACCTTATCCCCACACTTGAACTCTTAATCACCTTCAAGTGCTTGTCATGCAATTTCTTAGTACGCTCTTTATACCCCCTAGATCTCATATACGCCTGATCTCTCAATTCTTCCAATTCATTCAATTGAAGGTACCTATGTTTTCCCGCACTATCCAAATCAAGATTCACCTTCTTCAATGCCCAATAAGCTTTATGCTCCAATTTAACCGGCAAATGGCATGCTTTGCCATAGACTAACCTAAACGGGGTGGTTCCTAAAGGTGTTTTATAAGCAGTATGAAAGGCCCACAAAGCATCATCTAGGTTATCTGACCAATCTTTTCGGTTATGTCCTACGGTTTTCTCTAGGATTCTCTTGATCTCACCATTGGTATTCTCCACTTGACCACTCGTTTGTGGATGATAGGCTGTAGAAGTCCGATGGGTGACCCCATAACGCTTCAAAACCTTATCCATCTGATCATTACAGAAGTGGGTACCACGATCACTAATCAACGACTTACGTGTACCGAACCTAGCAAACAACGTCTTAAGAAATCTCACAACAACCCGTGCATTATTTGTAGGTAAGGCTTGCGCCTCCACCCACTTAGACAAGTAATCAACCGCAACAAGGATGTATCTATTCCCTCTAGAGACGAGGAATGGACCCATAAAATCGATGCCCCACATATCAAAGATTTCAAGTACTTGAATGGGATTTTGAGGCATCTCATTTCGGGATGAGATATTACCGGCCCTCTGACAAGCGTCACAACCCTTCACGAACTCATGAGCATCCTTAAAGATGGTCGGCCATTAAAAACCCGCATCAAACACACGTTTAGAGGTATTGGTGGCTCCAAAGTGACCACTGCCCGACCCTCATGACACTCTCTAAGGATATCAACAATTTCAGATCCGAACACACACCTCCTCATAACCTGATCTACACCTAGCCTATACAAATACGGATCCTCCCAAAAGTAATACTTAGAATCAGCTATCAACTTCTTTTTCTCTTGTAAACAGATTTTATCTCTAAACTCACCTAAAACTAAGTAATTTGCCATATCGGCATACCATGGGAAGTCATTACACTTAGAAGAAACTACAACAACAACAACAACAACCTTACCCAGTAAATCCCACACTTAGCAAAGCTAAGAGTAGGGTCTGGGGAGGGTGAGATGTAGGCATACCTTACCCCTATCCTTACGGATAGAGAGGCT
Organism: Ambrosia artemisiifolia; assembly: GCA_032199755.1. Classification (NCBI taxonomy): domain Eukaryota; kingdom Viridiplantae; phylum Streptophyta; class Magnoliopsida; order Asterales; family Asteraceae; genus Ambrosia; species Ambrosia artemisiifolia. The sequence continues at coordinate 37,079,806 of CM063528.1, read as the reverse complement.
GCTTCCAGAGAGACCCCCGGCTCGACAACACACAATCAACAAGCAAGCAACTCTAATAAACTAATAAAAGCTACTGATTTTAGGGAAACATTGAAAACGACATGTAGTGCAGCAAGGTATATATGTCATCCTAAGACAACATAACATACAAATACCAAAAAACAAAAAAACATTTCAGACCTCCTACCATTGTAAGAAAAAGTCTAAGCTCCTAGAACCACGCTACGGGCAAACAAACTCTCACTAGTAATCCTTAACCTTAATCTTGCGCCTCCACGAATCCCTATCCTTGACCATGTCCTCAGAGAGGTGCATCTCTACTAAATCATGCCTAATCCGCTCCTCCCAACTCAATTTGGGTCTTCCTCTATACCTCTTTCCCCCTACAGTGAGGGTTTCCACTAATCTAACTGGGGCCGACGATTGCCTCCTCTTCACATGCCCATACCATCTTAATCTCCCCTCCCTTATCTTGTCTGATATACTAGCTACCCCTAACCTTTTCCTAATAACCTCATTTCTTATTCGGTCTACCCTAGTGTGTCCGCACATCCACCTTAGCATCCTCGTTTCTGCTACCTCCATCTTGCGCGCTTGTGTCTTTTTGATAGCCCAACAATCCGTCCCATATATCATAGCCGGTCTCACGGCAACCCTATAGAATTTTCCTTTTAATTTAGTTGGGAACCTTTTGTCACATAAAACCCCACTGGCGGCCCTCCACCTGCACCAACCAGCTTGTATGCGATGGGTGACATCACTATCTAGCTCCCCATCCCTCTGAACAATTGATCCTAAGTACTTGAACTTAGTTGCTTGTGGGACAACTTGACCTTCAATCGTAACTTGAGTATGTTCATCTTGGGTTGCACCACTGAAACCACAATACATGTACTCAGTCTTAGAACGGCTAATCCTTAAACCCTTGCCCTCTAGAGCTGCACGCCAACCTTCTAGCTTCTCATTCAGACTATGCTTGGACTCTGCAACTAAGACAATATCATCTGCGAAAAGCATGCACCAAGGCACTGACTCCTGAATCGACTTAGACAACTCATCCAAGACAACTGCAAAAAGGAACGGACTTAGAGCAGATCCTTGGTGGAGTCCTACTCCCACAGGGAAGGCATCGGTATCTCCTACGGGCGAGCGAACGCTAGTTTCGGCCCTATCGTACATATCCTTAATTAAGTCTATATACCTCTCAGGGACCCCTCTACTCTCCAAACTGTCCCAAATCAGCTTACGTGGCACACTGTCATATGCCTTTTCAAGATCTATAAAGGCCATATGAAGATCCCGCTTTTTCTCCCTATACTTTTCCATCAACCTCCTTAGACTGTGTATAGCCTCTGTAGTTGACCGCCCTGGCATGAAACCAAATTGGTTTACCGTAACCCGAGTTTCTCTTCTAATTCTAGCCTCAATAATCCGTTCCCATAATTTCATAGTATGACTTAACAACTTAATTCCTCTGTAATTCCCACAACACTGCGTTTCACCTTTGTTCTTGTACAGAGGCACTAAAACACTACTCCTCCACTGCTCTGGCATTTGCTTGGATTTGAAAATCATGAGGAAAATCATGAGGAAAATCATCCCTAATCCTCTCTTCCCTATGCTTTTCTAAATCACGGTTTTCTAAACGGGACAGATGGTCCGCAGCTACGTTCTCAGCTCCACTCTTATCCCTAATCTCTATATCAAATTCCTGAAGCAACACGATCCACCTAATGAGTCTAGGTTTTGCATCCTTCTTAGAGAAAAGGTGCCTAAGAGCAGAGTGATCATTAAAAATGATAGTTTTAGAAAGCACAAGATAAGCACGAAATTTATCACAAGCAAACACTACAGCTAACAACTCCTTCTCTGTTGTAGTGTAGTTCTCTTGGGCATCATTTAGTGTTTTGCTAGCGTAGTAAATGGGACGGAAATGTTTATCTCTACGCTGGCCCAACATAGCCCCAGCAGCAAAGTCGCTCGCATCACACATAATCTCGAAAGGAAGACTCCAATCGGGAGCGACAAGAATAGGAGCACTCATTAACCTCTCCTTCAACAACTCAAATGCCTTGACACATTCAGTAGAAAACTCGAATGGTCGATATTTCTCTAAAAGTTGGGTCATCGGGCGAGCAATTTTAGAAAAATCCTTAATGAAATGCCTATGGAATCCCGCATGACCGAAGAAACTTCGAATGGATTTCACAGAAGTAGGCGCCGGGAGTTTGGAAATGGTGTCGATTTTGGCTCTATCAACCTCAATTCTCGCCTGTGAAATCTTGTGCCCCAACACAATACCCTCACGAACCATGAAGTGACACTTTTCCCAATTAAGCATCAAGTTCGTTTCTTCACACCTAGCAAGAACACGCTCTAAATTACGGAGACAATGATCAAAAGAATTCCCAAACACAGAAAAATCATCCATAAAAACCTCCATGGAATCCTCGATCAACTCATGAAAAATAGCCACCATATACATCGCTAAAAAGTACCCAGAGCGTTACATAACTCGAATGGCATACGCCGGTAGGCAAAGGTAATGGAATGGATCATTACCATTCCATGTCTTGTTTGGTTGCCATGTAGGAATGAAACAAAACATTACTTTGTGTTGTTAGATAGACAAAAAAAGACGAAGGAATAAAATCGGTGGTTAGTGGCGGTGGTGGGTGGTGGTCAGTGGCGGTGATGGTGGGTGTTGATATGTGGCGGGTAGCGGCGGTGGTTGGTGGCGGTGGCGGTGGTCGGTGGCGGCGGTGGAGGCGACGGTGGAAGGTGGAGGTGGATGGCCGTAATGGTGGGCGGGTGACGATGGTGAGTAGTGGCGGTGGTGGTGGGTGGTGGTGATAGTAGGTGGTGTGTGTGGCGGTAGCGTGGTGGTGGATGGTGATAAGTGGTGGCGACGACGGTGGTGGGTAGCGGCAAAGGTGGCGATGGGTGGAGGTGGATGGCGGTGATGGTGGGTCGATGACGATGGTGAGTAGTGGCGGTGGTGGGTGGAGGAGACGACGGTGATGGGTGGTGGTGGGTGGCGGCGGTAGTGGTGGGTAAAGGAAATTGTGGTGAGTGACGGTGGTAGGTGGTGGAGGCGGCGGTGGGTAGATGATGGTGGTGGGCGGCGGTGGGTGGGTGACAGTGGTGGCGGTGGTGGGTGGGTGAAGGTAGTGGTTGGTGGCGGTGGCGGTGGTGGTGGTGGTGGTGGTGGCGGTGGTGGGTGGTTGCGGCGGTGGTGGGTGGTGACGGTGGTGGTGGGTGGTGGCGATAGCGGTGGTGGGTGGTGGTGGTGGGTTATGGTTTTGTTAGTAAATGGTGAATGAGGGATGGAATGAAAAAAAACATGGGGGGTGGATGGAATGGTTTTGAGGGAATGGAATGCCTTGTGGAATGGGTGATTCCATTCCTTTAACCAACCAAACACACTATTTTTCATTACCTCGTAATAGTCCATTCCATTCCCCCTTTCATTCCATCATACCAAACGCTACCTTAGTGTTTTCTTATTGCTGCGCATTGCAAACTCGAGTCGCTATGACATACCGCCGCAAACACGCGGTGTTTTTGATAGTTAGAGACACGTACTATTTTGTTCGAGAATTAGTTAATAATTGTGAAATTGATGTTAATTAATCACTGCAGTAATCCTATCATAGTGGTGGAGTGATGGAGAGGCCTTATTTATGGTTGGGTATTTTGCCAAGTGATAGTTGAGTCTACCCTCTTTAGAGGGGTCAGTTTTGATTCTGATGGCTCCCGGTTTTCTAATACCGTGCATTTACTCCAGAGAGGCTTGCCTCTTGTGGAGGGTGCAATATCTGTTAAGTGGCAAGTAGCGGAAAATTTTCCGGGTGCACGCCTTAGTGCCCCTTATGCGCAGTCTCGACTCGCTTGTGGGCCGGCCACTCTCGCGACAACGTGGACCCGGTTAAGACAACACAGTCTGACAATTGTAGAGTGGCTAAGGGATCCCCTTCTAAGAGGTTGTGATGAACTCTGTTACAACATAGAAAATCACATTCCAAAAAAAATTAATCACTGCAGTAACAAAGAACAAATGGCAAAAAGATGTGTATGTATATTGATCCCTGTATGAACTTTGTCAGTAACAAAGAACAAAAGGCAAAACATAGTCACATGAATCGCGGTACGCTCCGGTTTGTGGTACGAAATCGGGTACGCGGTTCGCGCATTTCCAAAATTCGGTACGAGGGGTAGGTTCATTCGGTTCGTCAATTTGGTACGCGGTACGGTGTACCCTATAAGTTGGTACGCCGTATCGTATCTAAACATTATAAAATATATATTTTTTTTCAAATAACTTCAATAAACATTTCATAATCATAATCCAAAACAAAGTTCATAATTATAAGTTCAAAAACATAAAACAAACTAACCAAGTTCATAATTATAAGGAAACAATAGACTCTTCATCTAGCTATGGTAAGCGAATTGTCACCATAATTGATGCAGATTTCGAAGCATTTAATTCCGATTCGTGAATCGCATTGAATCTAGACAGCGAATTCGACAATCTAGTACGCGAATATGTGATATTTGGTTCGAAATTCTACACAATCGGGTACGCTCAATTTTACGAATCGGATCGCGAATCCTCTGCGAACGGTACGCGACCGGTTCTGGTACGTACGATTGGATTCGCGGTACGCAGGTAAATTATCGAATCCTGTGACTATGTGGCAAAAAGATGTATATGTATATTGATCCGTGTATGAACTTTGTCTGTACAGAGAAGATCCGATTGCATATGGCTATAGCTTCAGGAGTTATTCATTAGCATTACTTTTTTATGGGGGGGGGGGGGGGAATGGAATTTAATAACCCCAACTTTGGGGGGTTGGAAGGGAGCAGTCCCAACTTGAAAGTTGTAATATAACGATCCCAACTTGTCAACGTTTTTATTCTAATGGTCCCAAACTAACTGAGGTTAAGTTTTTCTGTTAAGTGCTGACGTGGACTGCCACGTGGCGTCTGACGTGGCCAATCTGTCCCACTAGGCAAAAAACATGTGGGCCCACAATGAAAGTGTCTTTTTTTTATTTAAGTTTTTTTTATCAATATATATATATATATATATATATATATATATATATATATAGGGGAAGGATAAATTGAAAACTCACTCCAGTTAAGAAAACTATGAAAACCACATCCCAACCATCAATCTAACATAGTCTATGGCCTAGATTAAATGGTACAATATATATTTTTGTTTTTCATTTGTTTTTAACCAAAAGGTACATAAAGGGTAATTAAGGAAAATCAATTTTCTACTTTTCTATCTCCTCTTACACAAAAGTACTTTCTATATACTTTTTTATCATCCTACTTTTTTACACAAAAGTACCTCTTTCTACTTTTTTGTCACCCTAATTTTTTTATTTGTTACCATCTCTCTTCTTATCACATCTCTCTCTTTTATCATTTCTCTATCTTAGTGTAGATTCAGATTATATATGTTACAACATAACTTATACATGTAATGGTATGTATTTAAAAATTGTAAGTGACTAAAAGTTATTACATTTATAACTTGTATGTAAAATCATTTTGCATGTGACGTTCATTGTTATACCGGTAACATATTATTTGTGTATTAAAAAAATTCTCAAAAACATATGTGACATTAGTTGTTAAACATGTAACATACTATTTACATATTTGAAAATATTAAAAAGGATATGTGACGTGTGATATACTATTGGCATATTTTAAAATATTAAATAGGATATGTGATGTTCGTTGTTACACCTATAAACATGTAACTATACATGTAAAATTAGATTTAGAATTTTTAGATTTGTAAACTAACAAAAAAAACCTATATTTTAGGGTAGTTACATTCTCGCAGAAAAAAGTGTTAAGTTTATAAGTCTTTTGTTAATTATAGATGTGTTACAAACATGTAACTAACCTTTTAATAGGTCGCATATTGGACACAAGTGAAAAACCCAAGATTAAAACTAACCTTTTAACATAGAACGTTACATATTTCGATCATTATTCGACTTCGAGTGACATGTTACATAAAAGTAGGTTGCATAATCCGTGTTACAACTTAAAAATAACCTTTTAATAAGTTGCATATCACAAACAAGTGAAATAAACAAAGGTTACAAACGTCGGTTCAAGCTCGGATCCTTAAAGAAGACGAAAAAGCCGGACGCTTTAAACCACAAAACCATATACTATTATATTTTAATAGATTTAAAAGAATGTTACAACTACAAAAAACCATGTAGAAATTTACGATAGGAAAAAATGGTATGTAAAAAAGAAAAAAAAAACACAATTTTAAATATGGAAAAGTTGTTATGTTAAAAAAATAATTGTAAACAGAATGAAAAAATTGTAGGTTATTTGTATTTATGGAGAAACATTAACGGGCCTTTATAAAATACAAAAAAAATATCTCTTGACCAAAATAATGCCCTGGAATATTGTAAGTCCACTTTCTTTTCTTCCTTTTCCTCTTAGACACCAACAAGAACCAGTTCATGCCAAAATGACGGCAACACACCACGACCAAGATAAATAGATCTTTTAAACTTTCAAGCTCAGATCTTTTATAAATCAACAACATATTAACGCCCCTTATCTTGTTTTCAAGCTTAGATTTGTTAATCAGGCGATGAATTTTTAAAACTTACGCGGATTAAAAAACACGGTCACCAACAAATCACTGCCCCTTCGTCTTTCTTATCACCATCGTTACCAGATCCCATCATTGTTGGAAAAACAAATAGATCTATTAATCTTCGCACGCACCTGTCACTGTACCACCATTTCGATCGGATCTATTAATCGTCGCATCAGGTAGCTATTGCCGGTTGTGGTTTGGATTTAGACAATTCATCTATAGTACATAGGTACACTACTAAAAACAAATTCTCAATTCAAATTAGCTAAAAAAAATTAAAATAACAAAGTCTCTATATTACAAAGGTTGTTTCACAAAAAAGGATGTAACTTGGAATATATAAAAATGTGGTTGAATTGTATAAATTTCAAGAACACCCGGATAGATTTTACCCGTCTCCGTTGGCCGGGACGCCCGTCACCTTCCGATATCACTTATACTACTTGAGAAAAGAGACTGAGATGATTGGGTCTTTGATTAGTCACATGAGAAAAGTGTTGAATCAAAATTTAAAGAGATGATTGAGAGAGAAATTGGATCTAAAATATGTTTTATAAAAGAAATTGAGAGATATAGAGTAGAGGAGTTTGATCTGGTCAAAGAGATGAATATAAATTATTATAGAGGAGAGAGGTTATGTCATGTCAACAGAAAACAAAGAGAGAGGGTATAACTTCATCTACCTAAAATACCCTTCTAACAATATTTAAACAGAATACGTGGTCAAAGCTCAACCACAAGCAGAGTTTTTAAAGTTTCTTTAACTCAGGTGGGTTTTCTGATTATACTTTCCCTATATATATATATATATATATATATATATATATATATATATTAGTATAAGTATCTATAGAAAACCTAAGTTATATGGTAAACCTTAGAAACCCAATATGTGGCTAGAATTAAGCCACATCATCATGATTCAAAATAAATTTAATAATAACAAAAGGGTAAGGAGGTAATTTCATCTGTAGCATCTTTTGCAACCCCCATATGACACTTCCCAATGTACAAGTACGATTTGTACCTCTTCTTCCCAAACCCTTCTTCTTCTCCACCATCCTCTTCTATCAGAAAAAACCCACCACTCTTCTTCAAAAAAAACCCACCATTCTTCAACACCCGTAACTAGGGGTGTTCACGGTTTGGTTTCAAACCGTGAAACCGCCCAAACCGGTCGTGGGTTTGGTTTCATGGTCGGTTTTTTTACTTAACTTTCGGTCGGTCGGTTTCAATATTTTCAAACCGTAGCAAACGGTTTGGTTTACGGTTTATACCGAAAACCAACCGCATAAAACCGGACCGGACCGTAAGGATTTATTTATATTTTCTTATAAATATTTTCATATTATATATAGACATAGATAAAATAAAATTTGTTTTTGCCTATATCTAAATTGTTGTAAAACAAAAGTGGGCTAACTCATTTTACGTTACCATATATTTCACTATGGTAAGTTAATTCCTTATTTTTAAATTTCAACTTCAACCTTTGTTTTGATGTGTTTAGGTATATTTTATTTATGTATTTGTTAATTTAGATGATCTTTTAAGCTATTTGGATTGTTAATTATTGCAAAAAAACTTGTTTTATGTTTAATAGAACATGGATTTGTGGACGCCATTCTTTTCTCTTTTGCAAATTTGAGACATCTTGTATAAAGATTCAATGAGTCTAAACCGCGAAACCGAACCGGAACCAAACCGTTACTAACGGTTTGGTTTGGTTCGGTATAAAATTTCTACGGTTTGGTTTTGGTTTACAAAATTCAAAAACCGTTACTAACGGTTCGGTTCACGGTTTGACCTAAAAACCGCAAAAACCGGACCATGAACACCCCTACCCGTAACCCTTGTTCTTCCAAAAAAAAACCCTCCGATCTCCCAAAATACTTCTTCTCCACAAGATCCTACACTTGTAAACGTATCCATAGTTTGAGGGCTTAAATGCAAACCCCTCCATATAACAGAAGTAGATCTCTATCTACCTCTTGTTGTTGATAGGTCTCCACATGTTGAAATTGAAGGTAAGTTTTTTTTTTTTCGTTTATGTAGTTTTTTTTTTAAGATTTTTCTTTGTTTTTCTGTTTATGGTCGTTGCTAAAGCTTTTTGGTCGATTAACATAAGATTGTTTTAACTTTTTTTTCACTCAAATCATAGATTTTTTTTTGTTTGCATACCAAGTGTTTGATCAAATGCTTGAATGAAAAAAAAACTTATTTTAACCTTTTTTGATTTTTTATTATTATTATTTTGTTTATGTTGGATTGTTATTGGATTGGGGACATGAGGTTGTAGATCTGGTTTCTGTTCTACAGTTTGATGTTAAAGATGGTTATTGATGCATGTTATATGTATATATAGTAGGTTTATCATTTATGTGAAGGTCAAGAGTTCGTCTGAGTTTCGGATTCGTATTGTTTAGATTTTGTTAGTTTTGGAGCCCTAGGTTTTGAACTTGGGCCGATTTCAGTTTAGTGAGGATTGAAGGTTAATTGAGGTTAGAATGATGTGTTTATTAGTTGAAAGCGATGAGGTAGAAATATTGAATTAATATTAACAGTTAGATTTTGGAAATTTAGATTTTGTGACTTTAAGCAGTTATTTGGGCCCCGACTAACACATGTTACTCCTGTTTAGTATGTTAAATGATGAGTTGGTCACACCGGTTAATATCTCATCTATTGTTTTGCAGTTGATAACGAAGACCCCACTGGTTAACATATGTTAACAAACGAAGTCGAAGGAAGCCGAGAAAAATATGTAGAAAAACTTTTTTATAACGTTTTCTTTTTTGTACTCAATGTATAGAGTTACTAGATTTATTTTGTTAAAGTGGTTAATTGTTTGTAATGATACTTTGTAATAAAGTGGTTATGGTATACATTTCCCATGAAAGTCACTAGATTTTATTATGTTTCTTTGCAAGAAGACATAGCCACATTTTACAAGAATCGGGTTTTTTTTACGTTTTTTAATCAATTACGTTTTTTACGTTTTCTAGCATAAAAGTCAGTAGATTGTATTATCAATTACGTTTTGTTTATGTTATTATTACAGAATGATATTTCTTGTGTTGATATTACATGTTAACAGTTAGGTTCTTTTTGTTATTAACAAGTGTTAACAAAGTTTTTATACGTCAACTTATTAACAAGTGTTAACAAAGTTGTATAGGACAGATTCACTACAACTGTTAACATGTATTAACAGGTTTAGTAAATCTAATAAGGTTTTCCTTTTTTTTCAATAAGGCTGGTAAGATATGTTAACACATGTTAACACTTTTAATATATCAAACTTTGGTGTTTTGTTTTTAGCACCAACTATCTGATGATTTGAGCCAACACCATTAGATAACACATGTTAACACTTTTAATATCTTAATTATGATTTCTTGTTTTTAGCACCAACTATCTACAAAGTTTTTATACGTCAACTTATTAACAAGTGTTAACAAAGTGTTAACAAAGTTTTATAGGACAGATTTACTAAAACTGTTAACATGTTATAACAAAGTGTTAACAAAGTTTTATGGGACAGATTTTACTAAAACTGTTAACATGTCATAACAAAGTGTTAACAAAGTTTTTATACGTCAACTTATTAACAAGTGTTAACAAAGTTTTATGGGACAGATTTTACTAAAACTGTTAACATGTGTTAATATCTCTACTATGGTTTTTCTTTTTTTCCAATAAGGCTGGTAAGATATGTTAACACATGTTAACAGTTTTAATATATCAAAATTGGGTATCTATGTCGCCATGTTTTTTGCGTCTAGAGGTTACTTAGTGCATATGATCTTTTTAAAACCTTTGATATGTATAAGTTAAACTATGCGATGCCTATGGTGTCCCTTTTGGAATCTAGGCTGTATGTGGTTGCGTAAATTGCTGCTTTGTATTATCTTGTTAACAGTTGTTAGTCATTGCCAAAACTGACAAGAACTTATTCCTCGACTGCCAACTTTGTCAACTTATGCCTCAACTCGCGTTTTATATATAACACATGTTATTCATAAGTTAACAGTTGTTAGTCAATTCGAAAAAATGACAATGCTCGTGCAATCCACTTGTCAACGTAGTCAACGTGGTTAACACGTGTTAGTCTATTCCACCATAAACAACTGTTAATACATGTCTAACTCTAATCCACGTTCCAACATAGTCAACAAGGTTAACACGTGTAAATACATATATCAAGCACTACCAACTGTTAATACACGTCTCACTCTAATCACCACAAACATGGTTTAAAGGTTCTTACCAGGTTAACACATGTTACCATATTTGCATACACAAGGATAACACATGTGATCACACATCTCAAACTGACATAGTATTTTACTCTTTTGTTTAACTTAACACATGTTAGCTTACAACCATAACAATAACACGTGTTAACAGAAATTATAACAGTGTTTTTTGTGCTGATTCCCACAGGTTCAGACCAAACATTAAGGACACAACTACAAAGAACATCTATAAAACATAACACATGTTACATATTCTGACAAATAACTTACACATTAAGGACACAACTACAAAGAACTTGTTTAAGGACACAACCACATTAAGTACACAACCACAAAGAACACCTTCAACCCCTTCTTCTCTGTACACACTGGACATCCTCTCTGACCGTCTCCGGTCACCTTCTAACACCGTGGATGAATATCTTCACAATCAAAGCAAAACCCACTTCAATTTTCTTATATAAAAATAATAAAACCGAATAAATGAAAAAAAAACCCACATAAAAAATTGGGTTATCACCCAACAAAAACCCAAATCAAGAACACATACATACCTGTTAAAATTGAAGATCATCACCAATGTCGTCGGATCTAAACATTTAAGGTCGTGGGATGGAGGGAATGATAGAGGAGAGAGGAGATGGAAGATGGAACGATGGTGGTGGTGGTGGTGGTTGATTAAGAACACCAAGAAGATGAAGATAAACCAAATAGATCCGGTTACCACCACTACTGCTAACATTCAACAATATGATGAAGAACACCAAGAATATGAAGATGAGGGAGGGAAGATGGACGAGAGAGAGAGAGAGAGAGAGAGAGAGAAAGAGAGATAAAGACAAAAACGAGAGAGGGTTGCTGAGAGAGAGATGGAAGGACGGTGGTGGTTGATATTTTTGAAGGTGTATGCTTGTTGTTTTTCATTAGTGTAGAAGGTGGTTGATGATTTCTTTGAAGATGATGAAGAAGAAGAAGGAGGGAGGAGAAAGATGAGAGAGGTGATGGCATTGGAAAGATGAGAGAGGAGAGAGGTGATGGCATTGGAAAGATGAGAGAGGAGAGAGGTGATGGCATTGGAAAGATGAGAGAGGAGAGATTGTGTTGTGTCCCCAAAATGCCCCTCCATTTGTCTTTATGTATTAAAATACTAATATATCTATGGTCAAGTATATTGATTCAATCCTAGCCATGGATGTTATGTGATGGATGGCTAGGATTGGGTTTCCATAGTTTACTAAATAAGAAGAGTTTCCTCAATATCCATTCCCATATATATTATACATATAAAAACACACACATATACACATCTCTCTCTTCTCTCTCTGTCTTTGTACCACCCACCACCACCACAACCATCACCACCAACCACCACCACAACCATCACCACCAACCACCTGCCACCACAACCAACTACCCACCGACCACCACCGTTCAAACTCACTTCTTTCTAATCTGATAACCCACACACATACACTGATCTTTTAGAGAGATAACCGGGAAAGAGAAAGGGGCCGGAGGGAGGCGGAGATGCGGCAGAGCTCCGGCGGAACGACGGCCAAACAACACCAACACCACCCATCTTGTACCCTTTACCCAACCCTATTATTGAGAGAGAAAGCTGAAGGGAAGTTAGAGAGAGAAAGAGAAACCAGATCTTTAGAGAGAGAGAGAGAAAACCGGGTAGAGAGAGAGAAATAGAGAGAGAGGAAGAAGAAGCGGCGGCGGCGGCCTGTTAGGGTTCAGATTAGGAGTCCGATTAGTGTGGTAAGATTATTAATCCTTGTTATTTTCTCTTGAATAATATCGATTAGGATGTTGATTGTTGTGATGGGTTACAGAATCGAGGTGGGAGAATGGTGGTTAGGTTATGGTGGTGGCGTTTGATGTTATCGGCAGTGGTGGTCTTTGTAGTGATGGTGGTGGGTGTCGTCGGAGATGGTGGTGGTGGACGGTGGTGGCAGGTGGTTATTGTTGTGGTGAAGATGATAAAGATGTAGGGATGAAGATTTAGGGGTTCTAGGGTTCTTGGATGTCTGATGAATTTTTTTTTTGGGAAAATAATTTTGATCTATGAAGGATATTAGATATTGTGAGAGATTTGTATGTGGGCCCCCCTTTTTTATTTTTTGACAGATAAACACTTTTTCCACGTAGGAATGCCACGTGGGATGCCCACGTGGCATTTAACAGAGAAAACTAACTGAGGTTAGTCTGGGACCATTAAAATAAAAAGGTTAACAAGTTGAGACTGCTGTGTTACAACTTTCAAGTTGGGACTGCTACCTTCCAACCCCAAAATTGGGATTATTAAATTACATTTCCCTTTTTTTTTAAACGAATCTTACTTTATTCCATAATAAAAGATCTTTTTCTTTGTCAAATAGTTTTACTTAATTTAAACTTATCATTCACGTCTTTTAAGTTGGTCCCAAGTCCATGAACTAACATCGTGGTCAGACAGTACTGTTAGCTGACTTTTAATATTCAGTTATTCGAGATATACAAGATACAGACAGATCCAAACTTTACGGGAAGGATTAAAATTTGAATCTTAAAAATCTTCTTTTTTAACGGCAGAATCTTAAAAATCTTTACAATTAATTGACTAGAGTTCATGTGTTGCATACTGCTAGCTGGCCGTAAGCTACGGCGGGGCTTCCAAGCCATAATTTTTGTTGTATTTTGTTTCAAGTTTCAATACAACTAACAAGCCCTTATGGGTTTATTTATCGTGTTTCACCCTAGGTATGATCAAGTCATGCTAGGATCAAGATCAGGCTTAATTATGATAGACCAAACGTATATGAAGCCACGTTTCTGCTTTATACATTTGGGTCGATTTGAACATGTAATCGTAAATGTTAAACTAAACATATAAGGTGATGCTTAATTATATGGACCAAATGCATATAAAGCTTAATTTTGATGGACCAAACGCATATAAGGTGTTGCTTTGTTAAACACTTTAGGATACACTTCAATCCTAGTAAACCTCTTTTAGGGGTATTTTGTAAAAATACTCATATTAGATGTAAGTTACGAAGCTTAAAAGCGAAATTTGAAATTTAAACTTGATGGGTCATACATCTAACCTAATAAATCAAGCCAATTAATTAACCGAATGGTTAATAAGATCAATCACCCGCTGACTTCAGTTTTGGTTGAGGCTAATGACTGAACATAAGTGAAGCATGCTCACCCTTAGAAGCGCATGTGCTCCCTGCCACAACACGCGTAGACACCATACTAGTAGATGTTTATGCAAATCTATCTTCAATTTTTTTTGTATCGGATCTATGTTCTAGAAATAATTCAGGTGTTATTTCGCATTTCATTCATTGAAGTATGCAGTCTGCAGATGCAACATCTAACAAATTAACAATACATAAACATAAGCTAATTCATAAACAACCAATAGTAACAATACCACCGAAAATCAAACACGATGTCTTATATTTTTTCCAATGCATCTGCTTTTCATTGAAACATAAGATTAAATATAGTTAATTTTGGCAAAATGAAAGCAGTTCCTTGTCGTTCTGAAATCTTTCCATGTCATGTGTTGCTAAAGTCACCCATGCTTCAATACCATCTACATTTGGAGTATCCATCAAAACGCAACCAGTATGGTTTGAAGATCTATACGTTACACTTGCAACTGCGGGATTTCCCCATCCGAAATCGACTTTGTTAAACCGGAACCCACATAAGCTTGAACACACAAAGGTCCTGTTGACAACATTTTCTAAATCTTCATTCCCTATTCTTGACAGAATTAAATCAAGGTTTTGACGGGCAAGTTCCGGACTCTGGACTCGTTCAAGTTCCATCTTCTGTTTTTTAATCTTGGAAACCAGCACACTTAATGATGTTTCACTTTCATGTCGGGTAGTGACCATCATACCTGTGACCAGATTACCGACGGTAGTTTGGGGGTAATTCGGGACAAATTTCTTACGTAAATCAGCAGCAAGAATTAAAAAAGATGTCTTAAAAGAAGATGATCCACTGTGGTTGGTTGCTGCCACTGTGGTTTTGTAAATTAGTGATGTCAATACTTCGACTCGTGTAGGATTGTTTATAGATAGTCTTGATCCCCCTTCTTGGAGGACCTTGTTCTTGAGGTCACTTAATTTTGAGTTCATGAACACGAATTTTCTTGTGACACGATTGTCACACGATAGTTTCAAAACCGATTCATCTGGCGGAAGAAAACTGGGAATATCTGGGGATTGAATTAAATGAGGGTTAAGGGGCAGTACCTCTTTGTGATCAGTGGAACCAAAACGTGCCACCGAAGCCCATTGACTAACAAATGAGCCAAGAGTACAGCCATCACCAATTTTGTGTGACATAGACACTCCTATTGTCATACCACCACAAGCAAAGTGATTGAGTTTAACCCCAACAAGACTGGCACTTTGAGGAGAACTTTGCCACAACATGTCATCAACAAAAAGTTGGCCAACAATGTCATCTTTTTGACTTACATGTTGGAACATGTTGAGTTGGGTGTCATTTTTGGCTTCAACAAACACGACTCCCTCATCGCTACAATTGATGTATGGTGCATTCGGTGTGTTTAACCTACCCGCAAATGGGTAGTATCGTGTTAGACTTTGTGACAATGATTTCTTTATCACCCGGGCTTTGTCATTAGGGGTTAACCTGTCGGTTTCTTTGTTTGGATAGTAGAGAATTACTGGCATATAGACGTGTGTGTAGCTTCGATCAAGCAGGGAAAGATTGTAAGTCTGGAGATGAGATGGGGTTGGAGATGAGGGCTTGATCATTTCTCGAGATATAATGGTGTGAAATCGCCTTCTTTGAAATAACAGAATCTTGCCTATCATTGTCATTATAGTTTTTTTTTTCTTTTTTTTTTTTTGTTGTTGTTGTAGCTGCAAATTCGATGTTGAAAGCTATATTTATAGGTGCATCTGCAATTGATATAAAAATCTTTACGATTCATTCCCTAGACTTTGGCCGCCATTTACTCCTTATGTTAAAGTTCTTCCCAATTAAAATGTATGGATCTGGGATTTACCGAATCTTTTATATTCCGGATGAATATTAAAAGGAGCCATGAGATAGGCAAGGCTGATAGGTAAGGCTAGCTAATAGGCAATTATTTATAATATTAAAGATGCTACACATCAACATCTGCACGTTGCTAGCACCTTAATAGCTGGAAACACTACTTTAATACATGATATTTTTTTTTTGAACGGCCAACAAAATTCCATTATCACCCAAGCTAGCGGGATACTAGCAAATTATCCGGTACAAACGAAGAAAACTTACAGCCACCAAGGAACAATAGACCTACACAAACAAAAAGAAAGATACAGCCTACCAACTAATGTTTGAAATATTAAACGAGCGCCACATATTCCAGTCTAGTTCATGATGTTTAGATCTGGCTTTAACCCAAAACAGACTCCTTGCTTTGATTTCCCCCATAATGCTATGTAAAGAGCACATTTTTTGTTTAAAAACCACCTCATTCTGAGACTTCCATATGCACCAAATAGTTGTTAAGCAGACCGCATAGAACGCTTTCCTCATGCCTTTTGAGCCACCAATCTGGATCCTGTAACAGCAGCAAATCCCTGAACTGAAATGCGAAGATATTACCCACCTTGCACCATTGTGATACGAGTTGCCAAATAGACTGTGCGAAGTGACAAGAGACGAACAAATGATCGACATTTTCCGGCACCTCGCCACACATTGGACATAGATTGGAACCCACGTTTACATTACGCCGAATTAGTGCTTCTCTTGTCGGCAATCTATCTAACCTTGCTCTCCAAGAGACTATCCATACTTTGCGCAGCACCCATGTATTGTTTTGAACCACAAAATCAGCAGCAACATGATTATTCCTCCACAGCAGCAACTTAATTTCTGCAGCTGAGAAGCCAATTGTATCGCCCAGCCCAAAAACCCATTTGTCCCCCTCGTTGGTGATTGTCGGAAACAGAATGACAGACAATAGCGACTATAGTTCGGCCACAGCAGCAGCCCCCAATCCCGAAGAAGCCCACTCCCATACCTAACCCTGCCCCGATGATTAAACCCTGTCCGCGACCAACGCGAACTTGTTGTTTTCAGCAGCAAAAAGCGTTGGAAACTGAGCAGCCAAAGGAACCCCCAGCGCCCAGACATCCAACCAAAAAGAAATACCCAACCCGTTCCCCACCAGCCCTTGTATTGCCCGACCAACATCCACACCCCTTTCTTTAATTAACTGGACATCCCCTGCTATGTTTTTCCAAGGCCCCAGAGCTGATAAACGCACAGGGATCGAGTTCCAGCCTCTAGACGTATGGTGCAACACCCATACCACCTTCCTCCATAAGGCGTTTTGATCACACTTGAACCGCCACCACCACTTTGCTAAGAGAGCCAAGTTCATGTCCCTCAAAGACCCAAAACCAAGCCCACCCACTTTCGTAGGCCTCGACACATAATCCCACGCAACCCAGTTCATACGCGCTTGTTCATCCGAGCCACCCTAAAAGAATACCCTCCTCAATCTATCCAAGTCCTCTAACACTTTGATTGGGGTTTTGTAAAGCGAAAAGAAATACGTAGGGAGAGCATTAAGAACCGACTTGATTAATACTACCTGACCCCCAAACGATAGGTGTTTCGCCTTCCAAATATAGAGCCTTCTCCGGAATGCCTCAATCACCGGTTCCCAATGTTTCGCCAAGTTCATATTAGCACCCACAATCAGCCCCAAATACGAACATGGAAGTTTCCCCAAAGTGCACTTTAACACATTCTCCATATTCTGTCCTTCCACATTATTCACCCCTATTCCAAAAACACTACACTTTCTTAAATTAACATTCAGCCTAGAGACAAGATAAAAACACCTCAATATTCGTTTTAAATTAACTGCATTAGACGTGGACCATTCACCTAAGAATACCACATTATCAGCATATAACAAGTGTGATAACATCATGCTCCCATTTCCACATACCAAACCTCTAAACAAACCCATCTCACAAGCACGTTTCATGGTACTCGATAACGCCTCCATCACCAATACGAATAAGAACGGTGACAGAGGATCGCCCTGTCTTAGGCCCCGGCTACACCCAAATTCATTAGTTGGAGATTCATTAACCAATAGAGATGTCCGGGCCGAGGAAACGATAGCCATAATCCACCTAATCCAAAGATCAGGAAAATTCATTTGTGACAAATACCGATTCCATGAAACCCCAATGCACCGAATCGTATGCCTTGTCGATGTCTACCTTGAAAATCATTCCACACCTTTTGACTCTTTTCATCCAGCCGATTACTTCGTTTAGTATAAGTGGTCCATCTGTGATGTTCCGCCCGGGTAGAAAAGCCGATTGCTCTTGAGACACCAGTTTACCGATTACACCTTCTAGTCTTGTTACCAAGACTTTCGACACCACTTTGTTAATGAACCCAACCAAACTAATTGGCTTGTATGCATTAAAACCCACCGGGTTGTCCGTCTTTGGTATCAACGCAATGAAAGACGAAACACATGAGGGATTCAAATGTGGCTGATGGTAAAATTCCTCAAACAGATTCAAAAAATCCGCTTCAAGACCATTCCAACAACGCTTAATAAATCTGAAGTTAAATCCGTCCGGCCCCGGTGCTTTGTCTCCGTCACAATCCCACACGGCGTTCTTGATTTCTTGAAGTGAAAACGGTTGGACCAGGCCCTCCGCCTCCTCTGTCGACAGTCGAGTTAAGTTTGAACACACCAAAGTCGGTCTAACAGGAAGCGGCTCCCGAAATCCATCTTCAAAAAATACAAAAGCACTATCTTTAAGGATCTGAGGACATGTCACCCACACCCCTTCCTGCTCGATCCCATTAATCCTATTGTTAGAAGTGTTTGCATTAATAACCCGGGGATTGAATAAAATGTGGGATAAGGGGCAGTACCTCTTTGTGATCAGTGGAACCATAACGTGCCACCGAAGCCCAATAACTAACAAATGAGCCAAGAGTACAGCCATCACAAATTTTGTGTGACATAGACACTACGATTGTCATACCACCACAAGCAATGTGATTGATTTTAACCCGAAGAAGACTGGCACTTTGAGGGGAACTTTTCCACAACATGCCATCAACAAAAAGTTGGCCAACAATGTCATCTTTTTGACTTACATGTTGAAACATGTTAAGTTGGGTGTCATTTTTGGCTTCAAAAAACACGACTCCCTCATCGCTACAATTAATGTGAGGTGCATTCGGTGTGTTTAACCTACCCGCAAATGGGTAGTATCGTGTTATACTTTGTGACAATGATTTCTTTATCACCCGGGCTTTGTCATTAGGGGTTAAAATATCAGTTTTTTTGTTTGGATAGTAGAGAATTACCGGCATATAGATGTGTGTGTAGCTTCGATCAAGAAGGGAAAGATTGTAAGTCTGGAGATGAGATGGGGTTGGAGATGAGGGCTTGATCATTTCTCGAGAAATAATGGTGTGAAGTTGCCTTCTTCCGAATCTTAGGACCTTCCCAATCATTGTCAATAACTTTTAAAGGAAGGATATTATTGTTTTTATTGTTGTATGTAGATAGCGAGAAAGTATAGGATACAAATTATCCTTAACCTACAAAGTGTAAGTAGCCACCACAATATGACATGTGTAAACCCTAGTTAATTTTAACTAACCCAATCTTGGTTGATTTAAAAGGGATAAAAGGTAATTTTTCTTCAAATCGTTCATTAACCACCACCATAACCACTACCATCACCATCACCACCACCACCACCATCACCATCACCACCACCACCACCACCACCACCGCCGCCGCCGCCTGACCCAACCGCCGGACCAAAGCCTCACAGCTTCCTCTCACCTTTAACCTCTGACGCCTTCAAAACCTTTCACGTTGTTCGACTTCAACCTGACCTCAATCGTGGCTCAGATCTAGTCACTTCCCTCTATCTTCGGAGAAGACAACCAAGCCAACATCTCTGTATCTCTGGCTAATCACAAAACAAAGGAAAAAGAAGAAAAGAAGAAAAAAAGGAAAAAAAAACAACCAATCCATAAAAATCTTACCTCGACTGTGTGTGAATATAGTTGTTTCTTTGTTGGAGGAAAACAGAGCAAAAAGGGGGAAAAGTGAGGAAAAGGTGAGTTTTATTTATACTAAATGCGTTTTACAAAACCAAGTGCGTTTTATAAAAACCAAATGCGTTTTACAAAAACCAAGGGCGTTTTACAAAAACCAAGTGCGTTTTACAAAAACCAAGTGCGTTTTACAAAAACCAAATGCGTTTTACAAAAACCAAGCGCGTTTTACAAAAACCAAGTGCGTTTTTGTAAAAACCAGTTTAAATAGTGTTTAAAAAACCAAATGCGTTTTATAAAAAAACCAAATGCGTTTTATGATTTTCTGTTTAACAGTTTATGATCTTCATCGTCTGAAACTTTTTTGAAAGCCATTTTTTTTCTTTAATTCTTCTTTTATTATCAACATCGTTCGTTTCTATGAATAATACATGCGTTGATAGTGATTTTTTAATATGATTCGACTAATTTTATCATTTGAATTGTCAAACTCTGTTTTTTCTATTTATGCAAAAACGTTTTGATTTTTTTTTGTAATCAAATGTTTTTTATTGTTTAATCATTCTGAACGTTTAATCGAGTTGAAAACGATGAAAAATCAGGTTCAATCGATGAAAATTTTTACATCGATTATGTCTGTTGTTATGATTTCACAGTAATTTAAACGTGTTTTTCTTAATTTACCCTTGGTTAGATTAACCCAAATATGATTAGGATTGTTAATTACCATCTTGCCACCGCCTAAATCTAATGGCTGAGAATGCTTCTTACACTTTGTATGTTAAGAAACTTTGTACGTTATATAAGTGAAGCTCCAGAGTGCCACGTCCCTCATGCCCGTTTCAGTAATGAATGACATGTTGTATCTTTTTTTTTTAACGACGAACGGTACACACCTATAATGAAGCACCACACCCTTGATCAGGTCCGGTCTCCGGGCCCCCCTAAGGTCCATCCCCTCGTTTCAGAATAACCCTACTCCGAGTGAGATTCGAATCTGTGACCTCCAGGGCGGGAACCCGACAAAGTGGTTAAACCTTCTCACCTCCATTACAACCACTAGGCTATTGGCGAATGACATGTTGTACCTACTTAACAGTTTATCTACAGCACATTGTTCGAAAATAATCAATAAATAATAAAATCTACAGCACGTACACACACTCCTAGTCACTTAATATACATCAACTAGATTGCGTCCCCCGTGCGTTGCGGCGGGGGATCTAGTGATGGTGATTTCGTTAATAGGTGATTGGATATTATATATTGGTTGTCTACCTGGCTGTATATAGTTAACTAAATCACATGACTCAGAAAGCATCACCACAACTTTAACTGTCTCAAACTCGAACCACTATGCAGCCCTATAATACACACAATTCCATTTGCAGTTTAACCATCCTTCATAGAATATGTATTTTTGTCACCAAATAGTTCTCATATATTATTCATTTAGTCCTTTAAGTAAACTTTGAAATGTGTCATATAATAAAACTACATAACGTATACACACAATTCCATCTGCTCATCATCTTCAATAGCCATCGTGTACTGTCGTCATCGTGATCCTACTACCCAGAGAATCATCTTGTTAAAAACATAATAACCTATCAACTATATGTAGAAGGTCCAAAATCAGGTTTATAGGAGTAAACCTCATATTAAACAGAGATAATTAAATCAGGCGATTAAAGTAAGAAAATATTAAAATGAACAAAGTAAATCAAGAATTCCTGAAGTCGCGACCATTCGTCAGCAACAAAGTAATCGTTGGGATGATGTTATCATTTAAAAAAAAGATTCACAACATATAGCTATTGACTAACCTGCCTAGTAAAGATTTGCCACCATATCAGCAAAGGGTTTTATCTCCGATTATATCCAAGATCCGCCTCTGGTTCTACACACAAAAAAATGATACAACCTCGATGTGAACATAATGTGCAAACCAAGATTACACAGATTATCCAGGTTGCATAATCTACCTAAGAGGCCTAGTTACAAAGAAGAGTGTGTGCCTGTCTTTCTTATCTTATATGAAAGAGAGTGCTGTGTCTCAAATTTGACGGGTTAGGTAATGGGTCAAAATGGGTAAATTTTTAGTGTAAGCCGCAACATGCCATGCTAGGTTGGGTTGACACTGAATACTTTTTCTTTCAATATTTGAACTTCAAATATACAATTGACGTGTTAAGCATGATTACCAATAATTTATTGGTACATTAATATTCTATAAACTAACAAATCCAAATGTGAACAGTACTTATTTTTTATTGGTTATACATGATGCTACATTTTAGCTTTCTATTGGACATCATTTTCAAGTTTGAGTTGTCCCTTTTGACTATGTATAGTGAATATTATCTTTACTATTTTCTATTTAATTAAATTAAATTAACTTTCTCTTTTGAATAATGCCCTCTTTCTCCATGTACATCGATTATGATCAACATAAATTAATATAACTGGTTATTGACTTAAGAAAATTGAAATATTATGAATCAGTTATTTTATTGATGTATTATAAACAAAAGTTTATGGATCCTTTACATACATAGGTAAAAACTATAAATATCGGAGTTGTGATAGACACAATAAATAGGATTATATGTTTACATGATACCAACAACAAGTATATAGCTTACAAGAGATATATTATCTTCAATGTTCTTTAATTATATAGTCTTTGTTTTATCAATAACAAAATTTCTGTAAATCTTTTGTTATGTACATGTAATTATATAAATAAAAACGGTACGTCATGTAACTATCCATAAACTAATTTTATGTTACTACGTCTATGTCAGCTATATTGCAACTTTATTAACAATAACAAACCTACAGCAATATTTTCCCGCCGCGAAGCGCGGGGTTAAACCCTAGTTACAAAACAATTTTGAAGATTGTTTGCATTAAAAATTCACTGTGGATACCTTCCAACACTTTCACCACATCTCTTTTTTAGGTGTACTTTTTTATTATATTGACCATTTGACCTATTAACATTATTTGTTGACTTTTACCTGTTGTAGACTAATGATTTTTGGAGAGAAGCACGCATTCTTTCAAATCTTCATCATCCAAATGTGGTAGCATTTTATGGAGTTGTACTGATGCAGTTAGAGGAACTTTTGCTACAGTTACTGAATTTATGGCAAATGGATCACCTAGAAACGTCTTAATAAAAAAAGGATAGGTGAGTCTGAATTCACTATTAACTTAATCCTCACAAAATCTTATGACCGTTTGTCTTAATTGGATAATTTTGATTTCATATACAGGTCACTTGATCGACGTATAAAGCTTTTAATAGCCATGGATGCAGCTTTTGGAATGGCAGCCTAATAGCCAAAACCCTAGCCCAGAGCAATATGCAAGAGAAAAGTTACCTCACAGCGCCGCCGCCTCAAGACCACCATGACTCCACCACAGAGGCCACCCTACTCTCCTCTGTCTCTCACTTCACTGCTGGCCTCTAGTCGCCGCCATAGACGCCAAGTAAGTCGTCGACAACGACGGGGCAGCACCCCCTTCTCTCTGTTTGAAATCGATGATGAACACTGTTTGCACATAACAACATAATGGAATTATCTTCATAATCAACAAAATCGAAGTCTTATGAAATCGATGAGGAAAATTACTACACATTATCAAGAAATTCACAAATTTAACCATAAAACATTAACATATAACCAAATAGTACTTACTTGATAAATCAAACAAAATAAACTCAATTCAACTGAACTCACCTTACTTCCTACCTCTACCGGCAGCTTTCCTCTTAGGTGGAATAATAATCTCACCCTTAAGCGTCGGAATCTGCATAAACTGATCCAACCCACCACCCCCACCAAACCTCTTCCTGAACTTCTCCACCTGGTCAGCATCAATAAGATTAGCTTACCAACTGCCCAAATAAAACGGGTGGTTGCCCGACCACACATCCACCACGTTCTCTTTCTTAGTACCTCCTGTCGTTAGAACATGTTCTCCACTGCAGTACATGACCTTTGCGTCCTCGTAGAATTCTGGCTGTATGTCTTTCTTCCTGCAAATCCATCTTGGTTGATTTGGGGATACGTCTGACGTTACCTGAGATAAGAAAATAGAGGCGTTAGATTGGAAGATGGGGAATAGATGAGGGTTGAGAGTAGAAATGTTTATACCTTTGTTATGGATTGCGGTGATGGCGGAATGTTTCTAAGGAGGAAGGAGTTGGATAGGCTTAGCGAAATTAACAATCGCAATAATCGACGGTCGGCAATTTTAGGTGTCGAGAGCATATAGCTGAGATAGATTGTAGTGAGAGAGATTAGAGAGAGAATGGGGTGGAGGTCAAAGATAGGGTTTTGTTTGTGAGAGGACAACAAGTGTAAGTAAAGATAGATCAAAACCAGACACCTCACAAAAAGCAGTTCATTGTTTGTCAATACCACCATTACAACACTTAAAGCATAGAGTACAACACACCAATGCACAAACCCATTGCTATTTAGAATATCTTAAATGTCCATTGAATTTATTTATTTATTAATTTTTTTTTGGCTTTTATAATGTTAATGTGTTTTGGGTTAACTAAAAGTTCAATAAAAAGAAAAAGGAAAAAGTTTTATCGTTTGAAAAATGTAGGGCCTCATCTGTCTTCTCTTTCACGTTGTGTACAGAGCTTCATGACGCCTCACATTGATGCCGTCGTGGCGTTAACACAACAACGCAGTCTAAGTATGTTTGTGTAATATTTTTTGTTTCAAAAAAATTAATATGCAATTGAGTAAAGACATTACTTATTTAGAATGTGGGCAAATTTGAATGGTAAGTTTCGAAGTAGATGGTTTACGCCACATACCAACCATTAGGCCGACTATATCCTTATTGGTCGCTTTAGTCTCTACTCTCTAGAGTTGAAACGACGTGATAAAAAATTCGCATTGTTTCTGCTTAATGGAGTCGGTAATTGGTACATGGGAATTTTATTTTTGTATTTTTTTTTTTTTTTTGCACGGACATGGTAATTTTAATTGCTTTTTAAATTTTTGTACAATCAATTCAAAAGCAATTCGTTGTATACATTTTTATTAGTTCATTTCATCATTTGTTTGATCATCTCGTTAATACAAATTGATCATGGACGGAACCATTAACAATGGCTAATGGCTTCCGGTTGTCTTTAAGTCCTTCCCAAAAATTTTGAATCTTGAATTTTTCATATCCTCTCTCTCGAAGATCACTAAACATAGCCTTGATAGAGGTAAGAATAATAGTGTTTTGGATTACCAAAATTACCAAAATTTCCACTAGAGACATAGAAATTTTGCCTTTACTATTGTAGTAGTCAATCCGATGTTTGAAATGATCAAAAGTTGTCACATTAGCAACACCGACTCAAACGGCTACGATTTAGCTTACACTTTTAGCGAGGCCATTGAGATGGCTTGGATTTTAACATACACGTTTTGCATGATGACTAAGCCCACTGCTTTTTGCCAAAAGCGCAAGCTCAACCTCCGATTTTAGATGTATGCTAAGACTACCATGGAAAAGGCTAAAAATCATTGCTTATTTTGGGAAAGTTTTGGTGAAATGTGTTTATTTTAGGAAAGTTTTGGTGAAATGTGTTTATTTTGGTAATTTTCCCAATTTGGTATTAACTGATTTTTCATTTTTTTTAATAGCAACTTTCCACTGCCAAAAACAATCAAACCAAATACAAGGGGTATCTTTGCCAGTCCTTCCAAAGAAGAAATTTAAATCTAGACCTGTGTTTTAACCAAAAAAATAAAGATTTGGTACTAGCCATAGCCTCCTTACCGTTAAAGATCTTGTCATTTCTGCTCTTCCAAATAACCCAACAAGAAACTACTATAATGCCTTGTATCATTTTCCTTCCCATCAATTGGATATTAATTGACGATTCACATGTATATTGGTTGTACTTTGTTCATTCATGAACTTGGGTGAAATTCTAAGACAAGAATAATCTGTCTAAATTAATCAACAAATTATTGAAAAACAAAACATATCTTAAAAATCTGTGAGTTAAAAGTATAAATACCGTGATACGTAATAAACTTCTAAAATAGGCTGCCTTATTTTCCAAGAGTACTTTCTCTCCTATACATCCATTGTATTCCATTGAGAAAGACACATCTATCAATAAAATAAGTTATTTTCTCCCAACATCTCTGTCTTATGATTCCTTGTTATTATGCTAGTTTTTATAACACATTATCATTATGGATTGATTTTGGAGTTGGATCGCATCATCATAAGGTAAATTCATCTATTATTAGTCGTACTCAAATGTTTATAGCGTACAATCCTTTTATTCCTTCATGTGTTTAACATCACTCCACTTACAATAAACGCAACCAAACCAAGCACAAACATCCATAATACCAAGATTTAAGTATGGTAGTAAACATAGAGATATAAACACATAGATTAAGTGAATGATGTCATAGGGCTAAATCCATGCTTAATACTTGCATCCCAAACCTTCTCAATATCGCAAACTTCATTCCCGCATTCGTTTACATTCCAACCTTCTAACGCATGAAGTATCCCTGCAATTCTCCATGCACTCATCACCCTTCGTGGTAACCAGTTCTGTTAAACATGCCAAAATTTTGTATTATTGTGTCAAATAACTTAACCATGAGACCAAAAATTAAATGTAGCCTAACCTCACAAGAATCAATATTCTCGAGATATTTAGGAGCGAGCATTGATGGTGTGGTGTAGTAAACGCAGTCTTTACGCACTTTCTTTGGAGGGAACTGAGAGTAAGGAATGATTATGGTTCCTTCTGAGGCCTTCATTTGTTCTTCTTTGGTTAGTCCTTCTCCCACCAACCATATCTTTACAAGTCAAGTAAGCACCAAAACAAATACAGAAGTTAAGATTTCATCAACAAACATCTCCTTTTAATGTTGTAGCAATCATTTGTGATATCTTTTAGATTTTCCATGCAAGATTTCAGTAATTATTTTAAAAAAACTGTTAGTTATGTATAATAATTTACCTTTTGGGAATAACCACGTGAAAAGATTAACTTATCATGGTCATCAACCGTTTCGAGCTTGTATTTCAACATCTCATAATGCTTCTCTCTAGATACCACAACCTAGTATAGAACAAATTAAACTGAAAATGTTATTTAGGGTTCATTTTGCAAACTCCTACATTATATGTAGGATTAATTTAAAAGTAGTTTCTTCTTTACGGTGTTGTACACTATGCTTAACAAGTGTTTTGTGTATGAAAGAGTTGTACACCATGCTTCGTATGTTGTACCGTACTTTGTTTTTTCTTTTCTTTTCTTTTTTACTTTTAACCCTAATAGTTTTCATCTTTTACACTTAACCTCTACACTTTTTACTTTGAACTTTCTCCCATGTGTCTTAAAAAGATTTTTAGCTTTATGTTTCAATCCAAATTTTTCGAGTTGACATGCCACAACGTGGGTATGTAGTTCAACATTTTTACCTCTATTTTCCCGTCAAACGATCACGTTGTGTTTTAAGCTTAACTCATTTCACTCGATTTTATTTTATTAGTTTTTTATTTCTTTATGAGTTTTTCGGTATTGTTGGTCGCTAACAATGCGTAATTGATGCTATTTGGTATAGTTTTATGTCCCCACAGCAACAACGGGGCTTAGTACTAGTTCACTTTAAAAAAGTTGTTATATGGGTAAGCGAAATTACCTGGATGCCCTTTTGACATAGAGCTAGAACAAGGTAGTAAGCAATTTTATTGAAGTTGCCTCTAAAAATAACTTGTGAGGTGCCTCTTGGAATGTTGTTTAAGACCAATGCAACAGCTAAACTACTCCCATCCACCAACTTCACTTTTAGTTTTGGATTTCTTTTTATGAATAACTCTCCATTGTTATTTAAATCCTCTCTCTAACAAACAAAAAAGAAGAATTACTTTATGATCATAACAAAACTAAATGAATTAAATAATTATGCAAATTTAAAAACAAAAAGTAAAGGTGGTATGATGGGTCATTTAAACCAAACAGACTAACTAGTTGTGACCTGTTTTTATCAATTTTGGAAAATAGTTATTGTACAATGTAGTCAATAGAGGCGCACACATGACATATCTGGCGCTTAATCACAAGACGGACGTTTTGTAACTATTTTTTATATATTAGTAGTTTATTTTATGTGACTAGCTAATATATGTTCATCAACTTTACTTTTCTAGATAAGATGCCTCTTCTTTTTTTCGCCACGTCTTCTTTGTTTTCCTTGTGCATAGGTGATCCACCTTGTGACTTTGACTAATATGAAATTGTATATTTGTTGATAAAATTTTGTGCAGTAACCTGATTGAGTAGACCAAGAGTTAAAACCTTCACACCCTTTGTCTCAGCTTCTAATATAGCTTCCTCAATTAAGACATTGATGGTTTGTCGTTGGCCATCCATTAGATACTACAAATAACAGCCCAATAAAAATCTTGAAGCTAAAAGGAAAAGAAAAAAAAGAGAAAATGATAAATAAACAAACAATACGCATACTTGTGTCATGTATTTTGGTATGGCCCAAGTTTGTAATTTGAGGTTTTTGAACACATTTCTTTCAACGACGAATGTTTTCCCCTTAACCTGTGTGATCAACATGAACAAGAGTGTGATGGGTGATAGAATCCACATGTACCACTTGTAAGAAGTGTGTGGTTTAGACGCTAAGGAGGCAAACCCAAGCCTCATGTGATAGATCGACTCAGGTGTTGTTAGATGTGTTAAATGCACCACATTTGGTGAATCTTCCTTTCGTTGGAGCGACTTCTCATACAATGTGTCTGTCGATTTGTCCATCGTGCCATAGATGTAGTCATACAATGGCATAAAAAGCGAGTAATTTGTTCGAAATTGAGTATGATGTAAAGAGTGGTACCTAGGATAGAAAAAACACACACGTTTATTATGACTTTTTTATATGATTCTATATAATATTTGTAAAATATAAAGCTAAATTTTCATGAAAGTGACTTACGATGGGGTGTACATGATGTACTTGAGAGGAGGGAATATAACAAAGAGTGACTTTGGAATGAACTCAAAGTTGCAGTGGCCCATATTGTTCATTATATCAATATAGGTGATGTATCCCATAACCGCAACCACAGATGCAGTACCGGTGAAGACTGTTGTCATCAAAGGGATCCCAAACAATGTGAAATATGCAATGTGTTCCGCAAATGGATGAGTCACGGCTGCGATCAATGTGTTGCACCACAATAAATTACCACAATAACTTGTGCAATAAGTAACTGTCCAACATAGTGTTTTAAATGTATGTGGTTTTGTGCGTTAAGTTACGTACATGGTATAGGAATTATAGCTTAGCAACATCTAGGTGTAGAGGAAATGGGCCCTTACCTATTGGTATTGGCTAGGAATTATAACCTTAGGGGAAAGGGGTGTTACTAGTAAACTTTTTTAGTTTCATTGATTTTAACCAATTATACACTGCCACATCACTTCACTGATTTACTTCAATGAAACACATTTTTGGAGGCAACACTCCACTGATTCTTTTATTTATTTTCATTTAAAACCAAAACTTTTTTTTTTACATTTTTACACGGTTTTAACATTTAATTCTTACTATTAAAACCGTCCCACCAAACAATCAGCGAAATTAAATCGTAAATCTTGGAAACCGTCGATTGAATTGAATTAATCTCACCTAAACGGTCAGTGAATTTATTTTACCAGTGCCACCGTCGATTGTATATAAGTTGATCAAACCATGGGGTTAAAAACCACACTTTACTACGATTTAAAAAAAACACACACACCAAAAAATGAACCCGTGGACCGACAAGGAAGAGATGGCACTTGTGGTTTGCCACAAGGATGCCTCAAATGACCCGGAGATTCAATAACTCCCGAGGGACGAAGGGTCGGCCTTCCCCACGGAGGGGTTTTGGGCTCAGGTGTTTAGCGACTTCATCGAACACGTTGGCACCAACACCACCAAGACCCTCCGAGACCTCTAGTTCAAGTGGGCCTATCTCAATATCAAGTGTGAGAGGTGGATCACCCTATACGAGCAAACCGTGAGGGACGATCCGGAGCTTGATGAGGAGTTGGCTATCGACTTCACTCACTATGAGTATGAGGCTAGATACGGCAACGATTTCGACCATGTCGAAGCATGGCGATTGTTGCGCCAACTTGAAGTTTTTTTTCTTTGTTTTAATGTATTTTTTATGTTTAATATTATTATGTTTAATATTAATGTTTTAATGAAATGTTTTTTATTTAGTTTTAGATTTTAAAACAAAGAAAATAATTAAAAAAATTCATAAAACAAATGGTAAAAATAAACAACACTAAAACACACGGTTAAAACAAAAAAAAATTGCATTTTATAAAACTCAAAAATAAAATAAACAACCGGTACCAGCCTGTTAGATAGAACTAGCAAATTTGCCCACGGGACCACTACCAGCGTGGGTCGCGACGGTGTTACTGTGCTGGTAGTGGGTACCCGTGGAAAATTCAGGTGGCGTCTCGTCCCCCTTACAATGGAATTAAGATGGTGTTTGGGATTGGTTATTTAACTCCAAAAGTGTTTTTGTCAAAAGTGTTTATTGACTTATGACTTTTTGAAAAGGAGTTTGTAAAAAAAGTGTTTGTATTAACTTTTATGGTGAGAAAAACAAATAAGTCAATAAGTTGCTTTTTAAAAAGTGTTTGGTTTAGCTTATTAGTGTAAAATGACCAAAAGTCAAAAGCCAAAAGCCAGGATTTCTGACTTCTTGAAAACAGCTTTTCCACCCTTATTGAAAAGCTAAAACCAAAAGTGTTTTTGGTTTACACAAACAACTTATTGACTTATTGGCTTTTGGGTGTGGTGATGAGGTAATGATCCTCCCCACCTTCAACCATCCTCTACGTCACCGCCATGTCATTATATCCTCCACAACCATCCTTTATCACCAGCCTATGGGGTTTGGTGAGGCTTATAAGTATGGAGCCTCGACTTGGTTCATCCCGCCCCGTCCCCCATCTCAAACACCCCTCCCCCCTACCCAAACATCTTGTTTGAGACGTTGAAGACGGGCCTTGCACATTTAATTATTCGACCGTTGTACCCTCAAACAATTAGATTTTTTAATATATATATATATATATATTAAAAAATCTAACTGTTTAAGGGTACAACGGTATATATATATATATATATATATATATATATATATATATATTTCAAATTATAAAACTAACCACTCTCACTTCATTTTTTATACAAAAACCCACTCAACTCACCTCATTTCTCTCCATTTTTTATAAACCAAACCTTTTCTATACAAAATACAAATGGATCCATTCAATCCCCTCAACCCCAAACAATCCAAACAACCCGAATTCAACGACGGGTTGTTACACCCCGATACTAGATCCACCAATATCGCAACAAGTACCACCGTTTAGGGCGTTGCAACAATACCGACAAAGCCCGAACGCTTTCTCCCAATTTAATTCAATGCAATATATGCAAATGCATCAATCGTTTCCCACTCCTTTTCAAACCAGCCAACAATTTTCTCCACAAGCACCTCCCGTATCATCACCTATCGGTACGTCTAAAGTCGTTGCCGAGGATAGTGACGACGAAGATATTGTTCCGGAAACTCAACCTTCGCAACCCCAAGCTAAAGGTAAAGGTAAAACTAAAGCTAAAGGTCCTGGGCGGGTAAACCAAAAGATTGAATAGCGAAGCCATGGACCGATGTTGAAGAGGAGGTGTTAGCTAAGGCGTGGCTTATTACGTCAAAACGCGCCATTATTGGTAATAATTTTTTACGTGTATGTATGTATATATATATATATGTATATCTATATATATAGGATCCTGTAGGAAAATGGGTTTCTGTGAGAACTGTGAGAATGATTAAGAATTGACATATAGCCATCATGTTTTGGATTTAGGAATTATGTTTTGGGTTGTTTTGACTTGAAAAACACTAAACACAACAACTTGGAACAATTTAAAACACAATTCAATGTAAGACATTAAATTTAAAACGCAAATAAAACACACTAGTTATAGTGAAAACTCTGAAAACACTAACTTTCCTAGCTTTTTTTATATGAAAATATTAGGGTATGTAATATACATGATTTTAAGCATTTTGAGCCAAAAAAATAAAAAAAGCGCCAAGAACTTTTAAAAAAAGATAAATAAGTTTTCAGGTAACACATTGTTAACACATGTTAATTTTGCTTAACATGTGTTACGTGAAAACTTTTTTTTAAAGTGCTCGACGCTTTTTTGATTTTTTTGGCTCAAAATGCTTAAAATCATGTATATTACATGCCCTAAAATTTTCATATAAAAAAAACCTTGGGAAGTCAAAGTTTCAAGTGTTTTCACTATAACAAGGGTTTCTCAGGATCCTAACCCTAGTTGGGAGAACCATGAAAATTCACTTTATACCCACACACTTATTTTATTCAATAATGAATGTGTGGTTGTAAATTAAACCATAATAAAATATTGAATAAAATATTAATTTAGTTACACAGGGGTAAAGTTTCTTTACACTAGTGTAAACACATCGTAAATAATTTATTTATTTTTCATTTTATTACGTTGGAGTTTAGGCGTTTTTACACTGGTGTACGAAAAAAAATTAAATTCACATTTTACGTCGAGTTCTCACAAGTTCTCGCAACTCAAATGTGTTCTCATATGATCTCAATCCTATATATATATATATATATACACACACACACATTGTTTGATTTTTTTACTAATATAATATACTTGTAAAACTTGTAGGTACTAACCAATTCTCGGAGGGTTTTTGGATCGATGTGGTTGAAAACTTTCGTAAGTTCATGCAACAAGAGTCGTATCGAGCGGTGGATTCTATTAGCTCGAAGCAGAGAAAGATGAACCAAATTTGCACTCGATTGAATGGTTATTATAACCAAATAAAATCGAACCTGTCTAGTGGGTGAAATGAGCAAAAAATTTTTGAGGAGGCTTTGCGCAAGTATTAAAACGAGCATAGAAAGGCTTTTGGGTCGTGCGGCTTGGTCGGATATTGTTGGATCAGTGGCTGTTTATATGAACACTTATGTGTTTATCAGATTTATATATGAGTTATTAAGCAGCGGAAATATAAGTGTTCAAAGGTCTAAAAGATCACTTTGATGAGGAGTTATTACTCCCCCTTGACTGAATAATAAATGAGAAACAATAAATGTTCTAAGTACAAAGCAGTAATAGCAGTTTATGTTTCTCAGATGTGAAGTGGAAATTATAAGTTTAAAGCCCGAAGGATTTCAATATAAGTTCAAAGATTTTACACAAAATCACATATCAAAATAGATGAACAAACTCATCTATTTATAGACTAATGTATCAAACTGTAGTCTGAAGTAATCTAAGATATTTAACAAAGATATTATGCTAAGATAAGGTTACTACAGTCTGTACATTGAAACTTGAAATCAAGACTTTAACAAAACTATATAATAATCAAACTGCTGATCTTCAGTCGGTTAGAAGCTTCTGAGTGAAAGTGCTGATGAGTGACAAACTGCTGATGAGCAGTTTGTCTTCAGTAGTTCTTCAGTGAAATGTCTGGTTAGACTTCAGAACTTCTGATAAGTTTACTCTTCAGTAATTTGTGTTTGTTCTTCAGTACTTCTTCTATTTGTTCTTCAGCAGTTCTATACTTAGGCAGATATGGAAAAGACTAAGGTTATCAAAAGGTGGTTTCGTCAATCCTCTTCGTCCCAACAATCTCCCCCTGGATTGATGAAGCCAAAACCTTATCTATCCTTTATTGTTGTCCTTTTCTCTCTTCTAGCATCCTCCAGATCTCTGCTGTCATCCGGGTGGTAAGAGTACATCTTTGTTGCTCATTGAGAGGACCAAGTTCAGGTGTTAAATGTTGAATGGTGAGAAGGTCTTTGGACGATAAAACACTCAACTCCTTTGAGTTTCTATAGACCTTACTTGAACGGTCTCTCCTGGTCACAAGTACTGAGTTGGATTCAGTAAATGACCATTTCACAATGTTTACCTTTGACCTGTCAAAGTCAGAGGCATAGGAAACCAAGCCTGTTTCCTTAGGTTGACCTGATTGAGGAATGTCTTCTATTTCAGTGACTCTCAGGTGAGATTCTTGACTTCCTTGTAATTCAGCAGCACCTTGGATTGGCATGTTGGGCAGGTGATGCTCTGTAACAACCCTTGTATGTGTTTCTTCTTGGATGGATTGTTGTAACTGATATGCATAGGTAGCCTTGTCTCTGAATTGGGTCAAGATGGGTTTCTCTTCAACATCAAAATCACCATGTACCAACTGATCTCCTTCTAGCAAAATCATTTTGAAGTCAGTCTTGACAATGGGATCTCCATCTGCTTTTCTTTTGGTGGCTGGCCTTCTTAATGTACCAGATGGTCTTTTGACAATAGAAGTTGTTTGGACTTCTTGGCTTTCAAATTTTTCTGGTTCAGCAACTTTCTTTGCTTTGAATTTCTTGTAAGCCTCATACAAAGTTTGTTCTTTCCATTTGCTGATTGAGGCTTTTGAACCATAGCCATTAGCCACTAATTCTTCAATCACTTCAGCTCTTTTGGCTTTCCTCTCATTTTCAGTTGCTATTCTATCAGATAGCATCTGTGCTCTTCTTGTCAGTTCTTGTGTTGAGAGTTTCTTGAGGGCCACTTGCTTGGATTTGGAGTTCTTTGTAATGAATGCTATAAGCTGTGCTCTTTTGTCTTCTTCAGCAGCAGCTTCAAGTGCTCTCTCTTCAGCCTCAAGCTCATCAAGCTTTTCTTGGTACTTGATCAGTTTTTCTTCAAAGCTCAAGTCTTCTCTAGTTTCTAGGCTGTTCCATACTCTGTCTTCTTTTGCCTTTTTAGCAGCTTCTTTCAAACTCTTCTCTAATAAGTCTTTCGACATGCTGATGGGAGTAGGGTTTAAAACAGCTGTGGAAGTTGTTGTAGGCAAAGGAGTGGGAGCAGGTTCTTTTTCAGTTGCCTTAGGAACTTCTGATGATGGTTTAGGAGGTAGAACTGCTGATGTGGTAGGTTTGGTCACAACTGCTGAAGGATTGTCTTCAGTAGTTTGAGAAATGTAATCAGTAGTTCCCTCTGATGCCTTAGATAACTTGAACTCTGGTGCTACTTCTTTTCCTGGTCTTTGTGTTGGTCTATCAGCTTCTTGATCAGGATTTTGTCTTTGTGTAGCATCTGTTGGTTCCTTAATCATCTCCCCCTTTTTGGCTTCATCCACTTCTGGAAGCCGAATAGAATGAGATGTTGCAGCAGACAATCTTGCCAGTTGATCTTGTGTTTCATCCATTTTCTTGTTCAACTCTGCAAGTCTCGAGTTGATCAACCCAAACTGATTGTTAGCTTTTAACTCCCAAGCAGTTGTGAAGGGTTTGAGTTGATCAGTTATAATTTGTTTGAGTGCCTGATACAGGGGACCATCTGGGCTGCATAGGTGGTTCAGATCTATGCTTGTGAGCCCAGTGAATTGGGTAGGTTGTTTTGGTGAAGGGGTGCTTTTTGGGTGATCTTCAGATTGCTCTGAAGATGCCAGTTGTGGGGATTTTTGGGCTAACTGGTCTTTAACCTGATCTTTGGTGACCAGCTTCTTGAGCTTGGAGACCTTAGATTCAGGACCTTCAATGTCAACCGTCAATTCAGTTTGTGGAATTTGTGATTCATCAACCAATTTAATGGAATCATCTGAATCCCTGATAGTGTCCTCAGAGAGGGCAGGATCAGTTATATCATGAGCTGGACCCAAACCAGTAGTCTCATGAACCTCTTTGTCTTGGTTCTGAGGTTTTCCTACCTCTGGCCTTAGGCCTTCATCAGTAGTTGCCAGATTTGAGGTCTTAGCTATGTTACTACTGTCCTCAGGTTCACCACTGGGTGATAAGTGAGTAGTAGCAGCCTCAAAAATATCAAAAGTTTGCAAGTTTGGGCTTACAAACCCTTGTTCATCCTCATCTCTCTGTGTTGGGCTAAAGAGATCCACATTCATGTCAACTTCTGAAGGCATCTCCCCAATTTGATGTGTTGTAAGGGGAGTGACATTTAGTGAATGGGTTCCTTTAAGTCCTGAGAGAAGTTGGGCAATTTCTATGGTTGTATGTGAGGGTTCAGGTTCAGTAGTTGTAATGGGTTGGTGTTCAGGAGTTTTGGTGGGTTCAGGAATGGTTTCAGCAGTTTCAAAGGCAGGGTCAACAGTTATTGGTTTCTTAAATCTTTTTCTTTGGAAAATAACTGTGACTGGTTTTCTTTTTGGTGGTGGAGAAGGAGTGTGCTGAGAGGATGTTTCAGCCACTTCCTTTTCAAGTGCAGATTTCACATCAGTAGTTTCAGGTTTCTCCACTTCCTGAACTTTCTTTTTCAGTGACTTGGTTGTTTTTGGTTTTTGTTGTTTAGGCTGTTTAGTTTTCTTTTTAGGTTTGGAAGATGTGGGTTCCTTGGGGATGGGTTGTTCTTCCCCTTGGTCATCTTCTAGCAAAAGTGCTGGTTTGTTGTGCCTAGAGAATACTTGAGAAGTTAAAGGGTTTAAAGTTGTTGCTTCTCCCTCAAGTACTCCCTCTCCAAGTTCTTTTATTATGCACTGCATAACAAACCTTGGATACAACAAAAATTTCTTTTTATCATTTTCATGATGTAAAACCAGTTCATTGAAAAACAGTTTTGATGCCTTGAAAGAGGTTTCATTTATGATGGAATGAAAAATAGGTTGAAAGGTTGAAGGCATCTGATCTATTGACCCAGTTTTAGGACTAAGACACATAATAATATAATGAAATAACAGTTTATATTGTGGGTCAAAATATTTTTTGTAAACTGTTGCTTGTGCCAAAGTACCTTGATAGCCACACTCTGTCATGGTCAGATGAATATCTGAGGTTGGAATATGCTCAGGTGCCTCAGAATCCTTCAAACCAAGCCTGATGCTTAGTGTTTCTGGTGAGATGGCCATCAGTTTCCCTTTTATGGAAGATTTGAGGGAAATCACTTCATTATTCACCTTTACCGTTTCTGAATTTGCCCAGAACTCATTAAGAGTTTCTTCATGAATGGGTGGATCAATGGTGAAAGCATCATAATATTGGGATTTCATGATGAGATCAAGTATCTCATCATACTGGGACCAGGCTTCATCTTTAACAAAGTAGCCTCTTTGGTTGTGTCCCTGTTTTAACACGAGAGCCATGGATGTTTTTGATCGAACAGTAATTTTTAGTTTAGAGAAGGGGTTTTGCTTTGAATTTGAGAGAGAAAGAGGGAATTTTGCTTTTTGAATGGATAAGTGTTGGAACAGGGTATTTATCAGAGGTTTTTAACCGACTAGGTCAAACTTCTGACGAGTGAAAAGTCTGTTTTACCCTTTTAGTCAAACTGCTGAAGAAGAAAGGTTTCTTCATCAGTGGTTTTAGTTATCTCATCAGTAGTTTCAACTGCTGATGCAGATGACTTTTAAAACACTTTTCTAACTTCTGATTTTCATCAGTAGTTACATCCATTTTGAAAATATCCCATTTTGATGTTTATCAGTAGTTTTCAAAATTTGTTCATCAGAACTTTCTCTTTTCTCAAATTTTTGGTCTTCAGAGGTTTGTGACAGATAAGTATGTAAGTGAAAAATAAAATATGTGCAGAACTAAAAAGTGAAACACTTACAGACTTTCTTCTAAGTTTAACATCCCAAGCATGGATACTAACCTCTGAAAAGTTGTTGAATCAAGGGGTTTGGTGAAAATGTCAGCTATTTGATTGGCTGTTGTGACATGCTTCACCTCAATCTTGCCTTTTTCATAGCAATCTCTTATGAAATGATACCTGATTTCAATGTGTTTAGTTTTTGAAAACTGAACAGGATTTTGAATGATGCTAATGGCAGATTTGCTGTCTACAAAAAGTGGGGTCTTGGTCTCTTTGATTCCATAATCAAGCAGTTGATATTGGAGCCATTGTATCTGTGAAGTACAGCTTGCAGCAGCAATGTATTCAGCTTCAGCTGTTGAAGTTGCCACAGATGTTTGTTTCTTTGATTGCCAGGACACCAGACAGTTTCCTAAGAATTGACAACCACCAGATGTTGATTTTCTTGACATTTTGCAGCCTGCGTAGTCACTATCTGAAAAAGCAGTTAACTTGGTATTGCTTGAAGCAGGATACCAAATCCCTAAAGTAGGAGTTCCTTTCAGATATCTGAAGATTCTTTTGACTGCAATTAGATGAGATTCTCTTGGTGCAGATTGGTATCTAGCACAGACACAAGTTGAAAACATGATATCTGGTCTAGAAGCAGTTAGATACAAAAGAGAACCTATCATACATCTATACATGGTTTGATCAATGTGTTTCCCTTGATCATCTGGTTCAACTTGTGTGATTGGTGTCATGGGAGTGGAACATGTTTTACAGTCTTGTAAAGAAAATTTGTTTAATAATTCTTTAACATATTTTGATTGATGTATAAATGTTCCATTTGACTGTTGTTTGATTTGCAGTCCCAAAAAGTACTGCAATTCTCCCATTGTACTCATTTCAAATTTTGATTGCATGAGTTTCTTGAATTCTTCACACAGTTTTGAATTTGTTGAACCAAAAATGATATCATCAACATATATTTGAACAAGTAAGACATGATTTCCAACATGTTTTATGAAAAGAGTTTTATCAATGGATCCCCTTGAGAAGTGATTCTTAAGTAAAAAGTTGGAAAGTGTTTCATACCAGGCTCTTGGAGCCTGTTTTAGCCCATAAAGAGCTTTGTCAAGTCTATAAACCCAATCAGGATGAGAAGGATCCTCAAACCCTGGAGGTTGACAGACATACACTTCCTCTTTTATTTTTCCATACAAAAATGCACTTTTGACATCCATTTGATAAACTTTAATGTTGTTGGAAATTGCATAAGCTAAAAATAACCTGATAGCTTCAAGTCTTGCAACTGGTGCAAAGGTTTCATCATAATCAATTCCTTCCTCTTGGGAATAACCTTGTACCACTAGTCTTGCTTTGTTCTTGATGATCATACCAGCCTCATCTGATTTGTTTCTGAAGACCCATCTTGTTCCAATTGGTTGCTTGTTGTCAGGTAAGGGACAGATTTCCCAAACCTGTTGTTTCTTGAATTGAAGCAACTCTTCTTGCATTGCTTGCACCCAATTGTTGTCTTTGAGGGCTTCTTGATACTTCTTTGGTTCCAACTGAGAGATGAATGCTGAGAATAAGCAAAAGTTGGAAAGCTGGTTTCTAGTAAGTACCCCTGATGCAATATCACCCATAATTTGATCCAATGGATGATCCTTGTGTTCAATCAGTTGTTGTAAACCTGTACTGGATGATGGCTCTACAGGTTCTTCAAATAAACCACTGAGATTGATAATATCTGGTTCAGCTGTTATTTGAACTTCAGGAGTTTTAGGTTCAGCTGAATCAGTAGTTTCAAAATGTTCATCAGTAGTTCCTGAAGTAGAAGCTATTGAAACTTCTGAAGGTTTGATAGTTGATCTTCTGACTGTGTTTGGAGTCCATGGTGTAGGACTATCATCTTCAAATCCTTGAAAACCATTTTGAGGAGGTTTGGATGATTCAACAGTCTTTTCAGGTCCGAAATGAAAACTGTCAAGATCAAATAATTCAGCAGGATCTGCTGGAATAAGAGTGTGTTTTGATTCATTGAACTTGACAT
This sequence comes from Ambrosia artemisiifolia, assembly GCA_032199755.1. Lineage (NCBI taxonomy): Eukaryota > Viridiplantae > Streptophyta > Magnoliopsida > Asterales > Asteraceae > Ambrosia > Ambrosia artemisiifolia. Next base: position 37,040,068 of record CM063528.1, on the reverse strand, counting down.
TCAGTGTTTCTTCTACTATCCTGGTTCTTGAATTGAAAACTTTGTAAGCTTTTCTCAAAGGAGAATAACCAAGAAAATAACCTGTGTCAACTTTTGCAGCAAACTTAGAGATAGAGTCTTTGATGTTGAGGATAAAACATTGACATCCAAAAGCCCTGAAGAAGGAGATAAGGGGCTTAATGCCATGAAGAATTTCATAGGCAGTCTTGGTATGTCTCTTGTTGATAAGAACTCTATTCTGAACATAACATGCAGTGTTGACTGCTTCAGCCCAAAAATACAAAGGTAGGCCTGAATCAGCTAACATAGTTCTGGCTGCTTCAATTAATGTTCTGTTCTTTCTTTCTACCACACCATTTTGTTCAGGAGTTCTGGGAATGCTGAACTGTCTAACAATCCCTTTAGACAGACAGAATTCATCCAGAGTTTTGTTCCTGAACTCTGTCCCATTGTCACTCCTGATGACTTTGACAGATAGAGAATATTGCTTCTCTACTTGTAGAATAAAGAACTTGATGATCTCAGCTGCCTCATCCTTGGAATATAAGAAGAAGACCCATGTGAATCTTGAGTAGTCATCAATGATGACCAAGCAGTACTTCTTCTTACCAAGGCTCATGATTTTGACTGGTCCAAATAAGTCCATATGGAGTAGTTGAAGACATGCAGTTGTTTTTGATTCTTCAATAGACTTATAAGAGGACTTATGCTGTTTACCTTTAAGACAGGAAACACAGTGTTCTTTGCACTGATATTCCTTCAAAGGTAGACCTCTGACCAAGCCCATTTTTGTGACTTTATTGATGGTTTTAAAGTTCACATGGCCAAGTCTCCTATGCCAGAGATCATTTTCTGAAGTTGATGCCTTTGAGAAGAAACAGGCAGTCTTGTTCAATACTTTGTCTTTTTCAATGTCCACTGCATAGACATTGCCACATCTTTTGGCAATTAGCAAAGTATGATCTTCAATAATCTTCTCTATCAACTTCTGGCCTTCTGGTGATATGATCTTGCATGCTGTCTTTGTGAAAAAGGAAGAATATCCTTTGTCACACATTTGAGAGACACTCAGCAAGTTGTACTCAAGGTTTTCAACCAGATTGACCCTGTCAAACTGCATTTTGCCTGAGGATACATTGCCATATCCTAGCACATATCCCTTGGCATTGTTCCCAAAGGACACAGATCCTTCTCTTTGACTGATAAAATTGTTTATCAGGTATCTGCATCCAGTCATGTGCATTGAGCCTCCACTATCCACATACCATATGCTATTCAAACCTCTGGAGACTCTCTGCACAAGATAGCAAATTAGTTAGTTTTGGCAACCCAAGCCAGTTTGGCTTTGGGTTTGCTCTTGAGAACAGGTGCAGCTTGTTGTGGACCATTTTTAGTAATCCATGTCTTTTTGGCAATGGATTTGTCATTAAGAACAATGGTGGGTTCTTTTTGGTTTCCACCATCAACTTTGGTCATCAGAAGTTTGACCAGGTTTATCAAATCTTTAACTTCAGCAGTTTGTGAATCTGCTGATGGGTTAGGTGAAACTTCTGAAATTGAACTTTGAGAAGATGACCTTTGTTGAGATAAAGGCTTCTTCTTAGAAAGGGTTTTGTTTGATTGTTGTTTGTTGGGAAAAAAGGTATTTTGAAAATCTTGTTTTATCTGTTTTCCCACAATCAGTTGTTGTCTTTGTTTATTTAACTGATTTACCTTTCTAAATTTACAAAGTTCAGTTATGTGGTTAAACAGACCACATATTTCACATGCTTTTGCCTTCTCTTTCCTTTTAGATAGATCAAGAGAACTGGAAGGCAATTTACTGACAAAATCTGATTTTTGAAATAGGTCATCAGCAGTTTTCAGGGTCTCAACTCCTGATGTAGTTGAAACTGCTGATGGCTTATTGTCAGTAGTTTTAACTTCTGCAGTACTTCCCTTTTTAAGGAAGTTCTGATGGTAGGATGTGCATTCCTCCATATCAGAAGTTTGAATCAATTTCTTCCCATCATTATCAGTTTTGTGGGTGAAATCTGTTGGTGATTCAGTGTGGGTATATCCAATGCCAAACTTAACATTGGCTGCAGTTTGTTTGTTAAGTAACATTTGATACCCTTTACAAGACTCAACCCATTTTTCACAATCAACCTTGGTGTCAGCAAGCTCTTGTCTGACTTTTCCTAGGCTGTCTATCATAGTTTTAATTTGTGCTTCTGTTTCAATGGATTTATCATTCAGTTTGGAAATTTCTTTGTTTTTCAACATGACTTTTCTTTCCAAATCACACTTCATTTGTGTGTATTTTCTTTCCATGTCATTGGATTTGCCTTGTAAATGCACATTAGTTTCTCTAATTAAAGCAAATGATTCTTTGCAAGATTTAGTGCAAAGCTTTAACAGAGATTGTTGTGATACCTGTGTTAGAGCAGAATTTGAAGAGTATCCTTCAAAAGCCATTAAGGCAAAGTTCTTTCTGCCATTATCAGGTTCTCCCCAGTTGACATCATAGACCTTATTGTCTGAATCCTGACTGCATTCTGATGTGTCATAAGGAAGACTGCTCCAGTCAACATACCCTGAGGTAAATAAGCTTTGTTGCTGAGGGGGTTGTTGAGTTAGTGCAGGAAGTTGAGCAGTTGGAAATGGAGGCATGAGCTGCTGTTGTTGTTGAGCAGGCATCTGTACATATTGTACTTGTGGCACATATTGGACATTTGGAGCTTGTGCCTGTACAAAATGAGCACTCCCATTAGTTCCATTATTCCTATTGTATGAGGGGTTATATTGATTTCCAGAGGACATTGGTTGGTTATAGCTAGAGCTTCTACACTCTCTAGCAAAGTGTCCCAACTTCTGACACTTATGACATCTCAATTTAGATTTGTCAAAACCAACTTTTGTTGAATTGTTTAGCCCTGGAAATTTCCTTCCTGACCTTTTGTAAAATTTGTTAGTTTTTAAGCTTAACAAGGCCAGTTGGTGCAATATTTCCATTTCTTCTAAGTCATCACTGCTAAAATATTTCAAATCATCCATGATGAAACACATGTTGTCAGCAGTTTGACTTAGTTCTTCATTGTCATAAGCTGGGAAAGATCCATCTGATGAGATCCCAGCTGTTATGTCAATGTGGTCAAAAGAACCAAAATTATTAGAGCATGATGGTGAGTCATGTCCTAATAAGGCTGTGCTACCCGGAGTATAGTCATCAGCAGTTTTACCAGATTCTTGCAACTTTTTCTTTTGATTGATTTCTCTTTCAAAAGTTAATAATTTACCATGTAACCTAGTTAGGTTCAAGGTGTTAAAATCTGAACTGGTTCTGAGGACTATTGAGTAAGTTTCCCATTTTGAAGGTAAAGACCTTAAAAATCTATGTAACATAGACTCAGTTGTATAGGTCTGATTGTTTATTTTTAACTCAGAGATGAGTGAAGAAAATCTTTCAAATTGTTGAGTTAAAGTTTCACCCTCTATGTGAGTAAAAGTTTCATATTGTTGAGCCAATATTTCTCTGATGTTGGCTATCACCTCAGCAGTTCCTGCAAACTGCTCTTTTAGGCAATCCCACAGCTCTTTGGCACTTTCACAGTGTAAAAGGCCAGCATAAATTTCATTTGGGAGAGCCATAGCCAACATGGAGAAAGCTTTTGCATCAAGCTCAAACTTTAGGAAATCTTCCTCCGTGTATTCTTTTGGATCCTTTGGTCTTTCAGTCTTACCCTCTGGATCAGTAACAACTGGTTTGTGAGGTCCAAAAACTACAGACCTCCAACATCCAGTGTTTGTTTGAGAAATAGTATGTGCCAACCTTTTAGACCATATGTTATATTCATTTCTGACTAACATAGGAGGTTTGTTGGCAGATCCAGTATTGTAGGGATCCATTTTTAAGAAGTTTGGATTTGTCAATACTTTCTTAAAGTGATGGATTTAAAAAGTGAGCCTTTTATCCTTTTTATTGAATATCAATATTGAGCCTGTGTCTGAATCTCAATTTGTTAGATTGATTTTGATCAGATTAACCAGATGCTCTGATACCAATTGTTGGATCAGTGGCTGTTTATATGAACACTTATGTGTTTATCAGATTTATATATGAGTTATTAAGCAGCGGAAATATAAGTGTTCAAAGGTCTAAAAGATCACTTTGATGAGGAGTTATTACTCCCCCTTGACTGAATATTAAATGAGAAACAATAAATGTTCTAAGTACAAAGCAGTAATAGCAGTTTATGTTTCTCAGATGTGAAGTGGAAATTATAAGTTTAAAGCCCGAAGGATTTCAATATAAGTTCAAAGATTTTACACAAAATCACATATCAAAATAGATGAACAAACTCATCTATTTATAGACTAATGTATCAAACTGTAGTCTGAAGTAATCTAAGATATTTAACAAAGATATTATGCTAAGATAAGGTTACTACAGTCTGTACATTGAAACTTGAAATCAAGACTTTAACAAAACTATATAATAATCAAACTGCTGATCTTCAGTCGGTTAGAAGCTTCTGAGTGAAAGTGCTGATGAGTGACAAACTGCTGATGAGCAGTTTGTCTTCAGTAGTTCTTCAGTGAAATGTCTGGTTAGACTTCAGAACTTCTGATAAGTTTACTCTTCAGTACTTTGTGTTTGTTCTTCAGTACTTCTTCTATTTGTTCTTCAGCAGTTCTATACTTAGGCAGATATGGAAAAGACTAAGGTTATCAAAAGGTGGTTTCGTCAATCCTCTTCGTCCCAACAGATATTGATAACCAATCGAAAATGGTGATTGTCCAAAACGAGGTTCAACGCGCCAGTAGTAAACCCACCCACAAAGGAGGTCCGACCGCGAGAGGCACTCCCGGTCCAATTCACATCGATATCAACCAAGAGGGGGAGTTTGAAGAGCCACTGGTTGAGGAGAAGGCACGCCCCGTTGGTTGTTAAATTTTATTTTATTTTTTTTTACATATTTTTACGTTTTTTTCTATTACATAAATAGTTTTGATACTAAAATAGGTCGGGACAAAGCTAGAACGCAAGCGGCGGCTGGAAAAAAAAACCGCATCAGGTAACGTGAGCGGTTCGAGGCTTAACAGTTTAACTGCCCAAATGAAAGCTTTCAACCGGGCACAAACCAAAAAAATAAAGATCCAGAACAAAAAGCTTAGGTTGATAGAGGAATCGAAAGCGGTCGAGGAATTCAAAATTATGTCGACCAACCTTTCGACTTTTCCCGAAAAACAACATCAAGTGTTTGAAAAATGCAACAAAAAAATCATCAAGAACGGATGTAGATTATTAAAAGAGTGAATAGCCAAATCCGTCCCTGGGGTTTGGCCAATATTGCCACATCCATCCATTTTGAGAATTTTCGACAACTGAGCCACTGAACTTTACACTTCTGTGCCAAATCCGTCCAATTCACAAACTCTGTTAAATACTAACGTTAAATCAGGGGCATTTTGGTCATTTCCTATTTCTTTATTGCAAATTCGTCCCTGAGGTTTGTTCCAAATTGCTAGATCAGTCCAAAATGATAATTTGTAATAAAAAAATATATATATATATATATATATATATATTTATTTTTATTATCTAAACCTCACCAAAGGACCAACACCCTCGTCTGGCAATCTCCGGCGCCGTCGACTCCACCGCCACCATCACCTTCCTCCCCGACGGCAATCTCCGGTTAGTCAACGGCTCCACCAACACCCTCGTCTGGCAGTCAAACACCGCCGCAACCTCAACACTTAATCATCAAAATTAATCATCAAAATTAAACTTCACTTTTTGAGCAACACATGTTTATAAACCCTTTATCGACGACATTATCGTTGCAAATTCCAAACACCCCTTAGCGTGTTTCGTTATTCATCACTCCAGGAAAGTGGAGATTCAGTGACAAACCCTTTAGCGATGACATTATCGTCGCAAAAGTCAACCAGTCCATTGTGATTTATGGCTCCATTTCTAAAGCCCACCCGTAACGTAAGCTCCATCAAGAACCACCACCTTAAAGATTCCAGACTCTCTTTCGGAGATTTCTTTTAATGCATGACGTATGATAAATATTTCTTTTAATGCATCACGTGTATTCTTCCAAACCAAAATCCAAAATGTTTAAACCATGCGGGTGGTGGAGACGATGGTGGTTGTGCAGGTGGTGGAGACGGTGGTGGTTGTCCAGGTGGTGGAGATGGTGGCTGAGGTGGTGGTTAGTGGTGGTGGTAAAAGGTGAAGAAGGGCTTGGGTGGAAGGTGAGGAAGAAGGTGAATTGTGGGTCCCACTTAAATGTTTAAAATATTAATTTAATTTATTTTATTATTTAAATATAATAATAGATAATCAGATGGAAAATGACCAAAATGCCCCTGATTTAACAGAATTATTTAACTGGGTTTGTGAATTGGACGGATTTGGCACAGAAGTGTAAAGTTCAGTGGCTCAGTTGTCGAAAATTCTCAAAATGGATGGATGTGGCAATATTGGCCAAACCCCAGGGACGGATTTGGCTATTCACTCTTATTAAAATTTAGGAAATCTTGTTTTTTTTTTATGTTTTGTTTTTTATTTGTAATTTTGTTTATTAATTTTAGTATTTATTTTAAGTTTATAATGATTATTTGTTACTTTTGAAATATAATTAAAATTAATAATAAAGTTAAAAATAATTAATTAATTAATAATAAAAGGTGGAAGGGTTGTCTCCACACCCTTAGGTTGTCTCAAAAAGGAGAACAACCCACCTTGCTTAGGTGGCAGTTTATGTGGCAGGCCGAACAACCATTTGGATTTGGGTTGTCTCCATACCCACGAGCCCGATAGTCCTCCCACATATCCACACTACCCAACATTTCAAAAATATAACTCTCGAACACAAACAATATTTTCTTTCCTTCCATTTCTTTTGTTTTTTTATTTCGTTAAGTGAACTCGGAAACACAACATAATTGTAATCCAAGACTCCAAGACGAGTTAGTAGCGGTTGCTATTTTTTTTTAACGACGACTTTATTAAAACAAAGGCCCACTAGCAAGCTGTTAGCAGAGGCAAAGAACCAAAACTTGACGGATAATTTAAATCTACTATTATTGGATCAATAGAAAAATAATGATTGGATCATTTGTGACGGATATATTTAATTGTAATTTTAGAATTTGCTTCAACACATAAAAGGCATGAGCCGTCGGTGAATGGTGGTAATATGGTTTTACTTCGTGCAAAACGTTGTGTTCCCGAGTTAACTTAACGAGATAAAAGAAAAGAAATTAAAGGAAAGAAAATTTTGATTGTGTCCTCGAGTTTCATTTAAGGAAGAAAAATAAAGGAAAACAAAACATGGTGTGTTTTCAAGTTTCACTTAAGAGCATTCACACTAGATCCTCCTTCTCCATCTCTATAATTACACTAAAAATCACTACCATTCTCTCTCCTTTTCTATTTAATAATACTTATTCTATACTTTTATCATTACATTTTCTCTCTCCTCTACTCACAACCACTTCTAAAAATATTAAAAAATTATGGAGGGTGAACAGTGTCCCCTCCAAATTTACTGATGAACAGTGTCTCATCTATATATTTTCTCTCTCCTCTACTCACAACCACTTATACACACTCTATATAATATGGAGGCCCCCCTCACACAAATATAGAGGCTCTACTGTGAATGCTCTAAGAAAGGAAAAGAAAGGAAATAGAAGGAAAAGTAGGCAAAATTCTTTAGTTTAGTTTTCCTTCCGATTTGGAAGGAAACGGAAGAAAAGGATATTTATGCTTTCTTTTCCTTTCTTAAAGCGAGTCTTCATAGGGCAATTGTCACTGCTTATGGACCCGAACCTGGGTGATCTATCCATCCCCGCAGGGGCAGATAACCCGTCGTTGTCTCGGCTGTGCTACCGGAGGCTCTGGGGAAGTCGGAATAGGAGAGCACTCATCTTGGGGTGGGCTTACTACTTAGATGCTTTCAGCAGTTATCCGCTCCGCACTTGGCTACCCAGCGTTACCGTGGGCACGATAACTGGTACACCAGAGGTACGTCCTTCCCGGTCCTCTCGTACTAGGGAAAGGTCCTCTCAATGCTCTAACGCCCACACCGGATATGGGCCGAACTATCTCACGACATTCTGAACCCAGCTCACGTACCGCTTTAATGGGCGAACAGCCCAACCCTTGGAACATACTACAGCCCCAGGTGGCGAAGAGCCGACATCGAAGTGCCAAACCTTTCCTAGAGCTCCTTGTAAAGCTTGTTGGAAAACCCGTTGTCGGACTTGATTACTGGCCTTTTGTTGTTCAAAATTTATAGTTTCATTTTTGTAATTTTCTAGTTGTTCCAAAGTCTTATAAGTTGAATTTAGTCTTTCGGTTATTTTCCTTTCTTTTCCCTCTTTAAGTTAACTTGGGAACGCAGCGTAAATGCTTGATGTCATATACTAATGATGTGGTTCTGATTGTTCAAAAGACACTTATCTCATAAATAAATATCTGTTCCTCTTTCATTTGTTGGGCATACTTGTGTGCATCTATTATATTGCTTGGACATATTGAAACGAGTTGTCCATAGACATGGGACGTGACTAATTTTAACTTCCATAAACATTATGATCGAATTTCATATGGATACTTATACCTTTGTGCAAAAAAAGCCAAGTGTTATAAGTACCGAGGAGATATGTGGGTAATGACAATAAATATACATATAAATATATACATATAAGTGTGTAGTTGGATCTACAATGCGAAAGTGCTTTAAATATAAAAGTAATGTTACGTTTTAAGTCATGCGTATAAACATCTATATGGTTCTTGTAGTTCTCAATGTAAAATTAGTTGTTTATTGAACAACCCTCTATACATATGTATATTTTTATTTAGAGAGTGAGAAAGAGGGGCTTACAAGTGATTGGCTCTGTGACTATTGAGGAATGGTGGTGAGAATGGTACCGATTGTAAAGGAAATGGTGGTGAAGAGCTCTGTGAAGCCAATAATACAAGAACTCTACCGGTCCAACATGTATCAAAATTGTAATAACGACCCCATCTAACCTCCATATGGGTAACCGTTTACCCCCTTCCAGAAAGTATTGTGCCAAATGGAATAACAACCCGTTGAATATTATCTGGTCATCCCTGAAAAGATGGACAAAGATATTTTGGTTATTTTTACAAGATTTTTAGGAACACGTTGGTGATCATACGTCTGTAGATCTACCGATGTATACATTGCAATGGTATCCTGACTTATGTAACTTAAAACTTAAAAGGGAAGAGGATAGTTAAACCAGTCTCTTTCGCGATCAACTTGTTCTAACTCAATACTCTTGTCAACAATCCGGTTTTGGCCTTTTGCGGTTTTGTATCGAGAGTAGGAAATCCAAAGTTGATTATGAAGCATTCTTGTCAAGAGTAGAACGAATAAGAATATAGGAGTTGAGTCTCTTGTGTTTAAGTCCAATGTCAAGAAGTTATATACGCTTTTCACCACCCATGGAGCCAATACCACATACTTCATTGTTTAACAAAATGGAATAAAATTGTTAACAGAGCAAACATTATAAATTTGCATACTTAAGCCATTATTAGTCAAAACAATCCAATTAGAGATGTGAAATTTCTCATAACATAATAATAATATATGAATCAATAGGAATACATGGGCTCGGTTTAGAAGAGAATTTAGATTCGGGCTCTATAGTTTATGGTTGAGGAGTTGTGTTTGAGTTAACATGCGAATACATGAACTGTGTCTAGATTTGTGTGTTTGGCATAATTTTTAGATTCATGTAAAATTCCATTCAACCATAATACATAGAACATTACACGTTTAACATTTATATAAGTTTGAAATTTCACTCAAAATCGGAATATTGTTGTTTGAAATGGCATTCTATGTAAATTAGAAGTTGTACCTTGAAACTTCCGAGTGGTTTCCATGGCCAATATGTGAGAAAACCAGGAGTTGCAGCCATTATTGAATTCTATTCTAAGTAGCTTATGTTGCCTTGTTTTGTTTATCTTGGCTGAGTTCTTTTTCATATTTATACACAAATATAGTAATGCCTGTTGCTTTCCACTTTATCGACATAATTAATGTAAAAACAAAATAGAAAAATAAATAGAAATGTAATGTTATAATTAAGTATATCTATCCCCAACCGATTTGGAGCACTCATATCCCATTCACCAAATGGATGTGAATGTGTCCACCAAATTATATGGTGGAAGCACTGTTTCACCCTAAATATGAAAAGCTACTGTTCACCCCTATATATATTTTAATATTTTTGTAAGTAGTTGTGAGTGAGGAGAGAGAAAATGTAATGATAAAAGTATGATTATTTTAATTAGGAGAGAAAAGATTTAGGGGTGAAGTAGTGATTTTTAGTGTAATTTGATGGAGGAGATTTGATGGATGGGTTGTGAATGCTCTTAATACATCGGCCAATCCATATTCATAGATGTATTAACCTTAATTATTTTATTTATATTCATAGACGTTTAATTTAATTTTAATAAAACGTATATCATACCCAAAATAAAATAAAAAGATAGTGCCCTGGCCGTCACCGCCATCACCACAACTATCACTTTCGTCTCCAACACCATTCCCAACGTCTTTGCCACCGCCACACTGTCATCCCACAACTCCTTGTAGAGTCGTAGTTGTCACCACCACCACCACCTTCTCCTTCAATATTATTGCCTCCATTATCCCCACACTACCATTGCCACCTGGCATCACATCGTAGTTGTCGTCACAAGAGATGTACCGGTTTTGATATTTTTTTTGTACAAAAAATTAAGAAAAGTTACAAAAGTCGTCCTTTAAGTTTACACCGTTTTTTAACGGATATTCTTTGGCTTTTAAAAATGTTGAGATTAATCCTTAACGAGTTAAAATCTTACGCTCACTGTCCTTTAGCACTAACCAGGTTAGATTTTAACGTTAAAATCGATCACGTGAGGGACATTTGAGGGCATATCAGTCAATTCACCTCTCCCTCTTTATCTATCAGCATTAAAACCAGACAATTAGGGCTAAATTATCAAATGATATAGGGTTCTTCAAGAAACCCAAATTAGGGCAAAATTGTTCACACGATCATGGACCCTGTATACTGCCATTATGGAAAAGAAACAATCGTACGTACATCGTGAACAAGTAGGAACCCATGTCGACACTTTTATGCTTGTCCTGACCAGGTAATTTCCACTCACGTTTCTGAATTTACAAGCTGATCTGATGTTGCATCTGATGGATTTTGTTTCATTAAATTAGGGATCATGATGTGGATTTACCACCATGAGCTTTATGCTGAACATACTGGGTTGTCCTACTACAAAATTTAAAAAATGTGAACTTTTAAAAACATACAACACTAAAACAACAAAATCAGAAAAAGTTAAACTTACAGTATAGATCATCGACATCAACAATATGTCTTGATTCTCGTATAGTCCAGCCATCATCCCAACCATCATCTACTATCATTTTTGATTGTGTGAAGAAGATGATTGACGAAGTTGAAGGACGAATGTGTTGATGTCAGATATTTTGAAGGGTTTTATATAAGGGGGCTGATTTGGAGATGGAATTGACTGATAAGCCCTCACATGTGCCTCACGTGATCAATTTTAACGTTAAAATCTAACCTGGTTAGTGTTAAAGGACAGTGGGTGTAAGATTTTAACTCGTTAAGGATTAATCTCATCATTTTAAAAGTCAAAGGGTATCCATTGAAAAATGATGTAAACTTAAAGGACGAATTTTGTAATTTTTTCAAAAAAATATTATAGCCAAATTTGAACCAAACTGATATGTTTCTATTACGGGCTATTTTAAACTCGTTTGTAGTTGGTCAACCGAACCCACCCGACCCACCAATCTGCCTTGCTTACCAATCAATATAGTAATAAACTGCTTCATATATTAATCCTAACATTATCTATACTATCTTATTAAGTACCAAAGGTGTACAAGATAGTAATTTTGTCAAGTATCCAACTTTTAAAGCAACTTGTACAATAGAATCAACCTTAATTCATAAGGGTATAATAAGAATAATTGTCACAATTAAGATGCTTTTAAGGGCATGATAGTAATTTGATCATGGTTTTATAGTTAAAACATAAAAACTTCTTCCGTACTTGCCAATATGTCACCAAAATTGTTCTATTCGTTTTCTTATCAAGGCCCTTCATCGTCTTTAATTAAATGGTTTCTCAATTCAATGGCATTCATTACTATTGAATGCCATTCTCCTTCAATTCCCCTGTCTATTTATTGTGCCTCCTCTTCATAGACTCTCAAATATCTCTACTACCTTATTAAGGAGGAGAGAGGGATAAGAAGGTAATTTCACCATCATTTTTAGATGGCATACACAAGGTCACAAGGTAAACAACTATATTTTTGCCAAATCCTTCCCTTTATGCCCCTATGTGCAAGATTTGATTACAATTGTACAAATGACTAATGCAAGTCATCTCTATTATTATTATTATTATTATTATTATTATTATTATTATACTATATATTAAAATACAATGTCGGTGCTACAGTACTACTGTAGCAGCTACAGTTTTTTTTTTTGTGGTGGTTTATTTATTCACAAAACGAAAACCTCAGAATAAGATGGGGGAGTCGTTTTCCATTGGCGAGGCACGCAAAGGACGTGGCGAGGAGGGAAACGAACCAACGGCAGGTGAATGGTATTCTCTGTAAGTGTAGAGGTTGGCGGTTGGTGATGGTGGCGGCTATGGGTTAAGAGTTTGACAGCTGAGTCGGAGAAAACGGTGGTTCACAGATCTTTAGCGACGGTGGCCTGGTGGTGGGTTCCGGAGAAGTCGTTTCTCATATTGTGATTTTTTGCCGGTGTCCTTCGCCGGAGGATGACGACCAGTAGGATGACATATGTGCCATAGAGTGGGGGTTCATTCCGGTGGCGGTGACGGTAGCTTTTCCTTGGTAGAGGAGAGGGTAAATAGAAACTAGAAAGAGATGAGGATGATGTTTTAAAATACAAAAGTACAAACGTGAAGCAAATATAAATTTGATTTGACTATTTGAGTTAAAATAGTAAAACGTGATGCTCTGAAGAGCTTTTACATTGTTGATTTTGTAAAATTATAAATAAGGATATTCATTACGTGCAATTTATGGATTTAGTTAAATTTGTATATTTTAAGTTGTTATTATATATAAACATAAGCATTATACAAAGTTTCCATCGGCTCTTTTTATATTTAGTTTTTTTTATAAAGTATTAACAGAAACAAAATTGTTTCTCCTTTTGTAAATAAAACAAAAACTAAAATATACCTCACTCATAGAATTTTATGACACTTGATTATTGACGTTGATGGTTTTATTATCTTTAAACTAAACAATTATATTGTTGTTATTTTCTAAATGTAAATTTTGTATGGATTCGAGTAGGTATAACTTCGACTTATTATGCGTTTCGATGATATAAATTCGAGTTATCGTACGTTATGATGCCGCCGCAACGCGCGGCTGGTAACATACTAGTAAGAGTATAATATTCTTTGATCAAATTACGATTGTTCTTTTTCCCTAAACACTAATTTTTCATTCAAGTCTTTTAATTTTTCAGGGCATTTGAAGATGAATTTGTTACTCGATGGCTTCCATTCCTCTTCTATGTGCCTGCTTTCTTCATGAGGCCTCATGTTTACTTAACAGGTAACCAAGTCTTTGTGATTTAATGTTGATGTAGGTTCTACTATTTCTATCAGGTATTGATGTTTTACAGGGAACTATTTTAGTTGTGTCTACGGTTTTTTTTGTGTTTATTGTTATTTTTTTGCCATGCTTCTACAACTTGTTGTGTCTACTATTTTTGTTCTTATTGTTGTATTTTGTTATGCTTCTACAACATTTTCTTATGGTTTGTTAACAAAAAATATTATCGATTTTTTTGTTCAATTTCGTAAATAAAAGGAGTTATATGTAAATTTACCATGATGCGCATTCTTGCACTACAAAGTTATTTTTTTGACCTTTTTATTTTCGTATAAACTAAGCTGTAGGCATCTTATTAAGAAAATTAGCCAGTGTGTATTCTTTGTAGTTGGGTCTTACTTAAACCCCGCAGCAACGCGCGAGTAAACCCTGTAGTATTTATAGTTTCCGATTACAATCCAATCCAATTCAATGACACACATTATAATAAAACCTTTCACAAGTTTTATATTTAATTACAAGTTAATAAAGTAATTATAAGCATAACTAGTAGGAATGTTTTTGCCGCATGTTGTGTGTTGGGTATCATATATTTTTGTTACGAAATTAATTTTGTAATATAATTAAGATATCAATTCTCGAAGAGCAAGTGAATATAAACAAAATAATTAAAGCAACAATATAATACATGGTCAATTACTATGGTCATGAATTAATAAAAACTAAGGATTTAAAAGAATACAAAAAACAATCATTTTTAATACCTTATTGAGACGTCATAACGTGCTACACATAACATGTCATACATCATAACACATTCGAATCTATTGGAAGGGAGTGTGAAATTTAATGTACACAAGAATTTTGGAGAACAAGTTAAGAGTGAAGTGTAATTTTGCTGTTGATTCCCTAAACATCACGTATCCCTGCAACATTCATAACACCATATACTGCATGTCAAACAAAGCCATGTACAATAAAGTCATTGTTGTACTTTTGTGAAGAAAAACATATAATATTTGCCTTCATTTTGTAAAAAAAAAAAAACAAATTACCTTAATTATCACGTATGAAGTTGATTATGGTGGGGAAAATCGTACTCTATGGTTCAAAATCCAGATTATTAGATCTAAATTCCGAAATCAAAATGAAAATCAAACTACTATCGATCAATAAAAGCTACTCAAAATCCAATATGATTGTATAATCATCAAAAAAGCGAAAATGAATTCTAGCAAAATAAGAATATACCAAAATGCAGTTTGATGTTTGCCTATGACCATATTAGCACATGTGACATCTGATAGAGAGATCATGGAAAAAAAGATAAGTCTTATGAATATAAATTTAAATACTAAATAAAAATTGCAAAAAAAAAAGATGTTAGTGTCATACTTGGAAATCCTTTTAATGTAGTCACTTTATGTCATAGGGGCCATGGTTTAAAAAAACAGGTGAGGCGTGGGTCTCGAGGCGCACCTCAAGGCAAAACGCTATGAAAACGAGTCTAAGGCATGCCTCATGGGGTTCAGATTATACATACGCCTCTAAAGACTGAGGCGCTAAGAAAATGTGCACCTCAAGTGCGCCTCGGGTGCACCTCACGTGGTTTAGGATGCTTTTGTTGTGTTTTTTGGTGTTTTAGACTTGTTGGGGACAGTTATTTTAATTTTGTTGTGTGTTTTTGATGTTTTAGACTTTTCTAGGTCAATTGTTTTATTTTTTATAAGATACATAATTTTAATATTATTTTTTTACTGCGGCTCAGGCTTATGCCTCGGTTCGCCTCGAGGCTTACACCTCATGAGGCGAAGGAAAAACGCCTTGAGTCTCGTTTCCGTTCTTTTAAACTTTGATAGTGACATATTCTTCATACATTTTTGGATGTGATTTAAGTTCATATACTCTATATATATAATAAAATTACATATCAGAACACACAGTTAATCCATATCAACCTAATAATATAAGATACAAGGTAAAGTAAGGACTACTTGTTAAACCAATTATCATGGACCAACTTGAGATACCACTTGCAAGTTGCAGCATATTATTAACACTCTTTGCAACTAAAGAGATTGATGATGTACGTAAAACACTAGTTACTTCATGCAGTAAAGATCAAATATAGAAGTTGGTGGATAAAAAAAATTCATGAGAAAACCTAATGGATTCAAGTTATATGCCTATTAATCCATGCCATGACATCATTGAGCAATGAAGAATTATTTATAGCGGAAGCTTAAGAAACTAAAATTAAAGAAGACTTTTATTATCGCCATAAGCACAACAATGGAGAGTTCAAATTAGAAAAAAAATATTTTAAGAAGAAAAAGAACAAATTTAAACCAATAGAAATCTTCCATATAATAGTTGTATTTAATGTTAAGTATATGATTAATTTTTTGTAACCCCCTTAAACTAGTTAAATTAATGAAACTCTTAATTCAATTTCAAAATATATTCTTTAATATCAATCCTAATTTATAGTGAAAGGGGTAATTTCGACATGTGTAGGACAAATGTAGGTTGAATTTTTATATGTCTAAGATTAACGTATGATAATCTCGATATGTGTAGGATAAACGTGTGATAATTTCGATATATGTAGGATGATTTTGACATGTGTAGGACCAAATTTGATAATGTGTAGGATAAAGTGTAAATGACTAATTAATTAAAGTGATGATAATTAATTTAATTAGAGTTAAAGTATTTAATGTTTCATTTCTTCTCATTTGATCCTCCCCCAAGCACTATAACAATCTTATGAATATAAGAGATGATTAAATTTCATTTAACTGGAAGGTTTCAAACACAATGAGTGTTTTAATCAATAGAGATATAACTCACAATTATTATAACATTCAAGAGGGCCATTGATGAGGGGACGGGTTGAATGCTATGGTTTCAAGGTCCATGGGTTTGTTTAATTTTCCTATTCCATTAGTAGTTTATACTATTGGTCTTAAAAGTTGCACAACAAAGGTATAAAGGGAAGAATTTGGTAAAAAAAAATTAGAGAATCACACTATTGTTATTAGTATGCCATTTTAAAGTTGATGTAAATTACCTATCTATCCATCGAGTTTTTTTTACTAACTTACATATAGATATAGATGTGTGTTATGTGTAAGGCCTTTCATTTATTTATTTTTTGAACGGCCAACAAATCAATCCCGATTACTTACGAAGTACACACTGGACAAATGAGTACTCCGAGAGTAACCCGGGTACACCAATAACTTCACACCAGTTCCCGGGAGAAACACACCGCCCGAAGGCCTACTACGGTAAAACACGGCCCACCAGTAGTATTTTGGTGCCGGTAGGACTCGAACTCCCCACCTCCTATAAGGAAAGCAAGGAGGGTGCAATTTCACCATAAGGGGATTGGCGTAACGCCGTTTATTTAATTAATCATTTTAGAACAAGTATACATCCATTTGATTTGATTATATTTTGGGTTTTGAAAATGCCCCGCAAACGATCGGGACCACCGAGTGAACAAAAATGAGATACACATGGTAGTGGGACTAAGCCTTTGACTTGTGGTTAATGATGGAAAACTACAAAAATAGTTTTTTTTTTTTTTTTTTTTTTTTTTTTTTGGAAACTACTAAAATAGTTATTTTTGGCCAAAAGTTTTCAAAAGTAGATAATGGTTGTAAGTCGTTTTCCAAAATGTGAGGCAAATGCGAAGCAGCCAAGTAATACGAACCAGCTTAGCTAAAATAGCTCATGCCTCAGGCATCGCCTTTGGCACGGAATAGCATGGAATCAAAGGCCGCGACCATCAGGGGCGGACATAGGGAAGAACAGGGGTCGCGTCCGTTGCGGCTCAACTTCGCGTGCATAGTGGAAAATTTGGTTTTTTTTATGAAATTTGGAAAACGTTGCTACTCAAATGAAAAAAAAATGAAAAACTTTACTACTGAAAAACATTTCTATATCCGCCACTGGCGACCATATACACACCACCTTGTCTCGACACTTGTAACACTGTCAATTGATTCAGCACGTATGTCCACGTCGTTAGCCTTTGACGACACATGTGATAATGGGTCAATCAATCATTCACGTAGACTTTTTATCCGCTTAGCTCACTCTTTATTATTAATTTCTCTTAATAGAATCTATCTATATAATAAAAGAGTAAACGTAGGTTGAATTGAGGCTTTTGAGAGTGTCACCTAGGCTCCAGTTGAAATATAGAGCTCCATCTTACATCCAATAAATACCGTATAAAAACCATTTTCCCCAAAATCGCCGCCGCCTAGGGCCTTCTTCCTCCTCTGCATTCTAACCGATGAATAACTTCCTCCCCTGCATTCTGATCGATGAATAACAATTATTCATAATCTTCCATCTAAATAACTAAATCCCACTCGCCATATATAAAGGTACTTCCGTTTTATTACTAACCATCGCTCCACATTCATCTTTCTTTCTCACCATGCCTCTGTTCCTGATTTCAATCAATCCAAGGTATGCCTTTTTATATACAGTTTCTTCTCCCTAGAATGATTCCGATTGCGTTAACATCCAAATCTGTTGTTGCCTTTCTTTGTATATAGTCGGATTGATATGTTTTTGTTGTTCATAACTTAGGGTGTTTTAATCACTTTTCTTTTTTGATCGATATTTGTTTCCAGATCCATGTTCTTCGCAAATACTTTTTCGGTTCATAATTCCTTCGGCCGACCAAACATTGAAGTTACATATTGCAGGTACAATGGTTTTCATAATTTTTTTTATCTCTTTTTAGTTTCTGAAACACAAAATATTGGTGGATGATTTGAATCTTCAAAACCCTAATATTTCTACTTTCAACTCACTTCTCTTTTTAGATTTGCTATTAATCACTTTTATTGTTTGGTTGAAAATTTATTTTTCTTCATTATATGTTTTTAATTTTCAATTGTGGTTTACTGTATAGATATGTTATACATTTATATTTGTTGTTCGCTTTAGATTTTGTTTTTGTATGTAATAAGGTAACTATTACATGCTATTAGGGCATAAAGTAGAGATTTTGTGTTGTAATTTTTTTTTAATATCTATTTGGAGACAAAATCACAGTATGTTGAAACTGCTTTTGTTTACATTCTTTGAACAAAATACTTTACTATTTACTAATTACTAATATCAAGATTTAAGTTATGCAGACACTAGCTGTGATTGTTGATTTTGCAAGAGAAATTGGTTTTTTTGGTGTTTGTTTAAAATTGATTCTTGACAGTCATTATTTTAATTACACATAATTTCTGTCACTACAGTTGCTCAGTTTTGTTGCGAATTTTCTCAATTCAGAAATGGATTCTTCTATGAAGTCTTTCAATCCAAACAAACAAACATTTGTGTTGGGTCTGCTGACCTGGAAAAGAACAGCTGATTGAAAGCCAAAATATTCTAACTGCTGATCATCAATAAAACAGTGCTCTTCCCAAACGATTGATGACTCTAACTACTGATGACTAAACTGCTGCTGATCTAAAGTGCTGCTGATTGAAGAAAACAACTGTTGATCAAAGTACTGACAAGGAACAATACAAAGTGCTGACAAAGACCAAAGGTCTGCTGGAGCCAGCAACACTTAGGCTCCAGCAGATGTTGAAGATTATCAGAGGTTTCCTATCAGTTGTTTAGTTATCAGTGGTTTATTCAATGTAACCGTAGTTTAGCCTAGCAATTGTTTTATGTTGTTAAGGTAGTTAGCTGTCACTGTCTAAGGTGACGTCAGTCTTAGGTCATCAGTGCTTTGGTTTGTCTATAAATAGAACAATGCATGTACTGTTCTATTAATCACTTCACACATTCTCTGCACAAACAAATATTGAGTGATCAGGCTGAGTGGGAGCATTGTAATAACTTGTACTTATCTGTGATGACGAATGAATAGTACTTGTTTGAAAGCAGTTGTTCAATTTGTTAAGATTACATAGTTTATATTTCCATTGCACTTACCATTTTTAGTATTCATTCATCTTTCATACTTAAACATCTCAACAAATCAAACTCTCAGATCCTAACAATTGGTATCTGAGCTTGGTCAATTAAATTCGATCTAACCAATCAATTTAATATAAATAGATCAGCTCAATATTATTGATATCACTTTGTTTGTTGATTGAAAACAGAGTAAAAGTTTAATTTACGTTCAAAGTTTTTTAAACACACATTGTTTTATAAACAATCAGAGAATGGCTTCTATGAATCAAGATCCACATAACACTAGCACGAGCAACAATCCACTGATGCTTGTCAGATCTGAATACAATATCTGGCAAAGTCGGATGAGCCATGTGTTAGCTCAATAGAACACTGGGTGTTGGAAGTCGGTTGTCTTCGGACCACATGTTCCGATGGTGCCGAGTACCGAAGATCCGAAGGTCCAAGTACCTAAAAGTGTTGAAAACTACTCCGAGCAGGATTTTCAAAAAATTGAGTTAGATGCTAAGGCTTCCAGTATTGTAGCCATGGCTCTACCAAATGATATCTATGTTGGGCTGTTACACTGTAACAGTGCAAAAGAGTTATGGGATGCTTTGAAAGAGCAATTTGGTGGGACTGAGGAGGTTATTGAAAACAACCGTGAAATTCTGAGTCAACAATATGAAACATTCAGTCATGTGAAGGGAGAGTCACTAACACAACAATTTGAGAGGTTTAATTGCTTAATAAGTGAACTAAAACTAGTGGGTCTAACTTACCCAAAATCAACTTTGAACCATAGGTTTCTTAGATCACTACCAGATAAATGGGACACTATTGCAATTGTAATGAGAAACTCAATTGGTTTTAAGGACTTATCTCTGACCCAGCTTCATGGTAAGCTCTTGACCTATGAGAGAGAGCTTAACCAGAAAAAGAAGCTTTAGGATTCTAGAAAAGTGTCTGATGATTATGTGTTTGGTAATACAGCACTTTTGGGTCAAGATGAGGTGACTGGTAGTAGTAAGGATCAGGGTTATGATCATTACATTGATATAACCACTGGTTTTAACACTGATTCTTACTCATCACCCAACTATGCTTTTGCAGCAAGTGGTGATATCCAGGAATCTGACAACACATCCTTTGTGTATAATGACCTTCAATACATTGACCCTGTGGACTTAGAGGAAATGGACATTTTGCATCAATTAGCTCTGCTCAGTATTAGAACTAATAACTTCTATAAGAAAACTAGCAGAAGGTATCCAGGTTTACATGGTGGGTCAAAAGTGGGGTTGGATAAATCTAAGATCAAGTGTTACAAATGTCATAGAATGGGTCACTTTGCTAGGGAATGTAGGAGTCAAAATGGTACACCTATGATTACCTATCCAAATCAAAGGCCTCAGACCAACACTTATCAGTTTTCCCAAAATGCCCATGGACCAAATGTGCAAAACACTGCTCACTTTGCACAGTCCTCAACCATTATTCCTGTGCACTATGTCCAAACCACTGTTCCCCACATTCATTATGTTCAAACCCTTGTTGCTCAGGCACAAGTGCCAATAGCTGCTACTTCATCCTCTGCTCCTACAGAGACCAGTCAACAAAGCCAACAGAGCTTTTTCACACAAGGTTTTGTTGATTGGAGCAGCTTACCAGATGAGCTAACAAATGAAAACATTGCTTTAGTTGCCAAGTCTGAAAATGAACCAGGAAATTTCTGCTTCATGGCACTAGAAACAATTGTTGAGGAGGTTGAATCTGAGGAAGGGGTGTCTAAGTCTGAAAATGTGACTGTGATTGTGATTGCCAGTGTAATTGTGCCTTGATGGCTGCTGCTAAGGTATCACCTCAAATCTTAAATGACTTATGTTCAGATAAATGTGTCATAGCATTTGCAAAGATAAAAGAGGTGAATGAAAACTTTAGAAAGAAAATTTTGGAGGATGAAATTCAGTTTGAAAAACTCCCTAAAGAGTTAAAATCAAAATTAACTAAAAAAAAATCTAAAATCAGCAGTTTGAAACATAAAGCAAGTATAACCAAAGACCAGCTCCAAACTACGATAACCAAATATCAAAGTTGTAAACAGGAGCTTGAGTCCACCCAGCTTGAATGTCAAAAATGGGTGGAATCATCAAAAGGTTTTGAGATGATTGTAAACCAACAGTCTAAAAGTCATGTGAAATTTGGTTTTGGTTTTAATGAAACCACTGCTCAAGTTTCACAAACCACTGACAAAAAGGAACCACAGTTGGTTGAAATCATCCCAACCAATTCAAAATGTCAGGAAATCAAGGTCACAGAACCTAATGGTAAGAAAATCATTCTTGAAAAACTTGAAGGTTCTCCTTCATTTGATGAGATTGAAAAATATCAATTTAAACCAACCTGGTCAGATGAATGTGATGTCCTAAAAAATTTCAAACCAATGACCTTCAAAACCTCTGATGGTAAAAAGGCACCACATGCTAAGATCATTCCCTTGAAAGATCTTCCAACAGATTATCAAACATCTGTTGAAAAGAAGAAAGAAAAAGGGAAATCAAAAGACAACTTGTTTTGTGATTTTTGTGAAAAGAAGAATCATGTTACTAAAAACTGTTTTCTTCTAAAAGCATATGATATCAACAAAGGAACAAGTGTAGGTGATTCTAAAATCAAAGAGTGTTTAATCTGTAAGAAAAAGAATCACAAAACAAGAGAGTGTCTGTATCTCAAAAAAAAATTTGATGAAAAAAATAAAAGAGTACAAGGCTAAAACTCAAATGAGTTAAGTGGTTAGTACTTCAAAAGGAAAACCCAAACAGACTTTTGCACTAATCCAAACATCTGTCACCAAAAATATGAATGAAAACTCTGCTCCCAGAGAGGTTCAGGTAACAGATGCTCCACCCTCCAACAAGTTTCCAAGAGGACATGGACAACTACCTTGTCATCGTCTGCCACATGTTTATGAAGAACCCAAAAGGCCTTCAAAACCAAGAGTGAACAGACATCCTCATGGTTACCAACATCTGACAGGAAATGGTCAAACATCTGCTGCACCAAGTGTTGACATTCAAGCACTGGCAGATGGTCAACAACAGTTGTTGAACTTGGTTCAAAAACTAGTTCAAACCACTGATCATTCTCCTAAGCTTGAGGCTGAAAAGTCTGAGAACCCATCCAAAGCCAATTTGGCTTTAGACACTCACCAAAACTAATTCTTTACTGATGTGCAGAGAGCTTCTGCTTGCTTAGATAGTTTATGGTATGTAGATAGTGGAGGCTCCAGGCACATGACTGGATGTAGAGCCCTTCTTCTGGATTTCCTTGCTCATGGAGGGGGTGATATATCCTTTGGTAATGATTCAAAAGGTAAAGTGTTGGGTTCAGGGACTGTTCAGGCTAGGAGACTTAAGTTTGAAAATGTTAATCTAATTGATAATCTTAAGTTTAATCTTCTTAGTGTCTCACAAATGAGTGACAAAGGTTATGGGTCATTCTTCACTAAGAAGACATGTAAGATTGTTGGACCAGAAGTGGTTGAAAAGATTAACACCATCATTGCTGAGAGCAAAGCATAACTTGTTGCTCACAGGAGTGGCAATGTGTATGTAGTTGATATGTTGAAGGATAATCATATGGCAAATGTCTGTCTGTTCTCTGCTGCCTCAACCAAAGAGACAGAATTGTGGCATAGGAGATTGGGTCATACCAACCTTCAAACTATTAACTCTCTCTCTAAACAAAACCTTGTAAGAGTTTTTCCACCAAAAGAATTGTGATGAGCATTGTGTTTCCTGTTTAAAAGGCAAACAACATAAAAGCTCTTACAAATCCATTGATGAGTCCAAAACAAGTCAATGTCTTCAATTGTTGCATATGGACTTGTTTGGCCCTGTAAAAATCATGAGCCTTAGGAAAAAGAGATTTTGTCTTGTTATTGTTGATGATTTTTCTAGGTTTACATTGACTTACTTTTTACACTCTAAGGATGAGACTGCAGGTATTTTGAAGGACTTTGTCACCAAAGTTGAAAAACAATATGACTTGCCAGTAAAAGTCTTTAGAAGTGACAATGGAATAGAGTTCAAGAATAAGGAGTTGGATGATTTCTGTGTGTCAAAAGGAATTGTAAGGCAATACAACATTCCAAGAACACCAGAACAAAATGGGGTGGTTGAAAGGAAAAATAGAACACTCATTGAGGCTGCAAGAACAATGCTGGCAGATTCTGGTTTACCTCTGTCCTTTTGGGCAGGAGCTGTAAACACTGCTTGTTATGTTCAAAACAGAGTTTTAATCAACCCTAGGCATCAAAAGACTGCTTATGAAGTTCTGTTCAAAATCAAACCATTAATATCATTTTTCAAAATCTTTGGCTGCCCATGTTTCATTTTAAATCTAAAAGATTCCATATCAAAATTTGCAGCCATAGTAGATTGTGGATATTTTCTGGGATATTCTTCTACAGTCAAGGCCTATAAAGTGTTTAACACAAGGACTAGGTCAATAAAAGAAACTCTGAATGTGAAGTTCAATGAACTTTCATCTCTGAAAATCCCAGCAAATCCTGCTGAACTGTTTGACTTAGAAAAATTCAAATTTGAAGATATCACTATGAAAACTGACAATGCAGGTACACCACAGTCTTCACAACAGGATTACAGATATGACATTGTGATGCCACAGTCTTTCTACAAAATTTATCCTGATTCAGGGCAAGCAAATGTTCAAAACTCTGTCACAGCTGACTCAACCACTGTTGGCCAGTCTTACCCTCAAACCACTGTCTCATCAAGCTCAACCACTGATCCATTATTTCCTAACAAAAGTCCACTATCTGTTGACAAAAGTCTATATATCCACTTCTACACCACTTGGGCCTATTCCCCCACTTCCATTCCAAACCTCTGTTGGCACTACAGAAGTGCAAACAGATGTTTCAACAACTGATACCTCAAACCTCTGTCCTTCACCCCAAAATGCCATAGTTCCATACACAGGAGATCTAATCTTCCTAAGAGCTCATCCACCAGACCAAATCATTGGCAACATCAGTGAAGGGGTGCTCACAAGAAGCCAAACCTCAAACATTTGTCTTTTTGCTGGTTTTCTATCTCTCACACAACCTGTCAAGTACCAAAAGGCACTGAAAGACAACAGTTGGGTAGAAGCTATTCAAGAAGAGCTCCTTCAGTTCAAGAGACAACAAGTATGGGAGCTTGTACCATTTCCAAAGGATGTATGCCCAATTGGCACAAAATGGGTCTTCAAGAATAAGACAGATGAAAGGGGTATTGTTATCAAGAATAAAGCCAGGCTTGTGGTTCAAGGCTTCAGACAAGAAGAAGGAATAGATTATGATGAAACCTTTGCTCCTGTAGCTAGGTTGGAAGCCATCAGACTTTTCCTAGCCTTTGCTGTCAACCACAACATCAAGGTGTATCAGATGGACATCAAATGTGCTTTCCTTTATGGCAAAATTCAGGAGGAGGTGTATGTATGTCAACCACCTGGTTTTGAAGACACATTCCATCCTGATCATGTCTACAAGCTTAACAAAGCTTTGTATGGCCTGAAACAAGCACCAAGGGCCTGATATGAAACTCTTTCCACTTTTCTCTTATATATTGGCTTTACAAGAGGTAAAATTGATAAAACCTTGTTTTTAAAATGGAAAGGAAAAAATTTAATGATTATTCAAATATATGTGGATGACATTATTTTTGGGTCCACATGTAACAAAATGTGTAAAGAGTTTAGAGAACTCATGACAGCTGAGTTTGAGATGAGTGCCATGGGTGAACTACAGTGCTTCCTTGGTCTCCAAGTGAAGCAACTGCAAAATGGAACTTTTATTCATCAAAATAAGTATGTTAAAAACTTACTTACAAAATTTGACATGAATGACTGTAAATCATGTAGCACACCCATGAGTACCACAAAGTTAGTCACTGTTGATGACAAAGATGAACTGGTTGATCAAACACATTATAGATGCATGATTGGGTCTTTATTGTACTTAACTGCATCTAGGCCGGACATTATGTTTGCTACTTGTGTTTGTGCAAGATACCAGGCATCACCTAGAAAGTCAAATCTTATTGATGTAAAAAGGATATTCAGATACCTATAAGGTTCTCCTACATTTGGTATCTGGTATCCTGCTAATGGGAACATTGAGCTTTCAGGTTATTCAGATAGTGATTTTGCTGGTTGTCAAACCACAAGGAAGTCTACATCAGGAGGGTGCCAATTCCTAGGCAATGCCTTGGTTTCTTAGCAATGCAAAAAGCAAGCAGCTGTTTCAACATCCACTGCAGAGGCTGAATACATTGCTGCTGCAAGCTGTACAACCCAACTTATGTGGCTTCAAAACCAGCTACTGGATTTTGGTATAACTGCTCTGAGGACTCCACTCATGCTGGATAGTCAAGCAGCTGAAAATATCATCAAAAATCCAGTCTCTCATTCCACAACAAAACACATTGACATCAGACATCATTTTGTCAGAGACAGCTATGAAAAAGGTTTGATTTCTCTACATCATGTTCCAACAGAGGATCAGTTGGTAGATGTGTTGAGAAAAGCTTTAGACACATCTACCTTTGCAGATCTGATCTCTCGGATTGGTATGCTAAACATGGAATAAAATAAAATGTTTTCATAAATAAAAGCATTAAAATGTTGTTAGAAAATCAAAAATTCATCCTTAAAAATAGTTTTGGTTGAAAAATCTGTTCAAACATCTGATCAGATAAAACAACCACTGTTTCATTAAGTGTAACTACTGCTGGTTGAAAAATCTGTTTCAAACATCTGATTAGATAAAACAACTGTTTTCACAAACATTTGTTGACTAAAGTCAAACAGCTGTTATAAACAACTGTCACCCACTATATCAGACTTTCAATCAGATGTTTGCCACGTATGCTCTCAAAAGCAGCGTTTTGGCCACATCAGCGGTTTCCATCTGAGACTATAAAAACCCTGTTTATCCACAGCAGTTGTTCCACCGTCTCATCGAATTCAAAATTCTAAAACCGCCTTCTTCAACCTAAAATCTCCTTTAAAAAGCCTTCGACTTTCTCTCTGTAATCCACAAAATGGATCTCCAATTGAAAGCTCCTCACAATTATCTTCCTTATCTGGCCAAAACAGATGAAAATCAACATTTCCATCCCATTATCGATATCTTGAATACTTCAAAATACAAAGCCCTGACTTCAAGTTCACTCATCTATGAGGACACAATTCAAGCTTTCTGGTTGAAAGCTGAAGTTTTGTATGTTGACAAAAAGCCAACGTCCATTGTTTCCCAAATTGGCGATACTAAAGTTGCTATCACCCCTGAAACCATATCCACTACCTTCTCACTGAATGATCAGGCAGGTAAAGAAGCTTTTGACAAAGCTGAACTCCACACAGAGTTCATAGAGAGAGGCTATGAGGGACAATTACCTGGGGCAACCATGTTCAAAAATTTTTTTCCCCCAAACATGAAATTTTTCTTTCACACTCTGCTTGTATGCCTCTCTCCCAAAACTACATCTTTTAATGAAATCCCTTTAAAAGTCCAGTACTTGGGATATGCTATTTTAACAAACACTGATTACAATCTATCCCAAGCACTGTTTTTAGATTTGGTGAATAATTGTGAAGGGGGTTCAGGCTGGGTCAAATAATGCTTTCTTGATGTATCCAAGAATTCAAAGTGTAATCTTACAAAAGATTTTACCTAAAAAAGATTACAAACAAGGGCAAGGCCTTCAAATGAATAGCTTTTCCCAAGAAACTTTTACAAGGATGTTAGGTCCTAATCAAGAAAAACCTGCTAAAACAAAAGTTTCAAAAACACAAGCAAAGAGAGTTAAGACAACAACTGTTGTGCAAACCTCTGTTGCTAAGCCCACTGCTCCTGGTGATCATGGCACTACATCCAGTGCTGTGAAACCCACACTAGCTACCACCAAAAAGAACATTCCATCCAAAAAACCCCCCTAAGAAACAATCTAAAAAGGTGACTCTGGAAGATGAGATACCAGAGAACATTCCTGTTGCAACACAAGAGCAACAAACAACCACTGTTGATACTTCCTCTCAACAGGTGGTAAAGTCTCAACCTAGCCAAACTCCTCATGTATCCTCTCAAAAGGATCATGTTGTAAGCCAAGGGGACACACATCATGGAGTAGATGATTCACTTGAACATCTGTTCACAAGTCCTTCTCCCAGGGCTAATATTTTTGTCACTCCACAACTCTCACCATCAATTCCTCCAACTATGCAACCATTGTTTGAGGCCATTGACAAAACTCTGGATATAACCAGTTCCTCTCTACCACCTATCACTGAGAGTATGCCTCAACAAGTGACTGGTCCAGAGGAAAGTCAATTGGTCAACCCACAAACAGAGGAGGCCACACCCTCTTAGTTACATATGTAACTCATAGTGGTAGTTCAAGTGAAGCAGCCACTACTGTTGTAGAGACCATTGTCTCACTTCAGGACAGTGGTTACATCAATCAGACTTACTTGAAGGCAACAACTGCTGAGGCAACAAGATTGACCTCAGAACCAGTTGGAAGTCCCCAGTACCAAGAACAAGGGGCATCTGGTTTCTTTCCTATGGATACTCCTCCTAGGACTGAACCAGTTACAACTACCACCTCTGGTAGGAATTCAGATGATCCCATTAACTTGGGTGATGAGTTAAGATACCAAGAATTGACAGAGAGAGTGGATGCCATTGAATCATCTATGTCAGAAATCAAAGGTGATATCAAGACCATCATGAACACCTTGGTGACACTCACCCAAAGTCAACCATCAAAAAAAAGACATTGCTAGTGAGTTATGGAAATCTGTCAGCCCTATTATCATAGCTCATCGAAAACTAGCTGATCAGACACAAGAGACCTACATGAATATGATCAGAAACATGGTGGATGCTAGATTCAATGATACAAAAGCAGACATCAAAGCTATTAAAGATCATTTGCTGAAGACTTCTGGCTCTGCCCCCACAACTATACTCAGAGATGATGATGATGATGAATTCACGGCAGCTGATGCCAAAAAGGGGGAGAGTGGTAGAGACAGACTGAAGAAATTGAAACCTTTTGGGGCTCCACCTTCTTCTCAACAAGAAAAGTCTGCTCCAGAGCCTGCACCAGAGTCTGACCAAACCTTTGCTGAAGCAGCCAAGACTAAAGAGATTGATGAATCTGCAAATGAAAGGGCTGAACAGGTTGGTGAGGCTAAAAGGATCAGGGCTGAGACTTTGAAAACAAAAGCAGAAAATCTTACCAAGAAGAAAGAGGAACAACAACAAGAAAATGAAAATGTTGGAACTTCCAAGAGGAAGAAGAGGCATACTTCTCATGTCAGGCAGCCTCCTTCAAAAACAAAAACTTATGTTGCTGCTTCCACCAAATCAACTGCCAAACCATCTACCACAACATCCACTACCACCACAATAACCTTAGCCTTGACCTTACCACCCATTCCATCACCACCTCAAACATCTGCTGGTGCTACACAAGTGCCAACCGATGTTAACATTCCACATTCACCACCATCTCCTACCATCCTATATAAAAGGAAAAGAAAATCCACATTTGTCATACAAGAAGAAAACATAGCCACCACACCACCACCAACTCAACCTATCCCTGCCATTCCACTCCAATCCTTTTCACCACACACTTCCAAATTCACCACCACCAAATCACCAACATCTGATCTACCATTAGCAGCTCAGTATCCCCTTGAGCTTGACATGATCAAGGGGGAAATTCAATCCTTCTATAATACTGAGGATTCTACACAACTATCCTTCCCATCTCTGTCAAGCCTGAACGTACCAAAGCCCAAAAACCTTGATGAGTACTTGAAACAAAAGGCTCAACAGACAGACTTGATAATTAAGGAGAAATGCAAAGGGAAGGATGACAGGACTGCTCAGGGCATCCATTCAGCAGAGCTTGGCAAATTGAGAAGGATTGAAGATTTCGCCAAGGACCTGAGCAAGTCCATGTCTGCCAAGCCTATCAGTGGTGAGATGGTGAAGATTGTTAGAGAGTCTCTTCTAGATCAAATAATGGCCACCAAGCCTTATAAAGCCCAAAGGAAACATTTCACAGGCTGGACCATTCAAGCCCTCAAAGAAGAACGACAAAGAATTGAAGATCTGAAGACACACAACCAACAGGCTGATGTACCTGATTTTAGGAAGGGCAAAGACCCTGTCAGAGCTTTAAGATTCAAAAGAATGAGGGTTGAACTGGTTGATGCAGGTTATGGTGAAATGAAGAACATAGCCAGATGGTCTGAACTGAGGTTGGTGGAAACTTATAAAAAGCTTGAAGAGAAAAGAAAGACTGATCCAACTCTTCCACCAAAACCAACTTACCCTGATGATGAACAAACTAAATCCCATCAGACCCTTTCATTTGAAGCATTACTTCCTTCAACAGACATCAATATTGCTGCCAGAAGACAAATCAAAAGGCAAAAAGAGATGTCTGAAGAAGACCAAAAGAAGTTTGCTGATACATTTGTGAAAGAAGGGATATTTAATCATGTAAGATACTTCTCTGATCCCATCAGTGAAGAATTAAGAAGAATCATTGGGAGACCACCATCACCAAACTCATCATTAATAAATTTGCAACCTGAAAATCCATCTGACTCAAAAATTCTAAAATGGAAGGTAGACAAAACCAGCCATGAATTGACTTTGCTCAGGTCAGATGGAAAGATCCAAAAACTAGGCATGGATGATGCATACAGTCTGAGTGCACATGATCTCATGGACCTTATGAGTTTGGAGCTAAAAAGGTATGTTGATGATCTTTCTACTCAAAACAAGTTTATCCTTCAAAAACAAGTTCGCAAGTCTAAATAGTTCAACAATAGTGATGTACAAGTCACACCTCAAACCTAACGCTGAATTCATATACTCCCATTATGGATTCTCATGGAAAAATATATGCCACAACGGTCCACAGACCTCAGTTGAGGGTTTTCCAGGCTTCCGGATCCACTGTGCGTAGGGGATTCCTCGAGTAGTACTACCCACATATTAAGTGGCCCAATTTGTTGATGCACTTTTTGTGGACGTCACTGTCGAATAGACTAGGGTTCAGTCTTGTATTGTGTTACATGAGATTGTGGTGATCCATAAGGGCATTTTATGGATCTGACGCATTCGTAAAATATAGGCCAAAGCATAAAGCCAAGTTCGACCTCTATACAAGGGGCGAATGTGGAAGTTTTCCACATTCGACCATTACAAAGGGGCGAATGTGGAAATACTCCACATTCAACCTTTGCCAAGGGGCGAACGTGGAAATTGTGTGTTGGACTATAAATAACAATCTCATGTGTTGGTTTTCATTGGGTGATTTGAGTTTGTGCTTTGAATGCTCTCTAGAGGGAGGTCATGCCCGACCTCCCCCGGCCCCGAGATAGATGTTTATCCTACTGATGACAGTGTCTGTAACCGTTTCTGTAGTAATACGAATCTGTGATGACTTTGTTATCGTTAATTCCTGTCTCGTCTCGAATCTCCCATCTGAAACCGAGTTGTTTATGCGTATTCGATCCACGAATTCGGTTTCTAACTGGATTCACAACTGGTATCAGAGCCGTGGTTCCGATTTGAACGATCTAACAGTCGTTTGAATCAATCACAGCTCGAATTCCTGTTTTCAGACGTTAAAATCAGATTTTGAATGAAAGGTTGAAACCCTAGAAACCCTAGATTCTTAATTGAACCCGAAATCATGTGATTTCTTATTAGGATCTGAGTTCTGTTTGTTTTGATTGTTTGATTAAATATGAAATGAATGAAGTGAAGTATAAATGGAAAGTGCAGCGGAATAAACTATAAATCAAAACATGGAGAATAATTGTTGTTAATCAAATGCTTTCATTAATTGAAAGATTTCAATCGTACAAGTAAACTCCCCCTCAGCCTGATCACTCAGAGAATGTTTGTCTGAGAGAATGACAAGTGATGAATAGAACAGTACATTCACTGTTCTATTTATAGACTAACACTAAACCTCTGATGATCAGTGCTGACATCACCTAAGACAGCGACCTCTAACTGACTAACAACTTCTAACATCTGCTAACTCTAACTACTGTTACATTGAAAACTCTGATAATACAAAACACTGTAAAGTAAAGCTCTGATGGTCTCTATCATCTGTTGAACCAAAGTGCTGTTGGTTCAACAGACCTTTGTTCTTCAGTTCTTGATCAGCAGTTGTTACTTCATCAGACCTTTGTTCATCAGACGTTTGTTCAGCAGACTTTACAGCAGCAGCAGTTGTCTTTATCAGTTGTTTGAAGCAGCAGTTGTTAGGGATCAACAGTCTTTTGGGGAAAGCTTCTTTATAACAACTGTTTTATTCATAGGATCAAAAGATAGAATATTTTGGCTTTTCAATCATCTGTTCTTCTCCAGGTCAGCAGACCCAACATTTCTCCATGTTTTTGTGAATTCGACGGTTAGGTTTTCATTTCCGCACCTTTCTGAACAAGTTTCATCATCAAATTCAAAGAATTAGAGTGATTATGGATTGATTCGAAGAAAATATGGAACAAGAACACGTTTGGTCTGCACATTCGCCCCTTTCAGAAGAACGGGAGGGCGAATGTGGAATTCTACTGGGCGAATGTAGCATTTTTAGGATGAACGTGGAGATGTTTAGGGCGAACCTGGAATTTTGTTGTGTCAATTTTTACTTTCGGGTATCAATTTCTACCTTCGGGTCATCGGGGGTACGAAAGTGGAATTGTGAGGGACAAGAATGAAGGTTATTGGTCGAAAGTGGACTTTGTTTTTAAGTTTCTACATTCGGGTCATCTTTTTGGGCGAAAGTGAAGTTCCCAAGGGGCGAACGTAGAATTTAGGGGTAAAAAATTTCGAATGGCAATTTTTGAAGATTTTTGGGAGAATGGTGATGAGGTTTACCCAAATTGTTGAAGAATTGATGATGATGAAACGTATTACTGTGGGGTAGTCATGAGAATCAACAGTATGATAATCAGATTCAAATGACTATTATGGGCCAGAAAACAGAACAGATTTTATTCCGCATGATGAGAACAGTCAACCCAGTTCCTGTGTGTTTGAAGGAACTTGTTCTAAAAGAGTTGTTATGAAGAAGGAAATCAAGTTTGAGATTTCAATGTTCTGAAAGTAATGAGGTATCCTAGTAGGAGTCATGTGTTTTGGACTTAATTTTGATCAAAATTCATCTACAAAGTGGTATCAGAGCCATACGGATCATACAACAACAAAATTGATAATATCAGAGCTGATTTGGACTTAATTTTGATCAAAATTCATCTGTTTTTGAATGAACATGGTTTTTGATTGATTTTGAAGGTTTTTTATTTGAATTTGTGGTTAAAATCAAGTTTTGCAAGAATTAAAGTTGTTCCAAATCAATTCCGAATCATAACCTGATTAAGAACATCAAAATCCACAAACTTTTGAAAATCTCAGATCAAAATAACCGTTTTTCAAAGTGTAACCGTTTTTCAAAGATGTTTGGGTCGAATCTAGAGAGAGTGGGCGAACCTGAACCAGTTTAGGGCGAACCTGAGTAGTTTTTGGACGAACATAGCTTATTTCAGGTCGAACCTAGGTTGTTGTGTTTGATTTTTCCACATTCGGGTATCAAGTTCCACCTTCGGTTTTACGGGCGGGCGAACGTGGAACTAGAGTGGACGAAAGTGAATAATTTTGGATGAACGTGGAAAAGGATTGTGGATATTCTACTTTCTGGTTATCATTCTACATTCGGGTGAACAGAAGTGGACGAAAGTAGGATTTTTTGGGCGAAAGTAGAAAGTTTATTGGAAAATTTTCTAAGTTTGGTGAATTTCTAAGTTCGTGAACATCATGTGGAATTTTCCAAGTACACCGAGACCAGCAACGACACAACAACAGCAGCAAGTGACAATGGACCCATGGACAGTGGCAGCCCAGAAATCGAGCACTCAGTCTTCGCAACCGATCAATTACTTAGCGATGACTAGCTCGATGTCTCAGAGTGTTGCGTCTTCGCCACAACAACCTATGACAAACTATTGGGGAGTAGCAGTTGCGGTGGTAAATACTCAAACTACCAATGCTATTTCTACACTAATAAATGACTTATCTTCAGGTAGCGGGAATCGGCCACCCAAGCTAATGGAGATGCAGGAGTATAACCAGTGGCAGAAGAAATTCAAGATTCATCTGGAAGGCATGGGGTTGGAAGGGACAGAGGCATGGCAGATGATAGCTAAAGGTTATGTTGCACCAATTCTGGAGAATACCGGTGAACCTGTTCCATTGGAGAGTTTGACAGACGATGAGAAGAAGAAATTTGGTGTGGAAAAGAAAGCATACTCTCAGTTAACTCAGGCGATCACAAACGATTTGCTACATCAGTTTGGGTCGTGCACTACTTCGAAGCAGTTATGGGATGTGCTAAAGAATCGTCATGATGGTAATGAAAAGACGAGAAGGTTGAGGATGGAGGAGTTGAGAAAAGAATTTGAGAACTTCACTTATGTCGGGAATGAGACATTAAAAGAGTTGACTCCTAGATTTGTCATTTACTAACTGAATTGTCTAGTTATGATATACAGATTCCTATGACAGATCTGGTGGACAAGTTTGCAGATGCATTACCACCGTACTGGGATCAACATGTCGAGGTACTCAAAGAGAAGGATGCTTACAAGTATTGGACTATCAACGAGTTTATTCAGAAGCTGGAGAATAAAGAACTCGAGGAGAAGAGGAAAGCTAAGAGATCTCAGATTCCTCAGAACCCAGAGTTATATCATGGTGGTACTTCAGCAACCGTTGGAAGCTCGAGTGTTGGTGGAACAGTGGCACCTCACATAGCCTGTATCTCAAGTGTCATGGAACCACCGAAACAACCAATCAACTACCTAGCACAAACCTCATCCTATTCACAACCATCATATACACCACCACCACAACAATACACAAATTCTTACATTTCACCATTTTCTCCGATGCAGCAAGCAGCATTCTATACTGCTAGCCAACCACAACAACAACCTCGCCAACCACAATACATGAATCAAGTGAACCAAACCAATCAGCAACCGGTGGTATTGGAGACATCCAATTTGGGTAATGTGACTGTGGAGGTTGCTCAGCAACACATTGCGTTAGTCTCAGCAATGGTTTCTTCATATAACGGGTTAGTTGCAAGTCAAATTGGTAATAACAACTTGACCAATGAAGACTATGCACAAATCGACAAAGAGGAGATGGAGCTGATTGACATCCAGTGGGCTTTTGCTAGCATTATGAGAAGGGCAACCGAGTTTATTGAAAAGACCAGGAGGACTGATTTGGGAACTTCTCCGAACACGACCTATGGTTTCAACAAGGAGAAAGTTACATGCTTTAACTGTGGAGGTAAGGGACACTTCAAAAGAGAATGCACTCAGCCACCTAAGCAAGGTAACAGAAATCCTTTCAACTCAAACTACCAGAACCGTCAACAACAAAACCAAAACCAAGTTTCTTTCCAAAATAACAACAACTATCAAAACCAAAACAATTACCAAAACCGACAAAACACCTCTAACCACAACCAAAACAGACAGCCAAACACAACCAACCAGAATCAAACCCAACCACCAAATAACACAAATAGAACAGTTATACCAATCACTACACCAAATGAGCAGCCACAGAATACAAATCAGAATCAAGCTTTGGTGATCCAGAATGATGAAAGGTTTGACTGGTCTGGGATGCAAATTGGTGTTGAGGAGATCACTACTGGTGGGAATGTGGCTTGTGTTGCCCGACAGGTTGATATCGAGGGGTCGGTGATAGTTGATCAAACTGAAGAAACTGATAGTGAGGTTGAGGTATCGGTGGAAGAGATGAATGTGGAGACTGAGACTGTTGAAGTTAAGACTGAGGAAGCAAGTTCAGGAGTGGTAATTGACACAGCTTCTAATGTTCCTGAGGAGTGTGAGTCAGCTTATTCAGATTCAGAAAACGAATCAGACTCAGAGGCGAGTGTTACATCTTTGGATGACGAGATTGATCAGTTGCTGGCAGAAGCAGATTTTCTGAAGACGAGGAAGTCATGCATAGTGGAAGATGCTTTCACCAGAATCGATTATTCAAAGTTTTTCGCTGGGAAGGAAGCTCATTTTGCTTTGATGGCCATGACAGATCCTCCTAAACAGATAAGTTCTGAATCTAGCACTGATGTTACAAGTGACAAGTACTGTGGAACTTGTGACAGATTGACAGAAGAAAACAAAGAACTTCGCGTTCAACGTGATAGTGCTGTGATTAACTGTCAATCTGCTCGCAAAGAAGTGATTGCTTTTAACAAAGTACTTGATGGGTATAAAAAGAACATTTCCGACCTTAAGAAAACTCTTTCATTAAAACAATTAGCAGTTAACAACTATATTAATGAACTTGAGAACACTAAGTTGGAAATGGCCACCATTAAGTGTTTTGCTGAAAAGGTCAATAAGAAATTGGAAAGCTATAAGCATATTGCTTATGTTGTTGACCACATCATTGATGATCAAACCACAAATTATAAGTCTGTGCCATCTCCGGTGCTTTTTGAAAATCACAATTGTCATCAAGTGACACCGGAGAGCTCAGTAAAATCTGACTCATCATCGGAAAATGAATCCAATACCTCAAGTGTTGGTGATTCTCATTCCGATGTGAGGCCGATTTTAGGTTTGAACGATGAAGGGGTAACAGTTGGAAATGATGATTCAGACTCTGAGAGTGACTTTGAGAGTGACAAAAGTGCTAATGTGTGTGATATTCCAAAAGAAAATCACATCATTACTACTGAACCAGTGTCACCGTCTCAGCATGTGCATCCGATGGCTAACGCACATCGTGAGAAAAAGTCTGAAAAGAAAGAGGTTAAGAAAGAAATGAGTGACAAACCAGTCAAGGTGTTTTATCGGATGGAAGGATCCAATAAGATCATCTCTGACGAGGAATATCCAATTAAGTTTGCTAACTATTCCAAAATTGATAAAATTTGGCAAGAAAGCACTATTTGGTTTCCAAAACATGAGAGAACAAATGAGATTCCACCGGAAATTCTAAAGAAATTGTATTTGGATGTTCCAAAAGAACCAAAGGTTCATGTCACCCAGTTCATTAAACCCAAAAACAAAGCAAACGGTTTTCATGAGCCAGCCTACTCAAAGGGTCCACTTCCTGAGAGTGTAAGGCATAGACAGTATAATGATCAATATCCTGTCAAAACATTTGCTCAACCGAATGCTCCAAATGTTTTTGAAGAATACCGTGCATGCTTTAAGTGCGGGGAGAGAGGGCATTTACTTGCTCACTGCCCGTATGTAAGGCACAAGAGGCACGAAGTTGAAGTTAGGCAATCCATGAGGAAACCGATTGATAATCATTACTATCCACAACAAAGGCGTTTAGTTTCTCAACAACAACAATTTTATAATCAAAACAATTTTTATCAAAAGAGGAATGATCGTCCATTTCAGTATGATCGTCGTAACCGGATTGCTATGGAGAAACCGTGGAGAAAACCAGTGGTGAACACAACAAATGATAGACAAAGGGTTCCACAAAAACCTAATGTCAAGTCAAATGTTGGACCTAAAACTGTTAAATCAGAGAAGGTACCCAAGAAGGTTTCATTTGCGAACAATGTTAAGAAAACGACTGAGACTCCAAAATCTCAGATTCGTATCTTGAAACGTTCGGAACAATCTTGGACACCAAATGGTACTCCGGGAGCCTCAACTTCAAAGTCAAATGAAAAAGTTGAAATTGTTTTGAATGATCCTAAAAAGATCGATCCAAAACAAACTGTTGAAGTGAATGATTCTTTGAACAATGATATTCAAAGACCCAAGACCACTCAGGCTTGGGTCCCCCGAAAGAACTAACTGTTTTACTTGATGTGTGCAGGGAGCTTCAGCTGGCCCTATTAGCAGTCTCTGGATTGTTGATAGTGGAGCTTCAGGCCACATGACTGGGGATCTAGCTTTATTGTTTGATGTGAAGAACATAAACGGAGGATACGTTGCATTTGCCGGAAATAAGGGAGGATATATCACGATGGAAGGAAGTGTGAGTAATGGGATTGTGAGCTTTGAGAGGATATCGTATGTGAAGCAGATAGACTATAATCTGTTGAGTGTCAGTCAAATCTGTGACAAACAATTCACTGTTTATTTTGATGACAAATCTTGCTACAATCTCAAACCGGGATTCGAAATTCCAAAAGAGTGGGTTATGTTGAAGGCACCTCGCGTCAACAATCTCTATATTCTTGATATGTCCAAGGCAATGACATCCCAGGGGCAAGTAACATGTTTTCTATCAAAGGCGACCGAAAAGGAATCGATAATGTGGCACCGAAGAATGGGACACATTCATTTGAGGAAAATGAATCATCTAGTGAAGAATGGACTTGTCGATGGCGTGAATGTGAAGCATTTCCATTTGAACGACAAGTGTGTGAATTGTCAGAAAGGAAAGCAACACAGACAGTCCCACAAAGTGAAGAAAGTTAACTCTGTTGAGATGCCACTTGAGCGATTGCACATGGATCTATTCGGAACTGTCAAACGCAAAAGTCATCTTGGAGAGCTTTATTGTTTAGTTGTCACTGACGACTATTCAAGATTTTCATGGGTGATGTGTTTGCAGCATAAAAGTGACACCTTTAAAAACCTGAAAGTTCTGTTCACTCGATTGGAAAACATATACAATCTCAAGATCAAGAGAATTCGGAGTGATAATGGGACGGAGTTCAAAAATGCCAAGATGGATGAACTTTGTGAAAACAAAGGAATTCATCATGAATACTCGGCTCCGTATACCCCACAACAGAACGGTGTTGCTGAACGTAAAAACAGGACTCTAATAGAAGCGGCTAGAACAATGCTTGCAGACTCGAATCTTCCAGTAATGTTCTGGAACGAGGCGATTTATGCAGCAAATTATACACTTAATCAGGTTTTAACGGTGAAGAAGTTTGGCAAAACTTCTTATGAACTGTTACACCGAAGAAAGCCGAACTTGGAATATCTAGAACCTTTTGGGGCACCATGCACGATGTTGAATCCAAGCGAGAAGTTTAGTCCGAAAGCTGAAGAGGGATACTTTGTTGGATATGCAACCCCGCTCAAACGGGTATACAACAAAAGAACTCGTCAGGTGGAGGATTGGGCTAACGTAGAAGTTCAACGGTATACTTAGAATGTGCAAGGAATTGGTCCTGATTGGATGTTTGATTACAAAGATTTCTTTGAATCATTCAATCTAGATAACTTGGTTGAAGAGGCTGTTATTCGATTACTTTACGAATGTGAAAACGCGGTGACTTCACCGTTGGTGCGTCCGATCACCGTAACTCCTCCAACAGCTTCTAATGATACCAATGTTCCTGTACCGGAGGAAGAAGTGTTTCAAGAGGCTTCCACAACTTTGGATACTTCAGAATCGGAAGATGATGGAGAATTTGAAGAAGTTATTCTTGAAAATGCAACAGAGTCAGAGGCACCGCCGGTGAACCCAAATCCAGATGTTGCTTCATCGTCTAACACGGTTCATGATCTGGATGCAGTTGAAAACTTGACTATTC
The DNA here is from genome assembly GCA_032199755.1 of Ambrosia artemisiifolia. Lineage (NCBI taxonomy): Eukaryota > Viridiplantae > Streptophyta > Magnoliopsida > Asterales > Asteraceae > Ambrosia > Ambrosia artemisiifolia. The sequence goes on along the minus strand of CM063528.1, from coordinate 37,000,758 downwards.
AGACGGGAGTTACTGTACCTGAACATCCGGAATCTCGGATTCACCGTATTCACCCGCTGGAGCAAGTTATTGGTGACCCTGGAAGCAGTGTGATGACGAGAGGACAGCTGAGAAGTGTCAATTCACCAGAAAGTTTTGGTGCTTTAGCTTTATGTGCAAAAATAAAAAAATCTGGTAGTCGGAATGATTGGTCGTTTGCATGTTATGTTTCGCAGGTCGAGCCGCGGACATATAAAGAAGCTCTTTTGGATGACGCCTGGGTTGAAGCGATGCAAGAGGAGTTGTTACAATTTCAGAAGTTGGGAGTCTGGAGGCCCACTGATTTACCTCCAGGACGGAAGAAGATTGGAACCAAGTGGGTGTTTAAGTGTAAGAAAGATGATCGAGGAGTGATTGTACGGAACAAAGCCAGATTGGTCGTACACGGTTTTCATCAGATCGAGGGGATTGATTATAATGAAATCTATGCACCTGTGGCGCGCATAGAGGCAATTCGAATGTTTCTAGCGTTTGCCTCCTACAAGAAATTTAAGGTGTATCAGATGGACGTCAAAAGTGCATTTCTGTACGGGAAAGTCAAAGAGGAGGTTTACGTCGGGCAACCACCGGGCTTTGAAGACCCTATCCACCGGGATAAGGTGTACGTATTGAACAAACCCCTGTATGGTCTGCACCAGGCTCCACGCCAGTGGTACGAGGAGCTGAGCACGTACCTCATGTCGAAGGGATTTAAGCGCGGACTCGTCGACTGCACCCTGTTCACGAAGAAAACAGGAGATGATTTGCTTCTAGTTCAGATATATGTTGACGATATAATTTTTGGCTCAACTAACGAACTTTTGTGCAGGGAATTTGAACGTGTTATGCAGGAAAAGTTCGAAATGAGTGCGATGGGGGAGATGCAGTTTTTCCTCGGCTTGCAGGTGGATCAAAGACCAACGGGGATCTTCATTCACCAGACGAAATATGTATCCGAAGTCTTGAGTCGGTTCCAGATGGAGGATTCCAAGCCGATGGATACCCCGATTCAGCCCAATCACGGGATTGGAGTTGACGCTAAGGGGGAGCTGACGGACCCGTTTACATACAGAGCAATCATCGGATCTCTGATGTATCTTACCGCATCTCGGCCAGACATTATGTTCGCAACATGTCTCTGTGCTCGTTACCAGTCGAAGCCGAAACAAAGTCATCTGACGGCGGTCAAGCGTATCCTTAGATATCTGAAGGGTTGTCCCTCGAGAGGACTTTGGTACCCTAATGACGATGATTTTGATTTTATCGCTTTTAGTGATGCAGACTGGGGCGGCTGTGACAAGGACAGCAAATCCACGACAGCTGGATGCCAGTTTTTAGGGAGCAGGTTAGTCACCTGGCAATGTAAGATGCAGACTTCAGTCGCGCTGTCTACCTGTGAAGCTGAGTACATTGCAGCCTCGAGTTGGTGTTCTCAAGTGCTCTGGATCCAACAGCAGATGGTGGATTATGGTTTGCAGTTTCTTAAAACCCCTATACACTGTGATAATGAAGCCGCGATCGCATTAACTATAGATACGGGCAATCATTCTAATGCGAAAGATATCCGGATTAAATACCATTTTATCCGTGATTGTTACGCTAAAGAATTGATAGATATGGTCAAAATCCATACTGACTATCAACGTGCAGATTTGTTCACGAAAGCTTTTGACAGATCCCGATTTGAGTATCTTTTAAAATTTAACAACATAAAAGAAAAACAGGACTAATCAGCACCTCGGTTTATCGCTTTTTAGTTTTTAAAAGGTTTTCTTTAAAGTTTTTACAGTTTTTCAGAAAAATTCAAAAACCCAAAAATATGTTTTACATTTTAGGGGGAGTCTTTTATCAGAAAAACCAAAAACATTGAAAAATTCAAAAAACCATAAAATTAGAAAAACCAAAAATGATTTCCAGGATAAAACAAGGAAATGATAGTACATCAGTGGGGATCTGACACAGGCTAAAGATATGTATAGTAATATGAGACGTGTGTTGATTACGTGTGATGTGCTGATAGGCTTCGTAGACTAAAAATTGCGTGCATTAGTGATACAAACATAATGAACTACGCGTTCGTGGCTGAACACCTCATGGGCATATGGTCTTAGTACCGTAATTTCCTTTGATAGGATTGCCAAAATCTGAGGTTTCGGGTCGTTATGTTATTGTTATCCGGGATATTCTGATTAAACTTTTGTCGTATTGATTTACGGACCTAGTTTCATCAGAATATTTGCTAAAAGAGCTTAAATGCCAAAACCGAAAGTTACCGAATTGAGGAACTTCATGTTTTTACAGATCAAAGATCAGAATTACATCGTATCAATTTACTGATGTAAATCAGTAGTTGATATCAGCCTCAACCTGGTATATATGCACATGTTACTTTGTTGCATCCGTTTGCTGACCTGTACACCTATGTGCTATATATCTTGTAACTTAACGGATAACTCTGGCATAATCACGCCTTACGAGGAAGCTTTGTGCAATTTCTTGATACGGGAGTATGTCGTGTGTGTGGGAACCACAACGTGTTAGTATAATACATCTAAATCGTATCATTTTAAAGCACTGCGTGATAGTCTGCATGTGAGCTTATGTGGATCACAATATCAGCAGTTGCCATGTCACATACTGCTTCTAATGATAATATATAAACAAAAAGATCAACGCTGTGATCAGATTTCCCAAACAACTGATATGATCCTCTTACCGGACATCACAAAATGTTTACTGCTTTATTTACATTGATGCATTTTAGTTTCATTGTCAAAAAGATACAAAACTCAAAAAGATTTTAGGTGTGTTTTGATATAAATTTCAGAAAAACCAAATGTTTTGCATTTCTGCTTTATTTTTAGATAACCGACGGTGTTTGATGGTCAATTTCTGAGATTTGATGAAACCATCTGAGCTTTGTATCATTCTAAACTGAAATGATGAGTGTTTGTGACTTAACGGGTTGAAAAATGCTGAATGGGATTCGTGATTTGGCAAAATTTTTCAGAAATTTCCATTTCACATTCGCCCCTTAATTGGGTCGAATGTGGAAATTTTTGCACATTCGTGCCTTTTGTATTGGACGAAGGTGACTTTACATTAAAATTTTTCACTTTCGGGTGGTATATTTCCACATTCGGGCCATTGAATTGGTCGAATGTAGAAATCATTCACATTCGTCCATATACACCGGGCGAATGTAGACTCTATATAAGTCCAAGACCTTGTTGCCCTTATCTTTTTCAACCTTGAATCTTATTCCCTGCTCGTTACTGATCCTTTTGACTCAATTTTTACAGGTAATGGACACCAGAAACGATCAGAATTGGGTTTTTCATTTACGAACCCTAGATTGCTTCATATGGACACTTACATACTGTTTTAATACATATTTTTGACGAGGATTCAATTGTTATTAGTTTTAGGGGGAGAGTGTGGAAGGAATTAGGTTAATAAGTTGTTTATGATGGTTAATCGATTGATTCGTGGGTTTTAAACCCTAATTCCTTATAAAAACTAATAAGAATTGAATGATTATTAAAATTGATGTTTGTTTAGGTTTACTCGGCTATTTTAGGTCCTAATTGAATCAAAATCAGAGACAAAAACACAACTGTAAGAATTTTCAAATTTTGGGTCAAACATTTTCACATTCGACCAAGGTGAAACGGACGAATGTAGAAAAATATGGACGAAGGTGAACATAAAAGGGCGAATGTGATTTGTATCTCAAATATTTCTACATTCGAACCTATTTTCCTACCTTCGAACCATTAAAACCCACATTCGACCATTAAAAGTGGGTGAAAGTGGAATTCCTATTAAAACCTAAAATTTCTAAATTTGTCGTTTTTGTGTTTCTGACGTATTTTTCTGATGTTTGATTTGCAGATGGCTGAACAACTCGAGAACGTTGAAATACCAGTGGAGAATGTTATACAGGATCCAATTCCAGAAGCCGAGAATGTTCCGCAAGCTTGGCCGTTTGAAGCATCGCATAACTGTTGTGCGTATGTTGGTGACGTTTTAAAGAATACTGAATTTTCTGGGATTGTGGACTTTCTAAGGCGAAGCAGAATCATTCATGCTCTAGCTACACCAGCCATCATCTATAAAGACATTGTGGAGGATTTTTATAAGAATGCGCGATACGATTTCTGGGAAGATCAAACTATTATTCGAAGAGTTATTCAAGGGATGGAGATGTTCATAACAGAAGATGACATCAGAGAGGCGTTAAAGATTAAGTTTGAAGTGAGTACTGATCCCAGAGTACTATCGTGGACCGAGCAGAGGGCTTGCTTTCTTAGGATGAAATATAAAGGTCCGATTACAGACGGAGCAATGCACAAAGGAAAGCTCAGTGTGCAATTTAAGTATTTCGCACACGTGATTATACATGTCTTTGGATGCGTTAGTGGTGGCTATGATGTGTTGGGTCTGCTGACCTGGAGAAGAACAGATGATTGAAAGCCAAAATATACTAAGTGTTGATCAAGAATAAATAACAGAGTTTACAAGAAAGCTTCCTCCAAAGAACTGCTGATTCCCAAACTGCTGATGCTCAAACAACTGATACAAGACAACTGCTGCTGATGAAAGGTCTGATGGATAAAGTCTGAAGAGCAAAAGTCTGATAAAGAACAAGTGCTGATCAAAGAACTGAAGAACAAAGGTCTGTTGAACCAACAGCACTTTGGTTCAACAGATGATAAGAAGACATCAGAGTTTTTAGCTTAACAGAGTTTTCCTTCAGTAGTTTCAATGTAACAGTAGTTTATTGTTTAAACAGATGTTGCAGTTTGTTAGTCAGTTAGGGGTCGCTTTCTAGGTGACGTCAGCTAAGTGATCATCAGAGGTTTGTACTTGTCTATAAATAGAACAGTACTTGTACTGTTCTATTTGTCACTCGTCATTCTCTCTAGACAAACAAACTCTGAGTGATCAGGCTGAGGGGGAGTTATAATTGTACCTTTGTAATCTTTCAACTTTAATGAAAGCATTCGATTGATAACAATTATTCTCTATGTTTTGATTATTCTTTATTCCGCTGCACTTTCCATTTATACTTCATTCATATTTCATAGTAAATCAAAACAGTCCAATACTCAGATCCTAACAATTGGTATCAGAGCTTGGTCAATTAAATCTGATCTAATCAATCAATTTAATACACAGATCAGCTCATAATCATTGATATCGTTTGTTTGTCGGGTTAAAACAGAGTAATAGTTTATTTTCGTTTCAACAGTTAGTAAACAGACTTTGTTTTTGAAAAACCAAGAGAATGACTTCACTTAATCAAGATCCACACAACACTGGCACACACAACAAGCCTCCGATGCTTGTCAGGTCAGAATACAACATCTGGCAGCGTCGGGTAGCTCATGTGTTAGCACAACAGAACACAGGGTGCTGGAAATCGGTAGTATTTGGACCACATGTTCCAATGGTACCGAGTGCCGAGGATCCAAAGATCCAAGTACCAAAGAGTGTTGAGAACTACTCAGAGCAAGATTTTCAAAAAATCGAGCTAGATGCCAAGGCTTTCAGCATAGTAGCCATGGCACTGCCGAATGATATCTATGCCGGTCTCTTGCACTGCAATAGTGCTAAAGAATTGTGGGATGCTCTTAAAGAGCAATTCGGGGGAACTGATGATGTGATTGAAAACAACCGTGAAATACTTAACCAACAATATGAAACGTTTAGTCACATAAAAGGGGAGTCATTAACACAACAGTTTGAAAGGTTTAACTGTCTAATTAGTGAACTTAAACTGGTTGGTCTAACTTTTCCTAATTCAACACTGAATCATAGGTTTCTTAGATCACTTCAGGACAAATGGGACACTATAGCTATTGTTATGAGAAACTCTATCGGATTCAAAGACCTAACCCTGACCCAGCTTCATGGTAAGCTCCTGACTTATGAAAGGGAGCTTAACCAGAAAAAGAAGCTCCAGGACTCTGGCAAAGTGTCAGATGACTATGTATTTGGTAATACTGCACTGTTGGGTCAGGATGATGGTTCTGGAAGTAGTAAGGATCAGAGTTATGATCATTACATTGACATAACAACTGGTTTCAATAATGATTCTTACTCATCACCAAACAACTGTGCTTTCACAGCCAGTGGTGATATCCAGGCTTCTGATAATTCATCTTTTGTGTACAATGACTTGCAATACATTGACCCTTTGGACCTAGGAGAAATGGACATCTTACATCAGGTTGCCCTGCTCAGTATTAGAACCAATAACTTCTATAAGAAAACTGGCAGGAGGTACCCAGGTTTACATGGTGGGTCAAAGGTTGGGTTGGATAAATCAAAGATAAAGTGTTACAAATGTCATAGAATGGGTCATTTTGCTAGGGAGTGTAGGAGTCAAAATGGAGTTCCTATGATCACCTATCCAAATCAAAGACCACAGACCAACACTTATCAAACCATCCCTAATGTACCTAATGTGCAAAACACTGCTCACTTTGCACAGACCCAAACCACTGTTCCTGTGCATTATGTCCAAACCACTGTTCCTCAGTATCACTATGTCCAAACACCTGTTGCTCAGGCCCCTGTGCCAATGACTGTTACTCCACCCTCTGCTCCTGCAGAGACCAGTCAACCAGGTCAACAGAGTTTCTTTACTCAAGGCTTTGTTGATTGGAGCAGTCTACCAGATGAGATAACAGATGACAACATTGCTCTAGTTGCTAACACTGAAAAGGATTTTTGTTTTATGGCACTAGAAACAATTGTTGAAGAGACTGATACTGATGAAGTGGTGTCTATGTCTGAAAATATGACTGATGGTGTTGTTGGTGAGATTGTTTCAGCTGAAGAATCTGAAGTAGAGGTTGTGAATCTATCAGACCCCTGGGGTAGTGATGACTGTGACTGCCAGTGTAACTGTGCCTTGATGGCTGCTGCTAAGGTATCTCCTCAAATCTTAAATGACTTGTGCTCAGACAAATGTATTGTGGCATTTGCTAAGATAAAAGAGGTGAATGAAAACTTTAGAAAGAAAATTTTGGATTCTGAAATTCAGGTTGAAAAATTAACAAAAGAGTTAAAATCAAAAATATCTGAAAAAGAGTCTGAAATCAGCAGTCTAAAACATGAAGCAAGCATAACTAAAGACCAGCTTCAGACTATGATAACAAAATATCATAGTTGTAAGAAGGAGCTTGAGTCCACCCAAGTTGAATGTAAGAAATGGGTGGAATCATCAAAGGGTTTTGAGATGATTGTCAACCAACAATCTAAAAGTCATGTGAAATTTGGGTTTGGCTTTAAAACCACTGATCAAGTTTCACAAACCACTGACAAAAAGGAACCACAGTTGGTTGAGGTCATCCCTACAAACTCAAAAGGTCAAGAAATCAAGGTTACTGAACCCAATGGCAAGAAAATCATTCTTGAAAAGTTGGAAGGTACACCCTCATTTGATGAAATTGAGAAATATCAATTCAAACCAACATGGTCAGATGAGTGTGAAGTCCTTGAAAATTTCAAACCAATGACCTTCAAAACCTCTGATGGTAAAATGGCACCACAGGCCAAAGTTATCCCCTTAGTAAGTCTTCCAACAGATGATGAAACATCTGTTGAAAAGAAGAAAGAAAAAGGGAAAGCCAAGAACAATTTGTTTTGTGATTTTTGTGAAAAGAAGAACCATGTCACCAAAAACTGTTTTCTTCTAAAAGCATATGACATCAACAAAACAACAAGTTTAAATGATTCAAAATCTAAAGAATGTTCAATCTGCAAGAAAAAGAATCACAAAACAAAAGAGTGCTTATATCTCAAAAATTTTGATGAAAAGATAAAAGAGTATAAGGCTAAAACTCTGGAGAGTCAAGTGGTGAGTACTTCAAAAGGAAAATCCAAACAGACTTTTGAATCAGTCCAAACATCTGTTACCCAAAGTCTGAACAAGAACTCTGCTCCCAGAGAAGTTCAGGTAACAGATGCTCCACCTGTTAACAGATTACCAAGAGGATATGGACAACCCACTTGTCATCGTCTGCCACATGTTTATGAAGAGCCCAAGAGGCCTTCAAAACCAAAAGTGAACAGACACCCTCATGGTTTTCAACAACTGATAGGAAATGATCAAACATCTGCTGGACCAAGTGTTGACATACAAGCACTGGCAAATGGTCAACTGCAGCTGTTGAATCTAGTTCAAAAGCTAGTCCAAACCACTGATCATTCTCCTCAACTTAAGGCTGTGACAGCTCAGGACTCATCCAAAGCCAATTTGGCTTTGGACACTCACCAAAACTAAAATCCTTACTGATGTGCAGGGAGCTTCTGCTTGTTTAGACAGTTTATGGTATGTAGATAGTGGAGGCTCCAGGCACATGACTGGATGTAGAGCCCTTCTTCTGGACTTTCTTGCTCATGGAGGGGGCGATATATCCTTTGGTAATGATTCTAAAGGTAAAGTGTTGGGTTCTGGTACTGTCAAAGCAGGGAGGCTTAAGTTTGAAAATGTTAATCTAATAGACAATCTAAAATTTAATTTACTTAGTGTATCACAAATGAGTGACAAAGGCTTTGGGTCATTCTTCACTAAGCAAACTTGTAAGATTGTTGGCCCAGAGGCTGTAGAAAAGATTAACACCATCATTGCTGAGAGCAAAGCACAACTTGTTGCTCACAGAAGTGGCAATGTGTATGTGGTTGATATGTTGAAGGATAATCCTACTGCAAATGTCTGTCTATTCTCAGCTGCCTCTACCAAAGAGACAGAATTGTGGCATAGGAGACTTGGTCACACCAACCTTCAAACTATCAACTCACTCTCCAAAAAAAACCTTGTCAGAGGTTTACCATCAAAAGAATTCAAATGTGATGAGCATTGTGTTTCCTGTTTAAAAGGTAAACAACATAAAAGCTCTTACAAATCCATTGATGAGTCCAAAACTAGTCAGTGTCTACAAATGTTGCACATGGACTTGTTTGGCCCTGTAAAAATCATGAGTCTAAGAAGGAAAAGATTTTGTCTTGTCATAGTTGATGATTTTTCTAGGTTTACATGGACTTACTTTTTACACTCTAAAGATGAGACTGCAGGTATCTTGAAGGACTTTGTCACCAAAGTTGAAAAACAATATGACTTGCCAGTAAAAGTCTTTAGGAGTGACAATGGAACAGAGTTTAAAAATAAGGAGTTAGATGATTTCTGTGTGTCTAAAGGGATTGTAAGGCAGTACAGTATCCCAAGAACACCAGAGCAGAATGGGGTGGTTGAAAGGAAGAACAGGACTCTCATTGAGGCTGCAAGAACAATGCTAGCAGATTCTGGTTTACCTCTGTCCTTTTGGGCAGAAGCTGTAAACACTGCTTGTTATGTTCAAAACAGAGTTTTAATCAACCCTAGACATCAAAAGACTGCTTATGAGATTCTGTTTAAAATCAAACCACTGATATCATTTTTCAAAGTCTTTGGCTGCCCATGTTTCATTTTAAATCTTAAAGATTCCATTTCAAAATTTGCAGCCAAAGTGGATTGTGGATATTTTCTGGGGTATTCTTCTGTTGCAAAAGCCTATAAAGTGTTTAACACAAGGACTAAAACAATAGAAGAAACTCTGAATGTGAAGTTCAATGAACTTTCTTCTTTAAAAATCCCAGCAAACCCTGCTGAGTTGTTTGATTTAGATAAATTCAAATTTGAAGATATTGCTGTCAAAACTAACCCTGCAGGTACTCCACAATCTTCACAACAAGACTACAGAATAGATGTTGTGGTTCCAGACCACTACAAAGTCTATCCTGCATCAGAGGAAGCAGTGGTTCAAAACAACTGTCAAAACTCTGTCACAGCTGAGTCAGCCACTGTTGGCCAGTCTTACCTTCAAACCACTGATTCACCTAGCCAATCCACTGTTCAATCATCTGTTGACAAGAGTAAATCATCTGTTGACAAAAGTCAGTCCAATCTTACACCACTTGGACCCATTCCTCCACCTCCATTCCAAACATCTGTTGCCTCTTCAGAAGTGCCAACAGATGTTATGTCCACAGAGTCTCCAAACCTCTGTCCTTCACCACAAAATGCCATCATACCATATCAGGGAGATCTAATCTACCTAAGAGCTCATCCACCAGACCAAATCATTGGCAACATCAGAGAAGGTGTCCTCACAAGGAGCCAATCTTCAAACATCTGTCTTTTTGCAGGCTTCCTATCCCTTACACAACCTGTCAAGTACCAAGAGGCACTGAAAGACAACAGTTGGGTAGAAGCCATGCAAGAAGAACTCCTTCAGTTCAAAAGACAACAAGTATGGGAACTTGTACCATTGCCTAAGGATGTCTGTCCAATTGGCACAAAGTGGGTCTTCAAAAACAAAACTGATGAAAGGGGTATAGTTGTCAAGAACAAAGCCAGGTTAGTGGTTCAAGGCTTCAGACAAGAAGAGGGTATTGACTATGATGAAACCTTTGCCCCTGTAGCAAGGCTAGAAGCAATCAGACTTTTCTTAGCCTTTGCTGTCAACCACAACATCAAGGTGTTTCAGATGGACATCAAGTGTGCCTTCCTATATGGCAAAATTCAGGAGGAGGTCTATGTATGTCAACCACCTGGTTTTGAAGACACATTCCATCCTGATCATGTCTACAAGCTTAACAAAGCATTGTATGGACTCAAACAAGCACCAAGAGCCTGGTATGAAACTCTCTCTACTTTTCTCTTATCCATTGGTTTCACAAGAGGTAAAATTGATAAAACCTTGTTTTTAAAATGGAAAGGAAAAGATTTAATGATTGTTCAAATATATGTGGATGACATCATTTTTGGATCCACATGTAACAAAATGTGTGAGGAGTTTAGGGAACTCATGACAGCAGAGTTTGAAATGAGTGCTATGGGTGAACTTCAGTGCTTTCTTGGTCTCCAAGTAAAGCAACTGCAAAATGGTACTTTCATTCATCAAAACAAGTATGTGAAAAACTTGTTAACAAAATTTGAGATGAATGATTGTAAGCCATGTAGTACACCCATGAGCACTGTCAAGCCACTCACTGATGATGAAAAGGATGAACTTGTTGATCAGACACACTATAGATGCATGATTGGGTCTTTATTGTACTTAACAGCATCCAGGCCAGACATTATGTTTGCAACCTGTGTGTGTGCTAGATCTCAGGCTTCTCCTAGAAAGTCTAACCTCATTGCTGTGAAAAGGATCTTCAGATACCTAAAAGGTGCTCCCACACTTGGTATCTGGTATCCTGCTAATGGAAACATTGAGCTTTCAGGTTATTCAGATAGTGATTTTGCTGGCTGCCATACCACAAGGAAGTCCACATCAGGAGGGTGCCAGTTTCTAGGGAATGCCTTAGTTTCTTGGCAAAGCAAAAAACAAGCAGCTGTTTCAACATCCACTGCTGAAGCTGAATACATTGCTGCTGCAAGCTGTACAGCCCAACTTATGTGGCTTCAAAATCAATTACTGGATTTTGGGATAACTGCACTGAGGACTCCACTCATGTTGGATAGTCAAGCTGCTGAAAATATCATCAAAAATCCAGTCTCCCAGTCAACCACCAAGCACATAGATATCAGACATCATTTTGTCAGGGATAGCTATGAAAAAGGTTTGATTTCTCTGCACCATGTTCCAACAGAGGATCAGTTGGCAGATGTGCTGACAAAAGCTTTGGACACATCTACCTTCACAAATCTGATCTCTCGAATTGGAATGTTAAACATGGATTAAAAACAACAAAAATGTTTTCAATAAAAACATTAAAATGTTTTCAGAAAATCAAATTTTGCTAAAATAACACTTTGGTTGAAAAATCTGTTTTAAAACCACTGATTCAGATAAAACGACCACTGTTTTATTAAAACCACTGTTAGTTGAAAAATCTGTTTCAAACATCTGATCAGGTAAAACAACCACTGTTGGTTGAAAAATCTGTTTCAAACATCTGATCAGATAAAACAACTGTTTTCATCAGTCTTTTGGTTAAACAACAGAGGTTGGCAACAGAGGTTTAACAAAACAGCTGTCTGCCACCAGATGTTTCAACCATCAGATGTTTGCCACGTCTGCTCTCAAAAGCAGAGTTTTTGCCACATCAGCGGTTTCACAGAGCCTATAAAACCCTGTTCTTTTCCCCAACAGCAGTTTTACTGTCTCATTGTATTCAAAATACTAAAAACCGCTCTCGTCTTCCTCATAACCCTCAATCAAATTTCATCACTTTCATAATCAAAATCCATTAAAATGGAACTTCAAACAAAAGCCACTCACAATTTCCTTCCATATTTGGTTAAAACCGAAGACAACACACCATTCCATTCCACCATTGACATCATCAATAATTCAAAATATAAAAATGTTCTTATTGCTGATGCCCCCATATACCTGGAAACACTCCAAGAATTCTGGGCAACTGCTGAGGTTTTATACCAAGACAAAAAGCCTACGTCCATAATTTCGAAAATTGGAGCCACCAGTATCGCCATAACCCCTGAGATCATCTCCACTACCTTCTCACTGAACGACTTGTCAGGTATGGAAACTTTTTCAAAAACAGAGCTTCACACTGAGTTTCAAGAGAGGGGGTATGATGCTCAAATGACTGGTTCCACACTATACAAAAAGTTTTTCCCACCAGTCATGAAATTTTTCTTCCATACCCTCCTCCTCTGTGCCTCTGCCAAGACTACATCCTTCAATGAAATCCCATTGAGGATACAATACTTGGGATATGCTATGTTGTCAGACTCTGACTTCAACCTATCTCAGGGATTGTTTTCAGACTTGGTATCAAATGTGAAAGCCATAAAATCTGGCTCAAACAATGCTTTTCTGCTCTACCCTAGAATTCTAAGTGTAATTCTACAAAAGCTTTTACCTGAAAAGGATTTTCAAAAGGGAGAGTCATTTAAAATGAAAAGTCTAACTGATGAAACTTTTACAAGAATGCTGGGTTCTTCAACCCAAGAAAAAGCACCAAAAGTTCAAAAAGTTTCCAAAACACAACCAAAGAGGACAAAGACAACAACTGTTGTTGAAACCTCTGTTGGTGAGCCCACTGCTCCTGGTGATCATGGCACTTCATCCAGTGTTGTGAAACCCACACCAGCCACCAAAAGAAAACGTCCATCCACCAAAACAACCACCAAAACTAAAAAGGGACTTCTGGAAGATGAGATACCAGAAGCTAACCCTGTTGCATCACCAAAGCAACATGAAACAACTGTTGCTACTTCCTCACAACAGTTGGAGATATCTCAACCCAAGCAAACTCCTCAAGATTCCTCACAAAAGGAACTTGTTGTAAGCCAAAGGGAACCTCAAACTGAGGCATATGAGTCACTTGATCATATGTTTACAAGCCCATCTCCCAGGGCTAATCAGCTTCTTACACCACCTACATCACCACCACATGTCCCACAAACAATGCAACCCCTGTTTGAGGCTATTGATAAAACTCAGGATAACCCCAGTTCCTCTCCTTCACCTATCACTGAGAGTATGCCACTACCAGTGACTGGGGCTGAGGAAAATCAATCAGCCATCCCACAAACAGATGAGGAGGTTATACTCCCAGAAGTCAATGTTACTTCTGATGAGGTTTCAAGAGAAGCAGCCACTACTGCTGTAGAGACCATTGTCTCACAGCAGGACAGTGGTTACATTGCTAAGACTTCCTTGAAGGCAACAACTGATGAAGACACAATTGTGTCTCCTAAAACAGTTGGAAGTCCCCAGAACCAAGAAAAAGGGGCAGCAGGTTCTCATTCTATGGACTCACCTCCTAGGACTGATCCAGCTACAACTACCTCTGGTAGGGACTCAGATGAGCCTATTAACTTGGGTGATGAGTCAAAACTTCAAGAATTGACGGCTAAAGTTCAAAACCTTGAATCCTCTGTTGCTGATATCAAATCTGATGTCAAGTCAATACTGGAGACATTGAATAACTTTGCAAAAAGTCAACCATCCACTGCTGATGTTGCTAATGAGCTATGGAAATCTGTTTCCCCCATCATCATAGCTCATCGAAAATTAGCAGATCAGACACAGGAAACCTACATGACTTTGATCAGAAACATGGTTGATGCCAGATTCAATGATACAAAGGCTGACATCAAGGTGATCAAAGACCACTTGCTGAAGACCACTGGCTCTGCCCCTACCACAATTCTCAGAGATGAAGATGATGATGAATTCACTGCTGATGATGCCAAAAAGGGGGAGAGTGGCAGAGATAGGCTACCAAAACTTAATCCATTTGGTGAAGCACCCTCACAAAAAGGGAAGAAGCCAACTGCTGACAAACCAGGGTCACCCAAATCAGCTCCACAAACACAACAACCAAATGTTCAGATCCCTGTCTCTGAACCAGCTCCAGCTTCAAAGGCAAAAGAAGTTGACACTTCAGCTAATGAAAGAGCTGAAAAGGCTGCTCAAGACAAGATGAAAAGGGCTGACACATTGGAAGTAAAGGCAGAGAGGTTGGTACAGCTGAAAAAGGAACAGCAGCAGGAAGTGGAAGATGTGAGCACTTCAAAGAGAAAGAAAATGCCAGCCAAACACACTAGAAAACCACCTTCCAAATTAACTGCTGAAACTCCTACTGCACAAACACCTGTTACCACAACCACTGCTCCACAAACCACTGTCACCACAACCTCTGCTACTCAAACCACTGCACCTAAAACAACTGAAACTAAAACCACTGCTAAAACATCTGCACAACCCAAATCAGCAACCAAACCAGTCACTAAACCAACCACCACTCAACCAACACCCAAACCTACTTCAACACAACCCAAAACCCAAACAACTGCTGGTTCCACAAAAGGACCAACAGATGTTTCTCAAACCACTGCCACATCCTCACCTTCACCCAAAATCTTGTATAGCAGAAAGAGGAAATCCACCTTTGTTATACAAGATGAAAACATCCACAACACACCACCTAACACCCCAATCTCATCCACACCAGTAAATGCCATTCCACTCACATCTTTCTCACCACACACTGCTGAATTCAGATCACACAGACCACCACCAACCATCACACCATTGGCTGAGAAGTATCCCCTTGAGTTGGATTTAATCAAGGGGGAACTTCAATCCTTCTATAATACTGATCAGCCATCAGAAAGATCCTTCCCATCTCTTAAAGGCTTCCCTGTTCCACCCAATATAGACACATATCTCAAATACAAGGGTGAACAGGCTGATGCTGTCATCAAAGAGAAGTGCAAAGGGAAGGATGACAGGACTGCTCAGGGCATCCATTCAGCAGAGCTTAGCAAACTCAGAAGGATTGAAGATTATGCTAAGACTCTGAGCAACTCCATGTCAACCATGCCTCTCAGCAGACACTTGGAGATGGAAGTAAGGGATTCACTGCTGGAACAGATCTTGGCATCCAAGCCTTATAAAGCAACAAAGAACCAATTTACAGGCTGGACCACACATGCTCTAAGAGAAGAACTAATCAGAATAGAGAACATGGCCAAAAATCCTCCTGCTAAGGTCTCTGCTCCTGATTTCAAAAAGGGGAGAGATGAAGCTAGAGCCTTGAAATTCAGAAGAATGAGACAAGAGCTTGTACCAGCCAAGTATGGAGAGATGAAGTCTGTTGCCAGATGGTCAGAAATCAGGCTAATTGAAACATACAAAAAGCTTGAACAAGAAAGAAAGACCAATCCTGATCTTCCAAGAAAACCAGTGTATGATGATGCTCCCAAGAAACCTTCTCAGGCCTTTACATTAGACAGTTTACTGGAAACTTCAGATCTTACTATTGCTGCTAGAAGACAATTTAAGAAGCAAAAAGAAATGACTGAAGAAGAAACAAGACAGTTCACTGATACTTATGTGAAAGAGGGGATCTTGAATCAAGTCAGATCCTTTTCTGATCCTGTGTCAGACAGGCTCAGAGAACTCATTGCAAGGCCACCATCACCAAACTCATCCAAAATAAAGATGCATCCCAGTCACTCCTCTGATTCTAAAATTCTAAAATGGAAGTCTGATAAAGAGACCCATGAATTGACATTGCTCAGATCAGATGGTAGTATTCAGAAGCTGAGTATGGATGAGGCACCTGGCCTAAGTGCTGAAGATCTCCAGTCACTTCTAAATTTGACACTGGATAGAGATGCTGAAGACCTCTTCTCTCTACACTTTGAATTGCAACTAAAAGGGCAAATTAGAGAAAGTCTGATGAGGAATAAAGATCAAGAATAAAGCAGAGTTTTGGCATCATCTGTTCTAGGGGGAGATTGTTGGGTCTGCTGACCTGGAGAAGAACAGATGATTGAAAGCCAAAATATACTAAGTGTTGATCAAGAATAAATAACAGAGTTTACAAGAAAGCTTCCTCCAAAGAACTGCTGATTCCCAAACTGCTGATGCTCAAACAACTGATACAAGACAACTGCTGCTGATGAAAGGTCTGATGGATAAAGTCTGAAGAGCAAAAGTCTGATAAAGAACAAGTGCTGATCAAAGAACTGAAGAACAAAGGTCTGTTGAACCAACAGCACTTTGGTTCAACAGATGATAAGAAGACATCAGAGTTTTTAGCTTAACAGAGTTTTCCTTCAGTAGTTTCAATGTAACAGTAGTTTATTGTTTAAACAGATGTTGCAGTTTGTTAGTCAGTTAGGGGTCGCTTTCTAGGTGACGTCAGCTAAGTGATCATCAGAGGTTTGTACTTGTCTATAAATAGAACAGTACTTGTACTGTTCTATTTGTCACTCGTCATTCTCTCTAGACAAACAAACTCTGAGTGATCAGGCTGAGGGGGAGTTATAATTGTACCTTTGTAATCTTTCAACTTTAATGAAAGCATTCGATTGATAACAATTATTCTCTATGTTTTGATTATTCTTTATTCCGCTGCACTTTCCATTTATACTTCATTCATATTTCATAGTAAATCAAAACAGTCCAATACTCAGATCCTAACATGATGTTATGAGGAAAAGTCTTAGCTCATTAATGGTTGCGTTGACTCTCAACAAACCATTTAATGTTTCTGGAATGATTTTGGATCATATGCTCGAGATGTTGAAAGGTTTAAAGAGCAAGAAGTTCATGTTATATCCAAGGTTTTTAATGATAATCTTCGACAACAAGTATCCTGACTTGAGAAAGGATCCGACGATGATTTTGGGTCAAGGTCATATGAACATTAGAACACTTGTAAGGATGAAGGGTTACAAAGGTGTGCCAGATAATGAGAAGCCACCTCATAGAAGATTGTTTGGTGCTTTAGTTAATCCGGGTTACACTGACCCAGGATTGAAAAAAGAAAGGCATGATAATAGTGATTCAGACAATGATGATCCTCTAGTGTATCTTGATGCTAATACAAAGAGGAAAAGACAAGTTGTAAACGCTAGAGCCAAAGGGAAGGGCAAGGCGAAGGTTGATCAGGGTGCTTCAAAGAAACAAGGTGCACGTAAGAAGACGACTGCTAAGGAGGGTACATGTTTGGTGGACGAAGATTCTGTTGATTCAGAAGAAACTGAAGTTGAAGAAAAGTGGGATTCGGAAGAAGAACGTGTTAAGACTACCAAACGTAAGGCCACTGCGGTTGGGGAGTCTGAATTACTGAACAAGACTGTTGAAGAAGTGTTGCAGAAAAAGCCGATTGATGTTGATGAAGGCTTAAGCGTTGATATTGATGATTTTGAAGGGTCGACAGTGGTTGTGAATTTGAAGAAACCAAAGCATAAGTCGATGGCAAAGAAGACTAGTACTAAGAAACTGAGAGAAAAAGAGATCGAACAGTTGCTGAAAGGTAAGAAAATACCTGAAGCAGGTACATCATCGAAGTTATCTTCACATGTGGCAAAGAAGCAGAAGAAGAGCAAAGAATCTGAAGCAGTACCAGTTCCTGATTTTGAGACTGCTTTAGAGAATGTGTTGAATATGTTTAAGAATCCTGAGAAAGAGAAGGCTAAGGAAGTTGAATCATCCAAGGCATCCAAAGTTACTGTTTCGGATGATGTTATGAAACAGGTTAACAAGAAGATGGATGACATGATGAAGATGATAGTTGCACAGCAAGCTGAAATCAGTAAGTTTAAAAAGAATGAAGAGAAGATGCTTCAGAGTGTAGTTGCATCAAAAGCTAACCAAGATGAGATCAAGAAGAAGGTAAAACAACTTGAAGAAGAGAATAAAGATCTTGAGGTTAAGTGCAACAGAAACAGAAGGATGATTAAGATTGTGAAGGTTGACAACAAAGAACTAAAGAAAGAGAACAAACGTTTGAGTGATTTATTGGACAAACTTTATGGTGAAGCTCCAAAGTTGAAGGAGGGAGAAGAGGATAAGGAGAGAGATGAGGAACAAGTTGATTTTGAGCCTTCTGATGAAGAAAAAGAGGATAATGAAGATGATGAATCAGAGGAAAGTTCTGATGAAGAAGGTGATAAAGATGATAAGGATGATGATGATGCTGAGGGATCTGGAAGTAAAGATGATGATGATAAAAGTGACAATAGTGATGATGATGGTGGAGACGATTCAAGCAAGTTTTCTTTTGAAAAGAGGAAGACAAAGAAAAGTGATGCTGGTGAATCGAGCTCAAAGAAGAAGAAAGGTAATGAGAACGTTGATTCAGATGAAACTATCTTTTGGAATGAGAAGGTGAGATCTTTGTCTGATGATGCGAAGAATGTGTATCGGGAAATGCTTGAGAAAAGAGAATGGAAGATAGAGTTTACAGGAAAGTTCGCTGAAATCTTTCAAACGGAGGATATGAGGTTTGAACTTGAATATAATGACCCTGATTTGGAAGAGGGTGAAGTACCTGCTGCTGTTGCCAAGGAGATCTTAGATGGAATAGCACAGCGAGTAGGAAAGACATTAGAGGAGATCATGATAGATCAGATGATTCCAAATATTCCTGAAAAGGATATTGGAAATCATTCTGATGACAAACATACACCTGAGATGGAAGAAATTGAAATTGAGGATATTACTCATGAAGAATATCCACAATACTTCAGGGAGAACAATGAAGATGAGGTATTCCCAGACTTTACAGAACTCCGACAGAGAGAAGCGAGAAAGAAAGCTGAAAAGCGAAGTGAGGAGTTTGTAGAGAAAGTGTTTGGTGAAGATCAGCAGAAACCGTCTAATCAGAATGATGATTTGAAGACGTTATTACAGAAGTTGAAAGAAGCTGATGATAAACGACCTAAGCCGGAAGCTCAAGGTGGATTTTACAGGTATCACAACCAGAAGTTCAAAGGCAGAGCTCTTGGTTGGAAGTATCTTGGAAGATTGAAGTGTATAGCAGTTAAATGGGAATCAGAAATCTTGTACTTTTACAGATTTCATGATTTATTAACTCTACCGTATTGGGCGGTTAGAGACATTTGTCGATTCCCAATGACTGGAGCTTCTGTGAACAACACGGCTGTAGGTTGGTTTGCTGATCGGTTAGTCTGGGAAAGCAGAACGAAATGGAATATGTTTAAGCCTCAGTACCCAAGAAGAAAGGTTCATAGGGATGTTGATCCGAGAACTGGAAAGAAGAGGGTTACTTTGATATACAAAGCTCCTGAAGTGATGAAGAAAATTCCTTTGATGCCTTTACAACAACACTTCAGTGCAGACTTTATCTTCTGGTACTATGATTGGAGGAATGCAGAGGCTGTGATTGTGTTAAGAGATGGAAAGGATAAGTACAAGAAGATCTACGTGTTTGATCCAATGTGGCTTGTCAACTGTACTTTTGAGGATATAATCATGCTTTACTACAATCCAATATTCAGTGATCCCAATGATGCAGAGCAAGCGAAGAAGTATCAGCAAGTTGTTGGAGTTTGTTTTGCATATGATATCAACTCTGGAAGCAACTTGGATACTAAGTTGGGTAAGAAGGTGAAGATGACTGATGTGCCGAAACGTTCAGTGAAACGTAAACTTGAGCCTGAGATGACGAAAGATCAGAAGAAGCAGCTTAGACTCAAGTTGTTGAACAAGATAATGGATGAAGAACGAAGACAATCCAGTCAATAGTCGAGGGGGAGTTTGTAGATGCACGTTTTGCGACTAATGATTGGATTGGGCTTTTAACATATGTTAGTATGATTCTGTAGGGGCGAAGGTGAAATGTATGTGGGCGAATGTGTTTGTAAATGGGCGAAGGAAGATTAGTTCTAGGCGAAGGTGGAAGCTGTCTGAAGATTGTTTACATTCGTACTAAGTGACTGGGCGAATGTGGACTCTGTCCACATTCGCACCATGAAAACGGGCGAATGTGCAGCTAGTATATATATGTTTTGCTCATTTTGAATGTTAGAGTAGTTTTGGAGAGTGTGTGTTTTGTGGTCAGGTTTCTCTCTAGATTGAAAGTGTGTTAAGTTGAATTAGATTAACTTGTAAGGTCATTGTAAACATATTTTGAACAAGTTATCTATAAAAATGGTGATTGAAAAGGTATTATCCGTGTTGTGATTTGCGTATTATCATTTTGTTCAATTCTAGGGTTTCCGCACCTGGAATTGTGACTTGTATGTTCATAATATCCTGTTTTAGCTAAATTTCTTCATCTACACAATTCCCTTGGGTTAATGAGTGTGAATGGTATCGGGAGCACCTTGTCACATCGTACTGGTTTATCATACTGGTTCATCAATTGGAAACATGTGTTCACTCCAAACTAGTATAAATACAAAAAGAGGGGAAAGTTCACGAAACTCACCTTGATACGGTATCACGTCGAGTCATACAGTCGTACAGTGTTCAAAATCAAAAGCCCACCTATGGTTTACATGCAAGATCCTAATATACTTATAATTATTAGTATGCGTAACTAAACATTGCGGTCACACTTGTGGACGAGCTTAGGCGTTTTGTTATTAGTGTCATGATAAGTTAAATTATTAGTTGAGGGTTTTAACTACAAAAGAATAACTTTTAAACGACCATAGGTTCTTTTTGTCAACAAGTAATTGGTCCATGGTCTAACTAGGGTCGTCCGAATGTCTTGTTTATCTCTAATACCTAATTATCAAAATTATCCCACATCCATTTGTATGATCAAAGTCTATAATGTCGAGGTAACCTCAAAATAGGATATTAATAATGTTATTTGTAACAACCCGATCAGGGGGCTGGACGAAAATACAGATTGATGCCAAACTTGCACAACGGAAGCAACCAATGACTAAAATAATTACTCTTACAATTTCTAGTCTCAAAATAATATAAATACAAGATTTAATTATACTAAAATCTATTGCAGGGACGAGACGCGGCGGTCGTCGAAGCAGCTGGCGGGTTGTAATCCACTAGACGAAATAGTTATCCAAGCTTAGCTCTAATCCTCAAGTAGAATAGTCTTCATAACGTTCCATAGTTGATCATCTATAACTTGTACCTCATTTCCAATCCAATCCAATAGCGGTGCCTAAACACATGCTTAAAAGAGTTTGGGTCAGCAATTACGCTGGTGAGCCCGTGTAAATAGTTAAGTGGATCCAAAATAGTTTATCAGTTCAAAAACAAGTTTACACAAGTTCATAGAGTTCAACACACGTGATGTACAAGCGACCCCTCAACCCTAACATGGATCTATCTACTGCCATTATAGATCCTGGCAAAATATATACCGCAATAGTCATGAAACCTTCGTGGAGGGTTTCCCGGGCCCTACGTCCCGAGTCCCCCTTGCGTGGGGGATTCCCCAAGTAGTACTACCCATATATTAAGTGGCTCACCTATGAGTTAATGAGTGGCAGTGTTATCCGGCAGCTAGTATCTTGTCACATCACAACAGTTTAGACACACAAGCATATGTTCACCCAAAAACAGTTTAAAACACAAAAAGGGGAAGTACACGAAAGTCACCTTGGCATAGTATCGCATCATGTCAAGTCACACGGTCGTATGGTATTCCAAATCCGAAGCCCACATATGGTTCACATACAATGTCCTAATATAGTCACAAGCATCAGTGTGTGTAACCGTGTATCGCGGTTACACGTGTGGACAAGCTAGGACCTTTCTAGTTTTTAATGTATTTATCTATTTATGTAGTTTAATAACTTTTTGGTCTAAGTTTCTTCATATCAACTTGTTATCTTGATCCCACATGTATATGTAATCCGAGTCATAAGTTAGCAACTAAATCCCCAATATCTTATGTTATGGCGCTTATACCATTCTACATGTTTTTCAAGTGTCAAGTCATTAGTTATGCAAACATACATATTGTTATCTAAAGTCTCAAGGGTCTCGAGTCCGTTTGATTTGTATAATTTCCAAACGTCCTATGTATGTTCCGTTAAAATAATCTAGTGTCCCAACAATCCTCTATATCATGTTTGTTTTAGGCGTCTAATATACTATTCATTATCCTTTAAGTGATCCAATGTCCAATGCGTCACATATCCATTTATGCTTTTGGTTCGTTTAAGTCTCAAGTGGTTAACTATAATCTGTAGTTAATGTTTACATGATTACTTATTATCCTTATCATCCGAAGTCTTCATCCAATGTATAAACCCATTCTTTAGTCAATGCGGTCGAGTCGAGTCGGGTCGGTCCAATGAGTTTATTCAAATTCCACACGTGCACACACGACATACTAATATAGATATATGTAATTAGAAAGTCTAAGGCGTGCGTTTATACCTCTCTCCGGTTGACGATTGGATTGACTGACCTCAGTTGACTTTGTCAGCTGATCTGTTGACCCGGTCAATCCTTGACCCGACTTCAGCATCATCAGCATTCTTCATCCTATGCTTCTTCCACAATTGTCCCTACACAACACCATCTAAACCCACACCCTTCAACACCATCACCTTTGGTTTCCTCATCAATTAACACCACCACCGTAACCCGAGACCACCACAATACTTCATCATCACCAATCCTTACAACCATAACCCCATTATTACTTGTAAGTATCACCATAATCCTATTATCGTTTCAATCAACTTAAATCGGAAACTAATAAAAAAAGGATATCAGATCTTACCAAGCTACTGGAACCTTAACAAACCACCACCGCCACTGTCGTCTTCTCTATCACCCTATGAACCACCAAATCAAAACCTTAATCGAAACCTTAGTTAAGACCCAGACCACTGCCACCTCTGTGATCTTGGTAAACCACCATCATCCACCTTTAACCCCTAACTGAACCCGTGTCTGTTGCTGATCCACGTGACCACAGGTCCGCCGCCATTGTCTCTTCCTTCTCTCCGTCTATCTCTCTCTCCCCTCTGTTTCTATCTTTCTTTAATCGGGTCTCTCTCTCCTTCACGTTTCTCTCTCCTTACGCCTCTCTCATGCTCTATCAATAATAGGGTTGGGAAAAGGGTGTGGGTGTTATTGATATGAAGAAGGTTGGGGTTGTGTTGTTTGGCCGGAGCTCCGCCGGTGCACGGCCTTAATCGGTGGCTCCTGCCACTGGTTCCTCCTCTTTGTCTCATTCTCTCTCTCTCTCTCTCTCTCTCTCTCTCTCTCTCTCTCTCTTTATAGAATGTATTACGTGCGTGTGTGTGTGTGTTTTAGTGTTCAGCAGGGATAAAAGGGAGGAGTGGGTTGGGTTTTATATTATTGTAATGGTTTTCAAGAAAACCCACCAAACCATCCATGGTTTGGTGTTTGTGTTGTCAAGCAAAAGGGAGGACATGTGTCCCCCTTCTAATGGGGACACGTGTCCCGGGTGGTGATTAGTTAATGGTCACGGGTCGGGTTCGTTATCGGGTGTCGATTTGGTCTTGTTTCGCGTATAATATTATTCCACTCGTCAAAATAACTATGTAACTCACCGGTCCAGCTTCGTATTTGTTTGTTCATTATTATTTTATTGTTAGTTTATTTGTTACAATATTTTTAGTCTTGAAAAATTTTGAGTCCTACAACCA
Source organism: Ambrosia artemisiifolia (assembly GCA_032199755.1). NCBI lineage: Eukaryota > Viridiplantae > Streptophyta > Magnoliopsida > Asterales > Asteraceae > Ambrosia > Ambrosia artemisiifolia. Next base: position 36,976,838 of record CM063528.1, on the reverse strand, counting down.
GGTTGTTACATTATTCATATCCCACTATCTCATCAAATGTAGTATACTATATATATTCAAGTTATCAAATAGACCAAGCTAATCATCTTTATAAATATTTACACCTGTTAGTAGGCGATGTCCAATAACCTGTTGTTTATTTGAAGCTCATTGTCCACAAGTGTCACTCATGAACATGTTCACAACCATAAGTAAATGAGTACTTAATTAGTTTTTTTTTTTTGAACGGCAAATTTCTACTCTTTATGGGACTTGAACCCATGACCTCCCCTTTAGGTGTTCCTAGAAGCATTGCTTCTACCATTAGAGTACTTAATTAGTTTAGGTGTATGTTTATAGCTTTCGCAAGCTTCCTTTGCAATTAGGTCCTACAGACCATTCTAAACCCTTGTTGACCATTGAGCCTCTAAGCTTTGACTATATTGACCAGCGCTTAATCATCATTTACCCTTTGATCACCATTAATAATTACTCACAAGGTCTCTCATCTGAGCAATTGTCAATCCATAAATAAATCCATCTTCTTGACAATAATAACAACAGCCGTAAGCTTACCCGTTCCTTTGTTCTTCTCAGCTTCCGAGTCCAAAAGCGTCGCCGCCATCGTGAACCAACAACATTCCCAATTTATCCGTCAACTGTGCAAACCGGCTGCCTAGAGGTCGAGACTAGCGACCCTTCACCTCTGATTCCTTAACACCGATATCTCTCTCTCCTCTGTTTCTCTTTATCTCTATACGGTTCTCTTTCTAGATCCTACTAGGGATGAGATGATGGTGGTGAGGGTGTTGTCTAGGAGTCGACTGTCGGAGCTCCGCCGCTCACCGTCGGTCGTCTGGAGACCCTCCGGTTTGCTCCTCGCTGTTTCCATTTCTCTCTCTCAAGTTTCAGTGTGTGAGTGTGTTGTATGTGTTAGGGGCTGTTTGGTAGCCTCTTAATAATCATTCAGAGGCTACCTCTTAATGGTCCATAACCTCTGAATGGTTAAGAGGTAACCTTAAGTCTGAATGATTAAGAGGCAACCATTAAGATGTTATCTCTTAACCATTCATAATTAAGATTACATCTTACCCATTAAGAAACTATGAACCATTCAGATGTAGCCTCTTAATGATCATTCAGAGGCTACCAAACAGCCCCTTAGAGTGTGTGTGAAATGTGATATATAATAAATAGAGGTGGGTGTGGTGTTTAAAAGAAAGGGCTACCATGGGTCACATGGCACCCATGCCATGTGTCCCATGGACGACTAATCAAATTAGTCCTGAGTTGGGTTCGTTAATGCGTACTGATTCGGTTATTGTGTACTCTCAATTAATAATATTCTGGTTTTCGTCTCGTATTCGTATTTATAATTATAATTTATTAATTGTTTGTTTTGTTCGTTTGTTTATACTGTAGTCGATCTAATTTTAACGCGAAAAATTTGGGTCCGAACCATGGGTCACATGGCACCCATTATCAAGTTTTAAATTTATAAGTAATCGATAATTACTTACTTAAAAACTAAAACTAACACACAAGCAGAGAACCTGACATCCATAACATAGATTTTAGGGTAAATACCGAGCAGTAGTAGTAGGAGCAGCAGGAGTAGTAGGAGCAGTAGTAGTAGGAGCAACAGGAGCAGCAGGAGCAGGAGCAGCAGCAACAGCAGCAGTAGTAGTAATTCTTGATGTGGAAAACGGGTTTTAAACGGTCCCGTCAGAGTTAGGAGATGTGAAAGGAAATAAACAAGGGACAACGTCCTGGAAACTAAATGTGTCATGTACATGGGAAGTGCACGAGTTTCCATAAAGGTGTCTTCGGACTGCTGGCCTATAAGCCAGTCTTCTCCTGATTGACAAGTGTCGTCGAGCCCAACGCACACAAGTCATGTAGCTTATTGGAAAGCTTGAGTCCTGCTTTTTTAGACACTTCCCAAACCACTGCAAAACCGCTCGTTTAAGCATTGGGTTTTCTAATTTATCTTCTTACATTAAAGTAGAGGCAAACTCCGATCGGGATCTTTTCAACCTCACTTAACAATCACTTTCCGTACCGAATGATTAATTGCTGCCGAAAATCCTCTAAAAAGTAAACGGCTTTGTACTAATGAGAGTTAGATAAATTGCCCTTGTTTTTATTATCTTTGTATAATATTTACTATTCAGGTTTTTAAACAACTCCAAGCCACTCCTTGAACTTCGACGATTGTTGAAGACACTACTCCATAAATAATAGTGACAAGTTAAATATTTAGTGATCAAGTATAGAGTTAATAGCCAATATCGTCCCTGAGGTTTGGTCACTTTTGCCACTTCAGTCTAAACCCTAAACCTTTTACATCTGGGTCCTTCAGTTTTATTTTATTTTTATGCTATGGGTCCTTCAGTTTATTTTTATTTTTTTTGCTAAATTCGTCCCTGAGGCTTGGTCACTTTTTGCCACTTCAGTCCATACCTCAAACCTTGTCAGGGACGAATTTGGCAAAAAAAAGTGAAACTGAAGGACCCAAATGTAAAAGGTTTGGGTTTTGGACTGAAGTGGCAAAATTGACCAAACCTCAGGGACGATTTTGGCTAATAACTCATCAAGTAAATATAAGTTTGGTTTAGTGATTATTAAGTGACTTAGCAACTTCATCCCTTACCCCCAATACTTGTGAATGATAACCATTACAAAGGTGAAACATAATCCTAAAGGTGTGTAGCTCGAAGACCACTGATTCACCCGTTGGGAATCCGCCCTTTTCCAAGAAAACCAATCACACATCTGGTGAGATACCAGAAACTTGTCACCCGTATCTCGTCCAGTTCAGAAGTCATTGTTTAGAATCTGGTTTGGATATCAGAAACATGAAGGATCTGTCTCACTACCAGAATCCTCACCTTGGATCTAGCATGGAACTACAAGAAGTCGTACGAACCTCGTGATAATTTTTAGAAAAGTTAAGTGTTATGGTTGATTTTAAGATTGTTAGTTAACCACTTATTGAACCTCTCACAAAATATAAACAAACAAGAATTAGTTAAAAAGATAAACACATCATGTAACTAAAAATAACTAATAATAATATAAGAAGTCTAACTACTAATAAACTACCCATCCTAAAATGCACACACAGCTCAATAATGCGCTCATCTAGCTCGCACCGCCTCAACATCATCAATATCCACCAGATTGTAGTCCCCAATATGTTGGGTCATAATAAAAAAAAGCCTCTTGTGAGCATTGTGTTCTTCACACCGCTCATTGATGTAAAGCCATGGGTGAACACCATCGAGAATGGGCCCGACACCTTCAGAAATCTTAGTAACTAGTGGGTCTAGTGGAGGTGAGATGCTCCCTGAATGGTGAGACCCCCCATATTGACGGGACCCCGATAAGATGGATGGTTATCTTTATGCGGGTCGTTTTTGCTGGGCTTTACTACTCGATGCCATTAGTCCTGCAAAAACACAACATAATCAGTTAGCTGGAAATTTTAACTACAGAATAATTAACAGTTCTATGCACCAGTGGCTGCACGGCCATGCACCAGAGAGTGCACGGCTGTGCGGCTCAGTCAGTCAACTTGTTTTCTACCTTTTAAACTGGTTTTTTACTCAAACCACCTTAAAACTGTAATTAAAATTGAAACATAAAAAGTTATGTTCGGATTTTCAGGTCACGCACGACCATGCACTGGGTGGAGCACGCCCATTCTTTTTTACTTTGACTTTTCAACATAAATTCAAACGGTGGTCCTCCACGTGTGCACGACCGTGCACCTGGTCTAAGGTGACGGGTTTCAAACCTGTCAGAATTCCCGCAAAAGTTTTCGCAATTCTTAAAATTATTTACGTCATTACGTTCCTAACACTACCCTGATTATTTCCCTAGGGTTTCTTACTCAGATTTGGGGTTAAACACTTAGAAATCTAGGTTTTTATTCAAGAAATGGTGCAAGCTAATAACTTGGAAATCTGAACAGATGTGGACCTAATAACACATAAAAGTTGTTTAGGAGTGATTATACATATCTTAGAGTGAAGATTGAAGCTTAAATTGGAGAAAAACGGTGGAAAATGGCGGCTTTAAGGGTAAGGGCGATGGTTTGCGAGAGGATGAAGATGAAGTGGGGTTTGACTAGTCAAAACCCTCTATTTATACTCCTCTTAGTCTGCACGTCCCTGCACGCCCGTACAGGTTGGTAAGAAGTCCTGTTTTTTGCGTTTTTAAATATTTAAACAATTTTCGTGATATGGTTTTAAAATTCAGGACAGATCTTTTCAGGTCAATTTTTAAGTTTAACTATTTTGAAAAATCTCACCTAGCTCACTTTCCGGTTTTAGCTACACTTACATGCCGATCTTCACCATATGACAAACCACTTGTAAACGAAAATAAAACAGAAATAAAAACCCTCCAAAATAAAAGTTGATAAATTTGGTGATTTTGGCGTCCTTCATGGGAATTCTCCACGGTGGCCAATCCGGAAGAAAACCTGCAAAGAAAGCTAAAACAACAACGTTTATCGAAAATAAAGAAGAAATAAAATGAAAAGTAAAATAAAGAATAATAATGATATAAAGAAAACTAAAGTTGAAAAAAAATAAACCGATGAACTAAATGACTTGGGTCTTTCTTTGGAAATTATTTGTGTTCCTCGGCAAGGTGCCAAAAACTTGGTGTGTCACTTTTAGTAATTCAACAGATATCACTTTTTTGGTGCCAAAAATTGGTGTTTAAAACATCAAATTATTGGTTTGGGGAAAAAGAGGATTGTTACTAAACCATTATTAAGTTTTAAATTTATAGTAAACGATAATTAAACTAACACACATGCAGAGAACCTGACGTGCATAACATAGATTTTTAGGGTAAATATCGAGTATCGTATTCTAGAGAACGCATTTTCCCCTACTCAACCTTCCATCACTATTATTTATCGGGTTTTGAAAGAAAATAAACGGAGGGGTTCAAAAGAAAAATAGTTTTTGAAAAGCCTTTGGTTTTAAGAACAAAATAAAAGATAAAATAGTAGGTTTAGAAAACGTTCTAGTCTTAGGGACTCTTCGGATAAGTAGAATAATTATATTACAGTAGTAGTAGTTTTAATTCTTGATGTGAAAAACGGGTTTTGAATAGCCCCTTCAGAGTTAGGAAACAAGAACAGAAATAAACAATGGATGATGTTCTGGAAACTAAATGGGTCACGTGCAGGGGAGTGCATGAGTCCCCATAAAAGTGTCTTCGGACTACTGGCCCATAAGCTGGTCTTCTCTTAATTGACAAGCATCATCGAGCCTAACACACACAAGTCATGTATCTTATTGGAAAGCTTGAGTCCTGTGTTTTAGGCACTTCCTAAACCACCACAAAACCACTCGTTTAAGCATTCAGGGACACTCTATCTGTACTTTGGGTGCTGCACGACCGTGCACCCGAAGTTGAGGTTTTCTTGTCTTCCAAGTTGGATGCTTTGTCTTCTACAATGCAGGCCCTCGCACCGATGTGCGTGACCGTGCATGGTCGATCCCAGGCTGATTTTATTGTCATTTTCGCTTTGGGGGAGTTGTTACACGTGCTTAGGACATGCTTCAAGTATCGTGTCTTCGGGAATCTCCGTTTCTTGTTGTTTTTGCTCTAGAATTGCTTATTTTCGGGTTTGAGCTCAATTTTCCCGGTAAACACAAATAGGTACAATTATGTAGCAATTAACAGTTTTAGTCCAAATATGCCCTATTATGAGACTATTTATGCATGCTAAATATGTGTAAATGATGTCATATCAACGATAACTAAGAAAACAACATTTATTTAAGCAACAACACAGTCAACAGTGGTTCCAACTGCTAAAGTAACATGCACAATGTATAGCTAACATTCGATAAAATAGTAAACTTTACTTGATCTTGTAAAATACCCATTTTAACTAAAACCCTAGAACTCACCAGCATATCTTATGTTGATACATTTAGCATGTTTTCTGTGGTCACTAGGGTAGCACGATTGGATTAGGCGCATGTAGTCGCACGAAGTCTTGTCCGCATATGCATGACTATTAAACTTGTTTTAACTGATGTCTTTTGGTATTAAGAGTTGTAAACTATATTTTTGCTTCCGATGTACTTCGTTAAAACTTTTTAACCGCTTGTTGCTTTATTACGATATTTTTATTCATATAGAGGTTGTTTATTGTGACCGTTGACTTGGGTCTTGTATGTCACATGACTCGCGGTAAAACCCGCCAGTAGAATTTGAGGGTGTGACATGTTTTTTTTCTTGTAAAATTTTAATTAAACTATATCAATTTGCGAAAAAAAACTTCAGGTTGAATGGATCATGTTCGAATTAACCCGCGAATACTCGGGTTCATATGTATAACACATATTTCTGGCTCCAGTAAAATTTTTGGGTTTGGGTCTGCTTGGGCCCGCAAAATCATGAACACCACCTGTTTAGCATCTTTACCCACGGTTTCTTGCCTCTACTAACAGAGGGTCGGCCACGGTTTCTTGCCTCCATTCTTTGCTAACTTGTGTGATGCATACTAAAAGTCTAAAATAAACTTTAGTCAATTCAATTACACTAAGGCCACAAGGGGTGGTTGAAATTCTATCACATTCATCACACTATCACACCCAATCAGATTCTGCCACCTCATTTTATCACATTCTATCACATTCATCACTAAACACAAGAGGTGGTGTGCACATTCTATCACATTTTATCACTAAACCTTTTTTTTAAATATATAAAAACATTATATTAAATAAAAAACATTACATTAAATAAAAAAATTGCATGAAATAAAAAATTACATTAAATAAAAAAAATTAAGTAAGCGGTGGGTAAGGGTCCTCGTACTCGATATCTAAACCACCCACGTGTTCCGTTAGATCAAATCAAAGCTGATAGTGGGCTTGTTCATCCCGAAACTCCAAAAGAACATAATTTGGAACGTTTGCTGGTATATCCGTATCCATAACGTAATACGGAGATATTGCGCGCCCTCTTCCTTTATGATCATGTTGTGGAATATGACACACACGTACACAACACTACTTATTTTCGCTTGATCAACCAAACGCACCGGACGGTCTATTATGCGTCATTTACCTTTCAATACACTAAGCGCCCGTTCAATGTCTTTTCTCGTAGATTCCTATAGCTTCTTAAACACTATTTCTTTTTCAATTGTCGGAAACGGGTAAGCTTTCACAAAAACTGACCAAGCGGGGTAGATGCCATCGACAAGATAGAAGCCACGTCTATATCGTCGCCCGTTCACCGTAAACGGACACGTCGGGGCGGTTCCTTGTAACTCTGTATCAAAAAGCGGTGATTGATATAGAACACTGATGTCGTTGTTTGAGCCGGGGGGACCAAAGTACGCATGCCAAATCCATAAATCGTTCGACGCAACGGCTTCGAGCATTATCGTCGGTTTTTATGGTCACCTCTCATAAACTGACCTCGCAATTGCTTCGGGCAACTTCTCCACACGATGTGGGTACAGTCGATGCTACCGATCATACCGGGAAAATGCCATCTAACTTCATGCGCGACGAACAAATGTGTAATGTCGTGTCTAGTCGGTCTTTGGAGATATTCTTTACCATATAATCAATAATAGCATTGCAAAAATAGTGAAGAGACTCGCTTGAAATTCTACTAGACATATTGAAATATTCATCACATTCGTCAAGAACGTTACCGGTAGCAAGTTGACGAATCGCGGATGTGCATTTTTGTATCGCCGTAAAACTCCTTTTCCCCCTAGCATCATACCCTACTTGAAACCATTCGAACTTAGCTTCGATGTCCACGACAATCTTTAAAAATAATTCCTTTGATAAACGAAATCGATTTTTAAACACCTCGTCGTTGTACTTTGGGTTTTCTACAAAGTAATCGTTCATCAAAACGTCATTTGCCCCCCACCGATCACGCTGCACCATTCTTTTCTTTGGGCGTTCCGTATTTTCACGTTGCGCCGCTTCGCAAACCATTGCAAAAAACTCCATCGAAGAACCCGACGAGTCGGAAGAACTAGACGAGTCGAGTGGACACGAGGGGCCTTCCATTTGATATATATATATATATATAGGGTAGGGATCCTAAGAGAACCAACCCCTATTTGAGAACTGAGAGAACCATTCTGGGCCACACATTTCATATAAAGGCAAAAAAAAAAAAAAAAAAAAATTTTTTTTTTTTTTTTTTTGCTTTAATCGCACATTTTTATGCAAGGAAATTTTTTTTTTTTTTTTTTTGAATTTTTTTTTCATTTATACATATGTGTATATGTCAATTATACATATGTGTATATAGCAATTATACATATGTGTATATAGCACTTTTCAGCTATACATATGTGTATATTTCAGTTATACATATGTGTATATTGCATTATACATATGTGTATAATGCAATTATACACATGTGTATACTGAAAAAAAAAATACAAAAAAAATAAATTTTGTTTTCTTACATATAAAGCAGCGATTTTTTCAAAAAAAAAAAAAAAATTTTTTTTTTTTTTGCCTTAGAGAAATGTGTGGCCCAGAATGGTTCTCTCAGTTCTCAATTTGGGGAAAGGTTCTCATTTGAACCAAATCCTATATATATATATATATATTTTGCTTCCTTGTTTGTTGGATGTAAGTTTTGATTGTTGGTGATATTGATTTTCGTTGAAAATGAAATATATACATATAGATATATAGAGATTTGGATTGATTTTTTTTAAGCCCCAAAACGGTCAAATGACCGTTGGCCAACGATCATATTTTTGGCCAAACCAACGTGATGACCATCACGCTAAAACGAATCACGGCCGTGATATTTTCACGCGGGCCGATGTATCGCATGCAACACGGTATCGGGGTGGCCATCATGGACCACCCTGGCTGGCCTAAAAATTCCATCACCTCACCTTTCGCAAATCCGTAGTGGGGTTTGGAGATGCCAATTTCCTTTTTTTTTTTTTTTTTTTCGTAACAAGCTAAAATTTGTTCCCCCTAAGATAAACGTACTAGGCCCTCCTTATAGAAGGCCCTGTTTCCACTTGCCACTGCTAATGTACTCTCCTGCGTGGCCCTAAAATCAGGTTAGCAACAATATATATATATGTGTGTATGGTTATTCAAATCTATATATCTCAACTGGGTACTTACAACAATTATTTATTTATTTATTTTTTGTGTTTCAACTTTCGAGTGGGTTCTTTGTATCTTTGTTTTGACACATTATTATTATTATTAAAGTGGAAAGCTTTTGATTATGTGTATGTAGTAAGGTGAATTCAACTGGTCATATTATATATCAGGAGGAATTGAAATGCCCACCAGGTGTTCGATGAATTGACATGTCTAGAAACTTGAAAGTAATATGTTCAAATCTATTTAAAATGATTGGTCAATGTGTTAATATTTGCTGATTGTACATGGATTTGTTACTTTGTTGTCATGTTTAGGGGTTCATACTATCCTTTATGTTGTCATGGATTTGTTAATTTGGAATTTGATTCATATTCTAGCAGGTTTTTATTAGAATGAAAGATGTCTTTCATTAGTTTTTAACCGCGTTTAGCGTGGTGATGCGGCAATAGGTTGCTATCCGATGGATATCGATTACAAAGCGTGAAAATAGCGGGATTTTAGGTATTTTTGTAAAATATAAATAGCCGTAACATATACATATTAAATAGCGGGATTTTAGTTTTTTTTTTTCTTTTATAAATACATATAAAAACAGCGTATTTTGATAAAATATACATATAAAATATGTCTGAAATTTTGTTATGGTGTATCGCTAAACATAAAATAGCGCCCGCTATTTTATCACTCTCGCTAGTCGCTACATAGCGTATAGGTCGCTTGTCGCTATCATCGCTATTCAATGTTGACGAACTGTGTATGAACCCTTGCCTACTAGGGTATGAACCTTTTGTTGGTGAATTAGTGCATGCATTGATTGGTTTATTTGTTTTCATGTTTTGGTTTCACAGATTTTTTATGTGTTCTGAAGTTTGATTATGGAAATTGAAGATTGGGCTGTGCCTTCAGGTGGATCGAGTGATACCGAGGTAACTTCACTTGATAGTGACAATGAGGATCATTGTAATGCATACGGTGATATATCCAAGTTACAGTTCAGGTACATTTTGAGTATTTGTTTTTCCTATATAATACTTTCATATTGGCGTTTTCTTACAACATGGAATGCGTTTATTATTTTTTAGAAAAGGTACTTCCAAGGCTCGGTGGAAGGAAGAGTTGGGAATGGCAGAGATCGTAAGTAATAAAGGTCGAATGTGGACAACAACAGGGATAGTTCGTGCTGCGAAATTATATAGTTTTCTTGAAGAAACATTGTAAGTGATATTCATTCAATGTAATGTCTTGTTGCTTCTGAGTTATAAAAATAACTTATTAATCTTTGTAGGTTTTTGGCAGAGATAGGGGCGTTGCAACTGTTGGATGACGAGGAAAAATGCATTCCACTAGAAGATATTTACAAGAAGGTTGCAAAAGGCGTAGGTGGTTCTTCCTGGGAGTCATTTGAGGTATATAGGCACCTCAAATCTTTGGGTTACATAATCAAGAGACACAGTGTTTGTTGGAGTGTGAAACATGCTAAAAGTGTGCCTGCATATATTGAAGGTGAATTGGAGGATGGTAATAGAGAAAAAAGTTCTATAACTGATATCACTGAACTGTTCAGCAGTATGCAGATAAATGGAGCGAAACCGGTTTTTGATGTTTACCATCCAAACAGCAAGTTCAGAAAGTCTAGCCCCAGCAAACCGATGTTTATTCTCTGCATAAACAGGTTAAATGGCCCAACAAATTGTTACCTTCTTGTGTTTTACGTTGATCCTATACTTGCACGGTATGATTTAATCCATGCATATGCTCACAATAAGCTTTTCATAGTTGCTTCGTTTTGTTTTGACTCTTATAGTGGCAATCCACCAACAAGGAAACAGATTGAAGATCTTGAAGAACAATGTGAAGGCATTCCTCTGAAATTTTGTTATGTTGACAATGGTCGTGTGAGTTTCTTTTCTTTCAATAAAATTGAGCTTCCTGTTCTTCCTTGACTTGCGTCCACGGTTATAGTTAGCAATTCTCATTTAGTTTATAATTATTGCGTATGCATCTCCTTATTTATGTTGACATTTATGAAAAAAATAAAAAAACTTTGTTGATGAAGTCGTTGACTTTCTTGGTTAAAATCAGAGCAATACTACCATATTGACGGTTGACCTGCATTTTATGCAGTGAAAGTTCTGCTTTCATTGATATCTGCCCTTGCAGCTCTTGAAAATTCCCTAGCTTTAGTATGAACTTCACAAGAGTCGATATTCTTAAGAATTTTGGCAGTCAAAATCGTTGATTACACACTTGTACATGTTCATTTCTCACTAAACATGTCTTCACAAGATCAAATTAAACTTGAATAAGAAATAGTAGAGTGCCTTTAGGACTGCTGTTAAAGGCGAGTGCACAAAAGTGCTAACTTCACTTGTAGTTCTAGAAATATTTAGATTTCTTTAGTGATTAGCCTGCCACTTCTATTTACCTCTCACCTGATATAATTAATTTATTAATCAAATAATTAAATTAATAGTTATCTATACCTTAAAGTTTGAAAAAGTTCCAAAAATAAAAGTAAGGTGATGCATGTATCACTTTTAATACCAGTATGTTCATTACTAGGAAGCAACCAATTTAAAACACCGTTACATAACAAAATAAGCCTTAAAGTAAACATAGAAACATAAACAGAAACAAACAGATTAAGTGAATGCTTTCATGATAGGGCTAAACCCATGTCGAATACTGGCGTCCCAAACTTTGTCAATGTTGAAAACCTCATTCCCACACTCGTTCACGTTCCATCCTTCTAACCCATGAAGTATCCCTGCAATTCTCCATGCACTCATCACCCTTCTTGGCAACCAGTTCTGTTAAACACACCAACATTAAGCATTACTATGCCAACGGTTAAACCATTAATAACAAAACTTAATTGACGTCTAACCTCACAACAATCAACGTTCTCAAGATATTTGGGACTGAGCATTGATGGTGTGTTGTAGTAAACGCAATCATTGCGTACTTTCTTAGGAGGGAACTGAGAGTAAGGAATGATGAGGGTTCCTTTTGATGCCTTCATTTGTTCTTCTTTGGTTAGTCCTTCTCCCACCAACCATGTCTAAACAAATCAAGTAATTATCCAAACCAAATGCAAATTAATGCTAAGCTTTCTCCGAAGGTTCTAGATGTTTTCTTTTATATATAAAAAATATGTAAGCTGGTTACTCGTAATCTTTGATAATTTACCTTTTGGGTGTAAACGCGTGAAAATATCAACTTATCATGGCCATCAACTGAGTACAGCATAGATTTCAACATCTCGTAATCCTTCTCTCGAGATACAACAACCTATAATGAAACAAAGTAGGTTAGAGCAACGTAGGAATATTAGGACCCTTTTTTTCATTTATAGTATTTGTGATATTGGTAAGGGAAGTTACCTCGATGCCCTTTTGACATAGAGCTAGAGCAAGGTAGGAAGCAATCTTATTGAAGTTGCCTCTAATAACAACTTGTGTGGTGCCTTTTGGAATGCTGTTTAAGACTACTGCAACTGCTAAACTACTCCCATCAACCAACTTTACTTTCAGGTTTGGATTTCTTCTAATGAATAATTCCCCACTGTAATTCAATTTCTCCCTCTAAAGGATTACAAAACTATAATTAATTCATATGTTAAATAATCAAACTAATCTTAAAAACAAAAGAAAAGGTTGTAACGCGCTAGTCAAACCAAACGAACTAGTTGTGACCCATTTTATAAATTTATCTGTTTTAACCCGTTCTCACTGTATGTTAGCTGTAGTTGTAAACTATAATCATTTGTCTTATTGCCTTAGCTTTCCATGTACTTTCGTTTGTTGTATCATCAGTGGTGCCTTGGTGTTGGTCCAGGCATATAGACCTTTTTAGTGGAGTGTGTAGGTACTTGCACATGAGTTTGTACGTCTTCTTCGTGTCTCTTTGCTCTTTTATTTGTAGTTACTATACTTTACATGTTAGTAGTAGTTTATGAGTTATGACTGTTGTTATTGGGATAGGAGTTCGTGGAGACGTAGAATTAATATGTTTCCTTTGTCTGTCGTGTTTCTTTTTCACCACTTACTTGATTGTTGGTACTTGGTAGTTTTTACTTTATATATATATAGGGGAAGGATAAATTGAAAACCCACTCGAGTTAAGAAAACTATGAAAACCCTTGTAAAAACCATCTAAAATTTTTTATTTTTTTTTGAAAAAAATACACAAGGTAACATACATGTATTAAAGCGTTTTGGGCCAAAAAAATAAAAAAAGCGCCGATTGGATATTTTTAAAAAAAATAAACAAAATTTGCACTGTTACATATGTAACAACTGGTGTTACATATGTAACAGAGCTGTTACATATGTAACAGCACAAACTTTGTTTATTTTTTTTAAAAATATTCTATCGGCGCTTTTGTTATTTTTTTTGCCCAAAACGCTTTAATACATGTATGTTACCTTGTGTATTTTTTTCAAAAAAAATTAAAAAAATTTAGATGGTTTTTACAAGGGTTTTCATAGTTTTCTTAACTCGAGTGGGTTTTCAGTTTATAATTTCCCTATATATATATATATATATATATATATATATATATATATATATATATCCAGTTCATCCTATTTGGAGCCGTGGGTCTCTTATGGAAGCAGCCTCTCCATCCCTAGGGATGGGGGTAAGGTTTGCCTACATCCCACCCTCCCCAGACCCTACAAATAGTATCTCTGTTTGTGGGATTTACTGGGTACGGTTGTTGTTGTTATTGGATGTTTATTTTAATTATCTTAGCTACATTTCATGTTATCTTGATTACTATACTGTATATAAAAGGTTTTTGGAGTCCGTGTCTTAGCGGGAGTAGCCTTTTTATCCCCTGGGATAGAGGTAAAGTTTGTCCCATCACATCCTTTCAAAATCCTACCAATGAGTAGTATCATTGGTAACCCGTTGTCAATGGAGATGAGTAAGATGACTGGTCACCATGTATATCATATATCTAATATGAAGTGTACAATGTAGTGCACACAGGACACACACATACTTTGACTAATAAAAAAATGTGTATTTACCAATAAAATTTGTGCACTAACCTGATTGAGTAGACCAAGAGTTAAGACCTTCACACCCCTTGCCTCTGCATCTAGTATAGCTTCTTCAATTAAGCCATTGATGGTTTGTTTTTGCCCTTCCATAAGGTACTACAAACAAATGCTCAGTAAATGTCTAGAAAATAACAGGAAATGAAAATAAAGAAATTGGTACATAAACAGTATGCATACTTCTGTCCTGTATTTTGGTATGGCCCAAGTTTGTAATTTGAGGTTTTTGAAGACATTTCTTTCTACGACGAATGTTTTCCCATAAACCCGTGTGATCAACACGGACAAAATCGTTATCGGTGATAGCAACCACAAGTACCATTTGGAAGGAGTGTGTGGTTTAGATGCTAAGGAAGCGAACCCAAGCCTCATGTGATAGATCGACTCAGGCGTTGTTAGATGTGTTAAATACACCACATTTGGTGATTCTTCCATCCGTTGGAGCGACTTCTCATACAATGCATCCGTAGATTTATCCATCGTGCCATAGACGTAGTCATAGAATGGCATGAAAAGCGAGTAGTTTGTTCGGAATTGAGTATGGTGCAAAGAGTGGTACCTAGGATGGAAATAACATAAAGCCATTTTTTACATTTTAATATATATATGAATAATGTATCTATAAACTTTATGAGTCTAATTAAAAAGGGAGCGACTTACGATGGGGTGTACATGATGTACTTGAGAGGAGGGAACATAACAAATAGTGATTTTGGAACGAACTCGAAGTTGCAGTGGCCCATATTGTTCATAAGATCTATGTACATCACGTACCCCAAAACCGCTGCCAAGGATGCTTTACCGATCAAGACTATTGTCATCAACGGGATAGCAAATAGTGCGAAATACGCAATGTGTTCTGCAAATGGATGAATCACGGCTGCGAGCAATTGGTTGCAGGATAATATATAATCAGGGTAACTTGTGCAATAAACAGTTGTTATACCATGGGTAATAGATGGTTGTCTTGCTTGCATATATAGTTGTAAAATTTGTAATAGTGGTTGTTCCATATGCATATATAGCTGTACATTGTATATTTAGATTAGTGATTATATAGTTGTACCTCATGCACCAATAGTTGTACCATGTGCATTGATACTTGTTCTTTTGTGTATAGATGGTTTTATCTTGTGCATTGATATGTGTCTTACATAAATGGTGGTTCGATGTCTATAGTTGTAAACTTTTGCATAAACAATTGTACTGTGTGTATAAATACCATGTTTTTTAAACTGGATGGCCCACCTAACTAAATTGGAACCTTTTGTGTTGTTAGTTTAGTTATGACTTCTGAGATTAAGAGCACTCACATCCCATCCATCAAATGTACGTGAGTGTGTCCACCAAATTATATGAGGTGAGTGTAAGTGGTTGTGAGTGGAGGAGAGAGAAAATATTTGGTGAAAGCACTGTTCCACCCTAAATATGAAAAGCTACTGTTCACTCATATATATATTTTAATATTTTTGTAAGTAGTTGTAAGTGAGGAAAGAGAAAATGTAATGATAAAAGTATGAAAAAAATATTATTATTTTAATTATGAGAGAAGATTTAAGGGTGAAGTAGTGATTTTTATTGTAATTCGATGGATGAGATTTGATGGAGAGGATGTGAATGCTTTAATAAAGTCCAAACACCCTCCTCTTTTGATGGCGGGCAACCAGTCTGATTTTAAAAATAGTCATCATCATCATCATCATCATCATACTCAGTTTATCCCACCTATAGCAAAGCTAAGGTAGGGTCTGAGGAGGGTAAGATGTAGACAGCCTTACCTCTATCCCTAAGAATAGAGAGGCTGCTTCCAGTGAGACCCCCGGCTCGATGTGGTTTGGTATCAAGCCTTGGACATAAGGCACAAAACACTTAGCAATCGGGACAAACCCGATCGGTGCATGTACCCCTTTGTCTTTTGGCTATCAACGCCACCACATGATGCATGATTAACCGTCCGTCATTTTTAACGTTATTTCCACGAAATTAGTAAAATAACGTTAAAACTAGTGCAACTTTACTTTTGCCCCCCGAGGGCCACACATATATACATTATATGCGCACACCGTAAGTGGGGCATCGATTTTAAAAATAGTGTATATATAATTTTACCTTGCGGATAATTACTAAATAGTGAACCCGATACAAATGGTGTTTGCGGGACACCCTGACCCACTGCCGACAGGATGCACCGCAATGACAACGTTAAGTGAGTTATAGACCCAACTCAGCCAGCCTAACCTATCGGTAAGGCTTTTCGGCGGAGCTGAACCGGCTTTACTTTGTACATAAGGTGATATGTGCCAGATAAAATTAAGATGTAATATACATCTAAAATAACACACAAGTGTGTATAAAATCAAACACATAAAATCAAACAATAACTCGTAATTTTCTTGAAAACCACGAATACTTGATAAAAAAAACTAATAAAAAAATTATTAAAATATACAACATTAAAAATTCACACGTTTAAACTAACATGTATCTTTTAGTAAAAAAAAAACCTTAAACATTTAAGTTTATCAGTTACATGTGTAAGTTTTGTCATTTACACAAATGTAAAAAAATTGTCAATAGTGACACAGAGAGGAGATGGATTAATTGGAAAATATGCTTTTTAATATTGCATTTTAATAACAGTACTTTAGTAAAATTATTTTTTATTAATTTTTATTAGTTATCATAATTCTAACAATACTTAGGGATAGAGGTAAGGCTGTTGTGACACTCGGCAAACTTCGGTTATCAACTTTTGAAAACTCAGTAAGTCTATCTTAGCGAGTCATACATATTGCATACTAAACTGGATCAGTCGAGTCGTTATGATGATTCTAGAGAGTCATCGGGAGTCGTTACGATGATCCGTGGGATCATCGGGAGTCGGTCCATAACCATGTGTAAAGGGATGGTGATTCGTGGAATCACCGGGTTTAATGCACACACGCGAGTCTGGAGTCCCGGGAATTGGTGAACGGATGTAAACGTATTAGTTATCATGTATTATATGTTATAATCATTATGTGACTTGTCGGTATGTGAATACGTGTTTATATGTGTTAAAATAGTGTTTAACGCGCGAAAAACCAAGTTTTAGCTGCAGGGGGCGACTAGCAGCCCAGGGGGCGACTAGGATCTCCTAGTCGCCTGTTTTTGGCCTACTCGCTTGATATAGGGGGCGACTAGGCCTAGTCACGTGGCCTAGTCACGTGGTACTGCTCCCTAGTCGCCTGTTGCAGCCCTAACGACTAGAAACGCCTATAAATACCACCGTTGACCTCTCAAACACCATTTATGCAACCCTAGCCGTCCCATAACCTATTCCAACTCACAAACACCCTCTGCAACTCGTTTATACATCAAAACAACCATTTCCGAACTTTACCCATCTTTTTCTCCTAAATCCAAGGTGTGTTCTTCATCCCCAAACCTTTATATGATTATGTTTGGTTCCCAAAACGTCCAGACCTGGTTTCTAAATGTTTTTGTCTTTGAAAATCCATTAAAAACCGTTTTTAAACAAACCCAAACTCTCATGCATGTTATATGTGTTATATGTGATTAAAGGTAGGATTTTTATGATTGAAACATGATTATTCTTGTGTTATCAAGGTGTTTATAGCTGTTATGAGTTAGTATGATGATGTCCTAGGAGTTTGAAGATTCATGGTTGTGTATTGTTGATGTTTGGTATTTTGACCCGTTTAAATGAGTTTGAATGATTAAGGATGTTATGAGGCGTATTGTTGATTGTATGATGTTAGGGTTTGCATTAGAATGATGCTAGAGCAGTAGGATACTATCGGATAACGTTGTTACGTGATGAAATATGGATATTTGCTATTTAGGGCAAGTTCTTGCATGTTGATGTGATGTTTACATGCTAAACTTACTATTTTGGGAAAACGATCGCATTCGGGACTATTATGATGGTGATAACTTAGGGGTTTTGCTTGAAATATGTTTGTTAATGTGTTATGATTGATATTGGGTGTTTACACATGCTTCGGATCTGATTTGGAGGGTTAAACGCGCGAAAACCCGTTACACAACTGCAGCAGGCGACTAGGAATCCTAGTCGCCTGATGCAGGGGCGAGTAGGGCAAGATAGGGGGCGAGTAGGCCCCTAGTCGCCTACTATGTCAGGCAACTAGCCTCCTAATTGCCTGTTGACCAACCCTAGTCACCAGTTGACTTTTTCTAGTTGCATGCTAAATTCCTAATCGCGTGTACTGCTGTTGTAAGTGTATTTTGACATTTCGAAACCCGATTTGACATCTAGGAACATGCTAGGAACCCCGTGACATGCCTAGTATCATAGTAACACGTGTATGGACTTGTTTGTACGTTATTTGATCTATGTGTTAGAATCGTTGAACTTTAACGCATGTTAAGTACTAAGTTGCATGATTTGTGTATGTGTGGATATGAGATGAACATGGGGAGTCTCGGGTCACCAATGGGATGTCGAGTCTTGTACACTTGGTCGGTTTAACAGTCAACGTGTTTTCAAACGAACCTGGTTATGGTCTAGACACTTGGGGACTATTTGGCCTGCGGGTCAATGGTTCGGGTACTCATATGCATTCGATAATAGGTTGCCGATACTAGGGCTGTCATTTGCATTGTCTGTGGTTTATTAGAAGAACGCAATCTATGGTGAGTTCACGGCCCCACTCTTTACTGGTTTTGCTTTCGGGGGAGAAAACATGCTGGGTACTGGTATTCATAAAACGTGTGTCAACTTACGTTTTCGTATACATAAAAGGTGTGTCAACTTATGTTCTCGTATTCATAAAAGGTGTGTCAACTTACGTTCGCGTATTCATAAAAGGTGTGTCAACTTACGTTTTCGTATTCATAAAACCTATGATTTTACTAAGTACTCGGGTTGGTAAAGCTTACAAGGTAGTCGTTGGTTACTATATGGTATTACGTATTGGTATTCTTGAATCCTTTATGCTTGCTATACGATCTTTTAAAGTCCCAGGGAAAACCATGAATGTGCGGTGGTTGCACAACGGGGGAAATATGGATAGATCTATTTGGGCGTGACCGGCCCCACTCGTCGGCTTGGAGGGTCGGACGGGTGCATGTTGTCTCTTAGAGTATTCTTGTATTCTTGTATTCGGGCAGGTAGTATTCTTGTATGCATGTATGCGTGTCCAGTAATGGTTTTCCAATCGTAGTAGCGACAGGTATTCATTTTGGATGGCATTTTTTGAGTAGTATTCTCTTGGTCGGTTTACGTATGGTTTGGTCTACTTTGGAATATTCTTTGGAACTAACTAAGTGTTTTTCACAAAAACCTGTGAACTCACCAGCATTATATGTTGACGTTTTTAGCATGTTTTTCTCAGGTCGTTAAGGTAGCAGCATTGGACTTAGGCGCACGGAGTCTCACTTGGCGTCTAGGAGTTTAGTTCATGTTTTCAGTGCTTTCAGACTTCAGTCACGTTGTTTAAAGTTGTAATCAAGATTTTAAAAAGCTTCCGCTGTTAGTTTATGTTATGAAACTAAATGTTTTTATTTTACGTATTTTATCATATAGTGTTGTTTATTGTGACCGTTGACTTGGATCCTGGTGTGTCACACGCCTCGCGGTAGAACTCCGCAGGTGGGAATTTGAGGGTGTGACAGCTGTCTACATCTTACCCTCCTCAGACCCTACCTTAGCTTTGCTATAGGTGGGATAAACTGAGTATGATGATGATTTGATAATTCAAGTAAGAATATATATAGTATAAGGTGTTGGAAACGCTAGTTATAGTGAAAACTTTAACTTCCCGAGCTTTTTTTTATATGAAAATTTTAAGGTATGTAATATATATGATTTTCAGCATTTTGAGCAAAAAAAAAGCGCCAAGCTCTTTTTAACAAAAAATAAATAAGTTTTCGCGTAACACATTGTTAACACATGTTAATTTCGGTTAACATGTGTTACTCGAAATCTTATTTTTTTTTGAAAAATAAGAGTGCTCGGCGCCTTTTTGATTTTTTGGTTCAAAATGCTTAAAACCATGTATATTACATGCCCTAAAATTTTCAGGCCCTAAAAAGTTCGGGAAGTTATAGTTTCACTATAACAAGAGTTTTCTTAGAATCCTAACCCTATATATATGATTTGGTTCATTTGATAACTTTTGGCCAAATTGAGAACTGAGAGGACCATTCTGAACTACACCTTTCTTTAAGGCAAAAAAAATGTTTTTTTTTTTCAAAATCGCCCATTTTCCTGCAAGTTTTTTTTTTTTTTTTGCATTTATACATATATGTATATACGTGTCTAAAACTACAAAAAACTAGTGTTGTACATATATGTACATACATGTGCAAATCTGTAGAAATGATTTCACATACACGTATGGAAAAAAGATTGTGGGTAAGAGCATATTATTTTAATGTACGTACTTGTCTATACGTGTTGAGTTTAAAAAATAAGTATCATACATATATGTTTGACAATTTACACATATATATAACTGAAAATGTAATATACACATATTTATAATGCAATTATACACACACACACACACACATATATATATATATATATATAAATGAAAAAATAAAAAAAAATATTATTGCAAGGAAAGCTACGATTTAGCAAAAAAAATGTCTTAAAGAAATGTGTGGCCCAGAATGGTTGTTTCAGTTTTCAATTACCTCGTGATTCTCCTAGGACACCTATATATATTATATATATATAAATATTAAGTGTTACCCTCATTGTATTTTACACCAATTACATATTTGTCTAAATTTTAACCTAAAACCTTTTTACTAAAAGGCATAAATAGCCTCTACCAAGTGGGTTACTGATATTGGCTTTACTATATAAATACACTATGATATGATATTCTAGTACACTAAATATTTTGCGGTGAATAAATGATTCAACACTAATAAAAGCTACTATAATATGTAGAAACTATTTTATTTTCTGAAATAAACATATTATCTGTGGGATCATTAAAAATTAAAAATTACAGTGTACTCTCACTATAAGTTACTAAAAAAACCTTTAGTTCCACAATAAAAAACAAGTTACATCTAAATAATGGGTAAAGAGACAACAAGCTAACGCTATTGTCCCTTTTTGTAAGATACTCACTATAAGTTACTAAAAAAATCTTTTAATTCCACAATAAAAAAGAAGTTACCTCTGAATAATGCTTAAGCAGACAACAAGCTACGTTGTTGTCCCTTTTTGTAAGACACTTTAGTAGTTTATGTATACTATATATATTGGGAGAGAGAGAGATTTACAAGTTATTGGCTCCGTAGCTATTGAGGAATGGTGGTGAGAATGGTAGCGATTATAGAGGAAATGATGATGAAGAGCTCTATGAAGCCAATAATATAAAAATTCTACAGGTCCCACATGTAGCGCTATAACAATAATGACCCCATCCAACCTCCATATTGGTAAGTTTTGAGCCCCTTCTTGATAGTAATTTACCAAATAATACAATAACCCATTAAATATTATCTGATCGTCCCTGAAAAATAATAATATAAAAGGCATTTTAGTTATTTTGTAAAGAAAAAAAAATCAAGAATGCGTCAAAAATCTACTAATTAATTGTTCTAGCTCCTAAAATTCTCGACTTATGTAGGTGATAACATGTAAGAGGAGGAGAGACGCACCAGTCTCTTTCACGGTCAACTTGTTCTAGCTCAATAGTCTTGTCAACAATTCGATTTTGACCTTTCGCGGTTTTGTATCGAGAAAAGGAAATCCAAATTTGATTATGAAGCATTCTTGTTAAGAGTAAAAGAATAATGAGGATAGTCGATGAATCTCTCGTGTTTACATCCATTGTCATGAAGTCATAGACGCTCTTCAACACCCATGGAGCCAATACCGCATACTTGAATCATTTCATAAAATACAATAAAGTTGTTCTTAGATGGAGAAAACTATATAAAGCACAAAATTTTAACAGAAATAAACATATAAAATTTGCATTTGAAAGTGGTTGCATAAATCAACCCACTATTAGTCAATATGAATGTTTTTAAGTACAAATTAGTCACTTGCAAAATCCCTCAAATGCTCTTTAGTTAAACCTTAATACATAATACATGACACATAATACATAACTAGTGTGTTTCAAGGCGCGTTTTGCGCGCCTTACAATTTTGTCGTATCCAAAACACTAAAAAGCTATTATCAACAAAGTAACTACCAATTTTTATAGGGGAATTGGATTTTAATAATCCATACTTTGCCTCATTGGCCGGCAATAATCTGTACTTAATAAATTCCCTACAACAGTCCCAACTTTCAATGTATTGGCCGACAGTGAACTTTTTAACTTTCAAACTCTTTCAGTTTTGAAAATGGGTTAGTTTTCATTTAACAAAAGTTCATTGTCGGCCAATACTTTGAAAGTTGGGACTGTTGTGAGCAATTTCCTAAGTACAGATTATTGTCGGCCAATGAGGCAAAGCTTGGATTATTAAAATCCAATTCCCCATTTTTATACCATAATTTAAAAACGACATCTCACACAAACATGGGTATATTTGTATTTATTACTTAATAACATATTGTGAATGGAAAAAAAAAGGAGTCACCCTTTGCCCTTCCCATGTTTCGAACCTAAGACCTCAAACACTAGAAATGCACCAAAAACCATTCTACCACTAAACCAGGTTATTTATTGTGAAATCATATATAATTATTACTAAAAAAGTGTATGGACATTTAAAAAAACATGTCCTTCTCATGTTTTGAACCAGAGAGCTCAAACCATACAAATGCACCACAAACCACTCCACCACCAACACATGTTGTGACTATTATGAAATCATATATATTTATTAATAAATAAATGTTTGTAAAAAAACGAAAATCCCAGGATTAAAACCTGAGACCTAAAATAACACAAATGCACCACAAATCACTCCACCACCAAGTAATTTTTGATTTATTACGAAACCATATATATATATATATATATATATATATATATCAGTATAAAGGGTTGGGTTAAATTAAAAACCCTCTTGAGTTGTGAACTCCCTATGTAAAAAAAAAATTTTCCTGATTTTTTCAGAATAGCTTTTATATTCAATTTTATTAGTTTTGGTAAAAAAAATCAAAAAAGCGCCGAGTAGATTATTTTGTTACACATATGTTACACAAACTCGGTTTTATCATACGTCAGCATTGTTACATATGTAACATTTGTGTTACGTAATTTTTAAAAAAAAAAATATATTCGGCACTTTTTTGATTTTTTTTGGGCTGAAACTTATAAAATTAAGTATACAAGCTATTCTAAAAAATTAGAAAAAAACAATGTTGTTACATAGGGTTTTCACGGGTTTTCACAACTCAAGAGGGTTTTCACAGAATACTTAGCCTTAGTATATATAAAAGTGTTTTAACTTAAAAATAAAAAATAAAAAAAAAACGTGAATAAGACAAATGCCATTAATGGCCTTACTGTTCAATTTCTTCTTGCTTAAAGTTATTTATTATTATAATACATGACATTAAACCCACATGAAATTCATAACTCGGTCAATCCCTCAAATGCTCTTTAGTTTTTTTTTTTTTTTAACGGCTAATTTTTTACACACATTTTTTACACCTTTTTTATACCCTTTTACAAATTTTTTGTACACCCTTGAAGTTGAACTCCCAACCTCACCCAAGAGAGGATTTCCTTTCTACCACTAGGCTATAGCCTAAGTGGCTCAAATGCTCTTTAGTTAAACCTTAATTGAGTGCGGTTTATAGGTTTACTCGTTTATTTTATATAACTTTAAAAGTAACTTTACATCAAAACATAGTTTGGTTGAATATTTTATGTCAAAGAAGTTAAAAAAAAAATTAACTGAGCTACAAGCCATCTAGTTTTGAGTACAATAAAAATTTTCAAGTTAAATGACTAGTATTTGTATCAACACACGAGTACATGAGAGTTGTTCAGCCTTTTATGTCTAACATGATTTTCAGGTTCATATAAAACTTTAGGTTTATATCATATCAACAACACTAACCATAAATACAACCTCTTTTAACTTCTATATCATCCATGCGGTTTACTATTGCTTTCTAAAAATGTATCAAGGATTAGATATCAATAACTATTTCAAGAACAAAGTTTGAAAACTTTAAATTAACAAAATCCCATTTAGAAATAAAGAACTATTGACTAATGGTAGGTTTGAAGTAATTATGGATGTACAAGTCATTGATGAAAAGTTGTACCTTAAAGCTTCCAAGTGGTTTCCATGGCCAATTGGTGAGAAAACCAGGAGTGGTAGCCATTAATGTACCCAACTCAAACTTCTGTTGCTTTGTGTATATTGGCTGGGTTCAAGTTTATATTTATACACAAATATTGTCTGGCTTTTGGACCGTACTTTGGTAGTTTGGTTACATAAATTGAAAAAGGTAAAAAAAAAAGGGGATGCTATAATTATATGTACCCAACTCCTGTAGGGATTTTAATGCATTTAATTTAATGAAAAGGATGTTTATTAGGGGGACGGGGCACTAGCAGATTTGGTCACAGATACCTCACTACCAGCACGGCAACACCGTCGCCAGTAGTGCTGGTAGGGGCATCTAACGGATGTGAACCCGTGAATTTATATAAAATATTATTTCTTTCTAATCTCTCTCTTATCTCTCTCTTCTTTTAGTCTCTTCTCTTCTCTCTGTATTCTTTTAAGTTGTAAAGGTATGTTGATCTTTTTTTCTTAAGTTGCAGGTATGTAGTTGAGGAAGGAGATAGATATAATAGATATAATATTTATAGGTGTATTGTGTGTGTGTGTGTGTGTGGGGGGGGGGGGGGGTTACATAAATAGATAAGAATAAATAATATGTGGACCCAATTGCTTGAAAACATAATATATCTTCTATTATATATTTCCAACATATTATTATTATTATTATTATTATGTGTGAAAATAATTGATAGTTGGGTAAGGAATTAGTGGAGTGCTGCCTCACTCCAAAAAATTGTTTCAGTAAAGGAAATCAGTGAAGTGATGTGGCAGTGCAGGATTGGTAGAAATCAGTGAAGTGAAAACACTTTCAGTGGAACGCCCCTTCCCCCCTCACATATAAGAAACATTTAAAAGAATTATTAACATCAAAATAAAATAAAAAGATAGTTTACAAATACAAATGAAGTAAAATTAGTAAAGTGTATGCGCGATGCAGTGGGAAACACATACACTATCATAGTGTGCATGGTTTGGTTACTTCGGTTATTATTTTCAATCGAAGCCAAAATCAAAGTCATCGATTAGTTTATTTTATTGATTAGTCGGTTTTTGGTTAATCAGTTTGGTTTATTCGGTTAGAGTGGCGGTTTTTTATTTGCTTCGAAATGGAAGTATATATACATGAAATAGAGGTATAAAATATGAAATTCATGAACTGGATATATAAAAGCTATAAAAATATGACAATATGAATGGTTTGGTTTGATTAATTTTGGTAAAACGGGGGTAAAAAAACCAATAACCGATTTTTGGTTAATTTGGTTCTCGGTTAATCGGATTTTAGTTAATTGAGTTTTTTCTTAATTTCAGATCGGTTTCATTTGTTTTCGGTTAACAATTCAATTATTGCGCACCCTAAACAATTTTAATCAGATACCATATCATTTTTTAATTAAAACTAAAAATATAGAAATACTATACTCAAATTAAAGAGAATAACATACTTTTATGGTGTAGTTTTTTTTTTTTGAGATATATTAACGTACATGGCCGTTTAAAAATCCTGGGGTATGAAAAAGTTAGCTTGTACCTTTGATTTGAAGTACATATGTCAACTTTTTTTAGTCTCCGGCACTTCGTAGAAATTTGATGTCTTGTACAATAATATTCCCACATGCATGCATACATACATACTTACCTACACACGCACACGCGGACAAGCACACACGCACACATAGATACATAGGTAAAGGTTCTAGCGTAAGAATTGGACATGTGGCACTCATTAAAATTGAGGGTGAAGGGTATAAAAGTAATTGAAATAATTAGTTAAATATGAATAAAACACCAGGTAACTTACCATTTGTTTCCTGCAAACTAAAACATCATAACTGCAAATAAAACACCATATACTTAACACATCCTAATAAACATTTTGTTACTTACAAAATAAAACACCATCAAATGAATAGACTAAAACACTATGTACTAAAATCACCAAGAAGAAACGTAACTTTTTATATGTACATATATAGCAATACGGTAATCATATTACAGATACAAAAAAACACTTGCCAATATTGTGCATTTAAAAAAACTAATTATGTATAAAAAAGTTATTGGCGTTTTAAAAAGACGGGAGAAAGTAACATTTGCCTTGCATGTGGGTTTTGAATTTTAAATATACCAAATTATGATCATACATATGGACGGTCAAATCAGCCAATTAAAATTAAAACACAAATTAGCATTTCACTATTGCTCAATCTTTACCATCAATTAGTTCATTAAATGGTTTAAAACACGTTTTATCCTTTTTAGAAAAACACCATTTTATAACAAACTTCATCCTACATATATATATTCAAACAAAAAGTTTATCTTTCAACATAACTTGTAAACGTGAACCGCAGTTCACCTCCACCACCGTGAATTGCGGCTACCTTCACGATGATGATGGTACGGCAAGGCACGGTAAAGGTGTGTCATAAGAGGTGGTGGAGTGGCGATGAGGGTTTGGTGGGAGAGAGAAATCTTATCAACATGAAGATAGAAAGAAAGTTTAAGAAAGAGAAACATATTAAGCGTATAAGAGAACAGGAAATTACAAAATTGCCATTAAATACTATTCATGAAGTTTAGATATTAATATGGAACTAGGATTTCTACCGCGCGCGTTGCGGCGCGCCGCGGTGATTTCTGCTTCATCTTGAACTTTTTCTTTACTCGTTTACTGTATGCGCAAAACTGATTAAGAACATCAAATAAGGTTGTTGAAATAAAAAAAAAATTTAATTGCGACGGCCTGGTCTCGAACCCAAGACCTCCTATTGAGAAAATGCATCTCATAGCACTACACTACCAAACCCATTTGTGACCTTGAGGAAAAAATGGAAAAATAAATAAGTTGCGTTTCCCAAGAATCAAACATGTGACTTTGAGGAATGGAAGTTCACCACAAACCACTCCACCACGAACACAACATGTGTTTTCAAGTGAAAGAGATGATATATATATTATATAGTAAGGTGTGGGAAAACAAAAAAAATGAAAAAAATGGAAAAATAAATAAGTTGTGTCTCCCAAGAATTGAACCTTAGACCTTTAAGAATGGAACTTAACCACAAACCACTCCACCACCAACACCACATGTGTTTTGAAATGGAAGAGAGGATATATGTTATATGGTAATATGTGGGAAAAGGAAAAAAATATAAAAAATGGAAACACTATTGATGAATAGTGAATTGTTGTTTTAAATTAATACATAGTTAATATGATATTAATATTAATATTAATTAATATATAAGATAATATATAGGATAACTGGGTTATACCCCGGGAACGTCTCGGGGTTGAGAAATCTAATATGACATATCAATTTTACATATGAAATAGAATGATGCGCTTTACAGTTACATGCAGGAAAGTTTCGGGTAACACCTAACTTAAAACAATTAACAATGTATCTCCAATGTTAACGCCTAACCTTAAACAATGTATAACTTTAATATTAAACATAACCTAAAACAATGTACAACTCCAATGCTAACACATGTTGAAAATAGAATTCGTATTTACTGATTTGAACATAATTAGTGACTTGTCTATACATGATTAATGAATTACCTGAACACTTTGTTTTTTTTTTCTGTATGAACAACACCCCACCAAAAATTGTCTTTTTTTCTCTGTTTTTTATATAGCACCATGGTATTCGTTGGAAAGATAATAAAACGCTCGTTAATTTGGTGTAATTTTTTTCATTAAAAAATCTCGTATATAAAAGATATTAATGTTTAAAAATTATGAGAGAAAACATGAGAGAGAAAAATCTAATTTTGTTTTTAAATTTTTTTTCCTAAAATAAATTAATGCCGCATGACATGTTACATGACACACTCAAGGGAAAGAATTTTCTCTTTAAATATCATGTAGGATTTATTGCTTTCAATTATATAATAGATTTGGGAACTGATATATAACACAAGTTACAAAATAAACAAAAATATTAGGAAAAATAAATATTATAAAAAGTTAATCAAGCCTCACCAGTCTAGCGGTCCCTTCAAATTCTTGAATGAGGTTTATAGATGCTTGTCAATTCGTTATGGCTAGAGATTAAAACTAGTGCTAGTGCTTAGATTGATGGTCAATAAGAACTCACTATGTATTTAATCAAACTAGTAGGTGTTTGCTCCATTATGACAAGGTCAAAAGTTTTTTTTTGAATGGCAAATTTCTTTTATTTCTTTCCACAAACAGACCCCATACATCATTATTACAGTCCTACATCTTGACCAGCAAGATGCTAGTTATATGATACAGGAAAGAAATCGCCTAACCCACTGTTACAATTGTCCCCTTTTCAAAAAGGAATGCAAATCTAAATTAGATATCAAAGGAGCACCATTTATCCCAATCCTTTGTGATTTCTTTTGCTCTATTTGTTATCCAAAGACATGATTGTGCCTTGATCTCGCCTAGTAGCTCGTCCAGATTAACACTTTTTCCTCGAAAGATTTTATTGTTTTTGCCATTCCAAATGACCCAGCAAGTAGTAAGGATGATTGCGTATATCGCTTGTTTCTTCGCTTTTCTAAGTCCGTTTATGTTGCAAGATTCCAGGAGTTCTCGAAAGTTGAAGGCAAAGATAGGGGGCATGTGGCACCAATCCGCTACCTTTTGCAATAGATTCGCCGCCACGAAACAGTGAATAAGGAGGTGATTAGCATTCTCAGCATAGTCTTCACAAATGCAGCATAATGGAGAAGTGTTGATGATGTTTCTTTTGGTTAGACCTTCCAAGGTTGAAAGACGATCTTGCTCCGCACGCCAAGCTAGTATGTTGACCTTTTTGGGCACCCAACTCGACCACTTAAAAGGAAAAAAAGGGACAGCAGTAGAAGCCAGAAGTCCTCGGCAAGAAGCAGTTGAAAAGTGGCCAGAAGCGTCCCCCAGCCATATCCATTCATCCTCGGCAGCTGGTAATGCGCAAGTCCGAAGCAATTGGCTGCAGTCCGTGAGTTCGGCCCTTTCCATCACCTGCAAAGGTTCTCTTTTCCAAGCCCAAACCCCCACCCCGATATTTCCCTGCATGTTTAATCGGGCTGCAACATTGTAGCCCTTGTCAGACTCAAGAGCAAATAAATTTGGAAATTTGTACCTGAGCGGAGTGTCCCCGAGCCAGCAGTCGAGCCAGAACCGTATATGCAACCCGTTACCAAGAACCGCCTTGAATAAATTCTCAACTTGGATGTTTATATTTTCAAAATCTTTGCCAGCTTTGTTAATCGAATTCCAAAGCCCCGGGATAGAAGATTTAATGGGCAGGAAGGTCCATGCTCTTTCATTGTCGTGTATCGATACAATTACGCGCTTCCAGAGGCTTATATTTTCTGTTTTGAACCGCCACCACCATTTTAAAAGGAGGCTCAAGTTCATGTGATGTAGCGAACCCAAACCAATCCCACCTTTATTCTTGGGTCCGATTACACGTTCCCAAGACACCCAAGATGTTTTGTTCTTTTCATCGTTTCCTCCCCAAAAAAATCGCCTTCTAAGTTTCTCCAAATGATCGATTACACACTTAGGTGCACGAAAGAGTGAGAAGTGATAAATTGGGAGGGTATCGAGCACGGCTTTAAGTAGAACCACCCGGCCACCACTTGAAAGAGTTTTTGCCTTCCACTTCGAGAGTCTAGTGTTGCAAACATCTATGACACTCTTCCAATGTCTCGCTTGGTTCATATTTGCACCGATTGGAACACCGAGGTATTTACAAGGGAGGTTGCCTTTGCTCACATTAATGCTCGTCGATACCCCATCCAAAGTTGCATCATCTATTCCAATACCAAAGAGGTTCGACTTATGAAGGTTCATTTTTAACCCCGAGATGAGGTAAAAGCACCTGAATAACCGGATCACATGTTTTATCTTAGTTGCATCCCATTCGCCTAGCACGACCACGTCGTCCGCATACATAAGGTGTGAAATCGATGGCCCATATTTGGAAGTGCGACCCCTTTAATCAGGTTTAAAGATTCTGCCTTGTTCATAAAGCAGGAAAGAGCTTCCATGGCAATGATGAATAGGAAAGGCGAAAGTGGGTCGCCTTGTCTAACCCCACGGTGACATTGGAATTCCCAAGTAGGTGAACCGTTGAGCAGAACAGAAGCCCGTGCTGAGATTAAGATTCCTTTAATCCATTTCTGCCAACGATCCGGGAATCCCATTTGGGTCAGGACCTCCAAAATAAATTCCCAATTGATGCTGTCAAAAGCCTTCTCCAAGTCGATTTTGAGAAGAAAAGTGGGCTTCTTGTGTTTCTTAGCCCATGAGATGATTTCGTTGACAATGAGCGGACCGTCAAGTATGTTGCGGCTGGATAAAAAACCGGTCTGATTTTCCGAGATGATGCTTTCCATGATCGGCTTGATTCGGTATGCAAGGACTTTTGAAATTATTTTTGCAATACTCCCCAAAAGGCTAATCGGGCGGTACTCACTAAGTGATGTCGGGTCAGAACATTTGGGTATAAGTACCAGAAAAGAAGAGGCACAACCTTGGCTAATAACCCCGTGCTCATGAAAGTCTTACATCATTATTAAAATGTCATCCTTGAGTAGATCCCAGAAGTGTTTAAAGAAGCCAAAGTTAAAACCGTCCGGCCCGGGTGCTTTGTCACTTTCACAGTCCCATATGGCGGCTTTGATTTCCAGAAGTGAGAACAGCTCAATGAGTTTCTCGGCTGCATTCTGGTCGTGTTGGTTTAAGCCTGGACTGGAGAAGGAGGGCCGAACCAGCAAAGGTTCGCTAAACTTCCTGGCGAAGAATTTCCTAGCTTCCAACTTCATCATTTCCGGGTCACAGCACCAATTACCATTAATCAGGAAGTCGTTAATTCGCTTGCTGTTATTATTAAAATTTACCATGGCATGGAAGAAGCTGGAGTTCTCATCACCGTCAAGTGCCCACTTCGCTCTCGATTTTTGCTTAATATCATTAGCTTCTTTGGTTTTCAAAGATTCCCATTCCTTTTTTGCTTCGCTCCATAACTGTCTTTCTAAATCTGAAAGTGTCCTTTACTCCGCGGTTTCATCAAAAGAATTCAGCCTTTTCTCGCACTCCGATTGTTTAAATTTTTTCCTATCCCTTTCCTTTACCAGCCATTGTTTGATGGTTTCATTTATGAGCTTGAGTTTGCTGGCAAGGATCTGATCGCTTTTACCCGTGAAAGTTTTTCCAGCAAGCGCATTGCTGACCATGTCAGTGAACCCCGGAGCAGCCAGCCAGGAGTTGAAAAAATGGAAAGGGGAAGGCCCGAAGGAGACTGAGTCCGTGGATAGGGTGAGGGGGCTGTGGTCCGATTCTTTTCTAGGGTGAGCGATTAGTGAAGCGTTCGGCCATTTATCCCAAAAACTGTGAGAAACAAGGATTCTGTCAATTTTACTAAACTTTTCACCACCACCCGAGACACGTGTAAATTTACGGCCACCCATTGAATATTCTAAAAGCCCATTATCATCAATAAAAGAGTTGAACGCTTCTGCACAGGCCGCATTAAAGTTTGAATTAAGTCTTTCATCTTGAGTTCTAACGGCGTTGAAGTCCCCCAATAAGACCCAAAACCCAGGATTAGCCTCAATTTGATCAGAAATAATTTTCCACAAGTCCTTTTTGGCATTAAGACCTTGTGGAGCATAAACGTTTGCAATGTGCACAGAAATGCCAAGTTGTGGTAATGTACCGGAAAGGATCAAAACATTGCGGTGTTTAAACGATTGAGTACAAGTGAAATAACCTGGATCCCAGATACATATAAGTCCGCCTGATGTTTAAACGATTGAGTACAGAAATGCCACGTTAACCCAGTCAGTTGCCGATGGCCTTCTACCCCAAATTTTTTTAACTTGAATTTTTGATCCATCACACCTCATGGTTTCCTGAATTGCTACGAAGTTCGCTTTGTGTTCTCTGATTGTATCCCCTATGGAGAGCATTTTGGGATCCTCTCCAATCCCTCGAACGTTGTATGTCATAAAAATCATTGGGGCACATGTGTCTCACCTTCATCCCTGATGACATTCTCTAATTGTATTTCCAAACCGGAAGCACTTATTCCAATAGCTTCACCCATATCAGATGTTGCAAGGGCTTCAGAGTGAATTGATGGGGTGGGTATGGGGTTAGCGGAGTCAGATTCAGCTCCATCCGCGAAGCTGAAGATGGAATCGGACGGAGGCAGAGGTTGGGAGGTGGAAGGGGAAGGAGCGGTCAAAGGGTGAGGGAAGGAGGTAGGAGCATGAGGTTGAGAATGGCGAACAGAAGAAAAGAAGCGCTTAGGAGGTTTTGTTTGTCGTGGCAGGGAAGAGTGGTAGGCTGGAGGTGGGACAGGGAAAAAAAGACAGGGTGAGGGCGGTTGGGCCAGAAGGGGAGAATTGGGCTCAAAAAGGTGGGCCGATGATTCAAGTGGGTCCAAATGGTTGGGAGAAGAGATCCTTGGCCTTTTTCTATGTGGGAATCCATTAACCCTTGGTGGGGACACCCCAGCCGAAAATATTGATGTATCCAGCAGGGACCCACCATCATTTAAATTAATTCCATTGGAAACATTGATATGGGGTAATGTGTCCATGCAGACCATGTGTTATTTCTCCTTATCCAAAGAAATGGGTGTTTCATCTTCCAAGGTGTGGCTTTTGGGCTGCTCAATGTCAACCGGCTGTTCAACTGGCTGTTCAGGTAATTCTGGTGCCGGAATTGCACCTTCGACTGTTGCACCTGTGACGATTTCACCTTCTTCAATTTCTTGTTCTTGGTCCGACATATTGTATCCATTGTTTCTATATTTGCTAAATTTTCTTTAGATAGGCAAAAGTCTGGAACCCACAACTTGTCAACCTCCTGGACCCAGACCATGAACTGTTGATCATGGCACCGTACCTGAATTTCTCCAGAAATCTCATTTCCATGTTGGACCAAAATTCCCACGTTATCAAATGAAAGATTGCTATCACGAATGGAAGCTTGGGACTCAGGTATCACTTTGCCGAATTTTTCACCAATCTGATTCAGTACCTTCTTGTCCCAGAATTGAGTAGGCACTCCCATAATTTCAATCCACGCTATTCGTTCAAATTCAAGGTTTTGCCCATTCCAAATGTCAAGTGAAGAAAACCATTGTTTCCAAAGAACTTCCTTAGTTGCTAGGAATTCTTTGACTTGAACAGAATTTTGAAACGTCAATAGAACATATAACCCACCGGCATAACATAGGGTGACTCTATCCGAATCTGCAAGGGTTAAGAATTGCTCCATGCATGCCAGTTTAGTGGCATCAAGAGCTTTTCCCAATGAGCAAGATTTTTTTCCAAGAAAAAGAGTCCGGGTGGGTCTGGTGGGAAGTTGGATAGAAAGCATTTCAGTATTAACGTCAGGGATGCCAGTGGCAATCGCTCGGAAGGAGGGGCCACTGTGGGGGTTCCAGCTCCTGGGGGGGTGTCTGAGGGGGGGGGGGGGGAGGGAGGTGGTGGTGGTTGACGGGGGTGTACCGGAAACGAAGGTGTTCTGTGAGTGGGTGGTGGTGGACGGTTCATCTTCCCGAACTTAGTAACGTTAACAATAACCCGATTTCTGCCCATAACAGTTTGACTTAGTTGCTTTGCCGATTCATTGCCATCGATGATGTCTTCAAATCTAATAAAACCAAAGTACCTACCCATCTTATCCTTTCTCCTTGTTAAGTAAGCATCAACCATGTTACCATAGGGTTTGAAAATTCTCCAGAGATCTTCCAGTGAACACCAGGTTGGAAGGTTGGTGACAAAGAAGGTAGTTGTTCGTTCATTCTCGACGTACTGGTTCGGTTGCATATACGGTTGCGGTCTTCTACGTCTTCGGGGAAGCTCCCAGCCCTCATCGTTCTCACCATCTCTCTCATTCTCACGCTCTCTCTCATTTTCCTGATCTCTCTCACTCTCTTGCTCTCTCTCACTCTCTCTCACTCATTCTCCAAGGGAAAAGCAAGTTTCTTATTATGTGAGATCTGCTGTTTGACAAGGTCAAAAGTTAAAACAAAAAAGCTAAAAGATTAGTCTCATATTGAAACCTGATATTTCTATGGAGGAACGACGCGTGATTACGTGAAAGGGTGTAAGCAAATGCAATGAGTATCTTGTTCTATGAGGAGAAAATTTGTCACCAAATTCACAGGTAGTGGAGAGTTATTAATTACACCCCTCATGAATAACATGTTCATGGTTTTCGGTTTCTGATATGATCATTGGTTAATGATTGTTGGTTAATGATCGCAGGTCGAACTTGTCTGCAAATTTATTGGGTTTTATTGGAGTGTGAGAAAGAGATGAAGAATAGAGGAAGAAGAAGGGTTTCTGAAGAAGAAAGAGGGACAATTACCAATATACTCTCACATGGCTTGCATGTGAGGGGACTTAACCAAGAAAATTAATGGAGTTAGTGCTAAAGGTTAGAACCTGTAGTAAAATCAATATGTAAATGTTGATTTAGGTGCAAATAGAACATAAAGGTTGGAACATGCAATTTTAGCCAAACATAAAGGTTGATTTCTGTAATTTTGTCTTTTTTTAATAATTAGAGGGTGGCAAATCTTTTTTTTTTTTTTACAAAATTCTTAGATTTTTCTTGGATAAAGACATCATATGTACACCTTGCAAGATTTAAACCTTAACTTTTTAGTTGTGTATAGAACCACCCCAAGTCCAACGTGGAGGCTGGCTTAGGGCAAACCCCATGGGAATTTCCACCGGTGCCGGGCAAGTGAGGAAGTTCACGAGGCGTCTCCAAGTTTGTGGTTGAAAAAGTAACCATTGGTGCCCCCCACCCCAAAGGTTACTTTTTAAAAATTTTGAATTTTTTTACCAACAATACTACTTTTTACCCCATACTATGTCGACATCGGTACCAGGACCAAGGAGGAAGAGTTCGCCTTAGTATTGGGCTGACTAAACTACAAGGATAGGAGAATATTAGAGATTTGAGTACACTCCGTGCAACACCGTTTTGGGCTAAGATTTAGTCGAATTTCGTGTGCGTGTTGGCAATGACACAAAACTAAGTGTGAAAGGTTTGAAGCAATGTTTAAAGCAAAAATGGAAGAAGACCCTAATCAAGCTGAAGGCGTCGCAATAGAAGTTACTCAATTTGACTACACTTTTGAGGTCGGCGAAAGTTTGAAGTATGTTTCGTCATGGCAGATGTTAAGGCCTAATTATATTTAGTTTAATGCTTAATTGTATGTTTTTTTTTAATTTACGTTTTTAATGTAATATTTTTTTAGTAATATAATGGTTGTTTTTTATTGAGTTTATTTGTTTGTTAATTACAAAAGGCAAATGAAAAAACGTAAAAACAAAGACCATGACTTTGGACTACTACGGCCCCACCGTTCACGTCACCACCACCACCACCACCCGCCGATTATACCACTTCTTGTTTCATGCTCCCAACGATGAGATGGATGACACATATCGTTCCATACCCCCAAAGGGCATGACCACACCGTTCACTCTAAATGGATATCATTTTATATTTGTTCAAAATATCATTTCTGATTTACAAATTTAAAAGTCATTTTTATCAAAAATTTCAGTTCTATGTAGTGTATTTATAAAACAAGCTTCGTACTCCGAAAGTTGACTCTTAAATCGATCATTCCATCGCGCTTCCACATTATATTCGTAAATCCAGTTATAATATTACTACACGATTAGATGTATGAATTGGTATGACAACAAGGAGTTGTATGATGTAGTTCGAAGTAACACTAGATTTTTACAAATTGGTATGATAATTTCAACTAGCGAAATGTGAACTGCTAATGATTAATGATGACGTGATAACGAGTGGACCAGGGTATGCGGCGACGGTGGTGATGGGTGGGTGGGTTAGTGATCGTGGTGTGTGGGAAGTTATGCAATGGGTGGGTCAATGATGTTGGTGGGTGGGGCGACGGTGTGGTGGGCAGCAGTGGGTGGTGGTGGAAATGGTGAGTGGGTGGGTTAGTGTTGGTGGGCCGGTGGGAGCGGTGGTGGTGGGAGGTGGTCGAAGAGAATGAGAATCCTTATATAATAGATAATTTATTTTATTGACCTCCGGATACTTTTTTATTCATTCCCTCATAATGGTACATTCTATTTCGTCTCTTATTCATGCATACCAAACACTATATTGGTTCGGATGAGCACTTCGGTACGGTGCCGAAAAATACTGGTACCAAATGATACCGTACTGATCGAAATTTGGTACAAACTTTTTGGCGTTTTTGAGATCGTACTATCGGTTCGGTACCGATTTGGTACCATACACCTTTAAGTATCGTATAGACGTATACCATACCGAACATTTTGCATACCGATATGCAATTTAATGATTTTGGAATCGGTATCTTCGATACCTGTACTAAGCTTATCCCTAGTAATACGTAGAACTATATAAACAATGTCCTTACAAAATTCTCTCTTGTTATGATTGTATCAAAAAAGACACGTTACGGTGGAAATGTAATCTTAAAATAAAGATTTATCGTGTATCCTTTACTCGTGTATCCTACTCTATTCCATAAATAATCATTCGTGTATCACCTTTTTGTTCGTGTATCATTAATAAAACATTCATTTTGCTTGGCAAAATTCAACACAAAAATGTGAAAACGCCTCGCCCAGTCGCATTCATGTTTTATTTGTGTGTGCCTATTAGTTTGCTCATTTAATACATGAAGTTACATCAAATGCTAATTGGCAACTAACCTAACAACCTACAGAGAGTTATTGGTTATTTCAACTCGGTGATGAAACTTGAGAATTCTGACCGGGGTTCAGAGGTTACCAGGGGGTCGGAAGTCACCGGTCACGAGAGTCGAAACCGTATATATTAAAAAAATTCTATACGGGTACTGTAAAATCGGAATTTCTGAGCGAAAATTTCGGTGGATCGGATGATCCCCTTGCCCCTGATATGCTACGCCACTGTGTTCAAAGGTATGGTGATACAAGCTTATGACAGTGTTTGGAATCATGATATCAATATTTTTTGTTGTTTGTTTGTAAGGTCGATCATGTAATTGGCGTTGTGCAATGTTTTTTATTGGGTGCGGAATATCATCCATTCCATTTACATAAGAGATAATTTCTGGTACATATAGGTTTTGTTTGTAGTAGTAGAGAAATCTATATGGTTTTACTTGCGTCGTGAATTGAGTTATGCGTGATTAGGAGAAGCTATGATTTTCCGAGTGTGAGACATATAGATACACTGAATGCACTTGAACTTAATTAGACATGTTTAGAGCATTCACATCCCCTCCACCAAATCCCATCCATCAAATTACACTAAAAATCACTACTTCACCCATAAATCTTCTTCTCCTAAATAAAATAATAATACCTTTTCATACTTTTATCATTACATTTTTTCTCTTCTCACTCACAACTACTTACAAAAATATTAAAATATATATAGGGGTGAACAATAGCTTTTCATATTTAGGGTGGAACAGTGCTTCCACCAAATATTTTCTCTCTCCTCCACTCACAACCAGTTACACTCACCCCATATAATTTGATGGACACACTCACATACATTTGGTGGATGGGATGTGAGTGCTCTTAGGAACCTGATTAGCCAGTGGCTAGTTTTATCGGATAGAAATATTAGTAGTTGCGGTTGGTGCATTTATTTATTTTGAATATAAACTAATTAAATATATTGTACGCCATTGTTTCTAAATACGATTCCATTGTGGATAATCTTTTCAAGACGAAAAAAGATAACCGTAAGGGTATGATTAATGCATTTTAGGCATGCTTTATTTGGTATTTATTATTATAAAAGGTATTAATAAAAGTACATAATATAGTAGTTTAAAGTGTTTTAATATTTTAAGGGTTGCAAATGAAAACCAGTCAAAAGGGCCGATAAGAATAAATTGTATTGGTAGTGTATATGTAAAAAGTCTATTTTTCTAAAACGTGTAAGAAGTCTATGTACGTATTGTGTTTTAAATTTTAGGATAAATATTTTATACTCTTTTTGTATTGTATTGTACTAGTGTGTTTACCCGCGCGTTGCCGCGGGATCTAAATAAACCTTATAATAATAGAAATTAAAGCATTGCGGGGCGAGAATTTGCAATGGCCAACTTGACCAGTTTTGACATGTAGTAAAGATGGCTCATTAAGTCAGTACGCAATGCAATGGAAGAAGATGAAAAATAATCACATGGATGGTTGGTTTATTGAGATGGTCAAATCTAGATCCGTCAATGCTAAAGGCTAGGCACTTTTGTGGTCTCACATCTTCAAGAGGTTTTAAGTATTTGGCCAACAGCTTAACATTTTTCTCTTGGCCAAATAATTCAAACAACCTGTACATACTAAGGGCTTCATCTATCTATAACCATCAAGTGAATCTTTGGGATTTTACATTAATGTAAACTAAGATGTCAAATAGAATCAAAGCAAGTAGGTAATATACCCCCATTAGCAATATTAACGAACTACTTAGTGCCACGAGAAAAGGACATTATCATCATCCTGTTTCAAAAAGTCAACGAACCTGCAAAAAATGTGTTGGTTGTTAAGGTGTGCTCTTAGGTGCTCGAATGCGATGAAGTCAAATTAGTATGTAGGTATAAAATGGTTAAAACACGATAATAAAGATATTCTCCTAAATAATTCAAAGTACAACTATTAAAAAAATACAATATAAACATTATTACCAACCTTTTTGAGTTTGAGTATCATTATTTATTCATTTTTTTTTAAATTAAACCTTGAATGGATCAACCATGATCAAAAGAACTTATTTCTTCCACTTAATTTGCAAGTAGCCATCATATTTTCTCTTTAAATGCTACAGTTCTGTAGCTCCAAATGCAATTTAAGATAGCCAAAGTTTTAGAAAATGTGAAAAGACATAGGTTAATCTATTATAATTATGCAAAAGAAGCAATCAAGAGAGCAATATATGTACATATGCAAGGGCACTTAGAAGATCATATATGAATTGAAGTGTTGTACTTTATATTCATCGTCTCCCTTTTTAAGAGTATCAACCCTATTGGGTGGTTAATGTTAATGCTAAGAAGGCTCAAGTTCAAACTTGTAAGATGATACAAATTTCCGAAATATGGAAACTCATACAAGTCCATTAAGGATATAATCAATCCTGCTATATGATTGTTACATGGGAAGGGGCAATTGAGTAGTTCATATGTTAGGAACTACACAATATATCAAACCGATGCATTTGGTAGGTACTTGATATTTGGGCTACTCAAGTATTACATCAAACAGATGGTGAGCATAGATACAAATGCGAATAGATCATCAATAAAGATCACAGAAAAAGAAATGCAATTGTACTTGTATTTTTTGCCATGAAGATTGTGTGCTTTTTTGGTGTCTGCTTGAACTACACTCGAATCAAAACCGAGTGACTCTGCTCTGTTCGAATGTAAGGAAATGGGCAGAAAACATTGCCCAAACTCGCTTGGTTTACTACTAAGCAGCTCGGTGTTGCTCGTTTTCACTATGTTTCGGTTTTTAAATCAAGCTTAAACAAAGAGTTTTATATTAAAAGAAAAACAATCATACCTTTGAGATGCCATCGCCTTTGCGAATCTGAACCTCATGAGGATTATGCTCATACTCTGGAACTCCTCAAGGATTAACAACAAACATAGGCTTCTTTCTCATTTCCTAAACAAAATTAAACATCTATTCACAAAAGTATTCCAAATTTGAAAGTATAATAAACATATGAAAAATAGTCACCACAAAATTCCGGAACTTTGGTTCCAAGAGCCTTTATTATATCATATGTTTCTATGCGTAATGTGTCCATAGTATTTGGCATCAGCAGCTACCTGTCATATTGAAAATTGATAGTAATAAGGAAAATTAAATACCCAAAAACAATCCCACCTCAAAATCAAAGATCAAATGATATTACAATGCATCAGTTGTGATTTGCCAAGAAACCGGCACTAAAGATATACCAGCATCAAATTTAATGAAACCCAAAAAAATGCTTGCCTCAATGAATATTACAATGAACCGATTGTGTTCATTTATGTTTGTGTTCGTTCATAGAATTAGCGAACAAACACAAACAAATTCCTTTCCTTATCAAATGAACATGAACACGAATTTTCGTTTGGTTATATGTTCACCAACCGTCTATTTGTCCAATAAAATCAAAACGAACGGACATGAACAAGGTCTCTTCGGTTTCGTATGTTTCGTTAACAACGTGTTGATTTCTTAAAAATCTACTAAATTCAAAACAAAGAATCCTTTTCGCCGGATATGTAAATGAAAAACAACAAATTCAAAAAATAAGAAAGGCTTGAGGTTTGGTAAATTGTTAGTTTCATTAATTCATTCGGTATCTAATATAAGTTGAGAATCTAACAAAAGTTTGTAGCTTTTGAACTAACAGATATGAATATGTAATAAGTTAAGATATGAATATGTAATAACCTTCCTGATGTATACTAATCACTTTTGTGGTTAACAAAGGCCTAATAAGAAATGTGATTCAATGTGAAAAATAAGCATACAAAAGCTACGGACATATGAATATAGTACATGATGGCCAACATGGTCATTTTCACCTCCATACAACTTAACAAACACCATGTACAACATATTTAAGCAAGAAATTTAAGGGTATTATGGGGATGTTAGTGACAATTAAGACACTTAGGAGGGTAGTATAGACATTCCACTCACCTCATCCTTTACAATATCAAAACAATTTTACCATAATACCCTCTTTGCCTCTCATCATTCCAGGTCTTCTTTGAAACCGTCTATTTGTCCAATAAAATCAAAACGAACGGACATGAACAAGGTCTCTTCGGTTTCGTATGTTTCGTTAACAACGTGTTGGTTTCTTAAAAATCTACTAAATTCAAAACAAATAATCCTTTTCGCCGGATATGTAAATGAAAAACAACAAATTCAAAAAATAAGAAAGGCTTGAGGTTTGGTAAATTGTTAGTTTCATTAATTCATTCGGTATCTAATATAAGTTGAGAATCTAACAAAAGATGAACAAATTCATAGGAACTAACCATCCATAGCTGTTGTAAGTTGAATACACATTCAATGTATACAATTGTAGACACTGATTCAACAATCGGCAAGAAAGTTTGGGTATTTTATCTATCCACCATACACAACCATCTCTAATTCAGTCCACTTCAATCAAAAATTCAGAAACCTAACAAAATCAAACACCAAAAATCCTCAATTTCACTATCAGCCAATTTGATTCAAATAACATGCAGCTGATTATACATATTAATGTAATAACCTTCCTGATGTATACTAATCACTTTTGTGGTTAACAAAGGCCTAATAAGAAATGTGATTCAATGTGAAAAATAAGCATACAAAAGCTACGGACATATGAATATAGTACATGAAGAAGAGGATCATGAACAAAGCAAAATACCTTATCTTCTTCTTCATCAAGAGGATTATACTACCCAATATCAGAAATTGTTCTCTTTTAATAATCCGATCAAATTCCAACAATAACTTTTCATCAATGAATCATTCATTTGGAAAACATTTTATTGGATTCGTACGTTTCAAATTTCAAGAAGGCCAAGGATCATTGTGGAGGCTGGGATGGGAAATGAAGGATAGGATTGTAATTTTGTTTTGATTTTGTAAAGGATGAGGTAGGTAAAATGTCTATATTACCCTCCTAAGTGTCTTAATTGTCCCAAATATCTCTATAATACCCTTATGAAATAAGCTTTATTCTCTTATACTTGTTGCTTTAAAAATTGTACCCATGTCAAAATTCCAATATGATACATCACTCCTCCTTTATAATGTATTATAGATTATATAGAAAAAAAATAATAGTAACAATTTAAAACACAATCAAAAGGATTCTATGCATTAAATTGAAAAACACACTGATTAACTTTAGAACACACTGATTATATTTCTTTGCATCGTGTTTTAGATTTAATGCTGGTAATACATTTGATTCTGTTTTAAATTGTTAATTTTATTGTTTTTCTATACAACATAATACCAAAAGAATATAAATAATTTCTCCTGAAATTTAAAACACAACGCCTACATAGACTTTTTACATTTTTTAAGAAAAATGGACTTTTTAGACAAGTATTTACCTTGGTTGCTAACTAAAATAATGTTGGAAATATTAGAGGACTATATTTTGTTGAAGATCACCGCCTCATATAAGAGAATTTATTTGCTTTGTTTTCACTTTTATTTTTGACTGGATGCTCATGAATTATTTTGGGAGATACAAAACGGATGAAAATTAAAAGAGGCCCAATCAAACTAAAGTTTTGATTGTTTAAAGGGGTTTACCTGACACTTTAATAGGGTTTAAAGAAAATAATTTGTGTTAGATTACTAATTTTTTTTTTTCATGGGTCTCTAACTTAGTTAGTTACTAATTAACTAACTAGGTTAGAGGCCCATGAACTTCAAGGTTGATTGATAAAATTAGAAGTCATTGAATATGTAAATAAAATGACATAAGTTTTTCGGATGGACACGTTGAAGAAATGATATCTAATTTTTGTATGTAAAACACATAACTCATTTTATTTGTATATATATAAAATGCATTTCGCCTTTTGCATTCATTGATAAGCCGAATCACTAAAATTAGTTAACTAATAATAAATTGGTTTCATTTTAGTGATATATTTTTACAAGTTGTTGCTCGTGACAGGGTCATGATGTCATACATGGATACACACATTTTTGTATTTGAAGGTAAAATCATGTTACATACCGTGTTACAATAAAAATTTCATGCACATCCTACCGCTAACACAAGTCTTTATTTAATAAAATCATATTGAGATGGGACCAAAACATCAAAAATCCATTTCGTAAGTTTAGAACATTATTGGATGAGGTTGAATTAGAAGATAAATTTGATAGATTTTAATGATAAAGGTAAATCTGATGGTATGCTTCTTCTGATGTTACTCACTGAGAACAGAATCCAACATTGGTTAAAAAAACAAATGCAAACATAACATGTATAAACATAGTTTTTGAAGACAACTTGGCTTTAAAAAGCATGCCTCAGGGCCGCTGAGGTGCATCAAGGCATGTTTCCTTTTCGCTAAGCGCCTAGATGAATTCCAAGAAGTTATTGGACGTTATAATTATATAAGCTAGATTAGTATACGATTCACCAAACACCAACCAGTTCACAATGGTTCGCATAGCATCATACCGGTTCACAAGACTCAAAACGTTTCGTACAAGACCCGTCGGTTCACCACAAGACATGCCGGTTCAAAACAATGGACGGGTCGATTCATCAAATAGTTGTGTCGGTTAACTTAGTATATATATGTATTGTATTGTATCAATTACGGTTACCAAGTTTCAAAGAAACATAATCTGAAACAAAGAACCGAAACCCTCTGTATCAATATTTACGAATTCAGTTATAATATTTGTTTGTTTCAATCATTTGTACTATTTGTTGTTTGATTATCCGCTGCAAAATCGATCCTAGTCCAACAAACTGGTATCAGAGCCACGGTAATCAGAGCCAAGAAACGAAGAATTGAACAAAGTCAATTATCAGATTCGGTTATTTTTTCCTTCGAACAAAACAGAGCATCTCATCATCGTTTCAAAGATCGTTCAAAAACAGAGG
Source organism: Ambrosia artemisiifolia (assembly GCA_032199755.1). NCBI lineage: Eukaryota > Viridiplantae > Streptophyta > Magnoliopsida > Asterales > Asteraceae > Ambrosia > Ambrosia artemisiifolia. Next base: position 36,932,728 of record CM063528.1, on the reverse strand, counting down.
AGGAATCATCGTCATAATCAACAAGGAATCGTAAATCTGAATCGAAAAATTTTGCTTAAAACAGAGGAACATTCAAATCATCTGTTAAGGCGTCCCAAGGATTAATCAAAACACCGAAGGATTCACGCGTTTCTTCAAACAAAGAATCTTCATCAAAATACAAGGAAATTGTCTGTAAATTCCTAGATCTCCCTATTCATATTTCGATTTCCTCTTTATAAGAAAACAGAGTACATCTTAATTCAATTATTATCAACTTTTGTGTGAATATCAAACGGTTACTGATCATCAAAAGAACCGCACACCATTGTTCTGTTGAAATCAAGTTATTGAATCAGGGAATCCTTTTTAGGAATTGCTCTTTTTCGTTTATATTGTCTTTTGAATTCTTGGCGGGAAATTATCAAAATCAGGAAGCAACATATTTTATTATTATTATTCGAAAACTGTTTTGACCACAAAAGTCAAACAGAAAGTCTTAGACAATTTTTCGGTTTATTAGAATTGAATCCTCCTGTTCAATTATTTTATTATATATATAAATAGAATTTTTGAGAAAAAGGAATATGACAACACAAGGAGGTGTACAAACCCAAATTCCAAAACTTTTGGGACAAAATTATTATCATTGGCACATTCAAATGAAAGTGCTTTTAGAGTCCCAAGACTTGTGGAATGTGGTAGAAGATGGTGTTAGCGAATTACCCAACGATGCGAGCGATGCCTTACGAAAAGAACACAAGGAACAAAACAAGCGAGACAAGAAGGCACTTCATTATTTGTTCCAAGCATCGACTGAAACAATATTTGAAAGGATTGCTAATGCAAGATCATCTAAGGAAGCATGGGAAATACTATACAAATCATATCATGGAGAGCGACGTGTAAAAACGGTAAAACTGCAAACCCTCAGATGTGAATTTGATACCCTAAGAATGCTAGAAACGGAAACAATAGAAGGATACTTTGATAGGGTTACCACAATAGTTAACCAATTAAGGATGAATGAAGAAGAATTGAGTGATAAGCGGGTAGTTGAGAAAATATTACGTAGCATGACCAGAAAATATGAATCGGTAGTAGTAGCTGTAGAAGAGTCCAAGGATTTAGAAAACATATCAATTGAAGAACTTATGGGAATACTACAATCCCATGAATTAAGACTTAAACAATCTGACACACACGTCATGGATCAAGCATTTCAAGTGCAAAGTGGGACTCAAGGAAGAAATAAAGGAGGATATAGGTACAATAACAACTACAGAGGAAGAGAAAGAGGAAGAGGAAGAGGAGGAAGGTCAGGGTGATATGGACCCATTGTATGCTACAACTGTCAAGGGTTAGGTCATATAGCTAGAAATTGTCCACATAAGGAAGAAAATGAGAAAGATGTATCCGCAATGATGTGTAAGGAAGAAAATAAGAACCAACCAGAACAAGATAGTATGTTTATGATATTTAATATGGAAGAAAATAAGGATTCAAGTTGTTGGTACTTAGATAGCGGATGTAGTAACCACATGATAGGAAATAAGAGTAAGTTCACTACCCTTAATGATCAAGATAGACGAGAAGTAAGAACAGGAGATGCCATATTTGAAGAGAAAAGAACTTGGGAAGAAAATGAAGAAGATATTATACTACTTAATGATAATGAGAACGGGAAAGCAGTGAACATAATACGGAAGATCATGTCTTAAAAGGAGAAGTAAATTCACCATTACAAAACACTTTAGAAATGGAAAGACAGGAAGAGCCAGATGTACAAATTGAAGATGAAAACTTGGACGCTACAACATCTAGTCAAAGTCCATCTTTAAAGATACGAACATTGGACGACATCCATAGTAGAACTCAACCATTAAGCAGTCCAGAAGTACGGGATTTATACCAAAGACATCAAGAAGCTGCAAACTTTACATTCTACACTGACTCGGATCCAATTGATTATGATGAAGCAAGTAAGGATGAGAAATGGAAGGAAGCAATGAATAGAGAAATAAAATCTATACTAAATAATGAAACCTGGGAGTTGGTTGATTCACCAAAGGATCAAAAGCCCATAAGAGTAAAATATCATTTTACAAAGGATATAATCAAGACTGAAGACGTGGAGATAAAGTTCTGTAACACCAAGGATCAAGCAGCAGATATTTTCACCAAAGCATTACAGCAAAAGGACTTCATAAGATTACGCAATATGTTGAATGCACTACCAATCTAGCTTAAGGGAGGGTATTGGACGTTATAATTATATAAGCTAGATTAGTATACGATTCACCAAACACCAACCGGTTCACAATGGTTCGCATAACATCATACCGGTTCACAAGACTCAAAACGTTTCGTACAAGACCCGTCGGTTCACCACAAGACATGCCGGTTCAAAACAATGGACGCGTCGATTCATCAAATAGTTGTGTCGGTTAACTTAGTATATATATGTATTGTATTGTATCAATTACGGTTACCAAGTTTCAAAGAAACATAATCTGAAACAAAGAACCGAAACCCTCTGTATCAATATTTACGAATTCAGTTATAATATTTGTTTGTTTCAATCATTTGTACTATTTGTTGTTTGATTATCCGCTGCAAAATCGATCCTAGTCCAACAGAAGTGCCAAAAAGTTGCACTTTTTGGTGATTTTTTGGGCGTTTTTGGCTTGAGGCGCACGGCTCTTGGACCTGAGGCATCTTTATGCTTCAAACTATTGTGCATTATGTTTTTTGGCGTGTAAATGTAGGTAAAATCATATAAAACCATATAAAAAAATTATTTATAGCTATATTTTGGGTTTGGGGAGCTAAACACATATGAAATACACACGTCTTGTGCCTCGGGTACGAAACGCGCACCGCTTTTCCGCCTTGGTTTTAGACCCCATAACTTTTATGCGCTTCGCACTCTTTAAAACCAAGACGACAAACATGCCATTATCCACCAGTCTCAACTTTATGCCCGGTGCTAGATATATGTACCAGAGAAGTTCAAGTGTTCCAAAAAAAAAAAAAAACACCTGCAATATGATAACAACATAGTACTTAACAAATAAAGTTATAATATGTGATTTACATCTTGTTTATGTTGAAAGCACTGCATGGTTACTATATATAGTTAGATTCGACTCTGGTGTTGATAAGTTTAAGCAAGATGTTGAATTTGCATGAAAAAAACCCTATAAATTTTGTTTTCAAAAGTATCGTGTTTAGATCCAGTTAACATCATATATTGATCAATGGTTAAAGAAACTCACAATCTTGGCAATCAACTATATAAGTAAGACATACCAATCCATAATTAAATGTCTAAAATAGATATATGCATCTAGGTGATTTCTCTCAATTCTCAAGGGGCCCATGTCGTGTTATAACGTACGAAGATTAATAAAAAGAATGAACAAAAAGCAAGGTGAAACTAACATAGATTTGTAGATAAGAAGTAAAGTTAATCCCACTTGCCTTAACAAATTATCAATTGAAAGGGAGTCTCTCATGAGTCACAATTATATAGTTGTCCAAAATAAGAAATGCTGCTACACAAAAAGATTGTCAATTCATTTTTTTGTTGATGGTATAATAATGCTTATCAGCAAATGATCATTTTTTGGCCACAAAAGTGAAGGCTTGGTGTAGGTTTTGTACTCTTCGGCCGACCATAGAACAAGAAAGAGGAGTGTAATAGTGATGGTTCATGCCACATTCTTCCTAGTCATTTGATTGGTGCTTCATTCCCAAGGTGGTGTTCTAGAAACCTTTGTGTGAAAGTGACAAGTCTTGGTTTCCTTTCTTTGTTTATATTTTGGCTAGGGTGAGGACAAAAGATCAAGATTTGTAAGATGTTGGATCATGCTTTGGAGTTTGTTCTAGATAGTGACTTGTGAGTGTAGGTGATGATCATGCTATGATGAGGTATTGCCCGATTATATGCTCTCAAAGAGGAAGGGTAGTTGTTTGTAAGAGAAGTGATAGTTAGTTGTTTGTTTCTTCACTTGGTGTAAGAATGGTTAGGTCCTAGTGAGATTATAGCTTTGGTGTCATGCCTATAAACCTTCGGCCGAACATGTGCATACATAATAGGGTAGTTGACTTATCTAGGGAAGTGAACTTGAGTGTCTTGTTACCTTGTTTAGTGAATGTTGACATCCAAGATGTTTAGGTCGGCTAGATATAGGGAAAATGTGAAAATCTATGAGATGTTGATGTATCCTAGCTTGACCTTGTCTTTGTGAGTCTTTTTGTCAAGTCTCTATTGGCCGAACATGAGTGTAAAGTGGGAGAATGTTTGTCTTAATCTTAATAAGGAAGGGTAGGGGTCCTAGGTAGTTGAAGTGAGATGATAACTAACTTGATTGTGTGTAGGGACTTGTCTTGTGTACGTTTCTATTGGTAGTTGAGTAGATATGTGTACATGATGATATTTGTGAGGTGTCGTGTGTATGTGTGTACATGTGAGCATGGTTTGTGAAGTCCTATGATAAATAGCTTTATTTTGTTCCAAGACTTAACATTTTATACGAATCAGTCGACCTATATATGTTAATAGTGTTATGATTGCACATTGTGTCCATCATGTAGTCTCTAGTACCCTTTGATATAGGAATATCATCCGGTCTAGAAATTGTAAAAGTTGGTGAAGTGCTATGCCTCTTGATGACGACATTAACATGTATTTTGTATGTCTTAACATAGTTATTTGTTACCATGTTCATGTGTTAAAGTGAGATTACCATATGTTAGGGTATAGCAACCTCTTTTAGGTTTGCTTTAGTGATTGTTTGGGTGTTGTATGACTAAACAAGTGTCCCATGTTGAGTTTTCTAATTAACTCTTGCTTCACTAGACTGGGGGGGGGGGTATAATGTATATAAAATGTCTAATTATGCACCTATAAACAAGTAATAAAGGAAACATGTACAAATGTTGACCTGGTTCGTTGACTGTTGTCACACCTAGTTTGCAAAACAACCAACATCCCTACCCCTAAAACCTTCAGCCGAAAGGGACATTACACCATCCTATCATTATCAAACATTACACAAGAGACAAAGTCTACTAACCACCAAACATTTCACCTAAAAGGAAAGACCTATGCTAAGACCAAGCTACAACACCTCTTACACTCCCTTTCTAGTTGATGGTGATGTATGAATGTCGTGTATATATGTACACGGATGGAAACAAAGTGGAGAACAAGACAAGGACAACAACTAATCATACTTACACCCCTAAAGCTTCTAATCCAAAAAGTTTCCACATTCCATGAGAGATTGTTTACCAAATTTAGATGGATCTTCTTCTCAAGGACTACTTGACTTACCACATTTAGCTTTGTCCTCTTCCTCCAAATCAGCCTATATAAAGGCATGAACCTCACTCTTGGAGACTTGCACCATCACTCATCACAAACACCTCTCACCCTTGCAAGTACTCGGCCGAAGACAAGGAAGGCTCCAAGCCACTTGAGGTTCGATCCAAGAAAAAGCACAAGAACACCACTATCATTCCTCACTTTCCTTGCTTCTTTGGTATGTAGTCTAGCCCCTTTTCTTCTTAAAAATTTCTATATTAATCACAAATTATGTTCACCAACCATCCAACCTATGATTCCATCTAGACGACCAAGTTTCACACACATTGTTTCGATAATGATTATCTTAACTAACTAAAAATCACCTTGTCAAGATGTCTCCTCACACACATAAGTAATCGACCCTTTTATTGTACCATGTTAAAACAAGAAGTATCTTTACTCTCAAAATCACTCAAAAGGGGTAACTAAGAGTCGGATTCACAATCACCACTCACTTGATTTATGTTAATGGTTTAAGTTTATAAAGGTAATGTTTATAATCGGCATTCATCTCAAAACACATTAGTACACTTGGTAATGGTTGATGTTGTCTAGACATGTATCAATCGACCAACTTTAATCCACCAAGCAACCGATTTCAACGCCCATTATATGTAATAGCTTCTCCTACCATCTTTTAACATATGTTAATAAGGCCGAAACACATGTTAACACTAACTTAGACATTATTAAGGTATAAACGTATGTTAAAGCTCACGATTGATACAAACCCACCACATGTGAGGGATTGGGGCCCACTTAGGACCCATGACGACACGTGAGGGGGGCTCGTTTTGCTTAACAGGACATTTTACAAAACATTCAGAATTTCCGAAACCACGTATCTTACAAGTACATTTAAGAACATCACATACACAAAATAAGGCCCACATACACCACTACTAAGGTCCATGAACGTTGGGTGGACAATACGTATGATAAAAACGTACAATTTACCATGCTCTTAATAATCATAGGGCAACTATTGCTTGGACGGTAGTTGTATAACCTTGACAGCTTCACTAGACCACATACTACACTATCAGGTGAGTTTTACGACCCCATTTTACTATTTTACATTTTGGGGGATTTACATGCATCAATACTAGTGTCATTTACAAGTGTGTGTACATTCTATCCTGACTACCATGTGGAACATGAGACATATTGGTTCATGAGCTCATTCATCCTCGTACAACGTTTACTGTAACCATTAGCTATCAAAAGCCATGGAACACTATTATAGATCTATTGGGTTGACACCCCCACTCTTGGTTAGTCGCTCTAACCGGTCCCACACAAAAGAGTGTTAGTATTCTACTATATATATACGTTGTCTTTGGTGTACAATGTACGAGGCACAACAGTCAAGAGGTTTGGTTACGGGACTCATGGTTTGCACATTGATTATTTGCTTAGCTAGCTTATGATTGGTCATACACGAATTACACAAATGTTTTACTTAGTACATTCAAACCGTGAACTCACCAACATTATTCTTGACAAACTCTTTACGCATGTTTTTCAGGTAACTAATGGAGGGCCGCACGGATTTGAGGGAGAGGTTCGAGCATGAACTACGTGGTACCACTTTGATGAGTTTTTTTCGTCAACCTTGTGATGTTTTGATTTCAAGTCCATGAGTACTAGACAATATCTCATTTTATGAATGTTATGATGCCCGTTTAAATAAATTTATGACAATATCCATCATTCATGGTGGTACTATTTTAATAAAAATGTGTGTTGCTTGAACCTTGTGCTTGAAAACCTTTCGATGGTTGCATCCCCGTGTTTCCGCCTTGGCGGGGTGTGATAGATTGGTATCAGAGCACGAGGTTATAGCGAACTAAGATTCTTTTGAGTCAACTACAACTTAAAAAAACATTTTTTGAAACGTTTTTGCAAAGTACCACGCTATCTCGCCTTGCACCTCTCAAATCTCAAGCCGCTCCACGAAGACATACGGGTACAATAGTTCGTTTACTTACATATATGATCATTTACATATATATGCATGTCATGACAGGATCATGGTCATTACCATTGCCCTTACTTCTTCATCCGAATCTGATCCGGATTACTTGGTGGACGACCCTCAGGCGGAAGACTTGCCCCTAACTCAGCCAGCCCCTGTCCCAGAGTCCTCTCATCACGGGTGTGGGTGGATCTCTGACTCCGAGATGGACATAGACCCTCCTCCAGTCACGAGATGTACCTCCGACGACGACGCCCCACCTTCTCTAGCCGCCCCAGACACTCACCCCTATGTTACCCCTCCTGTCTCCCGCTCTCCACCTAGCCTTAACCCCTTCTTTCGCCTAGACACTTTGGGACGTACGCTCACAAAGTGTATACCCTGAAAGAGGGCACGTCCAGCTCTTGTTATTGCCATACCCGCTAGAGCCCCGATTTTCCCTCTTCCCGCTGACCCTATCCCGACCAGTGAGCCTACCCAGCCTGTTGACCCCATGCCAGGACCCCTAGTGATAAAGCTACCCGAGCAGAGACCTGAGCCGCCAAAGAGATTGAAGAGACGTTCCCAGGCTCGCAAGAGGCCTTTTCTTCCTAGTCTCATAGGTGATCTAGCTCATAGAGATGAGGAGGACGATCATGAGGCCATGACGTTGGGAGGATCTTCTGGGAGACCACTTTTCACTGAGCGAGGCGTCATCCTATCACACTACGCACAGCTAGTGGCCTTGGGAGTCCGTGTTCGAGAGCTTGAGAGTCAGCTAGCTAAGGCCGAGCAGGGGAGACTATCCGCGGTCATGTAGAGGGCGGATATGGGGAGACGTTTAGAGTCACTGGAGAGGAGGATGGCAATGACCGATCAGCGTATGAGGGAGGCGATTGTTGCACTTGCTGCTGCTTTTCCACCTCCATCTTCTAAGATTTCTTGTGGTTGTATTTCTTTATGTTTTGACATTTATGATGATGTGTTTGTGTTAAACCAAAAACTAATTGCGGTTTGACCGCCCATCTTTTTTGTACTAAAACTCGGTTATTTTGGGATCATGTATGGATTGCATTATCATGTTATGTCGTTTATATTGGTTGTCTTGTGATTTAAATATTATGCATGCTTGTGTTAACTGCTATATGATTACATGTATATATATCTTATGTTTGTTGTGTGTTTTTAGTTATGCAAACCCGACAATCTGCGTGAACAACCGATGGCGAACCATTTCCAGCCACTCCCGCTGAGCTAGCTAGGGTGATTGCTGTGGCAATCGTTCGACATGCCGTCCTAGGAGTGAACTGCAAAAGCTGGAGGCAGAATTCTGGAATCTTGCCATGGTAGATGCTAAAGTGACTGCCTATACTACCCTCTTTCATGAGCTCTCTCGACTAGTTCCTCACATGGTCACACCTGAATACAAGAGAGTTGAGCGGTACATCTGTGGTTTGTCCCCCAAGATTCGAAGCATGGTCATTGCGTCTGCACCTACCACTATCCAAGCTGCTGTTACTCTAGCTCATAGTCTGACCGACGATGTTGTTCGTATGGGTTCTTTGAGTCAGAAGATTGCAGATGCGGGAGAGAGTTCTAGAGGTACGCGTAAGCGATCTGGCTCCAAGAAGGGTAGGAACTCGCCCAAAAAGCAACAGGAAACTGTGAAGGTTTTTGCCGCCACTGCTGCTGCCGAGGAGCCCAAACGCAAATACAACGGGCCCCATCCCTACTGCAGCAAATGCCACTACCACCATGTTGGCACGTGTGAAAGCATCCTGTGCAAGGACTGCAATCGTCGAGGCCACCAAACTGCTAACCGCAAGGCTAAGGCTACCAACGCTCCACCAGCCAAGAATGAGTGTTTTGAATGCGGAGCCACCGGCCATTTCCGCAAAGACTGCCCTAAGCTCAAGAATCAAGCTTGCGGTCGAGCGTTCGTGTTGGGAGCTGACGAAGCGTGTGAAGATCCTAACGTAGTTACCGGTATGGTTCTCCTTAACAATCGTTTTGCATCAATCCTGTTTGACTCGGGTGCCGATTTTTGCTTTATGTCGACCGACTTCAAGAATTCTCTTGGGTTAGACTCAACTAAGTTGGACACTCTTTTTAGCATAGATTTGGCCAACGGGAAGTTGATTTCCTCTGATGAAGTTGTTAGGGATTGTGCTCTGGAACTCGGTTGTCGTACCTTTCGCATTGATTTGCTGCCTATTCAGTTAGGTAGTTTCGATGTTGTCATCGGCATAGATTGGTTGTCCAAGCACCGTGCTGAGATTGTCTGTCACGAGCGACTGGTTCGTATCCCTTTGCCCGATGGTGACATTCTAGCGATTCGAGGAGACCGAAGTGGAGCTACTCTTCGAGTCATATCTTGCATTAAGGTGCAGAAGTGTTTGAGGAAGGGTTGTGTCGCTTTCCTAGCACACGTTGTTGATCAGAAGACCAAAGATCGGAAACTTGTGGACATACCAGTCATACGAGACTATCTTGAAGTCTTTCCAGAAGACTTGCCCGAAATTCCCCCTCCCCGACAAGTCGAGTTTCGTATTGACCTAGTCCCAGGAGCTGCCCCTGTAGCACGCACTCCGTATCGTCTGGCGCCATCGAAATGCAAGAGTTATCAAGCCAGTTGCAAGAATTGTTAGATAAAGGATTCATTCTTGCTAGTTTCTCTCCTTGGGGAACACCTGTCCTAATCGTGAAGAAGAAAGACGGAAGTTTTCGCATGTGCATTGATTACCGGGAGCTAAACAAGCTGACCATCAAGAACAAGTATCCGTTGCCAAGAATCGATGACCTATTCGACCAGTTGCACGGTTCCAGCTACTACTCGAAGATCGATCTACGATCGGGATATCATCAGTTGCAGATTCAGGAAGACGACATTCCGAAGACTGCATTCCGAACTCGTTATGGGCACTACGGATTCCTAGTTATGCCATTTCGGTTAGCGAATGCTCCTGCCGTTTTCATGGATCTCATGAACCGTGTCTGCAAGCCCTATTTAGACAAATTCGTAATTGTCTTCATCGATGACATCTTGATCTACTCGCGAACTCAAGAAGAGCACGAACAACATCTTCGATTGATTTTGGAGTTGCTCAAGAACGAGAAACTATTTTCCAAATTCTCGAAATGCGAGTTCTGGATTCGAGAAGTCCATTTCCTCGGTCACGTTGTGAACAAGAAGGGTATACAAGTTGATCCCGCCAAGATTGAAGCAATCAAGGATTGGGCTGTACCCAAAACGCCAACTGAAGTGCGACCATTTCTGGGATTAGCTGGTTATTATCGTTGGTTCATCAAAAATTTCTCCAAGATTGCCCAGCCATTGACTGTCTTGACAAAGAAAGACAAGAAATTCGATTGGGGAACCAAGTAAGAGAATGCGTTCCAAGTATTGAAGGCCGGTTTGTGCAGTGCTCCAATTCTTTCTCTTCCTGAAGGTACCGATGATTTCGTGGTTTATTTCGATGCTTCTCATTATGGTCTTGGATGCGTACTCATGCAGAGAAACAAGGTCATTGCCTATGCATCCCAATAACTCAAGATTCATGAGAAGAATTACACCACTCATGACCTAGAGTTGGGTGCATAGATCTTTGCCCTCTAGATTTGGAGGCACTACCTTTATGGCACTAAGTGCACCATTTTCAACGATCATAAGTGCTTGCAACACATCTTCAATCAGAAGGATCTGAATATGCAACAGTGTAGATGGGTTGAGTTGCTGAACGATTATGACTGTGAGATTAAATACCATCCGGGAAAAGCCAATGTTGTGGCTGATGCCTTGAGCCAGAAGGAACGAGTTAAGACCATGCGTGTACGTGCGCTAGGTTTAACCATCCATACAAATCTCACCACCCGTATTCGTGACGCTCAGCTGGAAGCTCTGAAAAGTGAAAATCTGAAGAATGAGTCATTGTTTAAGATGGTTAATCTATTGGAACCAAGGTCCGACGGCATAGTTTATTTTGCCAACCGGGTCTAGGTGCCACATTTTGGTGGTCTACGTGATTTAATCCTTGAAGAAGCCCACAAGTCTAGATACTCAATACATCCTGGAGCTGACAAGATGTACAAAGATGTGAAAGAGCTTTACTGGTGGCCTAACCTGAAAGGTGAAATCGCCACGTACGTCAGCCGGTGCCTTACCTGTTCAAAGGTCAAAGCTGAGTATCAGAAACCGTCTGGTATGCTGCAGCAACCAGAGATTCCCGTTTAGAAATGGGAACAGATCTCCATGGATTTCATCACCAAGCTACCTAAGACGTCCAGTGGTCACGACAGGATTTGGGTAATTGTTGATAGGTTGACTAAATCCGCGCATTTGTTGCCGATTAAGTAAACCGACAAGCTAGAGAAAATCGCCAAGCTGTACATCAAAGAGATTGTAACGAGGCACGGTGTGCCTGTATCAATCATTTCCGACCGAGACAGTCGATTTACTTCCCGATTCTTGCAAACAATGATGGACGCATTAGGCTCTCGATTAGAAATGAGCACAACTTATCATCCTCAAACCGACGGCCAGAGTGAATGCACAATTCAAACATTGGAGGACATGCTTCGGGCTTGTGTAGTCAATTTTGGTGGGAACGGGGATTCTCATTTACCATTGGTTGAGTTCTCTTACAACAACAGTTATTACACCAGCATGAAGGCTGCACCTTTTAAAGCCTTGTATGGACGTAAGTGTAGATCCCCTTTGTGTTGGGCAGAAGTTGGAGACAAGTATTTGACTGGCCCCGAGCTCATTCAAGAGACAACTGACAAGATCTTTCAGATCCGTGATCGCTTGAAAGCCGCTCGAGATCGTCAAAAGAGCTACGCTGATCGCCGTCACAAACCACTTGAATTTCAGGTTGGCGATAAGGTACTCTTGAAAGTCTCACCCTGGAAGGGTGTACCACGGTTTGGCAAGCGTGGAAAACTTAATCCCCGATACATTGGTCCGTTCGAAATACTTTCTAGGGTTGGTCCCGTGGCATACAAGCTCAAGTTACCAGAAGATCTAAGTGGTGTTCATGATACTTTCCATGTATCCAATCTGAAGAAGTGTTTGTTCGACGAGTCTTTGATCATTCCTCCCGAAGACATTCACATCGATGATCAGCTCCATTTTGTCGAGGAGCCAATCGAGGTGACTAACTGGAAAATCCAGAAATTGAGAAGGAGCCACACTAAACTTGTGAAAGTCAGATAGAATGCAAAGCATGGTCCCGAATTTACATGGGAACGTGAAGACCAGATGAAACGCGAGTCAACAAACCAGGTCAACATCCGTACACATTTCATTTATTACTTCATTATATGTGCCTATTTAGACATTTTACATACACTATACCCCCCAGTCTAGTGAAGCAAGAGTTAATCAGAGAACTCAACAAGGAACACTCGTTTAGCCAACTCTTAACACATGTAAGCATACTTACAAGCAAATAACTTATGATCCACAAAATACTTGTTGATTTCTTCATCAAGTCATTAAAACACACCATGTGATCACACGAAATCGTTCAACACTCACTTGCTTACAATTATATATGTACACATACACGATAATACATATACACGCGAGCACTCTTGCATGGGTAACAACCTATTATAACTACCATACCTCCTATGACAACTAACTCACACAATAATAAGCCTTGACATTCAATATATGTGGTATTAATCATACACACAAATGAAGGTATTTTTCCTTGTTTTCCTTTCCCCATTCGGCTAAAACCTATAACCCACGCCTCAAACCCTTCCCAAATAATGACATATCTTGAGTTATATCTTTTGGGTAATGATACAAGTACACTACATTCACACATGAATGATAATATGCCAAGACAAGGAAATATCTCTTGATGTTTAGACTTGGTCGATCCATACAAACCATGCATCACAAGTCCTTTTCATTCAAGAAACTCACCTACACTTACACCATTTTGGAAACTATCATGTGTGCATCCGAAGTGCCATGGATATAAGCTACCTAGTTTTCAAAACAACCAACATCCCTACCCCTAAAACCTTCGGCCGAAAGGGACATTACACCATCCTATCATTATCAAACATTCCACAAGAGACAAAGTCTACTAACCACAAAACATTTCACCTAAAAGGAAAGACCTATGCTAAGACCAAGCTACAACACCTCTTACACTCCCTTTCTAGTTGATGGTGATGTATGAATGCCGTATATATATGTACACGGATGGAAACAAAGTGGAGAACAAGACAAGGATTACAACTAATCATACTTACACCCCTAAAGCTTCTAATCCAAAAAGTTTCCACATTCCATGAGAGATTGTTTACCAAATTTAGATGGATCCTCTTGTCAAGAATCGGTCAAGAGGAAGAGATCATCAAAGGTCACCATCATTCAGCATTTGGGGATTACAAACTTAACAATGCAAGATCACCCAAGGACTACTTGACTTAGCACATTTAGCTTTGTCCTCTTCCTCCAAATCAGCCTATATAAAGGCATGAACCTCACTCTTAGAGACTTGCACCATCACTTATCATAAACACCTCTGACCCTTGCAAGCACTCGGCCGAAGACAAGGAAGGCTCCAAGCCACTTGATGTTCGATCCAAGAAGAAGCACAAGAACACCACTATCATTCCTCACATTTCTTGCTTCTTTGGTATGTAGTCTAGCCTCTTTTCTTCTTAAAAACTTCTATATTAATCGCAAATTATGTTCACCAACCATCCAACCTATGATTCCATCTAGACGACCAAGTTTCACACACATTGTTTCAATAATGATTATCTTAACTAACTAAAAATCACCTTGTCAAGATGTCTCCTCACACACATAAGTAATCGAACCTTTTATTGTACCATTTTAAAACAAGTAGTATCTTTACACTCAAAATCACTCAAAAGTGGTTAACTAAGAGTGGGATTCACAATCACCACTCACTTGATTTATGTTAATGGTTTAAGTTTATAAAGGTAATGTTTACAATCGGAATTCATCACAAAACTCATTAGTACACTTGGTAATGGTTGATGATACGCTCTAAAATATACATATATTTATATCAATATTCTCTGCACTTTAAATAATATTTAGGCTAGTTTTTACTAAATATTACTCTTTATTGGTTCGAAGTAATTATTTAAAGGTTTTTAGTGAAAACGAGCCAAAACGGGGCATTTGAGTTATTTTAAGACTTGTTAAATTTTTAATGGTTAAATGGGTCAACTAATTAGATATATAATTTTGACTAGACTCTTATTTAATTTTTGCTATGTAGAAACTATTAGGTCCGGGCCAATACAAGATGGACACTAGACTACAACAAGACTAATTGGGTGCACTTATTTCTTTTGGGCTTGATCTCAACTATATGTATTGGGCCTGACCTAAAAGAAAAAAAATCACGCACTCCTTAATCACGCACGTGTCGCTGCAAATGGTTTGATTTTCTTTCAAAAACATGTTGGGCTATTTAGACTAATTGGGTGCACTTATCTCTTTTGGGCTCGGCCCACTTAAAGAAATTAGGGCGTTTGCAAGGTGTTGGCTGCTGTCAAGATTATAAAGGACAGAGCAGTGATGACGTTAAGGGGGGACTGTCATACTCTTTTTGACAGTGTGTCAATCATTATTCCTATAAAAAAAATAATGGCATGGTCTATTTCCACCCCCCCCACTTCTATTTTCACCCCCTTGAAAGCGCCTCGCTTAGGCCTAAGCGAGGCGCTTTCTTTGCTTTTTAACTACCTCGGTACGAGGTCAGAAAAAGCTGATTTTTGACCCAAAGCGCCTCGCTTAGGCCTAAGCGAGGCGCTTCGAATAATTTTTTTTTTTCTTTTTTTTTTTTGGTCTTTTGAGATTAAGGTTTAACATTTTTTTTTTAAGTCAGACGTTTTTCAAAAAAACATTTTTTATGTCAATGGGAGGGTAAACAAAATCGTCGATCCGACTGTTGATTTCTTTCTGCAACAAGGAACAAAATGTCAGCTTTTTCCTGAATTTTACTTGCTTGTATGAAAAGTATATTTTAATTGTTCGTTTGACAAACGTCTGGCTAACCTGTCCAGTTATCAATCTCACTGTCCAACAACTGAATTTTACTTGCATGAAAAGTTTATTTTAATTGTTCGTTTGACAAACGTCTGGCTAACCTGTCCAGTTATCAATCTCACTGTCCAACAACTGAATTTTACTTGCTTGCATGAAAAGTTTATTTTAATTGTTCGTTTGACAAACGTCTGGCTAACCTATCCAGTTATCAAATCTCTCACTGTCCAAACAACTGAATTTTACTTGCTTGCATGAAAAGTTTATTTTAGTTGTTCGTTTTGACAAACGCCGGCTAATGAATTTTACTGTAATGATCAGAAACATTCCAAATAACTGTTCAATTTCAGCTTTTGTTTAACTATTTTAGCAACTTCCATAGAGAAGGTATCAATCTTACTTCTTGAGTTGAACTTTCCATGATCTACCTTTATCATCTCAGAGAGATATGTGTCAACGATGAAAGGGAACCCGAAACAATAGAAGTGAGATTGATAACTTCTTTCATCATTGTACATATACCTCCTTATCTAAAAACAAATCACATCATTTGTATGAGTAGTGACCCTCTGGCAAACCTGCGTATGAATAGTGACCCTCTGGCACACCACTAGAACATTAATCGGTTTCATCTTTGTTCTCTTGGGTTTTGCTTTTTTTGGTGAAATGAACTTGAAGAAATGATTTGGTTGAAGAAAGTTGTGTGCCAGAGGGTCACTTTGTTTTTAGATAAGGAGGTATATGTACAATGAACTTTTTACGCTAAATAAAACTTACACACAACTTTTTGCTCTAGTGGTGTGGCCTACCTTTTTGACAAACACCTGGCTAACCTGTCCAGTTATCAATCTCACTGTCCTTTAAGCAGGTTTGCCAGAGGGTCACTATTCATACACACAACTTTTTGCTCTAGTGGTGTGCTCTACCTTTTTGACAAACACCTGGCTAACCTGTCCAGTTTGCCAGAGGGTCACTATTCATACACACAACTTTTTGCTCTAGTGGTGTGCTCTACCTTTTTGACAAACACCTGGCTAACCTGTCCAGTTTGCCAGAGGGTCACTATTCATACACACAACTTTTTGCTCTAGTGGTGTGCTCTACCTTTTTGACAAACACCTGGCTAACCTGTCCAGTTATCAATCTCACTGTCCTTTACGCAGGTTTGCCAGAGGGTCACTATTCATATTATTATTATTATTTACATTATTATCGTATTTGCTTTACGATAATAATGTAAATAATAATAATAATAAGGAATGAAGGTTTTTGCAAAACCGAAGGTTTCCGCGTTAATGAAAATTATCATTTCTTGACATGCTTGGTAACACCTTGATCTGCAATATATGAAAACAGGAACATTCCAAATAACAGTTCAAATTTTAGTTCAAACTTTTCAAACTCCTGCAACATCTCAAGAGTCGAGGTCCTCTGAAAAAAGACATCGTACAATGATTTGGACTTGCAATATTTGAAAATTATCATTTCTTGACATGCTTGGTAACACCTCTGCAATATTTGAAAATTATCATTTCTCGAAAAGTAATTAAAAACACTTAAATATGAATTAAAAACAATTGTTGTGTCGAATGTTTAGTCGGAGGACCACTTACAATGATTCATCAAAGTTGTACAAAGCTGGATGTTTTTACTGGAAAACCAAAACGAGCAATAAACGAAGCGAAACGGAGAGATATAATTTTCTTGGCTTGGAAACAACTTAAAAGAAGCAAAAATGAATTAAAATTATTTTTTGGTGATTAACAGATAATTTTAAAGAATTAAAAGAAATTCAAGTTTTTTAAAAAAAAGGCCAAAGCGCCTAGCTTTGCAAAGCGAGGCGCTTGGGTGCCTAGCTTTGGCCAAAGCTAGGCGCTTGGGTGCCTAGCTTTGGCCAAAGCTAGGCGCTTGACTGGTTTGATTAGACCACAAGCTCCTCGCTTTGACCAAAGCGAGGCGCTTTGGCCTTTTTTTTAAAAAACTTGAATTTCTTTTAATTCTTTAAAATTATCTGTTAATCACCAAAAAATAATTTTAATTCATTTTTGCTTCTTTTAAGTTGTTTCCAAGCCAAGAAAATTATATCTCTCCGTTTCGCTTCGTTTATTGCTCGTTTTGGTTTTCCAGTAAAAACATCCAGCTTTGTACAACTTTGATGAATCATTGTAAGTGGTCCTCCGACTAAACATTCGATACCCATATTTTTTCAAAACATAATTTTTGCATGTTTAATTGATATCTTTGACTTCCAGACTATATTATAATTGATCGTTGGTGGTTTTCATAGCACCTTGTTTGATTACACTCGTGTTCAGCCTTTATCAGGCTGCCTTCATCGTTGACAGTTATCTCTCCGATAAACAACTGTAAAGTTGTTTTACTAATTTCATAGTCTTGATACTTTTAACATATGACTTTTTACTTATGGAATCTTTTCAAAGATGATCAAAAGAACTAGACAGTCTGTTCCCATGTTCTCCATATCCATACCTTGTTCCAACCACTAGACAGTACCTGTGGCCAAAAGAACTAGACAGTAAAATCATCTTCTTGTAATTACTTTCAAGTTTTTTAGAATGATTGAAGACACCTTTTCAGTTGTTATCCGAGAGATAACGATCATTTCGTTATCATTGCTAACAGACTTTGACCGATCAACGATGAAGACAACCTGAAAAGTGGATACCATGGATCAGAGAGATTTAAGCTAATCAAACTCATATCTCAAGCCGGTGCAAGTTATGTTGTAGCATCCTTGATCATCTTCTTGTAATTACAACTTTTTCAGTTGTTATCCGAGAGATAGCGGTCAACGATGAAGACAGCCTGAAAAGTGGATACCATGGATCAGAGAGATTTAAGCTAATCAAACTCATATCTCAAGCCGGTGCAAGTTATGTTGTAGCATCTTTGATCATCTTCTTGTAATTACAACTTTTTCAGTTGTTATCCGAGAGATAGCGGTCAACGATGAAGACAACCTGAAAAGTGGATACCATGGATCAGAGAGATTTAAGCTAATCAAACTCATATCTCAAGCCGGTGCAAGTTATGTTGTAGCATCCTTGATCATCTTCTTGTAATTACAACTTTTTCAGTTGTTATCCGAGAGATAGCGGTCAACGATGAAGACAGCCTGAAAAGTGGATACCATGGATCAGAGAGATTTAAGCTAATCAAACTCATATCTCAAGCCGGTGCAAGTTATGTTGTAGCATCCTTGATCATCTTCTTGTAATTACAACTTTTTCAGTTGTTATCCGAGAGATAGCGGTCAACGATGAAGACAGCCTGAAAAGTGGATACCATGGATCAGAGAGATTTAAGCTAATCAAACTCATATCTCAAGCCGGTGCAAGTTATGTTGTAGCATCTTTGATCATCTTCTTGTAATTACAACTTTTTCAGTTGTTATCCGAGAGATAGCGGTCAACGATGAAGACAGTCTGAAAAGTGGATACCATGGATCAGAGAGATTTAAGCTAATCAAACTCATATCTCAAGCCGGTGCAAGTTATGTTGTAGCATCTTTGATCATCTTCTTGTAATTACAACTTTTTAAGCTAATCAAACTCATATCTCAAGCCGGTGCAACACACACTTTCAACCCATTCCTGGTAAACCCAGGGGAAAATGGCTATATTAAAAAAACTTCAAGATTATTGTTTTGTTTTGTGGATCAGACGAGGACTTGCCTGTGTCTTGAAAACACAAGGATGACACACGAAGCTTTAGACTCCAAGCGGATCCCTTGATTGCCGCATTTAATGAAATTTAACGCGCATACCGCATTCGGAGTCTGATTGCACCGAATCCAGTCTTCTAGGTGGACTTAAGCACCTGAAAGGGAAGTTGAAATTTTGAATGATGTTTTGTTTTGTGGATCAGACGAGGACTTGCCTGTGTCTTGAAAACACAAGGATGACACACGAAGCTTTAGACTCCAAGCGGATCCCTTGATTGCCGCATTTAATGAAATTTAACGCGCATACCGCATTCGGAGTCTGATTGCACCGAATCAAGTCTTCAAGGTGGACTTAAGCACCTGAACGGGAAGTTGAAATTTTGAATGATGTTCGTCGACTGCACCTTGAGCGAGCCGCGTTTAATGAAATTTAACGCGCATACCGCATTCAGAGTCTGATTGCACCGAATCAAGTCTTCAAGGTGGACTTAAGCACCTGAACGGGAAGTTGAATTTTTGAATGATGTTCGTCGACTGCACCGAATCTAGTCTTCAAGGTACCATGGATCAGAGAGATTTAAGCTAATTAAAAAACATTTGGAAACACAAAGATGGAAAAATTCACTAAAAAGCCTAAAATTTCGGACCCTAACACACACAAGACGAATGTTGCAACATGAGTTCGACCAAGATGACACACGAAGCTTTAGACTCCAAGCAGATCCCTTGATTTGGGTGGAACAAGGTATCATCAATCTAGTGTTATCGGGCATGAACGGGAAGTTGAAATTTTGAAGTTGGTTGATGATGTAAAGTTTAAGTCATTGACAATGATTAGGGTTATTACTTTGTTTTTTAAATTTTTTTAACTTTTTATAATTATTAAATTAAAAAAAAAATAAAAAAACCAACTCAAAACATCAAAACAACTACCAAAATAAATTACCCCCTTGAAGCGCCTCGCTTAGGCCTAAGCGAGGCGCTTGGAATTTGAAAATCAGCTTTTTCTGATTATCGTACTGACGGCATCGAAGTTAGCTCAAAGCGCCTCGCTTTGGCCTAAGCGAGGCGCTTTGAGGGGGTTAAAATAGAAGGGTGGGGGGTTTAAATAATACAACCCAAAATAATAATAATACATCTAAGAAGAAGAAAAGGAGCAAATGATGTAGAGAGGGTGACGTTGGGCTTAAAAAGTAGGAGAGTTGACATCGAAAAGCACAACAAATTTTATAAAGTGGTTGGTGGCTCTGGTCATTTTGACAGTGAAGGTTTTTAAATTTTATTTTTAGTTTAATTATTTTATCTTTTAGTTAGTTTAAAAAATTATGCTAGTTATGACTATAATTGGTGAATCTATTTGTTTCGTTATGTTATTGACTATGAGTGGCTAGATCTATTTTGGTTGTCTAGATTTGGGATAAATATTGATTATTGTTGATGGTTTTTGGGATTTGGATCTTGTTTGACACTAGTTTATGTATAAAAATCTAAACTTTATTGGTTTTTGTTGTGATTTATGACCCGGATGATGTTTATGTTATATTTTTAGATCCATATGTGGCTATAATTTATTGACTTAGTGTTTTTAAATTAAAAGTCGCATATTTTAATCATTTGCTTTGTGTGATGATTTGATGGGTTGACTTGTTGACTTAGGATCTAAAATTTCATGTTTGACATCGTTTTGGGTTTGTCACCTACCTTGAGACCGAGAGGAGATAGGTTGTGGGTTTGTTAGGATTTATTGGTTTATTTAGTTAGATATTGCACGAGAGTGAATTTCTTTCCCGGTTTCCTTTTTATCCGCTTTCCCAAACATTTACCTTTAGGAATAGATTCACCCCTTGATACCGTTAGGTATTTGGTGATTAGTGAGACCGAGAGGAGATCTAATCTTTGGGTGCGTAAACTTGTATGTTTGGTGAGACCGAGAGGTGATCCATTCTTTACCCGGTGAGCTTCACGACCGCTTAGGATTCCATTTACTATTCTAGTGAGACCGAGAGGAGATCTAGATACTATAGTGTTTCCCGAGTTGGTTATACCCGTAGATCCCGGTAGTCATTCGAGTATCCATTTCCCGTTAGCTTTCAGCTTTATCATTAGGATTCCAAGTCTAGGCAACCATCCTCTCCATTTCTGATTCCCCTTTCGTGAGCGTTTACTCTTTGATCTCTCGTCCCTACTACTTGTTTATTTCTTGTCTTATTTTATTTGTTTATCGTTTTAGCTCACTACTAGAAAATTGGGTTTTTTTCACCACATTTTCGGTCACATAACGGTAACAATTGCTCTATAGCCACCATTTTGCAACCGAAAATACGGTAGCAAATACCCCCGTGTGTGTTGCCCTAATGTCACCAAATAGCTACCACTTTTGTATTTTGCTACCATATTTTTGTAACCACGAAAACGGTTAAAATTATTGCTACCGCTCCTACAATGTTGTAGGAAGGTCTTTTGCTACCGTTTTGGTACCACTTAGTCACCGATATTTCCACCATTTAGACACCATTTTTATTGAAAATATACACTTTTTTTGTAACCGTTTTGGTACCATTTTGTCTGCAACCATTTAGTCACCGTTTTCATTAAGAATTTGCTACCATTTAGTCACCACTTTCATTGAAAATTTGCTACCATTTAATAACCACTTTCATTAGGAATTTGCTACCATTTAACCACCACTTTCAATGAAAATTTGCTACCATTTAGTTTTGCTACATGTTTTTTTTTCCTGCTTTATTAATTCAATTCAACAAAACTATATTATATAAAACAGTCAAATAATACAAAATCTCAAATTATATAAAACAAATTTGTGTCAGTTTTTCCTATTTTAAAATCAGATAAAAGACTCTAATAAAAATACCAACTAAAACATCAAATAACCGAAATTATCTATAAAAAACTTTAAAACATTCATGTCTAAGTGTTTATAGACTATTTTCCACCCATAGCTGTTAACATAGCTTCAATTTGTGTCATTCTATTGAGCATAGCCTCTTTATCCGCATTATCTTTTTCTTTTTCAACCACCAAGCCCTCAATAACTCCTTCAAACCTTTCTTTATCTTCATCCTTTTCCTTAACAAGCTCGTTGATAACCAAGTTCAACTTTTCAATCTACAAAACAAGCATCGAATAGAATCAAGAAGTCGGAACTACAAAAACTAAACGGGTCAAGTGAGTTACATAATAACATAATCCAATTGTGAGTTACAATTCTAGTGCTGGAAGCCAAATAACATGTTCTGATATATATTTACATATATATATATTCTCACTGACTAGTAAGAAGAAGGCTTATCCATGGTAAAATATCACATGTCAACCTTCTGACTAATAACTTCTGTGTTGTTGTAACTTGTAATGATGTGTACCTCCAAAAATGAGATACCATCCCTTTATCAGAGTGTGATGAAGTACCAGTAGTTTCATCTGTAAGAGTATATGGCGACAAAGCACAATAAGCATCACATTTTCTGTGAAAACAACCACATGTTCAAGTTGAAGTATGTCATCTTGGGTACGGGTCAAAACGGGTTGTGTTGAGTTGACATTTAGAAATTTTTAATAACCAGTTTAAAAAAACGCAACACATTCATAAAGTGAATGGGGTCAAAACTGACACTTTGAAAATCATAAATAGCGTTTTATATCTTTATAAGCACTAACCAGATCGTGCAGCCTCAAGATACTCTTCGAGCTCGAAAATCCGATTTACCTCAACAAAGAGTTCTTTGAACTTTCTCTGCAGCTCCAAAAAGTCCCCAAAGGCCAAGAAGCTTTGTGATACAACATATGCCAAAAATCTCAATGCATGTGCCAAATTGCCTGCTAAATACAAGACAATTAATTATAAACAAATCACATTTTAGAAAACAATTGTATCCAATAATACCTTGAGTGGAAGTCAATGAACGATGAGCCTTGTGCTCCATAGCATATAACAAGCTCAATCCCCAGCTAACATTGTGAGGTAATTGTTTAGTTATAAAGTCATTCAGTATACCGAATAGCCATTTCTTCTCTAGAAGTGTTTTGGCATGCACGAGAACCTCATTAAATCTCGACTCAATTAACTGTCAATGATAAAGTACACCTTTATGTATTAAATATAACTAGCAGGTAACACGCACGATGCGGCGGAAACAAAAATTTCATCTCGGTATTCGTTTTCTGTTAGTTTATCAATCTTTTAGTGGGTTCACCCTCGCTTTGCAGCGGGTAGACCGATTTCTAACAAAATTTAAATAGACGCGTAAACAACATAAACACAACGGTACCTAAACAAAAATGCAAAAAAGTTACCTAGAACTAAAGTATTATACATGGTTAATAAAGACATAGTATTAATATGAGCATTCAAACATTATAAAAACATTATAAATCGTTTTTTAACAATATAAGTTTCTAAATGACCGACTCTGGTCGTTAATTTGTGTAGACCTTGGTCTAACAACCTTGGGCGCTTTCTTTGCCAATTTATGCACCTTCCAATCCAAAGTTTTCAAGTATGCACTAACAATAAATTGGGTTTATAGGAGACCACAATGTATTAATTTGTTTTAGTGTGTAACGAATCAGAGAAAAAACAACTTGCATAAAACTATAAAATTAAATGATTAAATGCCTAAAATTTTAAAGATAAGCCAACTTACATAATGTATAATCACTCCAATCAAGCGAAATGTTTTTTCTTTTAACAGGAGAAAGGAGCAGTGTCTGGGATGCTAACCGTGTAGCTTTTATGTTCGTACTGGTGGCAGATGCAATAATATTCTTGTAACCGTCTTCGTTCTGTAAAAAAGGTTAAAGCAAGAAGTTGTAATTTTATAAAGTTCATGAGAATAAGATAATAAGTAAAGTAAACCCTTAAGACCTCAAAGAAAAGAACTACAAAAGGAAGAATAAGGCAAAGCACAAAACTTATAAGACCTCAAAGAAGAAAAGAACTACAAAAAAGACACTAGTATAGAAAACAAAACAAAAAAAGCCACTTCCAAACCATAACTTTCTCCTCATCTACCAAACCCAACATCTTGTCCTCATCGTTCCCTCGAGCAACTTCTACTATCATAAAAATATAAAATGATCAAAACAATTACAAGGTATGCATAAATAATGTATAATTCGGAATTAAGAACAAAAAAACCTAAACAACAAAAAATAATAAATAATGCATCAAATCACAAAAATGAGAGGCAAATTTATGTTTGATAGATTAGGGTTTTGAAAGAAGAAGATAAGGTTCCAAGGTAGAAATTGATATAACAAAATAGCACAGTAGTCACATCCTCAATGATCATCACATCGGTAAACTGGAATTTACAAGAAGCAGTAGCTTGACCTAAACTCAATAAAGCTAATGAAGCAAATATTGGGGAATTAAACCAAAACTACAGCAGAATTATCATCTCTCCTAATACTTTCAAAAATCAACTAATAAAAAAATCACTTCAAAAGTATTAACTAAATTAAGTTGCCAAAGCAACTGAAAAATATGTGTAAATATACTATCGGAGTGAGAAAGTCAAATAGGCAGCCAAGTGATGTTCATTATACACAACAATACACTAAATCAATAAATAGCCCAAAAGAATTCATCATTTGTGATTATAATTTCAAATCATCGAAAATAAAGCATGACCAGGATATTAATTATGAATCGAAGTTCATAGTTGAAATCTTAACTATTTTTGTGGAGAAAAATCAAACCTCTTAGAGGAGATGCCAAAACGTGCATATGTAGAAATTAGGGTTATTATTGTGGGGGAAGAAATTTTAGATGGGGAAATATACGAGAGGGAAAAAATTCAGGGGAGAGGGAGATTTAATTTAATTAAATTGTTTCAAGGAGGGAAAATAGAATTTTTTATGCACCTTGTATTTAGACTTCGGTCTCGGCCTATGCGCCTTTAAGTGCGCCTAGGCGCTTTAACAACTATGTTGATAAGTATTAATTCTTAGCAAAAGAGAGTTTGATATTTATTTAAAATTAAAATTTTAGAATCTATAATTTGATCGATGACAACGATTTTGTAATATCACAATAGTTTTTGTGTATGTGTGTCTATAATTTGGATATAACTAACCATTATTGGGCCTAACTGACCATCGTTGGATAATTTGGATATAACTAACCAGCATTGAGCTTACTGACCATCATTGGATCCAACTAACCATTATTGGTTTAATTAACCATCATTAGATCTAATTGATGATCATTGGCTCTAATTAACCATCGTTGTGACTATTGACCATCATCAGGTCTAATTCACCATCATTGGGTCTAAATGACCATTATTGGGTCTAAGTGATAATGATGGGATCTAACTTACCATCATTGGGCCTATCTGACCATCATTGTATCCAACTGACGATCATTGGTTTAATTAACCATCATTAGATCTAATTGACCATCATTGGATCTAATTGACCATCATTGGATCTAATTGACGATCATTGGTTCTAATTAACCATCATTGGATCTAATTGACCATCATTGGATCTAATCGACGATCATTAGTTCTAACTGACCATCATTAGGACTAATTGACCATCAGTGGATCTAATTGAAGATCATTAGTTCTAATTAACCATCGTTGGATCTAACTGACCATCATTGGATCTAATTGACGAGCATTGGTTCTAATTGACCATCATTGGGCCTAATTGACCATCATTGGGTCTAATTGACCATCATCGGGTCTAAATGACCATTATTGGGTCTAAGTGACAATGATTGGATCTATCTAACCATCATTGGGCCTAACCGATCATCATTGGATCTAATTAGTCATCATTAGGTGTAACTCACCATCATTAGATCTAACTGACCATCATTGGACCTAACTAACCATTACTGGATCCAACTGACCATCAGTGGTGTAATTAACTATAATTGGATCTAATTGACCATCAATGGATCTAAATGATGACCATTGGTTCTAATTGACCATCATTGGATCTAACGAACCATCATTGGGCCTAGCTGACCATCATTGGATCTAACTGACCATCATTGGTGTAATTAACCACCATTGGATCTAATTTACCATTATTGGATCTAATTTATGGTCATTGGTTCTAATTGACCATCAACAGGCCTAATTAACCATCATCATGTTTAATTAAGCATCATTGGGTCTAAAGGACCTTCATTTGATCTAAGTGACAATGATCGAATATAACTGACTTTTTTTGGGCCTAACTGACCTTCATTGGATCCAATTAACCAACATTGGATCTAATTTACGAGAAAATATTTATAGTTACTAGTTTTGTTTCTTTCATTAATTGTGGCTACTAAATGACACATTTTTTTTCGTAAAGTATGGCTAAAGGTTTCTAAAAGATGTGTGCTTGGTCACATGAATAAAAAATCCAAAAGCTGTGTTTTTGCTTATTTCATTTGTTGTTTTTTTATAATTTTTTTAATTCTTTCTTATTATTTTTTTCTCACGAATTTACCACAAAAAATAAACAGTGTCAAAATTTGCAATCGATTAGTTACATTATTTTACAATACATATTTTGGTGTAAAATCGATTGCTAAATTTGCTACCATTTTTGTAGGTAGCAACTTTTGGTGACAATAGCCCAGTTTATCGCAGCTTATACGGTAGCATTATGCTTTAAAAAATAGGTCCTTAAATTTGCTACCGCTAAAGTGGTCACAATTCAATAGGTTTGTTGTTTTTTTTTTACAAATTAATTTTTTTTAATTCTTTCTTATTATTTTTCTCACGAATTTACCACCAAAAATAAATGGTGTCAAAATTTGCTACCAATTAGTTACCTTATCTTGTAATTCATATTTTGGTGTAAAATCGGTTGCTAAATTTGCTACCATTTTTCTAGGTGGCAACTTTTGGTGACAATAGCCCATTTTTCTAGTAGACTTGTTAGTTAAAAATCATGCTCTTTCATATAGATTAGGACTCGACAGAGGTTTAGTATCGGGGGCTGCATATCAGTGTCCACGGATTGATACTCGGTCTTATCGACTTTACTACACTACGACAGGTACACTGCCGTGTTGTGTGGTTTAGATTGGTGATTCCATTTTTAAAACCAGATTGTGAAACTTTAAATATTTATATACATAAACCACTAGCAATCAGTTGACGTTGTCTAGACATGTATAAATCGACCAACTTTAATTCACCATGCAACCGATTTCAAGGCCCGTCATATGTAATAGCTTCGGCTACCATCTTTTAACATATGTTAATAACGCCAAAACACATGTTAACACTAACTTAGACATTATTAAGGTATAAACGTTTGTTAAAGCTCACGACTGATACAAACCCACCACACGTGAGGGATTGGGGCCCACTTAGGACCCATGACGACAAGTGAGGGGGGCTCGTTTTGCTTAAAAGGCCATTTTACAAAACACTCGAAATTTCCGAAACCACGTATCTTACAAATACATTTAAGAACATCACATACACAAAATAAGGCCCACATACACCACTACTAAGGTCCATGAACGTTGGGTGGACAATACATATGATAAAAACGTACATATTACCATGCTCTTAGTAATCATAGGGCAACTATTGCTTGGACGGTAGCTATATCACTTTGACAGCTTAACTAGACCACATACTACTCTATCAGGTGAGTTTTACGGCCCCATTTTACTATTTTACATTTCGGGGGATTTACATGCATCAATACTAGTGTCATTTACAAGTGTGTGTACATTCTATCGTGACTACCATGTGGAACATGAGACATATTGGTTCATGAGCTCATTCGTCCTCGTACAACGTTTACTGTAACCATTAGCTATCAAAAGCCATGGAACACTTTAATAGATCTATTGGGTTTGACACACCCACTCTTGGTTAGTCGCTCTAACCAGTCACATACAAAAGAGTGTTAGTATTCTACTATATATATACATTCTCTTTGGTGTACAATGCACGAGGCACAACAGTCAAGAGGTTTGGTTACGAGACTCATGGTTTGCACAGTGATCATTTGCTTAGCTAGCTTATGATTGGTCATACACGAATTACACAAATGTTTTACTTAGTACATTCAAACCCGTGAACTCACCAACATTATTGTTGACGAACTCTTTATGCATGTTTTTCAGGTAACTAATGGAGGGCCGCATGGATTTGAGGGAGAGGTTCGAGCATGCACTACGTGGTACCACTTTGACAGGTTTTTTTGTCAACCTTGTGATGTTTTGATTTCAAGTCCATGAGTACTAGACAATATCTCATTTTATGAATGTTATGATGTCAGTTTAACTAAATTTAGATGGATCTTCTTGTCAAGGACTACTTGACTTACCACATTTAGCTTTGTCCTCTTCCTCCAAATCGGCCTATATAAAGGCATGAACCTCACTCTTGGAGACTTGCACCATCACTCATCACAAACACCTCTCACCCTTGCAAGCACTCGGCCGAAGACAAGGAAGGCTCCAAGCCACTTGAGGTTCGATCCAAGAAGCACAAGAACACCACTATCATTCCTCACTTTCCTTGCTTCTTTGGTATGTAGTCTAGCCCCTTCTCTTCATAAAAATTTCTATATTAATCGCAAATTATGTTCACCAACCATCCAACCTATGATTCCATCTAGACGACCAAGTTTCACAAACATTGTTTCGATAACGATTATCTTAACTAACTAAAAATCACCTTGTCAAGATGTCTCCTCACACACATAAGTAATCGACCCTTTTATTGTACCATGTTAAAACAAGAAGTATCTTTACACTCAAAATCACTCAAAAGGGGTTAACTAAGAGTCGGATTCACAATCACCACTCACTTGATTTATGTTAAAGGTTTAAGTTTATAAAGATAATGTTTATAATCGGCATTCATCACAAAACACATTAGTACACTTGGTAATGGTTGATGTTGTCTAGACATGTATAAATCGACCAACTTTAATCCACCAAGCAACCGATTTGAAGGCCCATTATATGTAATAGCTTCGGCGACCATCTTTTAACATATGTTAATAAGGCTGAAACACATGTTAACACTAACTTAGACATTATTAAGGTATAAATGTATGTTAAAGCTCACGATTGATACAAACCCACCACATGTGAGGGATTGGGGCCCACTTAGGACCCATGACGACATGTGAGGGGGGCTCGTTTTGCTTAAAAGGACATTTTACAAAACACTCAGAATTTCCGAAACCACGTATCTTACAAGTACATTTAAGAACATCACATACACAAAATAAGGCCCACATACACCACTACTAAGGCCCATGAACGTTGGGTGGACAATACGTATGATAAAAACGTACAATTTACCATGCTCTTAATAATCATAGGGCAACTATTGCTTGGACGGTAGTTGTATCACCTTGACAGCTTCACTAGACCACATACTACTCTATCAGGTGAGTTTTACGACCCCATTTAACTATTTTACATTTCGGGGGATTTACATGCATCAATACTAGTGTCATTTACAAGAGTGTGTACATTCTATCCTGACTACCATGTTGAACATGAGACATATTGGTTCATGAGCTCATTCATCCTTGTACAACGTTTATTATTACCATTAGCTATCAAAAGCCATGGAGCACTTTAATAGATCTATTGGGTTGACACCCCCACTCTTGGTTAGTCGCTCTAACCGGTCCCACACAAAAGAGTGTTAATATTCTACTATATATATACGTTGTCTTTTGTGTACAATGTACGACGCACAACAGTCAAGAGGTTTGGTTACGGGACTCATGGTTTGCACATTGATCATTTACGGGACTCTTTATGCATGTTTTTCAGGTAACTAATGGAGGGCCGCAGGGATTTGAGGGAGAGGTTCGAGCATGAACTACGTGGTACCACTTTGATGGGTTTTATTCGTCAACCTTGTGTAGGGGTGTCAATCGTGTCGGGTTGGCGGGTTTGTGGGTTGCGGGTTGGCGGGTTGATGGGTTGAAATGTGCAACCCGAACCCGGCCCATATTATTATTCGTGTCAAATATTTCAACCCGAACCCGACCCACATAAAATCCGGGTCAACCCGAAGACAACCCGTTTAACCCATATTTTTAAATGAGTAATACATGTTCATGAGTTATAAGCGGGTTGTTGGGTTGTAAGCGAGTTATCAATAAAATGTTTAATGGTGAGTATATAAGTGTAACAAATAAATAATATAGTGTGCCAAAAATAACACAATTATAACTAACCATGTAAATAGAAATGGAAAAAGAAAAAAAAAAATATAATATATTTTTTTTCTAAATACTTAAACTGGTTAATGGGTCAACCCATTTTATATATGTGTCAACCGAACCCGACCAGTTTTTTAAACGGGTCATGTTAGTTGACCCGAACCCGACCGTTTTTTTAAACGGGTCGTGTTAGATGACCCAAATCTATTTTTTTTCGTGTCGAGTTCGGGTCGGTTTTCGGGTCGTGTCAATAATTGCCGCCCCTAACCTTGTGATGTTTTGATTTCAAGTCCATGAGTACTAGACAATATCTCATTTTATGAATGTTATGATGTCAGTTTAAGTAAATTTATGACAATATCCATCATTCATGGTGTTACCATTTTAATAAAAATGCGTGTTGCTTGAACCTTGTGCTTGAAAACCTTTTGATGGTTGCATCCCCGTGTTTCCGCCTTGGCGGGGTGTGATAGATTGGTATCAAAGCACGAGGTTATAGCGAACTAAGATTCTTTTGAGTCAACTATAACTTAAAACATTTTTTGAAACGTTTTTGCAAAGTACCATGCTATCTCGCCTTGCACCTCTCAAATCTCAAGCCGCTCCACGAAGACAAACGGGTACAATAGTTCATTTACTTACATATGTGATCATTTACATATATATGCATGTCATGACAGGATCATGGTCATTACCATTGACCTTACTTCTTCATCCGAATCTGATCCGGATTACTTGGTGGACGACCCTCAGGAGGAAGACTTGCCCCTTACCCAGCCAGCCCCTGTCCCCGAGTCTTCTCATCACGGGTGTGGGTGGATCTCTGACTCCGAGATGGACATAGACCCTCCTCCAGTCACGAGACGTACCTCCGACGACGACACGGACGACGACGCCCCACCTTCTCTAGCCGCCCCAGACACTCACCCCTATGTTACCCCTCCTGTCTCCCGCTCTCCAGCTAGCCTTAACCCCTTCTTTCGCCTAGACACTTCGGGACGTACGCTCACAAAGTGTACACCCTGAAAGAGGGCACGTCCAGCTCTTGTTATTGCCATACCTGCTAGAGCCCCGATTTTCCCTCTTCTCGCTGACCCTATCCCGACTAGTGAGCCTACCCAGCCTTGACCCCATGCCAGGACCCCTAGCGATTGAGCTGCCCGAGCAGAGACCTGAGCCGCCAAAGAGATTTAAGAGACGTTCCCAGGCTCGCAAGCGGCCTTTTCTTCCTAGTCTCATAGGTGATCTAGCTCATAGAGATGAGGAGGACGATCATGAGGCCATGACGTTGGGAGGATCTTCCGGGAGACCACTTTTCATTGAGCGAGGCGTCATCCTATCACACGACGCACAGCTAGTGGCCTTGGGAGTCCGTGTTCGAGAGCTTGAGAGTCAGCTAGCTGAGGCTAAGTAGGGGAGACTATCCGCGGTCATGTAGAGGGCGGATATGGGGAGACGTTTAGAGTCACCGGAGAGGAGGATGGTAGTGACCGATCAGCGTATGAGGGAGGCGATTGTTGCACTTGCTGCTGCTTTTCCACCTCCATCTTCTAAGATTACTTGTGGTTGTATTTCTTTATGTTTTGACATTTATGATGATGTGTTTGTGTTAAACCAAAAACTAATTGCGGTTCGACCGCCCATCTTTTTTGTACTAAAACTCGGTTATTTTGGGATCATGTATGGATTGCATTATCATGTTATGTTGTTTATATTGGTTGTCTTGTGATTTAAATATTATTCATGCTTGTGTTAACTGCTATATGATTACATGTATATATCTCTTATGTTTGTTGTGTGTTTTTAGTTACACAAACCCGACAATCTGCGTAAACAACCGATGGCGAACCATTGCCAACCACTCCCGCTGAGCTAGCTAAGGTGATTGCTGAGGCAATCGTTCGACATGCCATCCTAGGAGTGAACTGCAAAAGCTGGAGGTAGAATTCTGGAATCTTGCCATGGTAGATGCTAAAGTGACTGCCTATACTACCCTCTTTCATGAGCTCTCTCGACTAGTTCCTCACATGGTCACACCGGAATACAAGAGAGTTTAGCGGTACATCTGGGGTTTGTCCCCCAAGATTCGAAGCATGGTCATTGCGTCTGCACCTACCACTATCCAAGCTGCTGTTACTCTAGCTCATAGTCTGACCGACGATGTTGTTCGTATGGGTTCTTTGAGTCAGAAGATTGCAGATACGGGAGAGAGTTCTAGAGGTAAGCGTAAACGATCTGGCTCCAAGAAGGGTAGGAACTCGCCCCACAAGCAACAGGAAACTGTGAAGGTTTTTGCCGCCACTGCTGCTGCCGAGGAGCCCAAACGCAAATACAACGGGCCCCATCCCTACTGCAGCAAATGCCACTACCACCATGTTGGCATGTGTGAAAGCATCCTGTGCAAGGATTGCAATCGTCGAGGCCACCAAACCGCTAACTGCAAGGCTAAGGCTACCAACGCTCCACCAGCCAAGAATGAGTGTTTTGAATGCGGAGCCACCGGCCATTTTCACAAAGACTGCCCTAAGCTCAAGAATCAAGCTCGCAGTCGAGCGTTCGTTTTGGGAGCTGACGAAGCGTGTGAAGATCCTAACGTAGTTACCGGTATGTTTCTCCTTAACAATCATTTGCATCAGTCCTGTTTGTCTCGGGTGCCGATTTTTGCTTTATGTCGACCGACTTTAAGAATTCTCTTGGGTTAGACTCAACTAAGTTGGACACTCTTTTTAGCATAGATTTGGCCAACGGGAAGTTGATTTCCTCTGATGAAGTTGTTAGGGATTGTGCTCTGGAACTCGGCGGTCATACCTTTCGCATTGATTTGCTGCCTATTCAGTTAGGTAGTTTCGATGTTGTCATCGGCATGGATTGGTTGTCCAAGCACCGTGCCGAGATTGTCTGTCACGAGCGACTGGTTCGTATCCCTTTGCCCGATGGTGACATTCTAGCGATTCGAGGAGACCGAGGTGGAGCTACTCTTCGAGTCATATCTTGCATTAAGGTGTAGAAGTGTTTGAGGAAGGGTTGTGTCGCTTTCCTAGCACACGTTGTTGATCAGAAGACCAAAGATCGGAAACTTGTGGACATACCAGTCGTACGAGACTATCTTCAAGTCTTTCCAGAAGACTTGCCCGAACTTCCCCCTCCCCGACAAGTCGAGTTTCGTATTGACCTAGTCCCCGGAGCTGTCCCTGTAGCACGCATTCCGTATCGTCTGGCGCCATCCGAAATGCAAGAGTTATCTAGTCAATTGCAAGAATTGTTAGATAAAGGATACATTCGTCCTAGTTTCTCTCCTGGGGGAGCACCTGTCCTAGTTCGAGATATCATCAGTTGCAGATTCAGGAAGATGACATTCCGAAAACTGCATTCCGAACTCCTTATAGGCACTACGGATTCCTAGTTATGCCATTTCGGTTAACGAATGCTCCTGCCGTTTTCATGGATCTCATGAACCGTGTCTGCAAGCCCTATTTAGACAAATTCGTAATTGTCTTCATCGATGACATCTTGATCTACTCGCAAACTCAAGAAGAGCACAAACAACATCTTCGATTGATTTTGGAGTTGCTCGAGAACGAGAAACTATTTTCCAAATTCTCGAAATGCGAGTTCTGGATTCGAGAAGTCCATTTCCTCGGTCCCGTTGTGAACGAGAAGGGTATACAAGTTGATCCCGCCAAGATTGAAGCAATCAAGGATTGGGCTGTACCCAAAACGCCAACTGAAGTGCGACAATTTCTGGGATTAGCTGGTTATTATCGTTGGTTCATCAAAAATTTCTCCAAGATTGCCCAGCCATTGACTGTCTTGACACAGAAAGACAAGAAATTCGATTGGGGAACCAAGCAGGAGAATGCGTTCCAAGTATTGAAGGCCGGTTTGTGAAGTGCTCCAATTCTTTCTCTTCCTGAAGGTACCGATGATTTCGTGGTTTATTGCGATGCTTCTCATTATGGTCTTGAATGCGTATTCATGCAGAGGAACAAGGTCATTGCCTATGCATCCCAACAACTCAAGATTCATGAGAAGAATTACACCACTCATGACCTAGAGTTGGGTGCATAGATCTTTGCCCTCAAGATTTGGAGGCACTACCTTTATGGCACTAAGTGCACCATTTTCACCGATCATAAGTGCTTTCAACACATCTTCAATCAGAAGGATCTGAATATGCAACAGTGTAGATGGGTTGAGTTGCTGAACGATTATGACTATGAGATTAAATACCATCCGGGAAAAGCCAATGTTGTGGTTGATGCCTTGAGCCGGAAGGAACGAGTTAAGACCATGCGTGTGCGTGCGCTAGGTTTAACCATCCATACAAATCTCACCACCCGTATTCGTGACGCTCAGCAGGAAGCTCTGAAAAGTGAAAATCTGAAGAATGAGTCGTTGTTTAAGATGGTTAATCTATTGGAACCAAGGTCCGACGGCATAGTTTATTTTGCCAACCGGATCTGGGTGCCACGTTTTGGTGGTCTACGTGATTTAATCCTTGAAGAAGCCCACAAGTCTAGATACTCAATACATCCTGGAGCTGACAAGATTTACAAAGATGTGAAAGAGCTTTACTGGTGGCCTAACCTGAAAGGTGAAATCGCTACGTACGTCAGCCGATGCCTTACCTGTTCAAAGGTCAAAGCTGAGTATCAGAGACCGTCTGGTATGCTGCAGCAACCAGAGATTCCCGTTTAGAAATGGGAACAGATCTCCATGGATTTCATCACCAAGCAACCTAAGACGTCCAGTGGCCACGACATGATTTGGGTAATTGTTGATAGGTTGACTAAATCCGCGCATTTATTGCCGATTAAGTAAACCGACAAGCTAGAGAAACTCGCCAAGCTGTACATCAAAGAGATTGTAACGAGGCACGGTGTGCCTGTATCAATCATTTCCGACCGAGACAGTCGATTTACTTACCGATTATGGCAAACATTGATGGACGCATTAGGCTCTCGATTAGACATGAGCACAACTTATCATCCTCAAACCGACGGCCAGAGTGAATGCACAATTCAAACATTGGAGGACATGCTTCGGGCTTGTGTAGTCGATTTCGGTGGGAACTGGGATTCTCATTTACCATTGGTGGAGTTCTCTTACAACAACAGTTATCACACCAGCATCAAGGCTGCACCTTTTAAAGCCTTGTATGGTCCTAAGTGTAGATCCCCTTTGTGTTGGGCAGAAGTTGGAGACAAGTATTTGACTGGCCCCGAGCTTATTAAAGAGACAACTGACAAGATCTTTCAGATCCGTGATCGCTTGAAAGCCGCTCGAGATCGTCAAAAGAGCTACGCTGATCGCCGTCGCAAACCACTTGAATTTCAGGGTTGGTCTAGTGGCATACAAGCCTTGGTGAACCACGGTTTGCAAAGCGTGGAAAACTTAATCCCCGATACATTGGTCCGTTCGAAATACTTTCTAGGGTTGGTCCCGTGGCATACAAGCTCAAGTTACCAGAAGAGCTAAGTGGTGTTCATGACACTTTCCACGTATCCAATCTGAAGAAGTGTTTGTTCGATGAGTCTTTGATCATTCCTCCCGAAGACATTCACATCGATGATCAGCTCCATTTTGTCGAGGAGCCAATCGAGGTGACTGACTGGAAAATCCAGAAATTGAGAAGGAGCCGCACTAAACTTGTGAAAGTCAGATAGAATGCAAAGCGTGGTCCCGAATTTACATGGGAATGTGAAGACCAGATGAAACGCGAGAACCCAGCTCTTTTTCCTAAAACTACAAAAACTGGTAGGAAAACTCGATTTTGTGGACGAAATTCCAAAACAAGGGGAGAATGTGACAATAGTCAACAAACCAGGTCAACATCCGTACACATTTCATTTATTACTTCATTATATGTGCCTATTTAGACATTTTACATACACTATACCCACCCCCCCAGTCTAGTGAAGCAAGAGTTAATCAGAGAACTCAACAAGAAACACTCGTTTAGTGATACAACACCTGGACAATCACCAAACAAACACTCAATGAGGTTATCACACTGTAACGAATGACACTTCCACCCTAAAACATGTATACTAATCCTACACATTATCATATGTTTGTATCTAGTGATAATACCCCTCCCTAACACATGATAGCCAACTCTTAACACATGTAAGCATACTTACAAGCAAATAACTTATGATCCACAAAATACATGTTGATTTCTTCATCAAGTCATTAAAACACACCATGTGATCACACGAAATCGTTCAACACTCACTTGCTTACAATTATATATGTACACATACACGACAATACATATACACGCAAGCACTCTTGCATGGGTAACAACGTATTATAACTACCATGCCTCCTATGACAACTAACTCACACAATAATAAGCTTTTACATTTAATATATGAGTTAATAATCATACACACAAATGAAGGTATTTTTCCTTGTTTTCCTTTCCCCATTCGGCTAAAACCTATAACCCACGCCTCAAACCCTTCCCAAACAATGACATATCCTGAGTTATATCTTTTGGGTAATGATACAAGTACACTACATTCACACATGAATGATAATATGCCAAGACAAGGAAATATCTCTTGATGTTTAGACTTGGTCGATCCATACAAACCATGCATCACAAGTCCTTTTCATTCAAGAAACTCACCTACACTTACACCATTTTGGAAACTATCATGTGTGCATCCCAAGTGCCATGGATATAAGCTACCTAGTTTTCAAAACAACCAACATCCCTACCCCTAAAACCTTCGGCCGAAAGGGACATTACACCATCCTATCATTATCAAACATTCCACAAGAGACAAAGTCTACTAACCACCAAACATTTCACCTAAAAGGAAAGACCTATGCTAAGACCAAGCTACAACACCTCTTACACTCCCTTTCTAGTTGATGGTGATGTATGAATGTCGTGTATATATGTACACGGATGGAAACAAAGTGGAGAACAAGACAAGGATTACAACTAATCATACTTACACCCCTAAAGCTTCTAATCCAAAAAGTTTCCACATTCCATGAGAAATTGTTTACCAAATTTAGATGGATCCTCTTGTCAAGAATCGGCCAAGAGGAAGAGATCATCAAAGGTCACCATCATTCAGCATTTGGGGATTACAAACCTTAACAATGCAAGATCACCCAAGGACTACTTGACTTAGCACATTTAGCTTTGTCCTCTTCCTCCAAATCGGCCTATATAAAGGTATGAACCTCACTTTTGGAGACTTGCACCATCACTCATCATAAACACCTCTCACCCTTGCAAGCACTCGGCCGAAGACAAGGAAGGCTCCAAGACACTTGATGTTCGATCCAAGAAGAAGCACAAGAACACCACTATCATTCCTCACATTTCTTGCTTCTTTGGTATGTAGGCTAGCCCCTTTTCTTCTTAAAAACTTCTATATTAATCGCAAATTACGTTCACCAACCATCCAACCTATGATTCCATCTAGACGACCAAGTTTCACACACATTGTTTTGATAATGATTATCTTAACTAACTAAAAATCACCTTGTCAAGATGTCTCCTCACACACATAAGTAATCGAACCTTTTATTGTACCATTTTAAAACAAGTAGTATCTTTACACTCAAAATCACTCAAAAGTGGTTAACTAAGAGTGAGATTCACAATCACCACTCACTTGATTTATGTTAAAGGTTTAAGTTTATAAAGGTAATGTTTATAATCGGAATTCATCACAAAACTCATTAGTACACTTGGTAATGGTTGACGTTGTCTAGACATGTATAAATTGACCAACTTTAATTCACCAAGCAACCGATTTCAAGGCCCATTATATGTAATAGCTTCGGCTACCATCTTTTAACATATGTTAATAACGCCAAAACACATGTTAACAATAACTTAGACATTATTAAGGTATAAACGTTTGTTAAAGCTCACGATTGATACAAACCCACCACACGTGAGGGATTGGGGCCCACTTAGGACCCATGACGACAAGTGAGGGGGGCTCGTTTTTCTTAAAAGGCCATTTTACAAAACACTTGGAATTTCAGAAACCATGTATCTTACAAGTGCATTTAAGAACATCACAAACACAAAATAAGGCCCACATTCTCCACTACTAAGGTCCATGAACGTTGGGTGGACAATACGTATGATAAAAACGTATATATTACCATGCTCTTAGTAATCATAGGGCAACTATTGCTTGGACGGTAGCTATATCACCTTGACAGCTTCACTAGACCACATACTACTCTATAAGGTGAGTTTTACGGCCCCATTTCACTATTTTACATTTCGGGGGATTTACATGCATCAATACTAGTGTCATTTACAAGTATGTGTACATTCTATCGTGACTACCATGTGGAACATGAGACATATTGGTTCATGAGCTCATTCGTCCTCGTACAACGTTTACTGTAACCATTAACTATCAAAAGCCATGGAACACTTTAATAGATCTATTGGGTTGACACACCCACTCTTGGTTAGTCGCTCTAACCGGTCACATACAAAAGAGTGTTAGTATTCTACTATATATATACATTCTCTTTGCTGTACAATGCACGAGGCACAACAGTCAAGAGGTTTGGTTACGAAACTCATGGTTTGCACAGTGATCATTTGCTTAGCTAGCTTATGATTGGTCATACACGAATTACACAAATGTTTTACTTAGTACATTCAAACCCGTGAACTCACCAACATTATTGTTGACAAACTCTTTATCCATGTTTTTTAGGTAACTAATGGAGGGCCGCATGGATTTGAGGGAGAGGTTCGAGCATGCACTACGTGGTACCACTTTGATGGTTTTTTTTGTCAACCTTGTGATGTTTTGATTTCAAGTCCATGAGTACTAGAAAATATCTCATTTTATGAATGTTATGATGTCAGTTTAACTAAATTTATGACAATATCAATCCTTCATGGTGGTACTATTTTAATAAAAATGTGTGTTGCTTGAACCTTGTGCTTGAAAACCTTTCGATGGTTGCATCCCCGTGATTCCTCCTTGGCGGGGTGTGACAACTTGTGTGTGTGTAAATTTCCCCAATTTATATTTTTAATAATGTAGGCTACGTATTTGTCATTGTCAATATCACTTACTACTTATGAACCGGTTAATTTGGTTTGCAATTTATCTCAAACATGTCATACTAAAAAAGTTAGCTTTCAAACTTTAATTTTTTCAAAGGCAATATAAAGGGGTTGTTTGGATGTGAGATTTCAAACTGATTATACCAACTTGAATAATCTTAATCATATAGGTGGTTAAGGTTAGGGATAATTAGCTAACATAACAAACATTATTCAAAACTTCTAACAAGCTTTTCATGGACAAGTTGTAGGCATATAGTAAAGACAATGTGTGTGTATATATATATATATGTATATAGAGGTTCAGATACAAAGGCTTCTTTTTATGAGAAGGGTAAGAAACCCTCTAAGAGTGACACGTAGCAGAGTTTTAATTAAATAAAAAGGGTAATAGAGTAATTTTATAAATAATCAACAATCTCAAAAATTAATTATCAGATTTATGAGGAGAGATTTATGAAAATAATACCATTTCAGATAATCTTCCAATCTCATATCATGATTTAATTTATGTTTTTTTTGTTCAAACCTGCACCAATATTGTTTATCTTTTGTGTTTTATCATCAACTAAATACCTATTGTGTTTTAAGTACACTGTGTTTTGTATCTTTGAGTGTGTTATTTACCTGTGTGGTATTTTCCTACCATGTTTTGCTAATTGTATTGTAACCAACATACGTCTTGTGTATTGTGACAACATTGTGTTTTGTGCCACAATTGACTATTTTACCTATTGTGTTTGATCATCAAAACAACCAAAATCATCAACAACTTTCACTACACAAAACACAATAACCAAACACCACCACAATGTGTTTTTTAAACAAACACTTAACAAAACATCTACTCTTTCGTATAGAGAGAGACATGTCAGAAAGATGCTTACAGAAAATTAAATACTTAATAGTCCCCCTCCTTATCCAAGGTATATAAAGATTTTTCAAATTATGGTTTAAAGTACATGACACAAATAATAAAGTAGTTCTAGACTTTTAGAGACTATTAATCATGCACAGTTGGTTTTAGTTTTATCCTAGGTATATAAAGTTGTTTTAGACTTTCACAAAAGTAGCTCATTAAAATATGAGAAATTTTCTTTAGGGGTGGTTTGGATCTGTGTTCTGGATTTTGTTTTATCACCAATGGGCTTTACAAAAAAAAAAACAAACCATTCTTCTTTTCTAAACCAAAAAATGAGTTTCAATCTTTGATTTTTTAAGTTAACCAAATACCCATTTAAAACCAAAAAACCCAAAATATAATATCTCACCTTTCTTATAAAAAAACAGAACCCCAAACGATAAACATAAATCACAATAGTATGAAGCCTGACGACTAATAACACATATCTTTCCTAGATTGAGTCGGTAACGATGGTGCGACCTTTAATCTTCCATCAACTTCCGACAACGACCACATTTTTTTGCTTACCATCGTTGGCATCCAACAAAAAGAATGCGTTTTCTAGGGTAAAAACCCAATATATAAGCACAAATATCTCACTTATGAAGCGAGTCAGAGGTTCGTTTTTGTAATCTGATTGCATGTTAATTGCTTAGATTGTTGCCTTATTTTGATTGAATTTTTATGGAAACTACCAAAAAAATGGGGGAGAGAGATAGGACGACAATTATGATGTTTGTTGTTTTAAATGGATGTTATGACTATTATGCCCTCAAAGATACAATTAATTATTAAAATTATAACACACTTTACATTTTTGCCACCAATTTAATCTCCACCATCTGATGTAATGATCCAAAGGACACAATTACTTCTCACCCTTATCACAAAACATACCCTTTGTACCCTAACCCCACCTATATATATATATATATATATATATATATATATATATATATATAAAACTGGATTCTAATTGTGGATCTTGTTAATCTACAGTACATAATAAATGGATCCGCATCCAACAACACGCAACTAAACATTAAGCATAGCATTACTTAGGCCATAAAAGTTGATACTAATTAGAAGGAATCATCAACATCTGTCAACTTACAAATCGAATATTTATTTCCAAAGACTCATCATCATCAAATATCAGCAGTATGAAACATAGAATCAAAGAGGAGTGCAGAATTAGTACCTAAGAAGGGCAAATTCCGGTGGCAGCTGTGCAGATTCTGATGGCAGCTGTGCAGATTCCGGTGGCAGCTGTTTGAAGTAAGTAGATGTGTGGTCGTGGTTCACATGTAACATAGTCGAAATGTTATACTCCAATTACCGGAAGGGGTGTGAGATAAGAAGAGGACAATTCAAACGTGAAACTAAGAAACTGGAGCTCGCAAGTGTCGGTTATGGAATCAATTTGTAGACGGCCTAAGAACCGAAAGCGAAGGACCAGAGGCTCGATTGATATTAAATGCGCAAATGAATTCATTGTCCAATCAATGTATATTCAATCGGTTTCAAGTGCAGGAGCCGTTATCATTGGTTTCATCAATTGGTATTCAATTAGTACCAACCGATGAAATCAATCATTCCCTCAATTGCGGCAATTGATGTTGAGTATTCAATTCGTGCCATTGATGTTGGAATTGAATTGGGGGTTTTATTGGGTGTTATGAAGGGGGATACATGTTGAGACAGATATGAAGTGTGTATTACACACATATCCAATGGCATAATAGATTGTACACAAGAGACATAAAGGAAATAAAATGCCCAATGATTGGAGATTTGTGAAGGGACCCTTCAACTCCCATCTTAAAAATTGTGTAAAATTACGTTATTTGACACCTTTGTTCCTTAATAAGAAAATGGAGATAATGGAGATATTCAGTTTCTAACTTGCTAAGTTGACACACTAGGACCCTTAACTTATACATATTACACAATTAACTTTGAACATAAGTTTAAACTATTTACAAACGTGACCCATTAACTTTTCTTCAACCATCAATGTTGAAAACAATCAGAATTCCCAACATCCTCTATGGTACGGGTTGCTCTACTAAAAAATTTATCATTGAACACTCTAACGTTTGAGTGCTTGGATTAGATCCAAGAAAAATGCATTCAACTTCTTTTACACGAAATTTAGCTATCCGATATCGTCCGAGTAATGTGGTGGAAGTACTCCCAAAAGGTTCAAAATGAAACAAATTAGGTTCACTCTTGCTAAGAAGTCCATAACAAGTTTTGTTATGCTTCTTAACAATAATGATGAATTTGAAGTTTAATCCACCAAACCGAACATATTTGCAGATTGTGGTTTGTGGTGTTGTGGTTGAAGGAGGATGAGGGTATTAAGGGAAAGAATATAATTATAAGATTATGGTTCAAATGCTTGATTCTCATTGATCCCAAGATGGGTATAAATAGGATACAAACATATCTCCTATTCTTGGAGATGATATACATGATGATTATCTACTAAAATAATTCAAATCAAATCTATCGTAATTATACAATAATTAGTATATATCTATTACACCCCCGCAGTCGAATCGGGAGGAAGCCGGACGGTTAGACTGGATCGAAAATCGTCAAAGAGAATCTTCGGTAGTCCTTTGGTGAAAATGTCGGCTATTTAAAAGCGAGACGGTATGTGAAGAATCCGAACTAGGCCTTTCTGAACATGCTCACGAACAAAGTGAATATCTAGCTCGATATGTTGGGTGCGTTGATGCTGTACAGGATTCCCGGACAGATAAATGGCACTAACATTATCACAATAGATGACCATAGCTTTGGAGAGGGGCCGGCGAAGCTCTAACAGGAGATTCCGTAGCCAGCATATTTCAGCGACGACATTCGGCGTCCGCACTGGAACGAGAAATAGTAGACTGTCTTTTAGAAGACCAAGAGATAAGATTGTCACCCAAGTAGACGCAATAACCGGAGGTAGAGCGCCGAGTGTCAGGGCACCCGGCCCAGTCACCATCGGTGTAGGCGCGAAGAGTAAGAGAGTCCGAGGGGCCGAGAGTGAGACCAAACTCGATCGTACCCTGGATGTAACGTATAATGCGTTTCAACGCATCCCAATGCTCGACCCGAGGGGAGTGCATGTGCATGCAAAGCTGCTGAACACTGTAAGTAATATCGGGTCTAGTGAAGGTGAGATATTGCAAAGCGCCCGCAAGACTGCGAAATAAGGTCGGGTCCTCGAATAATGGGCCATCGGCCGAGAGCTTAGATTGGGTATCAACTGGTGTAGCTGCAGGTTTACAAGAATCCATTGCGGCCCTGTGGATGATATCCTTGGCATAAGCAGCTTGTGACAAAAACATAGAATCTCCAGTGCGAGAGACAGAAATTCCTAAAAAGTAAGTCAAGGGACCCAAGTCTTTCATGGCAAATTCTCCTGATAAAGTGGACATAAGCTGATCACGTAAAGCATGAGAAGAAGTGGTTAAGATAATGTCATCCACATAAATTAATAGATATGCAATGTCACCACCATGATGAAAAATAAATAAAGAATTATCTGTCTTGCACCGAGTAAGTCCTTGCTGAAGGACAAAATCTGTAAACTGTTGATACCACGCCCGAGGAGCCTGTTTAGACACTATAAAGATTTTTTAAGCTTGCACACATGATCCGGAAAGTCCCTCTGTCGAAAGCCCATAGGCTGATACATGTAAACAGTCTCATGCAAGTGTCCATGTAGGAAAGCGTTAGTGACTTCAAGTTGGTGTATCGGCCAAGA
Organism: Ambrosia artemisiifolia; assembly: GCA_032199755.1. Lineage (NCBI taxonomy): Eukaryota > Viridiplantae > Streptophyta > Magnoliopsida > Asterales > Asteraceae > Ambrosia > Ambrosia artemisiifolia. The sequence goes on along the minus strand of CM063528.1, from coordinate 36,888,753 downwards.
CTGAGAGAGAGTCAGGGACAAGACTGTACGAATAGTAGCAGGCTTGACAACCGGACTGAAGGTGTCACCACAATCAATACCAACCTATTGTGTACGACCATCACATACTAACCGTGCCTTATAACGTTCAAGAGTACCATCTGACTGAAACTTATGTTTAAAAAGCCACATGCTGCGAATTACATTCATATTTGGCATACGAGGAACCAATTACCAGGTCTCGTTTTTAATAAGTGCACTAAACTCGTCAGTCATGGCTTTATGCCATTCGGGTGTGGACAAGGCAACCTGAGGGTTTTTGGGAACGGGAACGATGGTCGTGGTATTAAGGTTAAGGAATTGTTTAGGCTTGGTGATCCCGGCCATTGACCGGGTGGTCATGGTGCGTGTAGGGTGAGCCGAGGAGTGGGCCGGTTCAGTGGTTTGGGAGGAGGAAGTTGAATGAGCCGGTGGTGAGGATGGGGCTGGTTCAGTGGGCTATGTGTGTTGGGCCGAGGCGGAAGCTCGACGGGAGTAAGTGAGGATGGGCTGGGGATGGGCCGGTGAAGGTGGGCTGGTCGGCGATTGGGCTGAGGAATGAGGGGGCTGGGAGGGTGAAGTTGGTTGGTTGTGGGCTGTTTCGTTTGGGCCAGTGTTGGGAGACGAAGGTTTAGATGACCCAACATGAGGCCATAGAAGAGGGTGTGGAGGAGTGTTTAGGAAATCGTAGGTGGGAATAGTAGTGGGTTTTTGTAGGGAGAAAGGGAAGATGGTCTCCTCAAACTGAACGTGTCGGGAGACAAACACCGATTTGCTTTCAAGGTCAAAGCATTTGTATCCTCGGTGATTAGAGGGGTAACCGAGAAATACCCATGGTTTGGATCGGTGTGCGAGTTTATGAATGGTGGTGGAAGGTGTGACAGGGAAGCAAAGGCAACCGAACACACGGAGGTGCTCGTAGGTAGGCAAGCAATTGTAGAGACGGGTGGTGGGGGTAAGGAAGTTGTGTGATTTCTTTGGCAAGATGTTAAGGAGGTAGGTGGCAACTTCTAGCGCGTGATGCCAAAAGTTGGGGGGTAAAGATGCTTGGGCAAGGAGAGTGCGAATCATGTTATTAATTGTACGGATTTTGCGCTCAGCCTTGCCGTTTTGAGAAGACGTGTAAGGACATGAGAAGCGAAAGACCATTCCATTATTGTGGCAAAATTGTTGGAAACTTTTATTTTTATATTTTGTTCCGTTATCACATTGAAATTGTTTGATCTTTCGTTCAAATTGAGTGGTAATTAAATTATAAAAATTGGTGAAGGTTCGGTAAACTTGGGATTTATTTGCAAGTGGATATGTCCAAAGAAAATCACTAAAATCATCAAGAAACAAAATATAATAATGATGACTGCCGATACTAAGTACCGGAGAGGTCCACAAATCACTATGCACAATATCAAATGGTAACTTGGTAAAATTAGGAGAATCTTTAAACGGAAGTTTGATACTTTTGCCAAACACACACGATTGACAAAGTAATTTATTTGGTTTCCCATAACTAATAGAAGACAAAGTTTTTAACGAATGCCATAAATCATGGCCCGGGTGTCCAAGACGTTGATGCCAACGATCTTGAGTAGTAGCAACAAAAGCAGAAGGTGTTGGGAGGTGCTTGGTGACGTTAGAGGTAAGGGGGTAGAGGTCGCCCGAGCTATTGCATCGTAGGATAGGTGCCTTGGTCTTGAGATCCTTCACAAGAAAACCAAACGGGTCAAATTCTATGGAAAGTAAATTGTCAGTCGCGAGGCGACGGACTGAAATAAGGTTTTTAATAAGGTTTGGTGAGTAAAGGATGTTGTTAAGTTATAGGGGTGGGAAAGGGGGTGGTAGGACTTGGTCGCCTTGGCCAACAACGGGAATGGTCATGCCATTACCGACAACAATATGTTTAGTAGTGTAAGTATTAAAAGTAGACGGGGAAAGATTACCTAGTAGTTGCATGTGTCCATATAGCAAGTGGGGTCCTGTTGTTGGTTCAGAGAGAGCGTATAGAGCGCCTGAGCAATGTCAGTTGGAGTAGGTGAGTAGGCGGTATTATCTTGCGCTGGGGCAGGTCCAAGAATTCCTAGGCCTGCCGAGTTGGAGCGTGGGACAAACTGGTAAGGGCATGGGGGGCCTGTTTGTTGGAAGGTGGAGTTGGCCGAGGCCCGTTTGGCCTGTTGAAGGATGGCGGCCCACTGCTATTGAGTCCAGGATTGAGGAAACACAATGTATGGGTTAGATGTGTTGCTGGGAAGTTTACGAGTGGGCTGGGAGTTCGAGCGATTACGACCTATCCCGCGGGATCGGCCGCGTGCACTAGAACCATTGCCAGCCTTGGTTTCAGAGTTGGTGGAGGGGCGGTTTTCGGTGGTGGGTGCAGAGGTGACGTGAAGGGCTGTGGCAGCGGAGGAGGAGGTTTGAAGGGCGTTGTGCGCTTTTCGAGATTCGTTAATATAAAGTTGAGACCGAACCTTGAAGAAACTAGGTAGTGGTTTGGTGTTTTGGAGGATGGTGGCAACACTTTCGTATTGCTCGGTGAGGCCTGCTAAGGTTTGGAGTACCAGTGTTTGTTCATCAATTGGCGCGTCAACGTTTAATAGTTGATCGGCCAAGATTTTGACCTCCTGACAATAAGCAGACATGGAGGGAAAGGTGTCTAGCCTGGTGGTGGCGAGTTTTTGTTTGAGATATAGAGCCCGTATACCTTTGTTGTCTTGAAAGAGAGATTCCAAAGTGGTCCAGGCGTCGTATGCGGTAGTCCCGCGTTTCATGACAATCTTCAGCAGGTCCGGAGAAATTGTGCCATAGAGCCATTGAAGCACAATAGCGTCCAGGCGTTCCCAAGAGTCGGCCGCTGGTTGTGTGGGTTTGTCGGTCGCTTGTTTATCAGCCGAAGAGGAAGCAGCAGGTAAGGGACGAGGGTGAAGGTGGTCAGCAACGAGAAAAGCAGTGCAGTGGATCCGAAAAAGTTCGGACCAGGTGATGTAGTTGGTCGAATCATTGTCTAGTTGGACAGGGATAAAGCTTTTGATGTTGGACACGGTGCAGGCTGGATGTAGTTTTTGATCGGCCATGGCTGCTGAAAAGCGATCGGAAAAAGAAAAGGAAGTAGCGGCAGAATTAGGGTTCGAAGAAAGGTATGAGGAGAGAGGATGGATAGATTTGATTTAAAATAGTTAAGGGTAAACTGTACATTTTACAAATATGGTAACTGTTATCTAACACATTTGAGGGAAAGACTCGGTTGACTAAAATTAGAAATGTTACTCATAAGGGAAATTCAGCAAACCAGAGACTCAAGGTGCATTCTGCACCAAACTACTAGGAATCTAACTACGTTAATTGTGACATTATATATTAATATCCACTTGGAACACAGCTATATATACGTTGTCAAAAAAAAAGAACTTAAGTTTTCAGTGTTCACAACTTCACATGTTAATGTCCGTTGTTCACATTGCATTGGTAATATAATAATCTGTAAATATGGACTGTTTCACAATACCTAATCGGTAAGACTAATTTAGTTACGCTACTATATATTTTTTAATGTAGAGATTAGATTCCAATGGAACACATGTAGGCGTGCACATGGAGGCTGTATGCTATCGTAAATTGTGTTATACTATTATATTATCAAGTGGAAATTTACATCCAATTAAGACTTCTTAATTAGTATGATCTGGCTGAAACTACATCTGCATATTTTTATTCTAACCGTTCTCTGAAATCCAAACCGACTAAGAAACAATCAATCATATCATTTCCAATGGCTGTTGCTGAACTCTTTATTGGTGCATTCATTACTGTCTTGTTTGAAAAGCTGGCCTCCCGTGACTTGATCAAGCTGGCTCGATCTGCAGGAATCTCTTCCGAACTCAACAAATGGAGAAACACCTTGACCCAGATTCAAGCTGTGCTGGTGGATGCAGGTCAGAAACACATACAAGACAGATGTGTTCAATTGTGGCTAAACAAACTTCAACATTTGGCATATGAAATAGATGATGTACTTGATGATTTGGCCACTGAAGCTATGCGGAACCAGTTGAATCAAGAATCTATTGCTACGGCCAGCACTAAGGTATTCAACTTTATTCCATCCAAATTTCATGCTCTCAAGTATGGCCGTAAGATGAGTTCTAAATTAGATAAGATTACAACCAAATTGTGTGATCTTGTTGAGGAGAAGAAACTTTTGGGTTTGAATGAAAATGTTGAAAGGTCAAACAGAGGTCGCAGACGGTTGGAGGAAACTTCGCTGGTTGATGAAGCCAAAATTATTGGTAGAGAGGATGATAAAACGGTTTTATTGGGGAAGTTATTGGGTAAGGAATCTTCAAGTAGTCAAAACGTCACCGTCTTGTCCATAGTTGGTCTTGGTGGAATTGGCAAAACCACTCTGGCCCAACTTTTGTACAACAATAAGGAGGTGAAGAGTCACTTTGAACTCATGTCATGGGTCTGCGTTTCTAATGAGTTCGATGTATTTAGAATTAGCAAAGCTATTTATAAAGATGTTGATGGAGATGACAAAAAATTTGAAACTCTAAATCAGCTTCAAGTGGCCCTTAAAGAAAAACTTATAAACAAGAGATTCCTGCTTGTTCTAGATGACGTCTGGAACGAAATCTACGATGAATGGGAACTACTCCAACGCCCATTTAGTGTAGGGTCGGCTGGAAGTATAATTCTTGTCACAACACGGAAAACCATGGTTGCATCCGTGATGGACTCTATTCAATCTTTCCCCCTCGACCTTTTGTCAGATGAAGAAGCTTTATCTTTATTTGCTCAGCATGCATCAGGTGAGCAAAACTACAGCTTAAATCGAATACTTAAAGTGCACGGTGAAGATATTGTAAAGAAATGTGGTAGACTACCTTTGGCTTTGCGAACACTTGGGAGGGTATTTAGAACGAAATCCACTTATGAAGAATTTGAGGAGCTTTTGAATAGCGAGATATGGATTTCACATAGTGGAAATGAGATTCTTCCAGCTTTGAGGATTAGTTACTATGATCTCCCACCACATTTGAAGCAACTCTTTGCATATTGTTGCTTATTTCCCAAGGACTACATGTTTGACAAGGATATGAACTAGTCCTTTTTTGGATGGCAGAAGGATTCTTGCATCAGCCAAGTGGAGATAAGTTGATAGAGACTTTTGGTCGGGATTGTTTTGCGGAGCTAGTGTCAAGGTCGTTTTTTCAGCATTCAAGCAATGATAAATCACGATATACAATGCACGACCTGGTAAATGACTTAGCTACAAGTGTTGCAGGGGAGTTCTTTTTTATGCTGGATGGTAAGATGGAGGCTTATGATAGGAATGAAGCTATAGAGATATTCCACCACCTTTCATTTATTCGTGAAGAACATAGAGTATACAATAAGTTCAAGGTATTACAAAGAACAAGATGTTTGAGAACATTCTTAGCCATGTCGGTTACAAGGTTAAATAGCTGGGATGATTTATATATATCAAACAAGGTTCTAATAGAGCTACTTCCACAGCTACAATTTCTAAGGGTGCTAAGCCTAGCTTATTATCATATTAGAGAGGTACCACAGTCCATTGGTTCTCTTAAGCATATACGGTACCACAATTTTTCCAACACCAAGATCACATGTTTACCTGAACAAGTTGGTGACCTTCTTAATCTACAGAGCTTGTTGTTGTCTGGTTGTGATGAGCTATCAAGTTTGCCAAATAGTATTGTAAACTTAATTAATTTGCGGCATCTTGACATTCGAAATACTCCACGATTAAACAAGATGCCATTGGGAATTAGTGGGTTGACAAGTCTTCAAACTCTATCCAAAGTTGTTATTGGAGGAGTTGGTGAGTATAGAATATCTTATTTGAAGAACCTACTGAATCTTCAAGGTCAACTTTCCATTGAGGGGCTGCACAAAGTGGAAGATGCATTACATGCAAAGGAGGCAAACTTGCAGCAAAAGAAAGGTATTTGTGATTTGCGGTTGAAATGGAGTGGTGTCTATGATTGTTCTCCAAATAAAATAATTGATTATGATGTGCTTGAAGGGTTAAGACCTTCTGAGAAGTTGATTAGACTCAAGATCGTGTGCTACAATGGAACAAAGTTTCCTAGCTGGGTCGGGGACCCCTCATTTTCTTCTTTAACCAAACTTACATTGGATGGCTGTAGTGGTTGTACATGTATACCATACCTTGGACAGCTACCATCACTTAACAAATTGTCTTTTAAAAGAATAAATGGGATTAGGAGACTGGATTTCGAGTTAGACAGACCTAATTCTTTCCATGGTATTGCGTTCCCATCACTTGAAGTTTTGCTACTTGAAGATATGATGTGTTGGGAAGAATGGTCAGCTAGTGGTATTTACAGAGCTGGAACGTTTCCTTGTCTCCGTGAGCTATCTATAATTGATTGTCCTAATTTAGATGTAGTTGATATCCAGTTCATACCGTCACTTCAGGCTCTACATCTAGAAGAATGTTCTTCAGCCGTGTTAAGAAGCATGGTCAGCATGTCTTCTTCAATTGCTGTATTAACAATGAAGAATATTGAAGGGCTTACTAAGCTACATGGAGAAGTTTTAGAGCATCTTCGGGAAGTTGAATATCTCAAAATTTCAGGGTGTGATGAACTGACACACCTGTGGGAATCAGAACCAAATTTCAGAAACTGGAGGGTTACGATTGTCCAACTAGCATTGAGAAGTTGGAAATATCCCATTGCCGTTCAGTTACATCAGTTAACTTCCCAACAATGGACGACCTCCCGTCGTTTTTGAAGCATCTAGACATTAGATCATGTAATAATATGGAGGCAAGTAGTTGGCTTTACAACAATTTCTTGTCGTCACTTGAAACTCTTTATATTTCTAATATGTCGAATCTGAGGCTGTTTCCCAAAGGATGCTTTGTTCATCTTACAGTATTGATAATTGCATGTTGTGATAATATAGAATCCATTCCAGATAATGGTTATGGTTTTCTTCCCTTTTTTTGCTTGAGAGAGCTAGAGATCATTCGTTGCAAGAACCTTAAGTCATTTCCTCATGAGCACATGCAAAGCCTCACATATTTAGAACACTTGAAGATAATGTTTTGTCCAAATCTGGACTACTCCTGTCCATCTGGTTCGTGGCCACCTAATTTGAAATCCCTATCGACGGGAGTCTTAAAGAAGCCCATTTCAGAGTGGGGACAACAAAATTTCCCATCCTCACTTGTTAGGCTAATGTTATATGGTGATAACTCAAGAGTGGTTACATTTGCAAAAGAAGGAGATATGAGGACATCATCCACTTTTCTTCTTCCATCATCCCTCGGGTATCTATATATAGAAGGTTTTCGTGAGTTGGAATCACTTTCAGAGGGCCTACAACACCTCACAAAACTTGAAGATTCACTTTCACGTTTGCATTTGTTTAACTGCCCAAAACTGAAAGAAAAGTACTGTAATAGAAAAGGGAAGCACTGGGCTTCAATTTCCCAGATCCCTCAACTTGAGATAAAGGAAATATAAATCATAGGACTCACAAGTGTACTTTTTTTTTAATTTTGTTTTGTTATGAACTTTATAACTGTTATTAGCCAACATTTTAGTATATGAAATCAGATTAGAAGTTCTTACCTCATTTATAAAAGTCTTACATGGTTACATGTAAAAGACAATTGCCCAACATGAAAAGGAACCTGCATCTAGAAAAACAATCGAAACACCCTTCACCTCTAATTTTTTTTTTTTAGTATTTGTCCATTTTAAATAATTATATACGCTCTGCCCGAAATATATTTTTATTTTTATGAGGGGTATGTTATTTACACAAGAACAAAAATTAGGTTTGCACAACCCTCTACGGGCCGTAGAGGTCTCTACGGGCCGTAGAGGATGTCAGTGCAATAAATGAGGGTAGCCTCTACGGCCTGTAGATTGATCAAAAAATGGTCCATACGGGCCGTAGAGGCCTCTAGGCCCGTATAGGGTTGTGTGGATAAAATCCAACCTGCTTTATTACAAGATTTCGGTCCATGTCTCAAGGTTATCATCCCATTTCTTTTGTATTTATTTTAATCAAGTTGGTCACATTTATATAAACCTTTTTTATAAATTTCCTTTTCGTATAATAAACTTCCTTTAATTTATATAGCCAAAAAGTAGACCTAAATATAATACGACACATTAAATTTTAATAAGAATAACATATAACGGTTTGGGATCAAGCTATAACAAATCTATATCTATATGTGTCTATACTCTACTGTTAGTATATGATGTCCCTAGGCTAGTACATTGGTTGTTTGGACGTATTTCGGGGTGTTTGGAGACGTTTGTACGCGTTTTGGGGTGTGAGAATGCCTATAGGCGATTAGCAGTTTCTGGCATGTGATTGGACCCTAATCGCTAGTACTGTTCATGCGATTAGGGGCTATGCCATATCACTGTAGCAGGCAATTAGGCCCAATCGCCTGTTACCAGATGCCCAATCGCCTGATAGCTGCTGGTCGTACCCGGGAGGTATAAATAGGCCCATTCTCAACCCTAGACCTTAGTTCTTGCCTCACACACTCTCCAAACACCCTCCCCTGGTTTGAGACGTTTGATTTGATCTCTGTAAACACTCGAGCTCTGTTTTAGTGATTAATCTATAATCTTTTGACCCGTGTGTGTGTAGTAATTACTCGTTTATCATCGTTTCAATCTCGTACCTGTTATTAGAACATATTAGAGGGATTCCGCACCTCTGGTATAAGCCCCGTGATTGTCGGATTACGCGTTCGCCGGTCCTAACAAGTGGTATCAGAGCCGAGGCTTTTATCACGGGTGTTTTAATAGCAAAAACGAGTGAAAACAGGTTGTTTTTGGTGTAAAAGTTAAGATTTTTAATCAAAAACCTGTTCTTACTTTGAAACTTTGAGTTTTTTTTTTTATCAAAAACCCATATTTTTCAAAATCTTAGTGTGTATTTACGGTTAAAAACGTGTGTTTTTTATCAGGTTTTGTTCTAAAACTGTTTTGGTAACTTGTCTAATCATTTGGGATCAAAATACAATGTTTTAGATAAGATTTTGAGGCAAAATAGGTGATTTTTGAGCAAAAATGCGGCTGCAGATCAGATCAGGCGATTACGCAGGCCTAATCACATAAAAACTTCAGGCGATTAGGGTTTCCAGGCGATTAGCCCACATTCTCTAGCTACAGTCTAGCGATTAGCCTCAAACGCCTGTTAAATCTTGTTCTCTCATACGATTGGGATCCCAATCGCATGCTACAGTACATGCGATTAGGCCCAATCACCTGATAACCCCAATCGCCCCTAAACTCACAATAACTACCTGCTTACCTTGTTGCTTCTCAGAAGGTTTAGGAGAAACAGGTGGTTTAGAGTTGCTAGAACTAGGAGCATCATTTGTCTCGATCCTTTTGCGTCTCAATTCGGGGCAAGCAGCAACTAAATGCCCATGAACCCCGCACTTATGACAGGATCTATACTCCTCAAAAGGTGGAGCATTACTATCCTTACTCCTTTTGTTGGACTTCGTGGCAAAAGTGTTTTTGTGTTTTAAATCCTTAAAACATTCTTTTTGCCAGTCTGTTTTAGGATAATTATCATACTCATTGCCTGAAGATCCAACAAATTGAGTAACATGTTTCTTAGGAGATCTCTCCTGAGCTTGATTCTTGGGGTTCAAAGTGTTCTTCTTTTGATTTTTATTTTTGTTTCTTTTGGACTGATTACCCTGACCCTGTTTCCCGTGTTCCCATTTTTCTTTTTCAATAGTAATGGTGGATTCTTGCCAGATTTTACCAACAAGACCAGGTGCCAAATGCTTATAAGGAAATTCCTCATCAGCATAGATTTTATCAGACCCTTTTAATTGATAGAACACTTTGATCGTTTTACCAACAGCGGCTTGCACTTTCGGTTCAGGATCACACAGGATGTGATTTTGAACAGGAATATCCGTGTTCTTCACCGGTGCATACCTCTCTGGTTCATCAAGCTCATCATCAGAACAGTCTGTCTCGCAGACACTAGCATCATCAGCAATCTCACCAGATTTGGCAGCAACAGCAGTGGGTGCCGCCTTAGTAACTTCAGCAGGTTTAGCTGCTTCCATCACTTTAGGCGCAGGAGGAGTAGCCTTAGTGACTTTGGCAGGTTTAACTGCTTCCATCACTTTGGGCGCTTCTGCAGCTTTAGCTGCTTCTGCTGCCAAGTCCACAAACTCTTCCTTCGGTAAAATATCATAGTGATGATTTTCGAATCTCACCGGAGGAGGACACTGAGCATATTTGTGACTGGTGGAGTTGCTATCTTTATCTGAGTGTTCAATGATATGATCAAGAACATACTTGCAGTTCAGGTAACTTTCAAGTTTCTTCTTGATCTTCTCATAGTCACAGTTAACAATGGCCAAATGTTTCTTAGTGTCTTCTACCACATTAATGTAATTATTGATAGCAATTTGCTTGTTAGCTAGAGTTTTAGACAGTTCAGAAACATCCGTCTTATAGTTTTCAACAGTATTAAGAAAACTTTTCTCCTTTTGTTTTAAGGAATCATTTGACCTTTGTAACGGACCTACATCATCTTTTAAATTCAGATTCTCATAAGTTAATTCTTTGATTCTGAATATAAGTTTATCACACTCAGTGGAATCTTTCTTAAGAGTATCAATGGTGATTTTGAGGGCTTTCTCATAAGCTCTCAAAACCTCATTGCTCTGTTGGCATTGACTTAAGTCTGCTTTCAAGTTCAGATTTTCGTCTGTTAAGACATCAATTCTGTACTTAAGCTTGCCACATTCAACACAATCAGGTTTAGGATTGGAAGAAGAACATACCTTATCGGACGATTCTGTAATAGCCATCAAAGCGTAATGAGCAGCCGTCTTCACTGATCCGAAGAAATCAGCAAGGTTGTTCTTTGTACAATCAGCATCCACAAGAATCGACCTTTTGCTGATTAAGGCGTCTGCTTCAGCTAATAGATCCTCCAAATCCATCCCCTCATCAGAATCACAGTCGGAGTCACAGTCCAAAGCTTCAACTTCAGGAATAACTGCTTCAGACTGGCTTGGACACTCTTCAACTTCTTCTTGAGTATCAGACATAATTTGGGTAAAACATGCTGCACCACCCTGAGGAGCTTGTTCACCAGTGATGAGGTGATTCCAGTTAAATACTTCATCTTCTTGAATTACCACACTAGCGAAGTGCCACTGGATGTCTATCAGATCGATTTCTCCGGTTTTAACTTGCAACCCGCTGCTCCCTCTATTTCAAGTGCCGCTGAAACGAATATCTCTCAGGGACTTGAAAATCTCAATCTGCGTTCGGATGATCCAGTGCCGGCACATCCGGAATCTCGGATTCACGACACTCATCCACTGCAGAATGTGATTGGTGATCCGACTGGTAGAGTGATGACACGTAGTCAGCTCAGGAATGCCAGTTCAAGTGACAACTCAGCAACCCTAGCTCTTTACTCGGAGATCAGAAAAGCAGGTCATCAGAACGATTGGTCTTTTGCTCTATATGTCTCTCAGGTGGAACCACGAACCGTCCAAGAGGCATTGAGAGAAGAACCATGGATTGACGCAATGCAGACAGAGCTTCAGCAGTTCCAAAAGCTAGGAGTGTGGGACTTAGTTGACTTACCTCCAGGCGCAAAGAAGATTGGAACAAAGTGGGTCTACAAGTGTAAACGGGATGAACGCGGGGTAATTAGAAGAAACAAGGCTCGATTAGTTGTCCTCGGCTTCCGTCAAATCGAAGGAATAGATTACAACGAAGTATACGCTCCAGTTGCGCGCCTTGAAGCTATCCGAATGTTCTTAGCTTACGCTTCGTACAAACGGTTTAAGGTGTATCAAATGGACGTGAAAAGTGCTTTTCTGTATGGTGTCGTGAAGGAAGAGGTGTATGTTTCACAATCTCCGGGGTTTGAAGATCCGTTGCATCGGGAAAAGGTTTACAAACTGAATAAAGCATTTTACGGTCTTCATCAGGCTCCGAGAGAATGGTATCAAATGCTCAGCAGCTATTTGATCTCCAATGGGTTCAACCGTGGACTCGTGGACTGCACCTTATTCACCAAAGAAAAAGATGGTGACCGTCTGCTGGTACAGGTTTACGTTGATGATATTATATTTGGGTAAACTAATGAGGTTTTGTGCAGGGAATTTGAAAAATTAATGCAGGATAAGTTCGAGATGAGCTCGATGGGGGAAATGCAATTTTTCCTTGGCCTACAAGTAGATCAACTTGAGTCGGGGATCTTCATCCACCAGATAAAATACGTTGCTGACATCTTGAGCCGGTTCCAGATGGAAGACTCTACTGCAGTAGCCACCCCTATCCAAACCAATCACGGGATTGGTCCGGATGAGAAAGGACAAGCCGTTGATTCCTTTCTTTATCAAGCAATGATTGGCTCGTTGATGTACCTCACAGCTTCAAGACCCGATATTATGTTCGCAACCTGCCTGCTGTCAAGATACCAGTCCAGGCCGAAACAGTCCCATCTGATTGCTGTGAAGAAGATCTTACGTTATCTAAAGGGTTGTCCGACCAAAGGTCTATGGTACCCTAATGACGATAAGTTTGACCTCGTCGCTTTTAGTGGTGCTGACTATGGCGGATGCAAGAAAGACGCACAATCCACATCGGCTGGATGCCAGTTCTTGGGAGGTCGACTAGTCTCGTGGCAGTGCAAAAAGCAAGCCTCTGTGTCCTTATCAACTTGCGAGTCGGAATACATAGCTGCGTCCAGCTGTTGCTCACAGGTTCTTTGGATACATCAACAAATGAGAGACTACGGTTTGAAATTTCTTAACACTCCTATTTACTGTGATAATGAGTCTGCCATAGCGCTTGCTAAAGACGCAGTAAATCATTCCACGGCGAAGCATATCTATGTTCGGTATCATTTCATACGCGACTGCAATGAAAAGAAACTGATAGATATGATTAAAATCCACACGGACTACCAACGTGTTGATTTATACACCAAAGCTTTTGATAAACCTCGTTTCGAGTATCTTTTGGTTTTAAATGGCATTAAGGAAAAGCAGGATTAGATCCTCATTGGCAATCGTTTTTGTAAATATTTTCTTCAAAAACAGAAAAATCCAAAAATATTGTCTTTTTGCAAATTTTTAGATTTTCAGGGGGAGAAAATTCAGAAAAATACAAAAACATCAGAAAATGCAAAAATCAAAAAAATGAGAAAATTCAAAAATAAAAAAAAAATGAAAAATGCAAAAATGAGTTTCTTTGGTGAAAATAGGGAAGATGATATTAACCAATCAGTCGGACTGTCTGGGCCTTTATCATCTTAAAAAAAAATATTGGATCTGATAAGTAGCCTCTACAATGATGTGTTGGTAGGCTCGAAATCATTTCCAAGCTCGGCACGGTGATATAAACCTAAATCAACTGAGGATTGTGTGGATTAACGTCGCGTTGGCATATGGCCTAAAAGCCTAAAATCTTGTTGATAGAATGCCAAAATCCGAGGTTTCTGGTCTTTAAGAGGTTGGTACATCCGGGGTGAACTGGACGTCTCTAAGAATAAAGTGGGGTGGCATAAGTGACGTACGTTGGGTTCGCAGCCTACAACTGAGACACCTCTTTGCCATTCCCAGTAAAAGAAAAGAAAAACAAAAAATAGAATAAATTCTGACAAGGAGACGTCTGGGAATCCTGTAAGAGCAAAAAGATCGTGAATGCCAAAACCCTATTCTCGAAGAGAATGGCTCTAAGGTATCAAATCATATACCTAAAGCATCGTACCGTGAAAAATAAAAAATGTACGGTATTTGACTTGAACCCTGGTCTGGATCTCACTGGTCTCTCTGCTGTAGCGTTCTTGCAGACCTGATCACCACTGAGTCCATTCCTTGTAAATACGGATGACAACAGCTTATTCACCGGTTACGAGGAAGCTTTGTGCATGCCTTGACGCGGGAATATGTCGCGTGTGCGGGGAACACCTTTAATCAGCTTTAATATTACCTTAACGTATCTAAAGTGCCTAGCGATAAAACTTGATTTTGGGTTTAGGTGGACAACAATACTGACAGTTGTTGTAGGATGCTTATTGGTAATTTTAATCAAAAACTGATAGTATAAGGGTTCTAGCATAGTCCGTACAATGATATGATTCCCTAACTACTGAAACTCGCAAAAATATGATAGTGTACAGTTAGTTGTTTTCGTATTTTCGCCTATTTTCTATTTAAATTTTAGTAGATTAGCTATTCTTGATTGCCAATGATGGAAACCTATTCCATTGTAATCTTACTTCTTCAAGAATAAAACGCCGAAAAATAAAAGGACAACTAATTGGAGACTTGTGTTTTGCCGGGTCAAAACCGTATGTTTTATCAAGTACAAGGGTGGAAAATGTTGAAACGGGTTGAAATACGCATGTTTTGAACCTTAACGGGTCAAAAATGTGAGAATTGGTGCTGCAGGGGCATTTTGGTAATTTGTGTGAAGAGGTATAAGCAATTAGTGCCCAATCGCCTATGTGTTTGAGCGATTATGGCCCAAACGTGTCTTTGAACAAGCGAATAGGGCCTAATCGCATTCATGTTTAAGCGATTAGCCCACTAAGTCTTCAGACAATGCCATAGGTGTAATCGTGTGTTACTTTAAGCGTTTAGCCATAATCGCTTGTAACTTTTAAGCGATTAACACCAACTCATGTCACTGTAGATAGCGATTAGATGCTAATCGCTTGATGACTCCTAGCGAATGTGAAAGGGTATATAAGAAGGACTTAGTCTTCTGTTTCTCCATTTCATTCAAAACAAGAACAGTTGAAGCTTTTCCCTCTTAACCGACCCTAAACAAACTCTTGCAAAAATTTTCTTAGATCCTAGAAACTTATTCTACACTACTAAGGTAATAATCCCTCAAAGTTTCAGATCAAAACATCAAGTTTTCAATGATTATATCACACCTTTTCTAACCGAAACCCTAAGCATATATTATACGATCTTTAGGCTTTAAATCTTGATTATTGTTGACATATCTTGTTGAGGGTTTGCTAATCGGTACTTGTAGAAGGTGTTGGTACCATATTTTTGATCTAAAACACGTTAAATCAGAAAGCCCCAATTTCAAACCTCAAGAACCCTAGTTTTCGCAAGTCTTTAATTAATCCCTAAATTGAACCTGTTAATGAAATATTTTAGAGGGTTATTGTTAACCGGTTGTAGTAGGTCTCAATGTGATAAGATTTAGACCCATTACGACCCAATACAAGGTTTGACAAAAATTGGTGAAGAACACGAACTGTCACGCGATTAGCTTGGCTAATCGTGTGAACAGTTGAGCGATTGGAGCTCCTTTTCTGCTAATCGCCTATGAATGCTAGCGATTTGGCCTAATCGTGCTCTATTGCATGCGATTACAAGGTGTAATCGCCTGTTAACTTCTGTTGACCAATTTTTAGTCAAAGTTTGTCCGTTATTGTCCGTTTATCATATCTTGAACTGTTTTGTGATGATCTTGTCGTCTATTTGCCTTATAGAATCATGCAGTACGGTACGTCGGCCAAGCACAACTGTCTGGCATTTCTTGGACCAGTAAAGAAGCCGGAATGCAAGCGGTTTGAAGGCGTAATCGAATTCTTGAAGCGCTCAAAGATAAAGTATGCGATATCTACGGACTATGCGGCTTACAAGAACATTCTTCTGGAATTTTATCATAATGCTAGATTGGACAACAGCACAATTCCAGCTACTATCAGAAGTACTGTGCAACGAAAGGAAGTCATTATCACTGAAGACATAGTTCGCGAGATTCTAAAGTTTGAAGATGATAAAGATGATCCGATCGTGTTCGATTCCATTTTGATACGTGGTGGATTCTTAAGGATGAAGTATACTAATGATGTTCGTGCGCAGAAGATGCTACAGAAAGGGTGTCTACCTCCAGAGATAAAATTTCTAACGCACGTTGTGTTAAAGTGCATCGGCCCTCGCAAAGGAACTTTCGATGTGATCCGGGACACTTTGGCATCAGCGATTGTTGCGTTGACGTTGAACAAGCCGTTCAACTTCTCTGGAATGATCATGCATCATCTAAAGGAAGTGATTCTGTAGAAACCGTCAAAGAACGCTTTCATTGTGTATCCTCGCTTTCTGCAGATGATCCTTGACAACCAGATCCCAAACATGGTGAAACGTGTTGAAGAGCTGATTGATATAAAGAAAATAGATGAAGCTGAGTTGAAAAGAATGCTGCAATACAAGAACAAGCCGAAGTCAGAATATCCACCAAGTCGTCGATTGTATGCATTTCTGTTGAGAGATAACTATGAGGCACCTCCAGGTAATAGGTGGAGGCATGACGACAGTGATTCAGAAGATGATGTTCAGATTCACAGACAAGTGTTCAAAGATGATGATAACATTGGCAGACCTACTGTTGCTTTGGGACCCAATGCACCGGGTAATACGGGTGATGCTGAACTAAGACGTGATGATGATATGTTTGATGCTACGCCTCTAGATGCAGATGCACCATCCAGTTCAGGCAAAGAAAAGGATAAGTTGGATGAAGGCCCGGTTAACATAGAAGACGTTGATGATGATGATGACGACTCAGAAGCTACAGAAGATGATTCACCCGATGTACTCACTCTAGAAGAGGATAGAGCTCGCGCAGCCGAGGCGAGAGATCTTGCAAGAGATCCCACTTTCACTGCAGGTAGTGGTGATCTTGTTGCAGATATCGATGCTGAACTTAGCACGCCTCCTCCTCAGAAAATACAGAAGACCAAAGCAACAAAAGTTGGTAGGGTTCAAAAGAGAATGTCAGAAAAGGCAGCTGCGGCTGAAAATACTCCTAAGAGATCGAGGGGAAGGCGTGCGACCTTGAATCTCCCCGATACTTTTGGCACTCCGGCTTCCTCTACCGTATCAGCTACAACAGCAGCAACAGAAACAACAGCAGCAGCAGCAACATCTTCAGTTCCTCGATCAGTTAGTGCAGCTATGCCTGCGGGCGTGACTATGTCAATGCCTTCCTTGGTAGTCTTCACTGAGCCAGTCTCAGTTACCGTTGAAGCGATGAGTTCACAGTTAGTCTCAAATCCGGTAGGAGATCGAATCCGGAAGTTGAAGGAAGTAGCTAAATCGACAGCTGCTAAACCTTCAGGCCAATCCTCTTCTTCAGCTCCAACGACGAATGAACAACTTCAGCGCCATGTCAGCGAACTTACTGCTTTGGTTGCTGCACAAGCGCGGGAAATAGCTGAGTTGAGAAGCAAAAACGCCAATATAGAAGAGAATGAAACGGCGATGGTGGAATTGATTGGCGACACTATCACTGCAAACACAGAACTGAGAGCTACTGTCGACGCTCTTACTTTATTGAATCAGCAGATCTTAGAGTCGAACAGGCAGCTCATGGAATCACACCAGCAACTGATTCAGTCTAACCAAAGTGCCTTGGCAAGACTTACAAGTGTTGAAGATAAGTACAGTGATCTCCAGCTCGCGAATGTGAACAATGAGCGCCGAATCACCAAATACAGGAAGCAAAACACAAGGCTGAAACTAGGTTAAATGAGTTAACTGGAACTCAACCTAGACTCACTGGTGGTTCGGAAGCTGGAGCTAGTACGGCTGGTGGTGATGATGATGAGGATAGTGAAGAAGATGACGATGATGAAGAGGATGATGATGAGTCTGATGACAATGATGATGGTGATGGTAAAGGTGATGGTGGTGATCCTGGAGCCACAGGCGGTGGCGGATCATCGGGTGGTTCTGCATCAAGACGAACAAAGAAAGGTCATGATCGCAAAGGCAATGATCCCGAAGCAGGTTCTTCTGCTCAGGGGGAGCCTGCACCTATGATGAGCAAGATTCAAGAACTACGTGATAAAGTGAAGAAGAAAGCGATAGTTCAAGTTGAATACGTGGAGCCTTTGAATTGTTATTTTGCATATGATGACGAAGGTAACTTGCTCCCACCTCCTGCCATGCCTGAATATGATCTGGAAGAAGGAGAGATTCCACCTGAGATGACATCAGAGGATATGGCTAAAGTATACGGCTTTGCATCTGGAGAATCTTCCAGTGCAAGTCAAAATGTTCCTCCTGAGATGCATCCAGAGAACAATGAAGTGGATCTCGAAGATGGAACCAGCGTACCGACTCCTGAGTATGTTGTGAATGACTCGGGCGCTGGAATTCCAAACATAGATGAAGAAATGGTACGTGAGGCCAAAGAGAAGTTGAAATCCGACTATGTTGAAGTTCCTGATGAAGTAAAGACACGACAGGACAAAATCAGAGAGCGTTATCCCCAATGGTTCAAGCCCGAAGAGAAGAGAAAGCCGGTCGAGCGAGCATCCATCTTCAAGAAAAGATTGTCGAAGATGTCTGGCAATGTGATAAGCTGGGCGTACGTGAGTCACACAAGAATGCTCAGGGTAAAATGGCAAGAAGGTGTGTTGTACTTTCGGGAATACAAAGACATTCTGAGCCTACCATTCTGGTATATTCGTGATTTAGTTCGTCTCGATTATCCGTTGTACAAAGAGAAAGCTCCTCCTCTTCAGGGTTTTTACACAAAGCTAAAGCGAGAAAGCTCAGAGGGATGGAAAGATTTCGAGACTCAGTATCCCAGATCATATCCAACAGACAAGATTCATCCTTTCACTTTGAAGCCTATCTGGGAACACAAGATCAAACCGCCAAAGTGTGTCTCAAGGATTCCCATTGTTCCAGTTGAGCAAGACTTTTCTTCCAAGTTGTACTACTGGCATTATGATGCAGCAACTACAGAAGCCGTGATTGTCTTGAGCAACAGTCCGAACCCGTGCAGAAAGATAAGGATTTGGGATCCTATGTGGTTGATCAACTACTCAGAGAAGGACGTTGAGACGTTGTACCAGCATCCAATCATGCATTTACCAGTTGAAGCCGATCAAGCGATGAAGTTTCAAGGAGTGATCCGGTTTTGCTATGCCAACAAGGTTCATGCAGGATGCGATTGGTCGAGAATCACAAGGGTCAGAACAACGTCAAGCTGAAGATGAAGACAGAAGATGCTGCTTGTCATTTTGTTTAGTTGTATTTGTTTCTGCTTATCGAGTCTGTAAAGTTGTTTGCTTTTGGTATAAACGTTGTCTTTTGGTTATTTCTGTACGTATACTAGCCTGGTCCAAGGGGGAGTCTGTTAGTACATGATGTCCCTAGGCTAGTATATTGGTTGTTTGGGCGTATTTCGGGGTGTTTGGAGACGTTTGTACGCGTTTTGGGGTGTGAGAATGCCTATACGCGATTAGCAGTTTCTGGCATGTGATTGGACCCTAATCGCTAGTACTGTTCATGCGATTAGGGGCTATGCCATATCACTGTAGCAGGCGATTAGGCCCAATCGCCTGTTACCAGATGCCCAATCGCCTGATAGCTGCTGGTCGTACCCGGGAGATATAAATAGGCCCATTCTCAACCCTAGACCTTAGTTCTTGCCTCACACACTCTCCAAACACCCTCCCCTGGTCTGAGACGTCTGATTTGATCTCTGTAAACACTCGAGCTCTGTTTTAGTGATTAATCTATAATCTTTTGACCCGTGTGTGTGTAATAATTACTCGTTTATCATCGTTTCAATCTCGTACCTGTTATTAGAACATATTAGAGGGATTCCGCACCTCTGGTATAAGCCCCGTGATTGTCGGATTACGCGTTCGCCGGTCCTAACATCTACAAGAAAGTTGGCCTTTAGCGGCGACCCGTCTTGGTGTCGCCACTAAAAACTTAATCCCCAACAACCAGGTTCAGCTTCAATCCCAGCCATCAGATCATTTAGCAGATCAATGATTGATATTTTATCGTACCACAAGTCAATAGCGGCGACAGTATTAACAGCGACCCTCGCCGCTATTAGTCTAAAAATAAGATTAACCCGCCAAACTTTTCCTTTTACCTCCCACCTTCTTCACTTTCCCTCTCTCTCTCTCTATGCTCTTCATCTCTCTGACTCTCTCTCTCTCGCGCTCACTCTCCTCTCTTCCCTTTCCATCTCTCGCTCACTCTCCTCCCTTTCTCCTTCTCCCCGGCCACCACCACAACCACCGGAAGCACCCTCTACACCGGCCACCACCAAAGCACCACCACTCGACCCCCACCACTCGAGCACCACCACCACCACTTAACCCCCACCACCGAAGCACCACCACTACCACCGAAGCACCACCACCGAATTCTCCACCTCGGTGAGTTTTTATCTTTTTTCAGTTTTTTTTTTAAGTTTGTTTAATCTTTTTTATTTTATGATAACATGAGTTGTAGGGAAGCACTAATCTAGTTAACCAGCTGAGGATTCGCCGCTAATACCTGTTAGTAGTCGCCTCTAATTAAAAAAATATATATTTATGCTTTATATTGTAAGTATTTAGTTTTGTGTGTGTGTAAATAGGTACGCATGTGTGTATTTAGTTATGTAAGTAAATATGTATATTTTTAAAAACTATATAATGTATAAATATTTTAAAAAAATATATGTAAGTATGTATTTATAGTTTTTAAAAAAATATATTATGTATATATATTATGTGTGTACATCTTTTAAAAAAACTATATTATGTTTGTATATATGAGTGTATGTATGTATGTATGTATGCGTGTTTGTATGTATGTATGTATGCGTGTATGTTTGTAAGTATGTATGTATGCGTGTATGTTTGTAAATATGTATATGTGTATGTGTATGTTAATACATATTGAGACTAGAAAGACATACCCGAAAATGAATCCTCATTTAAAACATAGTGAGCTTAGAAATACCCGCCCGAAATTGATTTAGTAATTAATTTCGGGCAGTCCCCGTTTTGGGACTGCTTTTTGTATACTTTATCTCATTTAGGATGTTAATGTGTACTACATGATTGTTTTTTTGAAAGATTCGGTTGTCATTTCCTCCTTGCTCCTTGGGTATATATTTATATTATATACTTGGGGGCTAAGGGGAAATGCTGCCTAATTTTTCTTAAACATACAATCATGTAATACACATTCATATATGAGATAAGGTATTCAAAAAGTGGGTTTAGCAGCCTGTTGGGTTGGTAAAAGTACGAGAGTTAACAGGGCTAAAATGATTATGGAATAGCACAACTTTGATGTGTTTTATGATTTTCAGGTATTAACATAAAAAGAGTGCAATTCTGGAGCTTTTGGAACATCTCGGAAGCATAAGGAGGGATTAACCGAGCAAGGAAGGCTGAAACGGACGCTCCGGGGCAAACTGGCATCGCCTATGCCAAATCTGGCGTAGCCGACGCCACTGCTGTAGGAGGAGAGCAGAAATCGTTGGAGGACAGCAAGAATCCTTGTAGCCAAAAAGGGGTCGGCATCGCTAACACCACAACTAGCATCGCCGACACCACAACTGGCATCGCCGACGCCACTAGCGTAGGCGACGCCAAAAGTGGCGTAGCCTACAGCACTTTCAGTCAAACTTGGTTTTTAATGCATTTTAATGAGGATCAAGACGGTGGTTCCATATTTTGTAGTTTAAAAACACTATGAAGACCAAGGATTGAGTATCTCCTTCTCCATTATTCCATTCCATCAATCCCAATCAATTCCCCCAATTCAAAATCATTCAAACTATCATATTTTCAAGATTCAAGAATCAAGAAAAATATTGAAGATTCAACCTCCATGGCCATGAGTGGCTAAATCTCTTTTTATCACACTTGGGAGTAAACATTTGAGGTTCTAGGGTTTAACATTTGGGTATTTCTTTAAACTTTTAATTGTGTGATTGCGTGTTCGAACTATTGTGTTAAATCGTGATTAATCTTATGTTGAATTCATTTTAGCTAATTGATCTTGTGTCAATTTCTAGTGTCATGAACATGGTTTCATGCTTTAACACAAACCTAGGGTTGTATGTTCTACTGTAATGAAGTATATTATTGTCCATATTTGAATGTTGATGATTCTTGATACCTAAACCTATTGAACAGTCAATCCGTTAACACCAATTGCATCATAATTGTTTGACCTATTTGTGAAAACCTTAGACTTCATTTGTTGAAACCCGGGTGTGGTGTTTTTAAATAATTGTTTATAATCTAATTCGTTTCCCACTATTTCTATTAAATTTCAATTTCAACTTTTATTAATCAAAACTCCTTTCAACTGAATTTCTTAAATGAACAACGTGCAATCTTCATAAGTAACCTAGCATCTTCATAAGCAATATTTTAACATTCACCGACCACAAACTCTTCGTGGTTCGAAACCCTTATTGCCACTACTACATAACTAGAGGTAATTAGGACACTATAAATACTATTTTTGACCGAACCGCGACATCCGATCACGGCTTACCCTTTAGGTGTCAATAATATGTTTCATTTAAATTATCGTGCCTTAAACCCAATCCAACCCGACCAGTGCAACGAATGACAAGCTACTTTCAGTTGACGACAAACTCAAGATAGAATGGTTTGTCCTCAATAATTGTGAAGAAGTTAGGGGCTACATGAAGTAAATGCTCCTATCCTTTATGTATTTACCGGACATCCCAAAGATATAAGTAAGACTAATTTTTCTTGCTTTTATATATTTTTCTTCAATGTAGTGAATTCAAATCTACACATCCCCAAGATGATATTAAAACTAAATTTCCGAATTGGTTTCAACACAAGGCAATACATATATAGCACTTGTTACTATATATTTGTTAGGTAATGCATATATAACAAACAGTATATTTTAAATTTCTTAGGTCTATAAGATGAAGACAGAAAGTTCTTCAGAATTCCACCTAGAGTTATATGCTATTTCATTGGGTGAGCAATTAATGGCCAAGACTTACACCGGTTGCATAGTCAACGATGTTAGGTTTATGGTGGCTTCACGTGATGCAAAACATGCAACACAAAACTCAGGGGTTATGGTGGAGGGAGAGAACGGTGAGAAATATTATGGCGTATTAGAAGAGATTATTGAGATCAGTTATCCTCATGGGTATAAAACTGTCCTATACCGGTGCATGTGGTACGATACTCGAGTTGGTGTTATTTATGAAAATAATATCACCAGTATCAGCATAGAACATGAATGGGACAAAGAGGATCGGCTAAGGGCAATCCAAACAAGTCTTCTACATCCAAGAACCATCTCGAGGAAACTAAAATAATAAACATAGGTGGGTCGTCAAAAATGTTAATCACCGGGGAATTTGGGATTGACCACCACAACTCGAGAATGTTCAAAATGTAGACACTGAGTTAGGCGAGGATCTTGATGTCGTTCACAATAACTCTTCATCTAATATTGGCCTAATTATTGACTTCCGCCAATACTTTCAAAACATATCTTCTCATGTTATTGAAGGTAAGAATGTAATGGAATTGATGCCCCGAACAATGACGACAGTGAAGTTGCTGATGCTGGGATATATTATGACGAGGACGATCCCGATTATGACGAGTCTGATTAAAAAAAGTAATTGTTGATGATTTCAGTTATTATAATATAATAATGTGACTAATGGTTTTTATTTCTAATTGTAGGACATCATGATTTCCATTTGGGTTGTGCTTGTCTACTTGATGGCCGATATTATCGGCCTTGGCCACGGCGGAGACGGTGTAGGGGCGTTGCCACCACCTGGTGGCGGGGGTGAAGATTGGTGGCATGGGCACCAAGCAGACGGTGGTAAGTCTTATAGTTCCTTAATGTTTACTATTTTTACTTCTTTTTCAATTATAATAATGTCACTAATTATTTTTAACTCTAATTGCAGCCCCTTGCAGGAGAACATGGGGCAAGGCAGAAAACCTTGCCTTAAGCAAACATATATCTTAGGGACACAGGTGGCCGGTCAAACATTACATTTGATGAAGACGCCACCTTCATGCCTGTAGGCCAGCTTGGTAGCTGGTTCACCTGGGAGGCTTCTATGTATATATGGCGTGAAGTTCCCATTGGATGTGGAAGGTTGGAAGAATGTATCCGAGGTTGATAAAAACAAGTTATTTGAGTTTATGCAAGTCAGTGATTTGTAGATATATATTCTATATGTTATTTGTTGATTTTTTTCTATCTGAATAGCTTTTTTTATTTAATTATTAGACCAAGTTCAATATGAATTTCAAAGATGTTGACGAAGATCTCGTTGCCAATAAAGAAAAAGGAGGCATTGTGGCAGCTCTCGCAAAGCGGTACAAAGACCGCAAACACGACGCAAAGGAATATTTTTTTGGATGTGTCAAGAGATTTTGATGACGTGGATGGAGCAAGGCAACGTCCCCCGAGGGTATGAAACCTAAAAACTGGCTTCGGGCTGTTGATCACTTTTGCAGTGAGGAACATAGGAGGAAGTCTGCAACTAACAAAGCCGTCCGCCAAAAACAAACGTCCACATACCGAGGTGAACGAGCTCTTTTGCCGGTCACTGTCATAAAAAGGTATATGCACACACACATATACATAGATGATAATGTTTATTTAACTTATAATTTAAAATAGAGCATCGAACGGCATGACGCATATCGTTCTGGACATACAGGAAGGCAGGGGACGTTTGATACCCCTCAGAATGAAGAGAATTATGTAAGCATTTATTTATAATCTATTATACACATACACACACACACACATATATATATATATATATATATGTACATAGACACACAAACACACACACACACACACACACACATATATATATGTAATTCTATTAAATCACTTTTGTAAAATATAGTACAAGTTAAAGTCACGGTTTGAGTCTGAACATCAACGGATCGCCGAAGAAGAAGGAGGAGGAAGCAGCTCCCAACGGTTGGATAAGGTTGGTATATATTTGTGTATGTGCGTGTTTAGTTTTCATGTTTTTGCGATTGTTTATTGGGTTTAAATTTGGTTAAAACTAATATTATTTGGGGTGTTTGAAGGTTGGTATATTCGAATAAGTGTTGGGCAGACGTCGTGGACATGTTCGCGGGATTGGGCCTATGCCTTGTCTGAAAGAAAGCCTTCCACATTTCACGCCAACGTAACCGCAACCGCAACCGCAACTAAAAACTGTATGTCTATGTAGTTTAAATGTTAATATTTGACCCGTTTGGTATAACTATGTTTAGTAAGTAGGATATTTGACTCATTTGGTATATATTTGTAGTTTATTTGTTGATAATTGACCCATTTGGTATAAATGTTTAGTAAATAGGATACTTGACCCATTTATATTTGTAGTTTAAATGTTAATATTTGACCCGTTTGATATATATTGGTAGTTTTAATGTTGATAGTTGACCCATTTGGTATATGTTTGTAGTTTCACCCATTTAGTGTATGTATGTTTGCTAAATGTTAATATTTGACCCGTTTAGTATAAATATTCTTAGTAAATAGGATATTTGACCCATTTAGTATATATTTGTAGTTTATTTGTTGATAGTTGACGCATTTGGTATAAATATGTTTAGTAAATAGGATATTTGACCCATTGGCAAAATGGAATTTATTAATCCTACCTTTTTGTAGTTGGCCAATAATAATATCACCTGAGTTTATTCTTCCCACCAGTCCCACCTTTCAAACATTTTACGCTCAATGCACCCACCGTTAACTCACACTAACGTCGTTAGCTGAAACTCACAAGTCTAGGCGACTATTCACCGGACTTGAAAAAGGGAATCGAGACGAAGATATTGGTATGTTCAATTGTAGAAATAAGCACGGTTCGATGTAATCGTCGGTTCCGATCATCCCATCCGAGTAAAACATCAACCTACAACCGACGAACCATGTTTATTTCTTTAATTGAACATACCAATATCTTCGTCTCGATCCCCTCTTTCAAATCCGATGAATAATCGCCTAGAATTGTGAGTTTCAACTAACGGCGTTAGTGTGAGTTAACGGTGGGTGCAGTGAGAGTAAAATGTCTGAAAGGTGGGACTGAAGGGAAGAATACACTCCGATGGGATTATTATCGGCCAACTGCAAAATGGTGGGATTAATAAATTCCATTTTGCCTAACCCATTTGGTGTATGTATGTTTGCTAAATGTTGATAGTTGACACATTTGTTATAAATATGTTTAGTAAATAAGATATTTGACCCATTTGATATAAATATATATATATATATATATATATATATATATATATATATATTTGTAGGAACAATTTAATGCGATGATGGCCAATCCTCAATTCCAAGCCCAAATGTTCCAAATGTGTAGTGAATTCTTCCGGTCACAAAATCTTGGAAACTTTGGAAAAAGGCGGTAGCGACAATAGTGGCGATCTTGACGAAGACGAAGATGTTTAGGCGTTTTTGTAAGAATGGTACAATTTATAATGTTTATGCTTGATTGTAAATCTTGGTATGTTTGCTTAGTTTGGTTGGTATGTTTAGATGAATGTCTTAAGGCGTATAATATATATGTAAATGTTGGTATGGTTATTTAATTAGTTTTCTTGTTATTTTTCTTGATTGTGCGTTTGTGGACAAAGCGTATTAAATCCGAATAGGAAACCAAGGAAAATAAAGACCTTTGTCGCCACTAAAGGTGTAGCCCAGAATTCACAGGTTTTGCCACGTGGCATGACAAGAGGCAAAATAATAATAATAATAATAATAATAACAATAATAATAATAAATAATGACACGTGGAAAATAGGCATTAGGGGCGACTAATTAGCGGCGACATTGGGTTTTAGCCTTGTGTTTTTTGCCGAGCAAACTATTAGCGGCGACAGTCGCCGCTAAAGGGCCTGTCACTGCTAATAATTTCCATTTAGTGGCGAATTTGGTTGCCGCTAAAGACCCCTTTCCTTGTAGTGACTTACTTTAATAGGAGAATCGTGAGTGAAATAACAAAGTTGAGTTATCAATCATAGAGATAGGCCAACAATGCTTGTCATTAATCAGCTTACAATATTCTGATGAATATGTGGGCCACATGAATTTACCACTGTTGAGCTGAGTACCATTTGTTCGTTAACCTCGACTAACGAACATCTGTTCAGACAAATAATTGATCTCTTTCATTAATATTGTTACTATAAGCAGATGTTATGAACATCTGTTGAGTACTTAATCGGCCTTTAACTTTGAAGTTTTAAGAGGGAAGTTTTAAATTAACATAGGGAAGTGTGATTTTTGCAGGTGTATAATCATTATCGAAAATGCTTTGTTTATACACAACCATTTTCTCATCTAAATTAATTCATAAAATCAGCTTTCAAATTCTTTGTTAAAATCATCTCTATGGACGTTGATAACAAAATTTATAGTTTTGTTTGTGATCTGAACTCATCCAAAGATATCTGGTATCTGAAGGTCCGTATCATACGAAAGTGGAAACAATGTTTTAAGATGAAAATGATATTGATTGATGAGCAGGTAATGGATGTTTTCTCTAAACTTACTTTATGTTATCAATGATGATATAAATATAAGTATTCTTCGTGTTATGTTTTTCGTTTACTTTTTGTTATGAGAGTTGTTGTCGTTGATCTTGATATTTTGCTTATCTTTATTTTAAGGGTGATAAGATTCAAGCCTTCATAAAGAGTCATTTGATGTACGTTTTTGAATATCAACTTGAAGAGGATGATCTCGTTATTCTATCTAATTTTGGGGTCAGTGAAAACAAGAATCCATACAAAGTTGTTGCACATGATTATAAGATCAACTTTTATCGTTGTACCACTGTTAGCCGTATTGTTGGATGGAAAGGTTTTGAGTATGGATTTAATTTCTTGCCTTTTAAAGATATTCTTAAAGGGGAAGCAAAGGAATGTTCTTTAATGGGTATGGTAAGGAATTTTGATATTTTGGTTTCACTTCATACCTGTATGTAGGCTTCCGGTTTTGGATCGTCTTTGATTAAGTATATTGGAGGCTTTGGGATCATGGTGGTATTCAAGAGCAAGGAGAAGATGGCTTGTTTCCTTGAGGCGAAAGACATATGGTTTGACAAACTTGAGGTATGGAAAGGTCAAGTATGGGAGATGGAAAAATAGCTTGGATCAAGGTGCGTGGAGTGCCGGTGCATTTGTACACAAATCCAATTTTCAACATTGATGGAGCTAGGAATGGTAAGGTCGTAAAGGAAGCACAAGTTGATGAGAATGAGAGTGATTTGTTGAGTATCTCTATGGCGGTTCTTTGTACTAAAGTGGGAAGGATTCAGGAAACGGTGAACCTGAAATGGAAAACGCATTCTTTTTCGGTTTGGATTGAGGAGGGGGTAGGGGAATGGATACCGGATTGCTTGTTTGAAGATGATGACGAGTCTCAAGATTCATCAGAGAATGATCGCGAAATGGTTTATGGTGAAGATGAGAACTGTGATTCGGAACCGGTATTTAATAATGATAATGGTCAATTTAGTGTAAATGATAATAGGTCTGGAGTTGGTATAGGTGATGTAGGAAGGGTTAATGATGAAGAAAACACATTTGTGAGTGGTAACTCAGCTACACAGACAGCGGCAATAGGGAAATCAAATAAGAGGGGTAAGTATCGACGAAGGTCATTGGCAAAAAGTGTATCAAGATCGGCGTCTGATCAGGATAGGCCTAAGAAGGAGCCTCGTGAAGACAATAGCGATCATTTCGATGTGGTTCGTTTTATCGAAGCGGTGAGTCCAAGACATTTAGAACAAGAGGTGAATTCGAATGTGTTCATGACTCCGAATCTCAACAAGGGTGTTTCTCAGGAAGAGAGTAGAGATGATATTGGTGATGGGTTGGATGGTGGAAACAGGTCGGTCATAGAAAAGGACGAGAGATATGTGGAAAGTGCTTGGAATTTAGAAGTTGCCGAGACGATTACTTTGGCAAAGCTTTGGGTGCAAATATTATGGAAGACTTTCAAGAATCAGTTTTGAAGGAGATCTAAGAAGAAGTTTTCAAGAGGTGGAATCAAGAAGGTGATTTCGCTTAGCATTCGGGGTCTAGGAAAGCAAGGTAAGAGTAACTGGGTTCGGGTTTTGTGTTCTAAATATGAGGTAGGGTTTATTGTGTTGCATGAGATTCAATTCGCGTCTCTTGCGGGGGTGTGTTTGGATCGTTTTTGGGGTAGTGGGGAATATAGTAGTGAATTGATAAGCAAATGGGCGACCTGGAGGGTTGTTATCATTGTGTGATCCGAAGGTTTTTGTGCAACAGTTATCGATTAAAGGAAGTCCTTATTTGGTTGTTTCTGGTGCCTTGAAAGAATCGGGGGAGCGGTGTAATATGTTGAATGTGTATGCTCCTCATAATAGTAAGGGTAAACGAGAACTGTGGATGGAATTGTTGAGGGTTATCATAGTTTGGACGGGTCTTGGATTTTGGGTGGAGATTTTAACTGCATTCGTAATAAGGATGAACGGAAGAATTCAAAGTTTGACATAGTCGCGACACGGTATTTTAATGAGTTTATTGAAGACGTTGGTTCACATGAATTTTTCCTTAGAGATAGAAAGTTCAAGTTTTGTTTGGGGAAAAGTTAAGCCGTATAGATAAAATCTTGGTCTCATGGTGTTTTCTTAATAAGCAGCCAAATACGGTTTATAGAGTTCTAGTGCGGGAAAAGTCAGATCATAGTCCGTGACTTTTGAAGGTGGGTTTGAAGAATTTCGGCCCTAAACCATTTTGGTTCTTTAACTCATGGCTGGATAAAATAGATTTCCATAATTTGGTTACTTCTTCGGTTAATGATTTTATTTGCGAAGGGGTTCTTGATGTCGATTTAATTCACAAGTTGAAAGTGCTTCGTTCTACGTTGGATGTATGCAGGCGCAAAAGTTATTAGATATTGAGGAGGAAGTATGCTTGAAGAAGGAGATCGCTGATTTAGAGATTGTCATGGAGGTGATGGAGTTATCGAATGAGGATTTGTGGGTTTTTGAGGAAGCGAAAAAGAAATTGGGAGAGTTAGAATTCTTGAAAGTGAAAGATTTAAAACAAAAAGCGCGGGTGAAATGGGCGAAAGATGGAGATGAAAATTCTCGATTTGTTAATGGGGTTATTAATAAGAGGAAGGTTAGTAATTCTATCCTGGGATTAATGGTGGAATGGAATTGGGTTTCTAAACCGAATGATATTAAAAAAGAGGTTTTGAAGTTTTTTAAAAATAAATTCAAGGAGGAGATTAGCTCGAGACCGGTATTGATGTGTGAAGGGTTAAAGAAACTTTCAGAATAGGAAGCAGGTGGTTTGACCGCGTATTTTAGTGATAAAGAAATTAAGGAGGCGGTGTTCAAATTTGGGGATAACAAAGTGCCTGGCCCAGATGGATTCAATAGGGGGGTTTGGTCGTCGTTCATTGCGTTGATTCCGAAAGTTAAAGACCCAGTGTGCTTAGAGGAATACCGACCTATTAATTTAATTGGTTTGGTGAGTAAAGTGCTGTCGAAAGTTTTGGCTAATAGATTGAAGCAAGTTATGGGAAATATCACATTGCAGACGCAATTCGCTTTCTTGACGGGTAGGTATATTTTGGATGGGCCATTAACAATTAGTGAGGTTATGATGTGGGCGAGGAGAAGAACTGGGAGAGACATTTTTATGTTTAAAATAGATTTTGGAAAAAGCCTACGATAACGTTAATTAGGAGTTCTTAATGTCTATCATGAGACAATGGGTTTTCCCGAAATCTGATGTAAGTGGATTTATGGTGTTGTATCTTCGGCGAGATCTTCGGTTTTGGTTAATGGGTCGCCTACGTTTGAGTTCGATTGTAGCAAAGGTCTTAGACAGGGAGATCCTATTTCACCGTTTTGTTCACTATTGTTATGGAGGCGTTTTCTGCTTTATTTAACAAAGCGGTGAAGATTGGTGCTTTTGATGGTGTGCGTCTCCCGAATGGAGGTCCGATATTGAGTCATTTATTATACGCGGATGATGCGATTATTTTGGGAGATTGGTCGTCTTTTAATTTTAAAAACTTGAGGCGGATCTTATGAATATTTTATATGTGTTCGGGATTGAGAATTAATCTTAACAAGTCCATGCTCTTTGGTATTGGTAAGAGTAATATGGAGGTGCAACTTAAAGCGAATGGATTTGGATGCAAGGTCGGTGAGGTTCCCTTCGTTTATTTGGGGATTTGGTGGGTGCAAATATGAATAGAGAGAATAATTGGGTGGCGGTGGCCAAAGTATTTATGAATCGTCTTTCGAAATGGAAAGCAAACTATATTTCTATTGGTGGTCGTCTTACGTTGATAAAGGCGGTTCTTGAATCGCTTCCTACATATTATTTTTCTTTATTTAAAGCCCTGGCTTGCGTTATCAAGAAATTAGAAGCTTCGATTAAGAAGTTTCTTTGGGGAAGTGGAGATGGTGTAAAAAAGGTTCAGTGGATGGGTTGGGATATGGTGACATGTTCGACAAGAAAAGGTGGTTTGGGAATTACTAAACTAGAATGGTCGGATAAAGCTTTACTATTAAAGTGGTTATGGAGGTACCGTAATGAAGTTGACGTCTTGTGGAGAAGGGTTATTGACGCTATTCATGGGTCCAAACGAAAGTGGGATATGGTTAAATGTAATAGACGTTTTACCGGTACGTGGACTAAGATTGTTGCTTTTGGCTACAAAGTGAAGGTACAAGACGTGGGCTTTAATAATATGTTTAGAGGAGTCGTAGGTAATCGATTTTCAGCCTTGTTTCGGCTGGAAAGTAATAAATGGTGCAAAGTTAAAGATCGGATAAGGAGGGATGGGGACTCGGCTGTTATGACATGGGATTGGTCATCGTATCCAGCTTCAGATCAAGAAGTGCACGAGCTAATTCTTTGTTAGCGGTTCGTGCATGATACTCGAATGAATGACAGGAAAGATTATTGGAGTGGACTGCAGGCTCGGACAGGCCGTTTTCGGTGGCAATGGTTAAGAAGTGGTTGATAGATGATTCGGCTAATCATTTCGAGTGGTGTACTTGGTTGCCTAAGAAATGCAATATTTTTATGTTAAGAGCATTTTTGAATCAAATTCCAACAAAAACGGCTCTCTTAAGGAGAAACATCGATGTGGGGAACATATTATGTGTTTTTTGTGGTGATCAAGAGGAGTCTTCGGACCACTTTTTTTGGGTTGTGGTTATACTGTGGGTGTTGGGCAAGGTATTGCAAGATGGTGTGGGCTTCCCCTGGTTTATTTGTTCGAGACAAAAGACATGACGAAGCTCAACAAGTATTATGAGAGATCGAGGATAAAGAAGCAGGTGATGCACGGTATTGCTATTCTTACGTGTTGGAGGATATGGAAAGCTAGGAACGAAATGGTCTTCTCAAACAAGAGGCAAAACGTGGCAGAGATAGTGGCGGATATAAAAACATGGGTTTTCTATGGTCTAGAAGTAGATGTAAAACGATTTCAATTGATTAGAATATGTGGTGTAACTTCGATTTTATGTAAGTTGTGGCCATTTTTGACGTTTCTGTTTCCATCTTGAACGTCGGCCTTTTTTATTGAAGTTTGCTTTAAAAAAAAGTTGAAGGGAGTTCACTATATATATAATGAATATTGTTATATTTAGATCAATTTATAGTTGAAAGTGACAAGTTTGAAACTCGGGTGTTTCTCAATGTAGAAATAGATGAAGTTAAGTAGTTAAGAAGGAGGTACAATATCAATGTATTATGTATTTATATTTATATTTATATTTTAATTTTTTTCATTCTTTTATTAACTTGTTACATTTTTTAGTCTTATATTGAAGCAAGGACATCAAGCTGGTTCTACTTCTCAAACGCTACTTTCCGACCAGTCTGTTTATCCATTGCATCAAGAATTCGTTATTGGATCTAAAAAGAAACGTGTTGACGAGCTTACCGAGATTGATAGGGTTTTAATATTTTTAAGTTATCATTAATATTTTTTGACGTTATTACACCTTTTTTCTTAAGTAATAGAGGTTTTATATATTTTTTTTCCTGCCAATATCTTGTGTTGTTGTTGCGACAATAAAAATTGTCGAAGAAAGCTATGGTTGGTTTTATTATGTGTGTCACAGATGTTTCGGGCAGGTGGTAACTAAATCAGAATACTTATAGCTTCATGATAACGTGACTAAAGAAGCTCTGAAATTGCCTGGCACTGATTTCTTTTGTTCCAAGTGTGACGTCAGTGTACATCCAGCACTACAAAGTTAGTAGAGATAATTATGTATAGTTTGTTGTTTATATAACATGATTCTTTGCAATGATTAGTATATATGTTTTCAAGTAAGTTTTTCGTCTATCTGTTTTAGGTTCAAGGTGCATGTCAGGGTTCAGGATTAGACTGGTAGTGTATCCTTTGTGTTGTTTGACAGAGATGTTATGAGAATTGTCGGATCATCTGCAAGTCGTATAAGAGAAAGGTAGTTGAAGCTGAGTAATAGTGAAAGTTTGCCCCATGAATTGTTTCGGTTGGTTGATAATATGCTGGTTTTTAAAATTAATGTTTCTGAATACAATCATACAAATGACTACCATGTTTACACTGTTATGAAAATATGTGATGATCCAGTCATAATTTCTGAGTTGATTGCGGTTAATGGTAATAGAGATTATAATGTGGATGAGGTATTAAATTAAAGTCATGTGTAGGAATTGTTGAGTTTCTTTTAATGGTAATAGAGATTATAATTGCGTATGATATTATTTGACTATACAGTATGTCTCTTGGTATATACAAGCATTGAATGTTTAACAAATAATGGACCAGTTGCATTATTGAATGTGAGTACATATTTCAAACTATTTTAAAACTAACGCAAATGTTATTTGTTTAAGACGCAAGTTGATTGCGGTTAATGGTAATTGAGATTATAATTGCGTATGATATTATTTGACTATACAGTATGTCTCTTGGTATATACAAGCATTGAATGTTTAACAAATAATGGACCAGTTGCATTATTGAATGTGAGTACATATTTCAAACTATTTTAAAACTAACGCAAATGTTATTTGTTTAAGACGCAAGTTGTTTTAAACATGTTAATTGTATTCACATTATTGAATGTGTTTAACAAACTATTTTAATCCAGTCATAATTTCTGAGTTGATTGCGGTTAATGGTAATAGAGATTATAATTACGTATGATATTATTTGACTATACAGTATGTCTCTTGGTATATACAAGCATTGAATGTTTAACAAATAATGGACCAGTTGCATTATTGAATGTGAGTACATATTTCAAACTATTTTAAAACTAACACAAATGTTATTTGTTTAAGACGCAAGTTGTTTTAAACATGTCAATTGTATTTTTTAAACTACTAGATATTGTAGCTGGACGATTACAATAAATTGCGTTTTGATATGTTACTTTAAAAATATAGATACTTCAAGGTATGCAATTGTTCCATTTGTCCCGGATAATGAAGATGAGCAACCTATCAGCATATTGATAAAAAACAAACCTGTTAAGAGGAAAAGAGCAAAAGTTGTTGAGTCAACATCATCTGATGAAAATGTTGAGACAAAGAAGAAACAAAAAAAAACAACACAAGAGAAAACGTGTGCTTATTGATGAATCATCATCCGAGGATGAATCATCATCCGAGGAAATTGTGGTAATAAAGAAAAAATATAAAAAAAACAACAGAAAAAGAAGCGTATGCTTGTTGATGAATCATCATCCAACGAAGTAGTGGAGAAAAAGAAAAGGTCAAAAAAACAAATGAAACAAAAACATATAGTTATTGATTCTTCTTCATCCGGAGATGTTGGTAAGAAAAAGAAAAAAAAGGCAAAAATCTTAAAAAAACTGCAAAAAAGAAGCTTCTTGAAAAGAATAAGAGCGGACAATATTTTGAGTACATGCACAAAAGAATAAGCATGAGATGCTCACCTGCAGTGTTTATGTCAACAATAAAGATCTTGTCGGATGAACAGAAGGAAGACATAAAGAAAATGGGATTCGGATCAATTTTGACGTTGATTATGATTCAAGTGCAACGGGTTTGGGATTCTGGTTGATTATGAAACTTGCCAGGTGAATGTTGGTGATCATAAACTTAAAATAACAGACGAAATGGTGCATGAGCTGTTCTGAATCCCAATGGGTAAAATACCCGTAACAGAGAAGAATAGACCAAGAAAATGGTCTGCAAAAACATTTGATGAATTCAAGAATCAGTTCCCGACAAGCAAAGTAAAAGTTGCCAACATCCTGAATCTGATCAAAGCAACTCATGACAGTGGTCGCTTGTTTAAACTAAATTTTTTGGTGCTTTGGAACACAATTTTCGGAGAAATAACAAAGTCGACTACAATAAACCAAAGGTTCTTGGAGACAATTGACAATGAAGATGAAATTCCAAACATGAATTGGTGCGCATATATGGTTGAATGTTTGAAAAGGACAAAATCTGAATTGAGTGGGTATAAGGAGCTGTATAATGGTCCTATAGCTTTGCTAACAGTAAGTAACTAATAAAAAAAACATATATGTTATAAATTCAAAATACATTCTAAATACAAAAAAATTAATGTTATGTTGTTTGTCACAGATTCTGTACACACATGAGTTCCATAAACATAAACAATTAGGAGCTGCATTAAGAAGACCGACCATCAGTTATATAAGCACATCTTTAGTGGCTGAAATGGAAGAGTATGTACAGGACAACGGTCCTTTTACAGTTCATATAAATGGAGCTGCAACAGAAAAACATGATGTGAATGAAGTTAGGCCGGGTACTGAAAATGAGGTTGCCAATGCATTGATCCTTTTACCGAAACAGAAAAAACAACAACAAATGAGCCTCGATGAGGATTACACAATACATCGGGCTGAAAGTCCAAAAAGAAAAGGTTTGCATGACTTCGATGATGCATTTGAGTTATCGTGTGATGAAGATGAGAATTACAGTAATTGGAATGAGATGGATTTGGGAAAGGAGGGTGAGGAAGATAATGAAAGCAAAAAATCCAGAGAGGTAAAATGCAATTACTAATAATTAAAACGCAAGTTATGTTTGATTTTTTTATTGTTACAGGGCTTTAGACGGAGGTCTAAGAAACTTTATACGCAAGTGTGTTTTTTAACATTTTCTTTCCATTCATTTCTGGAATTGGTGTCCTTGATTGGTAGAAACATTAAAAGATACCAACAAATTGAGAAAGAAATGAATGTAATGGTTGGAATAATAAGGAATAAATACTCTTGGATTCCATCTTTGCTGGAAAGGTGCGAAAAATGGGATGAAGTTTCAAAGAAGGATGCAACTGCAACTGAAACTAATGATGAGGTTGAAAAAAATAAATTTGCTGAGAACATGGACTATTTTGAAGATCACTTACAAGCTGATTACGATAATCAAGCAGATGATAATACCAGAGGTGATGATGGTGAGGGTGAGAAAGTTGATAACATCAGCTTGGACAAAAATGATTTGGTTACTGACCATATCAGTGAGGATATGGTTAACAAAACATCTGATATGGGCAATGACGACACCATATCTAGTCAGTTGATGGGTGGAGATGGAATAGATGTTGAGGAGGATAAAATTGAAGGAGAGAAAGAAAGTCAAAATGATGATATTGATAAAGATGATGATCCAGCTGGTGGGGTTGAGGTTGAAGAAGAAGCTGACATATTGAAGTTGAAAGAAGGTCAAAATGTTGAAGCAGAAAGGGTTGATCCAGAAGAAGAAAATAAAAGCATGATGAATGAATATGATTTAAAAAAGCAATGCCGTTTTAAAAAAGCAATGCCAGACACCCCTTTAAGTGTAGTTAAAGGTACCAAAGGTGAACGCCCAGGCGCAGCACAGCAATAATGCTGAGCGTATATCATGGCGACCATGGGCAAATATAAACTGATCTAAATCGGACTGAAACAGCTAAAACGAGCCTAAAATAGACAACATTTTTAAACTGTGCGCCTTGCTTGCTCAGACCCTCGCTTTTTTGCAAAACTACAAACAAAAACTAAGTTCATGTGACTCGTTGCATTTACATCAAAAACTTCAAACCACCACTACAAATTGCACAGCCAATTATATAAATAGATATATGGATTTGAGCTACTATATAAGTATGCATGTGTGTATATGTTAGAATTTGAGCTACTGCTATTGATATGACAATATTATCAATGATTGAACAACTTAGTTTAGGTTGGTTTTATCCATTTTAAAGCAGCTATGCTGTCAAAATTTTGTAAAAAAACTAATGCATCTCTTAATGTAGGATAAAGTTCAAGATGAGTTAACGAGATCAACAAGAGATGCGGCTGATTCGTCATTACCAGTTGATCATATCGGGGTATTTGAACGTGCATTAGGTCATAGGCGTGGGCACATACGCGGCGTTGGTCGTGTTGTGAGAAATGTGAATGCCGAAATAGCGAGTACATACCCCCCGCCTCATCAACAACAACAATGGCAAGAAGAAATGCAAGAAATGCGAGAAGAAATTCAAGAAATGCAACAACAACAACAACAACAATCACAACCGCCTCCTCAAATGCAACCATTCTCAAACCAAGCAATTATGGAACTAATGCAACAAACGCAGCAACAACATGAATTTCAAATACAACAAATGCAATTGGAGTTCTAACGCGAATTGAATGAAATGAAACGAAAATTGCCTCCAAGTGATGAAAATGATGATTAGGAGTTAGATACTTTGGTTTAATTTCTATTTTGAAGTATGAACCTTCGTTAAATAGGATGTTTTGTATTTTGAACCTTCGTTAAATATTATGTTTGGTTTGGTAATTTATGTTTGGTTTGATTATTTTAAATTGTTTAAATCCAGGTTAAACGAAAAGAGTAAAAATTAAAATTAATAAATAATATAATAAACTATTATTTTGGATCAATAGGGACGAATTGCCGTCTCTATATAGCACAAAAGTTTCAAACAATTTACATTTTTAGGGACGACTTGTCGTCTCTACAGGTAAACTAGAAATAGTTTATTTCTTTTTATTTAAAAAATATTTTACACCTTTAGGGACGAAAAGTCGTCCCCAAAAGGTTAATATGATTTTTTTTTTAATTTTCTATCTGTAGGGACGATATGTCGTCCCTAAATGTAAACATATAGAGACAACACCTATACACACGACCCAAGAGACTTATACGCACGGGCTTGTAGAGACAAATCCTGTTGGGACGACATGTCGTTTGTAAAAGCTGATTAGACCTATAGGGACGACTTGTCGTCCCTAAAATTCTAAAAAAAAGGGTTCCTAAAATCTCATTTTCTTGTAGTGGTAGAGAAAATGGGTGTAGCTTTGCCCCGGGTGTGGGATAATGTGCCTCGGGACTTTATTGCACCACGTAGGTTTTTGCGCAACAATAGCGCCCCCTTTAACAATCGTGGTGTGGTATAGCGCCCGTTTAAAGGAAAAAGCAACATGGGAAAAGATCTAATTGGTTGAAAGGGTGTGTGTCATTCCTTTACAAGCTGTAACGCCCACGAATAAAAGATGATTCAAAATCTTTGAATAAACTAAAAGGTGTATAGTTTGCTTTAACAAATCACAAAACAAATAATGAACTGTTTAATAAGGACACAAACTTTACAAACACCTTAATCCACTTGCACAAATACATACTCACCTTTAACATCACTTCACTACCCCCTGTGAAGATTCTGAAAGGTTAACAAATTTGAATTCACAATCTGCGTGACTGACCTAAGAAGTGCTCATACAAAAGAAAAATACAAAACTTAACTGTTGAGGAAGGTTTGAAACTTAAAAGAAACTCAACAATTCCTACACATGACTTTAATTTAATACCTCATCCACATTATAATCTCTATTACCATTAACCGCAATCAACTCAGAAATTATGACTGGATCATCACATATTTTCATAACCGTGTAAACATGGTAGTCATTTGTATGATTGTATTCAGAAACATTAATTTTAAAAACCAGCATATTATCAACCAACCGAAACAATTCATGGGGCAAACTTTCACTATTACTCAGCTTCAACTGCCTTTCTCTTATACGACTTGCAGATGATCCGACAATTCTCATAACATCTCTGTCAAACAACACAAAGGATACACTACCAGTCTAATCCTGAACCCTGACATGCACCCTCACATGCATCTTCATTGAGATTTAAGACTCAATTTCCGTATTGATTTTTCCTTATTGCCTAATTAAGAAGGTTTGTTCTGTTAATTTGAATCATGTTTTTTTTTCTTTCTTTTTTTGCAGGCAATTTGGGCCCTTCAGAACATAGTCGGTGATTTTTCCCGCTTAAGGGATGTCCTCAAAGAAGGTACATTGTCACAACTGTTAGCAAATTTCAAAATGCCC
The DNA here is from genome assembly GCA_032199755.1 of Ambrosia artemisiifolia. Taxonomy (NCBI): domain Eukaryota; kingdom Viridiplantae; phylum Streptophyta; class Magnoliopsida; order Asterales; family Asteraceae; genus Ambrosia; species Ambrosia artemisiifolia. Next base: position 36,849,457 of record CM063528.1, on the reverse strand, counting down.
GTTAGACTTTCAATGTCTAGAAATGTGGGTTGTGCCTTACTAAGTTTTTGCGGTGGTACTCCGGTACCCCCGTTTGAACAGGTAGTTTAGTTTTTCTATTCAGGTCAAAGTGAACTTTTTATAACAATCTAACTTTTATTTTGCTTTCAAGACAAGGTCAGCAATCCCTGCCCTTAAGGAATTCCTAGTTTTAAATGTTGAAGTAGTTCTGGAAGACTCCTGCTGGGCCTTATATCATCTATCAAATGGTAAAGATGACTGTGTCGGTGCCCACCTTGATGATAATGCTGATGTTTGTTTGAGGCTGGTCAAACTCTTAGGGTGAGTTCAACATTTCATTATTTATGATCAAAATAATTCAGATGCTAACAACTTGTTTCCAGGCACCTGTGTGAAGAGATCCTCATCGCTGCCCTTTCAACTTTCCATAATATTACGACAGGTGGAACTCAGGACCAGATCAGGTATAAACTGACTTAATATTGAAAATGTTATCGAATATGATAATAAACTAATACTAATATATGTCATGCAGGTCTATTGCAACTCATTGTATAGTGCCGATATGTGAACTTTTTACAAATCAGGAACCCGGGGTTACTGTTGCGACTCTCGAAACCCTGCATAACGTACTGAAAGTAGGTGAGCCGTGACACTTGGACAAAAGCAGAGCCACTACCGTCTACGCCAAGTCAATAAACATATGCGGAGGGCTTGAAAAGATTCAACAACTGTAGTCCCATGAAGATAACAATATCGTAGAAAAAGCTGCAGTGCTCGAGCAGAGTTACTGGCGTCCTCTGGAAGAGAATTAAGCGTGGTTTAAAATTTTGAAGAATGATGACTCAGGAAAAAAAACTCTTGATGATAGCGATAGCCGATAGGGAAAATATGTGTTTCCTGTATGTAGAATTTTAGGGTTTGAATATATAAAAAACAACCACTGAGCCAACACAAACTCAGAACCAAGAACAGCAGAAGTAGGCGACAAAACAAGGTGACAAAATCTTATTAACCCAAACCAAAACGTTCCCCCCAAATAGTGAGACTCTTAAAATAAGAATGGTAATCAACTGATTGATAAGATCAGTTGAGGACAATGATGAAGGTAACATCTAAACGTTCCCCACCGACCACCTGTAAACACCAACCATAACGCAAATGCAACTGGTCCATTATTTGTTAAACATTCAATGCTTGTATATACCAAGAGACATACTGTATAGACAAATAATATCATACGCAAGTTCATTTTCCATTAAAACGCAAATTATATTCAAATCAAAAAACCAAACATGAACATCATTTGCGTCTTAATATGGCTTACACATTACAATATCTAGCTTCATATATATACATCATCATTACAAAATATTTCTTCTTTTAATACACAAAAAATATGAAACATGGTTTTTTCATAATCCCTCGCTAAGGATCGCTAACACTTCTTGTGGAGTGTACCACATATTATCGTTTATGTTGTTGTCCCCTTCTTGTTGTTCTTCCATATTCACATTTTGTTGTTCTTGTTCTTGAACATTATTATTGATTTCAATAACAGCTTTATTTTCTAAATCCCCTGCACCTTCAACATTTCCTACTGGATCAGGAACTACATGGTTTCTATTCCTACGCTGATACACCAAACCATAACGTCTCTGACCTTGGTCTTGGTTGTTCATGTTATTGAATGCGTCTATTACATCAATATCAATTTACTTGTGGTATAGGATCATCAACAACAACACTTTCTTTTAATAAAAGTAGGGCATCAGCAGCATCTAGTTCATCTAGGTATTCTTTGAGAGAGACATAATGTTTTGACATTGTAATTTTAATTTTTGAAAGTTGAGTGATAAAAATAATAAAATCAAATAATCTTTTTATATAGAAGACGCAAGTGAAATGGTTTGATCGTTTCATATTCTTTATTATAATAAATGTTAACTGTGATAGATATATTATAGGGTTTTGATTAGTGTCTATATATATATATATATATATTTTTACTGACACAGCCGACTGATTTAAAATGCGAGTAAATCATGTCAGTTTTGTAATTATTACTTTTCAAATATCTTAATTCTTAAGTATTTTTAATTACATCTTATATCAAAATATAACGCAGGTCATATAACATTTACACGCAAGTACATGGTTCTTTAACTTACTGAAGAAAAATCAAACGCAAATACAAATAACTTTTTACGCAAATAGTAGAAAAAACCCCTAAAAAATGAATACATTATTGGACGCAAATAAACATGTATTTGTTAAAAAAACTATAAAATCATAATATGAATACTTATTAACAACTTTTAATTGTTCAGTAAACCGGATTTTGAAGTTTTAGCCGGCCTATCATGGTTTCCCTTTAATCGCCTTTCATATTCAACTCCTGTATAGTATCATCTTGATTTGTTAACTCTAACAACTAATTACATGCAATAATATGCCAAATATTGTATATAAATACCTGATTTTGCCTTCGACACCATTTTTTTTGTCTTTGATCGTTCTGTTTTTTCTAATTTCGCAGAGTAAACAAAAACCCTAATCGTGTTTTGATTTGAATTGAGTAGACGGTTTTTGTTGTAATTTTAGAAACTGAATTTCAGTTTAGTGATGTTTGTAATTTGCCCGCTCTTTTATTTTTTTGGTCCAATTACTATTTTGCCCTTTCTAATATTTTCGACAAATTTAAGGACGCGTGTTTTTTTTACCATGGTTTTTTTACCATGGTGCCCCTGATTAACCGCCTAATCCTATGATCCACAATACTTCTTACATTTTGTACGCTAACAAACTTTTTACGTTAGCCTCACCCTTTTGATTTTATACAAAATTATTTTTATATACACAGCTAATCAAACTAGATCTCTATCATATAATAACCCTAAATAGATCAATAAATATATACATTAAACCTGGTTTATATTAACTAAAAACACAACATAAAGATCTAATCTTTGTCATTCATCAAGTTAATTATCTTCAATAAATCACTAAATAGTAACTTAAAAAAAACTAAATAATACATAACTGAAGCATAGATCTCAACATACCCGAAACGTATCGATCGTTTAAGTAAATACAACTCTATTGAATAGTATTTATAAAATCCTAATTATCTCAAACTATGTAGCTAGTGTTAACAAGGGTGTCAAACCATGAAGAGTCTATGGTCAGTGAAAATAATTCTTAGTTGATTTAAAAATTGTCACTTTATGAAGATGTTGTTCAATTATGAAGATTACAATTGTTGTTAATTTAAGCGTTTGATTAAAAGTTGTGACCCAAAGAATGATTCAAGATGATGATTGAGAATGTGCAAAACAATAACTTTATTAATGAAAAAGACTTGATAGAAAATAATAATTGATTAAAAACAATAATAATGAAAATGGATATCACACCGAGTCATCAGGCAACCTAGAGTTCCATAACAAATTGGGATTAATCAAGAAACTACAATGAGGTCTAATGGGTTAATTGTTTCATAGGTTTAGGTGTCAAGTTTCATCAATATCAAAGATGGACTAAGCTACACTTCATTACTCTAGGACATACAAACCCTAATGAAATGCAAAAGCATAATTAACCGAATTCATTTCACTAGTAATTGGCGCAAGAAACAATTATCATTCAAAACAAGATTAACACAATATATATGTTTCTTCAAATACTCAATTACAAAATAAAGAAGAAAATACCCAAATGTTTAGGAATCCTAGATTTTAAGTCTACACCGAGTGATTTCACAGGAGACTAGCCGCTCATGATGATGGAATCCTCAATGATGATGGAAGAAATAGGAGAAATAGCCATGAGAATTAATGGGGATATAAGGGTTATAGTTGATCAATGACGGGTTGATGATTGGTGATGAAAATTGGTTGAATGATGAAGATTATGGATGAATGGAGATGATATGGATGTGTTTTGGGAATGAAGGATGATGTTTGAGGAGTTGTCAGGCAAGCGCGTCACCAACAGAACTGACGACCATCGGCGATTGAAAAGGGCTGGCCGACGCGAGAACCCACTGCTGATGGGTTGGCCGACGGGTCCTTTATCCGTCAGCGATGGGCTTGAGGGACGTCACCGACGGGCTTGCAGCCTAGTCTAGTGGCATTCTTCCATTTTGCCATCGGAATCCACCTAGCTCCATCTCAAGGTCTCGTTAAGCTTCGAGACACACCTTAAACTTCATTAGACCTAAAAAATGCAAACCTTATCAAAGTAATGTGTTTAAAACCATAAAAATCACATAAAAATGCAATCTTAAACATGAAAAACCTTGTACTTTCAACCGCGTATCATGCAGCAATGCGAGAGCACACCTCATCATGAACAACTTTTTGTATCAATGAGAGGGCCTTTGCATCCTTCTTTTTTATTTTCCTGTAACCGTGGATGATCATTATCATGTTCATTGATCCCATAAATCAAGTGAGATTAAGAGAGTCTTCATGCGTAATCTCCAAAACTCATACTCCTCACCTTTGAAGATGAGAAGTGGAGTAGTTGGAACATTCACAGAAAACAAACCAGTGGCCATGTGATCGTTTAAGAGAAATCAATACTACTAGCAGGAGTCTCTGGATCAAAACACAAAGTGTGGCTCTGATACCACTTTGTTGGTCAGATCAAACCAATAACAAAAACAATATTTAAGTAAATTCATAGAGAAATTTGCCGAATGCAGTGCACTTTATTCAATGAACCAAAGGGCTATATATAGCCAAAGCATACAGCGTAAACATACATGAAAAGCATAACAAGCAAAAGAGGAAATAACTGAAAAGCAATTGAATACACCTAAAGATCTGGTCAATAGAGGGCCGGTTCTTTATTTGAAACTAGTGGAAATGCCCGCGCGTTGCGGCGGATATCATAACTAATATCCGATTAAATTATGAACCTTAACCATTTCAGGTTTTGTAACATTTTATTTCATTCAACGAAAAATAGTCGTAGAACCTACAGGTCATAAACATGCAAAGAAAGTTTAGAATATCCAGGCCAACTTTATTAAACCATAAGAAATTTTATTAAAAACATTAAAAATATGTTTATCTAAAACCTTAACAATAATGATATCAGATGTTAAATGTATCAGTTATACCCGAGCAGAAACTTGTACATATATATATACTTTAATTCAATCCCACTCTCAAACAATATACTGTAATTAGATTAAACAATATACATCCGATTTGACCCATTCGCATATTATAGGATATTCGCGACATGCTGCAGGAATTCCATATATGCACAATGCTTACAATAGTATTACTTTAATCAAATAAAAAGTTAAGGGATGATATTACCAAAATAATTATCCATGCCTGCAGCCACTACCGTTATCAAACAATCGTATCAGGGTGTTTGGTCTTCTATTCTAGCATCATCTGTTGCTCATCTGCAGCCAAGAAAATTATTATGAATGCAACAAAGAGCATGATCTAATCAGGAAATTGATTGATAAAGGTACATGAGGCATGAGATGTAGGTTAATTGTGACACCCGGCAATTTCCGGTAACTAACTTTTGAAAACTTAGTAAGTCTACCTTAGCGAGTCGCGCATACGTTACACATAACGAGGTCGGTCGAGTCGAGTCGCACATCATTAGGGTTTTAACATACGCAAGTCTCGAGTCCCGGGAATTGGTGAACGAGTGTGAACGTGTTTACTTTCATGTATTATGTGTTTATAATCATTATGTGACTTGTCGGTATGTGAAAATGTGTTAACATATGTTAAAACGGAGTTTAACGCGCAAAATACCAACATCAGCCCCTGAAGGCGATTAGAAGGACCTAATTGCCTTCATGAGGGCGATTAGCCTTTCATTTTAGGCGATTAGGCATGTTTTTAGACGATTATGGGGGCTAATCGCCTATAGTGAAGGCGATTAGCAGCCCTAATCGCCTGATAAAGCTGCATAATCGCCTATAAGGTGCCTGACGACTAGAAACGCCTATAAATACCACCCTTGACCTTCAAAACATCATTTATGCAACCCTAGCCGTCCCATAACCTATCTCAACCCACAAACACCCTCTGAACCTATTTTTACATCAAAACAACCATTTCCAAGCTTATTCCATCATCTCCTCTTAAATACAAGGTGTGTTCTTCAAACCCAAACCTTTAAATAATTATATTTTACTCCCTAAATGTCCAGACCTGACCTATAAATGTTTTTGTCTTTGAAAATCCATTTAAAACCGTTTTTAAACAAACCCACACCTTTACATGTGTTATATGTGTTATATGTGATTAAAGGTAGGATTTTTAGGATTGAATCATGATTGTTTTTGTATTGTTAGGATGTTTAGGGTTGTTACAAGTTAGTATGATGATGTTCTAGGAGTTTGAATGGTTTTGGTTGTGTATTGTTGATACTTGATGTTTTGACCCATTTGAAGGATTTTGGATGATTAAGGATGATATGAGGTGTGTTGTTGATTGTTTGATGTTAGGGTTTGCTCTAGGATGATGCTAGAACAGTAGGATGCTATCGGACAACGTGGTTATGTGATTAAATCTGGATATTTGCTATTTAGGGCAAGTTCTTGCATGCTGATGTGATGTTTTCATGTTAAGTTGCTATTTTGGGAAAACGCTCGCATTCGGGACTGTTAGAATGATGGGAACCTAGGGGTTTTGCTTGAAATATGTTTGTTAATGTTTTAGGATTGTTATTGGGTGTTTTCACACGTTTCGGATCTGATTTGGAGGGTTAAACGCGCGAAAAACCATATCAGCTGTGCTATAGGCGATTAAGAATCCTAATCGTCTATGCTATAGGCGATTAGGGGCCTAATCGCCTGAATAGGAGGCCCAATCGTGTGTATATAGGCGATTATGATCATAATTGCCTTCATTTCATGCAATTGTGATCCTAATTGCCTTCATTTCATGCAATTGTGACCCTAATCACTAGTTAAGCCCTGAATTGCATACCTTATGACCAGAATCGCCTGAAATGCATGTGATTAGCCCTAATCGCATATAATAAGGGGCGATTAGCCCTTGTAATTGCCTGTTGACCATCCCTAATCACATGTTGACTTTCCTAATTGCATGCTAAGTTCTTAATCGCGTGTAATGCTGTTATAAGTGTATTTTGACATCCCGAAACCCGATTTGACACCTAGAAACATGATAGGAACCCGGTGACATGCCTGGTATCATAGTAACACGTGTTTGGACTTGTTTGTACGTTATTTGACCTATGTGTTAGAATCGTTGAACTTTAACGCATGTTAAGTACTAAGTTGCATGTTTTGTGTACGTTTGTGTATGAGATGAACACGTGGAATGTCTGGTCACCAATGGGATGTCGAGTCTTGTCATACGTAGTCTGGTTGTCGGTCAAACACGCTTTTCGGACACATAAGGGTCATGGACTGGACTTAGGGACTAATGAACCCGACGGGTTATTAGTCTAACTTAACACATATCTTATGATAGGTCGCCAATAGTTGGGGCTATCATATCTTACAGACGGTTTACTCATATCACACATACGGTTTACTCATAAACGGAATACGCAACCTAAGGTGAGTTCACGGCCCCACATTTTACGGTTTTTGCTTTCGGGGGAGAAACATGCTTAAAACTCTTTTATCACTTATGGTTTATTAAACTCTTTTGTAACTCATTACTCTTTATCACATTATACTATGGCTTACTTATCGTACTATACGGTTCATCAAAAAGTCCCTTAGAAACCACTAACATGGGTATATGGCGGGGAAATATGGATAGCGCTATTGGGAACTGACAAACCCCACTCGACGGTAGGACCGGGCGGGTGCATATTGTCTCTAACAAAACAAGGTCTACCGATGATGACGGTAGCCCATAGGAAACTAAGGGTCACTACACGGCTTAGTCAGCAATGGTTTCACCCGTATGAGTATCTTATTCTGCGCCTAGCTAGCGTTCTCACAAGCATAGTAGTAACTATGATGGTAACGGTTTTCGAAGGAACACTTTACACATTTAAATAAAACCTGTGAACTCACCAGCATTATATGTTGACTCTTTTAGCATGTTTTCTCAGGTCGCTAAGGTAGCAGCTGTCGGATAGGCGCACGAGGTCGCACTGGAGTCATCTCGCGTCTAGGGTCTCATTTGCACGTTTTGGATTTATGAACTTTTGAACTTATATTTTATTTCTGCATGACTTTTGTAAACTTTAAATGCTTCCGCACTGTTGAATGTTGGTTTTAAACTTATGCATGGTTTTTGTTACGTATGTTTTTACATTTAGACGTCGTTTATTGTGACCGTTGACTTGGATCCTGGTATGTCACACGCCTCGCGGTAGAACTCCGCAGGTGGAAATTTGAGGGTGTGACAGATTGGTATCAGAGCCAATGGTTATAGTGAACTAGGACTGCATGTAGAGTCTAGACTATAGCCGAGTCTCACACACTAGACGGTCACATACATTTGAGTCGTGTCTTTTGGTAAACATACTAACCTTGTCGGGGTGTGGGTCTCCTTACCACACAGTGTCTCATTACCTATCTTATCCTTGGTTATTCCTAGCTTCACTTTATCTTCCTCTTCGGGTTACAATCGAGGGAACTTGTTTGTTGATCTTTTGAGTTGGTTATATCTCCCTAAGATGTGGGTACCGGGTGACTTGAGGTTCGAGCTCGGGGCACGCCTTGAGGACCATGTAGAGCAATTTATCATTTCGGGTGCACACGAAATCATAAGTTGAAATGCATGGAAGACTTGGTGGATCTCGTGTTGGGATTTATGGCCACATTTGGACCCGATCTTAGACTTTTCGTATTCTCTTGGTTTAAGCGTTGGTTTTGGGTCTGAGTGTTTGTTTCTTGTTCTTCTCAGAAGATGTCAGGACGCACTGGTGGACGTACTGGAGGACGACGTGCAGGCCGCACTGGCGGGGGTAGAGGTGGTGGTAACATCACCTTGACGTATGACGAGCTCAATGAGATGATGCAGCAACAGTTGGGCGTTGCACTAGCTGCTTTTCAGGCTGCCCAGCAGACTTTCATGAGTGCTACTGCTCCTCCGGTTCAGGCAGGTGTTGCTTACAAGCGGTTTAAGGATTGTCAGCCTCTCAGCTTCCAGGGTACAGAGGGGGCTGTGGAGTTACTTCGGTGGTTAGAGAAGACTGAGTCGGTGTTTGCTTTATGTGAGACTCCAGCGGTGGATCGGGTGAAGTTTGCTTCGGGGACTTTTGTAGGAGCCACCTTGACGTGGTGGAACTGCGTCACACGGACACTTGGTCTCGGGGAGGCCAACGCCATGCCTTGGGCGGATTTTGTGCGTAGGTTAAAGGATGAGTACTGCCCGCGTGAGGAGATTAAGAGGTTAGAACAGGAATATGGGAATCTTAAGATGGTTGGTTCTGAGGTGGAGGAGTACACGATCAGGCACAACGAGCTAGCAGTGATGTGTCCAGGTTTGTCTACACCAGAGTATAGGAGGATAGAGCAGTATCTTGTGGGTTTGGTGCCAGAGATTGCGGGATTGGTGTCTGCTAGGGATCCTGCTACTATATCAGAGGCTGTGCGGTCGGCTACTAAGATGACCAACTTGAAGATTTCTGAGGGTGTCTTGCCTCCTAGGGGCTCTTCTGTGAAGGCGCCGGCAGAGAACAAGAGGAAGTGGGAAAGCGTGGATAAGAGTTCATCGGGGGTTCAGCGACAACCGGCGGCGAAGAAGGCTGAAGCTTCAGGGTCGGCGTCGGATCAGAAACAAGGGGGCTATGCTGGGAAAAGCCCTAAGTGTGGGCGTTGTGGGTTTCATCACTATGGTACTTGTGAGAGTTTTCGCTGTGAGCGTTGCCAGCGGACGAGGCATCTTGCCAAGGATTGTAGGTCAACCTTTCCAGGGCGACTCAGACTGCTGCTACTACTACCCCTGCTCCACAGGGGAACCAGGGTTGCTTTCATTGTGGTGAGGCGGGGCACTTCAAGCGCAGCTGTCCAAAGTTGAATCAAGGAGGCACAGGGAACGCAGGTGGCGGTGGAAACAACGAGGGTGGTGGTCCGACTGCTCGTGTCTTTGTGATCGGTGCTAGGGAGAACCAGGTGGACCCAGACACTATTACTCGTACGTATTCCTTCTTATCTCTTGTTACGCTTTGTTTTTACTTTTATTCGCGTGGTTGCGCGTTCGTGTCTTCGGGTGGTTTCTTTGTGGTTTGGTCTCTGCTTCTCATTCTTTGGGGTCGATGAGGGTCCTTTGGGGATGCTACTTGGACGGTACCAGTGGGTTAGTTATACCGATCATAGTAGTCTCCAGTAGGCCATCGATCGAGGGTCTCTTGTCTCATATTCGCTCGCTGTCTTTTGGGGAAACGTCACTTGAGCACACACAGAGGTCGACACTCATCACTGTTGAGGCCAAAAGAATCTCGGGGCGAGATTCCTTTTAACAGGGGGATGATGTGACGACCTGGAAAATTTTTCTTCTTATTTGTATTCTCCCTTCGACTTCGGGAAATTTTCGGGACGAAAATTCTTTCAACAGGGGGATGATGTGACACCCGGCAATTTCCGGTAACTAACTTTTGAAAACTTAGTAAGTCTACCTTAGCGAGTCGCGCATACGTTACACATAACGAGGTCGGTCGAGTCGAGTCGCACATCATTAGGGTTTTAACATACGCAAGTCTCGAGTCCCGGGAATTGGTGAACGAGTGTGAACGTGTTTACTTTCATGTACTATGTGTTTATAATCATTATGTGACTTGTCGGTATGTGAAAATGTGTTAACATATGTTAAAACGGAGTTTAACGCGCAAAATACCAACATCAGCCCCTTAAGGCGATTAGGAGGACCTAATTGCCTTCATGAGGGCAATTAGCAATTTAATTTTAGGCGATTAGGCATATTTTTAGGCGATTATGGGGGCTAATCGCCTATAGTGAAGGCGATTAGCAGCCCTAATCGCCTGATAAAGCTGCATAATCGCCTATAAGGTGCCTGACGACTAGAAACGCCTATAAATACCACCCTTGACCTTCAAAACATCATTTATGCAACCCTAGCCGTCCCATAACCTATCTCAACCCACAAACACCCTCTGGAACCTATTTTTACATCAAAACAACCATTTCCAAGCTTATTCCATCATCTCCTCTTAAATACAAGGTGTGTTCTTCAAACCCAAACCTTTAAATAATTATATTTTACTCCCTAAATGTCCAGACCTGACCTATAAATGTTTTTGTCTTTGAAAATCCATTTAAAACCGTTTTTAAACAAACCCACACCTTTACATGTGTTATATGTGTTATATGTGATTAAAGGTAGGATTTTTAGGATTGAATCATGATTGTTTTTGTATTGTTAGGATGTTTAGGGTTGTTACAAGTTAGTATGATGATGTTCTAGGAGTTTGAATGGTTTTGGTTGTGTATTGTTGATACTTGATGTTTTGACCCATTTGAAGGATTTTGGATGATTAAGGATGATATGAGGTGTGTTGTTGATTGTTTGATGTTAGGACTTGCTCTAGTATGATGCTAGAACAGTAGGATGCTATCGGACAACGTGGTTATGTGATTAAATCTGGATATTTGCTATTTAGGGCAAGTTCTTGCATGTTGATGTGATGTTTTCATGTTAAGTTGCTATTTTGGGAAAACGCTCGCATTCGGGACTGTTAGAATGATGGGAACTTAGGGGTTTTGCTTGAAATATGTTTGTTAATGTGTTAGGATTGTTATTGGGTGTTTTCACACGTTTCGGATCTGATTTGGAGGGTTAAACGCGCGAAAAACCATATCAGTTGTGCTATAGGCGATTAAGAATCCTAATCGCCTATGCTATAGGCGATTAGGGGCCTAATCGCCTGAATAGGAGGCCCAATCGTGTGTATATAGGCGATTATGATCATAATTGCCTTCATTTCATGCAATTGTGATCCTAATTGCCTTCATTTCATGCAATTGTGACCCTAATCACTAGTTAAGTCCTGAATTGCATACCTTATGACCATAATCGCCTGAAATGCATGTGATTAGCCCTAATCGCATATAATAAGGGGCGATTAGCCCTTGTAATTGCCTGTTGACCATCCCTAATCACATGTTGACTTTCCTAATTGCATGCTAAGTTCTTAATCGCGTGTAATGCTGTTATAAGTGTATTTTGACATCCCGAAACCCGATTTGACACCTAGAAACATGATAGGAAGCCCGTGACATGCCTGGTATCATAGTAACACGTGTTTGGACTTGTTTGTACGTTATTTGACCTATGTGTTAGAATCGTTGAACTTTAACGCATGTTAAGTACTAAGTTGCATGTTTTGTGTATGTTTGTGTATGAGATGAACGCGTGGAATGTCGGGTCACCAATGGGATGTCGAGTCTTGTCATACGTAGTCTGGTTGTCGGTCAAACACGCTTTTCGGACACATAAGGGTCATGGACTGGACTTAGGGACTAATGAACCCGACGGGTTATTAATCTAACTTAACACATATCTTATGATAGGTCGCCAATAGTTGGGGCTATCATATCTTACAGACGGTTTACTCATATCACACATACGGTTTACTCATAAACGGAATACGCAACCTAAGGTGAGTTCAAGGCCCCACATTTTACGGTTTTTGCTTTCGAGGGAGTGGGTAACATGGAAACATGTCATTCTTTAAAAGACGAGTGAAACATGTTAAGGATGTTTCGAAACATTTTTGTTGGAGTCAGCAGTCAGTACCTTCTTTAGAGCATCAGTTGTCAAAGGAAAATGAGCCCCACCAGTAACAAACTTACCAAACCTTAAGAACACCACCATCAGACTAAATTTTAGAAAAAAAAACATTTAGACAATCAAGATTTATTTGATTGAAAAGAAAGATGGTACTAATGTACAATTGCTTCAGTAACAACTAATAATATGCAGCAAACTAATAATTAATATTATTAGTATAAAAAATTACTATACTTCACCTCGTATCTAATGGGGCCACAACAAAGTTTGACAGCATCTCAGTTGGAGCACTTAAAGAAGATCCGAGCATTGCTATTGGCATCCCACACAGGAACACCATCACCCCTGTTACAATATATATAAAGAATGAATGACAACATGGCAATGATAATTAAAAGGGTTACCAAATTACACAATAATCATAAGAAGATACCCAAAATGCAAAATAATTATAAAATATACATATACATACCTACCCAAAATGGAATAGTTGACATATTTCAAATGCTTTGATATTGTTATGTAATTGTTCAAGAACTGTGCATAAAACTCCCAGCTTTCTTATGTGATCCTTCACATCTTCATTCTTATGTATTTCTTCACTCAAAATAGCAACCATCTTGGTGATGCAAGGAGGTCATATCTAATTGTTCAAGAATTTACGGTAAGTTAGATAATGTAGATGAAACTTACAATACATTAGTGCAATCAAAAAGTCGAATATTGAACAGATATAGAGATATTTCATAAAATAAAGAAGCAGCACCTTTGAATACATAAACATTGGCATTGCAAAAAAAAAAAAAAAAAAAAAAAAAAAAGAACGTCAAGATTGTGCATCTTAATCAACAATTGGATGAAGGAAATGTCTGCACGAATCATAATCAATTATTACACCGTCACAAATTCATAAACAAACAACAAAATACAACGATTATGAGCAACAAGTATCTCCTCCATGTGTTAAAAGCGAAATCAACAAAAACAAGGCAAATTAGAAAGGATTTGGGTTAACCGTAGGCGGTGGGTTAAAGAAGAAGATGATTGAAAAGAGTGATTATATTGTAGAGCCAATTTTATAACTCCATGTCCTAATAAAGTTGGTTATAAAGATAGGTTTAATGGTGGAGGTAATATTATAGGTGTCTTATGTAGTACATGGGTCACGATTTTATTAAAATAATATTAATAAAAATTAAAAGGATACCTTTATACAACTATGAGAAATTGTAGTACCTATACCGTGTACAAATCCAAACAAAAATAACATAAAATACAACATAAAATGATTCAAACCGAAGATTTCATCAAGGGCTTGAATCGCGTCGTCTTATATGATTTCTATTTCGTCTTTAACGAAGACTTGAACCACATCCTTTTATATGATCCTTCTTGGTTGCAAGAATTAACAAAAAATAATGTTGATGGTTGTGACTGAGACCGGATAAAATTAAGTGTCAAAACTTGTGGAACAAATAATAATGAAAATGTGGTGGAATCAAGTATATAAAAACTTATCTCTATAAGTTCCCAACATATGGGTCAAGTTTTCCTTCTTCTTCAAGAATTCTTTTATGGATCCTCTTCTTTATTTTTCTAGTATTTTTTTGTAGTCTTTCAAATGAGTCACAAAGTCTTCTATGTATACAAGACCTAAGGATGAGGGAAGGGACTAACTTAATTAGAGCCATAAACTCTAATAAAGTGAAATAAAGTACTCTACTCAAGAGTCTTCTTAATAATTTCACTAAAATCAATTAAATTCCATTCATCATATTATTAAATTTTTGTAATTTCCAACATCTTATTGAATGAATCACTCATTGGTAACATTGATGATGAAGAAGGAAAACCATAAGGCAAAGGATGTTTGTGAGGGTAGGGATGTGAAAAGAGGGTAGTATTATAAAAGTGTTTTGATATTGTAAAGGATGAGGTGTATGAAATGTCTACATTACCCTCCTAAGTGTCTTAATTGTCACAACTATTCCCATAATACCCTTAATATTATTGCTTAAATATGTTGTACATCTTGCTTCTTAAGTTGTACGAAAATGAAAATGACTATGATGATAATTACTCCTCCTTAATAAGATAATATAGATAAAAGAACACGTGATCAAAGATTGAATTATTTCTCCAATAGTTGTCACTAATAATTCGAAACCAAGTGGGTTGCTGTGAACCCGGTCTTTTCAAGGAAGATCCACCCATGGTTTTGTGGAGAAGAGATTAGGGAGATATGCGTGGGGTGGCCTGGGTGGTGTATGGTAATGCGTATCGACACAATAGTCTTTGTTTTCTATGGTTTTTGAGAAACGTACGTGTTTTTTTTTTTTTTAACACGAGACTCCTTGCATGTGTAGTTGACTAGTTAAGGAAAAAAGTGGAATTAACATGTTGATCCCAAGATCTTTATGGTTTTTCTTTGCTTTTAATTAAAAAAATATATATATTTTTTTAATATTGTTTGTTAGTAACACACATACTTGATACCGCACTTCATAAATTAAAAACATGATCAACGCCGATTATCTAATGGTTAAGGTTAAGCTTTTCCTTTTTACCCGTACCCGAATAACCCAACATACCGATAACACATGCCACCAAATAGCGTGTCCTTTTTAACTATACTTGATCTTGGCCTGTTTAACCTAAAATCCGATTATGTACGTTACACGATCAACACCCCTTGTTTTAATGACTAAACAAAGTCTTAATGGATAACGATCGAATTACAATATTTTCGGACAATATCCAAGGCTATGCACGCTTGCTTCTGATTGATGGATCGAGCTCCCGTTTTAACACTCGAATGTGATGTCTTTCTATGATCGTATGTAAACAAAGCACATTAATTGGCATCCCATCAGATTTTTGATTTTATACTAAAATTATTTTTATATACGCAGCTAATCAAACTAGATCTCTATCATATAATAACCCTAAATAGATCAATAAATATATACACTAAACCTGGTTTATATTAACTAAAAACACAAGAACCAACATAAAGATCTAATCTTTGTCATTCATCAAGTTAATTATCTTCAATTAATCACTAAATAGTAACTTAAAAAAATAAATAAATAATACATAACTGAAGCATAGATCTCAACATACCCGAAAAGTATCAACCGTTTAAGTAAATACAACTCCATTGAATTAAACAAAAGTTTTCAAATATAAAAATTAGCTAGGAAAAATATTAAAAAATCTATTTTTTTTTTTATAATTAACATTTATTTTCTATTCTTACTGTTGATCTTCCTTCTTGCATTAAAGCTGCTCTAGCTGACATTATGTTGTTGTTCCCTAAAGAAGAATCAAACACAGTACAATCTATCCAATCTTTAAGCAAATCCTCATGCCCCCATATGTCCGGGATCCAAACCCGACCCGCCATTTCGACCCGATGCCTCTTTAACCTATCTCTTCCACTCTCCTCCACCGCGGCCACCGCCGGCAGTGGCGTAGTCGTCCCTCCTTCTCCCGCGGCCAATAAAGAACAAGAAAGTGAATTCGGTTTCTTGATCACTTCATAATTAGGGTTCATGATGGTGAATCCTTCATTTTCACTGGTCTTGTTAGATAGAATGTTATTATGTTGATGATGGGCCTTCTTGAAATCTTGTGGCGGTGACCGTGGCGGCGTCTTTGACATGTATTCTTCTCCGGCCACTAGTGAAGAAGAAGAAAGCAAATTAGGGTTCTTGAAGATGAACTCTTCATCTTCATGAGTTTTCTTTGAAATAGTAATATTATGTTGATGATGATGATGAGTTGTGTTGAAATCCTGTGATGAAGATCTAGATGATGGTAGAACATGGTGGTTGTTTTGTGTGGTTTCAAGATTAGGGTTTTTGTGGACATCCATTGAAACCATGAGATCTTGATCTTGTTGTTGTTGTTGATGGTTTCTCATGGAAATTATTTGATCTTTTGCAAGAAATGTGTGAAGAGTGAAGATGTTGTGGAGAAGAAGAGATTTAGAGAGATATATGTGTGGAGTGGTGGGTGGGTGGTGTGTGGTAATGCATGTAGACACAAGTGTGTGTGTTTTGTATGGTTTTTGAAAAATGAACGTGGCTTGTTTAACATGGGACTTCTTGCATGTGTGGTTACTTGTTGGACTATTGAAGAAGAAAATTTTTAAATATCTAACGTATTAGTAAATATTACTATAAATTTTACCATTTAAAATAATAATCTAATTAAATTATAAATGATTTATGATGTCATAAAATTTGGGGTATGTTTTTAATGAATTCAGACGTTGTCACGTTTTGTGTCACATTATATTTCCATTTAAGTTATTATTTTTCTCTCTATTGTTATATGTTTTTGTAAAACATGCTTTTATTACTCAGTTATGTTAAAACATTTTGGCTTAGCTCATTGCTCCTACATCTAATCGACAAAATTTATGCAACGTAAGTGTTTACATTTCTGATCACATGCCCAATGGTGGGGAGTTGAGGCCGCTCCTGTGATGAGTCATTGGCCATACGAAATCAATGACCCATATAAAGAAGCGGGTTGAAATGGTTGATGGCGGCACACAATGCTTATGAGGATGACTTAGTGACAAAAGAAATGAAAACGTCTATAGTGAGAATTCATAAATATGACATGCTAGTGAAAAAAGAGATGCAAGAGATTGTTGACAATTTGTACCTAGCTCGTTGATTAACTTTTACATTAAAGAGTTTTTTTTTTTTTTTTTTTTTTTTTAACATTTTGAGATTTTTTTAGTGATGGGGCTTGCCCGCCCTCAATATACGGTAAAATTGCAGTATAAGCGGTAACACTGATACTAACGACAACACCACGTGTCATAACTAATGCTTGTCGCTGCCAATGTTGCTAATCCGTGTGAGGTAGCAAGAGCTACTTTTGGCCATTGATTTAAAGGTAATCCAAGGGTGTAACATCTCCCTCTCCTCTTTTTCTCCTTCTATAAAATAAATACACCTCTTTATATCCTTCTCGCCGTCTGTTTTTTCAATTACACACCACCATCAACCTCAACCTCAACCACGATCGCCAACTCCGCCACCACCATCAAGCTAGCTCCACCGCCACCATCAAGCTAGCTCCACCAGCAACAACTCTACCACACTATCAAGCTCCACCACCACCGTCAAGCTCCATCACCACCCTCAAGCTCTGACCACTAGTTTCTAGCTCTTGTAATTTTAGGTAAAAATTATATAATGTTTATTTGTAGAAATCATGTAATGTAATACCGATTTGATGAAAATTAATCGTGTTTTGTTTCATTTTTGAGGTCAAACAAACTCTCCTGCAAATTAAACATGTTTTGTTGGTTTGAAAATTGGAAAGCCGTCTCCAACGAACTTCCCGCAAAGTCTTCAGCTAGGCATTATGTCACCGCTATCGAGTATTAGCAAAGAGGTATTAATTAGGGAGCGGGTGCCCTTGGCTTGAAGCCTGGGGTGCATCAATCTCAATGCGTCACGTCATTTCAATCCCAAATTAGCATAAAGTAGCCTAAACACCGGAAACGTCAAGCCTAAAGTAGCCTGGAACCAAGGACCCCACCACTTTACTATACCCACCAATGACACACACCCCTTACATGTGGACCCACCCTTTCCCCCTTTTTCTTCTTATTTCTTCATCTACTCCTAGCCGAATTACTATGCCGATTGCAGCTTCATGGGGTGGCATCACCTAGCCGCATACGTGTTAGGTGACAAATATTAGGACTTGTAGTGTAATTGTAGAATAATATAGGTGTTATTGTAAACATGTCTAATTGGTACTTAAATAGCCTTTAGATGAATAAGATCAGTAGCTATTGATTTGGGTTTAACCTCTTCTTCTCTTGTGTTTCTTCTTACCTTCTAATCTTTAGCTCTTAATCACTTGATCACCATTTTGTATCGTAACAATGGTATCAAAGCTCTCAATCCTCTTGACTATTGGTTAGATGATAATAGTCGGATTCCGAATTCTTTTGAACAGGCAATTCCATCTTTGTGGAATTAGGGCAACACAACAACAAGATTCATGAACCATTGCAATTCAAGGTTATTCATCTGAGAAATCAACAAAAGAAGTGCAATGGAGCAGATAATAACATATAACCAAGGAGGTATCGTTAAAGATTACTGTGATACATTTCAAATCTTATTCGATCAGGTTAGATATCTTGAAGAATTTCATAATTCTATGCTATACTTATTCATATATGGTTTAGAACCAGAAATTAGGAAAATCTTTGCTAGATGGCATCTGTATAGTTGCATTAAGGTGGAAGATGTGATTTTGTTGGCTTTAAAAATTGATTCAAATGGCTTGCAAGATTCTTTTTCTCCATTTGATCCTAATTCTTCTTCTTATAACAAAGATTTGGAGTTTGATATTAACATCACTCTTAACGAATTAATGAAAGATAATGAGTGGTTTAGGAGTGGGAAGATTCAAGAAGCTTGTCATAATATTATTCCAGAAACAATTGAAGAGGAATCAGTTCTAGATGAGTGTAGTGAAGATAAGTTGTAAGGTGAAATGCCTAAAAGGGCTGGAAATGATGTTGTTTTACTACCTTCATCAACAATTGAGGGGAAGAATTTTAATGGGGTTGTCAAGGGTAATATAATTGCAAACGGGGCATGTCAATATGTATGTAATGGATATCATGACATGGAAGTTGGGTATATCTGTTGTTGTAGATAAAAAAGCTGGTAGTCTGGTACTATTGAATCTGTTTTGACTCCAGAGAAAGAGTACCACGATTATGAAAGGCATGTTGCATTGCAGTCTATTTTGTATAAGAGTGTTGGAACTTTTGATTATGAGAAGCAATTAAAATGGTCAAGGAATTCTGAATCATCACAACTTAGTGGTGTTACGAAAATTAGTGTTGGATTCTTTCATGGCGGAAAACACTTAGAATGGATAGATTCCGACTGGGTTTGTAGTATGGAATGTAAAAGTGGATAGATTATGGAGATTAAATTTGCAAAAGAATTAGTTGATAACATGTTAGGGTGTGTCCCTATGAACAAGACTATAATGATTGTCGGATCTGCACCTGATTTTCCACGTGGAGTCATCGGGCCAATTAAAGAGTCTCGAAGATGGGCGCACAATTATTGGGTTGGTTTGCATATAAACATTTTGATTGGTGTTGTTTTTGTGTGGCCTACTATGTGGACACACAATTTGATGATTAAATTCAAGAAAAAAGGTGCGAGAATGATACGTGCTTTCATCTACACGATGGAGTCAAACCACTATTTCCTTAAATTGTGCATGCATTTTGTTTATTAGTAGTTATCCATGTTCCTAATGTTTAGTTAATTTAGAGTAGTGAGTTAATGGCCCATGTTTAGGTAGTTATTCATGTTTGTTTCTTATTTAAGTGGTTTACGATTGCATTGAAAGGATATGAGAAAATTGAAGCAAAGTACTTAATCTCTTCCTTATCTTCTATGGAGTCTTACCCGCTCTAAGGGTCCTATCTTGAGAGATTGACCATCTCGAATCGGTCCCTATCAAAGAAGATGGACGGTTAAGTGGAAATGGAAGAATGTACAAAAGAATGATGGTGATTTTTTAAAGTTTGGCGAGAAGAGACCAAAGCTAACATTAGAGTCGCTGACTTGGTTCAGGTATTTCCCTTTTGCGGCAAAAAAACTATAAAGGCTTTTGTCAGCATCGTAGTGACAGGGTCTAACGAAATTGCAAAAGAGGGTGGTGTTGTTGAGCTGTCAAAAGTCATATTTTTGTACGATCTTTCTCTTCCTCACACATTATGGAAGTCTGTTGTTGCTGTTCTATCTAGTATTCTACAATTTAGTTCCGAGTTTTATTTGGAAGTACCTATTGCAATGCTGGTATGGTTTCTTCGTTCGGTTCTAAAGCCACTGTGATCGGTGCATTAAATGCTCTGCTAGTACTTGAAAGTGGTGATTCCAGCAGTTCTCTAGCCATGGATGAATGTGATGCAATCAAGGTTCTTTTGGAACTACTAAAGGTTCATAAATGTGAGGATATGGATGCAGGGCTGTTGGAAGTATTATTAAACAATTTTAAAATCATACAAGCCAAAGCCACCAAATTAGCAATCTTACCACTATCACAGTACCTTTTGGACCCACAAACTCAGGTTCAGCAAGCTAGATTGTTGGCTACTTTTGCTCTTAGATATTCATTTCAAAACAAGACACTGGCACGATCTTCTGATGTTGTTTTAGTGATCATAATTCAATTTTCAAGACTTTATGAAGCACAAGATTTTTTTTAGTTTAGTTTTGATAGTTTTGATTGACAATTTTCTCTCCTTATTCTAATTTTGGGGACAAAAATCTTTGAGGGGGAAGTATTGTTAGGTGACAAATATTGGAAGGACTTGTAGTGTAATTGTAGAATAGTATAGGGGGTTGTTGTAAACATGTCTAATTGGTACTTAAATAACCTTTAGATGAATAAGATCAGTAACTATTGATTGGGGTTTAACCTCTTCTTCTCTTGTGTTTCTTCTTACCTCTAATCTTTAACTCTTAATCTCTTGATCGCCATTTTGTATCGTAACAATACGGCTTTCTAGCCTTGCAGTCGAAGCCAAGGGTGCCCCGGCATGCCTTAGCGGTTAGTCGCTAATACCTTTACTCGCGATTCGTGCGATTATTAACATACTTATGTTTTCGCAAAAACTTTCCTTGTAGTGGAAGTGGATTATTGACTACAATTGATGATAATTGGGTGTTTTTGGGGTTTTTTTTTTTACCAATAGGTTAGTCACTACCCAAGGTATAGGGTGGCACAACGGTGATAGAGGTGACGAGGGTGAGAGGGTAAGAGATTATATTTCATTTGATTGAATATTCAAAATTTCAAAACAAAGTTGGAAAATTTGGTTCTAACAAATTCAGCGACCATGTTTGGAATGTAATTCCGTTTCAATTCATTTCATAAATCAAACACACCGTCAACTATACATGCTTAAAAAAAATTGTGACCTTAACTATGTAGATGGAAAAAAAATACAATATAAATATTATATACATTTTTTGTACTTAATACAGTTATATCCTTTTTAAATTTTCTATGGTTTGTTTCTTCTAAGTTCTAAATGATGATGTGGTTTAGGTGACATAATATAAGTGATATTCAAATTTCTTGGTGTGACGTGAGATAACAAAAAAAATAAAGTTTGAAACTTATTTTGTGATTCTCATTATTTATAAATTTTTGTAGTGAAGAAAAATACTAGCCGCCGGTCAACTTTATCATTTCTGTCGGCCACCTTGACCGCTTGAGAAACACTCGAACCATGGATTTAAGTCATGGGCTAGCGTCAATTAAAGAGGACAGAATACAAGTCAAGTCGATTGGGTAGCGAAGCTGATTTTGCAGTGAAGAAAGGACAAGGGCCGGACCCATTGAGTGGATCGATCAAGTGATTTTTTTTTTAAATATACTTTGTTAGACCATCCGTAGTGGTACGTTAATAGGGTATGGATTGGGCATTTTGCGCCTCATTTCACTTGGCTGCACCCCTCCTTGGACGTGAAAGGGAAAAATTGCTTTGGGGCCAAATTTTTCACGGTGTGAATATGTGAAGTTTTCCCCATTTCTTTGGAGGCAATCAAAACATCACATTTGGTGGAGGACATGAAAATTTTCACACAATTACAGATAGTCTTGGTTATGTTACAATTTTTTTTTACACCGGTTACAAATTTTTTTACACCGGTTAAATTACTTTTTATTGAGCTTGAATTTTCTCGGGCACTATGCGGGGTATATAATAAAACTAGGTTAAAATTATGTGTATTACACGAGTCATTAATGAAAGTATCCTTTTTTTAAGGCGAACTTCATTAAAACACAAAAACGGCGGAATCTCCAAGGAAGAGATAACCGCCTTAATACAAAGTTACATCATAGTAAAAGAAAACTTACACCAATCTAACCAATCGACCGTGCCCTTCTTGTATCTGTCCCTAAACCAAAGATACCCCAAGGATTTTATGTCGGAAACCATTTGGACAATGCTCAGGTTAATGTTAGAGAAAAGCTTCTGATTCCTAGAGTTCCAAATACGCCAACACGTAACGATAAGAATACCATAGATAATCTCTTTCTTCGAATCCGATCCACCCATAGAAACTAAAATCCGACTCACATCTTTAACTGAGAACATAAAGAAAGGCGATATTTTGCACCATGAGGAGATCCCAAGCCACACTACAAGCTGAAAACAAGTGATCCGAATTTTCATCTGATTCACCACATAAAGCACATAAACTATCTCCCACATTTTTGTTTCTCTTCCGAAGGGCCATCTTAGTGGGAATCCTAACTATATGAGCTCGCCATATAAAAACGTTACACTTGTTTGGAACTCATTTACGCCATTTGTAACAACCATGAGTGTCCCTCGCTTCAACTCCTTTAAGCCACTTCCGAACTTCACAAACCGAAAAATCCTTGTGCGCCTCACATTCCAATGTCAACCATCTTCATTCCCATTAAGCCTTATGTTATCAATCTTTATGTGAACTGCAATCAGATTAGCAATCTCGATATCGGAGGATGGATACACCTTCCAATTCCAAATCATCACATTTTGATCGTTTTCCATACCAACTCAATCGGCCACCGAACACCATTTGTTTATCTCTAACCAAAACAAAGATGGATACAAGTTCTTTAGCGGTTCCTTTTCAATCCACGGGTCTATCCAAAATCTAACCAAATTGCCAGTACCCACTTAACCTCGGATCATATTCACAAAATAATTGTCTTGCACCTTCAAACAGGTGCCACATGCCACAATTTTGCTCCAAGTACCGGAAAATTTTAAAACAACAAAACATTTCCCATCTTCTGTTCGAACCATGAACTGAATCAACTAACTTTCTCCGTAAAGCATCATGTTCTAACCAATAACGCCATAACCATTTAGGCATCAAGGCACTATTACAATCCTCGAGTTTGCATAGACCCAAGCCGCCTTCACTTTTAGCCTTCGTGACAACCTCCCAAGCAACCCAATGCACCTTATTCCTATGTTCATCACCACCCCAAAAGAATCACCTAATAATACTTTCAAGTTTATTATAATGGCCACCGGCACTTTATATAAAGAAAAATAATACGAAGGGGGGCTTTCTAGCACCGATTTGATGAGAACCACTCTACCACCCATAGATAACACATTAGCCTTCCACCTAGATAGCCGTTTTTTAAACACTTCTATCACCGTTTCCCAATTATTGATATGATTCATGTTAGCACCAACAAGAATCCCCAAATATTTAAACGGGATCACACCCGGTCTACACCTCAACCTATTCACCTTAACCTCAACCTCCTCCATTGTTTTCCCCACACCGAATAAACTAGATTTTTGAAGGTTTATTCAAAGCCCGGAGCATAAAAGAAATATACGTAAAATCCACTTCAACTCCTTAAAGTTAAATTGAGACCACTCACCCATAACCATTGCATCGTCCGCGTAAAGCAAGTGAGAAACCAATGGCCCATCGTTAGGAAGCCGAACCCCATCAAAGGCCCCACAATCACATGCCTTCCAAATCATATAAGACAACGCCTCCATAACAATAACAAAATGAAATGGCGCAATAGGATCTCCTTACCGAAGACCCTTCTCACAAGCAAACTCAAAAGTAGGCGCTCTATCAACAAGGACCGAAGACCAAGCCGATGATAAGACCCCTTTAACCCACTTACACCACACCTCGGGAAACCTCATTTGCCGCATAACCAAAATCAAAAAGTTTCAATTAAAATTGTCATACGCCTTTTCAAAATCTATTTTAAACAAAAATAGCTCTTCACCCATCCTTTTCGCCCACGAGAAGATTTCACTAATAATCAACGGCCCATCCGGCCCCAGGGCATTGTCTCCGCCACATTAAAAAACCGCATCTTTTATCTCCTTTTCTGAAAACGGCTTCACAAGCACCCCGACATCTTCTTTAGTCATTTGTTTAATCCCATAACACTCTAAATGAGGTTGCTGATCTTGATCCTCCACAAATCGACTTTTGAAAAATTGAAATACTTCTTTTTTAACCTCTGAAGGCTTAAAAACCCATGACCCATTGACCGATAACCCTGGAATGCTATTAGACACCTTTCATTTATTCACCATACCATGAAAAAAAAACTCGTATTATCATCGCCATCCTTTGCCCAACGAACGCGCGCTTTTTGTCGAAGATCCCTAGCTTTACATTCCTCCGGTTCTTTTAACTTTTTATTCGCCTCTATATAAACCCACTCCTAGGCTTCCGTCAAATCCCGCTCTTCAACCAAAGCATCCAACTCTATCAAATCATGTTTAAAATTGGCCTCGTCCTCAAACTCTTTGGTCGTTACCGTTTTCCTCCATTCAACAATCTCCTTGCGAATTTTCTTAACTTTATTCATAAGCATAATATCCGGAGACCCAACACCATTAAAATCCTTCAAGGCTCTAGCTAAAACCTCATCCAAGTCATTTTTAGACAACCAAGAATTAAAGAATCGAAACGGTTTTGCGCCGAAATTACGAGCTTCCACCTTCAACACAATGGGACTATGATCCGAATACTCTCCCGCCAAAGCACGATATTCGGCGTTCGGCCAGTCATTAATACAACTCCATGACACCAAGATATGATCAATACGACTGCACTTGTTCCCCAAAACAATGTAAATTTCCTTCCTCTCAGATTGAACTCGTGAAGCCCATGTTATCTATGAAGTCATTAAACTCGCTAGAAACAGAAGGAATAAACTTAGAGTTCTTTCTTTCAACTCGATCTTGCACACAATTGAAATCGCCACCGAATACCTAATAACCATGATCTTGAATACTAGTACGACCCAACTCGATTCAAAGTAATCACTTATCGGCTAGTTTTTGAGGAGCGTATACATTTATGAATGTTATCACTTTCCCTGTTTCTTTCAAATAGCCATGAATACAAAGAAAGTTCCTATGTTTTTTAACCGAAGACATGACAAACCGATTCAGGTTCCACATCGAAATCAAACCTCCAGAATGACCCGTAAAACCATCCCAATCAAAATTAAAAACACCATTACCCCAAAAAGACCCCAAGTCTAAACCATCCAATGATGAAAATTGCGTCTCTTGCAATATACGATCATATTTTCTAGCAATATACGTACCTTGAACCTCGGCAAAACCCTTCAAAACCTTAACCATCAGCAGACGAACATCGCTCAGGAAAGTTAGATACAAAAAATATGATCACCAGATCATGTCCTTCGAAACTTGTTGTTGTTTGGAGCCCCTCCCTTTCTTGCTCGGCACATCATACCATTGATTAACCATGAATTTGTCCCTCCCCGCCATGAAAATTACCTACAATTTCATTTTATGACGATAAACGATCATATTTTCTAGCAATATACGTACCTTGAACCTCGGCAAAACCCTTCAAAACCTTAACCATCAGCAGACGAACATCGCTCAGGAAAGTTAGATACAAAAAATATGATCACCGGATCATGTCCTTCGAAACTTGTTGTTGTTTGGAGCCCCTCCCTTTCTTGCTCGGCACATCATACCATTGATTAACCTTGAATTTGTCCCTCCCCGTCATGAAAATTACCTACAATTTCATTTTATGACGACTTAATGTTTATCTATATCCTTTTTATCGTGAATGAGATTATTTATTTTTAACAGATCAATCGAATCCTAATTGTTTGTTTTGATTTGTTCTACTAAACTAGGTTTTTTTAAGATGATATCTTTATGAGAGCACCCACATTGTAAATCAAACAAATCTTTCTAAACCGTGACATCACCATACCACATTATTTCAAACCATTCTAAACCACAACCCTTCCAAACCCACTTTTTTCCTTCAACATTAAACAATTCTAAATCTCCACCTCATCACCTCCTTTTACTTTTATTTAATTTATACCGCACACACAAAAAACTTTTTTAGTATTTAATCACATAAAATACAATGGGCCCACGCAAATTCTCTAGCGGAGGCTCCGCTCTACCGGACTTAACATCTAGCGGACGCTCCGGTCTACCAGACTCAACCTCTAGCAGACGACTCCTCTAATGGGTTTGAGATTTTGTTGGTCTGTTCGCCTCCAACCGGCCTGTCTGATGAAGACCATTGGAGATGCTCTAAGTACAGTGTATATAATAAAAACTAAATCCCAATGCCTAGGGCTCCGCCACCACGCACACCACATTTTGATTAAATTGCATTTTTTACTTTCTTGCCTTTAGTCCCTTTCCTTTCTATTCAAAAATTTATGGTATTTCAATCTTTGTCTTTTAGCTTTGCTACTCTCAAGGTTTAATCTCTCAAGTTTTTAACGTTTCCACTTTAACTCATATATTTTTATTTTGTATTTAAAACCCCCTATACTACTACTACAGTTTAAAATTTTTACGAAAACTTTTAAAATCTATATTTTTTACCCATGCATTTCTCGACCCCGCCACAACGCACTAGGGGTAAAATTTCAACCACCGTGTGAATGTGTCTTTTGATTACACGTGTCAGGTTCTCCTTTATACACATTTTATGTTTTTTGTACGTTTAATATATGCGAGTCGGGTACGTTATAATTGTACATTATGATTTCAATTACGGTAAGGGTTTTTGATCTAACCGCAATGTTATTCAGTTAAATTGTATAGGTCAAAACATGCTTTTCATATGCTTAATGAAACACATAACGTCTAGGCTAATCTACTCGATGTTTGTAATTGTGAAAATGGTTTCAGGTTTGTAAAACCGTGCACAAGATGATTTAACTAGGTTAAAGCTCGGTTTTAGACGGAGATTGTAGATGAAACAGAAATAGATAAAAAGCTTGTCATCACATAATCATATTGAATCTGGAATGGTTACAGACCCTATCATCAGTAGGCTAAACATATATCTTGGGGCCAGGGGAGATCGGTCATGATCTCCCCTAGATACTATCAGATCATAGACTCCAAATCTTATTGAATTCTAACATTAGATTGCTATGCAGTTGAACTCTCATTCGCACCTTCGAAGGTGCAAATGAGTTCATTCGTACCAATCATGGTACGAATGAGCAACATGAAGTCTGATTCACACAAACGCATGCTCATTCGTCTTGTCCATAATAACAAGTACATCTGATCCATAAATGCCCTTATGGATCACTACAATCTCATGTTTTACAACACATACACACAATATTCAGCTACGACTCAACCCTAGTCTATTTGACAGCGACAGCCAAACATAAAGTGCACCAATAGTCTCCCCCTTGGACGTTGCTTGCAAATGTTGAATACATCTTTCACATCTCAGTCAATATCACAGATCTCCCCCTCAATACAAGCACTTCTAAATTGAGTATTTGTCCAGCATCCTTTGTGGAGTGACCAAGTATATCATTTGTGAACTCAACCAGCACGCTGAGAAAAGTTACAACCAGGTCAATTAATTACACGAATGTGAAGTCGACAATATAATGCATTGCAGCCTTGTAGCATTAGTACTCAGGAATGTCATCTTGACCAACTACATTACATGCAATCCAAAAGGACAACTTCTAACCGGATTCCATAAAAACATATCAGGTATTCCACATAACCCGTAGGTACCACCACTTAATTACATCTCCTACCAGAACTTATCCATGCAAAACCCTTCACACCGACTAGAGAAACTCTAATTGTTGGTACACAATTAAAGTTCTCAAATGTAATTATGTGCAAAACAATCCACGAGGACACTTGTATTTCTATTGAAAATCTCCATCTGTACAGACTGTGATTGCATAAACAAACTCTTACGGGACACAATTTCTCTCATTTGTTGGCCCATAATAGTCATCTGAATCGGATCATTGTACCTCAGTACTCTTGATTCTCTTGACTACCCCACATTTTTACCATAAATCCATCACATCATAAGAATAAACTGATCAGTGCTGATGACGTGCGGGTTTTACTAGACTTAAACTTATTTTCTTTTAAAAACGGCAAGTTCCCGGAAGAAATGCCAAAAACCTTGGTGAAAAGGGAATTAAGTCAGAAAATAGTGGGACGCTTTCAAGTTTTAAATTTATAATCTAAAACGATAGTTGCTCAACGTTCTAGACCCCACACAACATGAAAGTGTACCTATCGTGAGTAGTATAGAAATGTGCAAGTACCTAGTATCGAATCCAATGACACGGTTTTTACTACTCAGCTTCCTAAAAATTGCTAAAACAGTTTTAAAATGCAAGAAGAAAAGTAAAAGAGAGATGTAAATTGTAGGAGAAATCAATAGCAAAACAAAGGTGTTGCTTTGGGGTCAGATGTTGCCTGGTATGAAACAATAGTAGACTCTTGTTAAAGTGGTGTGTTTAAGTTTCGCACTTTTGCTTAAGTTTGAATTGTATTACCACATTCTTTAGAGGTGACTGCTATCGCTTAACTGTGTAAACGAATTGTGTTCTTAAGATTTTTATGAGAGTCTCCCAAACTGGGCAGCTCACCTCTCAACAATGAGGGGAAGATGACTCGAGACTGTGTTAACCCAACCCCGAAGTACTCGCCTCCCAGCGTTGCGATATAGACATCTAACGGCTCTAGACTTTTATGAATAACTTGTCGGTGGCCGGAGCATGACCGAACAAGCTACCACTTAATATCGTAGAGGAGTCGTGACTAACCAGAACACGTGCATCCCCTACTTGAATTAATTAATCTTTCAAAAAGTGATTGGCCTATTACTAGTTGTGCGGCAATATAGTAATGAAAGAAGATAAAGACCGTTTTCTTTCAACACGAGTTCACCAATCCATGACCTGCGCCAAAGCTATCACATAGACGATGAAGCTAAGTCGCATAATCAAGTCTTGGTTTATCACTAGGACCAAGTATAAAGACCGTACCGACCCTAAGTGAGATTTTGATAATAGAGGATTAAGCCACAAAGTGTGTATATTTCTATCCACAAATGGGCTCATCACTACTCACGGGATTAGGTTAGCTTACAAGTGCATTGCTTGTTACACACCATGGGTACACTCATAAGTCCTCCCACTTCCTATCAAAACACCCACAAGATCAAATACTAGTTGATTAATTAGTTAATTCATTAAACAAAGTTTAGAGTAGAAAGAATTATTAAGAACACAAAGCACCACTTTAAACAAAAGATAAACTATTTATTTCATACCAAGTTCCATCATCACCCTACCAACACCAAGAGAAATCTAGCCTAGTATAGTTGATACAACAAGCTCACAAGGTTGGTTTAGTGTACAAAACATGGTGAGGGTTGTATGAAGATTTCTAGAGGTTTTGGGTGATTTCAGGTTGTTTCTCTCTTAAATGTGGTGTTTATGGATTGATCCCAGGCTCCAAAGGACACTCACAAGCCCCAAAGATGGCTGAAACTTCGTGGAGAAGTGTTGGTTTTTGATGTGGGAAGGGATGATCAAAGTGTGGAGTGGAGGCCTTTATTTGTAGGCAATTCAGCTCAAGCACGCCCGTGTTCCTTGGAGTGGCATGCCCATGTACTGTTGCATAGTCCTTTCGAGCAGATTATGTCCGTCTTCAGAGCTGGCATGGTCGTGCCAAGGGGTGGCATGCTCGTGCAGCCCAGTACATCTACCAGACTTGGTCGGTTAAAGCCTTGGGGAGCACGTCTTTAAAGGCATGGCCGTGCACTTGGCATAGGCACGCCCATGCAAGTCTGTAAGCTGAAGTTTTGCCTTATGTTGGCCTGAAAATGTTGACTTGCTGACCTGGGACAGTTTCACGGTCGTGCACAGCCATAAGTACGGTCGTGCTACATCTGGCACAGCTTCAAAGTCTTCAATTCCTCGTCCGTTATTGTGTTTTTGTGTCGTTTTTCACTCCTTTTCACCTCTTGACCTCAAATCCTACAATTATCAACAGAGAAAGATAAATCATGATAAAACTAAGATAAAAGAACGATTTTGGGTGTAAGATAGGTGAGAATACGTGTGGAAAACATATCATTTCCTTGGCACATAATAACACCTCACACTTGAGCTTTTGCTTGTCCTCAAGCAAACCGAACCTTAGGCAATTTTTATGAGATAAAAATTGTAAGTTTTACTCGATGTACCGAGCTCAACTCACCTCCTAAGAGTCTCGCTTAATAAACCCTCGGGATTTCAGGCTTGGTTTGAAGTAAGACTACTAAAAATACTTCCTAAGGTGCCCCCACTTTCCTTTTTCCTCACTTCTCTCATCCACTCAGGTTTTATTTGGGGGTGAACACTTAAATTCTACCCGATGGCAAACACGAATCATAGGCTTGTATGTAAATCACAACTCCACCACTTTTGTTGAGGCGATGCGTGTGAATCAAAAGGACTTTCAAGGGTTAGTTTAGTGAGATGAAAGATAGAGTCGGAATGGAGTCTACCACCATGACTAACTTTGGGTTTGGTGTGTGGCCTACTCTCTTGACTCGTTCAGCGCGCGGGCCACCTAAAAGCCTCCGCTAGGTTGGGTCAATCACTTGGTCTTTAGAAAGTCTTACAAAACTTCTCTTTCGAAGCTCTCTTGATTCCTTTAGTTCAGCAACATCTTTATTCACACTTTTTTTTACGAGTATAACGGGTTATACCTTATGTTTTGCTGGATGATTATTGACACTTGGTATGCTCTTTTGATGGCTTTTCTTTTGTAGCCTTGTCACGACCGAGGTTTGAGGTTCTTGCTGTGCGACTTATGCTTCAAAGTCCTAAAATCACCAAAGAGCTTCCTTAACACCTTAACACTTCCCTGGTTTCGTCATGGCGAGGGCTAAATGGATGAAAGGAAATGAAAAGGCTAAGGCTCAAAATGGGTGGCTAGGGGTGGGGAAAATATATGGAAGGCCCATGATAACAGAATGAGTAAGTCCTAAATGCCTAAATCATTTTCACACACTCACCTCTAATGTGGTTTTGTAATGCATAAGTCACACAAGTTCTAACCATGTCATACCAAGGGAGAATATCACTCAAGACAAATGAACGAACTAGCAAGTAACGTATATATGTAGTGGTGTGCTCGATAAGGCTTAAAAATACTCACGTGTAGGGGTAGGGTTATTTAAGGAATCGGGAACACCTTAGATGGTTCTTTAGACTACCAAAACCTCCCTAGTCTCCTGCAAGATCGTTGGGCGGACTTAAAGGGTTTGAAAATATTTTTTTTTTCCAAAAACACTTTTAAAAACTTTGCCTTTTTACTTAATATCATAGAGGAGTCATGACTAACCAGAACACGTGCATCCCCTACTTGAATTAATTAATTTTTCAAAAAGTGATTGGCCTGTTACTAATTGTACGGCAATATAGTAATGAAAGAAGATAAAGACCGTTTTCTTTCAACATGGGTTCACCAATCCTTGACCTGCGCCAAAGCTATCACATAGACGATGAAGCTAAGTCGCATAATCAAGTCTTGGTTTATCACTAGGACCAAGTATAAAGACCGTACCGACCCTAAGTGAGATTTTGATAGTAGTAGATTACGCCACAAAGTGTGTATATTTTTTTTCCACAAATGGGCTAATCACTACTCGAGGGATTAGGTTAGCTTACAAGTGCATGCGTTGTTGCACACCATGGGTACACTCATATGTCCTCCCACTTCTTATCAAAACACCCACAAGACCAAATACTAGTTGATTAATTAGTTAATTCATTAAACAAAGTTTAGAGTGGAAAGAATTATTAAGAACACAAAACACCACTTTAAACAAAAAATAAACAATTTATTTCATACCAAGTTCCATCATCACCCTAGCAACACCAAGAGAAATCTAGCCTAGCATGGTTGATACAACAAGCTCACAAGGCTGGTTTTATGTACAACACATGGTGAGGGTTGTATAAAGATTTCTAGTGGTTTTGGTTGATTTTGGGTTGTTTTTCTCTCAAATGTGGTGTTTATAGAGTGATCCCAGGCTCCAAAGGACATTCACAAGCCCCAAAGATGTTTGAGACTTCGTGGAGAATTGTTGGTTTTTGATGTGGGAAGGGATGTTCAAAGTGTGGAGAAGAGGCCTCTATTTATAGGCAATTCAACTCAAGCACGCCCGTGCTCCTTGGAGTGGCACGCCCATGCTTGACAGCAGGTACTATTGTAGAGTCCTTTCGAGCATATTTTGTCCGTCTTCAGAGCTGGCACGGCCGTGCCAAGGGGTGGCATGCCCGTGCAGCCCAGTACGTCAACCAAACTTGGTCGGTTAAAGCCTTGGGGAGCACGCCTTTAATGGCACGGGCGTACACAGGGCATTGGCACGCTTGTGCAAGCCTGTAAGCTGACTTTTTGCCTTCTGTTGACCTGTAAATGTTGACTTGTTGACCCGGGACAGTTGCACAGCCGTGCTGCATCTGGCACAGCTTCAAAGTCTTCAATTCCTGGTCCGTTAGTGTCGTTTTGTGCCGTTTTCACTCATTTTCACCTCTTGACCTCAAATCCTGCAATTATCAACAGAGAAAGATAATATTGATAAAACTAAGATAAAAGCACGATTTCGGTTGTAAGAAAGGTGAGAATACTTGTGGAAAACATATCAATTCTTCGGCACATCTATAGCAGAAACTATTTAATATCGGATCAGTTTGAATTTGAAGCATTCAGTCATTCATAAATTCTGGAATTTGGATCATAATCTTCTTGTAACTCCATTTATCTTCATAATATGAATGTTCACAATCATCATTTCATCAAAAATCTCCAAGATTAGCCTTTCAAAATTTTTACACCTTAAAATTTCAACTTCTAAACTAAATCCTGATCAAATGTACGAATAAGCATCACTTTTAATTGTTTATACAAATGACTCCTTTAGTCCTCTCATTCGTCTCAATTTTTCATACGAATGAGCGTCAATAGGTACGAATGAGTCTTGAATAATACGAATGAGTCTTGATGGCCTCTCATTTGTATAAGATATCTTCATTCGCATAATTGATTTCTCATTCACACCATCGAAGGTACAAATGAGTTCATTCGTATGAACTTCAACTTCATTCGCATCTGCACTCAAAACCCACATTCTTCATTCTCAAAACTCTGCAGATCGATCCAAAATAAGTCCTATACATCAAATCAGATGATGAATCTTATACAGAAAGTTGTGAATATGAAAACCTAAACCTCGTGTAATCAAAAACTTGTAAAAAGCATACGAATTGGAGTTTGATTTGTAGATCTAGGGTTTCAGCAACTTTCTTAATCATTTTACATCTAAAATCCTCAAAATTTGAGCTGTGATTGATTCAAACGGTTGTTAGATCATTCAAATCTATACGATGGCTCTCATACCAATTGTGAAAACGGTTTTAGGTTTGTAAAACCATGCACAGGATCATTTAACCAGGTTAAAGCTCAGTTTTAGACGGAGATTGGAGACGAAACAGAAATAGATAAAAAGCCTGTCATCACATAATCGTATTGAATCTGGAATAGTTACAAACACTGTCATCATTAAGCTAAACATCTATCTCGGGGCTAGGGGAGATCGGGCATGATCTCCCCTTGATAACTATCAAATCATAGGCTCCAAATCTTATTGAGTTCTAACATGAGATTGCTATGTATAAACTATGCAGCTGAACTCTCATTCGCACCTTCGAAGGGGCGAATGAGTTCATTCGTACCAATCATGGTGTGAATGAGCAACATGAAGTCTCATTCGTTTGACACACCGCATTTCCAGGTTATTATCTTAACCTAACTCTAGTAACTTTGATTACAAGTTCATATCATTTCACTTGACTAGGAATAGTTAAGAGAGTCGCATGATACATTATAGTGTGTTAGAAATAGAACAAATAGTAACTCGGAGAATTACTGGGTTTACCAGATCATATATATGTGTCATAAACCCCGAACGTTGGTGAAATATTAACTATGAATATATTGTGTTATAATTATGTCTCTATACGTGATTATGTGAAATTCTGTGAATTAACGTAACTGATTCCGGATTAACCGGAAATTAAGAATAATTGCATAATGGTATTTTAGACTTGTATAAATTATTTATTGCAGCAATAAAAGATTTATTGCATAACCATTGCATAATATTTACATAAAATGAATTAAATTATAAAAATCTGATTAAGTCAGCCCCGCGGACCGCGGGGGACATTTTAAATCCCTCCGCGGTACGTGACAGGTGGCCGACAGTGACCTAACTAAAGCTGGCGCGGACCACGTGGCTTTTATTAACTCTGTCGCGGTCCGCGACGCCAAGAAGAATTCGCTGGTGTGTTTGCTTTATAAAAAGTCGATCATTGACGAATTATTTCACAAAAACTCTTCTCCTGCTCGATTTTTTATCGCAAAAACTCCATTTTCAATCACCCAAAACACATAAAATCATCCTCTTTGTGTGGATTAAAGCTTTGGAAGTTTGTTGATCAAGTTCTATTGTTTCCAAGTGTTGCAAAGTTTGTGTTCTTGAGGTATAACTTGTTATCTTGTTATTTTGATTATGTTCATGAGTATGATTATGTTCTAATCTGATTAATAAACTTATTACAATGTTTAAAATGAATCTATACATGATATACTTGCTTAGAGGATGTTGTTATGATCATAAAATACTAGGATTCATGTTAGTCTTGTTATAATAGTTTAGCTTGGAAGATATTGATATAGACTTGAGTATGATTACAGATAATTATCATTTTTACAAGATCTGGTCATATGTTACTTAGATATAATTATCCTGTTGAGTTTTGATAAGTTTTTATTGATAAAAAGTTGTGCTAGTTAAGTTTTATCAAAGATTGAAAACTCGACAGATTATAAATCCGAATTTGTTTAGGTGATAACTTGATGATTTGATACCTAAAACTTATAGTTTTTGATTCTAAAGTATACTATATGATATAAGCTTTCCAGAAAGTCCAAGTTTGCTTGATTTGGTTAAGTATAGGTATTTCTTTTAGAAATTACAAAATCGTATGTCAAATCTGAATTCGGACAGAAAACTTTGATCAATTTTAAAAGATCATAACTCGAGTTTTACAAATCCTCTGATCGTGAAATTTGGTCAACAACTAAATAACTGAGATTTAAAGCTTCTCCAATTGGATTCAGGTCAATTGGAGTTACATGTGATTTTTAATGATTTTTCTCTTAAACTGTCGCAAACAGCTCAATTTTAATACCTTGCTGTGTTCACGAATTTTTATTAGTTTTTCAGAAGGTTTTGAACCCAAAATAAAAATAGTGGTATGTTAAATAAACATATGGAAATGCCAGTAAAAATTTGAGAGTCTAATATGTTCGTTAGGTATTTTATAAAAATTCATTTTGTTGATCCAGAATATGTCCAGAAAACTCAAAATTAAGAACTTGGAGTATTTATGTGTTTAAGTGTTTCTTGAATCGCATATTATGTATGTATGAGTATGTATGATTAAATGGATCATGTATGTTATGTTTTATACTATATAAACTAAATAATCACCAACGGGTCGTTGGGTTTACTCGTTATATATGGTTACACTCTAGTCACACAACACACTGAGAATATGGGAAGTTTAGAATAAATGGATTTTTGATCAAACTTACATGAATATTTATACTTATAAGATTCAACTTTGAAATAGGAAGTCGTTAGACGGGTCGCCTATACTATTAATTGAAGTTGGAAATTAAACTCAAAGCAACCTAAGGTGAGTTCACTACTCCTTTGCAAAAGCATACATCCCGGATTTTGGGATAACTATAATTCAGGTTGAAAAGATGAAACTACTTAGATTCCAAATTGGAATCTATTGCAAAGAATATTTTGGTTTAAAAGTACATGCTTATGGCTTATTCGAACAACTCCATCAAGGAAGTCCTTCACTACGATACCGAATCTAATTGCCGCACCCTGCAAACGGGATACTAGTTGGTAGCGCTATCTAGGTTGATAACCTCACAACGGCTGGAGGCTGGATGTGAACTATTTATCTTTTTGGGCTTGTCATTGTTGATAGACAATGATAGAAGGCAAACAACATACTCCGCGTAGCGGGGCTTAGTCAAAAGTAACTTCGGTACACTACTGTTGAATAGCTATAAAAATGGGCTAACTACCCACGACTTGACTTTTAAATATTCTGAAACTAAAACTGTTTTTGTGGTTTCGAAAACTTGTGAACTCGCCAACTTTATGTTGATACACTTGAACAAAACTTTTGCAGGTTGCTAGGTAACTCAAGAACTAGGACATTGGAGTCCCACAGCGTCTCATAATGTCATGCATGGTTATCAAATATTGTTTTCATAATTTCGACTATTTACTTATGGTAATTTGGAAATGTAAACTTGAAATTGCTTCCGCTGTATTTTATCAACTCTTTTAAAATGTATTCAATGTTTGAAAGTTATTTTAAATCATATAGTTGTCGTTTGTTGTGACTGTTGACTTGGATCCTGGTTTGTCATACACCTTGTGGTAAAACTCCACAGTGGAAATTTGAGGGTGTGACAATTCGCACAAACGCATGCTCATTCGGCTGGTCCATAATAACAAGTACATCAGATCCATAAATGTCGTTATGGATCACCACAATCTCATGTCTTACAACACACATATAATATTTAGCTATGACTCAACCCTAGCCTATTCGACAGCGACGACCACACATAAAGTGCATCAACAGCAATGTATCCACGCTACGATACACACAGGTCTAATTGTTAGTTTGTTCTTAAATTATATTTTATTATAAAGAAGATAGAATATGTATAACTGTATCCCACTTCAAATAAGTAATTCCACTAAATGTCATATGGCAATTTAGATATTACTAATTAGCAAGTGATTTGTGCTTTATCATGTTGTACATAGGTGCTTTATTGTTGTTCATTCTTATGGGTATGTATAAACATGTCCCTCTCTCTCTCTCTCCTTCCTCACTCTTCATCTCTATCTCTGTCTATTTGTCTCTCTCTCTCTTTTCACTTTTCTCTCATCTCCCTCTTCAAATATTCAGACGACTGCCTCTCTCTATTTCCTTACCTTTCTATGATTTTTTTTCTCCCTTTTTTTATCGTGACGATATAGCGCTCGTATCATTTTGGAGACAAAGAGACACTATTATGATTTTAATATTGTGGCAAGCACTTGCCGTTGCTAGAAGCGCTAGATGGTCAATCACGATTTTCTTGTCCTTAAATATTCGGGGATTATCAGAAGAGGGAAAGCTTAGTGGGTTAAAAGTATGAACTCAAATCAGAAGGCGTCTTTTGTAGGTCTTCAAGAGACGCATGAAGCTAACGTTTCGGTTGAGGTTTGGAGAAGATTTTGGTGTTTTCGTCTATGGAAGCGGTTTCGGTTGATGCTTCTGGGAGATCAGGTGGATTGGTTTCTATGTGGGATCCAGCTTGGCTCACGGTTGATGCGATTCACAAAGGTTAGGGCTTCTTGGTTATGTCAAGTTATGATAAACGACCTTAATAAGAGAATCAATATTATGAATGTTTACCCTCCTCATGATCCGGCTAGGAGGAGTTTGCTATGGAATAAGATACTGGAGAGTATGGCTCAATTGGTTGGTATGTGGGCTATGTTTGGAGATTGTAAATGAAGAATTGTAGCTATAAACAGGAAATCTGATCATACAAGGCACTATTCCAGGTGCGGAAACCCTAGATCAGAACAAAATGATAATCAACGAATCAAAACACACGAATTATGCTTTTCAAACTCATTTTCATAGATAACTTGATCAAATATTGCTTACATAAACCTTTACAAGTTAATCTATTGACAAATTCTCTGACTCAACCTAGAGAGCAAAACTCAGACCTTAATACACACAAATGACCAAAGTTTTTTCCAACAAAACAAACTAAACATATATATAGTAACTGCACTTTCACCCCTGACATAGGTACGAATGTGGAACTTTTCCACATTCGACCACTTCAATGCTCGAACATAGAAACTCTTCAGTATCATATCCACCTTCGCCCATTTATCTTCACATTCGACCCACATATTGTCACCTTCGACCTTCTGAAATCTCTAACACATGATAGTGATTACAATCCGAAGCATTAGTCGCACATAATGCATCTACAAACTCCCCCTCGACTATTGCTCGGATTGCCTTCGATCTTCATCCATCTGTTTGTTCATCAACTTGATTCTCAGTTGTTTCTTTTGGTCTTTCGTCATTTCAGGCTCAAGTTTCCTCTTTGTTGAACGCTTTGGTACTTCAGCTACCTTCACCTGCTTTCCTAGCTTCTTCTCAAGGTTGCTACCGGAGTTGATATCATAAGCAAAGCATACTCCAACAACCTGTTGATATTTCTTTGCTTGTGATGCATCATTGGGATCACTATAAATCGGGTTGTAGTACAGCATGATGATATCTTCAAATGTACCGTTTATGAGCCACATCGGGTCAAAAACGTGTATCTTCTTGTACGAGTCCTTCCCATCTCTTAGCACAATCACCGCTTCAGCATTCCTCCAATCATAATACCAGAAAATAAAATCATCACTGAAATGCTGTTGAATTGGCATTAGCGGTATCTTTCTCATCACCACAGGAGCTTTGTAAATCAACGTTACTCTCTTTCTACCCGTTTTTGGATCAATATCTCTATGAACCTTCCTTCTTGGGTACTGAGGTTTGAACATATCCCATTTTGTTCTACTTTCCCAGATCAATTTATCAGCAAACCATCCAACCGCTGTATTATTCACAGAAGCACCAGTCATTCTAAAACGACATATATCTCTCACCGCCCAGTACGGTAGAGTTAACAAGTCATAGAATCTGTAGAAGTATAGAATTCCAGTTTCCCATTTGACTGCAATGCACTTCAGACTTCTAAGATACTTCCAACCAAGTGCTTTACCTTTAAACATTTGGTTGTGATATCTATAGAATCCTCCCTGTGCTTCTGGTTTCGGCCTTTTATCATCAGTCTCTTTCAACTTCTTCAACAAAGTTTTCAACTCATCGCTTTGTTCAGATGGTTTCTGTTTATCATCCCCAAACACATTTTTAACAAACTCTTTGCTCTTCTCTTCAGCTTTCTTCTTTGCCTCTCTCATATGTGTTTTGGTAAAATCTGCGAATACTTCAGTCTCATCAGTCTCTCTGAAGTATTGGGGATACTCTTCATGAGTTATATCTTCAATCTCAATCTCCTCAGGTTCTGGTGTTTGCTTGTCATCAGAATGATTACCAACATCCTTTTCAGGAATGTCTGGAATCATTTGATCCGGCATAATCTCCTCCAGTGTCTTACCAACTCGCTGCGCAATCCCTTCAAGAATTTCTTTAGACACGGCAGCTGACACATCACCATCTTCCA
Source organism: Ambrosia artemisiifolia (assembly GCA_032199755.1). Classification (NCBI taxonomy): domain Eukaryota; kingdom Viridiplantae; phylum Streptophyta; class Magnoliopsida; order Asterales; family Asteraceae; genus Ambrosia; species Ambrosia artemisiifolia. The sequence goes on along the minus strand of CM063528.1, from coordinate 36,809,395 downwards.
AATCAAGATCATTATACTCCAACTCGTATCTCATATCTTCTGATTGGAATATATCAGCAAACTTTCCAGTAAACTCTATCGTCCACTCTCTCCTGCTCAACATCTCTCTATACATATGCTTTGCATCATCTGATAACTCTCTGATCTTTTCTATCCAGAAAATGTTATCATGAGCATCTACATTCTCTCCTGCCTTCTTCGAGCTTGACTGACTATAACTCCCCTTCTTAGTCTGTCTTTGTTCAAAAGTAAATTTGCTCGAATCGTCATTATCATCATCATCATCATCATTGCTACTCTCATCATCATCATCCTTTTTATTACCCAATTCTCCCTCAGCATCATCATCGTCATCAGATTCATCATCTGATTCATCATCTCCTTCTTCATCATCAGATGGTTCAAAATCAACCTGTTCTTCTTCTTTCTCTTTATCTTCTTCTCCTTCTTTTAGTTTAGGAGCTTCACCATAAAGTTTATTAAGAAGATCACTCATTCTTTTGTTCTCCTTTTTCAACTCCTTGTTTTCTTTTCTCACACTCTTTATCATCCTCCTGTTTCCACTACATTTCTCATCAAGCTCATTTTTCTCCTCCTCAAGTTGTTTCAACTTCATTTCAAGTTTATCCTGATTCGTCTTAGAAGCAACAACTATTTGTAACATATTTTCCTCATTCTTCTTAAACCTTTCTATCTCAGCTTGTTGAGCTGTCAGCATTTTCATCATTTCTTCCATCTTTTTATTCACTTGCTTCATCACATCATCAGAAACAGTGACCTTAGATTTGGAAGTCTCAACAACAGGAGTCTTTTCCTTTTCTGGCTTCCTGAACATATTAAGAACATTCTCTAAAGTAGATTCCAGATTAGGAACTACTTCAGGTTCTTTGGAAGACTTCTTTTGCTTCTTAGCAGCCGGTGAGGAAACTTGTGATGAAGTACCAGCTTCAGGAACTTTCTTCCCTTTCAACAACTTTTCAATTTCTTTCTCTCTTAACTTCTTTGTACTCACTTTCTTAGCCATCAACTTGTGTTTAGGCTTTTTCAAATTCACCACTACTGTAGATCCATCAAAATCTCCAGTATCCAGCCCTAAACACCTTCAACATCAAACGGCTCCTTCTGTAACTGTTCTTCCACTGCTTTGTTAAGTGAATCAGACTCTCCAACAGCAGCGGCCTTGCGTTTGGAGTTCTTCTTCACCAATTCAGTTTCAGAATCCCACTGTTCCTCCTCCTCTGTCTCTTCAGAATCTACAGATTCCTCATCCACCAAACAAGTACCTTTTTTAGCAGTACTTTTCTTCCTAATTTTCTGCTTCTTTGCGGGTTCTGTTTCATCAGCCTTTGCCTTGCCCTTCCCTTTGGCTCCGGCATTCTTAACTTGTCGCTTTCTTTTGGTATTTGCATCAGCATGCACCAATGGATCATCATTATCTGAATCACTCTTATCGTGTCTAGCCTTGTTCAGCCCTGGGTCAGTGTAACCCGGATTAACCAAATGACCAAACAGACGTTTGTGTGGTGGCTTCTCATCATTAGGAATACCCTTATATCCCTTCATCCTAACCAACGTCCTGATATTCATATGATCCTGTCCCAACACCATAGTAGGATCCTTCCTCAACTTCGGATATTTATGATCGAATATCATCATAAAAAATCTGGGATACATCAAGAACTTCTTAGACTTCAAACCTTTCAGCATCTCTAACATGTGATCCAGAATCATCCCGGCAATGTTAAATGGTTTATTCAGTGTCAAAGCAACCATTAACGAACTCAAACTTTTCCTCATCACGTCATAGCCTCCACTAACTGTCCCGAATACATGAATGATCACATGAGCAAAGTATTTGAATTGCACACTAAGTTTTCCCTTATGTAACGCTCCATCAGTGATAGGACCGTTATATTTCATACGTAGAAAGCATACTCTCTGTTCAGTCCATGACAAAACTCTTGGATCAGTACACTCCTCATCCTTGATCCTTAGTGCCTCTCTGATGTCTTCTTCAGTCACCATTGCAATATTCCCCTGAATCTGGCTAACGATGGCAGTCTTTCCCTCCCAGAAGTCATAACGAGCGTTTTTCCAAAAGTCTTCAACAATATCTTTGTAGATGATAGCAGGTGTAGCAATGGCATGTATAATCCTGCTTCTTCTGAGAAAGTCAACGATACCAGAAAACTCAATGTTCTTCAGAACTTCTCGTACATACGCACAGCAGTTCTGAGGAGGTTCGAACGACCACACTTGAGGTACATTATCAACTGGAGCTACTGGAGCCTGTTCTTCTTGTACAGGAACTTCTACATTCTCTGTTGGAATCTACATGTTTTCTGGTTGTTGTTCTGCCATCTGTATCACAAAAACAAGAAAAATACGTCAAGATAATCAAAAACGACAAACTCTGAAATTTTTTTTTAGTTTTTAAATTTCCATATTCGCCCTAATTGAGGTACGAATGTAAGAAAATATGGGTTCGAATGTGTGAATTTAGGTTCGAATGTGAAGATTCAATAAGCAAACTCCACATTCGTCCATTTTAAATCACTTTCGACCAATTGGATTCCACAATCGCCCTAAACATATGGGTCGAATGTGTCTGTTTGAAACCCAAAAATTCAAAATTGTTTTCTGTTGTGTTCTAACCACTGTTTTTGATTCACACTCTCTCTAACATGGCCGACTAAGCTTTTAGAACTATCAATTATGTTGCTCATTCAGTTTTTATTGATTTTAAAAAGGAACTAGGGTTCGTTAACTTCAATCCAACAATTAACAATCGTTTTTAATGAATTAACCCTATTCCTTCTATACTCTCCCCCTAAAATCAATAAGGACTGAATCCTTAACAAATAATCAAGATAAAACAGTCAATAATAGTCCAGATTAGAAAATCTAGGGTTTGAATCAAAAACTCCCAATTCTGGATTCGTTTCAAGTCCAATACCTGTGAAATAAGTATCAATAGAATTAGGAAATAGTGTGGAACAATAAACTAGGATCAAAAGAATCTCAGCAACAAGGTTTGGTGTTTTTGAAAATTTTTGAAAACTTTGATGAATGAGGTTCGAATCTGGATTAGGCTTTATATAGGGTTCACATTCGCCCTTTTCCCTTGGACGAATGTAAGGGATTTTTCCAGCTTCTGGATAAACTCGTTGATTGTCCAGTACTTGTAAGCAACTTTTTCCTTAAGTACTTCAATATGTTGATCCCAGTAAGGTGGTAAAGCATCAGCAAATTTATCCACCAAATCTGACATAGGAATCTTTATGTCATAACTTGACAATTCAGTTAAAAAGTGACAGTATCTGGGAGTCAACTCTTTCAGCGTCTCATTCCCAACATAGCTGAAGTTCTCAAATTCTTTCCTCAGCTCTTCCATTCTCAACCTTCTTGTCTTCTCGTTACCATCATGACGATTCTTTAGCATATCCCATAATTGTTTGGAAGTTGTACACGAACCAAACTGATGTAGCAAATCATTTGTGATCGCTTGGGTTAGCTGATAATACGCCTTCTTTTCCACAGCAAATTTCTTCTTCTCGTCATCAGTCAAACTCTCAAGAGGAATCTGCTCACCGGTATTCTCTAACACTAGTGCCACATATCCTTTTGCAATCATCTGCCACGCCTCAGTTCCTTCCAATCCCATTCCTTCAAGATGAATCTTAAATTTCTTCTGCCACTGGTTGTACTCCTGCATCTCCATTAGCTTGGGTGGTTTGTTCCCGCTACCTGAAGACAAATCATTGATTAGTGTAGAAATAGCATTAGTAGTTTGAGTGTGTACTGCTGCGGCTGCTACTCCCCAATAATCTGCTGCAGGTTGTTGTGAAGATGATGCAACACTCTGAGGCATCGAACTCGTCATAGCTAAGTAGTTAATTGGTTGCGAAGACTGAGTATTCGATTTCTGAGCTGCTACTGTCCACGGGTCCATGGTAACTTGCTGTTGTTGTGTTGTACCCGGCCTCGGTGTAGTTGGAAATCCCCACATGTTGTTCACGAAGTTGGAAATACTACACACTTGAAAATTTCACCAAACTGTTTCTACTTTCGCCCTAGAACCTTCACTTTCGCCCAAAAGGGTGACCCGAATGTAGAAAATCAAAGATAATATCCACGTTCGACCAGATACACTTCACTTTCGTCCCTTCTGTTTCCACGTTCGTACCCCCGATGACCCGAATGTGGAAAATATGACCTGAAAGTGAAAATCCAACACAACAATCCTAGGTTCGACCAAAATAATGCTACTTTCGTCCACTTGGTTCGACCTAAAAACCCACTTTCGACCCAAAGCTCTCTAGGTTCAACCCTACCATGTTCAAAAAACGGTTACACTTTGAAAAACGGTTATTTTGATCTGAAATTTTCAAAAGTTAATGGATTTTGATGATCTTAATCAGGTTAAGATTAGGAAGTGATTTGGAACAACTTTAATACTTGGAATTTTTTATTTTAACCACGAAAACTTATCCAAATCCTTCAAATTGTATCAAAAACCATTGTTCAATGAAAACATAGAAAATTTGATCAATTTAGGGTCCAAATCAGTTCAGAGATTATCAATTTGTTGTTGTATGATCTCTATGGCTCTGATACCACTTTGTAAATGAAGAATTTTAGCTATAAATAGGAAATCTGATCATACAAGGCACTATTCCAGGTGCGGAAACCCTAGATCAGAACAAAATGATAATCAACGAATCAAAACACACGAATTATGCTTTTCAAACTCATTTTCATAGATAACTTGATCAAATATTGCTTACATAAACCTTTACAAGTTAATCTATTGACAAATTCTCTGACTCAACCTAGAGAGCAAAACTCAGACCTTAACACACACAAATGACCAAAGTTTTTTCCAACAAAACAAGCTAAACATATATATAGTAACTGCACTTTCGCCCCTGACATAGGTACGAATGTGGAACTTTTCCACATTCGACCACTTCAATAGCTCTATCATAGAAACTCTTCAGTATCATATCCACCTTCGCCCATTTATCTTCACATTCGAACCATATATTGTCACCTTCGACCTTCTGAAATCTCTAACACATGTTAATGATTACAATCCGAAGCATTAGTCGCACATAATGCATCTACAGAGATTTTAATGAGATGAGATGTGAGGAAGAAGGGTTAAACTCTGTCTTCGATCCAATTGTTGTCGGGGCATTTAATGAATTTCAACAAGAAGTCGCTCTCCTGGAATATCGTATGGCTGGACGGAAATACACTTTTATCTCGGATAATCTTGATGTCAAATTTAGTAAGCTGGATAGATTCCTTGTGTGTGATCGCTTTATGAACCAATGGCCTCTCACTTCTTTGGAGGTTCTTAAAAAGGGTATTTCGGATCATTCTCTCGTGGTCCTATCGTGTGTCAAAAATGATTATGGCCCGGTCCCGTTTAAGTTTTATAACAGTTGGATTGGCTCGCCTGAATGGGATACTATTGTGGCTGGGAACTCTAACCGGTTGAATGCTAATATGAGTGGTATTATGGCCTTGGCAAAAATGTTGAAAATAGTGAAAATAGAGATTAAGAATTGGAGGGCCAAAAAGCTCCAAGATGAGAGAAAAGTCAGATTAGAGCTTACCAAAATCGCGGAAGATATCGAGCAAAAGGCTGAGTCGACGGCCCTGTCTAATGTAGAAAAAGGCACTCAAGCCCGGAATAAATTCAAAGAACTAGACTTAGCTCATGCGAAAGATCCATCAGAAGGCTAGGCTCAAATGGATCAAATATGGTGATGAAAACACAACCTTTATTCACGGAATGATCAATTTCAAGCTGTCAAAGAATAGAATAAATGGGCTGAATCTGGATGGTAATTGGTTTTTGGAGCCATGGGAACTTAAAGAGGGAATTAGAAGGTGGTTTATAAAGCAATTCTCTAGAGATATCGATGAAGGGTGCAACTCACTTTTATCACCTTGATAGCTAAAGTTCCCGATTCTCAGTTGTTGTCGGACTTTAGACCTATCTCACTAGTGGGGTCTCTATTTAAAATCATCTCTAAAGCTCTTTCCAACCGGCTAAAAGGCGTATTAGACTCTCTCATTTCAAGGGTCCAATCCGCGTTTGTGGGAGGAATATATATTTTGGACAGCCCGCTTGTGATTAGCGAACAAGTTTCAAAACAACCGAAGTACAAAATGCTATTGTTCAAAGTTGACTTTCATCGGCCATACGACTCTATTAATTGGAAGTTCTTATTGAAAACTCTGCAATACATGAAATTCCCGGATGTTTGGATTAAATGGATACACGTGTCTTTTCGGTCGGCTAAGGGGTCGGTGCTTGTCAACGGGTCTCCTACCGGTGAGTTTCGGTTCAAAAGAGGGTTACGCCAAGGCAATCCCCTTTCTCCATTTTTGTTCATCCTAGCTATGGAAGTCATCAACATGTTTATGAAACGAGTTGTCGATCTAGGGTTATTTCATGGGTCGAATTCCCTAATAATGGGCCAATTCTTTCCCATTTGTGTTACGCGGATGACGTTGTTTTCGTTAGCGAGTAGTCGCGTCATAACGTGGTCAGCTTAAGCAGGTTTCTCTGCTGCCTTTACCTTATTTCTGGGCTAAAGGTGAATTACAAAAAGTGCAAGGTTATCGGGATTAACGCAGATGAAGCAGAAGTGGAAGATTAGGCTAAAATTCTTCATTGTGAGCATGGTTCCCTGTCTTTTTCTTACTTAGGGATCCCGATTGGAGCCAATATGAACAGAGCTAAAATTTGGGAACCGATTAGTACCAAGATTCAAGCCAAGTTATCCAATTAGAAAGTAAGAACTCTCTCTCTTTCGCGGGTAGGATGACCCTAGCTAAATCGGTTCTAGGTAGTTTACCGTCTTACTACCATTTGTTGTTTGCTGCCCCTAAGTGCATTATAAAGAAAATTGAAAGGTAGTGAAGGGATTTTGTGTGCGGAAAGTCGAGCTCGGGACAGAAAATCCGGTGGGTTAAATGGGCAAAGATGTTTCGGCCTAAAGACAAAGGTGGGTTCGGGCTTGGAGGAGTGGAAGATTTTAATGTTGCGATGCTAACAAAGTGGTGAGGGAGGTTCAAAGATGATCCGGATCAACTTTTGGCACATGTCATTTACTCTATCCATAAATCGAGGATAGATAGGTCCTTTATTCCGTTAAAGAAAACTATCACGGGCACCTGGAAAGATATAGGGACTGCGAAAAAAATGCTTAAAAATATCGGATTTCGGTTGACCAAAAATTCAAAGTTAAGGTGGGAAATGGTTTGAAGACCCACTTCTGGTCAGATCAGTGGCTGACTGAAAATCCGCTTCGCGACTCAATTCCAGGTTTGTTTCATTTGGGACTCAAATATTGAGGGTGGTTTTTCTATTAGAAACATCAGAGATGAATGGCATTCGAAGCTCGATACCGAAAATGACTCTTTCGTGTACAAGTGGAACCCGTGGGCTCCTGCCAAATGTAATTACCTCCTATAGAAAGCCATGCTTGGGAGGGTGCCCGGTAAATTGTAGTTATCGCATAGAAGGGTCGGTGTCCCTAGCATTATCTGTGACCGTTGTGCTTATCAGGTAGAAGATGTCAATCATATTGTTGTTGGTTGCGTTTGGGCGAGAAGTATAGGGTGGAATATTTTCGTTTGGATGTGCGTCCCACCTCCGACTAATGTTATGTCACATCCCGAGATCATTGAGATTATTCAAAGTTCTCCGGGCTCGAAGAGATGGAAAAAGGTGGTGTACAAATGCCCCACTTACGGTGTGCGCATATAATGTATATATGTGTGGCCATCGAGGAGCAAAAGTAAAGTTGCACTACTTTTAACGTTATTTTACTAATTTCGTGAAAATAACGTTAAAAACGACGGACGGTTAATCATGCATCATGTGGTGGCGTTGATAGCCAAAAGACAAAGGGGTACATGCACCGATCGGGTTTGTCCCGATTGCTAAGTGTTCTGTGCCTTATGTCCAAGGCTTGATACCAAACCACATCGAGCCGGGGGTCTCACTGGAAGCAGCCTCTCTATTCTTAGGGGTAGAGGTAAGGCTGTCTACATCTTACCCTCCTCAGACCCTACCTTAGCTTTACTATAGGTGGGATTAACTGAGTATGATGATGATGATGATGATGTAATCGTTTACAAACATTTAGATGGTGTCACAATCATATTAAATTTCATGGTTTGTTACTTCCATTACCCTAGAAGTTGTATGTATAAAAATAATTCACTTATGTAAATTTGTATTGTAAGTCCTAAACAACCCAATATATTACCCAATAATTTAATTGAACATGGAAAATAAGATTAAACCACAAGAACAAAAACAAAATATATTATTAATAACTTTGTTTCGCTGCTTCGATCGCACGCGGTTTCAAAGAACCGTCTGGTACGGTCTCTAAGAAGATTGCACACGCTCTCTAGGAACGTCTGGTACATTCTCTAGGAACCTTGCACACAATCTCTAGGATTGTCTAGTACAAGGTTCTCAAAGTGAGCTACATGGTTACAAAATTGAGAGGTCTGCCTAACAATACACTAAATATGACAATATGTAGGAGCCTCTAACCAATCGGCCCACATAGCCTAGCCCAAGCCAAAGTCCTAATCTAAGCCCAATAAATATTAATGTGTACAATAAAGATAAACGTAAAACTATACAATTTCTGGGTCTTATAATATCCCCTAATTTTATGCTATCTTTATTACGGCTTAGTAGATATCTCCAGCTGGTGATCTTCAATCTTGGGTCTTCTCTTTCAGTGGTCCAGCAGTGAACAAGCCTACTCTCTATAAACCTTCCTGTCGAAGATGAAACAAAGAACCACAACCCAAATTATAAGCGAGAAACAAACATACAGTCGGCCCAACAGAGAACTTAATCCCATGTCTTCGTAATTCCGATAAGATTAGTAACCGGCAAGCCCAAACCAGTCCAAATCACTAAAGTAGGGAGCCCAACTAATAAGAAGCCCACGACTAAAACTAAAGAAAATAAAACAACCTTGAGGGCGGCCCAATGTTCATAATTTGCAAACCATATGCAGCGTTATTTTTATTTCAATTGTAGGCGCCCAAAAATTAAATAGAATAAATCCTAAAATAAGTCAAGCTTAATCCCATTCCAATATTTCCATCATATCTCGAACCATGCACATCTTGTGCCCACATAACTAGAAGTCAAGAAACAGTCCATCACCACCCAAACTCCACCTTCTTAAAACTCAATCCACGGCCCATTAACAAAGGACTGTATCCCATATCATCGTAATCTCAAAATAATAATACCCGGCCAAGCCCAATCCGATTACACTCACTAATCTAGGGAGCCCAAATGTATAGAGGCCCATGAATAATTAAAGAAAATGAAGTATGAACCGGTTTATTGTGCTTCCAAATTAACACTCTGTTCCAGAGTTTCATTAAAGGATGGAAGAGAAACGATTGGGAAGGAAGTGGGGAAAAAATGTGTTCAAGAATTTTATGTAGGAGGGAAAGGGAAGGAATGAGAGGGATAATAAAGAGGTTTTTAGGGTGATTTTCAATCTTTCCAATTTAGAAGGAATTGGAGAGAAAGGAAGAAGAGGGAGATCATTTCTCTTCCGTCCTTTAATGAAACTCTGGAACAGAGTGTAAACCCGACTCTACCTTTTACTTAGCGCCCAAGATTTTAATTTTCACCAACTCATCCAAACTCCAAAGTCAAACCATTATTCTTTTCCATTCTTTATTGCTCAAAATAAGGAAGGTTGTGAAATCACATAAATGTAATCCGATTTGGTTGGTGGAAAAACAAGATCCATCCCCAAATTTTGTGCATCATATGATTAATCATCCAAAAACAAACCACCAATAATATGAAGATCGGAATTTTCAAAATTTCCAATAACATCATAAAACATATGACAAACTAATGATCAAATTTAAATCACAATAATCGGACCTCAATCAATCCATTCAACTCCTCTAAAGCAAACATATTCCAAACAAATAAATGAAATCAAGATTCCATAATATTTCCATAATATATAACTAACCATATGAACCGGAGAACCTCTCTTTTGACAAACATACATTCCCCAACACTGTGCAAATCCTTGTTCTTGTTCTTAGAGTGATATCAAAACCTGGCCTTCGAAAGACTTCCTAGGTTCTGATACCAATTGTAAGTCAACAAACACCCAATCGAGTGCGGAAAACAAGATTGAATGTGAAGAACGAAAGATAATAAACACGAAAATGATTGTATTGTTCTTTTACCTTGCACACAATCTCTAGTATTGTCTGATATAAGGTGGTGGCTCTAGAATTACAAAAAGATGGATTACGAATGTCTAACCTTAAAATGAACTAAACAAAACATTATATAGGGTCCATTAATGTCTTGGCCCACATGGCCTAACCCAAACCCAATAGTTAAACTAAGCCCAATAATTATAAACTTGCTTAATAAAGACAAGCGTAAACCTACACAATTTCTGGGCTTTACATGTATAAACATTATTAAGTTATATAATTTTCATCTTTAAACCCGTGTAATATACTGATTATGATAGTGTTAATCCAAATGAAAAACCCAATGGCTTATTTCTATGTAAAGTTAACAAATATAAAAGATAAACTTCATTACAAATATAATGTATAGAGAAGGAAGCTAATAGCATTCACAATATCTTCTTTATTTATTCCCATTATATTTTTACATTAAGTATACTCATGTGTAGAGTTGAACTTACAACCTTCCCTCTAAAACGCATATACCTCTATCAAGTATATACCTCCACATTGGCATCCACGTCATGTTCTACATTTTAATCTTTATATAAAAAATATATACCGGAGGTAAATTCAATCTCTATATTTGATATGTCACCATTTATTCCTTAATTAAATGTTGTGAATTGATGCGCTATAAAATCCACCTAATTTCCTAGTTAATTTTAGGCGTTTTCGAGTTTTTAGTTAGTGTGTTTATAAACTTTTAGAATTTATTTGTTATTTTATCTTTTATAGTTTTTTACTGATTAATTTCTAATATTTGTTTGGAATAAAAACACCGATTAATTTCTAATATTTGTCTGGATATAAAACCATATGTCTGAAAGTGATCTTTTATGAAATTGTACTAATTGTTTACAAACATTTAGATGGAGTCACAACCATATTAAATTTCATGGTTTGTTACTTCCATTACCCTACAAGTTGTATGTATAAAAATAATTCACTTATGTAAATTTGTATAAACATAATAAAGTTCTATAATTTTCATCTTTAAACCCGTGTAATACATAGATCTATGATAGTGTTAATCCATATGAAAACCCAATGGTTTATTTCTATGTGAAGTTAACAAATATAAAAGATAAACTTTATTACAAATATAATGTATAGAGAAGGAAGCTAATAGCGTTCATATTATCTTCTTTATTTATTTCCATTATATTTTTACACAAAATATGCTCTTGTCTAGATTTGAACTTGAAAAAGGCATAAACCTCTATCAAGTAGGCTAATAACGTTCACAATATCTTCTTTATTTATTCCCATTATATTTTTACACAAAATATACTGTTGTCTAGATTTGAACTTGGAAAAAGGCATAAACCTCAACATTGGCATCCACGTCATGTTCTACATTTTAATCTTTATCTAAAAAAATATATACTAAAGGTAAATTCAATCTCTATATTTGATATGTCATTATTTATCTCTAATTTAAATGTTGTGAATTGATGCGCTACAAAACACACCTAATTTCCTAGTTAATTTTAGTCGTTTTCGAGTTTTTTGTTAGTGTTTTTATAAATTTTTAGCATGTATTCGTTATTTTATCTTTTTATAGGTTTGTATTTGTTTATATTTTTTATTTATTTATGCATTTAATTTATATTTTATAGGTGTTCATGCGAAATGAGCTAAAATACAACTAAAAAAATTGATCACGGCCAGAGCGAGCTTGGAGTTTATAATAATAATAATAATAATAATAATAATAATAGTAGTAGTAGTAGTAGTAGGGAAAGAAGAAATAAAAGAGAGCCCAGCAACAAAGGCCCAAGCCCAAGCGCCACCTTCCCCCCTTGTTGGACAATCCTAGCAGCAGGCTTGGCCTGCCCTCCAGCGCGCGGCCCAAATCCTTTAGCCATCCAAATCGTGTTATTTTTTTTGTATTTCTGGCCCAATTGTGGTTTTTCCTTTTACCAACATTGAGTCATCACATTCATAAAGAACCGAGAGTTTAGGTTCGTTTTATATTCTATGTTCTTAAAACCTTGTTCTGCATTATATATATATATATATATATATATATATATATATATATATATATATACTAGTAGGAAACCCGCGCGATGCGACGGTGGTAATAATTTATAACGCAGTAGTTGTTTTTTGTTAGCATATCAATCCACTCATAATATAATGTATCGGTATAGTCTATCTATGTCATAAACCTTGCACTTGATATATGGTAGTGAAACGATATTTAAATGTGATGTGATGGTTATGCGATGATTAGATGCGATGATTAGGGGGTCGGAGATGTGGTACTTTCTCTGGAGTGTCCCTTTTCCCTTTATAATGTAATGGTTAATTAACGGCATTTAAAAGTGTCAAACGCAAACCCTACGCTAAATGATATATACAAATTTCTAAAACCGATCAGTGCCAGAATAGTGCCCGGTGCCACCTCAGCAAAAGGAGGATCAATAGCCCACCCCCCTTTTCCTCGGCGCCATTAGGGGGCGCCATTGATAGTCCGTGGTTGCAATGGTGAGGAGAAAGAGTTGGGGCCGAAAGATTCTTTGTTGGTTTTCATTTTTTTTTGTTGGTGGTGAATGGTGGGGTGGTGGACCGACGGTGGTGGTGACGGTTACGGATGGTGGTGATGGTTAACGGACGATGGTTGTGATTGTTGAGGTAGTGGTGATGATGGTTGACGTGGTGGTGGCGGGTGATGGTTGTGGTAGGGTGATGATGGTATAGTTTGGGGAAGTGAAGAGGATGATGATGGTGATATAATTTTTTTAAATAAATAAAACTTAAATATATATAAAATAAAATAAAATAACTAAACTATTTTTTTAATTTATTGTATTTTTTAAGGTTATGTAATTTTTTTAATACTATGTATTTTTAATTTTTTATGTAAAAAATAAAAAAAAATAAGTAAAAATTGAGAGGGTTTTATTATATTTGCTGATAGTTATTAGAGGGCTTTATTTTAGTATCTTTTGACGTGACATCATTCTACACCATCCAATCTAAGGGATGTTAAACATGTAAACGTCATGTAAACGTAAACATTTCACATGACCATCAAAGTAAATGCATACAGGTTACAACTTCATTAGTTAACATAGTAAACAAGGAATTGAACTGAAAATATAACCTACTATACCATGGGAAATCTTTTGAATCAAAAACAAAAACTAACTTTTGAGTATGGTTGTAAACAAATATGAATAACGCCTTGTTCGTATTCGTTTGTTAAGAAAATAGTGTGCTTACGAACTGTTCATGAACACTTACCGAACGATATTTTCTGTTCGTGTTCGTTTGTTAAGGAATTAAAAGTGTTCGTCTTTGTTTGTGTGTGTTTGTTAAAGTTGAACAAAAGTTAATGCGAACAATCACAAATAAACGTAAAGGAACACAAACATGCCTTCATGAATAAAAGAGCAAACTAACGCACTAAATTTTGAGTAAGGTCAACAATTTTTCATCACAAACATTATCCACCCAAAATATACTAAACCAAGTATCCAAACATGCTTGACATAATCACGATCGCATAATTACCATAAAATAATGACTCATAAAAACACATAATTATCATATTAAACATAAAACCCCCCATTTAATCCACTTAAAATAATAGTTAATCAAAACATGTAAAGTAATATTAGTATGTAATACATTAATATACTAGCTTTTATCCCGGGAGCGTCCCGGGGTTGAAATATCTAATATAACATAATAAAATATTTAATATGATAACATAATTAATGATTTGCCAATACATGATTAATGAATAATAATAATAATATTATTTATTTTAAACAAATTTCTGCCATAAGTTATCATATTCAAATATAAAAAAAAGGAATCTCTGCCTATGAAGTTATGTTTATCGTTTGTGATTTATTAGTAGAGTAAAATATATTTGAAAACAAAACCCCACAAAAATAGTTGTTTTTTTTTCTCCGTTTTTTATATAGCACTATGGTACTCGTTGGAAAGATAATAAAACGCTCGTTAATTTGGTGTAATTTTTTTCTTTAAAAAATCTCGTATATAAAAGATATTAACGTTTAAAAGTTATGGGAGGAAACATTAGAGAGAAAATTTAATTTTGTTTTTAAATTCTTATCTTTTCCTAAAATAATTATAATATATATAGATTTATTAAAAAAACTCAAAAATTAAAAAATACTATATGATGCCACGTGACACATTCAAGGAGGGGTTGAGTCCTCCATTGAATGACACATCATCAAAGTTCAATTCTTTTATTATAAGTTATAGATTATAGATATTAAGTAATTTGTCTTAGGAACCTTCCAAAAAAAAAAAGTAATCTGTCTTAGGAAATTAAAAACTTTAATGACCCCTAAGTACTTAAATTTAAAATAAAACGTTAAAAGCCTCAATGAACTATCGAACATAAACGAACACATGAACAAACGTTCACGAACATAAATAAAAAAACGCAGCATTTGTTCATGTTTGTCTGTTTTACTAAACAGACACAAACGAATTTCTCACCAAACAGTTTATAAACTATTCGTTAAACGTTTGTTTCATTTATAAACTTACTTTTAGCAAAGATCACCATGGAAGATCCTTTGAATAAAAAACTGACTTTTGAGAAAAAAATCACCGTCTGTTGGATAAAAAGAACAACTAAAATACTACACTCCTTAACGTTACTATAATATAATATTGACTTTTTTTATCTTCCCCACTGTTGAGGGTATTACCACTTTTTTAACTTAAAAGATTCCTTTACTATAAAATTATAAAATGGCATCCTATTTGAATATGAACAACTCCTGGTTTTACAAAAGGACTTTCTAAAATCGAATGACATGATTTGATTATATTTTATTTATTTTATTTTTAGGTGCATGGTGGTTTTTTTTTATGTTTTCCATCATAAGTGCCTGTGCATAAAACAATGATAATTCAATTGCATATGCATTCTTTATAATGGCAATAAACAGTGTTTATGCACAAGATATATCTAATATTCAACAAAAAGTTTGAATAGATAAAAATAAAGTCTAAGATGAAGTGAATACTTTTTTCACAATCGGTTAGTATATGTATGAAAAGGTTAATTCCTTAATTTCATTATATGATTATTCTTATTTTATTGTCTAGTTATTATTGCATGTAGAACGTTCATAGAGCAACTCAATAACATTTTTGTTTTATAAACAATTTGAAAAGCACAATAATATTAAATAAAAAAATACGTAAAATTTACTTTCATCAAAGAAAAATTAAAATTCATAATTAAGAGGAATGATATATAAAATTAAATGATGTTTTGGTTATGGGAAAAATTGGTAAAAACACAAAACTTACGATATCAAATAATATGATCCTTTAATATAATAACAATATTATAGATATACCTATTTTTTTTTTACTGAACTATGTTTAGGGGTTGGGAAAGGTTATGTAGTGCGGGTGTTGTGTGGGTTTTTCTTTTTGGTGAATTGTACATTAGTGGCTAGTAACCTGTTGGTCATTTCGTTTGGATGTTCAAAACAAATCTAGTTATTACTCTTTCTTTTTTAAAACAAAACATTAAAAGGTAATTAAAATAAAATAAGTTATAGTATAATTTGTCATGATAATTGTTTTTTCTCCTTTACCTAAAACAAATAAATGGTGAAAGTTTATATCTAAAATCAAAATTGAGTTACGGTACGAAAGGTACAGACGAATTTGACACCACTACAAGACCATTGAAAACAAAACCATGTTCTCATCAAAACCACATCCCACATTTATGACTTTTTTCTTCTAAATCATTGACTTTTTTCTTCAGACACATTGACAACCATCTTGAGATAAGAGAGAGAAAGATAGAAAAAGGGTTCCCCACCACCGGTGGTGTCGTTCGGGTAACGTGATTCGCGTCATGTCACCATAAAAGTCTATTGTTACGGTCGATATTGCAGGTGCGCATCCTGCCAAGTTGATCCGGCTTGCGGCGACCTCCGACGGCTGGGGGATTCATGGGGTTCGTCCGATAACCTCCGGACAAAAACTGTGCGTCTTTGATGACATTGCCGAAGCCGAGTTCCGACCAGCCTTGGTGGCGAGTGCTTTCCTGAAGCCTTCTAATACAGTGGATTAACTCATGGTTTGTTTGTTACAGGCCATTTGGGAGTAATCGAGCAGAGAGATGAGCATTTGAGGGTAAATAAAAGTTTTGTGCAACTCTTATTATGGTTGGGTAGATAAACTGTGAATTTGAAGCCGATTAATAGTGAAAAGGTTTTGATGAGCGGGAAGCTTTGAAATTTTTGAGGGTTTTGGAGAAGATGGAACTGATGAGGTGAGGCGTTGGATTGGATTTTAATCAAAAGCCTGGTAAACATTGCAACTCCCTGGATTTGAATCCGGGATGTAATTTGCTGACCAATCAGAGAACAAGAACTTTGAAGAGGAAAGCGGAAATGATTTTATGCTTATGAAGTTGTACATTATGCCTATTGGGTTGTAAAACTTTTAAATTTAAGAGTTTTTGTTGAATTTACCTTTTTGCCCATTCAATATGTATTATAAAGTAGTATATATATATATATATATATTGATGTTTAGTTTTGGATATGTATTTTGGTTTAATGTTTTTGTAAAATATTTTTGTGTTGTAGATAAAAATGTGTATCAATGCTCTTAGTAATCGGTTTGATTGATTGTTGCTATGCATTTTTCCTAGTTGTTAATTTGGTAGTTTGAAGTTTTAGAGTTTCATGTAATTTTTCATAGTTACTAAACGCACAAGCTTCCACCCCTATTGAGGCTATAGCTTTCCAGATACCTAAAAGGTTAGCTTGGGTTAACTGCCTACAGAGTTGATAGCACTCGTTTCAAAAACCAAAACGACACGGACCCCAAGGATGGAACACAAGAAGAATGGATTCTCAATGAGAGGTTCCAAGAGCAAACCATTAAAGTTGGAAGATACCTCTCCGAGAAGGGAAAAAGCTCCCTGAGGAACTCCTTATCAGGAACGTAGACATCTTTGCATATCAACACAGTGATATGCGAGCCATCCCCTAAGATGAAGTCAAACACCGATTAAATACTCATGACGAGCCATCCCCTAAGATCAAGTCAAACACCGATTAAATACTCATGACTGGATTAAGCCAGTCCAGCTGAAGAAGATAGGAATAGGGCACGAAAAGAGTAAAATCTCCTCAAGGCGGGGATAGTCTGGGACATATGATACCCCACGTGGATATCAAATCCAATAATGGTGAAGAAGTCGGATGGTGGATGGAGAATATGCGTTGACTACAATTACCTGAGTAAGGCATGCCCAAAAGATTGTTACACCTTACTTGACATCGATGTCAAGATAGACCCACTAACCATGTATCCCGTAAAAATGTTTTCTAGATGCTTACATGGGGTATCATCTTACAAGGGGTATAATGAAATCCAAATGGCCATCGAAGATGAAGAAAAAACCACTTACATAACCAACAAGGGAATTTTCTGTTATACAAAGATGCAATTTGGCCTAAAGAATGCCATGGAAACATACATAAGGTTCATGCACCAGCTATTGTATGATCAGATTGAAAAGAACATGGATTTGTATGTTGACGACCACATTATAAAAAGGAAAGAAAAACAATCATGATCGATGACATTGCAGAAATATTTAAAACCTTGAGAAAGGCCAACATGTGGTAGGGTGATGATGGTATAGTTTGGGGAAGTGAAGAGGATGATGATGGTGATATAATTTTTTTAAATAAATAAAACTTAAATATATATATAAAATAAAATAAAAAAACTATACTATTTTTTTAATTTATTGTATTTTTTAAGGTTATGTAATTTTTTTAATACTATGTATTTTTATTTTTTTATGTAAAAAATAAAAAAAATAAGTAAAAATTGAGAGGGTTTTATTATATTTGCTGATAGTTATTAGAGGGCTTTATTTTAGTATCTTTTGACGTGACATCATTCTACACCATCCAATCTAAGGGATGTTAAACATGTAAACGTCATGTAAACGTAAACATTTCACATGACCATCAAAGTAAATGCATACAGGTTACAACTTCGTTAGTTAACATACTAAACAAGGAATTGAACTGAAAATATAACCTACTATACCATGGGAAATCTTTTGAATCAAAAACAAAAACTAACTTTTGAGTATGGTTGTAAACAAATATGAATAACGCCTTGTTCGTATTCGTTTGTTAAGAAAATAGTGTGCTTACGAACTGTTCATGAACACTTACCGAACGATATTTTCTGTTCGTGTTCGTTTGTTAAGGAATTAAAAGTGTTCGTCTTTGTTTGTGTGTGTTTGTTAAAGTTGAACAAAAGTTAATGCGAACAATCACAAATAAACGTAAAGGAACACAAACATGCCTTCATGAATAAAAGAGCAAACTAACACACTAAATTTTGAGTAAGGTCAACAATTTTTCATCACAAACATTATCCACCCAAAATATACTAAACCAAGTATCCAAACATGCTTGACATAATCACGATCACATAATTACCATAAAATAATGACTCATAAAAACACATAATTATCATATTAAACATAAAACCCCCCATTTAATCCACTTAAAATAATAGTTAATCAAAACATGTAAAGTAATATTAGTATGTAATACATTAATATACTAGCTTTTATCCCGGGAGCGTCCCGGGGTTGAAATATCTAATATAACATAATAAAATATTTAATATGATAACATAATTAATGATTTGCCAATACATGATTAATGAATAATAATAATAAAATTATTTATTTTAAACAAATTTCTGCCATAAGTTATCATATTCAAATATAAAAAAAAGGAATCTCTGCCTATGAAGTTATGTTTATCGTTTGTGATTTATTAGTAGAGTAAAATATATTTGAAAACAAAACCCCACAAAAATAGTTGTTTTTTTTCTCTGTTTTTTATATAGCACTATGGTACTCGTTGGAAAGATAATAAAACGCTTGTTAATTTGGTGTAATTTTTTTTCTTTAAAAAATCTCGTATATAAAAGATATTAACGTTTAAAAGTTATGGGAGGAAACATTAGAGAGAAAATTTAATTTTGTTTTTAAATTCTTATCTTTTCCTAAAATAATTATAATATATATAGATTTATTAAAAAAACTCAAAAATTAAAAAATACTATATGATGCCACGTGACACATTCAAGGAGGGGTTGAGTCCTCCATTGAATGCCACATCATCAAAGTTCAATTCTTTTATTATAAGTTATAGATTATAGATATTAAGTAATTTGTCTTAGGAACCTTCCAAAAAAAAAGTAATCTGTCTTAGGAAATTAAAAACTTTAATGACCCATAAGTACTTAAATTTAAAATAAAACGTTAAAAGCCTCAATGAACTATCGAACATAAACGAACACATGAACAAACGTTCACGAACATAAATAAAAAAACGCAACATTTGTTCATGTTTGTCTGTTTTACTAAACAGACACAAACGAATTTCTCACCAAACAGTTTATAAACTGTTCGTTAAACGTTTGTTTCATTTATAAACTTACTTTTAGCAAAGATCACCATGGAAGATCCTTTGAATAAAAAACTGACTTTTGAGAAAAAAATCACCGTCTGTTGGATAAAAAGAACAACTAAATACTACACTCCTTAAGTTACTATAATATAATATTGACTTTTTTTATCTTCCCCACTGTTGAGGGTATTACCACTTTTTTAACTTAAAAGATTCCTTTACTATAAAATTATAAAATGGCATCCTATTTGAATATGAACAACTCCTGGTTTTACAAAAGGACTTTCTAAAATCGAATGACATGATTTGATTATATTTTATTTATTTTATTTTTAGGTGCATGGTGGTTTTTTTTTATGTTTTCCATCATAAGTGCATGTGCATAAAACAATGATAATTCAATTGCATATGCATTCTTTATAATGGCAATAAACAGTGTTTATGCACAAGATATATCTAATATTCAACAAAAAGTTTGAATAGATAAAAATAAAGTCTAAGATGAAGTGAATACTTTTTTCACAACCGGTTAGTATATGTATGAAAAGGTTAATTCCTTAATTTCATTATATGATTATTCTTATTTTATTGTCTAGTTATTATTGCATGTAGAACGTTCATAGAGCAACTCAAAAACATTTTTGTTTTATAAACAATTTGAAAAGCACAATAATATTAACTAAAAAAATACGTAAAATTTACTTTCATCAAAGAAAAATTAAAATTCATAATTAAGAGGAATGATATATAAAATTAAATGATGTTTTGGTTATGGGAAAAATTGGTAAAAACACAAAACTTACGATATCAAATAATATGATCCTTTAATATAATAACAATATTTTAGATATACCTATTTATTTATTTTTGCTGAACTATGTTTAGGGGTTGGGAAAGGTTATGTAGTGCGGGTGTTGTGTGGGTTTTTCTTTTTGGTGAATTGTACATTAGTGGCTAGTAACCTGTTGGTCATTTCGTTTGGATGTTCAAAACAAATCTAGTTATTACTCTTTCTTTTTTAAAACAAAACATTAAAAGGTAATTAAAATAAAATAAGTTATAGTATAATTTGTCATGATAGTTGTTTTTTCTCCTTTACCTAAAACAAATAAATGGTGAAAGTTTATATCTAAAATCAAAATTGAGTTACGGTACGAAAGGTACAGACGAATTTGACACCACTACAAGACCATTGAAAACAAAACCATGTTCTCATCAAAACCACATGCCACATTTATGACTTTTTTCTTCTAAATCATTGACTTTTTTCTTAAGACACATTGACAACCATCTGGAGATAAGAGAGAGAAAGATAGAAAAAGGGTTCCCCACCACCGGTGGTGTCGTTCCGGCAACGTGATTCGCGTCATGTCACCATAAAAGTCTATTGTTACGGTCGATATTGCAGGTGCGCATCCTGGCAAGTTGATCCGGCTTGCGGCGACATCCGACGGCTGGGGGATTCATGGGGTCGTCCGATAACCTCCGGACAAAAACTGTGCGTCTTTTATGGCATTGCCGAAGTCGAGTTCCGACCAGCCTTGGTGGCGAGTGCTTTCCTGAAGCCTTCTAATACAGTGGATTAACTCATGGTTTGTTTGTTACAGGCCATTTGGGAGTAATCGAGCAGAGAGATGAGCATTTGAGGGTAAATAAAAGTTTTGTGCAACTCTTATTATGGTTGGGTAGATAAACTGTGAATTTGAAGCCGATTTATAGTGAAAAGGTTTTGATGAGCGGGAAGCTTTGAAATTTTTGAGGGTTTTGGAGAAGATGGAACTGATGAGGTGAGGCGTTGGATTGGATTTTAATCAAAAGCCTGGTAAACATTGCAACTCCCTGGATTTGAATCCGGGATGTAATTTGCTGACCAATCAGAGAACAAGAACTTTGAAGAGGAAAGCCGAAATGCTTTTATGCTTATGAAGTTGTACATTATGCCTATTGGGTTGTAAAACTTTTAAATTTAAGAGTTTTTGGTGAATTTACCTTTTTGCCCATTCAATATGTATTATAAAGTAGTATATATATATATATATATATATTGATGTTTAGTTTTGGATAATGTATTTTGGTTTAATGTTTTTGTAAAATATTTTTGTGTTGTAGATAAAAATGTGTATCAATACTTTTAGTAATCGGTTTGATTGATTGTTGCTATGCATTTTTCCCTAGTTGTTAATTTGGTAGTTTGAAGTTTTAGAGTTTCATGTAATTTTTCATAGTTACTAAAGGCACAAGCTTCCACCCCTATTGAGGCTATAGCTTTCCAGATACCTAAAAGGTTAGCTTGGGTTAACTGCCTACAGAGTTGATATCACTCATTTCAAAAACCAAAACGACACGGACCCCAAGGATGGAACACAAGAAGAATGGATTCTCAATGAGAGGTTCCAAGAGCAAACCATTAAAGTTGGAAGATACCTCTCCGAGAAGGGAAAAAGCTCCCTGAGGAACTCCTTATTAGGAACGTAGACATCTTTGCATATCAACACAGTGATATGCGAGCCATCCCCTAAGATGAAGTCAAACACCGATTAAATACTCATGACGAGCCATCCCCTAAGATCAAGTCAAACACCGATTAAATACTCATGACTGGATTAAGCCAGTCCAGCTGAAGAAGATAGGAATAGGGCACGAAAAGAGTAAAATCTCCTCAAGGCGAGGATAGTCTGGGACATACGATACCCCACGTGGATATCAAATCCAATAATGGTGAAGAAGTCGGATGGTGGATGGAGAATATGCGTTGACTACAATTACCTGAATAAGGCATGCCCAAAAGATTGTTACACCTTACTTGACATCGATGTCAAGATAGACCCACTAATCATGTATCCCGTAAAAATGTTTTCTAGATGCTTACATGGGGTATCATCTTACAAGGGGTATAATGAAATCCAAATGGCCATCGAAGATGAAGAAAAAACCACTTACATAACCAACAAGGGAATTTTCTGTTATACAAAGATGCAATTTGGGCTAAAGAATGCCATGGAAACATACATAAGGTTCATGCACCAGCTATTGTATGATCAGATTGAAAAGAACATGGAATTGTATGTTGACGACCACATTATAAAAAGGAAAGAAAAACAATCATGATCGATGACATTGCAGAAATATTTAAAACCTTGAGAAAGGCCAACATGATACTAAACGTGGGGAAATGTTCCTTTGGGGTCGATGAAAGAAAGTTCTTGGAGGTAGTGGTTACGAAAGAAAGAATCAAGGCCAATCCTAACAAGATAAAGACATTTACCTCAATGCCCTAGCCAAGGTCCCTCAAGGATATACAGAATCTAAATGGGAGGTTAGTAGCACTCAACAAATTCATGTCCAAGGTAGCAGGAAGAACGCTCCCTTTCATGGACGTTCTAAAAGGGTGCCTCAAAACTGACAAGCTCTTATGGAGCAAGAGGCTGAAGAATCCTTCAAGGAAATGAAAATTTTAATCAACAGCCAACCCACGTTGGGTACACCAACTCCACCAGAACCACTAACTCTCTACCTCTCGGCCTCCAACACAACAATTAGTGTGGTAATGATGGTTGAGGGGGAAACCTCACATGTTCCAATCTACTTCATAAGTTACACCCTAAAGGGCCCTAAAGAAAGACACCTACCCATGGAGAAACTAGCATTAGCTTTCATATACTTGTCAAGAGGACTAAGATTATACTTCTAAGCCCACATGTTAGTGGTACTCACTGGTGAACCTATCCAGAAGATACTGATCAGGCCAAATCAATTCGGAAGGTTGGCAAAATGGTCAGTGGAACTGGAGGATCGTTCCATTGAATAAAAAACGAAGACAACGATGAAAGGGCCGGTACTTGCGGATTTCTTAGCAGAGATACCAGCGGGAAAAGAAGAGAAGGTTGCAAAGCCACGAGCTGCTGACGAAGAACAAAAGACTGGCCTATCCCATTGGTAATCGCACACTAACGACGGAACGGAGTAGGACTAACCCTGGTCATCCCATAAGGGATAAATCTGACTTATGTTATCCGACTATACGTTGAAAGCACCAACAACGTGGCAGAATACGAGGCCCTCCTGGCTGGAATAAGGTTGGCACAAAAGTGAAGGGAAGGATACTGGATGCTTCTTCATACACCCTCCTAGTGGTCAAACAGATGACTGGAGAATACGAAACAAAGGATGATTTAATGGTACTTTACCTTAGAAAGGAAAAAAAGCTGGCTACATCATTCGAAAAATTCACACTGAAACATATATCCCGTGGAGAATATGTTTCAGTCCACAAACATGGGTCAGGTACCCGAAATATAACCAACCCGACGTATAACCAACCCGACCCGATACCCGAAATGTGTATAAAACAAGAACTGACTTTTGGAGAATAAACATGGGTCAGGTTTCAGTCCACAAACATACGGTTCCTGTCGGTCTATACGTCTAAAACCGAACCAAAATCTGGAATGCAATTTCTCGGCTTTTTATCAGATTGGTGTGTTT
Source organism: Ambrosia artemisiifolia (assembly GCA_032199755.1). Taxonomy (NCBI): domain Eukaryota; kingdom Viridiplantae; phylum Streptophyta; class Magnoliopsida; order Asterales; family Asteraceae; genus Ambrosia; species Ambrosia artemisiifolia. Next base: position 36,785,129 of record CM063528.1, on the reverse strand, counting down.
TTTTTTGGTTTCATATGGTTTAGTGATTTCATATTCTGATTTAGTTTTTAGTTGTTTTTCAAGACAACCTTGCCTTAAAATGGTTTGATATGTGTTCTTGATGTAATTGCTTGGTGATATTGTAGCTTGATTTAATATAATCTAGTTTTTATGATTTTCTCCCACCTAGCGTTCAACAAAAATCCTGAGTGAAAATTGATTCATTGTGCTCTTACAGTTACTTTGCATGTTTTTTTATTATTTATAATAAACATGAATGTAATGCTACTTAAGGGTTATAAGAGTTTACTATCACAATGGTTGTTACTTGTTATCATACTAAGTTTGATGTACATGTAATTGTCACCTGTTTTTTGACCTATGCATCCCATCTTAGTAGTTTGATTTTACTTGTGTTATTGTATGATTGATTGTTTATTACCTTGGCAATAAGCCAGTAAGCAATGCTAGTTTGTTTGAAGTAGGAAATATGATATTACATATACCTAGTTTTATTTTGATCCATAAAGTTTTTTGGTTTCTTCCCTTACCTAACCTAGAACCGGCCCGAGACCGAAACACCTACAAAACCCATAACCGACATTTTACCCATATGTGATTTTTTGGGTCGGGTACGGTCCATAATCGTTACGATTCTCGGGTTTTTTCGGTCCGGGTCTTGTATGCTCACCCCTACCATGGACGGAACAGCAAGACAAGTGAATTAAGAAATCTTGCCTCTATGAAATTCTGGCATCTAGCAAAAGAAGTAAAGGTTGAAGTACTGACCTCTCCCTTCGTGAGGAATGAAGTGGTAACAAGCATAGAAGGAGAAGAAGATAGCTAGATGACACCACTCATAGCCTACTTGGCCAAAGAGGAGCGACCCACAAACAATCGGGAAGCAAGAAAGGTAAGAATTAAATCATTGCAATACGAAATGATACTTGGACAATTGTACATGAGGTCCTATTTACGCCCTTCCTTGAAATGTGTTGATAAGGAAGAAGCAAAATACATCATTAAGGAGATAAATGAAGGCATATGCGGCATGCATTCCGGGCCCAAATTACTTATTGACAAGGCTATGAATGTTGGTTTCTTCTAACCCGGGATACATGCTAGTGCAAATACATAGATACATGCTAGTGAAAATAACATAAAAAAAGTTTGTTCAGGACAACATTGTGTGCAACCGGTAGAAGGGATGATAGGTGTAGTGGAAAAAGGAGTGGCTCCTTGTTAGAGAACAGAGGGTTGGTACACCGGCACCCATCAGTGAACATCCATCAAACCTAACGGTAAAAAGGTGGAAAGAGAAAGAGACGGACATATCCTCCATATATATGTGAGGTAATGTTAGGTAAAGGATCTCTAGCCACATATACACAACTCGCTAGGATTTATCACTGGAGTTCTCTTCCGATAACTATCTTATCTCTTCCAAGTAGACACATATCTCACGCTGGAGAGTGGTTATGGAGACACCCCTAGGGAACTTTGTAATGAGGCTAATGCTATCTGTTTTTGCAGGTTGTAGATTAGAGCAAAGGACAGAAGCTATACCGGAAAGTACACGTCATCCGTCGAGTTCACTCTTATAATCGACACAGTTTATTCCATAACTTCCAAGGGGCGTAATTTGTATGTTTTTGTATTTCATGAATCTTGAATCCTAACCCCCTCACCAAAAGATCCTCCTGCTCCGCCCATCTCTAGATTAGGTGTATATATTTACATAACAAGAAATCATGGAAATATTTATCTTCTTTATTGTGTTATAGTTATATAGCCTTGTCATAAAGGAATTACTCATTTAGCCACGAGATAAGATACTAAGGGGTTATTTGGTAGCCTCTTAATGGTTATTAAAAGGTTACCTACAAATGGTTCATAGTCTCTTAATCATTAAGAGGCTACCAAAAAGCCCTAAGAGTCACGTAAGAGTATCTACTTTTACTCAGGTTTCAAACTTTCGCCAATTAAAAATGACTTAACCTAATTTCATCAAATAATAACTTACACTAATGTAATAAATACATCATACTATGTACGCATTATTCGCGCATAAAATGATTATATTCAAAGTTTATGCCAGTAGAATAATAAAAGGGCTAGTTGCGTGATTTTCTTATATTCTAGCATGTGTGTCCTTAAAAGTAAACAATTTGTCAATTTAACAACAAACCTACAAATGCATGTAGCATCTTTGTCATATGATTATGACATAGATGTAAACTGTACCATCACACATATAAAAACAATGAATGTAAAACAAGGCGGCAATTAAAGAGCGGGTTATACAAAACACAATCTAAAATATTAGGCATCTTTTAGTTGTAAATCTATCTATATAATAATTGAGGTTATCTCGGGTCGAATCAAGGCCTTAGAGAGGGTTTGAGGTATCCATATTGAATATGGAGCTCCAACTAACATCCAATACTTACGTATAAAAACCATTTTTCTCCAAAATCGCAGCCCTAGAGCCTTCTTCCTCCTGATTCTGATCGACGACCATTATTCCTAGGTCTTCCATTCCATCTGAATAAGGAAATCTTCTTCTCCTCTCCCTCTGGTTCAACCATTTGCGTTCTTCAATCAGGTAATCCTAAACCCTTCCTCTCCAACACAGAATCCGTTCTTCTCTGCAATCTGATCGAAGGTTAGGGTTTTTTTTGTTATCTCTTCGCATTTCATGTGTCACTGGTATTAGGGTTGCTGAAAAGTTAGCATTTTTTTAGGGTTCTTACCAATCGGGTTTCATCATATAATCTTAGGGTTTTCAAAGATTATCTAATCTGTTTTGGGGTTTTAGAATTCGTCAGTCATTTTGTCGTTTTTAAGTTTTTTTTACTCTTCGGCCGTTTTAGCTGTTCGTCAGTCATTTTGTTTCGTTTTTGAGATTGTTTCGTTTGAGATTGATTCATAGGCGAAGCATATGAATTTGTTTTTATGAACCTTTGTTTATTCAATGCATATGTTTATCTCTTATTTTTGTTGTTGTATATGCAGAATCTATTTTCACCAAGATCAAATAAAAAAGAAAGTGGAACCTAACTTCTTAGCCCATTTTTCTCGTGTATCATCTTTTCACTTTCTTACATTTGTCTTCTTGAATTAAGACATGATAAAAAAAATATCATTAGCTATTTGTGTTACAGTTGGAAGATGACCAAATGGGTGAACAAGCTGAAGATCTATATATTGGACAAAAAAGTTTGTATGAATCTGCATAGTTTGATTTTGATAAAGTAAACAATTTTTGTGCTAATAGCCTAATATAATATTTATGTTGTGAACAGGGAAACTGGCTCTTTTAATGAGTTTACTCATGATTTAGTTGAAGTGGTAAGTTTGTTTTATGGTTGACATGTCACTATTTTTGGTGTTTATTAATTCATATCGGCTTCCTCATCTTTGATGTAGTTGACCCTCCTGTTGTCTTTGAAGGAAAATCTTTGTGTGAGTACCTCATCCCACTTCGACCTTTATGTTCTTTTTTTCTTTTTCTATCGTTGATTTGGTATCCCAAATGATTGTGGTTAGATCTGCAAATTTTTAAGTTTGAAAATCAATACAATATTGTTTCGGCTTGATTAGGTTCCCCGGCTTAGATTAAATGATTTTCATTAGCAATCCAAAATGTAACCTAATCTATTTTATTATACCCCAGAGACAAATTCATTTAAGATTCAGGTCATAATGACTTTCGACTTTTGACCAAATGTTTACAATTATACAAGTAAAAATGAGCACTTGGAGGTTGAAAAACAAAGTTAAGTCTGCATTGAAATGTTTAGTTTAATAAAAATAATGGCATGCCAACACATTATAAGCAATGGTACAGTTAAATAAAATGCATAACAATCTACACCAACCACTTATCCATCATGGCCTTCAAGCTTAATAATATGGGATCTTCTTTAATGGAACAATTGTAAAATAGTAATGATGGCTTAATATTTTATCGAATCATCACAATTCAAGCATGGGATGCACACAATAAGCTCATAACCCATTTATTAACGTGCCATTTATGTTCTAAGACAAGCAATTCTTAATGTTAATGTTGAATTCTTTTTAAGTCAATTTTCAACCCTTATTTTAATCTCCGGTAGTGTTCAATATTTTAGAATTTTTTTTGTTGGAAACTTAATTTTTGTTCGCCTTCATAATGAGTGTCGACAATTTTTTCAATTATGATTCAGTCCGATATCGGTTGCGAAGCTTTATATCAACTAGAATGTTTTTCAGGTGTAGAGAGAATGTGATATCTCTAATGAAGTAAGCCAAATGTATGGAGAGGTAACCTCTCTAATGGTTATTCTATAATGCCTTTCATATGGTTTTGTTATCAGTAATGCTATTGCGATACTCTAAGTAAGAACTGAAACATTTTTTTATTCACATATATTGCCACGCAGTTTCATTTATATGGAGCCGCCGAAAGTTGGAATGGTTGTGGAACGGGTCAGATCCTAACAGCAGCTCCACTGCACCATTTTCCTCAACTCGATCAACGGGATGTTTTTTATTCACGTATGAACCCATTTCCCTCTTTATATTTTTAAAGTTTATATCAAATTGGTCAATAATTTAAATGGCTTTAGGACCTTTTGGTGGATACAGAATCACAAAAGATTTCAGCAGAGATCCTGTTAGTATTTGGATGATTTCTGGGTTCCTAATGGGCCTATTTGACCTGTTAGATATTAACATAACCTGAATCCAACTATTCTGGAGGATAATTTCATTTAAATGGACTAAAGTTTGCATTTGAATTATTGACCAGGAACCATTGGAATCATGCTCACTTTCTTTTTGTTATCTGTTGTAACATTCTTTGTTCACTTAACCGGTGTCGTCGCAACGCCGCAACGCGCAGGTCCTAAAAAGTCGTTGGTATTATAAAGTAAAGCTGTTATATTTCACATTTATAGTACATTAACATATAACATTTCATATCTTTAGTAACACTAATATTTAATATACATCATTTGTCCAAATTTTGTTTCTTTATGTAGGTACTACCATTAGTTGAAAATAAGGCACCAGACTTCAAAGCAAAAGTTGGTTTTGGTCAAGAATTCATCAAGGTAATCTAAACTCTTTGTACATTGAGTTTTGTTGACTTTTAATAAACTGATGTGTGCGCTTTAGTTGTATTTGATTAGTCAATGTATCATTCACCATGACATTGTTAATGTGGAAGTTGGTTATCTAAATATTGTGTAAATTTTCTGCACAACATTGGAAATTTTCTAGAAAAAATTATATAGATTATATAGATTGAACCTATAATTAAGCAACTACCTGTACATGGCCCATGTCTACCATGCTTAGTAACATATAATGGGAAATCTCTAAGCTCATTCTCTTTCATATATTGGATCGTCAGAAGTTGGTCTTATGGAACTACTATTTAGTTTAAAGATGTGTTTGTATTTATTTATTTGTTAGAATAATAGGTGAATCTTGACATCTTATAATATACACTGGTTCGATGACTCATTTTAGTTTTTTGGTAATCACAACTCATGAGAACCGTGACCAGAGAATTAGGGGGCCTTGACAATATATGGCTAACCAATTCGACCAGGTTATAAACTGTCGTAACTCTGGTAAAGAGAATTCAGTGCTCAAGGTTGATTCTGTCTAGCTGTTCCCAGTATGAGGCGTTGTACTGTAGAACCAAATGCAACCTCATATTTATGTGTTTTTTTTTTTGTTGGTGTTATGCTTGACTGTGTGATGTCTTTATGTGGCCATTTATATCTATTCTAAACAAATATGAACTATGTGTTGCAGAAAACCTGAATCACCTCTGATGTCGATTGAAGACAAGGAAGAGAAGAGTAAAAGATCAGAATTTGTGCAGTTGAATTTGTTTTAGTTTAGACAAAAGTTCATATGTTAAGAGTATGATGGAATGTATTTAACTTATGCAGACCACCTACTCGATGAAATATATGTGTGAAAATTTTTATCTTCAAATCAGAATTTTTAAGATTGGATTTACCAACATCAAGAAGCTCTTATGGTAAAATAGATTTTGGTATAGGGTTAAGTGATTTAAGTGAAGTAGTTTATTTTTTCAATTTGGCGATACAAAATGTAATGATATCATTAGCATGAAGCAAATGTTATAAATTTGCATAATTGTATCATGTTGGATGTATAACAAAATAGATTCATAAACTTGCATTTGTCTTGCATATTGTTGTGACATTTGTTGTTTCTGTGTATATTGTATCTAGGACTAGAGAAACAAGAAGTAAGTTGTTGTTTCGATGAATCTCACATGGATGATGCCACAGAGGTTAATTCTAATTCTTAGGTTTTGTTAATGTTCAGCACAGATGCATAACAACAATACATATCAACTTCTTCTATTTTATACTCCCCCACTTAGTGGTGGTTTGTATTGGTGGTTGTTGTGGTGCAGTTTTTATGTAGATTCGGCTATTGGGCTCGGGTCAAAAAAGAAGAGCCAAAAGACAGACAATGCTTGATTGACTCAGCCAATAATGGAGCCACCGGTATATGGGCTTTCGTAAGGAAGGTATAAGAAAACCTGATAATTTGATTGGTTAAATTGTTTTTTTTTTTAATTTAAGATAGTGACAATATAACACATGAACAAAGATCTTAACGAACAGCTAATGGTGGTCACGCAGTTTTGTTCATCGCAAGAAATAAAAACTTGTATATTATAATATTTATAAAATAACGTTCTTATTTGACTCGGGTTGTACCGGGTGTACACCCGGGGCTCTAACCTAGTGTTAATAAAAATAAGATCAATGAAAACAGGAATTGATAGAGAAACCTGTTAGAATGAATATAAATTACGTTTATTATATTTATTATATGACCAATATTATCATTTATATTATATTGAATAATTACTATAATATCCCTAAGTTTATAATAGGTGATTCTTTTATGGACAGAATTACCCTTACTAAACCTAATTAGGGTGTCCCACTGTGTGTATAAATAGAGAGATTACTAGAGGTATTAGGTTAGATTCTAATAACACCATAACCTAATGTAGCCGCCACCCACCTCTCTCTCACACAATCACTTTGTGATCATTAGCCATCATTAGTGTACACACTAAAGGGAACCCGATCAAGATAATGGTGTCTTTTATTACTAAGGTTCCTAAACGGTTAAGCAAATCAGATACACTTGATTAAATATTATGTTTATACATTATGTTCTCATTAATATAATCGATCAACATGTGGTATCAGAGCGATGTTGATTATATTATTTCAATCATGATAAATAACTTAACTTTTAGAGAAAATCGATGACTTGGTTTGTAAATAAATCGACGACTTTCAAACCATAACTTTTGTTGGAGATTTATATTCTTAAAATCGGATAAAACCCACTTGCACCGATTTGATATTACTAACTCTGATGAATCGGTTTTCTTGAAAAACATACTTTTTTTCTTTCGAACATTTTCTTTTATCCATTCATATGAAATCATGCCATCTGGATTCAACTAAATGAAAAATTTGAGTCTTTTGTTTTTTCATGTTCATATGTATCGATAATTATGGATAAATATATATTTTTGGTGCAGTGAATAATAATTGACGGCTAACAAGATCAGTCAGAATTGATGCGGTTGTATTATTTAGTAAAAAGAACCTGAAAATTATTATGATTTTGGTTTAAAATTGGATTAAAATTTTGTTTCCGATAATTTAGGACATAACTTTATCTCCAAGGAATTTTCGAAATTAATTATGATTAAGTCAAAGATTTCGAAATCTTATGATATCTTTGGAGATAGTCATCATTTTAAATTGGAAATAGATATTAAGTAAATCTCTAAAATTTCGAACCACGTTTATTTAGTATTAGTTCTTGAATAATAAGTTTTCGGTTTTAAGGTTAACGAATTTAGTTCTCGGATTATTAGTTAAGTTTCGGATAATGGTCCTCGGTGTATAAGTTCTCGGTTCATCAGGATTTCGATCAGGTTCACGAATAGGAGTTTTTCGGTTATGATCATTGTTGTTCGACAACCCATTACGTTTGTTCGAGAACCCATCTTATTTATCGAGAACTATCATGTATTCGAGAACCAATATTTTTTAGAGAATTATTAAAGAATCCAAGAACTGTTAAAGTTATCTGAAAACATAAGTTATTCGAGTACTCATAATATATTCGAGAACTCATTAGTATATCGAGAACTAATTCTGTTATTCGAGAACTCATCATGACATTCGAGAACTCATTATGACATATGAGAACTCATTAAGTTTTCGAGTACTCGTGATCTACTCAAGATCTCATAAGTCTTCCGGGAACTCATCACTTTCGAGAACTCATTAAGTCTTCGAGAACTCATAATTTCGAGAACCATTTATGTTATTCGAGATCTCATAAGTTTTCCGGGAACTCATTATTTTTCCGAGAACCCATTATGCCATTCGAGAACTCATAAGATTACTGAGAACCCGTTATTTTTCGGGATCTCTAAAAAATTTACAGTTTTGATAAAACCTAATGTATCAACTTTTTTCAAAACATTATAAAACCTTGCTTAACTTGCAATAACATTTTGAGGTGTCACTTCTGTCCAAAGGTGATTTGTCACATTAGTTCGCTAATAAAGATCTCGTTAAGCATTGTAGCTCGTTCACATAAGTGCCATTAGGTTTCACTTCTGCCCAAAGGTGATGTGTAACAGCTTATGTTGGTGAACTGAGCATATTGCATTAGAACTTTGAGTGTCTCACTTCTGCCCACATGTGATGTGTTACATTCACTGTTAGCAACTTAATACTTAAATAAATAGCGTATAGCCAAAGCTAGAGCATGTTATTTAAGTAGCTTATGTTGGTGTTATTATATTATCACATCTTCATATCAAAATTGATCCTCACAATTAATGATCCTTCATTAATATAATGATCATAATCTAAATCTTCCTTACATCAATACCCATAACTCGAAACTAATCTCACATTCTTCTATAAATTACTATCTCAACTAAGTAATCCACTCTAATCATCAAAACTAAGAAGAGTTTGCTTAAACTTTGTTCTTATCAAGTTACCTCTTAAGACATGACATTCCTACGCTCTATCTGATAAAGTATTACAGAATAACATTGAGCATAAGAAAGTGGGATTGCACAAAATGTCTCTCATGGTAATCAAGAATGCTTTTACTGATTCCTATCAGGTTAGCTATTAAAGATTCTGAAATTCCTAAGACTAATGTATTATCTATGGAAATGAAAGAATATAACGAATTCCTAAGAAACATGAAATAAATAAATCTAACTTTATGGTTAAATGGCATCTATGAATACATATTAACATTGATTAACATGACCCATAAAGCTAAGGGGTTATACATGGAAATCAATAGAATTTCTAGTGCATTATGACTTTTCCACTAGTACGATTAGATGCATTATGAATCAACTATAACACTCAGAAATATCAAAGTAAAAATGAGTGTGTTGATAGCAAATTACGTACAGGAAAAGGAACGCATTAAATTAGAAAAGTTGATGTTATTCACCTTAGTACCATTAAACCTAAAAGAGGAAGAATAATTACAATAGAGAGGATAATTATAAGGTATGGAAACAAGATACAAGTACTACTTTCAGCTATAAGTTTTCTCTAAAGGGAAAGTCTTACTAAGCAAAACTATGCCATTAAGAATAGGCATAAGAAATGACATTACCCATAAGTAAAGAGAACAGTTGGCTAAGATATGTAGTGCCTAATTAAAGATATTTAACTCCACAAATGCTAATGAATTCCAATTAATACATGATGGTTGAGTCTAGTTTTATACGTTTCCTTACCAGAATTCAACAAATACTTAAAATGAGAGTTAGTGGCAAAATTAAGGGTCTATTAACCATTAATAATTGATCTTAGTGTTGAAGCTTTATGATACCTTACGATATTATTGAGATTACTCAGAATTTAGTATCAATACTAAAAGCTACAATTTTTCGATAGTTAGAAGGTTTTAATGACCAAACCAAAGCCACTATTAAGTTAAACTCTTATATTGTTTATTGTCATTATCTGAATAGAAACCTTATGAAATAAAACTAGATGATCTAATAACCTTTTCACAACTTTTGTTATCATGAAAAATTGAATTTAACAAAAGAAAATGAGACTCATGCAATTCATCCACTAAAACCAAAATTTCATGAGAAATCATGACCAGGTCACTAAAGGATTCTTGGCTATCAAATCTCATACTCAGTGACTTTAAAGCATGTGTTAAGTGCCCTAAACATTAAATGGCAAAAGCATTAAACGGGTTTCCATCACAAGTCATAATTAATTGACATTAGTGGAGCTTAGATAAATATCTGATTGTATCTAACTTGTTTCCTACCAACCAAAGTATTAAATAAATCAATTCATATATACTTAATAAGATTCCCTCTAAATATGTCCTTAAAATTTCTTATGAAATCTAGACGAATAAGGGAAATCAAGTATAAAATATATGAAATATTCTTGTTCACGCGCATCGCTACCACTTATTATGTGGAGGTACTAAGAGACCTAAAATATTAGTGGGAGCATTAGATGTCCTACTTATGACTTGCAAAAGTTATAGAGGTGGGGGGGCGACAATTTGATCTATCCTCAAATTACGACAACCGCTCTATCACAACTTGTCTCCTTATCATTTAATGTACTCCTAACAAAGTTTTGTGGATGCCTAAATACGGGCGAACTTAGATTTCTTACTAAAGTAATCCTCATCAAGAGAAACGACAATAAACATCATTAGGTTGTTTTCTCTATTTAAATCTATGGATCTTCCAAATGTTAGATCTTAAGCATGCTGAATTCATTAAAATTTCTAAGGTAAGTGGGAGCAATAAAAGTCCTTATTATGACTTTTCGGAAGTACAAGATGCGGGGGAGAGACTCATTAAGTTTAACTCCAAATTTAACTTCGATTATTCCTCTTGTACACCTTACTGCACCAACTCTTACACACTTAGAAACTAATATTGCTCCTTTTATACCTAATAATAAAAACACCTAACTAAAGTTAACTTTGTAACATAATAAACCCAATGTTCAACTCAGGAGGTCATCTGGGTCTAAAAGCCCATTAACTTTGATGATTATGTAACCTGATTGACTAACACAAAATGGATGTTTGGAAAGTTTGCCGATCCTACCTCTTCTAGTTAAATCATTAGTATAATCAATCTTCTAAATGGAATAAAGCTATTATTAGCATAACTCATTCCATAATTTAGAACAACGTTTAGGATTTGGTTGAATAACCTAAAGGTATTCATAATTAAACTAGATCCGAATGGGAACGTTATAAGATAAGATTGATTGTAAAAGATTATACTCAAGAGGGATTATGTAACACGCGTCGAAATCACAGGTCATATCCGTACACTTGACTACACGTATACATTGTGCATGACATTTCATTTTACATGTTGCATTTCAATTGGGCCATACATGGTTCCAAGAAGCCAATTCCGATGCTTATAGTCTAGCATTAGGCACACTAGTTAATACAAATTCATAATTAGTCGAATAGTTTATCATGAACTATAGAGAGATCTCACCAAAACCCTAGTTTAGGAATTCATACAATTGAACATAATATCACAACTGTGTATTCAATCAAGAACAAAAACAAACAATGTCCATATACAAGGAATTATTCAAACACAATGTCCATAAGTGACTAGTAATACAACTAGTTAAAAAGTATATATTGTGCACACAATTATATATTATTTTGTAACACATGGACTTGTACAAAAACCCTTCTTAACATCTAATTATATTATGTAACCAAGTTTTTGTACAAGATATGTATTAAAATGTGTAAATATATATATATACACACACATCCATACATGTGCGACGACACATATATATGTATATGTGTGTGATTTTGGTTCCCAAAGATTATACCCTTACATCTTATGATCTATCATTTCAACACATAAGATTCCACCTTAATTAGCCTAACACTTTATTACTTATCCTTTCCATAACTATTGACTTACCAAAAATAACTAACCCATGCATACATACATATATATATACGACACACATACATATGTGTGTAAGATCTTTGGATCTTGCACTCGACACTCATGCATATGTCTTATCCCCACATTCCTAAGACCTTACATCGAAATGGTAATTAGCTTTACCACCACCTTGACCTAGAGACATTGACTTACCATCTTTTCTAGTTTACAATTCCATACACCAAAGATCTTGATTTTTACCATATCAATCTTAAGATGTCCCAAATCTAGTTAGAAACATGATTATCATATGTCAATTCTAAGTGAAATGACTAAGCCTAAACCTTCCACATCCTTCAAATTTTCACCCCCCCCCCCCCATTCCCAAGAACACATGCATCCATCAACTCCATGATATACCCACAATCTAGCCAAGATCCTCTTTACAAGATCTCACACCCAAAATGGAAAGATGCTCTCTTTCACCTTTCCTAAATCATCATGTTTTGCCGTCCATAATTATTAAAATAGAGCCAAAGTTAGAAAGTTTAGTGCACCACCAATCAACTGACACACCCTCTATCTCTCCCTCTCGGCTCACACCACCACCGAACCACCTCCCCACCGCTGAGCCACCACCACTTCTAGTTCTCGGCCACACCACCACCGTACACCATCACCATCACCAAAGTCATTAATATTAACCATCAACTTCCAAGGGATCATTAAGGGTAAAAGGAGCATAACCAAGGTTGTACAAGGCCCCTAACTCCCTCATTTGTTAGACCTTAGGAGGTATAATCTTGTTTTGTTAAAACTTATGTTTATTTAACTACATTTACATTTATGCACCAAGTTGTTCATTTATGTGTTTACTCTTGTAACTAAATCAAGGAAATAAGCTAACTCTTGATCTAAAATACATTATGTTAGTTGGTAAATGTGTATGTTCACAACACACTAGGGCCGAAACATGTATGTATGTATTAGAGAATGTTGGCCGAAAGTTTTAAAACAAAGACTATATATTTTCCCAAGCTCATTAACATAAGACATAATGAGGATAGTTAAGGATCATGTGTGACATGTTAGATCCATAACAAAGCATACAAAGTATTTATGTTAGCAAGAAAAGCTATGATTTGACATAGATTATTACTATTTTTATAAAGGTTGTTAAACTTATGAATTATTAAGTAAAAGATACCTAAATATTATGGACCTATGGACATGTCAAATTCAAAGTTGTAAAACCTACAACACATGAATACCTACACCATCCAAAGTATATAAAATATAAGTTTTCACAAGTAAAATGTGATGTTTTTCCAAGAAACAAAGCTATCTTTTTTTCAAGATCACTAGTTTACATAAAGATGGTGAATCTTGTAACACAAAACCATGAGGTTCATATTTTGGAAAATACTACATTAGGAACCCTAATGTGGAACATTTAGAAGATGAACTTTGTATATTTTAACAAATAAGAGCATTCACAATAGAATCCTCATCCCCCATCCATTCACAACCAATCACAATCACATATTACATTAAAAATCATTACAGTTTCTCTCTCCTCCACTCACAACCACTTTCAACAAATATTAAAAAATAAATACAGTTTTTTTGTTTTCCATAAAAGATTCCCAAAGAACCCAATATATACCGACACACTGTAGATTCCCCATTTTTTTCACTCACAACCACTTCCAACCCCCAAAAAAATTATAGGGCTTTGTTACCCAAAAAAATAGGGTTTCTATTGTGAATGCTCTAAGACATTAAATACACAAATCTTTACAACAAAAGACACATCTAACTTAAAGAGTTAAGTTACAAGAATAAGCGTAACAAGAGAACAACTTGTAAACAGTACAAGTAACATAGACCTAAAATGCCTCTTTTCACATAGGACACGTAGGTCGATCTCTCTAGCTCTGACTCATTTGTTCATTCCCAGACACACTACAAGGTGAGTTTCACAGCCCCTTTTCACTGTTTTACATTTTTCCGAGGGAAAAACATGCGTACAGTTTTCAGTTTTCAGTTACATACATGACTATTAGGTGAACATGAGACATCAAGGTTCAGGATCCATTAAGCCCTCGTGTCATACATTTCACCATAACCATTAGCTATGGGTTTAGCCATGAAACACCGGAATAGATCTATTGGGTTGACACCCCCAGTCTTGGTCAGTCGCTCTGATCGGATGACAGATATCCAAAGAGTGCTAGTATTTCACATTTATTCATTGTCTTGAGTGTACAATGGGCGAGGCACAACATGTCAAGGTTTGGTTATGAGCTCATGTCAGATCACATGTTAATTATTTCCCTAGCTAGGCAGTAATTTAGTCGGATTTGAATTACATGTCCTTTTACATAAAACCCGTGAACTCACCAACTTTGTGTTGCCCTATATTTTTACATGCATGTTTTTCAGGAAATTAACATGAAGCATGGAACTTGGGAAGGTCGCGTTCGAGCATTTAAGGGATTCCATCTTTTGAACTATTGTTGTGATCTTTTAACCTAAACACTTTATACAATGGTTTCTAATTCAAACAATTAATGTTATGTTTTGTAAGACTTGAATGCTTAAATGGTAATTCTTGTTTTATTTAAATAATGCTCGTGTGACTTTTGTGCTTGGAAATCATTTCAGTTGCATCCCGTGTTTCCGCCTTAGGCGGGGTGTGACAGAGTGGTATCAGAGCACAAGGTTATTGCGAACTAAGATTCTTTTGAGTCAAGATATAATCTAAACAAAAATTGATTTTGAAAATTTTCCAATGGAATGAAACACAACAATTATCCCTATGCGCTACCCAAGTTCGATGCCAGTTACATACTTCACACGTTAGTAGCTATATTAAGTACACTACATGATTACTGACACACACATGTGTTCATTGATTTCCAGGATCATGGCAAACAACAGTTCCCCTATCACCATCTCGGATTCTGAGGACGAGCATGTACCAGACAGCTCTCTAGCCGATGACATTCAGTAGGGTTATGAGCCCGACTCCAATGATTCAGACGTCGAGGAGGACCACATGCAGGTTGATCCCGTTGTTTCGGACGAAGAGGATGTTGTGCCCGCTGGAGAGGCACAGCAGGAGGATGCACCACTACCGCAGCCAGAGCCTAGGGCGACATCGTTCCGTCCTCATCGCCCGTGTCCGCGTGGGGTACGCATGATGTACACCCCTCGGAAACGAGTGCTCCCTCCACAGGCCCTTATCGCTCCAGCTGAGGCTCCTTCCCAGGTTGACCCTGAGCCTCCAGCACCAGCAGACCCCGAGCCCCAGCACCAGAGGCACCAGAGCTACCCAAGAAGAAGCTACTTCGGAGATCTCAAGCTCGTAAGAGGACTTACTTATCGACTGTTGATGGCTTCTTAGCCTACTCTGACGAGGACACTGACAGTGAGGCCCCCTCTACTTTTGAGATTGGCAGACCATCCCAGCCACCCTCTGACTCACCATTACCCACTGGCTTCGAGCCTACTCCGGTACGCCACACTCACTACTCTGTGAGGGACATGGTTCGACGTCACGACACAGAGATCGGAGTGTTACGTAGTACGGTTCAGGAGATCGAGGATGACCTGTATCGGACAGGTAAGACCAGGGATCCCATTCTCGATTGACTGAGTTGGGTACGCATGTGTATGAGGCGGATCAGGGACGCGCCAAAGCAGAGGAGCGTGTCGCCGAGCTTGAGGCTAGAGTTGACGATCTCGAGGCGAGGATGACTGCAGCCGTTGCAGCTTTGTCTGCTGCTTTCCCACCCCCATCCCCATAGGATATCATGTATTGTACTAGTAGTAGTAGTTTAAAATTTGTACGGTAGTATGCCGTTTTATTTTGTATGTAGAAACAAAACCGTATCAAGTGCATTAAACTTTCTATGAAAGTGCGATATTTTGGTTTCCTATTCTGTGTTGAGCCATGTTTCGTCTTTTGTGTTGATTATATAGTTGTTTTGATTGGTGCATATGTTGACAATATTATACAGTGATATTGTCTCATTCTTTTAATATTGTGTATTAGAAGACCATGCCTCCCAAAAGGACCACCCGAACAACTTCTGAGGAAGAAGCTTTTCCGACCACCTCAACGAACCTAGCCAGGGTAATTGCATAGGCTATCGCGCAACATGAAGCGAACCGCACCAAATCCAGTGGCGGTTCGGGCGCAGCAGGCCGGCGCAGAACCCAGGATCCCAAGACTAGTAAAGCTCTTGCCTATCCTTTCTTAGTCTTGATGTTATCTTATGCCGACTCCATCGACTGACAAACCATTCATTCTGACACCGCAGAAGTAGAGAATACCATGCGTGGGTGTTCCTACAAGACTTTCATGGCATGCAAGCCTTGGAATTTTCATGGGTCAGAAGGAGCAATTGGTATTGTCCGTTGGATCAAGAAAACCGAGTCAGTACTTTATATCAGTGGTTGTTCAAAGGACCAAAAGATCAAGTATGTCACTTGCACCTTCCAAGATGAAGCGTTGACATGGTGAACCTACAAGTGCAGACCTTGGGTCGCGAAGCTTCCTACAATCTCTCGTGGACCGAGCTGAAAACCATGCTGTTGGATAAGTATTGACCGCGAAGTGAGCTGCAGAAACTGGAAACCGAATTCTAGAATCTGACCATGAACGGGGCAGAAATCGCTGCCTATACCACCCAATTTCATGAGCTTTCTCGCTCTGTTCCCCACATGGTTACCCCTGAGTACAAGCGGGTGAAAAGGTACATTTGGGGACTTTCTCCTAAGATCCGTAGTATGGTCACCACTGCTGCTCCAACTTCCATTCAGCACGCTGTCACCCTTGCGCATAGTCTCACTAACGACACAGTTCGTATGGGTTCCTTGACCCAGAAGGAATCAGACATGGGTGAAAGTTCTGGAAATAAGCGCAAGTGGTCCCACTTCAAGAAAGGGAAAGGTTCAGGAGGAAACTCCAACAAGAAGCCCGAAACCATCAAAGTTTTTGCTGCCACCGTTACCGAAACTCGCAAGCCGTACAACGGGCCCCACCCACTCTGCAACAAATGCAAGTACCGTCACGTGGGGACATGTGACAGCATAAAATGCGAGAAGTGCAATCGGATGGGACATCCCACTGTGCAGTGTCGAGCTAAGGCAGTTGTGAACAATGATGGTAAACCGGGATGTTTCGAATGTGGAGCCACTGACCATTTCAAGAAAGACTGCCCCAAGCTGAAAGGCCAAGCTCGTGGCAGGGCTTTTGTCATGGGCGCAGAAGACGCGCGCGAGGATCCTAACGTTGTCACGGGTACGTTTCTCGTAAACAATCATGCTACTTCTGTACTTTTTGATACCGGTGCCGATTTGAGCTTTGTGTCAAATAAGTTGCACACCCATTACTCGATAGAATTGGCCAATGGTAAGACAATTAAGTCCGAAGAAGTAGTTAGGAATTGTGCGTTGATATTGGGAGATCATGAGTTCAGTATTGACCTCTTACCAATCGAGCTAGGAAGTTTCGATGTCGTAGTCGGAATGGATTGGTTGTCGAAGAATCGATCCGAAGTCATCTGTTTTGCGAGGATAGTTCAAGTTTCATTGCCAAGTGGAGAAGTTTTGTCCATTCAAGGGGAGTGCCGAAAGACTCCGTTGCGACTTATATCTTGCATGAAAGCCCAGAAGTGTTTGCGGAAAGGCCACTTTGCATTGTTGGCGTACGTGATCGAGAAGAAATCTGAGGAGAAGAGAAGAATCGAAGACATCCCTGTCGTGAGGGAATTTCCTGAAGTCTTTCCCAAAAATCTGCCAGGATTGCCACCCTCAAGGAAAGTCGAGTTCCGTATTGATCTCGTTCCCGGAGCTGCTCCCGTTGCCCGTTCACCTTACCGTTTAGATCCGTCTGAGATGCAAGAATTATCTAACCAGTTGCAAGAACTACCTGACAAAGGATTCATTCGACCGAGCTCGTCACCCTGGGGAGCTCCAATCTTATTTGTCAAAAAGAAGGATGTATCGTTTCGCATGTGCATCGATTACAATGAGTTAAACAAGCTTACGGTGAAGAACTGTTATCCCCTTCCCAGGATCGATGATCTATTTGACCAATTGCAAAGTTCGAGTTTCTACTCGAAGATTGACCTAAGATCAGGCTAACATCAGCTGCGTATCCATGAGGAGGATATTCCCAAGACGGCCTTTAGGACGCGGTATGGTCATTATGAGTTGCTAGTAATGTCGTTCGATTTGACAAACACACCAGCAGTGTTCATGGACCTGATGAACCGAGTGTATAAGCCTTAACTCGACAAGTTTGTGACCGTGTTCATTGACGACATTCTGATCTACTCACGGACACAAGAGGAACACGAACAGCATTTGAGGGAAATTCTCAATCTGCTTAAGAACGAGAAACTGTATGCCAACCTATCCAAATGTGAATTCTGGATTTGGGAAGTTCACTTCCTTGGTCACGTTGTGAACAACAAGGGTATACATGTTCATCCAGCTAAGATTGAAGCGATCAAAAATTGGGCTAGTCCCGATACCGCAACCGAAGTTCAACAATTTCTAGGGTTAGCTGGCTATTATCGACGATTCATCGAGAATTTTTCAAAAATAGCTCAGTCCCTAACAGTCTTGACTCAAAAAGACAAGAAATTCGAATGGGGTGATCAGCAGGAATCAACTTTCCAGCTTTTGAAGCTCAAGTTATGCAGCGCACCGATTCTCTCATTGCCAGAAGGAACGGAAGATTTTGTGGTCTTTTGTGATGCATATCACCAAGGTCTCGGTAGTGTCCTAATGCAGAGGAATAAGGTTATTGCCTATGCCTCACGCCAACTCAAGGTGCACGAACGGAACTACACAACCCATGATTTGGAATTGGGTGCAGTAGTGTTCGCGCTCAAGATTTAGAGACACTACCTCTATGGGACCAAGTGTACTATCTTTACTGATCACAAGAGCTTGCAACATATCTTTGACCAGAAGGACCTGAATGTGCGTCAAAGACGATGGGTTGAGCTACTCAATGACTATGACTGTGAGATTAAGTATCATCCAAGAAAGGCAAATGTCGCAGCAGACGCATTAAGCCGAAAGGAACGTGCCAAAACGTTGCGTGTCCGTGCGTTGGCATGACTCTACATACCGATCTCACTGCTCGTATTCGTCAGGCTCAACAAGAAGCTCTCAAGGATAGTAATATCGGTCACGAAGCTCTATATAGTCAGGTCGGTCAGTTGGAAACAAGACCTGACGAGACAAAATGTTTCTTGAATAGAACATGGGTTCCATTGTATGGAGGTTTGCGTGATTTAGTTATGGATGAAGCACACAAGTCCAAGTACTCGATACACCCCGGTGCTGATAAGATGTATAAGGACCTCAAGGAGTTCTATTGGTGGCCTAACCTTAGGGGTTGTATCGCAGCCTATGTCAAACGTTGCCTAACGTGTTCAAAGGTCAAGGCAGAATACCAGAAGCCTTCAGGTATGCTTCACCAACCAAAGATTCCTTTTTGGAAATGGGAGCAAATCTCTATGGATTTCGTAACCAAGTTGCCAAAGACACCTCGTGGTCATGATGCAATCTGGGTGATTGTCGATCGTCTGACAAAGTCTGCGCATTTCTTGCCCATCAAAGAGACAAACAAGACGCAGAAGTTATCCCGGATATACAATGAAATCGTGTCGAGACACGCTGTACCTATCTCCATAATCTCTGATCGGGATAGTCATTTTACTTCAAGGTTTTGGCAATCATTGCAAAAAGCCCTTGGTTCCCGTCTGGACCTGAGTACCACTTACCATCCTCAGGCAGAAGGACAAAGCAAAAGGACCATTCAGACAATGGAGGATATGCTTCGAGCATGTGTAATTGATTTCGGAGGGAATTGGGATACGCATCTACCGTTGATCGAATTCTCTTACAACAACAGTTTCCACACCAGTATCAAAGCAGCACCTTTTAAAGCATTGTATGGACGCAAGTGTCGATCCCCAATATGTTGGGCAGACGTAGGGGACAAGAAGATGACAGGTCCCGAGCTCATTCAGGAAACGACTGACAAGATTTTTCAGATCAGAGACAGGCTAAAAGCTTCCAAGGACAGGCAGAAAAGCTATGTAGATCAGAGGCGTAAACCCTTAGAATTTCAAGTGGGTGACAGAGTTTTGCTCAAAGTATCTCCATGGAAAGGAGTACCCAGGTTTGGAATACGTGGGAAGCTCAATCCCAGATACATAGGTACATTCGAGATTCTTGCACGAATCGGACCAGTTGCGTACAAGCTCAGACTGCCCGAAGAACTCAGTGGAGTGCACGACACATTTCACGTTTCGAATCTCAAAAAGTGTCTTGCTGATGAGTTATTGATCATCCCTCCAGAGGAGATCCACATAGACAAGCAACTCCATTTCATAGAAGAGCCACTCGAGGTAACAGACTGGAAGGTTCAGAAACTTCACGGCAGTCAAGTCAAACTAGTCAAAGTGCATTGGAATTCCAAGCACAGACCCGATTACACTTGGGAGCGTGAGGACCAAATGAAACGCAAGTACCCACATCTCTTCCAAGAGGCCACAAGTTCAGATGACCAACACCGAAAATTTCGCGGACGAAATTCCTCTAACAGGGGGAGAATGTGACACCCGTCGAAATCATAGGTCATATCCGTACACTTAACTACACGTATACATTGTGCATGACATTTCATTTTACATGTTTCATTTCAATTGGGCCATACAGGGTTCCAATAAGCCAATCCCGATGCTTATAGTCTAGCATTAGGCACACTAGTTGATACAAATTCATAATTAGTCGAATAGTTTATCATAAGCTATAGAGAGATCTCACCAAAACCCTAGTTTGGGAATTCATACAATTGAACATAATATAACAATTGTGTATTCAATCAAGAACAAAAACAAACAATGTGCATATACAAGGAATTATTCAAACACAATGTCCATAAGTGACTAGTAATACAACTAGTTAAAAAGTATATACTGTGCACACAATTATATATTATTTTGTAACACGTGGACTTGTACAAAAACCCTTCTTAACATCTAATTGTATTATGTAACCAAGTGTTTATACAAGATGTGTATTAAAATGTGTGTATATATATATACACACACACACACATCCATACATGTGCGACGGCACATATATGTATATGTGTGTGATTTTGGTTCCCAAAGATTATACCCTTACATCTTATGATCCATCATTTCAACACATAAGATTCCACCTTAATTAGCCTAACACAATATTACTTATCGTTTCCATAACCATTGACTTACCAAAAATAACTAACCCATGCATACATACATACATATGTGTGTAAGATCTTTGGATCTTGCGCTCAACACTCATGCATATGTCTTATCCCCAAATTCCTAAGACCTTACATCAAAATGGTAATTATCTTTACCACCACCTTGACCTAGAGACATTGACTTACCATCTTTGCTAGTTTACACTTCCACACACCAAAGATCTTGATTTTTACCATATCAGTCTTAAGATGTCCCAAATCTAGTTAGAAACATGATTATCATATGTCAATTCTAAGTGAAATGACTAAGCCTAAACCTTCCACATCCTTCAAATTTTCAGCCCCCCCATTCCCAAGAACACATGAATCCATCAACTCCATGATATACCCACAATCTAGCCAAGATCCTCTTTACAAGATCTCACACCCAAAATGGAAAGATGCTCTCTTTCACCTTTCCTAAGTCATCATGTTTTGCCATCCATAATTATTATAAATAGAGCCAAAGTTAGAAAGTTTAGTGCACCACCAATCAACTAACACACCCTCTATCTCTCCCTCTCTCCCTCTCGGCTCACACCACCACCGAAACACCTCCCCACTGCCGAGCCACCACCACTTCTCGAGCACACCACCATCGTACACCATCACCATCACCCAAGTCACTAATATTAACCCTCAACTTCCAAGGGATCATTAGGGGTACAAGGAGCATAACCAAGGTTGTACAAGGCCCCTAACTCCCTCATTTCTTAGACCTTAGGAGGCATAATCTTGTTTTGTTAAAACTTATGTTTATTTAACTACATTTACATTTATGCACCAAGTTGTTCATTTATGTGTTTACTCTTGTAACTAAATCAAAGAAATAAGCTAACTCATGATCTAAAATACATTACATTAGTTGGTAAATGTGTATGTTCACAACACACTAGGGCCGAAACATGTATGTATGTATGTATGTATTAGAGAATGTTGGCTGAAAGTTTTAAAAGAAAACCATATATTTTCCCAAGCTCATTAACATTAGACATAATGAGGAAAGTTAAGGATCATGTGTGACATGTTAGATCCATAATAAAGCATACAAAGAATTTATGTTAGCAAGAAAAGCTATGTTTTGACATAGATTATTACTAGTTTCATAAAGGTTGTTAAACTTATGAATTATTAAGTAAAAGATAACTAAATATTATGGATCTATGGACATGTCAAATTCAAAGTGGTAAAATCTACAACACATGAATACCTACACCATCCAAAGTATATAAAATATAAGTTTTCACAAGTAAAATATGGTGTTTTTCCAAGAAACAAAGCTATCTTTTTGTCAAGATCACTAGTTTACATAAAGATGGTGAATCTTGTAACACAAAACCATGAGGTTCATATTTTGGAAAATACTACATTAGGAACCCTAATGTGGAACATTTAAAAGATGAACATTGTATCTTTTAACAAACAAGACATTAAATACACAAATCTTTACAACAAAAGACACATCTAACTTAAAGAGTTAAGTTACAAGAATAAGCGTAACAAGAGAACAACTTGTAAACAGTTAAGTAACAAAGACCTAAAATGCCTCTTTTCACATAGGACACGTAGGACGATCTCTCTAGATCAGACTCATTTGTTCATTCCCAGACACACCACAAGGTGAGTTTCACAGCCCCCTTTTCACTGTTTTACATTTTTCCGGGGGAAAAACATGCGTACAGTTTTCAGTTTTCAGTTACATACATGACTATTATGTGAACATGAGACATCAAGGTTCAGGATCCACTAAGCCCCCGTGTCAACATTTCACCATAACCATTAGCTATGGGTTTAGACATGAAACACCGGAATAGATCTATTGGGTTGACACCCCCACTCTTGGTCAGTCGCTCTGACCGGATGACAGATGTCAAAAGAGTGTTAGTATTTCACATTTATTCATTGTCTTGAGTGTACAATGGGCGAGGCACAACATGTCAAGGTTTGGTTATGGGCTCATGTCAGATCACATGTTAATTATTGCCCTAGCTAGGCAGTAATTTAGTCGGATTTGGATTACCTGTCCTTTTACATAAAACCCGTGAACTCACCAATTTTGTGTTGACCTATATTTTTACATGCATGTTTTTCAGGAAATTAACATGAAGCATGGAACTTGGGAAGGTCGCGTGCGAGCATTTAAGGGATGTCATATTTTGAACTATTGTTGTGATGTTTTAACCTAAACACTTTATACAATGGTTTTTAATTCAAACAAATAATGTTATGTTTTTGTAAGACTTGAATGCGTTAATAGTAATTCCTGTTTTGTTTAAATAATACTTGTGTGACTTTTGTGCTTGGAAATCATTTCAGTTGCACCCCGTGTTTCCGCCTTAGGCGGGGTGTGACAGATTAGATTATCAAAGAATTTTCTTATTTGTGTTTCAAGAGATTTCTTTGAGGATCATTACCGTCCTAGTAGCTCATAATAACTAAGAGCCACATTAGATGGACATTAAGACAACTTTCCGTATCAATGACCTACATGTTCATTAAGCAACCTGGAAGTTCTAAACTGAAGGTTAAGAACACTTAGTCTGTAAGTCAATAAGATCCACCTATGGGTTGATGCAAGCATAAAATGTGTTGGAATCATAATGAAATTCTCTTCATCAAGAACTAAGTGGATTAAAGAACCTACCTCAAAATGAGTAGGAGCAACTAATGAAAACTTGTCCTTACATAGATGACGTTTCTCTTGACAAGTATATGTTTCCTAAGTCAAAGCATTGTTCATGCATAATTTTGACATGATGAATATCGGGGATTCCTCTTATGTGATAGGAATCAAAATATACCGAGATAGACCCAATGAGATATTAGTTTCATCCCATAAGTTTTACTCTAAGCTGGTCCTTAAGTATGTAACATACAACATTGCTCTCTTTTAGAGGATAATAGGATAATTTGAGATTATCACCTTATGCTTCATTAATGAGAAGACTTATGTAAATTTAAGTCTATGCTTGTTTATGATATTGTTCGTATTTCTTGATACTAGACTTGTCTAGATTGATGAAAAGCATATAGTAGAACATTACAATATCTTTAAGAAACAAGAGACTATAATCTAAAGAAGAAGTGAGAACCTAAAGTGATTGACTACTCTTGCTCTCTAACTTTGTTATATTCAAAGGAAATCAAGTGTCAATTTCGAGGTATATCATAACATCAGCAGACATAACTATCTTATGGAGGAGTCATTAGGAACTGTAACAACAACCTAAGTTATTATGACATAATGTGTTGCTGATCACAACAGAATGGTCATTAAATGTTGTTGGTAAATTTATCAGTTGACTCATAACTTATTAAATCCATCTAAATACTAAGTTGAAGACTTACTGTGATAAAGTCAGATGCCCTAATTTCTCGAACAGTAACAGTTTGAGAGGAGCTGCATTAGAGTTCGATACGAAATTATTGTTCACTTATGAATAAGAACAAATAGAGGAAATCAGAATTTTGTATCGAATGCATTCATGATATGCTTATGGATCCAATAACTAAATGTCTATCACCCATAAGTCTCACTAACGGGCCAACTAAGAGAAAAGGGTATTACTAATGACCATGTACAACTGCATATCAGACTATGATTGACTTATGACTAATGATTAATTTTCCACATTATGATTTGTTTGTCTATTAGTATGCTAAGCTAGCATAATGGCATAAAGACAATAATATAACAAATCAACTAAGGGCATGACGTTAATTGATCGTAATGTTTAGTGTTAAATTTGGGTGTAGTATGTATAATGGGGGTCCTAAGTCAACTAAGGGCATGACGTTAATTGATCCTAATGTTTAGTTTTAAATTTGGGTGTAGTATGTATAATGGGGGTCCTAAGTCGAATAAAGACTTAACGGCTGTATTTGTCTGCTACATTCTGGGTTTGTAACTAAAATTAGTATTAATCTGCAGACTAATGTAATACTCATAATAAATGATTACTCGGCCAAGTGGGAGAATGTTAGAATAAATATAAATTACGTTTATTATATTTATTATATGGCCAATAATGTAAGAGGGTGTAGAGTTAGGAATAATAATGTAAGAGGGTGTAAGTAAGAAAATAGAATGAAGTGTGAATGAAGGATCAACAACCTAGATATATCCTTTTATAGACAGTGAGCTCCCGCCTAAAGAGCTTCCCTCAGAGAGCTTACTTTCCATACCTAGTAAGTATTAACTCCCTTTCTATGTTTCAGCAGATGATCTTGTCCTTTTGGTATAAGATACCACTTTTTATGCCTTCCATGTCTGTTCTACTATTCTATGCACTTTATGGGTCAGTGTGTAAAGAAGTCAGATTCTTGACTTTTCTTTCTTTCTTTTTACTATTCATTACTATAGCAGGGAACTGCGGGGTAGCAGCATGGAGCTTCCCGGCATCCCAGTCTTAGCCTTTTAGCTCTGGCAGGTTACCCAGCTTCGATGCTTTGTGTATTTTGTTTTTTTCATAAATATTAACGGTCGGGTTCTAGCACCCACGTCATCGCAACAAGATGCAAAGTAGTTAAAGCATCTACGAGGGGGTGTTTAAAATATTGTATTCCAGTTGGTGTCAAAAATATTGTTTTGTTCATTTTCCAGAAAGCCAAAATTTTTATAATTGTTTTTATATATATATATATATATATATATTGCGTAGGGATGAGTTCAGAACCGGTATCGATCATACTGGTATTGAAAGCATCAATCTTGAAAATCATTAAAATATGGTATTGTTACTGAAAATGCTTGGTATGGTTCTGGTACAAGTATTTGAAGCCAAAAATTATTAAAAAAAATCAAACATGCCGATCCCGAAATCATCAAAATTGGTATTGAAAATGACTGGGTACATTTCTGTTTCAGAAACCGGTACTATTTGCTTATTCATATTCCCTAAATTATCGAGCTTGGTGTAATGTTGCGCATCCAAAAGTCAGGCAGTGTGATACATCATACATTGATTTCATTCTATCCTTTCGAACTCCTATCACAAGACTCCGCGACCACTGCCAACCACACATAATATTTTGACCTCTAGCGTTAAACCGAACAATGCGAAATAGTACCCATCAATTATTTTGTTAATTCCAACCATGTCATTGATTGTTTAATGAAGTTGTTGATCAACGTTAATGTGAATTTTATTGCTTTCTTAAAAAACAAGTTTAATTATGAACCCTACCTATTTCCCAATATTGCATAAAACATGTTTATCAAGAAAGGTTTTATCACAGTGGGCTTTTGGGCGATGGGTTTCCTCTGAAATAGTGGTGGGTCGGGTCACCAGCGTCGTCTGCGTTCGCGAGCATGAGTGGCCTTTTGCAATTGAGTTACCTGGGTGATTTGGCTTTCATTGTTCATTCAAAAAAAAAAATTTGACAGGTCCACTAGAAAAATCGGTAGGGCATCCATGACCATGAAGAAGATAGAACACAATAAAACAAAAGTCAAGCAAATAGCAATTCAATGTTTTTAAAGGTGTAACACTAGTTGTCATGTTTCTTTGACTCGTATAGTGCGAACATTTTATGATACATGTCACTGATAATAAATTAGTTAAATTATATAGTATTACTAATCAAACTCAAATTGAACAGTGATTTTATTATTTTTTTTATTACCATTCTGAGTTACAAGGTTATTTATATAGAAGATTAGGAATAAATAAACAAATGATGTTGCAGATCAGTTGGTGTGGGTGTTGTTTATGTTTGTGTGACACCCGGTTTCGAGTCATGTGGCCTCCATTTTTTTCCCTTTTATTTTTTTTCTTTTTTTTAAAAAAAACGTTCCACCTGTCTGGACACGTGTCTTTTCCTTGTGCTTCCTGATACATATAACCTTTACGTTTTCTCACTTCTCTAAATAAATATCTGATCATATACACACACACAATCTTACACACGCACACACGATCTCCTTTCTCTCTCTGTGTCTTCTGATACTACCACCGTCCGCCGCTATACTACCTCCGTTTCCATCTCAACCACCACCGTCCGCCGCCGCAGCTCCAGAAAACATCGGCGTGTCTGCTTATTCATAACGAAATCAATCTAGCTTCAGAGTGTTTCATCTTTGGAGCAGATCTGTGACAATATGTTGTAACGGTTTCTCTTCCAAATGGTATGTTTTATTATTATTATTATTATTATTATTATTATTATTATTATTATTATTATTATTATTATTATTATTATTATTATTATTTCTTGAAACCGTGTGCATGCATTGTCATTGTGTGGCTAAATCTGATTGTTTGTTGTTTTGTTTACGCATGTAAATCCGGCTTCAAACGGTTGTGTTATGGACAAGATGGTTATTGAAGGTTCTGATGTTCGTGCCTTTGTAAGGCTACTGTTTTCTGGTGATTGGTTTTCATCGTTTGTTAGCTTAGATTAGTTCGGTTTTTGTGTAGTTGATATTGATTTCTATTTCTTTGTTTACGTTTGATAAGATTAGGAATATTATATATGGGATGCCGATGTCATTGTTGTTGATGAAGGTCTGTGTGGTGATGTAGAGTATGTATAGTGTAGGCGTTAAATTGATAATAGAGGTTTATGTGGTGATATAGAGTAGTATAGGAGTTAGGTTGAAGTTGTTCTTGATAGAGGTTTATGTGTAAGGTGTATATAGCGTAGGTGTTAAATTCATAATAGAGGTTTATGTCGTGATATAGAATATTGGGGTTACGTTGGGGTTGTCCTTGATAGAGGTTTATGTGGTGATAGAGATTGCATATAGCATATGAGATAGGTTGATAATGGGGGTTTGTGTGGTGTTGTTAGGTATTCATAGCATAGGAGTTAAGAGAATGTTTGATATACTTTTGCGCTTTCAATCATATGGTTGTTTAAGGGTAAAGATGTTGGAATTGGAATAAGATCCTAAGGATCTGATGAATCAATAGCATGGAGTGTTATCAACAAATTTAAGCTTATCATCCTAGATAAAGCTTTATGTGGTGATATCAACTAGGTACATAATAGGTGTTATTGTTGGATAATTATTTGCTGTTAGTTAATGTCTGTTGCCGGAATGGCAGGTAATCATCTTTGATCAAAGCGTGTTTAAAGCTGATTAGGTTATTTGGGTGGAAAGTTTGTTTAGTAGCACTTTAGACAGTTATGTGTTGATATTAGAAGGTTAATTAGTGTGTTTAATTACTCATGATGATACTCGAAAAAACAAATTACATTCTCGGTATTTGTTTACTAAAGGCATCGAAAGTTGTTGTGTAGTATGTAGAGAAAAATCAGGGAGATCAGTAGATAGGTAGTTAGTTCACATTAGAAAGTGACTCAAATAGATACGTCCATTTTCTTGATGGTTGGATCAGTAGATAGAAACCAAGATTTGAAATGTATCAGGCCTAGCCATCTTCCAGTTTCATGTTAGGTTATGTTGACCACCAAAAAGGTATACACCACAAGTTTTTGGTTAAAAGAAGGACTTCAAACATAAATCAGAAGCCAAATTACCAGACATCATTGATGTTTATGGTGTTGGTCAAGAGATAATGTGTTACTAATGTTGATGACCTTCTTTCACTTGAAGAGGTGAACTGTAGGCCATCAACATCAGTAATACATTCTCACTTGATCATCATCATTAACATCAATTATCTAAGGTGATTTGGCTTTTGATTTAGGCTTGAAGTCCTTCTTTTAAGCAAAACTTGGTGGTGTACGCCTTCTGCTAACGTATGAAACACACGTTGTGTTCATCCGAAGTAGCAGGTCGAGCTTACTTTTCTATATATTTAACAAAGTTAGCACCTGGTTTATAGCGTTCTAGCGTTAGTTGATCCATTTCTTCTTCACCCAACTCTACAACCATAGGGTGTCTTTGGTTCGAGCTTTGCTTTTGGATTCGGGCCTGGCTCATCTTAAAAGCGTCTTTTAACGATGATCTCATCCTTGATACAAAAAACAAGGTGGTACCAAAGACTACCTAAGGTTGTTAAGATGGACGAAGAGAAAATAGATAAACTAATAAAAGAACGTTATAAACCATGTGCTAACTTTGTTAAATATGCAGAAAACTGACCTTGACCTGCTAAAATGGAATGACGCAACATTCTGCCTTATACGGCTTTGTAACTGTCGTCATCACCCCCACCTTCTAAGCCCTACCCAAAGCGTAAAGCAGCCGCGTTCTTGACAAGAGATCACAGGGATGATGATATCAGATGCAGGTGCTATGTAGCAGTGGTACTGGTGTTGTCATGGTTATGGCACAGAAATTGAAATGGTGCGTGTAGAATGATAACGTTAGTGGGCAGCTTGCATTCTCTCTTCCATATTCCTTTCCACCAATTTTACCCTCAATAGTGATGCCGTCCAGTTTACCCTCAATGGTCTTGATGGTGATGACATTGGAGTTGTCAATGAGCTACATAAATCAAGGCGATTCTGCTGACTTTGTATTATATATAGTATTAATAAGCCTTTCTTTGGTTTCTGTTGTTTAGGAAATTTTATGATGTAAGGTGGGGTTCTTAGCCCCTAAAGGCACGTATTGTAGGCTAAGCTCGCGCAGCGGACGACTCTTTGGTTTTCTTTATACATTAGATGGAAGGTTGGAGGTATCTACTTGGCTGCTAATGCAACTACCATGTCAAAAACTGTCTATAAGGCAGTTCTTGATTCATCTCCAGGTAGTAACAACGCATGGAATTATGCCAAACCCTGCCTATAAGGTAGTTCTTTATTACTCTCCAAGCAGTAACAAATCTTGGAATATAAAGTATATGGCAGTTCTTGATTCTTCTGCTAGTAGTAACAACTCTTGGAATATGATGAAGGTAAATTTTATTGTTCACGGTTCAAATAAATTGAAAAATTCTACATGTTACCAGTATAAACTTATTTTGCATACATAATATTAATAGAATTATATATGATTTCTATTGCTTAGGAAATTCTGCAACGTGGGCAAGAAGTCTTAGGGCTCAAAGACATATATTGTATACTAAGCTCGCACGGCGGACATGTACAAGATGAGGAGCTTCATTCTCTGTTTGGAAAGAAATCAATTCCTCGAATTAAAATACAAGACAGTTCTTGATTCTTCTCCAAGCAGTAACAGTTCATGGAATATGAGGAATGTAATTTTTAAAGTCTAAGCTAAAATAAATTGAATGTTTATTTTGTTTGTAAATTTTGGCACAGTTTGTTACTAAAGTCTATTTAGCATGTTATTGAATAAACTTTTTCTTGATTTGTGTTGTCTAGCAAATTCTGCAAAGTGGAGTGACAACTTCAGCCCCCAAAAGCACGTATTGTAGACTAAGCTCGCGTTGTTCTGTAATGTAAAACGAATTTTGTATTCTATAATGTCAATTTTGTAATGTAATGTTGCTGGCTTTTAATAGTTGGTTTTTTTGGGGGATGTCATTATTGTAAATCCAATTGGCGCCGCCGCAACGCGGAGCTGGTTAAATACCTAGTTGATATTGAAAGTAAAAGTGTATAATCTTTAGACTATGTGTTGTGGCTTAAGGTGAGCTACAACTCTATCCTCTAATATTATGTGATGTAAGTGCTCACATGGCAGTGTGATTAAGCTGCAGCTCACTCACTTGATCATGTTGTGGTTCAAAGTGAGCAGTGGCTTTATCTAGATTTTTTTTACATTTTTATTTAAAATGTGATAATATATAAATTTGAAAGACAAATTATATAATAAGCATAAAATATTAATTAATAAAAAGAACATTACACATCAGTAATAAAAAAACATAAAAAACTACTAAACTACTCGTTGTTTTGCTCGTCTTCAAATTCTTTTGCGATACGCTCCTATTCTCGTTCAAGTATCGTTCGACGACTAATTGGAAGGTTGCTAAAGTCCTTCGTAAGAAAGTCCATGTTTCTCAACCACCACCTCTCGTCGCGCCACCTCTCCCGACCTTCTTTTCCCCTCACTTTTTTGGGGCTACATCTTGTGGTTGCGTATCCGGAATGACAAAATCCGGAGACGGGGGTGGCATTTGGTTAAGGTTTTGTTCCATTTCCGTGTTCGTACCAAACTCGTCTTCCGTCATGAACTCTAGAGCCGGTGTGTAACAATCTTCCTACGAAGTTTTCCATTTCACTTTGTAGTTTGAAGGTTTGAAGCTTTGAATACATGTGATTTTGTTAATTGAATTGGGTGTAAAAGGTTAAAAAATGTTTTTTTTTATAAAAGGTCCTAAACTAGCCATTGGCAACGGCTAGTTTCCGGCCAACGTTCGAAGTTTCACTCGCTAGCCCACGCGAGTATGGTAGCGTGGGCTTGCTCGCGCCTACTCGCTCATGGCCCACAACACATAATCTTAGTGGATCATCCGCGTCTAAATTCTTGCTTGCTGGCTTAATCTACAATTTTATACCAAGTGTTATATGATTACCAGTTTAACACTAAGCAAATCATGATATGAAAGTAATCAGATTCCAATTTGATTAAAATATAAACTGATTTGGTTCGTTTTTAAGTCCCTTAATAAGTCAATGATGGTCGGTTTTTGGGGTAAAGATGAAACGATCAATCCGCCAACTCTTATAAAATCAGAACTAACAAAATAGAAAGTTGATATAATAAAAAGTTTAGTTCATTCCCGATTGTTTAACGTGTTTACAACTTGATCATACAACTCGTTAATCCGTTTGACCTTTTAGATAAACCGGTTACAACAAGTATTGTATTCAATTTACACAGCCAAAACAAGTTTTAAAACAAATTATGTCAAGATTTTCAACCCATTAGGTTTCGTGATTCGTCAATCTAAAACGATTACCACCTTTAGATTATATGCTATGCTATAACTCACTAACTGAGCAATCTATTGATAAAAAATTAAAAAAATATATATAATGTAAATATAATATACATCATTAAAAAAAAGATAATATATTTAGGGTTCACACTTCAATGTCAGAACCCATAAAATGACATTTCAGTTGACAATAAATCAATAGTCTCTAGAGTTCACACTTCAATATCTAAATCTTGGAAAATTTTCCAAAATTGTGAGAATCTTGTCATTTGGAAAATTAATCAAAAGTCAGCAAGGCGTATTATAGTTGTATTACTTTGAATACTTATATAGTAAGTGGTAACTAGTATTACATGTTTCTTGCCTTGCGTTGCGGTGGGGACGTAAGAAACCTTGACGTCTTTTGGACACTTGCCGAGGCTCAGATACACAATTGGGGGATGGGGACAAAAAACATGGAGCTTATGCCATGGTTGCAATACATAATTTGGTTGTTGGTTGCTCTGTTCCTTCCTTAGGGGGGAAGGGCCTTTCACTGATTTGTTTTTCACTTAATTAATTTTAATCAATCCTGCACTGACGCATCACTTCACTGATTCACTTTACTAATTCACTTCATTGAAACACAGTTTTGAAGGAATACTCTGCTGATTCTTTACCAACGATTAATATTATTAATAATAATATTAATAATACCAACAATCAATCAGTC
This sequence comes from Ambrosia artemisiifolia, assembly GCA_032199755.1. NCBI lineage: Eukaryota > Viridiplantae > Streptophyta > Magnoliopsida > Asterales > Asteraceae > Ambrosia > Ambrosia artemisiifolia. The sequence continues at coordinate 36,752,313 of CM063528.1, read as the reverse complement.
AACAAGAGAGAGAGAATATGCCATTTGCATCTTGCCTTCTCAAGCTACCGATAAGATGTTTGATGTCTTCCATTTTTTATCCAACAAGAGAATATTCATTTTTTTTCTTTTGTAAAATATGGTGTTACTAGAATTGAAACCATTATCTTCCATTTTTAATTCCGATAGCTTTACCATTGGACTCAACCCCATACCTTTAGTTGATTAGCGTTGTGCCTAAATGGTTGATTTTAGTTTATTTTCTAAATTCTATATATATAATAAAAGAAACTCATTTTGATGACATGGCACTCAAGAAGGCATTCTCCCCCTTGATTGTGCCATGTGTCATCCCATGTGGCAATAGGAAATTATAAAAAAACAATAAAAAAAACAAATTTTAATATTACAAAACCCTACCTCTTTTTCATCTTCTTCATAATTTCTCTCAAGTTTATTCCCTCTTGTGAAGTTCACGGCGGCTGATATTGTCAACGACAACAACCAGTCTCCTCCTCTGTTTGTTGACGACATCGAGCACTTGCTCTTCAACGACGACAATCTAATTCCTACCGATGATGCTTTTCTTGATAATATTTCGCTCGATTCTCCTTTATCAGAAGATGAAGACGATCTTCAAAAATCCGCTTCCTCAAGTCAGCAATTGATATCATCTTAATCAAATGTTTGTGGTTATATTATTATAAACATAATATTCATAGTGGTTTTTTATGTTAGCATATTCATGTAAAATTGTAAAGGTTTATAGTTTGCCATTGATATTTGATGCACTTGATTGAATGTAATGTGAGGTTAATTTTTATCATTTTTATTATTTTATTGAAAACAATTTAAAAGATAAAACCTAGGTCTTGCGGCGGAGGAAACAAAAACAAGAGATCAAGAGAGAAAGACGACGCTGCGACAAACTTGGTGTGACAATGCTTTCCGATCAAGCAACTCTAGACACGAATCATGTAACCTTATGTATGTTTTGTAGTATTCGTTTATTCCTTTTCTTGAACGGGTTGGAACTAGGGTGTGAACCGTACGTTTGGAAGTTGTTAGAGCGGGGAAGGTGAGCGATGGTGGTATGGTGGTCATAGACGATCATGAAGGCGATGTAGGAGGCGGTTGGTGGTTGAAGCTGTGACCGGGATCGGAGTTGGTGGTAATACGATGTTTTGGTGATGTCGGTTATGGTAGTGTTCAGGATGATGAAGGTCGTGGCTATAGTCAAGCTGATGAGGGTGGTGTGTAAGGGAGAGATAAAAAGACAGTATGGTGATGTCAGTTGTAGTGATTTCGATGATGCCGCATGGCGTCTATTTAGTTAGTTGATGGTGTGGATGTCAGTGGTGGTATCGGTGTGAACGGTTAGTGATTGTGTAAGGTGTCGTTGTAGGCGTTTAGAGAAGAGGTAAAAAGCGGTGACAATTGGTTGCAGCGATGGTGAAAGGTGAAGGGGGTACAGTGGTGTTAAGGATTATGGTTGGAAGTGCTTGATGATGATAATAATTTATTACAGTTTGGTTGTGAAAGGTGGAGGATTAATTTGGGCAGGAAGTTAGTGTCATGCATGGATGGTGATATAGGTTGTGTACTCCTTAGTCATGCATGCATGTTGTTTTATTTAACTCTAGGTACTTGGTTACCATGCAAAGATCTTGGAATCTATATGTATTATGTCACGTATGGTGTTTTTTTTTTCTTTTTGATTGGAAGTGACAATGTTGCATGACCATTGATGCTATTAAGGGTTTGCTTATTTAAGTAGGCGTTCATTTAATGGGATTGTTGAAGGTGATGCGCGTGGATGTTATATGTTGGTGAAGAGGGTTCTCATGGAGAGGCGATGGACGTGCATGGAACCCGATGTGAGTTTACAGGGTCATAAGAGTTTGGGGCGGTCCGGCTATGAAAACGATTGGGATAGAGTTCTAATGAAGTTGGATTCAATGTTATGGCCAGGTCGGGTATTTTCTATTTAATCAAATAAATTTTAACCAGCTATTCTATTACAGGCTCCTTTGACGCGCAATTCAAGACAATTAGCTCTTAGATTTGGAAGGTTGGCAAATGGTGAGTTCTAATCTCCCTTTTTAGCTATCAACGGAAATAAGAAAACCAAATATGTTGTTAAATGACCATTGAAAGGTTGGTTAATGTTTCATATTAATATTTGATTCTATGTTGGATGGAAAATTTATGTACTTTTTTTGAAGTGGGTTTGGTTTCTGTTTTGCAAGTGCGAGAGGATTTGGTGATTGCTTATAGGAAGTCAAATTGGGGTATCTTGCAAGAATGAAAATGACACGTGATTTGGGGTTATGATTTTCAACATTTTGTGGTAACATTCTTCCTGTTTCATCGCTTGACTTCATCCGAGAGTTTTGTTGTTCTTTTCATTTGCTCAAAATTAGTCACCAAGGCGTAGGTTCTTTGCTTATTTATCATTGTTGGTTTTAAGGTCTTAGAAATGTCTGTCTACGTTGCAGGATTTAGGTAACCATTATTTTTTTAACATGTCTGCTAAGTGTTATGTTTAATTTATTTAGTCTTTTCGTTTGTTTACTAATAATTAGATTTTTCAACCCCGAAACACTTCTGGGGTATAATCTAGTTTTATTATAAACACTACCCTCTGATGCATTATTATTAGATATATTTCGTGATACTACATAAAACGTAATAGTGTTTTAAGAATAAATGTTTATTAGGCCAGGGATAAGTATAGGGATCGGGACGCTGACATGGCCTGTTGATAAAGTTGCAGCTCACTCACTTGATCCTATTGTGGCTCAAGGTGAGCAGTGGCCTTATCCAACTTTTTTAAAACAATAGTATTTAAAATATGATTTAACATTATAATTAAAAGATAAATTAAATAACAAAGATAAATTAAATAACAAGACATAAAATATTAAAATTAATAAAAAAAACATTAGACATCATTAATAAAAACACATAAAAATTGCTAAAACTACTCATTATTGTTTTGCTCGTCTTCAAATTCCTTTGTGATACGCTTCTATTCGCGTTCAAGTATCGTTCAACGACTAATGGGAAGGTTGCTAAAGTCCTTCGTAAGAAAGTTCATTTTCCTCATTCTTGTTTTAGAAACTTTCGCCTGAGCCGTCATCTCGTACTACTTATTTTTTTTTTAAACGACCAACAAACATGTCTGCCCGACTACCCAGGGGAGTCCCGACACTATGGACAGACCCCCATGACCAACCCAATGGAGGGCCCATACGTACCTCGGGCGGCTGGCGTAGTCAGGCCCACCCATGTAGTTCCCGAAACCGGGGAAAACCCAACCCCTCACCCGTTTGTAGGTACGACGGTGAAGGATTGGTAAAACCCGGGCGAGATCAGGACTCAAACTCATGACCAAAGGCCAGGAGTCATCCATCATTTCTTATTATATCCTTCGTGGGAATCGAACCTGATACCACCAAGAGAGATCCCTGGTCCATTCACCAACTGAGCTACCCGTGAAGGACTCGATACTACTTATTATTTTCCTAATCTCGATCGAGAATTCAGCAACAGCTTAATTAACTTGTTTTTTCCCCTGTCCCTTCCAAGTGGTCTATGTAGAGACGGGTCAACAGCCTCTTCAACGTTTAGGTCTATCCGCACATGAGCATCCGAGCTTGTAGAGGAGACGAACCCACCCGAAGAAGTAGTTCTCGTCCTCTTTGAGCCTCCTTAGCTCATTTCTTCGACCGTAATTAGCTCGACCCATTTCGAGCAAACGCGGAAAATTCTTCACAAGTAGTCCTCATCTCACGTTTTCGTGGTATTGTATTTGCAAAAAACTCTTGCTTCCATTCATCACAAGTAAATTTGTAGACTTCAAAATCGCTAATACCACTTGCTCGCAAGCGGTTACTATAATACTATTCCTATTATGAGTATTCGTAAATAAGTCCACATACTTTCGAATTTCGGCTCACCGGTCGGATATCATATCAGGAGAACGAGCTTCACTCCCCGCTTGTTTGTAAAATAACTCGCGAATTTTAGTCCAAAACACCTTCGCCTTTTAATCGTCCGCTACATAAAAAACAAAATATATATATATATATATATATATATATATATATAAGTGTAGGAAAAAAATCAAAATATATACAAAAAAATACGAGTAGAAAAATTAGATGAAAAATTGAAATGGCCCACACAAATCCATGGAGATTCTTGAAGAAGAAATAGCCTAATTAAACAGAAAGTCAAGCAAACAAGCAATCCAATGTTTTATTTTTAAATGTAACATCGGTTGTCACGTTTCTTTGACTCGTTTACTTTGGATGCTTCTTTTTTATTACAAGTGATGGATGATAAATTTGTCAAATTTATTTCAAAACTAAAAGTATGGACTTAGAATAATAAATTAGTCAAATATGACTCAAAACTAAAAGTATGTTATCTTCGGTGGATCATATGTATCTGAACTTTTGCATGGAGGCTTCCATCTATAATTTGATATAGTCTTCTACATGATTTTCATGAAGCGAAGCATGATACTAAAATTAGATTCTTGTTTTAGTTTAAATCTAAACATTTCAACATGTTCTATTTGAACACTTTTAATTCGTTTAATAAGTGGGTTATGATCGGGTCGGGTTGAAGATAAAAAGGTCAATCCGTAAACACTTAAAAAACCGAACTAACAAATTAAAAAAAAAAAAAAGGTATACTATATAAGTTTAATTAGATAATGTTCGGTCTACATGGTCTCAATAGGTTTTAACACAAATAACTAGTGGATCTAAAACGATTACGACCTCCATATTATATACTATTAGTTTTTAAATTATACTTTTATAATTGGTCAAACTATCTAGATAAATAAAATAAAATAATATAAATGTAACATGTATAATAATAATAATAATAATAATAATAATAATGCATCCCTACACCGTAATAACATAAAAGATTAAATACTAATACAAAAACCCAAAAAAAAACGTCATTTGACAATAAATCAATGGTCAGTAGAGTTTACACTTCACTATCAAAATCTTGGAAAACCTTCCAAAATTGTGAGAATTTTTAAAAACTAATCAAAAGTCAACAACGCGTATTTATAATTTGTTGTTTTCTTTGCACATAATCATGTTCGTTTGAGGAGATAAAAGAGACGAACTTAATTTGTATGATATTTAATACTTAAATTATAATTTTATTAAATTCCGGTCATTTATGTTTTGTCTTTTTAAGAAATAGTTTGTATAAAATCAGACAAAAGACGGTTCTGAATTTTAGGGGTGTTCAGAATTCGATTCGGATTCGAAAAATTCGAAATTCGACTTAGTTCGATTCGATTACCAAGAATTCGATTCGATTATTAGGAATTCGAATTCGATTCAATTCGAATTCGAGTCCAGTAAATCGAATACGAATCGAATACGAATTTATGATTTTAAATTCGATTCGATTCGAAATTCGAATAAAAACTGTACATGTATATTTTTTAAATATATATATACACACATACACATTATTATATACACAAATATACACATTGAAAAAAAGAACTTCTAAATTTCAGTCAAAATCTAAGAATCCATAGTCTCAACAACTTTTACCATAACCATATTTTACATATTTACCTTATACATCATAAAACTTTAACAAACTATACTCTCTACTATTTTTACTATTCCCGTTTTTGACATATTGTTGTTTATCAATTTTGTAGATTTGTATTTTATGTGTTAAAAATAATGGGTTTATATTAGTTTTAAAACTAAAAGTAAAACAATTTAATTTATGGTAATTTTGAACTAAATTGAATTTATTCGAATTCGATTCGAATTCGAGTTTCTTATTCGAATCGAATACGAATCGAATAAATTGAATTTTAGGCGAATACGAATCGAATACGAATTCAGGTAAAAATATAAAAAATTCGAGAAATTCGATTCGAATAATTCGAAAATTCGTTATTCGATTCGTTGAACACCCCTACTGAATTTACCTTTGTCAATTGATAATAAGGTTTGGGCCTTTACTTGAATAATTAATAAAACGAATTATTAAATCATGAACTATACCTATTCATCGTAAAATGTCAACATTTACCTTAGTCTAGAAACTCGGTTATGTAATTGTGTAAACAAAACTTTTCTGGTTCACTTGGTAAGTCTGCTGCTGTGTTTCACAAGGTGTCCGAGTTCGAGACTTCTAAGAAGGTTTTTTGCCATTGGGGTTGGTGGTCCAATGGTAGAAGCAAAGCTTCTAGGAACACCTAAGGGGAGGTTATGGATTCAAGTCCCACAAGGAGTAGAAATTTGCCGTTCAAAAAAAAATGTAATTGTGTAAACACAATTGTTTCTCTCAATAAGTCAACAACACAACGGTTTTCAATAGTTTACATGCGATTAATTGTAAACAATCAAAATGACATGAAATTTTGCAACTATAGAAAGGTCAAATTTTGTTTCACTTATTGCTATAACCGACCGATCAAGCAACCAAATTTTTTTCATGAGTCTCACAGCGTTTTAAATATAAGTTTAAAATCTACCTCCGCAGTTATGAATCCTGATTAAGGTACGGATTACGGATTGGGAATTTGAATATGATATTTCGTTTATAGATGACACTATTATGCTTTACGAATATGAGTTTTGAAATTAAGTCAGAGTATTTTAAAAATTTGGAATGACAATTTGTGATCAAATTACTGTATAAGTGACATGTTAGCCCTTGAATATATGGGGTCTCGGGTGTTACAATTACAAACTTATTTTAACTCCACATATTACATGGAATAAGTCTGTGTGTGAATTATAATTGATGTCTTGGAACTAATATTTGATCGCTCTCTATTCTTCAATTTCAACCAATCAATCCTAAATTGACAATATTTTAACTAGACACAGTTACAAGTTACCACAACTAGTTTATAGTCTTATACGAGATTAGTTACGAGTTACCACTACTAGATTATAGTCTTACATGAGATAACTGAGCAAATTATATAGAAAATATCAATGCTTTAAAAAATGGTTCAAATCGGCCGGTATTACCGGTTGAGCCGGCTATCGAAGATATCACTAGTACGATAGACTGCGGTCTAATTAGGGTACCGGTTTAGTTTTCACACCGCTGGAAAATCCGGTATTATCGGTGCCTACCAGCAAATCAGTTTATAGCCATGTTCAGCTTTGAGCTTTAAATTCCCCATTATAACCTAGTGTAACAAACTCCAAAGCGGCTTTCCAATTTCCTTCGTCAATTGAAGTTTCATCATCTAAAACACAAGGTTACTTGTTATGTATTTCGCTTATCTTACGTGATTTTAGTATATTAAATTATCGATAACTAAAACTCATTATTTTCTTGTTGACAAGAGTATCGATGATAGTGAATTTTGCCTTTTAAGCGACAGGGAACATAATGCATTCAACACTCCTATAACATAAACATATAGTAGACTTTTATTTAGAAAAAAAAAACTATGTTGGAAAATTGATCTTTGATTATGCAATTATGTAGTCCTGGATTATTTATTGAGTTGAAGTTGTATCTTTAGGGGATTATAGGGTTGACTAGTTAACCTAATTGAAATGTCCGGTACAAACAGTTAATTCGTTTACAAGCCTAACCTGTTACGGTGTAAAAATGCGGTTTTTAAACATTGGAAAAATATATATTGTATGTATAAATGTATAATACACAATAATTAATACATATCATCATCATAAGTTCACTATCAAATACTAGTGGGTTGTCTGCGCGTTGCGGGAGGGACCATAAAACTTCGGTTGGTGATTTTCAAGGTGTGCATAACTTGTTATTCGGTTCAATTTTGTTTTAAGGCATAACCGTAACTTTCGATTAATATTTCTTAACCTGATGGGTTTCAATTATTTCAGCTTGGTAAATCAGTTATGAACATTGGGTCCAAACAGTTTTCGACTAATAATCTAAAATTTAACTTGAGATGAAAATTATCATAATATCCTCTAACCCCATGAACCGGTGGAAATATCGTGAGTGGTGTATTGTTCCAAGCCTTGCTAGAGTTTTGGCTTCTGTTTGCAACAACATGATGCTTGCATGACTGTGGTGTTGTGTCTTGAACTGATAGAATTGTGGTGTTACTTTTGCTCAAATCATTTAGCAATATAAGCTAAAGTACGAAGTAATGCTTTTTTTAATTATGTCTTAATTTATGACACAGTTTGACTTTAAAGTCTAACTTGTTACATGGAAAAGCTTTATTAATTGATTTTGAGAATATGCAAAATGAAAATTTATGTGTATAAAAGCGGAAACGTCAATCCAAAAAATAGTCTACCCTGAATTTGAAAAGTCAAACACATATGTGTCATCTTTATAGTTTCGTGCCTTCAAAGTGTGTATATAGATTTTGTTATAACGACATCAAAACAAACAACTTTAAATTTTGTTTGGTTTTACTAATTAATTGACCGAATCTAAATAAAGAATGCATAAAAAAGTCTAAAATGGATATAGTTAAAGTTTAAAAAGTACTACAAGTATTATATTGTTAAACATAATCCATTAATATAAACAATACAACTTAATTAAATAAAAACCGAACTACAATGTAAGAAGTACATAGCCTAAACAGTTTCAAATATTAAAAGTAAACCAAACCATTTAGTACGACATGAAATGTCCTAAACCGAATGACATACCAAGAATCGAGACAATTTTTATTTTGTGGGTTTTAATATTTAAAATTATTTCATTTAACAATGCTTAAAATAAAACATGCACCTCAGAGTGAAAACCTTCTCCGCTATTGGTCATCATTGGTGGGGTTAGCAACTCCACTGATGGCTTATGTATAACTTGTTCCATATTCCTTTGTTCAAATATAAAGAAATACGTCAAACCATTTATATCTATATTGACCTAATTGGATAATTACAAAAAACATCTAAGACAATACATAAAAACAATAAATATAAAAAAAGTAAACACAGGGCTAAAAATGAAAGCCACTGCTGCCATTGATCATTGATGGGTTCTCCTTATGGTCTTCGTGTTTCTTTCATTCAAAACAAACAAATATCAACCAACATATGAATTAGAACCAAAAACTGAAAAACATACCTTTGATTTGTTGGGATTCTTGTGATGTCTAAAGATGGTGAACAAAGAAGCTGGTCATTTTCCCATTTATACACAATTATTGGTGAGGTTTTCAATCGATTTATGGTTGCATCTATTCAATAGATTTATGATTGATATTAAAATCTCCATCCACTTAAAAAATGAAGCATCCCAATCTCCTTTGGTTTCCAACATAACACAATTTCAACTTTTCAACTCACCATCTCACATCTCACAGTTTTGAAACTCACCATAAATTCAACTTTTCAACTTCTCATATAAGTTTTGAAACTCACACTTAAATTATCACAAATGTTATAGTAATTTAATGACTGTAGAAAAGACAACTTTACCCCTAAACTAACCTCATTTACTATTATACCATAACTAACATCAAAGCACCTATTAACTTTTGCATTCATAAGGTTAAAATTAATTAAACGTGCAAAATACGGATTTACCATTTTACAAATGCATCAAGTGTTTGTGCTTTGAGCAATAAAAGTTGTAATTTCTTAATTTTTCCAGGTATCCTCCTCTCATACTTTATAATATAGTCCTGTTACGATGTAAAAAATGCGGTTTTTAAACATTGGAAAAATATATATTGTATGTATAAATGTATAGAGAGAGGCTATTGTACAAAGCCTCCTTAAAATACAAAGTGTAAGAAGCCATCCTGACCATCCATTGCGTTTTGATCAAGATCATCGTCAATTAAAAACCCACGAGTGTTTTAAGGAGCAGTTAACAAGGGGAAGGGTAAATTAGACAAATTGCCAATATAATAATTTGAATTTTTTAATAATAGCACCCAATTCATCTCATTTAATGACTGTTACTTAATCAAAACCTATACTCGTCGAATTCACAAACAAAAATCATCCAAAATCAAAATCCCTGAAAACAAAAAAAAACAGAGCAGTTCTAGAACGGTGACAAATAACAACCGATCAAGGAAGGATTATGGCTCCAAAATGCAAATCAAGTAATTGAATGTTCATATTATGATTTTCATTTTGATCGTATAATGAAAATCAATCGATAAACCCTAAAAAAACATGATAGATGATGAAGGAAGAGAACGAAGAAGCAAACTGAATCATGACAAGCCTTCGAAGGGGACTAATACAGGTATATTTTAGATCAGATTTATGAAATTAGTAGAGGCGTTTTTTATGATTTGAATGATGAACATCACGATTTAATTAATATTATTTATGAACTTAGTAAAGGCGTTTTAATGAATGTTATGAACAATGAGAATTTGTAAGTGCGTTTTGGTAAATAGTAAAAGCGTTTTATGATGTTAATGATGAATGAGATGATTTATTAGTTTGTTGCATGGAAACATTGGTCGAATGTGATTATAAATGTGTTTTGTATATTTATAAAGATCAGTATAATAAGCCCATTGCCATGCTAACTGTAAGTTACTGATTCAATAAAACGCATTTGATATATCATAAAACGCATGCACATTTTTTATGTTTTTTTTTAAATTGAGTTGTTCTTATTTGCAGGTTATTTACACCCATGAATACAACAAAAGGCACAACCCTAAATTTGTGAAGACTCCTGCAATTAATTACATTACATTGACGTCATTGTAGGAAATGGAAACTCATATATATAATAACGGGCCTTTGACTGATATCAAAGAAGATGAGGATGATGCAGGAGATGAAGAGACAGTAAAAAGAAGCTCTGAAAAAAGGTGTGAGTGAAACAGTGAAGGATGCTGTGGTTGTTTTGGTGGGTTTGCATGAAAGAGAGTTAACCCTCAACGAAAATGAGAACGAGGTTGATGAGGAGGAACCGGATTATGACAATCTAGACTAGCGAGATTTTGACATGGGGACTCAAACACCGCAAATGTTTGAATATTCTGCAACACCACAACAGCTTCGCGGGGTGGAATATGACAAAGAATAGTTCGAGGCGACTATGAAAGCTAAAAAGGTATGTACAAAACTTGACCTCAAAAAATCTGACAATAATCTGACATGTACAAAACTTTCTAACAATGATCTGACAATAAACTAACGTAATTGGGAGTATTTGTTTATAAAACGCATTTGAAAATATAAAACGCATTTGTTTATAAAGTGCATACTGAGTACTACATGTATGTCATTGGAAAAATGTAAAACGCAAGCTGTAACTATTAAAATGCATGTTGTATTTTTTTGCAGGTATGGATGAAAAAAATGGACAGGAACATTAACAAATATCTACACATCCAGGGAAATGGATGAAATGGTTTCGCAGGTAAGAGATAAGTATTTTTGGTCTAGAGAGTTGATAGAGAGGTGTCAGAGATAGGACAAAGTTAGAAGTAAATATTACAAAGGAAAGGATGTTGATCAACAAAGAGAGGGTGATGAAGATGTTGTCGGCCTAGAAGATAATCAAGGTTTGGGAGGCTTTGATGTCCAATTTGGTGGTGAAGGTGATAGGATCGTTGTTGAAGATCATGCTACAGAGATGGTTGGTGCAAATGTTCGTAAAAAACCATTGATAGGATACAAACGATACGGGCATGGTCCAAAGAAGGTGGGTGTTGATACAATTAGACAAAATGAAAACTTGACTGAAAAACATGTAAGTACCACATATCCTTACAACGCATTTGTTTATACTTAAAACGCATTTGTTAATTTATAATTATTTTTTTACAGTGTGTAAAATGTTGAAGATGCTGCATCAAGAAGAATTGATAAGAACGTTACAAGGGTTAATGATATTGATGAAAATGTTGTAGACAATTCATCAAATAGGTTTGAAGTGAATGTTGCAGGGGATACTTTATGGTTGGTTGACGAGAATGTTGAAAGGGTTGATGCAGCTTGGCAGGGTGGAATATGACAAAGAACAGTTCGAGGCGACTATGAAAGCTAAAAAGGTATGTACAAAACTTGACCTCAAAAATCTAACATTAATCTGACATGTACAAAACTTTCTGACAATGATCTGACAATAATCTAACATAATTGGGAGTATTTGTTTATAAAACACATTTGAAAATATAAAACACATTTGTTTATAAAGTGCATACTGAGTACTACATGTATGTCATTGGAAAAATGTAAAACGCAAGCTGTAACTATTAAAAGCATGTTGTGTTTTTTTGCAGGTATGGATGAAAAAAATGTACAGGAACATTAACAAATATCTACACATCCAGGAGGAAATTGATGAAATGGTTTCGCAGGTAAGAGATAAGTATTTTTTGTCTAGAGAGTTGATAGAGAGGTGTCAAAGATGGGACGAAGTTAGAAGTAAATCTTACAAAGGAAAGGATGTTGATCAACAAAGAGAGGGTGATGAAGATGTTGTCGGCCTAGAAGATAATCAAGGTTTGGGAGGCTTTGATGTTCAATTTGGTGGTGAAGGTGATAGGATCGTTGTTGAAGATCATGCTACAGAGATGGTTGGTGCAAATGTTCGTCAAAAACCATTGATAGGATACAAACGATACGGGCATGGTCCAAAGAAGGTGGGTGTTGATACAACTAGACAAAATGAAAACTTGACTCAAAAACATGTAAGTACCACATATCTTTAAAACGCATTTGTTTATACTTAAAACGCATTTGTTAATTTATAATGATTTTTTTACAGTGTGTAAATGTTGAAGATGCTACATCAAGCAGAATTGATAAGAATGTTGCAGGGGTTAATGATATTGATGAAAATGTTGTAGACAATTCATCAAATAGGTTTGAAGTGAATGTTGCGGGGGATACTTCAAGGTTGGTTGACGGGAATGTTGAAAGGGTTGATGTTGTTGCAAAAGTTGCAAAGTTAATCCTTAGCGACCAAAACAAGGCAAGGGATGTCGCTATCGAAGAGGCTCATAAGTTTAGCAAAAGACCTTACAAGGACAAGATGCTGCAAAATGCTTACAAAAGGGTGCTAAAGCGAGTAGATAATATGAACTAAATGTTTTAAAATTGATAAGTTTGTTAATTTTGCCACTTTACATTGTTGAATGTTACAATTGTTAGACCTGGATTTCTCTTTTGGTATTATAAATGAATGTTTCATTTGATGATTTGTATGAAGCATATTAAAATGTATTCAAATAAATACTAAAACACATTTAATATATGAAAATCTATTTAACTGGTGATATAAAACCAATACATAAAACGCATTTAAATAGCACTTAAAACGCATGTACATTATTATTCATGACATATTTACATTATGAAAAGTAAAACAACACAAAACGCTACTTAAAACAAATGATAATAAAGTAGCAGATAACATAGACACCAAAGAAATTAAGAAGGCTAGAAGGTTTAAAGTGATTTGAGAAACTTAATCTTCATTTCCATTGAGCACCTTAAAAGAGATATGGATTTAGTAAGCTCTTCAACAAGATTCATATCTCTTTGTTTTGAATCAATCATGAACATCAATGCCAATTCATGAAGACTAGAATCTGGCATCGTCTTGAGAATGTTACAAACTTCATCTTTTCTAGATATGCCTTTGTGGACATTGTTAAAATCATTTATCAAAACACTTTCCGAAGAATGATCCTTGATGATTTGTTCCTCAATCCTCTTAATAAAAAGAGATCTTGCAGATGATGATGATGATGGAGAAGACATTGTTAGTGTAAATTATGTTTGTGGTGTAAAATATGAATGTACATATTGATGATAATATAGGAAAAATAATATACCACATGACAAAATAGAATCACATGTGTTACTATACAAGCAGTTGTTTTATTTTTGAAAAGAAAGCAGTAAAACGCATCATATAATAGGATAAAACGCATGTGTTAATATCAAATAATCATTGGTTGGGACAAACACTAAATGACATTACAGATTCACATGTTTTACTGTTTTTAGCATTTTTAATAATAAAAAATTAAATTTTGGGCAAAGAAATAAAAAAAGGTATGAAGACATTATAAAAAGTAGAAAATTATTGTCAAATAGGTGAAATTATTTCAGAACTCTATATAAACTTTAATCACAATAAATGAAAAAAATTATTGTATTTTACAAATTGTTGTGATTTGATTGACATTGAGTAAAAATTAAATACCTGTTATAATATTCAACTACCAAATCTCTCCATGATTGATTATTTTTAATCTCTACATAAAAAGCAAAATCTTAAATACAAAACGCATTGAAGTCGATTAGAAAAATGTCAGATAAGTTTGAACATATTGGGTACTCTTCCTAGCTGTAAATCCATAAATCCAGAACCCTTCGCATATCGCTGATAAAACTCAAAAGCATGATCTATACATGGAAAAACCATTCCAACTTCTGGTTTCATTGAAGATGCAACAACAGGTTTGGATATTGGAGTTTGATCATCAATGGGAACATCTTTGTTAGATAGATCTGTCATAAAACACATAACATACAACTATAAAATCTATTTTTAAATGACAAATTGACATGGCCATACTATAAAAACACACCTAATAGTAAGCATTCACATGCACATGAAAAATGATTTATCTAACAAATCTCAAAACGCATGTTAAAACATCATAAAACGCCATTTGACTAAAAATCAATTACATAAAAACAACCAGTTACCTCAAAACGCATGTTAAACATAATAAAACGCATTTGACCATTATCAATTACATAAAAACCATCAGTTACCTCAAAACGCATGTTAAACACAATAAAACGCATTTGACCATTATCAATTACATAAAAACCACCAGTTACCTCAAAACGCATGTTAAACATAATAAAACGCATTTGACCATTACCAATTACATAAAAACCACCAGTTACATCAAAACGCATGTTAAAAATCCTAAAACGCACTTGCTTATTATCATATACAGAAAACAACAATTACCTTACATCCTTTTGTGTTCAACCATGAAATCAAACCTCTCACCACCTTGTTCATCAGTGTTGTTAACATCTTCCTGTATAATATCTACATACAAAATTAAACACTTATTGATCAACCTCTGTTCATCTCTGATTTTTGTGATCTGCTAATATAAATCAAAACAGTAAAAACTAAACTTCAAAATTCAGATTATGAGCATCGACAACATCATCTTCTTCTCCGATTAAGATTCCAGGTTCGTTGTTTAGGTCTAATAAACAATTAAAAATCAAAATAAGATTATGATTAAGTGAAATTAAAAAACAGAGTAACCTACCAAACATGATGATGAACTCTGCAATTGAGTATGATTCTGGTAAAATTTTGATCGACAGATGCAAAGTGATTAAAGTTTTTGAATAAGGTAAGATTTGATGATCGATGATTGTGCAATCAGTTATAAAAATTTGAATTCTGATTTAACTATAAAACAGGGATTGTGAAATCATAATTATGAACGTGATTAATTGATTGATGTAAAAGTCTATAATACCCCTCTCATTATTGACATTCAGTTGTTATGTTATAACCGACATATTACACATGACAGATTTTTGTGGCTTCATACACTTTGTAGGTTAAGGGACTTTGTACCCAATACTTTCTCTAAATGCATAATACACAATAATTAATACATATTCTCATCATAAGTTCACTAGCAAATATTTACACCAGAGCCCGCACAATGCATTTCAGATGACAATAACAACCACACACTTTTAGTCATAAATTTCACTATGAAAATATAGGAAGACTTTCGAAAAAATGATAAGATCTTATATATTTATGTAAATGACCATAACCATCTGTCAACAACAACGCGTTATAATAATTTATTATATTTTTCTTCAGTAAAAAAAGATAAACATTAGCATTAGACTATTTGAAGAATATTCTCATTTATTGTTCTAATCGTATCCTTGTATAGCTAGTTACATGGTATCATATACACTTGGATGAAAATGATGTTCGTTAAATGATATAGAAGAGATGAAAATAAATGATTTTCAATTCTTAAATTATAAAGCACATCATAAGTTGCATTTACCGGATTAACTTTTATATATTTACTCTGGGGGCACCATTTATAACACGGTAAACCGAAATCTGTTTTTGGGTTAGTTATCTTACGTAACCTAGGAATGACAATCAAAACCTAATCTGATGGATACTTCTGATTTCTGAAACCTGAAATATTTAGGACGAGTATAAGATTAGGTAATCATGCATGTGATATCTTTTATTTTTTACATGGTTTTAGGACCGGTATGAAATTAATTTTATGATATACCCATATACCTGTTTATGTTCCCAAATTAATTTCTTTTTTCTTTTATTTTTTATATATGTATATATGATACATATATTTATGACCTTAGCATGCACACATCAAGGAGTATCCGACCATAAAATGTTTTTTTATTTGTATAAATTAGATGTCTCCGACCTTAGTACAAATCTGTAGAAAATTAAATCAAGTGGTTTCTAGAAGTACTCTTTTGGTAAAAAAATTAACATAGTATTTCAAATTAGTTATGTGAGGTAGAGTGCTAAAATGGTTTTGCAAACTTGTTATAATTGAGTTACTAATATCTTGAGAAAACTGATGTTTAAAATATAATGACAAAGATTTAACAACTAATGACTGATATACTCAAGATATCACTATAACAAGAGATATTAAGACAGTGATATCATTGGGATGAAACAAATAAGAATAAAGGTAAAATAGCGATAAATGACACGAGATATATGAGGAAAGCCCTTGATCAGTTTCGTTCACCGGCATAAAACATCGGCAGCGGACGAAAGTCCAAAGTCTTGTTGTTTTTATTAAATATAAATAAGAAATACAATTTTGGAAACCAACGAACGATCAACTAAGTGTTACAATTGGTGAGTGTAAGTAATTGCAAGTATGTGAGCAGAGAAAGTAGAGAGAGTCAAGTGCCTAATTCGATTGTTGATGGTCCCTTTTATAGAAAGATAAAATAACTGTCATTCCGAGGATCTCGCCCGAAATTTACTCCATCTTCAGTTACATTTTTTACTCAATCTTTACTTCTGAGCGCTATAAATCATCCTTCACAGGTTTTCTTCCATTATTTTCACTCTCGTTCACCAGACCAAGTCAATACAGCCGTTAGAAGTTACTTCACACGTTTTTAGGAGCTCAACGGGTATCAACTGACTTCCTAAATACGTGCTTGACCGAGTCCTTTGTGTTTATATTGAATCAACCCTACAAAAGTATAATAACTCGACGGAAACAACTAGTAGCATCTAGGATATTTGTAATATAATATACTGTTGTATCCTAAACATGACAATATAATAGATATCCTGAGGATGTGTCTTCAGATATTTCAACAGAATACATCTTCAAAATATTCAGCACCAACATATACCACATTCTAAACACTTCCTAAGAAATTAAGAGGAGCCTTTGTTTCATTACTTTATCATTATTAAATTTTATGCTATTTGAATGATTATTTATTTGATGATGTATTATTCAAACGCGCCCAATTGCCATCCCTAAGTTATAACCCGTTTAACAAACGATGCATGTTTATATTGACTTGTTTATTTAAACGGGTCGTATTTAGGTTGACATGTTTAACCCGTTTAATTAAACATGTTGACCCGTTAACATCTTTAATTAAACAGGTGAACCCATTAACCTCTTTAACCAACTTTTTACAGTCAAACAACTCGAATAATGTGTTTACAATATATTATTTGTTTTGGTTACAAATTATCAACTAAAATTATTTGTTTTGGTTACAAATTATCAACTAAATTTTGTATTTCAAATTATTGTGAGGCAGAGTGCTATGTTGATTTCTAAAATATATGATAAAAGGGTCGTATATATGTTGGGGTTTTACCTTATAGTTTTTTTACGCTTTTTTTTTTTTTCAATTTTAGACGTGTTGGTATATTTATGTTCACATCATTAGATAAATGGTTTAAACAGCTTCTTTGATTAAATGAGTTAGAAACGAAAACCAAACAATTTATGTCACATGTAGTAGCGACATGTAAAAGAGTCGGTAAAAGTCACGACAGCCATTGATTAGCTCCAAATAACATGAAAAATAACCATTTTACTTTGTTGTTTTACCGGATCTCACATACAATCTATTTTATCTACTACTTTGAGACAAAAACTAAACTTTTTGTAAATTATTATGCTAGAAATTTATATCCAAAGTTCCAATGTCATGAGCTGCTACTAAATCCTTTTATTTGCTAAAAGATGTCATAATCCGACCACGATTGAAGTTTAAGACTAACGCCAATATATGACCCGACATCAAACAGCCTAGCCCCATTTGAAACAAGATGGTCGTGTCGCGTTGAGACACTTCTTTGATGATACACAAATGCCCATCTTGTTAACCCACTCTAAATACAGTAGTGGGTTTGTAGTGTGTTTGATAAGTGGGTAATATAAACCTTTAGGTTAACCTTAAATTCTTATAACTCAAACCCTTATTTTCCTAACATATAAATCACAAACTGAAAATTATTTTAAGGTCTCCTTACGTAATTTTCAGGACCACACATCTCATCAACGCGTTATCGGATATGTATTAAAATATGGTTTATTTTGGATAGATCCCATAAAACGGTAATAAGTTTATTGTTTGAACTCATCTTCGGTTTTATAAACTACTTAATAATTATATGTATTACTTAATAAACCAATTTAAAAATACAAATAATATAATCAATATTAGGGGTGTGCAAATGTCGGTTCGGTTTTTACATATAACCGAAACCGATAACCGAAGTTCGGTTTTAGGAAAAATCATAACCGTAACCGATTGGTTACGTCGGTTCAGTTAATTCGGTTAATATGTCGGTTATTGGTTCGGTTTCGGTTACATTCGGTTAATATCCAAACATAAAACTTGTACAAACTTGTAAACTTAAAATAGTTAGTAAAGAGTTTGGATCTTTTTCAAGAATACAATTATATATGAAAACACAAGTAAAATACATAAAATACCGAGGAAACAAATAAAAAAATGCTTCAACTATATGGACATACAAGAAAAATACATGAGTTATATAAAAAGCTATATTTCAAGTACATAGATGTATATGAAAAATAAATGAAATATACCGAAAATATATGAAAATATGTTCCAAATACATGGATATATGTATGAAAAATACTTAAGTATATAACTATCGGTTCGGTTTCGGTTATTTCGGTTACGGAATAAGGGAAAACCAAAACCGTAACCGAATGGTTCGGTTTTGGCCATATGTTAACCGTAACCGATCGGTTAATTCGGTTTCAGTTATTTTCGGTTCGGTTATCGGTTCGGTTTTGATTTTTTTCGGTTATCGGTTTTCGTATGCTCACCCTATTCAATATATCTGAGAAAAGGTAATGAAACGGGATTAAATAACAAAATTAAACAATTCATCACAAATAGTTATGTATAAAAATACACTTTTCGTAAATTTTCAAATGGTTAATACTATTAAACCATTAAGAAATCAATATTTTTTCTCAATTTATACGTAAGAAAAACTTCGAGTAAACTTTGACATACGTAAGCCTCCTAACTTTTTGTGAATTTAAAAGTAATGTCTTGTTACCATTTAAATTGTTCACAAATTGATGAAGAATGTCGACATTGTTATTTTTTATCATATAAGATGGTAATTTTTTGTCTTTAAAGTGATACAAAATCATAGGATGGTGTTCTATTAGCAAAACAATTTATATGATATTCATGCCTATAAAAATAATCTCCAACATGTGCTCGCAACCTATGTTTATCGTTAATTTCATTAATATGTGCATTTTAAACATATAGTGCTCAAATTGGGTTGGAAACTTTTCATACGAAATCAAGAAGCGTCATAATATTTCTGTTAACCAAATAAAAAAAAAATACTATTAAAAACGAGTGGTTTATTAGAATAGGGGAGATAAATGTTAAAAATGATGATAAAAAATATGTGGTGAAGCCATTGTGTCGTGTGACTGTGTAATTGTAAAACCCGCGTCATTTGTGAAGAACTGAATACATATATCATGATAATATATTAATATATATCTTATTAAATTAAATTAAATAATGTATAAAATGCGCGTGATTTATTTAAAATATTAGTAACTATATATTTATATCAATGGAATCAAATTGTTTAAACATTAGTTTGGTGATTAGTTAAATGATTTTTTTTAAAGTATTAAACTATATTAATGTACCAACCGATTGAACAGTGTTTTCGAAATGAACAGTATCGCTTAAACCATCTGTTAAATAGAATTAGATATGAATCAGGTTAAGATTGTGTGTGTGTGGTGTAGTGGTTAGGTGGTTGTTGTGTTAGCAGGAGGAGGCAGGTTCGAGTCTGGTATCACGCACCGGTTTTATAAATTTTTTTCACGGTTGACTTGGTTTGACTGGGACACGTGGCAGGTATTGGACACGTACATCTGGTTTCCATTATAAGTTTATAATTTGTTTTTAAATCAGATTGTTTTCACCTTTTTGCATGTCTTGAAGCTAATATGTTATCCTAACTTTTCATCAATTGTGAGCTTTTACCTTTTCATCAGATTTTGTGTCCTCATAAGGTATCATTCTTTTAATTTGTATGCATGTTCTTCGATTTATTTAAAAACTTATTTGAGTTGTTTAACATTTGTATTGTAATTTGTGTTTTTTATTAAGTGTTGTTGTTTAGGCAAAACAAAATTTTAACACATCATGGACTGTTATGAACTGGTTTATGCTGATTTATCGTTTTTTTTTTTTTTTTGGTTGCTGTTGGTTTGCATGTTGGTTGTGTATATGTAGTTGATGATCATGTTTACTTGTACAAGCAATCGCAATCTGCTTAGGTGTGTGTTTAGGAGAATCGAGGTCGATTAACTTAGAACATATAAATTTAAGCCTTTGTATACAGATGTTAGCGTCGGTTGTCATCGGATGCATTTCCTCACTGTAGTGGGAAGAGGATGATTGGGTCGTTTTCTGTGTTTTCTGGCTATGCGCATGCTAATTCTGTTCGTTATCGCTATTTCGTCGTTTTTGACACGTTTGGTTTGTCTAACCGAATTTGGCGCAAACGCCACCCAAGAACTGCATTCCAATCGTTTTTTGTGTTTTCTGGTTATGCGCATTCTGCCTGTGCGACTGTCACATATTTGGTTTGTCTAACCGAAATTGGCGCAAACACCACCCAAGAACTGCATTCCAATCGTTCACCAGCGGGTCCGTTGTCTGCTTACACAGTGACTTTATAAGTGGCCGTGTGTTCCTAATAAGATGATGGCACGTGTAGCTTGCTGTAGAGGGCTGCACATTTGTGGCGTCATAGCCGCGAAGATCTGAGGCAAAACACCTTGTACCAAAACGCGCACCGCGCGTTGATTAATCACCCTAGTTTGTTTTGTTTTCTTATACATTCAGATGAAGACATAAAGTAGATATAAAATAATTGTTGTATTTTATAATGTGATTGTTTTTTTATTATAATGGGAAATTCTGTTACTATTAATTTGGTTATTTTTTCTATTAATTAATTAAAGAAAGATGCTATTAAATGTTAAAAAGGGTTAAGGCATGAAAATATGAGTTTTTCTACGTCCAGTGTCCAGATTGAGAGGGTTTCATAAACATGTATGGTGTTGAATAGTGCCCCAAGGAGCTTTATTTTTTTTACATCAGCGTCATATCACTCTTAGAGGCTGTTTGGTTGATTAAGTGCTGAATGATTAAGAGGTCTGAATAGTTAAGATGTCTGAATCATTAAGTTAGACCTTTTAGTGGTTAGGTTTTTTGTCCCACATTGGTAGGAGAGATTCATTAAGATTCAACCTAATTCAGTGCTTAATTGTTCGGTAACATTCCAAATCTTAAAGGTTCAGCCTTAACCATTTTATTCAGAAGCTGAAATAAACGCGCTGAATAGTTCAGAGGCTCATTAAGAGACTTACCAAACAGCCTCTTACATTAAAAGAGGACTCTATTTCCCCTTTCAATAACATCTAGAAAGTAGAATAAGCCATCGATCATCATTATTCAATTATTTATTTTATGTTGTTTTTATTTAAATTTAACCAAAATACATAAAACAAATAAAAATATATCATATTATTATATATATCAATTTGAATCATGTATTTGCGCTAGGATAAATTTCTGCCTTTTTGGTCTGGACACATTACTTTCTTACTTTTTGCTTTGGCCACACCTTATGGAGTAACAGCTAACACACACATCGACTATTTCACACACACCCCAATATATTGGTAACAGAGACAACCAGCAGAGAGACAGAGGCGGCGAAGAAAGGAATCCGGCGGCGCGTGGGTGGTACCAACCCAGGGTATAAAGCATTGTGAACCATATGGGAGGTCATCGATTCTCCGATCGTGAGGGTACAACCACCCTAATTTCATGTGAGGAAGAGAAGTAAACACTCGAACGGTGTTTTGATTGAACGAAGATGTTGGTGAGAATAGCATTGGTGTTCGTTTCTGCGATTGCGCTGCGGTGGTGGCTCAATCGGAGTCATAATGGTGACATTACATCACAGGAGCAATGATCGATCTCCTATTTCGAGCCACCGAACAGATCTAAAATCAGTTTTAAGATGTTTAATCTGAATGGTTTTGGCTGTATTTACATATAAAAGAAGGATTAAAACATGAATTAAACTTCTAATTATAGTTTAACGGTTACAAACTTCTAATAATGCTGAGACAACAGTGCTCGGGTTTCCGGTGGTAGGCAGCGGAATTGTTGGTGATGTCTTGGTGGATGTCTGCAAGTTGGATACTCTTTAATTTTTGTTTTATGGCAAGAGTTGGACCTTTTGTACACCAACTACATGAAGAAAAGTGTGAAAGAAATTGAGATTAGCAGATAAATCGAGTAAATTAATGAGTTTTGCACAAAATAATAAAATTATTTATGTATGTATGTTTATTCTAAATTCTTATATTCCAATCACCCCATCTATTGCAAGTTTTAAACGATTTAGATGGTTTCTAACTTTTCTTTCCTTTTAATGTTTAACCTAAATTTAACTAAACGACATTACTAATTTATTAACGTTTTGATGTTAATAGTCAATAATAATCTATTCATAATCATGGTGTAGAATCGATACAAATTCGAGTTCTACATTTCGATGTAACTTTCGTATACATTCGACCCTGTCTATGTTTCAACTTAAATTTGTCGTTTTTATTTGACGGTATAAATATAATTAGTCTACGTTTTGATTTCACTGCGTGCCGCTGCAATGCGCGGCAGGTGCTGAGACATTGTGAGTAGCAAGTAAGGTAAATATATATAACTGAACATGTGCATCACGCGCGACAGCCATATAGGACGCAGTAACCCGTTCGCCCCCGCCGCGGCAACGCGCGGCGGTTATAAACCTAGTTAAAATAATAATACCTAATATTAAAAATAAAAATACATACCAATAGATAACAATACATACCAAAAAGGAGGTCCTTGTAAATTTTCTCACAGACCCTGCGGAAGGGAGATTTACCCTGCAACCAACAGATGTGCTTGTCTTTAGTTGGGAGAGGGGGAAACATGCTTGTGTGGACCTCATAGGGGTATCTCCCTTGGTTGGGTTAAGGGAAACAGAGTTTGTAGCTGGGCAAGCATTGAGAAAGGCGGAATCAGTGAAAGTAGATAAGCATGCTAAAGCTTGTGCAGAGAACCAACATGTCTTTTTCCCTTTGGCATTTGATACCTTTGGCTCCCTAGTGCTAGAAGTTATTCGTTTCTTGACCATGGTCCAACGGGTCGTCCACAACAATAGTTTATCTCCAGTGGGCAAGGATTTGTCTTTGGTACACTAGGGTTCGCTATTCAGAAAGGGGTGGCGACACAGCTTGTTACCCGTCTACCTTCAATTGTGATGTAACTTTCGTATTTTGCTTTAAAAAATAATAATAACAATAGAAAATATTACATAACATTAAAAATTAGTTTAGTTTTTTTAGTTTACTTTATTTATTCTTTTAATAAAATTAAAAAATATATAAAAGACACCCTCACCCTTCTTCCCCTTGCCTTCAATTTAAAACCCTTCTACTTTACATTAACACCACCCGTCCACCACCCCAATTGCAAACAAGAGAAGGACGATATTGAAGGAAAATTTGCATAGGTGGAGAGGTCGTCACCTCCACCTTCTTAAGAGTGTGTGTGGAGGAGGGGGTGGCGTGGAAAGCTTTTCACCCCATCTACACCATCCACACATAGCATGAAAACTAGCGTGGCCCAAGGGGGTGGGGGATTCTCACCGGTGTGGGGAGACTAGGTGGCCACTTTTCATTGGTTGGATTTAAAAAATAAATATGTGATGTAACAATTAGAATTCAAAAAAAAATAATAAATAAAATACAAACAACCGTTGGATAATGGTTATGAAAAAAATTCCGACGATAGTGCGGGAATGATAATATCAAGGGTTCATAAAGTGGTTCAAGCTATAATCGAGGATGAAGGGACTTCCCAACCCAAACGGAGAAAATATATATACTTCGTGAATGACAAGCCGCATATGATTTATTGGTACGTGATTACTTCTCACCCGGACCAACATATGATGCAAGTACTTTTAGGCAGCGTTTTCGTAAGAGTCGTAATTTATTTTTTAAAATATCAAACGAATTAGAAAATAAATACGAATATTTCTAACGAAGACACGATGCGCGTGGTAGCATGGGATTTAGCCCGTTGCGAAAGGTCACAGTCACGCTTAGACAGTTGGCTTATGGACAAAGTTTCGACATAATGGACGACTATCTAAAGATATCGGCACGAACTGCTAGGGAAAGTCTTCACAATTTTTGTGAGTATGTCATTGAACTATTTTTACAAAAATACTTGAGAAAACCTATATTTAGTGATATACAACAAAATTTGGAGTTTCATGAAGAAAAACATGGTTTTCCCAGGATGCTCAGTAGTTTAGTTTGTATGAAATGGGAGTGAAAACTTTGTCCAACTGCATGGCAAGGCCAACACACGAGTGGATATCATCGAAGCCATCAATGATGCTTAAAGCGGTTGTATCACAAGATCTTTGGATTTTGCATGCATTCTTTGGTGTGCCCGGTTCGTTGAACGACATAAATATTCTTAATCAATCACCAATTTTCAACGACACCAAATGGAACGTTTTTTTAAACGGGGTCGAATACAAGTACGGGTATTATCTAACGGATGGAATTTACCCTGAGTACACTGTGTTCGTAAAATCTTTTACACGGAGTACTACGTTAGACCATAAGAGATCAAAGTTTAACAAAGCTCAAACGACGACACAGAAAGACATCGAGCAAGCTTTTGGTGTTTTGCAAAAAATGATGGCGCATTTTGGCCATGCCATGTCGATTGTGGGAAAAACCAAAAATAAGAAATTTGATGTATGCGTGCGCCATTTTACACAACATGATTTTAGAAGACGAAGGACGTGCAATATTTGAGTACTTTGGTGAGGGAACGTAATCAAATCACGCAGACACTACTGATGAAGAAAGAACATTAAACACACAAGAAATCAAGAATAGCCAAACATATCACAACCTTCGGGCAGATTTGGTTAAACATATTTGGAGTCTTCCGAGACATAACGATGACGGCGATAGTTAAAAACATGTGATGTAGTAGTTTTACTTTAAATTTTATTTGATATATTCTTTTTTATTTGATGTATTTTTTTTATTTGATATATTTTTTTATTTTTATTTGATGTATTTTTTTTATTTGAAGAATTTTTTTATTTAATATCTTATTTTTATTATTAATTTGTATGCTTTTAATTATCTTTTTAATTTTAATATGTTTTTAATTAGTTTATAAAAAAATGTCACATGACACATCATGCCATTTCACCCCACCTCCAAAAGAGGAACCCACATGTGTCCTTCACTCCTCATAGTAATAAAAAGTGCAAATCTAGAAATTTTAGATTTTAATATGATGACGGCACTTTATTGATTATGTAATCCGTGGACCCCATTTACTTCATGGCTGCCGTCACGTTCACATTTAACCATGTATAAACCATGTTTAGTAGTCTAAATATGTTATGAACTTATCATAAAAGTTTGATTATAAATAATTGTTAACTTTTATTTTACACTAGTAGAATTGCTCGCGTGTTACGGAGGGAACTTGTTCAGTGTCAGTTAGTTCGTTACGATTTCGGTAGGATCCTTCGCTCGATAAACCAAAAAAGAAAACAAAAAAAAGTCATTCGCGCACGATGTGACGGGAGTTCCATTTATGCACAATGTTTACAATAGTATCAACCTAATTAAAAACATAAAGTTACAAGTTTCAAAATTATGTTGTGGTACGATACCATCGAGTTTTGTTAGACATAACATATAATTCTTATTTCCACATTATATCTATTATATCCTAAGTATATGTTACATATTATTATATCCTAAGTTTAGTCAAGGGTCATGTCTAGTTTGTTAATAAACCGGTATGTCGGTTAAGGGTCAAGGGGACACACCCCTTCATATATATAAATACCCTAACATTTGTATCATTTATATATAAGTATTGAATCTTTAGTTTTCATATTCTCTCTCAAATCTTTTCCCTCAATTCGATCCTGCGGTCCATCATTTGGCATCAGAGCGCAAGTTATCAAAAGTTCCATTGTTTACATAAGAACACGAAGAAGAAGACGATCAAGTTCGATCCCCTGTTTCTTGTCTCAAAAACAGAGACATACAACTTGATCATCATACGTTGGAACAAACAATCTTAGGCCATATCAGGATCAAGAGAAGATCAATACACATCGTTATAACCGTTCAAAGAAGAAGAATTAGAACCGGACAGTTTTTCCAGCCAAACTTCATCTTCTCCGGCGAGTCACCGGAATCAAAGAACATATCGTTTAAACGCAATAAGACGGTTATATCTATCCCTGCCTATTAGGAATTATCATAATCGAATACCAAACCTTAATCCAAATCAGAAAAATCGAAAATTTTTTTGACACCCTGTTTTTGTTCGAAGATTTTTCCCGCCAAAATATTTTATAAACCAAAACATTCTATTATAATCTGAAACTTATATTCGAACACTCCTAATACGAAAACAGAATCGGTTTCATAAAATTCTTATCAAAATTATCAAAGTTTGTCAAGGATTAAGGATTTTTTTAAAACAAGAACCGGAGATATTTTCTCTGAAAAACTTTCGTATTCGATTACTAGAACGAGTCAGTGGGACTTGTTAGAAGGATCCGATATCATTAGAAGTTTAATCGGATCATACAAACAAAATTAGAATTGTTGTTTGTTCGGGCAGTGGCTTTACGAAGAAGAAGTAAATTGGTTGACTTTTGAAAGTCAACATATAAAAGAAAATAATATTATATTTGAGGGATTATTATATAGTAAGTTGTAATCAGTGAAAGTTCGGGTTTCTGTTCACTGATCCGAAGACAACTTTTGAAGTCAGAAAAAAAATTAGTAAAACAAAGTGAGTTTGTTTATTTTAGAAGGGTGTTTATAGATTGAGTGTTATTAGAAGAACACTAATCAAAATTGTTGGAGGATTATTAAGTCAAAAGGATTGACTTTAGAAATTAGTTGGAGGAACATCATTGATACACAAGAATATTATAACGAAGTTCTTGATACTTTGTTAAGGCGCCTACGAAATATCAAAGCCTTTGTTACCAAATAATATTTTAGTATATCGATTTAAGTTTGACGATTTGTTGAACAAAGTTCCTAAAGAAGCGTGGGTAGTCCATAATTAGATTTGGACAATAGGGAAGAAAAAGACTAAAAGTCCGAAGAAAACTCCCACTAAACCCACAATGTCGAAAGATACGACACCGAAAGAGACAGTCACGAAGGAGACTCTCACTTTCAGCCTCCAAACACCGATGTTGACATCTACAAATTACACGATTTGGGCTGTTCGTGTAAAGGCAATATTGAATGCCAATGGCCTTTGGGAAGTAGTGGAACCCACAGAAGGCACGTCAACAGTAGATGTAAAGAAGGATAGGACAGCGATTGCCTATCTCTTCCAGGCAATTCCAGAAGATATGGTGATGCAAGTGGCGTCACATAATACAGCGAAAGAAATTTGGGATGCATTAAAGACAAGATTTATTGGAATTGACCGAGTCCAGAAAGCAAGACTTCAATCATTGCGCACAGAATTTGAGATGATAACAATGAGAGAGACAGAGACCATAGACCAGTTTGCTGGTAGATTAAGTGCGATTAGTACAAAGTCAAAAACCCTAGGAACGAAAATTGAAGAGTCAGTCTTGGTACGAAAATTGTTGGACTCCGTACCAGAAAGGTTCCTACAGATTATTGCGTCCATAGAGCAGTATTCAGATATAGATTCCATGACGTTAGATGAAGCGCTTGGAAGACTTAAAGCTTACGAAGAACGTCTCAAGTCAAGAGATGAAAAGAAATATGGACCCGCTAGTCAAGAGAAGCTGTTATTTACAAGGCAAGATAGAAGGCCTTTCAGCAACAACAACAAGAACTATAATCAGAATCGAGGTAGACAGAACTTTAGGAAGTTCAATAAGAGTCAAAGATATGAGAGGAAGAACTTTGACAGAAATGGCCATCAAGATCACAAAGGTGATAGAAATCCCACTAAGAATCGTCATGACGACAGTAGTTACAAGCCCAGAAAAGATGGCAGCAGTATAAGATGTTACAACTGCAATGAATTAGGACATATAGCTCCCAAATGTCCTAAACCTCGAAATAAACAAGAAGAATCTCACCTAGTAATGGAAGAAGAGGATCCCACATTACTTATGACAGTTGGTGAAGAAAAAGGTATAGTTCTTGAAGAAAAGAAGATAATACCAAAACGCTATCGAAATGAAGAAGATATAAACGAAGTATGGTATTTAGACAATGGTGCAAGAAATCATATGACAGGAAGACGCTCCTATTTCACAGAGTTAGACGAAAAGATAGCAGGAAGCGTAAAATTTGGAGATGGATCGTGCGTCAACATCAAAGGTAAAGGCTCAATAGTATTGGAATGCAACAACGGAGAACAAAGATTAGTCACAGAAGTATACTACATTCCAACACTCAAAAGCAACATCTTAAGCCTCGGGCAAGTCACAGAATCAGGTTGCAAAGTAATTATGGAGAACGAACATTTATGGATTTACGACGCCTACAATAACCTATTGATGAAAGTCCCAAAAGCAAAGAATAGACTCTACAAGGTAAAGCTCAGAATAACTAGTCCAATTTGCTTACAAGCTAAAATAGATACACCTGCATGGCTCTGGCATGCACGTATGGGACATGTGAATTTTGATTCACTAAGACAATTGAGCACAAAAGGAATGGCACATGGATTGCCAAAGATCCAATACCCATCTCAAGTATGTGATGCATGTATTACGGGAAAGCAAAGCAGACTTCCATTTCCCTCTCAAGCAAGTTTTAGAGCTACGAGACCTCTAGAACTCGTACATGCAGACTTATGTGGACCGATTACGCCCACATCATTAGCAGGCAACAACTATTTCTTCCTGATAGTTGACGATTATTCAAGATTTATGTGGATCTACATGCTTAAGTCAAAAGATCAAGTTTATGAAAATTTCAAGAAGTTTCTAAGCGAAGCTCAGACAGAGACAAATTACAAGCTCAAAAGACTAAGAACGGATCGTGGAGGAGAGTTTACTTCTAAAGCTCTTACCGCATATTGTGAGGATAAAGGAATCCTTAGACAGCTTACAGCACCCTACACGCCTCAGCAGAATGGTGTAGTAGAAAGAAAGAACCGTTCAATAATGAGTATGACCAGAAGCATGTTAAAGGCTATGAACGTACCACAGAACTTATGGGCAGAAGCGACAAGACAAGCAATTTATATTCAGAATCGGTTACCTACCAAAGCACTCAAGGGTATGACACCCTACGAAGCAGTAAAAGGCAAAGCACCCAATATCAAGCACATTAGAGTATTTGGATGCATAACATACGCTAAGGTAACAACGCCCTACTTAAAGAAGTTAGAAGATAGAAGTAAGAAAATGGTACATCTAGGAAACGAAAATGGTTCCAAAGCCTATAGATTATATGATCCCATAGAAGAAAAGATACACATTAGCAGAGATGTCCAAATCATAGAAAACGACCCATGGGATTGGAACAACAATTATTTGAAAGAAGGAAGCAACGACGAACCATCTTGGACAAGATTCGAAGTTTATGGAGAACACGAAAGTGAAGCTGTACAAGAGCAAAGTAATGAGGACAATGAAGACAGTGAAAGTGATAACGAATTCTTTAGTAGTCCAATCACAGCTACACGAACTCCAATAACAATTCAAGAAACGCCGACAAGTGATCCAATAGCTGAATCAAGCACTCAAGAGTTAGAAGACTCACCAGGCTCTCAACATAGACCAGTACGAGCCCTTAGATCACTTAATGACATCTACGCAACCACACAGCCTCTTAAACCAGAAGAATATGAACATCTGTACTTAGCTTACGATGAAGAACCTGCAAATTACAAAGAAGCAGCAGATTACCCACAATGGATAGAAGCAATGCAAAGCGAAATAGACTCAATAGAGAAGAACAACACTTGGACACTGACTACAATCCCCTCAAGTCAGAAGCCAATAGGTCTAAAATGGGTATTTAAGGTCAAGAGAGACGCAAGTGGACAGATCACCAAACATAAGGCCAGATTAGTAGCAAAAGGATACGTACAACAAGAAGGTATAGACTACAATGAAGTATTTGCACCCGTTGCAAGAATGGAAACAATCAGGCTACTATTAGCATTGGCAGCACAGAAAGGATGGCAAGTACATCACTTGGATGTAAAATCAGCATTCTTACATGGTGAATTAAAGGAAGATGTCTACGTTTCACAACCAGATGGATTTGTAAAGAAAGGAAAAGAAAATCTAGTCTACAAGCTAAAGAAAGCTCTATATGGTTTGAAGCAAGCACCAAGAGCATGGAACATAAGGCTGAACAACATCCTAAAGGAAATTGGATTTAAAAGATGTCCACAAGAGCAAGCAGTATACAAGAGAACTTCAAAGGAGTCAACAATAATTATAGGAGTTTATGTCGATGACATAATAGTTACAGGAAGTTCAATCAAGGACATATCAAGCTTCAAGAAAGAAATGCAAGGCAAGTTTGAAATGAGTGATTTAGGACCACTCACTTACTATCTAGGGATAGAAGTACGTCAAACACAAGGAAAGATACAGTTGAAGCAATCAGCCTACGCAAAGAAAGTCATCAAAGAAGCCAGACTAGAAGACTGCAATCCAACGAAATATGCAATGGAATCAGGTCTAAAGCTCACTAAAGAAGATGAAAGTGAACCGGTCAACGAAACAGAATATAGAAAGCTAATTGGAAGCTTAAGGTATCTCACACATACCAGACCAGATATCACCTACGCAGTTGGATACATTAGTAGATTCATGGAGAAACCAAAGACAACTCACATGAAGGCAGTCAAACACTTGATAAGATACATCAAAGGCACGTTGAATTATGGAATTCAATACAGCAGAAGCAGAAATCACTGGATACAGCGACAGCAGTTATGGAGATCAAGACGACGGAAAAGGAACAACAGGAACAATATTTTGTTACAAAGATTCACCTATCACATGGACAAGTCAGAAACAAAGTACAGTAGCACTATCATCATGCGAAGCAGAATTTATGGCAGCTACATCAACAGCATGTCAAGCTATATGGCTACAAGGAGTACTCAGCGAACTCACAGGTGAACAACCAAAGAAGATCACACTACTAGTAGACAACAAGTCAGCAATACAACTTATGAAGAATCCAGTGTTTCATGGAAGATCAAAGCACATCAACATAAGGTATCACTTTATCAGAGAATGCATAGAGAACGAGCAGATACAAGTTGATCACATCAGTGGAAAGATGCAGAAAGCGGATATACTCACCAAGGCACTACCAAGAATAAAATTTCTCGAGATGAGAAGCCTCATAGGAGTTGAAGACCTTGGGGAAATCAAGAATTAGGGGGGGAGAATGTTAGACATAACATATAATTCTTATTTCCACATTATATCTATTATATCCTAAGTATATGTTACATATTATTATATCCTAAGTTTAGTCAAGGGTCATGTCTAGTTTGTTAATAAACCGGTATGTCGGTTAAGGGTCAAGGGGACACACCCCTTCATATGTATAAATACCCTAACATTTGTATCATTTATATATAAGTATTGAATCTTTAGTTTTCATATTCTCTCTCAAATCTTTTCCCTCAATTCGATCCTGCGGTCCATCAAGTTTCACCCACAGTGCGTCAGAATACAACCCACTGAATCATGAGTCAGCATTTCAAGTTGGACTCTTTATAGGATTGTCCAATACGGACCTTTGTGTCTGTTTTTAATAAACGGCTAATATATGAAAACATGACTTCAAAAGTTGTGTATTACAGTAAAATTAAAAGGCTATAAGTGTTAATTTTGCTTAATTAGAATACCTTTCAACCTTTGACTCGTTTCTCTTTTAGTTATTTTTTTTATACGAACTAACTGATAATTTTAGCATACACCGTAACTTAAATCAACTTAGTTTGCTACATATACTTGCAAGCGATCTTCTTGAATATAGCAAGAAAGGAACTCACAAAGACTTCCACAAAAGACACCCAATACATAGTATGTTTTTTTTTTCATGTTTTCTTTAGTGTTAAAGACACTTTTTCCATTGGATATACTTTGGGAGTTTGGGTTATCTTTTTGCGTAGGCAAGAGGTCATTTTTTTTTGCTAAAAATAGCACCTGTGATATAATTTTCAAAATAATCTATATGAAAAACTACTATATCTTCCTAAAGAACCTCACCTTTTAGGGTCAAATGAACCTTAAACGATGGGTTACAAAAAAATTTGGCTAAATGTTTCTTTCGTCTATTAGTGATTTAACATGAATTCATAATTACTTTCTATTTTCAAAGTAATGAATTTAATAAAGAAATTCACCAAAACTTTCTACAATATTTTTTTGCTACTTGCTATTGGGGATAACAATCTTTGTCGCTTCGATATCACAATAACGCAGTTGTTTTCATATTTCCCACAAACAATGACACAATGACAATTGCAGAATAGTTAAATGGTTGATACAGAAAAAAATATTAATTGCAAAATTCTCAAAACTTTTGTCCTATGATTATTTTACATATTATACACATAAATCCTTCAAAATTAATGAGCCGTAGGTTATAGGAGGTAATATATGTTAAGTTACGTAATGAAAAGGTATTCATAATTTCACCGTCTTGACAATCAGCTATACTTTCATATCCACTTCATCTTCCCTTCCTTATAAGAGCTAATATACAAAGTCCCTCGTCAAGTTTGCTCATTACAGTAGCAAAATCCACAGGCTGCTTAACCATTCATGGTAATCAGGTAGCTGTATACAAACAAATCTCACTCATATCAGTCAAAACAATGAAACAAAAACAATGGATGATACTTGCAAAATTTGAAAACAACGCACCTCATCAGGATAAATACGTTCAAAATAAATGGCGCGAGCGTCCCTTGCAGAATAGTTAAATCATATATAATGCTCCTAAATCAAGAAATAGTACAAGAAATATTGGTGGTATATGCTTGTAGTTCTTAGGATAGCAATATTAACTTTCTGACTCTTTATTTGGTATTTCTGAACATGGTTATGTTAGGTTGTTTAAGCTTGATCAATTTTGATGTAAATATATATCAATCCTTCCGATTTTATAAATGTGATGTCACCGTTAGTATTGTATAATTATCTTATTTATATTTTCTTTTTTAGTGTAACTTACATCTAAGTAAGTAAACTCATTTTGAGTTAAAATCTGGATATATGGAATAGTTATAGTTTACACTTTTGTCATTATAAACTTTTAAATTGCACGAATACGTAATAACTTTCCATAAACTTAGATGCTCATGGAATAGACCTTAGGAACAACTATTTTAAGAAACAGTTTTTTGAAGCAAACTGTTGAAGCAATAACTATTGCAGACAAATCTCCTTAACAGATCCACGGCTCTGGAACAGACGTTAGTAAACAGACTTTGCTTGAAATAGCTTATTGACTTCTTGATTTGGTGTTTAGTAAACAGACCTTAATAAAGTTTGTTTATGTTCTCTATAATTGGGGACTAATTTGTAATACCTACATTTTTCCACTTGTTGTAATTAAGATTCAGTGGTAAATTAAATCGTTAGAATTTTTATATACTTTCGTTTTATCCATTTTTTTCACATATACGTACCTATATATAAAATACATGCATATATACCTTTTATTAATATCAAAATTTATAATTTATAAAGGTTTTATTTATTAATTTTTTTATAAACATTTACCAACTACTAACTAATGTCGTGTGGATTAAGTCACTTTAAACTTCTTTTCCTTAAATTGACAATTTCCCGGTGGAAATGCCAAGACTCAATGAAAAAGGTAATTAAGATGAGATTTTTAGTTAAAACACTTGGTCAAGTTTTAAATTTATAAAAATAAAACGATAATCGCTAATCATTCTAAACCCACACAATAGGCAAGTGTACCTATCGAGTGTAGTATAGACTCAAGCAAGTACCGAGTATCGAACCCTAAGACACGACTTCCCCTACTCGGCCTTAAGTTGCTTTTTAATAAAAGTAAAGATAGAAAAAAGAAGGAGCAAGAATAACCGACGTACAAATCAATATCCAAAAAGAAGTGTTGCTTGGGGATCCGACTCACTTTTGGAATGGATTAATAATAATTACTTATTTGAGTGGTGTATTCAAGTTGCGCAAGGTTGCATTCTCTAGAGGTGACTGTTGTCGCTTAACTAGTTTATATTCTTGTTTTAATTAAGGGTCTCCCAAACCGGTAAGCTCACATCTCAACAATGAGGGACGGACTACTCAAGACTGTGTATACCCAACCCCGAAGAATCCACCTCCCAATGTTGCAATAAAGACATCTAACTACTTTAAACTTCTATGAATAACTTGTCGGCGGCCGGAGCATGGCTGAACAAGCTACCACTTGACATCATAAAGGAGTCGTGACTAACCAGAACACATGCATCCCCTACTTGAATTAATTAAACTTTCAAAAAGTGACTAGCCTATTACTAACTGTGCAGTAGTATAATAATGGAATAGGACAAAGACCGTCCGCTTCCAACACGGGTTCACCAATCCTTGGTCTGCGTCAAAGCTAACACATAGCCAATGAAGCTAAGTCGCATAACCAAGTCTTGGCTTATCACTAGGACCAGGTATAAAGACCGTACCGACCCTAAGTGAGGTTTTGATAACCAAGGATCAAGCCACAAAGTGTGATTGTTCCCAAACACAAATGGCCAATCTCTACACGTGGAGTTATGGTTAGCTTATAAGTGCATGGGTTGTTACACACCATGGGTACACTCATAAGTCCTTTAACTTCCTATCAAAACACCTACAAGACCAAATAACAAAGTGTTAGTTTTAATTAATTCATCAAACAAAGTTTTAAAGTAGAAAGAATTAGATAAGAACATAAAACACCACTCAAGAAATAAAAACTATATAATTCATTACCAAAAAAGTCTTTACCCTAGCAACACTCAAGAATTCTAGCCAATGATTGGCATTACAACATGCACTCTAAGTTGGTGGTTCAAAGAACACATAGTAGTGGTTGTTTTAAGGATCAAATAGGGTTTTTGGGATGATTTGTAGTGATCTCTTTCAAGCTCTTACTCAAATAGTGTTTATGGAGTGATCCCAAGCTCCAAATGTCACTTACAAGACCCTAAAAATGGCAGAAGTGAGAGAGAAACAAGGGTGGATTAGGATGCCCTAAATGTGGAGTGGAGGCCTCTATTTATAGGCAAATCAGCCCAAGCACGCCCATGCTCAAAGTCTTGGCACGCCCATGCTCGACAGTATGTACTGGTACAGAGTCCTTTTGCAGAAGTTGTCTGTCCTCAGGAGTTGCACGACTGTGCCAAGGTTCTTGGCACGCCCGTGCTGGCTGGTGCATGTAACCGTCTTGTCAGTTTGGTCGGTTCGAAGCCTTGGGGGACACGCTTTAAATGGCATGGCCGTGCCAAGGCATGTAGCACGCCCATGCAGCTCTGTAAAGTTGGCTTTTGCCTTCTGTTGACTTGGAAATGTTGACTTGTTGACCCAGGACAGGTGTACGGCCGTAAGCATGTCCGTGCTGTATCTAAATCAGCTCCAAAAGTCTTCGATTCCTTGTCTTTTGTGCCAGTTTTCACTTCTTCTCACTTTTCACCTTCAAGACCTGCAATTATCAATAAAGGAAGACAAACCGTGATAACACCAAGATAAAAGCATGATTTTGGGTAATAAATAGGTGAAAATACGTGTGTAAAACCTGCTAATTTTGAGACACATCACTAACCACCTTCATTAACTATTTTTCACACTTCTAACTCTCAACCACCTTCTTTATTACCCCAACTCTCATCCTACTTTCAAATACCAACCTCCACCACCTCTAATCTCTTACAGCACTCTCAAATCACTTCCAAATCTCCAAATTCTCTCAAGGATTCTCCAAGTGGATCCTCAAATCCTCTCAAAAATCTCCAACTTTTAGTAATTCTCTCTTCATTTCTAATACATTTTTCTTACATTCTACCTTTTCCTCCTTCTTCTTCTTCCAACCACTTGGATGAATTTCTTAGACTTGCCTATTGTTTACTAAGGTATACATAAAGGGTAAATCATCATTTTGAAGTCCCAAGATTGGTTGTTTTTGCTTAAACTTTCTTCCATCTTTTATGAACTAAGTAATCTTATAAGTAAATGAAACCAAACCAAGTTCTCTAACAAATCTATGTTAGAAGGACTTGTGTTAAGGTAATGGTGGCATAAATGACCAAGCTTCTTTCACTAAAGAAGATTGCACCATACCTCACTTTGATACTTAGCTAAATAAAAGTATAATATATATACTTGTTCCCTTTTCATCCTAATAACTATATATCAAAGGTTTGTGGATACATCCCTACCTTTCCCCTCTTGACCCACCCTGTGACTCGGAATTACTTCCACACAAGAATGGGAAAATCTCATGTCCAAGACTCATGCTTAAACTCATAAGCAAAGTAGTCAAGACATGAAATACTCTAAGTCGGATTCACATTCCTAATCTAACGCTTAAACCATCCGAATCACCTCTTTGGTGGTTTGTGCTATTGTTTTAACCTCCCAACATCCTTGACCATCCGAATCACCTCTTTGGTGGTTTGTGCTTTGGTCCGCCATTGATGATGCATGACATTCTTGATACTTGAACTCTTTCCTCTGAAACTAAACACTCTGTTATTCCTAATAGGATAATCGGAGTTCTACCAAATCCTCCCAAGACTCTCATTCGCAAACTTATCAAACGCACCCAAAGGTGAGTTCATACTTGTCCCTTTTTCTGTTTTATCACTATTTGGGACTCAACATGTATTCTATCAAAAATCACACTAAAATCACTCAATGAATCTTTTAAGCACATAAACTCAATCTATCAATCATGCTTATATGTTATGTCATGCCATATGTCAAATACTAGATACATTTGCCTTAAGCATAACTCATTAACTTTGCAAGCCTACCTTAACATGTATAGTACTATAGGATTAGCATGCCGCCTATTTTGTGGGTCATTATTAAGTAATCTAATCGGCCTTTCATTTCGGTGATAGGATATGTTAGTGGTAATCTATGGTTTGAGTATGCCTTTTGTATGTTGTATGCGCATCTAGACTAGCAAACTATAGTATGAGGATTCGAGTTAAACATTCTTAATACTATGTATGCAAACCAAAACTAGTATGCTCACCAATACTTTATGTGTTGACGGATATTTTATACATGTTGCGGGAAATGCTTAATATGATGATCGAAGAACAAAATTAGGATTGGACTTAGAAACGCACTATTTTAATTTTGTTGTTATGTTGTTGTAATTTTTTTTTCTAAGAACAAGATGTACCCGTTTGATTATGTTATGAAATCAACTTATTTAAAATCATATTGTCACAATTTAGTGTCATGATATCTTTGAACAATCTATCACAGGTTGCGCCTCGATATATTCCGCCATCGATTGGGGTGTGACATAATTGTCTTGAAAATTGATATCGACTTCTCGTGTTTTCACATGAGATTGCAGCTATTTTGTAGTAGGGGATATGTCATGCAATGTAGGGATGGCAAAAAAACTCGAGCCTGACGGGTATACCCGAAACCCGAAGCATTTAGGACGGGTATACCCGTTACCCGACGGGTATGGGACGGGTTTGGTATTGTAAAACAAATATTTCGCGGGTACGGGACGGGTATGGTATTAGGTGATACCTGACCCGATTACCCGAAACTAAATACCCGTCTACCCGAAATATATACCCGAAGACTTTTAAGTTTTATATATATCTTTTCTTAACTATTTTTTATTAATGTTTCATTCTAATAGATTCATTATTTGAAGAATAAACTTTTCGTCTAAAATATATATATTCTAATAACATTATTATTTATATTTATATGCTATGAAATATATAAATAGTTTTCAAAATTCATACTATAATATATATTTACATATTAAATGTTTCAAAGATTATTATGGTGATTATAATATATATTACTTATTACAATTTCATATATTCTAAATTTTTTAAAACATAAGACTATAAAAGAAAATATATATATATATATATATATATATATATATATATATATATAGATTTTTTAAAACGGGTATACCCGATACCCGCGGGTATGCTCTATACCCGACGGGTAATACCCGACAAAAACCTGACGGGTAATAGGACGAGTATGGTATGAGATTTTATAACCGGGTATGGGTATGGTATTAGCCAAACCCAACCCATACCTGACTCGTAACGGTTTAAGTTTAGGCAAGAAGGACACCGGGGTGTGAGTAGGGATTTGAACTTAAAACCACTAGGTTAGGATTGTATAAGGATTTCCACAAAATAAGCCTTTAAAAAAAATAAATTCGCATCTTGCTATTTTTTCTCCCTCTAATTAACCCAAAAAAAAAAATAATAATATAATTAAATAATTTGAAAAAAGAAAAATATATGAATGCTTTATGTTGCTATTTGCTTACATTTTACCCCCTCTAAATAACAACAAAAATGAAACGTGATGCCGAAGCTATGACTAGTGTCACTCAGCCTATAAATCAAGAGCTCAGCATCACACAACACTCCCCCCTCTTCATCAATATTCAAATCCTTCAAAAATATTCTCTTCAAATTCTCAAATTTCATCTCAATTTCAATCCAAACCCGAACAAGAAATGAAACCCAAATCATTATACCCCGATCACTCGATAAAATCGACGACCAAATCAACAATTCCGCCTCGTCGAGGTCAGAATAAAATCAAGCGTATGATCATAAACCAAATCAAGAATTCGGCTGTTTCGGTCGCTTCAAAGGCGAAGAATATGATGATGAAGAACAGAGGAGGTGCAACAGAGAGTGGTAGTAGTTCAACCTGTATTAGCTCACCGTTAATAGCTTCGGATATCGAATTCGCTTCCGATGGAGTTTCGGATTCCGGTAGATGACAGATTGATGATCGATCGATCGATCTTGGGTATTCATTAGTTCAATTCATTTCTTTGTTTTGTGTACGATACAGACCGTGTTTTCTTTAGAAACTGAGAACCAAAGTATTATTTATAGATAACTCAGTGCTATTTCCTGTTACTGTTATAATAGTACTGAGTTAT
Source organism: Ambrosia artemisiifolia (assembly GCA_032199755.1). Classification (NCBI taxonomy): domain Eukaryota; kingdom Viridiplantae; phylum Streptophyta; class Magnoliopsida; order Asterales; family Asteraceae; genus Ambrosia; species Ambrosia artemisiifolia. Next base: position 36,712,487 of record CM063528.1, on the reverse strand, counting down.
TTATTATCGACACTTTGGTTCTCCCAGTTGTATAGAAAGCAAGGTTTGTATTTGATTTTATTCCTATCTTTGTGTAATTGTTTTTTTAAGAAGGCTGCTGCCTTTATTGTGAATATGATGTAAAGTGTAATCATATGTTATATTGATTTTACAATAGAATATTATACGAATTTTAAATTTTTTTTTAATATTATGCAAATTATGAGGTTTCCTGTTGATCTGGAAACTGAGAGGTTGGTAGAGACGAGTATGCATGAACAAACTTTTTTTTTTATAAGGGTCCTTTGTTCAAAAGAATGTGGTGCTTGGTAGTTTGCAGCTAGGAAAGAGCGCGGCTTGAAATTGCCTCGGTTCTAATTGAGCTGAGCCCGAGACAAGGTGGGTTCGAATTATGGCTCGCTTGTTAGATGGTTTATTAGCTCACTCATTTAACTCGTTTACATTAAAGACCCAATTTATATATATGTAACAAGGTGTTAATGACACCTAAACTTATAACATATTTGTTGAGGCCATATGCTACAACCAATCATATTTTTGCACTCTGATTTAACGGTCATATAATCAACCATGAGTTCTTCATGTATTAATCTTTTGTGGGCACCTACACGCATAATTTTAAAAAAAAAATAACTAACATAAGAAGTAAAGAAACATATACCGTATTTTAAATCTGGTATACAAAAACACAAATCCTCATCATAAAATTTAGATTTTATATATATATATATTGGAGAATATTATAAAATATATATCGATACCAACAAGAATTACAAGTGAGGCGCGGGTATACGGGCAACAAGCTGCTAGAGTATATTAAACAATCTTTATTTTTTATTTTTAGATTTTATGATTAAAAAATATATTAACAAGATGGAAAAAAACTTTGAAAAAAAAAAATATTCCACTTTACTTTTCAGGTTAAGACCTATTTTTGGGTTAAAATTAATAATAACACATGTTATTCTATATATTAATTTATAACATCTTAAAAATAGTAATATATTTTTATGTTTTATGTGATTTTTTTTTCATCGTAAACTTAAAAGGGTTTTTTTTTTGGAAAAATTACAGAAATCGTCCTTTATATTTACCTGTTTTTTCAATAAGTGTTCTTAAACTTCAAAAGTGATGAGAATCGTCCTTTATGTTCTAAAATCTTTCAAGTCTCGTCCTTTAGCACTAACCTGGTTAGTTTTTTTGGTTAAGTTTAGTCATGTGGACCCACGTTAGGGCCAAATGACAGTTATACCCTCGTCTCTATCATCTCCATCACCACTACCACCTACATTCTTCATAACCACCCCCACCTTGACCACCAACCTGCCACCACCATCAGCAATCAACAACCCTACACCACCACCACCACCTGCCACCGTGTCTCTACCTCCAGGTTTCACCACCACCACCTCTACCACCAACCTACCACCACCACCTCTACCACCAACCTGCCACCACCACCACCTGAAACCTTCAAACAACCACCTGAAACCTTCAAACAACATTCAAACAACCACCACCACCTGAAACCTTCAAACAACCACCACCACCACCACCTGAAACCTTCGACAACCACCTGAAACCTTCAAAACAACCACCACCGTACCTACCTTCAACACAACCACCACCATCGAGCTGCTCATCACCCCCACCGCTATTATCTCCGACCACCACAGTGCCAGATCCCCAAATCAATTATGTGTGCTCATCTTTTTCCACCATCAACCTACCACCAACACAACACAACAACTACCTGCCCCACCAACGTCACCACCGTCGTCTTCCTTCTTCGTCGTCACCACCGTCGTCTTCCTTCTTCGTCGTCACCACCGTCGTCTTCCTTCTTCGTCGTCACCACCGTCTCCCTCTCACTCATCTGTTTCGGTTTCTCTCTCACTCCCCTCTCTCTACGTTTCTGCTCGATTATCTCTCTCTAGAAGTTTGGGGGTAGGTGTGTGTGGATAGGTGGTGATGGAAATGGGTGCTCCGCCGCTGGCGGCGGTCGGACACCATCCAGCTCCTCCTGCTTTGTCCCCTCTCTCTCTCCTTCTGTATTCTATGTTTTTTATTGGGTTGAGGGAAACCTAATTTGGTTGAATTGGGGAAGATGGGTTGAAGTGTTTGGAGGGTTTTAAAAGAGGTTAAATGAAAATGAGGGTGAAATGTCCTTTATGCCCTCATGTGCCCTTCACGTGACTAAACTTAACCAAAAAAACTAACCAGGTTAGTGCTAAAGGACGAGACTTGAAAGATTTTAGAACATAAAGGACGATTCTCATCACTTTTGAAGTTTAAGGACACATACTGAAAAAACAGGTAAACATAAAGGACGACTTCTGTAATTTTTCCTTTTTTTTTCTAGCAAAACTTTGAATTTTCATAAGAGTTAATAGCCAAAATCGTCCCTGAGGTTTGATCACTTTTGCCACTTCAGTCCAAAAACCAAACCTTTTACATCAGGGTCCTTAAGTTTTATTTTTCTTGCCAAATTCGTCCCTGACAACATTTAAGTTGTGGACTAAAGTGGCAAAAGTGACCAAACCTCAGGGACGAATTTAGCAAAACCCAAACCTTTTCAGGGACGAGTTTAGCAAAAAAAAAATAAAACCGAGGACCCAGATGTAAAAGGTTTGGGTTTTAGACTGAAGTGGCAAAATTGACCAAACCTCAGGGACGATTTTGGCTATTAACTCTTTTCATAACTTTGTCATAAAGATTTGGTCTCTCAATTTTTTACCACTTTGACTCTCTAATATATTGGTATAAAAACGGCTTTATCTACGTTTTACGTTATGTGAGTTACTTGGTGTTAATGGTTTTCGTTTTTGCTTTATACTTTTTCCCGATTTTAGTCGTCATTTGGTTGGTACTTAGCACGAGTTTACACCTCGTCCTGCAACGCTGATAGCACGGTTTTACGCCCACCACCCTACAACCAGAGGACTTAAGACTTATATCAAATACCAAAATTAAATTCAGTTGACAATAATCAACCAAGCACTTCTAGTCTTACACTTCACTATCAAAATCTAGTAAGACTTTCCATAAACGACATGATCTTGTCATTTTTAAAATGATCATAAATTAACAACAACGCGTTATTATATTTTACTCTTTTCGTCCACATAATGATGTTTGTTTCAGGACATTGAATAGATGTGAACTAATTTATATGATTTTCAGTGGTTAAATTGTAATTTATATGTCGTTTAATTAAGTAATAGAGAGAATTACACAGATTGTCCTTTAGTTTTACCCAAAATTGCATCCTCTGTCCTTTTTTTGAATTTTTAACTCCCTGTGTCCTTTGTTTTGTACACTTGTTACACCCTCTGTCCTTTAGGGTAACGTCCGTTAAAAAACTCAGTTAAGTTGGTCATGTGCCACTCATGTGAGGGGCAATATTGTCTTTTCACCTTAAAACATGATAAAACTTTAAAAAAAAAACCAAATCAGACAAACATCATCATCTTCATCTTTACCCCTTCAACAACTCAAACCCTAACCCGATTGGAACCCTAACTCCACCTACCGCTGCTGTCATCGTTCTTCTGTCAGAACCAGCCGATTAGAACCCTAACTCCACGGTGGCAGACGTCCACCAGGTCCTCTCCTGGTCCCCTCTTTCTCTTTCTCTCTTTGGTTGGTGTGAGTTAGTGTGTTGTGAGTTATAAACACATCTAACCAATCGGATATGTACAAATCCAAACTGATTATATACAACCGGTGGAGAAAGAGGGTTACTGATTATATACAACCGGTGGAGAAAGAGGGTTGTGGTTGGGTTCGATTAATAGAAACAGAGGAGAAAGGGGGATTCAAGGTTGTTATCGGGATTTGTTGGGTTCGATTAATAGAAACAGAGGAGAAAGAGGGTTGTGGTTTGATGATGATTAGGAGGAGGGGGTTACCGGGTGTCGGAATAGAGGAGAGAGGGAGTGTTCGCCGGAAAGAAGGGAGCTACCGGAGAAGAAGACGACGGCGGCGGCGGCGGCGCCGGAGGTGGTGGCTTCCGGTTGGGGACTGATTAGGCCTTTCAATCATCTAATCTAAGGTTTCTAAGTAATTAATTAATTAATATTTAGTCATTGTGGATTCAGGGTTAGCTCATCGACGGTGGGTTCGGTCGGGATGGTGACTGGATCTATGGCGGCGGTGGCGCCGCCGTTGACGTGGAGGTCAGACGGTGGTTGTAGCTCTGCCATCAAGAGATGGAAATGATTTGGTGGAGAGAGGTTGTTTTGATGGTGGTGTTATCACTAGTGTAAAAATATAATCATGTTTCACATTTATTATTATTATTATTATTATTATTATTATTATTACACATATTGTCCTTTTGAGGGTGAAAAGACAGGATTGCCCCTCACGTGAGGGGCACATGACCAACTTAACTGAGTTTTTTAACGGACGTTACCCTAAAGGACAGAGGGTGTAACAAGTGTACAAAACAAAGGACACAGGGAGTTAAAAATTCAAAAAAAGGACAGAGGATGCAATTTTGGGTAAAACTAAAGGACAATCTGTGTAATTCTCTCTAAGTAATAAGTTGTATGAAACTATGGAAGTCAATCGAAGGGTTCAGAATTTACCCTTTAAATTGATGATATTAATGGGTCATTATGATAATAACTCATGAGACAAATTAATAGAACTAGTGTTTTAACTAACCGCGCATTGCGGCGGCATCGAAACTCAAAGCAACCGGAGTTTGTACCATCAAAAGTTTGATGAACGACATCTAAACCCTAAACTATAAATCCTAAAACATAAACCTTAAAAAACGTCAAAAAAAAAAACAAATAGCTTTGGCGTCTGAACATTAAACCGTAAATCGTAAACCCTAAACCATAATAGTACGACGATGTCTAAACCCTAAATAGTCAAAAGAAACACCAAAAAGTAAATAAAAACAAAAGCCTAAACCCTTAAAAATGTAAAAAGGAAAAAACCAGCGCCACATGGCACCTAATAAATGGGATGAACACTATTCATCAAAGTTTAAGAACTAATATATTTTAATTGTAATGTAATAATCAACGTATTAAAATTTGATATTATTAAATGTCTTTAATCTAAAGAATGATATATCATATAGATAGGATTCAACTTTCAAAAATAAAATGTAGATTGGATTCAGCTCAAAAGTTATATATATTAATTATATGATTGGTAAAACTAAATGGAAACTCAAACTTCATTTTAGAGTTGCAGCTCGAAACTTAGGGAGTGTTTGGGATTGATTATTTAAAACAGATTATGCGTTTTGGAAAAGTAGGGGTAGAGCTGCTGATAGATTATTACGTTTTGGTAGCCTAAAAAACTAATTATTTGCATTTTCAAACACAATCCAAACACTAAAAACTGATTATCTGTATTTTCAAAACACAATAATCTAAAAATTAAATTCAAAACGCAATCCCAAACACCCTCTTATATTTTTAGAGATGTTTTGGATACAAAATACAAATTAAAGGGCAGTTTGGTAATTTTGTTTTCAAGAACCAGGTCGCTCGTTTCTAGAAATCATTTAAAATATGTGATTTTTTAAGCTTAACTAAAATATATTAAAATTCTTTTAAAAAAAACTTTTTGAGCCAAACTTAGGTTTCTCTGAGTGAGAGTTAAATACGACTTGTGTAAACCACTTATCTAAACAAGCTAGTTGTTTGTAAACTAGTGTGGAATCCCGCGTTTCACGGCGGGGTCGTAGGAGGGTGTTAGCGCTGCTATATTTGTTACATGATATATCGATGGGTAACGACGGTAAAAGTAAGCAATCAGCACGGTTAAGTAAACATGTATAGAGTTAAAGTTGGCTTTAACTACAATAAGGTAAACAAAAAGATATTTTAGCTGGTATATTTTTTTGAAAGGTTAATTTATTTAATCATGTGGTCTGTGAGACTTGAACCGAAGACCTCCCACAACCTAGGTGTTTTAAGACTATACGGTGTGGTCATGGAGTGAAGAGGGCATGAAACGACATTTGGCAGTCACGTCACCTCCCCTCCAACCCTCAAAAAATCATGGGTGGTGGTGACGTGGATAGGTTTAAAACAAAATTAAAAAAAAGTCAAACAACTAACAAAAAATCATTCATTACCCAACAATCAACCATAACCTTCCACCTCACCATCACCTTTACCCTACACATGAAAATCTCCCCTCAACCTGCCCCACATCACATACGATGTGGTGATTGTGGCGTGAAAGGGTTGTACGAGAAGTGTGTTAAAATTTATTAAACTTTAAGGGTTTTATAATAACCCTATCAAAATTTGGATGTTGAAGCGAATTATTGTTAAACTTTCATATGATATATCTATTAAAGCTCGGAAGTATGAACATAAATTATTTATAAAAAACCAGTAAAATACCCGCGCTGCGCAGCGGGATTTGATTGATATTTGTTTAAATTTGTACGACACCATCACTTGATATAGTAACCAGAAGAAATATGATTAAGATGATATTAACACGTGTTTTAAATCGATTGGAAACCACACAAAGGAATTTACATCAAACGATATTGTTATGGTGTGTAAAATTAAAGAAAAAAAATCTTAAAATGATGTTATTTTATAGTTTATTTTATTAAACATTCCTATAAAAAAATATAATTTTGTATTTTTTTTAAATATCCTCTAGAACTATTAAAATTTATCAAAACATACTAAGAAATTCTATAAAATTATACCTACTTAAAGTTTGCTTTATACAACAAAAAGGAAAGTTTGTACAACAAAAAGGGCCCAACATTTTAAGTGTAAAAACTTGAAAAAAAAGATTAGCAAAAGATTCGAACTTTGATTCTTGAGGTTGTCTTCACATAGCCACACAAGTGAACCAATGGGCCAATAGCAACTTATAAGTTTGTAGTCCACAAAAGTAATTTAATACAGAACTAAGTGTGTGGTGCAACAAAAAATGGTCTAGTTACATGTTGACACGTGGCAAAAGCCGCCCAAACCAATAAATCCAGAATTAGAACTGTAGACGTTGTGATTTGTTGTTATATAGAATGAAGTATTAAAGTAAGTATTAGTACGAGAAGTGTCTTAAAATTTAGAGTAAAAATGAATTGATTAAGTTAAATAAAAGGAAAACAATAATACTATATTGAAGTTATAATAATCAATCAAGATTTTGTCCTGTTCACACAATGTGTTTTGTTATATAGTATAATAGATCAATTAGGTTAGTCGAATTGTGGATAAGTTGACACGTTGACCTTATATAACGTTTTTTGGTTTTCTATTCTTATGTTTAATTAAAGGGTTCAAACGACTAATTTAAGTTAAACAAGGTAGCCAAAAAGCATCATTTCTTTGATATTAGAAATGGCAACTCAATACACAATTATTTTTTGTTTTAGCTTTGTATCGTATAAGATATTAATGTCCCTAAATTACTAACGAAAAGTCAAAAACTCGCAGCTTGTTGTCCGTCTACCATCTATTTTGACGTAACTTGACAATTTTAAGAAATGAAATCATCATGATTAACATTCAAATAAAAAAAATCCAATGACATCCTAGAAGTTCCGATTTCATAAACCGGTTCTAAATTGTTTTTTTTTTTATCATAAAGATTTAAAATTCAATTCAACTATACAACAAACATCAAATGATAAACGATCTAAATATTAACATAACTAATATGTTCCATAATTAATTTTCAGGACCACACGTCAACAACAACGTGTTACTGGATATCGTGCCTAAATAAAACGGATGGATGTTGGGTAGATCCATACGACTTTTAAACATTTAATTTGCCCTCATCTTTGTTTTATGAAACTATTTTATTTGGTTTTAGCCTTTAGATGTATAAATAAAAAAAATAAAATATTCATTATGAGAATAATGTGAATTATGTGGAATTAACTAACATCCTTGAACAATTTATCACAAATAGTCATAAAGATTAAAAAACAGCACGCTTTCTACTATTATTAGTAATACACATGTTTATTTGTTTACTTTGTTTGTTATATTTTAAAGAAAATTGAAAAAAAAAATCTAGCAAAACGCCACCATCCACGCTACCACCACCCCACGAATGTTTGGGCCTTGGAGAGGAATTCCCCTATGCTAACGTGGTGGCCACATGTCGCTTCATGCTCCCTTCACCCCATCATCATTGTATGGTCTATGAATAGTAGAAACGCTTATAGTGACATTTTTAGAGATGTCGAATTAAAACTATTGACTTTTAAAAGACTATATAGATCTATCTTAAATATGTCTTGGACGGAGGTTAGTTCCAAATGGCAAAGCTATTAGACTTAGGGGCTGTTTGGCAAGTGCTGAACCAGTAAGTGCTGAACCAGTAAGAGGTCTGAATGGGTAAGAGGCTCTGAACCAGTAAGTGCTGAACCAGTAAGTGTTGTTTGGTTAGACCTCTGAATAACTTTACAAAATTACTATTTTACCCCTCATCTTATTTCATTAAAAATCTTTACTCTTTTATATAAAAAAAAAACAAACACACATGTACAGACACCACATGCCAACAACAACAACAACCAAACATCATTCATTCAATACACACTCATGTTGCTTTTCTTTCTTTGATTCTTTCTTTATAACCACGCGTACAGAACACACACTTCTTTTCTTTATTCCACACATACAAAACACACTAATCTTCAACAACATAAGAACTCCTACCTCTCTTCACCACTGTCAGCCTGTCACCACCTCTGTACACCACCACCGTGACCACCAAACCCACCTTTCCTCACCACCAAAGGCACATCCGTAAAATAACCACATCATTGTTGTTGACGAACCTGTTGTTGTTGAAGCGAGAAGATGAGAGGGAGTAGGAGAGGCGCGACACTGTTGGGATGAAGAGGAGAGAGGGACGTTGGTGACGGCGCTGTTGGGTGGACGAGAGGGGGGAAGAGGGCGGCGGGAGGTGGTGAGGAGAGGGGTGGGGTGGGTGGAAGAGAGGGAGGTGATCGAGAGGTGAAAGGGAAAGAAGAAGAGGTTGGGTTGGGTTGGGTTTGGTACAGAGAAGGGATAGTGAATGGGAAGATTGAGGGTATTTGGAGTCTTTTTTTTCATTCAGCATTGTAATTTAGCTGAACGGTACAGACTGAATGGGGCAGTTAAGAGGCTGGGATTTTGTCAACCAAACAGCACAACCTCTGTCCGAATCAGAGGTTCCCTCTTAATGATTCATTAAGAGGGTAACCAAACAGCCCCTTAAGGTGGATGTTACTCCCCTTGAAGTCAAGTTTTTGAGCCCCGCCAAATACGAATTGAAGTAAATAATTTGTTGTTGAAAAATGGCTTGGAGCCAAAGCTTTGGCTTAACGTGATCTTAGCGTTTGTCATTTTTTTTTTCAATTGTTAAACTTGCACACTTTAGGGATTAAACTCGTGACTTCCTACCACCTTAAACCTTGTTTAACTCACTAATAGCATATATACCAAGTGTAAATGATAAATTTATAATCCCTAGTTCTTAAGTCATGAATAAATATGTTTAGGTTACTTTATAAATAACGATTTATTTTTTAATGTTTCAGTTATTTCATGATATATATAGCCGTTCCTATGAAATATGAATCACTTGAAACATATACGAGTGACCGAATTCTGTAGTTGATTGGAATTGGTGTAATCTCATTATCACTAGAATTTATACATATGAAAAAACAAGCTAGAGACCTAGAGTTGTAGGTGATACCCCAAAGTCGTAGTTTTATTTATACATAAATAATTATCAAGTAGAAACATTTGTTAAAAAACAGTTTAAATGATACCATAAGTTACCACCAGTAAAATAATATGATAAACCGAGTATCAAAAGTAATGATATCATTAGGGTTGTAAATAAACCAAACGTTTAGAAAACAGTTCGTGAAATGTTTGGTGGGAAGTTCGTTTGTGTTTGTTCGTTTAATAAATGAACGAACATAAACAACATTTTATGTTCTTTTAGTTAAACAAACGAACATGAACAGAGCTCGCGTTCATTCATTTATGTTCGTGAACATTTGGTGACGTGTTTTTATATGTTTGTTTATGTTCGAGAGTTCATTAGGGGATTTTAGTTTTTATTTTTAATTTAAGTAATTCAATTTTCCTAATGGTAGATTATTTAATATATTAGTGTATCACATATTAAAATGGTGGTTTGGCCCGGTAACTATGAAAGGAGGCGACCACCTAGAGTCTTGAAAGACTCATGATAGCAGACACAAAAATGGTGGTTTGACCCGGTAACTATGAGTGTATTCTCTAGGGGATCGAATCCGAATGAAGGAGGTGAGACCTCATATTTATAGAAGTTTACCCGGGCCGGTGACCATTTACCCATAACCTGGACGACGGGCTTGGACCCGGGTTATGGGCTTGCCTTCCTTATGCCCCAATTAGTTAGATTTTGACTATAAGAGTTAAATTAAGCATACTAGATAAGGAGAGAGAAAGAAGTACTGCCCTGCATTTGGTCGACGTGGCGAGCTATCATTGGCTGGAAATGGATCTTTCTGTCTGCATCAGAGTGTGTCAAGCTACTACAGTCTGCTCCTTCTGGAATACTGACTAAAGTGACGCCTGATACTAAAAGAACAGTACAGCAAGTGGAGCTCAGGGGGAGCTGCACCTTCCCTGCTGGCGGGCCGTTATGGTGGACTAGGCCTGAGGCACATCAGCCTGTGAGCTGTCCGCGGGGGACCATCGCTGAGTTGGGCGCATGGTCCTGCGCGGGTGGATTGCACTCCACGCATGATCTATATGAGGATTTAAGCTTCGCCGAGAACGAGACTCTGCGGAGTTATACCATCTTCTTGTACTTAACCATTTTGAATGGTTACTTCTCCGTAGAGGTCCTATAATGATGATGTTGTGTGGTAGAGTCCGCCTATGCGCTAGGAATTGGGACCCTACCATTTCAGTAATCAAGATTATGTCAAGTATATTTGGGTAACTGGTCGAGATAGTATATTTTGGGCGGAAAATGGTATTGATGAAATTTTCAAAATTTAATATGTGTTAGTTTGTTCTAGGTTTTGTTCAATAATGCATGTTTTGTGTTCGTTTACGTTCGTTGGTGTTTGTGTGTGTTTGCTTTTGTCCGACACATAAATTCAACAAATAATGACAAATGAACACAAACACCTTCATTTCCTTAACAAACAAAAAACGAACAAAAACCTCGTTCTGTAACTGTTCATGAACAGTTCGTAAACACAGTATTTTCTTAAGAAATGAACACAAAAAAAATCTCGTTCGGTAAGTGTTCGTGAATAGTTTATGAACACATGATTTGCTTAACAAAAGAACACGAATAAATCCATATTCATTTTCGTTTGGTTCGTTCACATTCCTGGATATCATTATATCAAAGACCTCATCGACCAATGTGATGTTCAGTTCATATAAGCACCCTAAATATAAAATGTGTTTTACCAAAAGTTATTATAAAATATATCAGAATTCTAATTGTTGTGTAGTGTATTCTCAAATTAAATAATTTACCGGTGCCCATATACAAGGTTGTAAAAATCCCGATTAATCACCGATTAATCGGTCAATAATCGCTAGTCCCCACTTTACTGATTAATTTTGGGCTAATCACTAAACTAATCGGTGGTGGTTCAGTGTTGTAAAAATCGCGATTAATCACTGATTAGTCTGACTAAATTGGTCCTTGTCGGACCTAAAAAACTCAAAATTAGGTCAAAAATGAATTCGAACGGGTCAAAACTGGAGCAAATCGATCAAATAAAATATGTTCTTAGCTCAAAATTGGATGACAATCCATGATTTAGAACCAAAATTGATGAAACTCCACAAACCCTAGTTGCGTCTGATGGTTCCATACAAAGAAAGAAGGAATGGGAGGAAAAAACGGGGTATGGTGAATGACGAAGGTGATTACGGTTATTTAAGTTTGGATATTTTAATATTTAACCCTTATCCATATTCACTAGTTTATATTTGGCCCATAAACTTCAAAATTTATACATATAAGGTATATAATTAACATTATATATGTATAAATTTGGAAAAATACATATATAAATCCAATTCGATTAATCCCGATTAATTCTGATTAATCCCGATTAATTCTGATTAATCCCGATTAATCCTTAGCCGGTACCTCACCGGCCGACTAGCGCCTAGCGAGTTCTACACCCTTGCCCATATAAATTAGAACTTTACGAAGTAGAAAAAAAGCCATAAATTTTTAAAAGGACAATAATCAGGGCAAAATAGAGATTATTATTTAAAAGGACAATAATCAGGGCAAAATAGAGATTATGATGGTGCCGGCCTTTTAGAGGTAGCTTTAACCAAGCAAACGTCAGTCGTGGACCCCCACACGTCACGGCCTTCGTCACGTCAACGTAATCACGTTTAGCTTATCGTCTAAGCAAACATTGAACCTTGTTTTGTAGTTAAATATGTTATGGATTAAAATGTTTAAATCTATATATATATATAAAAGAAAAGACTTTTGCTGACGTGGCGTGCAATGGAGGCCTCAACCTTGTGTCACGTGGCATCATAATGGAGAGTTTTTGGTGTTTTTAAATTGTTTCCTTTTTAATTAACTTGAGTTATTTTAGGAAAAAAAAATTTAAAAATAAATTTAAAATTTTCTCTCTCATATTTCCTCCCATAACTTTTAAACGTTTATATCTTTTATATACGGGATTTTTTAAAGAAAAAAGTTACACCAAATTAACGAGCGTTTTATTATCTTTCCAACGAGTACCATAGTGCTATATAAAAAACGGAGAAAAAATCGACTATTTTTTGTGGGGTTTCGTTCATACAGGAAAAAACACACAAAGTGTTCATGTTATCACGTAAAATTAGATTTTGTGGGGAATATGAGTTATTACTGATTAGAATACTATGAACATGCAATGATTGGAAGATTTTGTGGTTAGTTAACTTGAGCAATTTGTAATAGGTTATCACGTAAAATTAGATTTATCAACCCCGGGACCCTCCCGGGGTAATCAGCTAGTATACATATAGTTAAGGATGTATCACGTTTAAAAAATTATAATCAAAAGATGGTAAAGACATTTAGAGATATTGTTAATAGTAGTTAATAATAGTTAGTGATAAGCTATCGTTAAAAAAAAGTTAGGTTTTACAAGTGTTTGACTTGTATGATTTTTTATATTAATATAAAGTCACATAACATACTAAACAAGAGTTATATACTTTATTTGTCTTACTAAAATTTATTAAAATTTATAAAAAAAATTAAACAAAATTGATACACATAACAAAAGATAAATGTCTTTAGAGTTTAGAGGAACAAAAAACTTAGCGTTAGGAAGTTTAGTTATTGTTGTATAAAGTTAGCCATATTATTAACAATATTTATTTCTCTCTTCTATCACATGTGATTAATTTCCATGTTTTACACACAACTATACAACTAGACGTAGTTGTATAGTTTGCTTATGTATTATAAAAAGCTCCTGTACATATATGATTGTTATATTCTTCTTTTACTATCATATATGCAAATACATACCATAGTAACTTCGTATATTACTTTAGTAAACTGTATAAAATTTGACATCTTTATATTTTGATCATAGCCCCGTTTACGGCTGTGTGCATATAATGTATATATGTGTGGCTCTGGGAGGCAAAAGTAAAGTTGCACTAATTTTAACGTTACTAATTTTGTGAAAATAACATTAAAAACGATGGATGGTTAATCATGCATCATGTGGTGGCGTTCATAGCCAAAAGACAAGGGGTTACATGAACCAATCGGGCGTGTCCCGATTGCTAAGTGTTATGTGCCTTATGTCCAAGGCTTTATACAAAACCATTATTGAGCCGGGGATCTCACTGGAAGCAGCCTCTCTATTCCCACAGGGTAGAGGTAAGGCTGTCTATATCTTACCCTTCTCAGACCCTACTTTAGCTTTGCTATTGGTGGAATTAACTGAGTATGATGATGATGATGATATATTTTGATCAAAAGTTCATGGTTGATCTTATTGTTAGCAAAGTTATAATCTCAGGCTAATTAATATTTGAATAGGTTGAACTCTCGGTATTTTTGTTGATATTTTGAACTTTACGTCGATAATATCTCATGTAAAAAAACATGAGGGTAGATTACTGTTTAGTGATTCTCTCCCTCTTTTATATATATGTTTTTTTTCTTTATTTATGTATGATTGATATTCATTTAAGAAGAGAACAGTGCTTTTCATAAGTAGGGCCGTGGGGTACGTTTAGCCCACTCATATCGGTTGAATTCATGTGAGTAAGCAAAGGCATTATAGCCTAGTGGTATTTTGGTGGTGAGATAAGACTTAGGGGCCATAAGGTCCTGGGTTCGAATCTTACAAAGGGAGTTTTCTCATAATTATGAGTTTTGTCCTGAATTGGTGATTTGGTGGTGGAATATGATCGCGTGGCAACACTGGAAGGACCTTATGGCCCCTAAGTCTTATCTCACCACCAAAATACCACTAGACTATAATGCCTTGGATATTGCATTAATTTGAAAGAACTTTTTATATTGATTCTTTGTTTGTCATTAATAATTCTAGACTTAATTATGGATTTTATCCACGTGGTTTGGTCAAATGCTAAATTTCAAGTAGAATACCTTTAGTTTTGCCTACGACACTTTAGTTTCATTTTTTTTCCCAACCATTTCATCCCCTTTGTTTAGCTCCAAAGCTACACCGGCAGCGGTTGAAGAAATCAAAGTTGAAACGTATTGGTGGATGATCAAAAGAGCGAAGATTTTGGGGCTAGAAAAGGCGAAATGGTGGGATTTCTCATTATTTGATAATGGTTAAAACTTAAAAGGTTGTGATGGCTGTAAATGTATTCTAAAATAGGTAAGATAAGTTGTAGAAAGTTGTAACGGGTCGGCCCATGTAGCTTCTGGCTAAATGAGCCTGGGTGTCGACGGGTTGTATTCTTTTTGGTGAAATGAAAGTTCCGTCTATTTGTTCAAAAAAAAATTGTTGTGTGTGATATAACCTTATAACCTAAGAGTCACTTTTCCATAGATTAAAGGCTCAAGGTTAGGTTAAGATTTGTGTGATAAAGGTATGCGATTGAATTAATAGTTACTTGAGTTTGATGTACTTTTTGAAGATGATCGACAACACTATAACTCCAACGAGTTAACCATTTTTTTTGGGATAGTGGGTTAGACAACGAAAAGAATGAATTCGACTAACCATTTTTTATAACAATACCAGCGAATTCCTATTTGAATAGGTCATCACGAGTGAGAAGCCAACATACATTTATTACTTCGTTAAAATCACATGTTTGGATCAACTTGACAACCATACATAATCTGTGCGAACCTAACGGATCATTTCAAACCATATATAGAAATCTCCTAAAAATATCATATTCTAATACTGCACACATCAAAGTAAAACCTTGGTCACATTACTTACAAACATTTCACTCGTTAATTTTATCTATTATGAGGTTTTGTTGTATTAACATCATAGAGTTAGATTAAAAAGTTTTTAGTTACATATTCAGTTTGTTTGGTACATCAAATATGAAAATTAGAAGCGTTTGACATTAAGCATAAGTTGAGGGTGAAGAAATTGAAACCACCTAAAAACTTTTATTGGTAAGTGTACTTTTATTCTTTCCTTTGTGTTTCTTTTGTTAAAGTCAATTCTTTTTTATGTTTTTTAAAGGCAATTCTTTATGTATGTACTAGATTATACCCCGGGAACGTCCCGGGGTTGAAAAATCTAATATGACATGTTAATTTTACATATGAAATAGAATGATGCGCTTTACAGTTACATGCATGAAAGCTTCGGGTAACAGCTAACCTAAAACAATTAAAAATATATCTCCAATGTTAACGCCTAACCTTAAACAATGTATGACTCTAATATTAATATCTAACCTAAAACAATGTATTACTCCAATGCTAACGCATGTTGAAAATAGAATTCATATTTACTGATTTGAACATAGTTAGTGACTTGCCTATACATGATTAATGATTTACCTGAACGCTTTGTGTTTTTTTTTCCTGTTTTAACAAAACCCAACAAAAAATTCTCGGGGTTGAAAAATCTAATATGACATATTAATTTTACATATGAAATAGAATGATGCGCTTTACAGTTACATGCATGAAAGCTTCGGGTAACAGCTAACCTAAAACAATTAAAAATATATCTCCAATGTTAACGCCTAACCTTACAATGTATGACTCTAATATTAATATCTAACCTAAAACAATGTATTACTCCAATGCTAACGCATGTTGAAAATAGAATTCATATTTACTGATTTGAACATAATTAGTGACTTGCCTATACATGATTAATGATTTACCTGAACGCTTTGTGTTTTTTTTCCTGTTTTAACAAAACCCAACAAAAAATAGTCATTTTTTTTCTCCGTTTTTTATATAGCACTATGGTACTCGTTGGAAAGATAATAAAACACTCGTTAATTTGGTGTAATTTTTTTTTAACAAAACTCGTATATAAAATATATTAACGTTTAAAAATTATGGGAGGAAACATAAGAGAGAAAAATCTAGTTTTGGTTTTTAAATTATTTTTTTCCTAAAATATCTCAATGCCACATGGGATGACACATGGCACACTCAATGAGGAGAATGCCTCTTTGAGTGCCATGTCATTAAAATGGCTTTCTTTTATTATATGTATAGATTATCTAAAAATATCATTTTTTTATAAATTTTAAGATTTAATATTTTATATAATATAATCAAGTTATTACATCATATCTATTCTTTATATTTATATATAACCACATGATAAATTAGGAATTAATTATGTTTTTTTTTTTGTTAGAAAGAAAACATTTGTAGGTAGTAGTTCACATACAGCATATTTCAAGACATAAAAACTAAATTAGTATGCATGATGAACTTATATTAAAACAAATAAATAGAAATAATATATATATATATATTGAAAGAAGAAATTTTTTATCATGTCGTATGTGAGAGTCAAACTCAATACTTTCAAACCCAATTTTCCCTAAAGAATTTAATTTTGCCGATAAGCTAGTAACCCATTGATTTGAAATAATATATATGGGTCAACTTATTATACACAATGTCAAATAATGAGAAAGACGGGAAAGATAAAAAAAACACAAAGGAAAAAAGACACAATAAATCGCAAAAGTGATACATAAAAAACTCAATGATACAAAACAAATTTTAAAAACTAAAAGCTAAAAATTCAAAAAAAAAAACGAAAAACTAAAAACTAAGATTATAGGGTTCGATGAGTCGCTTCCAATGTCGCTTGAATGAATTCAATCCGACTCTGATTGATACTCTTCCTACGATTTCGTATTTTTCTTTCACCGTATATTTTATCATAACCTTAATATATACATAGAGAGAGATATTCAGATTAAAAAAAATAATAATAAAAAAGAAAAATTTCATCATCTGAAGAAGAATAAAACAAATGAAACATTGAAACGTGATCACGAAGTTACTGAGTACCGAGTCACTCACACTCGACTCACGAGTCGAGCAACTATAAATAACACTCCCTCTGCTCCTCTGTTCTAACATAAACTTCAAATCCTTCACAAATTCTCTTCAAATTCATAAATTTCATCACAATTTCAATCCAAAACGTATCATAAATGGCACCCAAATCAACCAACAAACCCATGATTCAACCACGACGAGGTCAGAATAAAATCAAGCGAATGATCATGAAACAGATCGTGAACTCAGCTGTTTCGGTCGCTTCGAAGGCGAAGAACATGATGATGAAGAACAGAGGAGATGGTAGTAGTAATTCAAGCTGTATAAGCTCACCGTTAATTGCTTCAGATATCGAATTGGTTTCAGATGGTGGGTCTGATTCGTGTAGATGACAAATTGAATATTGATCGATCTTGGGTATGTAGTTAGATTTGGAATTAGTTTGTTCAATTTATACCTTTGTTTTGTTGTTAATTTGTTATTTCTTTTACTTTTTAAAAGGTTACTGCTTTTATTGTGAATATATATATATTGTACACTGTACAGTGTAATTATATGTTGGAACTGATTTTGCAATTGAGTGTGGTTGAGTTTTGCATTATTTTTAATGTTTTGTGAAAATATGAGGTTTTGTGATGATTTAGAAGATGAGAGGTTGGTACATAGAACTAATCTGTGTTATTGGCTTGGTTTATAAACGAGCTGAACATGACTTAACCCGAGCCAAGGTAGGTTCGGTTTGTGGCTTACTTAATTAATAATTACCATATATATATATATATATATATATATATATATGTGTGTGTGTTAATAAACGAAACGAATGGAATGAATAGTGTTTGCTTCATTAAAATTGGAAAACTGGTCCGTGTTTTCGTTCTCTCCATAAAGCAAATCAGGGTACATGAGAACGTCTGGAGAAACCGGGACGGCCGGATGAGGCCCTCCCTTAGTGGGTGGTGGCACAACCATGTGTGAGTTTGGATTATTGGAGTCTTAGCGACCAAACATAGGCATGTGAACAAGGTTTAACATGCATACCAAGTGTTCGACAAATGTCTAAATAAAGGGGTTTTTTAAACATTTTAGTGGAGAAGTATTGGCTTAAAGTTAACTCATACATAACTAGCTAAAAAGAAAAAAATGTTTCTAGCATTATATGGATGTGCAGCATAGCAATATAAATTAAAGGCCAGATATATATACATAACTTAAGCTTTCAATTAACTAACTGTTGTTAGTAAGTAGGCAATGTTCTTTTTATTATTTTACTTGGTTATATCTTGAGATCTTCTCGTAAATCTAATATTAAAATAAAATATATGTTACGAATTGGGATATAAATTAATATACTATAATTTGAGAAAATAACAATTTTAATCATGTGAATTACAATGAAAATGTATATTAAAGAGAGAGTGTATGTTTGGATGAGATGCAAAGGAAGAATGAACCATAGCAGTGTGTGATTGATACGGTGGTTTTGAAGGTATAGCTTTTTATCAATAAAATATTAAATGACTGTAATAAGTGGAAATATAAAAAGAATTACTTAAGAAAAATAAATATCAAATAAATAAGACATAAGCGTGAAATTATGATTTTAATAATATTATCTTCTATAATAGAGAGAAGTAAGATAATCATAATATTTTTATTTATTATATAGTTAAGTAATAATAAAGATAAAATATATAAATTAATAAATATTAGGTTATTTAAAACTTAAAATTTTTGGCGGGAATTTAAGGGTGGGGATGGCCTCTCCAGGCGCATGTGTCCCCACCCCAATCGTTATATTATATATATACTAGGTGAAATCCCTTGTGAAAACACAGGAAGCTAAACAAAGGGGATGAAATGGTTGAAAAATGTTGAAAGCAATGAAACCTTGTCGAACAGACAATGGTAACTCATCATCTGTTTGGAAGCAATGAAACATGCTGAAACAAACCGACATGTTTAAAATCTTGATATCTGTAACATCTTTTATTAGCCGATTCAATTTGTTATTAAAATATCACTATATATTTAAATTTAAATTACAGAAGTCTTTTTAACTTAATAATTAAAATCTTGATATGTGTAACAAATGATGAAGCCTAACCGCCAAAACATTGTCAATAATTACTTACAGTTTTACATATAATAAACTCTATTTAACTTAATTAGTTACTATTTTTTTTTAAATCATTTATTCAAACAAAAGATAGATAATAACCATCTAGTTAACATAAATATTTTTCAATGACAAAACATAAACATTATAAACAAAATAAACGCATTATAATAATATTTATATTTGAAAATGCAAAGACATAAGAACATTTAAATTTCATCATCTTCATTAGTTGAACTCCAATAAGAGAATCACTCTTCCGATTAATGTTACTCATCCTTTTCTGGTCCAGTTCTTTAAGAAACTTAAAGTTGTTGGAATACTCTATGTTCTCTCAGAGGAATAATTTTTTAAAACCAATTTCATAGTTAACTATTGCTATTTCAAAGTCATGAGAGTAAAACCAACTTACAACATGATATGGCTTAAGCAATTTTTCATGAGCAACAGTTTGCTCCAATATTTCCATTAGAGCATTTCATCTAAATACCTGAATTCATTGTTCTTACGAATTTCATACATCTGTGTTGCAAATCTAAATCCAACTGTGCTATTGTTTCCCTTGATAATTAGTAGTGACTTGTAGGTAACTTGCGCATTGTGGCAGACGTAAATTTTACACAGGGGTGTGTGACTGTGTGGTATGTTCTTGTTATATTCTTGTTGCTCTTTGTTGTGCATGTATTATGTTAGTTTTGGTTTTCGTGTCGTATACATGGTGTAGGCAACCTACCTAATTCCGTGAGTCATAAACCTTAGCTACAAATCTTACTCCAATTTCTAAAGCTAAAAGAAGGTCATCTAGAAGGCATTTATCCACATGTATTCAACTTAAAAGTCGGAACCCATTAACTTAAAGTCTTAAACAAATAAAAGTTGGGGGTGTTACAAAAACAAAAAATGAAATACAGTAACCCCTTGGTAGAAAACATTCGGGACATATAAGATTATTCCGATACTCGACAATTTAAACTAATCTAGAGCCAATTCATAAAAATTAAATCCAAAATCAAATAAAGCAGGCATTATCACTTTGGAATGAACTTAAGTCGGTCCTCCTCAAACATAATCTGATAAGCATCATTCTCTTCTTGTGTTGGAATGTATTCAAGACAATGATCATAAGATTCATCACTCAATGACTAATATAGCAAACTGTTGAGTGTATTTATAAAGCTCATACATATCCTCAAAGTACATTGCGAAATGTCTGGCAACTATAACCAATGGAATATTGGACCACACACACAAATGAGCCAGTGACCAAAAACAAAAAAAGTTCATAGTTTCATTCAGAAATGACACACATGTATCATATTCTATAGTAATGGTATAATGGAAAGAAAATTGATAACCCTCACCTGAAATTTGAAGCTCCATGGAGGTCAGTCTCTTAACCTATGCTTTCGTTTCTTACTCCTGACTTGATGAAAATTGGAAGTTAAATTAGATATTTGACAAAAGTCAAACTCAGCAATATTGAAGGTAAAATAGAACAAAAGTACTTTTCATGTGATATTGGATCCTTGCAATATTTTAAATTAGATGGTCTCCATACTGTTACATTAATAAAAAATAATCATCCACAAGTCCATCACTAAGAAGAATGTAAGACTTTTTAAATAAGGAAAAAATCTTTGAGATGCAAACAAATAGACATAATGCTAAGAAGTATTAAATTGTAAAATATGCATTACAAGAGAACCTAAATAGCTTATTACTTTGGATATTAGTAATGTGCCTATACATTCTGACTAATTTTTCTTGAATAACCAAATATAAAACCACAAACAGTCATCAGAATGCAGCATACGTAAAAAGACATCAATGCTCCTCTACACTTTGAGTGACCCCACAAACTTGATCCCGAACCAAAAACTGAAACATATTGGTCGGCTAGCTGGTACCAAGATTAATTATAATGTTTTACATGGATTACCCGACATCTGAAGATGAATTAAAGCCTTTATACATCACTAGAATCCAATATGTTAACATATAATAAAATATTGAAAAATATATAATAGGGGCATTTAGCTGGTACCAAGATTAATTATAATGTTTTACGTGGATTACTCGATATCTGAAGCTGAATTAAAGCCTCTATACATCACTGGAATCCAATATGTTAACATATAATACAATATTGAAAAATATATAATATGAGTATTTAGGGAAGAAAAGTGGCAAAATTTAAGAAATTGTAAAGAAATCCTTGATATACCATCTTAACTTTGAACAATTTGGACATATTTGTCCATGCATCCTCTTTTATAATGTAGTATAGATAACATACATTATTTAAATAACAATATATAACT
Organism: Ambrosia artemisiifolia; assembly: GCA_032199755.1. Classification (NCBI taxonomy): domain Eukaryota; kingdom Viridiplantae; phylum Streptophyta; class Magnoliopsida; order Asterales; family Asteraceae; genus Ambrosia; species Ambrosia artemisiifolia. The sequence continues at coordinate 36,690,557 of CM063528.1, read as the reverse complement.
TTTGCAAACACACTAAATAAAGTAAAATAGCCTAACGGCTATATAATTGATCTTGATTAGTTGTCGAGATATGCATGGCTGTCACACTCTTCTAATTCGGGAAATGATGATATTTTTCTGATCCCTCTTGATTTACTTTTTAACACTCCCCCTCAAGTTGAGTAGTGGAATTCTCGATACTCAACTTGCCCAGGCAATTGTTATAGAGTCTTCCGTTGACTGATTTTGTAAGTATGTCTGCTAGTTGATCCTCCAACCGAATGAACTGAAGTTCTATAGTTCCATTTTTCGAGTTTTTCCTTGATAAAATGCATGTCGACTTCAACATGTTTTGTACGGTCATGTTGAACAGGATTCTCGGAAATTTGTATAGCTGCTTTGTTGTTGCATAAGATTTTGCTTGCTTCTTTCTGAGTGAATCCAATTTCAGTAAGGAGCTTGCGTATCCATAAGACATCCGCCAGTCCCATTGCAATACCTCGGAATTCAGCTTCAGCACTAGATAGAGCGACTACCTTTTGTTTCTTACTCCTCCAAGTAACTAAGTTCCCTCCAACTAACGTGAAGTATCCTGATGTAGATCTCTGGTCCTGTTGATCTCCTGCCCAATCAACGTCTGTGTAGGCTTGAATCTTCGAATGCTTGTTTGGTTGGAAGAGAAGTAACTAAGTTCCCTCCAACTAACGTGAAGTATCCTGATGTAGATCTCCGGTCCTGTTGATCTCCTGCCCAATCAACGTCTGTGTAGGCTTGAATCTTCGAATGCTTGTTTGGTTGGAAGAGAATACCATAGCTAACCGTCCTTTTAAGGTATCTGATAATTCTTCGAACAACATCCATGTGGTGGACTTGAGGTTGGTGCATAAATTGACTAACCACTCCCACTGCATACGCAATGTCTGGATGAGTGTGTGAGAGGTATATGAGTTTTCCCACTTGACGTTGGTATTTCCCTTTATCTGCCAATTTTGCTCCTTCTTCCATGTAGAGTTTTTGATTGGTCATCATCGGTGTATTAGCTGGTTTGCAGTCGATCATTCCTGTTTCAGCAAGAAGATCAAGAATGTACTTCTTTTGGCACATGAAGATCCCTTGCTTTGATCCCAGGACTTCGATTCCAAGGAAGTACTTTAGTCTTCCTAAATCTTTCATTTCGAACTCCTTGAATAGATTTGCCTTTAGCTTCTCCATTTCTTCTTTATCGTTTCTTGTGATAATCATATCATCAACATAGAAAATTAAACAAGTTACGAGTTTACCTTTTCGTTTGAGAAACAACGTATGATCAGAGTTGCTTTGTTTGAAACCGTATTTCTTCATAGCTAATGTAAATCTACTAAACCAGGCTCGAGGTGATTGTTTAAGACCGTAGAGGGTCCTTTTCAGACGACACACTTCTCGGTTTTTGAAGTTATCTGTGAATCCGGGAGGTGCCTCCATATATACTTCTTCTTTCAACTTTCCATGAAGGAAGGCATTCTTAACATCAAATTGATGAAGAGGCCATCCTTCATTCGCAACAATAGATAGACGAACACGAATTGTATCGATCTTGGCTACTGGAGAGAATGTCTCAGAATAGTCGATCCCATATGTTTGTGTGTATCCCTTGGCAACTAGTCGAGCTTTATATCTTTCTATTGTTCAATCTGGTTTGTGTTTCATGGTGAAGACCCACCGACATCCAACTGGTCTCTTTCCTGGGGGAAGAGTACATTTTCCCAAGTCTCGTTTTTCATAAGTGCATCCATTTCTGTTTCCATAGCATCTTTCCATTCCTTGGACTTCAAGGCTTGTTCTACGGAGTTTGGAAGTTGTTCATTAAGGAGGGCAATAGTGAAGGCTTTAGCTTCTTCAGACAAATTTCCATTGGCCATATTAGCCATGGGATATCCAGTTGATCTTGTCTCCTTTTCGGGAGAATATCGTTTTGGGGGTACTCCTCTATTGGCTCTAGGAGGTAGTACGTATTTTCCAGTTGTTTCATTTTGTTCTTTCTGTATTGATTCCTCTTGATCTTTTGGTATAACCTCTTCACTTGCTATTTCACTGTTAAATGTATCATTTGGAAATTCATTGTTAGTCATAATAGGAGGATAACATACATTATTTAAATAACAATATATAACTTTTGCAAACACACTAAATAAAGTAAAATAGCCTAACAGCTATATAATTGATCTTGATTAGTTGTCGAGATATGCATGGCTGTCACACTCTTCTAATTCGGGAAATGATGATATTTTTCTGATCCCTCTTGATTTACTTTTTAACACTCCCCCTCAAGTTGAGTAGTGGAATTCTCGATACTCAACTTGCCCAGGCAATTGTTATAGAGTCTTCCGTTGACTGATTTTGTAAGTATGTCTGCTAGTTGATCCTCCAACCGAATGAACTGAAGTTCTATAGTTCCATTTTTCGAGTTTTTCCTTGATAAAATGCATGTCGACTTCAACATGTTTTGTACAGTCATGTTGAACAGGATTCTCGGAAATTTGTATAGCTGCTTTGTTGTTGCATAAGATTTTGCTTGCTTCTTTCTGAGTGAATCCAATTTCAGTAAGGAGCTTGCGTATCCATAAGACATCCGCCAGTCCCATTGCAATACCTCGGAATTCAGCTTCAGCACTAGATAGAGCGACTACCTTTTGTTTCTTACTCCTCCAAGTAACTAAGTTCCCTCCAACTAACGTGAAGTATCCTGATGTAGATCTCTGGTCCTGTTGATCTCCTGCCCAATCAACGTCTGTGTAGGCTTGAATCTTCGAATGCTTGTTTGGTTGGAAGAGAAGTAACTAAGTTCCCTCCAACTAACGTGAAGTATCCTGATGTAGATCTCCGGTCCTGTTGATCTCCTGCCCAATCAACGTCTGTGTAGGCTTGAATCTTCGAATGCTTGTTTGGTTGGAAGAGAATACCATAGCTAACCGTCCTTTTAAGGTATCTGATAATTCTTCGAACAACATCCATGTGGTGGACTTGAGGTTGGTGCATAAATTGACTAACCACTCCCACTGCATACGCAATGTCTGGATGAGTGTGTGAGAGGTATATGAGTTTTCCCACTTGACGTTGGTATTTCCCTTTATCTGCCAATTTTGCTCCTTCTTCCATGTAGAGTTTTTGATTGGTCATCATCGGTGTATTAGCTGGTTTGCAGTCGATCATTCCTGTTTCAGCAAGAAGATCAAGAATGTACTTCTTTTGGCACATGAAGATCCCTTGCTTTGATCCCAGGACTTCGATTCCAAGGAAGTACTTTAGTCTTCCTAAATCTTTCATTTCGAACTCCTTGAATAGATTTGCCTTTAGCTTCTCCATTTCTTCTTTATCGTTTCTTGTGATAATCATATCATCAACATAGAAAATTAAACAAGTTACGAGTTTACCTTTTCGTTTGAGAAACAACGTATGATCAGAGTTGCTTTGTTTGAAACCGTATTTCTTCATAGCTAATGTAAATCTACTAAACCAGGCTCGAGGTGATTGTTTAAGACCGTAGAGGGTCCTTTTCAGACGACACACTTCTCGGTTTTTGAAGTTATCTGTGAATCCGGGAGGTGCCTCCATATATACTTCTTCTTTCAACTTTCCATGAAGGAAGGCATTCTTAACATCAAATTGATGAAGAGGCCATCCTTCATTCGCAACAATAGATAGACGAACACGAATTGTATCGATCTTGGCTACTGGAGAGAATGTCTCAGAATAGTCGATCCCATATGTTTGTGTGTATCCCTTGGCAACTAGTCGAGCTTTATATCTTTCTATTGTTCAATCTGGTTTGTGTTTAATGGTGAAGACCCACCGACATCCAACTGGTCTCTTTCCTGGGGGAAGAGTACATTTTCCCAAGTCTCGTTTTTCATAAGTGCATCCATTTCTGTTTCCATAGCATCTTTCCATTCCTTGGACTTCAAGGCTTGTTCTACGGAGTTTGGAAGTTGTTCATTAAGGAGGGCAATAGTGAAGGCTTTAGCTTCTTCAGACAAATTTCCATTGGCCATATTAGCCATGGGATATCCAGTTGATCTTGTCTCCTTTTCGGGAGAATATCGTTTTGGGGGTACTCTTCACTTGCTATTTCACTGTTAAATGTATCATTTGGAAATTCATTGTTAGTCATAATAGGAGGACTTTGCGGTTCCTCGTTTTGAGTGGTTTGAATGTTTTGAGGTTCACCACTTTGAGGTGCGGGTGTGGGATAAGGAGATTCTTGGTCAGTGGCACTAATAGGATGTGGGGAAGTAGGCGAGTCCCGTTGGGTACTATGATGATCTTTGCTTATTGGTGAGGGAGTCCACGTTAGCCAATCCAGTGGGTCAATATGCTTCTTCTCCCCTCACCACTGTATTGGTAGGTATAGAAAAATTCGGTCTCAAGGAAGTCACAATCAAGAGTGGTGTAAACATGTCGACGTTTTGGACTATAACACCGATATCCCTTTTGATCGATTCCATAGCCTACAAAGACACATTTGTCTGTGCATGGGCCTAGTTTTCCTCGATCATGTTTAGGGATATTAGGATAGACAGTGCATCCAAAGACTCGTGGATGTAATGTGAGAGGAGCAGGAATGTTGGTAAAATCATAAAGGACTTGAATGGGGGTTTTAAGGTTGAGGGCTTTTGTAGGAAGACGATTTATTAAGTATGTGGCAGTCGCAGCTGTTCTGGCCAAAATGATATGGGAACTTGATACTCAATTAAGAAGGCCCGTGTGATTTCTAAAACAATACGGTTTTTTCTTTCGACGATGCCATTTTGTTCAGGAGTGTAGGGGCATGTCTTTTGATGAATTATTCTTTTGTTTTGACAGAATTGTTTCGTGGATTCATTTACGTATTCTCCGCCATTTTCAGATCTAAGAATTTTAATATTAGTTTTAAATTGAGTTTGGATCATATTGTAAAAAATAGTAAATTTTTCAACGACCTCGCATTTATGTTTCCAAAAATATATCCATGTCATACGAGTGCAATCATCAATAAATAAAACAAAGAAATGAAAATTTTGTCCCCCATTAACCTCTGAGGGACCCCACACATTAGAATTTATTAAAGAAAAATGAGTCTCAACCCTAGTATTATTTAAACGATATGTATGTCTATGACTTTTAGCTAGGACACACATCTCACAACTTAGAGTTTTATTGGAAGGAAAAAGTTTTGGAAATAAAATATGTAGGTAACTACTAGACGGGTGACCTAATCTCCTATGCCAAAGCCAAGCTTCTCTATATGTAGTCCCATGAGCAAGCATCACATTTCCCCTTTGAGTCACTTCGTCCACATAATATAATCCTGATCGTTCAGTGCCACGCCCAATAATCATTCCCGTCCTGATATCCTGAAGAATACAAAAGGTTGGATGCATCAAGACGTACGGTGCAATTTAACTCTTTTGTAATGTGGCTAATGGATAACAGTTTATGTGATAGAGATGGAACATAGAGACAATTTTTAAGTTTTAAAGTGGAAGATATTTCAATTGTATTTACTGATTTAGTATCCAATGTGAAGGCTATAAAATCTGGATCCAACAATGCTTTCCTACTATACCCAAGATTGCTGAGCTTCTACTTACAAAAACTCTTGCCTCATAATGATTTTTAGAAAAGGTGTACCTATTACAATTAAAAGTTTATTGAATGAAACTTTTACAAGAATGCTGGCCATTAAACTCCAAGAAAAGATCACTAAAAGTAAAAGTTCTAAAACAAAAATAAAGACTAATGCTTCAGCATCTATTGTTGTAACATTTGTTGCCGAGCCCACTGCTCCTGGTGAAAATGAAACTACAACCAGTGCTATGAAACCCACTCCAGTGATTTCGACAAAGAAACCACCATTAAAAAAGCACATAAAAAAGAAAACGAAAAACGTATCTTGGGAGGTTGAGATACCAAAGGAAACAACTCCGACAACACAAGAGCAGCAAACAACATCTGTTGATGCTTCCTCTCAGCAGATGGAAATAACACCAATCACATATATTGTTAATGTATCATCTCAATAGGATCATCTTGTAAATCAACGACACATACAACATGACCTAGATATTTCACTTGAACATTTATGTACAAGTCCTCATCACGGAGCTGGGTCTCTTTTAATTCCACCACCCGCTCCTTAACATGGATCACCTCTCATTCCACCTACCTTTAATTCATTCTTTGAGGCAATTGATAAATCTCAGGCTGAAAACAGTTTCTCTCAATCACCCATCGCTGATAATATACAGCGAGAAGAGACTGTTCCTAAAAAAAAAAAACAATTTGCTAGCCCATAGACAGAGAATACGACACCCTCTGAGTTACAAGTAAATATTGTTTGTAGTTCAAATGAAATAGCCACTACAATTGCAAAGCCAACTATCTCACAGTTAGAAAGTGGTTACACAAATAAAAGTTCCTTGAAGGAAACAACTCTTGAGCCTACAATTGTAACCTTGTTCCAGTTGGAAGTTTCCAGAATCAAGAAAAAGGGCCAGTTGCTGATACCATTGAAACAAATACAACCACAACCGGTAGGAATCCAGATGATCCTGTTAATTTAGCTAATGCTTTAAAATATCAGAATTTCTAAGAGAGTGTCACTAAAGTTGAAGCCTCATTTGAAGCAATAATGGAAATGATCGAAGAGAAAACAACTGAGCTTGTTAATGAACTTTGGAAATCAGTCGAGCCAATTATCCAGTAGGGATGAGCATACATGGCCGAATACCGATACCGTCCCGTCCCAATCCCAATCCCAATCCCGATCCCGTACTGAACCGATACCGAACCGAGGGTGTTCGGTATTGGTATTATCGGTATCGGTACGGGATCGGTATTGTATTGGTATTTTAAGGTAAAATACTGATACCATCCTGGTACCATACCGGTACCGAACCGATACCGTACCGTATGTGTTTGGTATCGGTGTTGGGTTTTGAGAGTTTTCGGTATCGTTTTTTGGATCGGTATCTGTTTTTTCGGGATCGGTATCGGTTGGTACCGATACCATCCCGAGCTCATCCCTATTATCCCGGCTCAACAAAAATTAGCAGAAATCCAACATAATTCTGATATGGAGTTGATTAATAAAAAAGTCAATGCTTTATGCAAGGATACTGAAGCTGATATGAAAGAGATTAGAGATTATCTGTTAAAGATAACTGGCTCTGCCCCTAGCTTTGTTTCTTAAACATATCTTGTTGATGATCATGAAACCAAAAAGGGGGAGAAAGATCAAACATCTAAGATGCAAACATCTGATAAGCCAGCTTCTACTACATTGACAACCAGTGCTGAACTGGAACCAAAACAATTCACTATTGTTTCTTCTGCCCAAACCACTAAAACCACATCTGTTGGCATAAAAAATATACCAACAAATCTTTCCAGCACAGCTGCCATTATAACCTTCTTAACAACTTGCCAACCACAAAAAAACCAATGAAAACACCAACTTTTGATAACAACACTGCTAGGGAAGAAGTGACGTCAACAAGAGGGATGTAAAGTGTTAGGCCGACAAACCACAGAGACTCAAAGTGTTATACTCGTGTTGAACCTGTTAATTGGGGAAAACCACATGGACGAAAACTGCAATTAAATCTAAAATTAATAGTCTAAAAGTAATATATCATAATACATCTATCTATACTACTATATAATGGGTGTTAGATGGGCAAAGTAGTCATTTCATATTTATCTATGTGGACAAATTTGTAACTTCATTAAATTGGCAAGACAAATTTAATACAACAATTAATTAACATATCCAAATTAATAAATGAATGTTATTATTAGTATAACTATTTATTGTTTATATATCTAAACTACATTATTAAGGAGGAGGCATGGACAAATATATCCAAATTGTCCAAAGTTAAGATGGTATACTGATGTGTGCAAAACATATATATATTTTATGACACAACTTGTAGTTTTAAAAGTGGTTTTTACCCTAAATTAACTACACACAAAAGGCAAGTGTACATATCGTTTAGTAATATAACTTTTAATTGGTAAGAACCGGATATCAAATCCGTGGACGCGGTTTCTCAATACTAAACTTTTGTCACTGTAGAGTCTGTTCGAGAGTTGGTTTTAATTTTGTAATTTTATAAAATGTAAAATAAATATAAATGGTTTTCAACAACAGTTTTAATCAAGAGTTATCTAAACCGAGAATCCACTAATGATATGTGACAGTTATGAGATGAGGAATGATGGTAATGCAAAATTCTTAATTATATTAAGCCTAGTCATAGGTCCTTAATTAAATGACTTTTAGGAAATTAAAACTTCAAACACATTTTAACCACCGAAAAATCATTTTTTGACGCTCATTTTGTGTAAATCATGTTAATCTTTAAATGCGAGAAAGTCGTTTGTCAAAATCTCTAACTCGACAACTTTAGGGAAAACTAAAACGATAATCACACTTTAATCACCCTAAGTTGCTTTTATGTAGAAAAATAGATAATTATCTTCAAGTGGTAAATCTTTGGTAAAAACTTGTAAGATTCATAATTTTGGCCTTAATTACTAACTCACAATTTTATTATCCTTCGAATCTACCACAACATTTTTTATAACCTTTCCAAGTCCAAAATGCAAGAAATCTTAAATGGTCAAATCTTTTGTAACAAATTAATTAACACTTCCCATTCCTAGTTTCATGTCAAGAATCTAGATTCATTAGCTAATATTTACTTAAGTGTTTTCCAATCTTACGTAAGTAAATTTCAACTAAATTAACAAGAACTCAGATTTTAACCAAACAAGAATTTCTAAGAAAATAATCAAATATCTATCATGAAGATTAACATAACTAATTACCACCAATCCAAATAACAATCGTATCACATAATCAAAAGCTTCATCGGGTTCAGATAACTAAAATGTTTAGCCCATAAGGCTTACAAAAACACTAACAAACATGATTATATAGCTAAAATGATTCATACAGAGAGATTTCAAACCACAAACAATGAATGTTTGGTGCCGGGTGCTCGATCAAATGATGTTGTTGGTTGATTTCCAAGCTTTCCAAGCCTTCTCCTTGCTCCTAGGACCTCAAAAATGCCTTCTTTTGATCCAAAAAGTGCTAGAATGGTGACTTTGATGTGTAAGAATTAGTAACAGAAGCTGGAGTGACCCTGTTCTTCGTTTGCGAGTTGGTATTAATCAAAAACGTTGGTGCCCGACAAGCTGGAAAAGAGAAACAGCTAAGGATCGCACTTATCTCCCCCGCGGACCGCAGTGGAGAAGGGTAATCCTCCCGCGGTCCGCGGGGGATTAAAATATTATTTCTGTTAACTAGAACGCGCCGCGGACCGCGGGAGGATAAGCAAACCTCCCGCGGTCCGCGGGGGAGGTTTGTGCAAGAAAACTTGTTTTTCGTCGTCGTTTTCAACCGTTTCTCGTTCCGATTCCCGTTCCGGCTCGTATACTCTCGCTTAAGGCTCGAAAAATGATCTTTTTAGCATTTTAAGCGTTTCTTCCATAATCCATGAATAGTTAGCTAATCCCGGGCAAATCTACACACAAATAGACATAAAAATACCGAAATTAACTATAAATATGTGATCCTTTCGGACTCACATCACACTCCCACACTTATCTTTTTCAGTCCCTGAAAAACAATACAAAATTAAACAAACATGAAATGGTTGGTTATAAACATCCTACTTAAGATTCAAAATCATACCTTATTTCGACAAAGCATTAGATGTGTTAATTCAACAAGTAAAAATTATTTTCTTTAAAGAACTGAATTAATTTGATCAAGTTTAAAAATCTTTTGAACTCAATAATATGTACACACCCCTCGCAATAGTCGCTCCTCTCGGTATCATATAGGAATTAGCATAAAATGTGCTAATATTATTCGCTCCAAAGCAAACCTGAGACTTGTTAATATAAATTTGTAAAGAAATCACACTAAGATGTAACAATGCACAAAAATATGAAAAGGACTTATGGTTTTGGGCTTTGGGTACAGGTGGGATAACATAGGTAAAAAGGGTTGAAAAGATAAAAATGGGTAAATGGGTAAATCAAAATTTGAATCCTTATTTCAAACAACTTAAAACTATAACATTGTCGAATGAGTATCGACTTATGATACGAACTAATAACATATATTGAATCTTCTTCTTCTTCTTCTTCTTTTTTTTTTTGTATATATAACTTTTTTCTTTTCTTTTTTCCTTTGCAATAATGATAATAACAATACAAGTAATTGAATACAACTTGGATTCGAACAAAATGGGTTTAGGTGATTTGGGTAATATGTGGTTAACAAATGAAAGGTTTCAGGCTCAAAATGGTTTAACTAATGGTGATATGGCATGTAAACGGGTTTAACACAAAAAATGGTGTAAAATGAAAAAGGCTTTCCTAAGTATTGCCTCAACATAAATGAGTGCATAAATACTATTAAGCGTGTATAAACTAGACAAATTTTGTACCAAGTAACAGGTGGCCTTACACTCAACAATCGAAAATATATATATGACTATGTGTATGAAAAGTGTGAATAGGCTCAATATCTCACCAAAGTAGGGATTAAGGTTGCCGATATGTACATATGATAGTTTTCACTAAATTTTTAAAATTGATCAAATGAATTCATATATTTTCTTATAAAAACTTGTTGAAAACGGTTCATACTACTTTGCGCACTAACATATGATTAAGAATCTGTATTTCGAATTAACCAACTGTTTGTTTTTATTATGTTTGAAAGGGACTAATTTTTAATTTTTTTTTTCATCAATTTAAACACAAAAAATTTAAACACACAACAAATCTTTCACACCCCCACACTTGAACAATACATTGTCCTCAATGTAGAAATAAGAAAGAAAACACACAAAAATAAAAACAATAAGGACATAATAACTCCCCTATGATATGACGATGTCTCGAAGTCGCAATGTCCAAGTCTTCACTTCGGTTGTATAGCATTTCGTTCGCAACCCACAAGTGATAAATTCCAAACCTGCAAAAATAAACAAACACACAAACACAAAACAAACATACAAACACACAATTATATTACAAAAACATGGCTAAGTTTATTAACGAGTCTTCAGCTAGACTCAAATTCCCCGGATTTATTTGTCCCTGGGGTGGAGGTCAACAACCTCCTCGGCCTGCTCAATTGGTCCGTCTAGGTAGAGTTTAAGACGATGACCATTAACTTTGAATACTCGGCCGTCCTCATGTCCTATCTCCACGGTACCATAGGGAAATACTTCCCTAACCGTGTAAGGACCTGTCCACCGAGATTTGAGCTTACCTGGAAACAATCTAAGACGTGAATTATAAAGTAATACACGATCCCCCGCTCGGAATTGTTTTTGGTCCTTCAAGCGGCGGTCATGTAACATCTTAGTTCGCTCCTTATACAACCTGGAGTTCTCATACGCATCATTCCTAAGCTCCTCAATCTCGTGGATCTGTGAAAACCTGTTTTCACTCGCAACTCCTAAATCAAAATTCACTGCCTTCAAGGCCCAATAGGCCTTGTGCTCGAGTTCAACAGGGAGATGACATGCCTTCCCATAGACTAATTTAAACAGTGTGGTGCCTATGGGAGTTTTGTAAGCTGTTCGAAAAGCCCACAATGCATCATCTAACTTCTCTGACCAATCCTTACGGTTAGTACCAACCGTTTTCTCCAAAATCCTCTTTATGCCCCGGTTAGTGACCTCTACCTGTCCACTGGTCTGTGGATGGTATGGCGTTGAAAATCTATGGTTCACTCCATAGCGTGACAACACCTTGTCCAATTGCGCATTACAGAAATGCGTCCCTCGGTCACTAATCAAGGCTTTGGGAATTCCAAAGCGGGAGAACAACTTCTTAAGGAATTTGACGACTACCCTAGCATCGTTTGTGGGCAAGGCCTGGGCCTCCACCCATTTTGAAACATAGTCGACAGCCACTAGGATGTATTTGTTTCCATAAGAAGTTGGGAAAGGTCCCATAAAATCTATTCCCCAGACATCAAATATTTCGCAAACCTGTATAGGTCGCTGGGGCATCTCATCTCGCGATGAAATGTTGCTTGCCCTTTGGCAAGCGTCACAAGTACGCACCATGTCGTGAGCGTCTCGAAGAATGGTGGGCCAGAAAAATCCAGCATCAAAAACCTTCTTCGCTATTGAGGTCGCTCCATGGTGTCCTCCTGTCGGGCCCTCGTGGCAGTGTCTCAAGATCTTGCGTGCTTCATTACCATACACACATCTGCGCACAATCCTGTCAGCTCCGACTCTAAACAGATAAGGGTCCTCGCACAAATAATACTTCACATCAGCGAAGAATTTCCGTCTCTGTTGGTGGGACATCCCTTTCAACACAATCCCGCTAGCAAGATAGTTTGCAAAGTCTGCAAACCACGGATAATCATCCTCTTCCGTCTGGATATACATGAGGGATTCGTGGGGGAAGTTGTCATTTATGGAGACCCCCACGCTTCCCAATGACGATGAACACTCAAGACGAGAAAGGTGGTCCGCTGCGAGATTCTCGGCTCCTTTCTTATCACGGATTTCAATATCAAACTCTTGCAGCAAAAGAATCCATCGTATCAATCTCGGCTTGGCATCTTGTTTATTAAATAGATACCGAAGAGCTGCATGATCCGTGTACACAATGGTCTTGGAAAGGACAAGATAAGACCGAAACTTATCGAAAGCAAATACTACAGCGAGGAGCTCTTTCTCAGTGGTCGTGTAATGCTCCTGTGCGTCATTCAGAGTCTTACTCGCGTAGTAAATCGGGTGAAAATGCTTATCTTTCCTTTGACCCAAGACTGCCCCTACTGCGAAGTCACTCGCGTCACACATAATCTCAAATGGTAGTGTCCAATCGGGAGCTACCATGATAGGGGCGTTTACCAACTTTTCCTTCAAAAACTCAAATGCCTTAAGGCATTCACTAGAGAAAACAAACTTGGCATCCTTCTCGAGGAGCTGGGTCATGGGACGGGCGACTTTGGAAAAGTCCTTTATGAATCGCCGGTAGAAACCTGCATGACCAAGAAAGCTCCTAATAGATTTCACCGAAGTGGGAGGCGGGAGTTTTGAAATATTCTCAACTTTGGCTCGATCAACCTCAAGTCCCTTCTGTGAAATCTTATGCCCAAGCACAATGCCCTCCTTTACCATAAAGTGGCATTTCTCCCAGTTCAACACAAGGTTGGCTTCTTCACACCTAGCCAACATCTTCTTCAAATTCCCAAGACAGTGATCAAAAGAACTCCCAAAAACAGAAAAGTCATCCATAAAAACCTCCATGGAGACTTCAATCATGTCGTGAAAAATGGCCACCATACATCGCTGAAATGTGGCCGGCGCATTACACAATCCAAAGGGCATCCGCCGGTACGCGAATGTGCCATATGGACATGTGAATGTCGTCTTCTCCTGATCTTCAGGAGCAATGGGAATTTGGAAGTAACCCGAAAAACCGTCAAGGAAACAGTAAAACATCTTTCCCGACAACCTCTCCAACATCTGATCAATGAAAGGAAGTGGAAAGTGATCTTTCCTTGTGGCATCATTGAGTCTGCGATAATCAATGCAAACTCTCCATCCGGTGACAGTACGAGTGAAATTAATTCGTTCTTTTCGTTCATCACTACTGTCATACCTCCCTTCTTTGGGACTACCTGCACAGGGCTAACCCATGGTGAATCAGAGATCGGGTAAATCAAACCCGCATCAAGTAGCTTAATCACCTCCTTCTTCACGACTTCCTGCATTTTAGGGTTCAAACGCCTCTGATGCTGAACTACAGGTTTAAAGTCCTCATCCATCAAGATCTTATGGGTACAAAAGGATGGGTTTATCCCTTTTATATCCATGATCTTCCACGCAATCGCTTTCTTATGAAGTTTCAGAACCTCAAGCAACTTCCCTTTCTCGTCTTCAGATAAGATAGATGAAATAATAACGGGCAGACTGGACTCACCCTCCAAGAAAGCATACTCCAAATGAGATGGGAGTTCCTTGAGCTCAACGGGTGGTGGGTCCTCGACAGAAGGGCGTGCCTTAGGCTCGTCATCGCGATTGACAACCTCAAAGACCTGCGGGTACGGGGGGGTGCTCATGACCTATCAGACAGGCCGTCTCATCAGCTGGCTGGTTTTCAACAATCAAACCAGAAACATCCCCACCAAGCAACTGTGTATCCCGCGTCTCCTCAATGGACGTGTCCATTAGATGATCACTCACGCATGAATCAATGGTGTCTATGAAGTAGAGTGCATCATCTTGACTTTGTGTATGCTGCATGGATTTCCCAATATCAAAGGTCACCTTCTCATCATCGACCCTAAGTGTAAGACTGCCGGTGCAGACATCAATCAGGGCTCTAGCAGTGGCTAAGAACGGGCGACCAAGGATAAGTGGTACATTTTTATCCTCATTCATGTCTAGGATCACAAAGTCTACTGGAAACACAAACTTGTCGATCTTGACAAGCATATTCTCAACAATACCCCGTGGGTATTTCACAGATCTGTCAGCAAGCTGAATGCTCATGCGTGTCGGTTTAGGCTCGCCAAGGTCTAGTTTAGCAAAAACCGCATAAGGCATGAGGTTAATGCTAGCACCAAGGTCAGCTAAAGCATTGCTGACAGATAGATTTCCAATTAAACAGGGAATGGTGAAACTACCGGGGTCATTCATCTTCTTGGGAAGTTTGTTCTGTAGAATAGCAGAACATTCTTCGTTCAGAGTCACATGCGAAAGTTTCTCAAGTTTCTTCTTATTGGTGAGGAGGTCTTTTAAAAATTTCGCATACTTAGGCATCTGTGTGAGTGCCTCGATGAATGGTAGGTTTATATGAAGTTGCTTGAAGAGCTCGAGAAATTTACCGTACTGTTCTTCCATCTTTTGCTTCTTCAATCTCCTAGGATAAGGAATGGGAGGAACATAATCTCTCACTGGCTCCCTAACTCGTGCGGTACTTGCTGGGCCTCGCCTCTCTTGCACCTCTTTAGGGGTCTCAGTGTCAATCTCCTCAACAGTTGGCTTGGGGGCCGGAGGAGTGTTTTCAGTGGTCAGTCCACTTCTTGTTGTGATGGCATTCACGTGAGCATTCGGATTTGTCTCTGTGTTGCTAGGAAGGCCACCTTGTTGCCTCTCAGATAGTGTTGGGACAAAGAGGATTGACGAAACCACCTTTTGATAACCTTAGTCTATTCCATATCTGCCTAAGTATAGAACTGCTGAAGAACAAAAGTAGAAGTGCTGAAGAACAAACATCAAAGTACTGAAGAGTAAACTCATCAGAAGTTCTGAAGTCTAACCAGACATTTCACTGAAGAACTGCTGAAGACAAACTGCTCATCAGCAGTTTGTCACTCATCAGCACTTTCCCTCAGAAGCTTCTAACCGACTGAAGATCAGCAGTTTTACATATTATATTGTTTTGTTAAAGTCTTGATTTCAAGTTTCAATGTACAGACTGTAGTAACCTTATCTTAGCATAATATCTTTGTTAAATATCTTAGATTACTTCAGACTACAGTTTAGTACATTAGTCTATAAATAGATGAGTTTGTTCATCTATTTTGATATGTGATTTTGTGTAATATCTTTGAACTTATATTGAAATCCTTCGGGCTTTAAACTTATAATTTCCACTTCACATCTGAGAAACATAAACTGCTATTACTGCTTTATACTTAGAATATTTATTGTTTCTCATTTATTATTCAGTCAAGGGGGAGTAATAACTCCTCATCAAAGTGATCTTTTAGACCTTTGAACACTTATATTTCCGCTGCTTAATAACTCTTATATAAATCTGATAAACACATAATTGTTCATATAAACAGCCACTGGTCCAACAATTGGTATCAGAGCATCTGGTTAATCTGATCAAAATCAATCTAACAAATTGAGATTCAGACACAGGCTCAATATTGATATTCAATAAAAAAGGATAAAAGGCTCACTTTTTAAATCCATCACTTTAAGAAAGTATTGACAAATCCAAACTTCTTAAAAATGGATCCCTACAATACTGGATCTGCCAACAAACCTGCCATGTTAGTCAGAAATGAATATAACATATGGTCTAAAAGGTTGGCACATACTATTTCACAAACAAACACTGGATGTTGGAGGTCTGTAGTTTTTGGACCTCACAAACCAGTTGTTACTGATCCAGAGGGTAAGACTGAAAGACCAAAGGACCCAAAAGAATACACGGAGGAAGATTTCCAAAAGTTTGAGCTTGATGCAAAAGCTTTCTCCATGTTGGTTATGGCTCTCCCAAATGAAATTTATGCTGGCCTTTTACACTGTGAAAGTGCCAAAGAGCTGTGGGACTGCCTAAAAGAGCAGTTTGCAGGAACTGCTGAGGTGATAGCCAACATCAGAGAAATATTGGCTCAACAATATGAAACTTTTACTCACATAGAGGGTGAAACGTTAACTCAACAATTTGAAAGATTTTCTTCACTCATCTCTGAGTTAAAAATAAACAATCAGACCTATACAACTGAGTCTATGTTACATAGATTTTTAAGGTCTTTACCTTCAAAATGGGAAACTTACTCTACAGTCCTCAGAACCAGTTCAGATTTTAACACCTTGAACCTAACTAGGTTACATGGTAAATTACTAACTTTTGAAAGAGAAATCAATCAAAAGAAAAAGTTGCAAGAATCTGGTAAAACTGCTGATGACTATACTCCGGGTAGCACAGCCTTATTAGGACATGACTCACCATCCTGTTCTAATAATTTTGGTTCTTTTGACCACATTGACATAACAGCTGGGATCTCATCAGATGGATCTTTCCCAGCTTATGACAATGAAGAACTAAGTCAAACTGCTGACAACATGTGTTTCATCATGGATGATTTAAAATACTTTAGCAGTGATGACTTAGAAGAAATGGAAATATTGCACCAACTGGCCTTGTTAAGCTTAAAAACTAACAAATTTTACAAAAGGTCAGGAAGGAAATTTCCAGGACTAAACAATTCAACAAAAGTTGGTTTTGACAAATCTAAACTGAGATGTCATAAGTGTCAGAAGTTGGGACACTTTGCTAGAGAGTGTAGAAGCTCTAGCTATATCCAACCAATGTCCTCTGGAAATCAATATAACCCCTCATATAATAGGAATAATGGAACTAATGGGAGTGCTCATTTTGTACAGGCACAAGCTCCAAATGTCCAATATGTGCCACAAGTACAATATGTACAGATGCCTGCTCAACAACAACAGCAGCTCATGCCTCCATTTCCAACTGCTCAACTTCCTGCACAAACTCAACAACCCCCTCAGCAACAAAGCTTATTTACCTCAGGGTATGTTGACTGGAGCAGTCTTCCTTATGACACATCAGAATGCAGTCAGGATGCAGACAATAAGGTCTATGATGTCAACTGGGGAGAACCTGATAATGGCAGAAAGAACTTTGCCTTAATGGCTTTTGAAGGATACTCTTCAAATTCTGCTCTCACACAGGTATCACAACAATCTCTGTTAAAGCTTTGCACTAAATCTTGCAAAGAATCATTTGCTTTAATTAGAGAAACCAATGTGCATTTACAAGGCAAATCCAATGACATGGAAAGAAAATACACACAAATGAAGTGTGATTTGGAAAGAAAAATTATGTTGAAAAACAAAGAAATTTCCAAACTGAATGATAAATCCATTGAAACAGAAGCACAAATTAAAACCATGATAGACAGCCTAGGAAAAGTCAGACAAGAGCTTGCTGACACCAAGGTTGATTGTGAAAAATGGGTTGAGTCTTGTAAAGGGTATCAAATGTTACTTAACAAACAAACTGCAGCCAATGTTAAGTTTGGCATTGGATATACCCACACTGAATCACCAACAGATTTCACCCATAAAACTGATAATGATGGGAAGAAATTGATTCAAACTTCTGATATGGAGGAATGCACATCCTACCATCAGAACTTCCTCAAAAAGGGAAGTCCTGCAGAAGTTAAAACTACTGACAATAAGCCATCAGCAGTTTCAACTACATCAGGAGTTGAGACCCTGAAAACTGCTGATGACCTATTTCAAAAATCAGATTTTGTCAGTAAATTGCCTTCCAGCTCTCTTGATCTATCTAAAAGGAAAGAGAAGGCAAAAGCATGTGAAATATGTGGTCTGTTTAACCACATAACTGAACTTTGTAGATTTAGAAAGGTAAATCAGTTAAATAAACAAAGAAATCAACTGATTGTGGGAAAACAGATAAAACAAGATTATCAAAATACCTTTTTTCCCAACAAACAACAATCAAACAAAACCCTTTCTAAGAAGAAGCCTTTATCTCAACAAAGGTCATCCTCTCAAAGTTCAATTTCAGAAGTTTCACCTAACTCATCAGCAGATTCACAAACTGCTGAAGTTAAAGATTTGATAAACCTGGTTAAACTTCTGATGACCAAAGTTGATGGTGGAAACCAAAAAGAACCCACCATTGTTCTTAATGACAAATCCATTGCCAAAAAGACATGGATTACTAAAAATGGTCCACAACAAGCTGCACCTGTTCTCAAGAGCAAACCCAAAGCCAAACTGGCTTGGGTTGCCAAAACTAACTAATTTGCTATCTTGTGCAGAGAGTCTCCAGAGGTTTGAATAGCATATGGTATGTGGATAGTGGAGGCTCAATGCACATGACTGGATGCAGATACCTGATAAACAATTTTATCAGTCAAAGAGAAGGATCTGTGTCCTTTGGGAACAATGCCAAGGGATATGTGCTAGGATATGGCAATGTATCCTCAGGCAAAATGCAGTTTGACAAGGTCAATCTGGTTGAAAACCTTGAGTACAACTTGCTGAGTGTCTCTCAAATGTGTGACAAAGGATATTCTTCCTTTTTCACAAAGACAGCATGCAAGATCATATCACCAGAAGGCCAGAAGTTGATAGAGAAGATTATTGAAGATCATACTTTGCTGATTGCCAAAAGATGTGGCAATGTCTATGCAGTGGACATTGAAAAGGACAAAGTATTGAACAAGACTGCCTGTTTCTTCTCAAAGGCATCAACTTCAGAAAATGATCTCTGGCATAGGAGACTTGGCCATGTGAACTTTAAAACCATCAATAAAGTCACAAAAATGGGCTTGGTCAGAGGTCTACCTTTGAAGGAATATCAGTGCAAAGAACACTGTGTTTCCTGTCTTAAAGGTAAACAGCATAAGTCCTCTTATAAGTCTATTGAAGAATCAAAAACAACTGCATGTCTTCAACTACTCCATATGGACTTATTTGGACCAGTCAAAATCATGAGCCTTGGTAAGAAGAAGTACTGCTTGGTCATCATTGATGACTACTCAAGATTCACATGGGTCTTCTTCTTATATTCCAAGGATGAGGCAGCTGAGATCATCAAGTTCTTTATTCTACAAGTAGAGAAGCAATACTCTCTATCTGTCAAAGTCATCAGGAGTGACAATGGGACAGAGTTCAGGAACAAAACTCTGGATGAATTCTGTCTGTCTAAAGGGATTGTTAGACAGTTCAGCATTCCCAGAACTCCTGAACAAAATGGTGTGGTAGAAAGAAAGAACAGAACATTAATTGAAGCAGCCAGAACAATGTTAGCTGATTCAGGCCTACCTTTGTATTTTTGGGCTGAAGCAGTCAACACTGCATGTTATGTTCAGAATAGAGTTCTTATCAACAAGAGACATACCAAGACTGCCTATGAAATTCTTCATGGCATTAAGCCCCTTATCTCCTTCTTCAGGGCTTTTGGATGTCAAGGTTTTATCCTCAACATCAAAGACTCTATTTCTAAGTTTGCTGCAAAAGTTGACACAGGTTATTTTCTTGGTTATTCTCCTTTGAGAAAAGCTTACAAAGTTTTCAATTCAAGAACCAAGATAGTAGAAGAAACACTGAATGTCAAGTTCAATGAATCAAAACACACTCTTATTCCAGCAGATCCTGCTGAATTATTTGATCTTGACAGTTTTCATTTCGGACCTGAAAAGACTGTTGAATCATCCAAACCTCCTCAAAATGGTTTTCAAGGATTTGAAGATGATAGTCCTGCACCATGGACTCCAAACACAGTCAGAAGATCAACTATTAAACCTTCAGAAGTTTCAATAGCTTCAACTTCAGGAACTACTGATGAACATTTTGAAACTACTGATTCAGCTGAACCTAAAACTCCTGAAGTTCAAATAACAGCTGAACCAGATATTATCAATCTCAGTGGTTTATTTGAAGAACCTGTAGAGCCATCATCCAGTACAGGTTTACAACAACTGATTGAACACAAGGATCATCCATTGGATCAAATCATGGGTGATATTGCATCAGGGGTACTCACAAGAAACCAGCTTTCCAACTTTTGCTTATTCTCAGCATTCATCTCTCAGTTGGAACCAAAGAAGTATCAAGAAGCCCTCAAAGACAACAATTGGGTGCAAGCAATGCAAGAAGAGTTGCTTCAATTCAAGAAACAACAGGTTTGGGAAATCTGTCCCTTACCTGAAAACAAGCAACCAATTGGAACAAGATGGGTCTTCAGAAACAAATCAGATGAGGCTGGTATGATCATCAAGAACAAAGCAAGACTAGTGGTACAAGGTTATTCCCAAGAGGAAGGAATTGATTATGATGAAACCTTTGCACCAGTTGCAAGACTTGAAGCTATCAGGTTATTTTTAGCTTATGCAATTTCCAACAACATTAAAGTTTATCAAATGGATGTCAAAAGTGCATTTTTGTATGGAAAAATAAAAGAGGAAGTGTATGTCTGTCAACCTCCAGGGTTTGAGGATCCTTCTCATCCTGATTGGGTTTACAGACTTGACAAAGCTCTTTATGGGCTAAAACAGGCTCCAAGAGCCTGGTATGAAACACTCTCCAACTTTTTACTTAAGAATCACTTCTCAAGGGGATCCATTGATAAAACTCTTTTCATAAAACATGTTGGAAATCATGTCTTACTTGTTCAAATATATGTTGATGATATCATTTTTGGTTCAACAAATTCAAAACTGTGTGAAGAATTTAAGAAACTCATGCAATCAAAATTTGAAATGAGTACAATGGGAGAATTGCAGTACTTTTTGGGACTGCAAATCAAGCAACAGTCAAATGGAACATTTATACATCAATCAAAATATGTTAAAGAATTATTGAACAAATTTTCTTTACAAGACTGTAAAACATGTTCCACTCCCATGACACCAATCACACAAGTTGAACCAGATGATCAAGGGAAACACATTGATCAAACCATGTATAGATGTATGATAGGTTCTCTTTTATATCTAACTGCTTCTAGACCAGATATCATGTTTTCAACTTGTGTCTGTGCTAGATACCAATCTGCACCAAGAGAATCTCATCTAATTGCAGTCAAAAGAATCTTCAGATCTCTGAAAGGAACTCCTACTTTAGGGATTTGGTATCCTGCTTCAAGCAATACCAAGTTAACTGCTTTTTCAGATAGTGACTATGCAGGCTGCAAAATGTCAAGAAAATCAACATCTGGTGGTTGTCAATTCTTAGGAAACTGTCTGGTGTCCTGGCAATCAAAGAAACAAACATCTGTGGCAACTTCAACAGCTGAAGCTGAATACATTGCTGCTGCAAGCTGTACTTCACAGATACAATGGCTCCAATATCAACTGCTTGATTATGGAATCAAAGAGACCAAGACCCCACTTTTAGTAGACAGCAAATCTGCCATTAGCATCATTCAAAATCCTGTTCAGTTTTCAAAGACTAAACACATTGAAATCAGGTATCATTTCATAAGAGATTGCTATGAAAAAGGCAAGATTGAGGTGAAGCATGTCACAACAGCTAATCAAATAGCTGACATTTTCACCAAACCCCTTGATTCAACAACTTTTCAGAGGTTAGTATCCATGCTTGGGATGTTAAATTTAGAAGAAAGTCTGTAAGTGGTTCACTTTTTAGTTCTGCACATATTTTATTTTTCACTTACATACTTATCTGTCACAAACCTCTGAAGACCAAAAATTTGAGAAAAGAGAAAGTTCTGATGAACAAATTTTGAAAACTACTGATAGACATCAAAATGGGATATTTTCAAAATGGATATAACTACTGATGAAAATCAGAAGTTAGAAAAGTGTTTTAAAAGTCATCTGCATCAGCAGTTGAAACTGCTGATGAGATAACTAAAACCACTGATGAAGAAACCTTTCTTCTTCAGCAGTTTGACTAAAAGGGTAAAACAGACTTTTCACTCGTCAGAAGTTTGACCTAGTCGGTTAAAAACTTCTGATAAATACCCTGTTCCAACACTTATCCATTCAAAAAGCAAAATTCCCTCTTTCTCTCTCAAATTCAAAGCAAAACCCCTTCTCTAGCATAAAAATCACTGTTCGATCAAAAACATCCATGGCTCTCGTGTTAAAACAGGGACACAACCAAAGAGGCTACTTTGTTAAAGATGAAGCCTGGTCCCAGTATGATGAGATACTTGATCTCATCATGAAATCCCAATACTATGATGCTTTCACCATCGATCCACCCATTCATGAAGAAACTCTTAATGAGTTCTGGGCAAATTCAGAGACAGTGAAAGTAAACAATGAAGTGATTTCCCTCAAATCTTCCATAAAAGGGAAACTGATGGCCATCTCACCAGAAACACTAAGCATCAGGCTTGGTTTGAAGGATTCTGAGGCACCTGAGCATATTCCAACCCCAGATATTCATCTGACCATGACAGAGTGTGGCTACCAAGGTACTTTGGCACAAGCAACAGTTTACAAAAAATATTTTGACCCACAATATAAACTGTTATTTCATTATATTATTATGTGTCTTAGTCCTAAAACTGGGTCAATAGATCAGATGCCTTCAACCTTTCAACCTATTTTTCATTCCATCATAAATGAAACTTCTTTCAAGGCATCAAAACTGTTTTTCAATGAACTGGTTTTACATCATGAAAATGATAAAAAGAAATTTTTGTTGTATCCAAGGTTTGTTATGCAATGCATAATAAAAGAACTTGGAGAGGGAGTACTTGAGGGAGAAACAACAACTTTAAATCCTTTAACTGCTCAAGTATTCTCTAGGCACAACAAACCAGCACTTTTGCTAGAAGATGACCAAGGGGAAGAACAACCCATCCCCAAGGAACCCACATCTTCCAAACCCAAAAAGAAAACTAAAAAGCCTAAACAACAAAAACCAAAAACAACCAAGTCACTGAAAAAGAAAGTTCAGGAAGTGGAGAAACCTGAAACTACTGATGTGCAATCTGCACTTGAAAAGGAAGTGGCTGAAACATCCTCTCAGCACACTCCTTCTCCACCACCCAAAAGAAAACCTGTCACAGTTATTTTCCAAAGAAAAAGATTTAAGAAACCAATAACTGTTGACCCTGCTTTTGAAACTGCTGAAACCATCCCTGAACCCACCCAAACTCCTGAACACCAACCCATAACAACTACTGAACCTGAACCCTCACATACAACCATAGAAATTGCCCAACTTCTCTCAGGACTTAAAGGAACCCATTCACCACATGTCACTCCCCTAGCAACACATCAAATTGGGGAGATGCCTTCAGAAGTTGACATGAATGTGGATCCTTTTAGCCCAACCCAAAGAGATGAGGATGAACAAGAGTTTGTAAGCCCAAACTTGCAAACTTTTGATACTTTTGAGGCTGCTACTACTCACTTATCACCCAGTGGTGAACCTGAGGACAGTAGTAACATAGCTAAAACCTCAAACTTGGCAACTACTGATGAAGGCCTAAGGCCAGAGGTAGGAAAACCTCAGAACCAAGACAAAGAGGTTCATGAGACTACTGGTTTGGGTCCAGCTCATGATATAACTGATCCTGCCCTCTCTGAGGACACTATCAGGGATTCAGATGATTCCATTAAGTTGGTTGATGAATCAAACATTCCACAAACTGAATTGACGGTTGACATTGAAGGTCCTGCATCTAAGGTCTCCAAGCTCAAGAAGCTAGTCACCAAAGATCAGGTTAAAGACCAGTTAGCCCAAAAATCCCCAAAACTGGCATCTTCAGAGCAATATGAAGATCACCCAAAAAGCACCCCTTCACTAAAACAACCTACCCAATTCACTGGGCTCACAAGCATAGATCTGAACCAACTATGCAGCCCAGATGGTCCCCTGTATCAGGCACTCAAACAAATCATAACTGATCAACTCAAACCCTTCACAACTCCTTGGGAGTTAAAAGCTAACAATCAGTTTGGGTTGATCAACTCGAGACTTGCTGAGTTGAACAAGAAAATGGATGAAACACAAGATCAACTGGCAAGGTTGTCTGCTGCAACATCTCATTCTATTAGGCTTCCAGAAGTGGATGAAGCCAAAAAGGGGGAGATGATTAAGGAACCAACAGAAGTTGCTACACAAAGAGAAAATCCTGATCAAGAAGCTGATAGACCAACACAAAGACCAGGAAAAGAAGTAGCACCAGAGTTCAAGTTATCTAAGGCATCAGAGGGAACTGCTGATTACATTTCTCAAACTACTGAAGACAATCCTTCAGCAGTTGTGACTCCAATTACCACATCAGCAGTTCTACCTCCTAAACCATCATCAGAAGTTCCTAAGGCAACTGAAAAAGAACCTGCTCCCACTCCTTTGCCTACAACAACTTCCACAGCTGTCTTAAACCCTACTCCCATCAGCATGTCAAAAGATTTATTGGAGAAGAGTTTGAAAGAAGCTGCAAAGAAGGCAAAAGAAGACAGAGTATGGAACAGCCTAGAAACCAGAGAAGACTTGAGCTTTGAAGAAAAACTGATCAAGTACCAAGAGAAACTTGATGAGCTTGAGGCTGAAGAGAGAGCACTTGAAGCTGCTGCTGAAGAAGACAAAAGAGCACAGCTTATAGCATTTATTACAAAGAACTCCAAATCAAAGCAAGTGGCCCTCAAAAGACTCTCAACACAAGAACTGACCAGAAGAGCACAAATGCTATCTGATAGAATAGCAACTGAAAATGAGAGGAAAGCCAAAAGAGCTGAAGTGATTGAAGAGTTAGTGGCAAATGGCTATGGTTCAAAAGCCTCAATCAGCAAATGGAAAGAACAAACTTTGTATGAGGCTTACAAGAAATTTAAAGCAAAGAAGGTTGCTGAACCAGAAAGATTTGAAAGCCAAGAAGTCCAAACAACTTCTATGGTCAAAAGACCATCTGGTACATTAAGAAGGCCAGCCACCAAAAGAAAAGCAGATGGAGATCCCATTGTCAAGACTGACTTCAAAATGATTTTGCTAGAAGGAGATCAGTTAGTACATGGTGATTTTGATGTTGAAGAGAAACCCATCTTGACCCAATTCAGAGACAAGGCTACCTATGCTTATCAATTACAACAATCCATCCAAGAGAAGACACATACAAGGGTTGTTACAGAGCATCACCTGCCCAACATGCCAATCCAAGGTGCTGCTGAATTACAAGGAAGTCAAGAATCTCACCTGAGAGTCACCGAAATAGAAGACATTCCTCAATCAGGTCAACCTAAGGAAACAGGCTTGGTTTCCTATGCCTCTGACTTTGACAGGTCAAAGGTAAACATTGTAAAATGGTCATTTACTGAATCCAACTCAGTACTTGTGACTAGGAGAGACCGTTCAAGTAAGGTCTATAGAAACTCAAAGGAGTTGAGTGTTTTATCATCCAAAGACCTTTTCACCATACAACATTTGACACCTGAACTTGGTCCTCTCACTGAGCAACAAAGATGTACTCTTACCATCCGGATGACAGCAGAGATCTGGAGGATGCTAGAAGAGAGAAAACAACAACAATAAAGGATAGATAAGGTTTTGGCTTCATCAATCCAGGGGGAGATTGTTGGGACAAAGAGGATTGACGAAACCACCTTTTGATAACCTTAGTCTATTCCATATCTGCCTAAGTATAGAACTGCTGAAGAACAAAAGTAGAAGTGCTGAAGAACAAACATCAAAGTACTGAAGAGTAAACTCATCAGAAGTTCTGAAGTCTAACCAGACATTTCACTGAAGAACTGCTGAAGACAAACTGCTCATCAGCAGTTTGTCACTCATCAGCATTTTCCCTCAGAAGCTTCTAACCGACTGAAGATCAGCAGTTTTACATATTATATTGTTTTGTTAAAGTCTTGATTTCAAGTTTCAATGTACAGACTGTAGTAACCTTATCTTAGCATAATATCTTTGTTAAATATCTTAGATTACTTCAGACTACAGTTTAGTACATTAGTCTATAAATAGATGAGTTTGTTCATCTATTTTGATATGTGATTTTGTGTAATATCTTTGAACTTATATTGAAATCCTTCGGGCTTTAAACTTATAATTTCCACTTCACATCTGAGAAACATAAACTGCTATTACTGCTTTATACTTAGAATATTTATTGTTTCTCATTTATTATCCAGTCAAGGGGGAGTAATAACTCCTCATCAAAGTGATCTTTTAGACCTTTGAACACTTATATTTCCGCTGCTTAATAACTCTTATATAAATCTGATAAACACATAAGTGTTCATATAAACAGCCACTGGTCCAACAGATAGGAGTCGTGCAATCTGTCCTACCTGGTTCTCGATGTTCTTCATAGAGGCTTTCTGACTCCTTAGTTCGCTCTCGTGTCTAGCAAACTGGTAATCATAATCTTTGAATCTCTTCGCGCTCTCTCTACTCTGAGCATTCTGGTTTGCCAAGATTTGTCCAATCATATCTTCCATGCTGGGCTTTGCTTCATTCGTAGGCTGCTGTACGGGCTGTGGAGGAGTAACAGTTTGACCATAGGACTGCTGTGGTCTAGGAGGGAACCCCGGTGGTTGTTGCTGGTATGAGGTACCAGCTTTCCAACTGAAGTTTGGATGATTTCTCCATCCAGGGTTATAAGTGTTACTGTAAGGATTATTTTGTGGACGCGTTTGATTACCCAGAAAATCCACATGTTCTTGTTGCACCTCTCCTTGCTGAACTGGTATTCCTCCAATTGCTTCATTCGTCGGCGGAAGTTGACTCGTTAGTAGCATGTCGAATTTGGTAGAAAGTGCATCCATCCGTGCCGCAATAGCTGTGAAGTCATCAACGTTATGCACCCCTTGCTTCGTCGTCTTCCCTCTGGTCGCCTGATTAGTTCGATTCTTCTGCGCGCATTTTTCTATGATTTCTAAGGCTTCATTGGCATTCTTTGTACCAATATCTCCTCCTGCGTAAGTATCGACTAACTGTTTGGCTGAACCTTCCAAACCATGGTAAAAGATTTGACATTGTTCCCACTTGGGTAAACCATGGTGAGGAACTTTTCTCAATAGACTTTTAAATCTTTCCCATGCTTCATATAGGCTCTCGTCGTCCTCCTGTCGGAAATTTAAAATTCGTGTTCTGAATCTAACGGTTTTCTCAGGTGGAAAGAATTTTTGTGAAAATTTTTCTGCAGGTTGATTCCATGTGGTGATGGATCCAGCAGGGAGTGACAGGAGCCATTCCTTTGCTTGATCTCGCAGAGTAAAAGGAAAGAGTCTGAGACGAATGGCGTCATCGTTTGCGCCATGAAGTTTGAAGGTGGAGCACACTTCGAGGAAACCGGCGATATGTGCTGAAGGATCCTCGTGGTCCTTTCCATAATAAGACACAGCGTTCTGCATCATATTGATGAAGCCAGGTTTAATCTCGAAGTTATTAGTGTTGATGGTAGGTTGGGTTATACTCGCTCGTAACCCTTCCAAGGATGGAGTGCCAATATCATTAAGTGGCATGGTCTCATAATCTGGTTCGGCCATCTCGACTTCAACTACAATCGGTATTTCAAAATTATCGGCAACTCCTGCTCGCTCAATTGCTGCAGCCACGGAACGCGATCGGTCGCGTAATCTTCTATGAAGTAGGCGTTCGGGTTCGGACGTGGGTTCGACTACAGGATCGACTAAGGCTTCGGCTAAATGAAATGACGGGGTTGAGGACATACACAAAATGCTAAGTACAAAAATTTAAATAACATAAAAAATAAAAATGACTAAAAAAATAAAAATAGTAAAAAGAAAAATTGTTTATTTTGTTTTTGTTTTTAATTAAGAAAAAATATATATTACAAGAAAATAAAAAGAAATAAATTTTTGTTTTTGTTTTCTTTTAACTTTTTACAAAATTTTTTTTTGACTAAATCAGTGACTCGAATGGTTCTCGAAATATGCCGCGTCCCCGGCAACGGCGCCAAAAACTTAATGTGTGCAAAACATATATATATTTTATGACACAACTTGTAGTTTTAAAAGTGGTTTTTACCCTAAATTAACTACACACAAAAGGCAAGTGTACCTATCGTTTAGTAATATAACTTTTAATTGGTAAGAACCGGATATCAAATCCGTGGACGCGGTTTCTCAATACTAAACTTTTGTCACTGTAGAGTCTGTTCGAGAGTTGGTTTTAATGTCGTAATTTTATAAAATGTAAAATAAATATAAATGGTTTTCAACAACAGTTTTAATCAAGAGTTATCTAAACCGAGAATCCACTAATGATATGTGACAGTTATGAGATGAGGAATGATGGTAATGCAAAATTCTTAATTATATTAAGCCTAGTCATAGGTCCTTAATTAAATGACTTTTAGGAAATTAAAACTTCAAACACATTTTAACCACCGAAAAATCATTTTTTGACGCTCATTTTGTGTAAATCATGTTAATCTTTAAATGCGAGAAAGTCGTTTGTCAAAATCTCTAACTCGACAACTTTAGGGAAAACTAAAACGATAATCACACTTTAATCACCCTAAGTTGCTTTTATGTAGAAAAATAGATAATTATCTTCAAGTGGTAAATCTTTGGTAAAAACTCGTAAGATTCATAATTTTGGCCTTAATTACTAACTCACAATTTTATTATCCTTCGAATCTACCACAACATTTTTTATAACCTTTCCAAGTCCAAAATGCAAGAAATCTTAAATGGTCAAATCTTTTGTAACAAATTAATTAACACTTCCCATTCCTAGTTTCATGTCAAGAATCTAGATTCATTAGCTAATATTTACTTAAGTGTTTTCCAACCTTACGTAAGTAAATTTCAACTAAATTAACAAGAACTCAGATTTTAACCAAACAAGAATTTCTAAGAAAATAATCAAATATCTATCATGAAGATTAACATAACTAATTACCACCAATCCAAATAACAATCGTATCACATAATCAAAAGCTTCATCGGGTTCAGATAACTAAAATGTTTAGCCCATAAGGCTTACAAAAACACTAACAAACATGATTATATAGCTAAAATGATTCATACAGAGAGATTTCAAACCACAAACAATGAATGTTTGGTGCCGGGTGCTCGATCAAATGATGTTGTTGGTTGATTTCCAAGCTTTCCAAGCCTTCTCCTTGCTCCTAGGACCTCAAAAATGCCTTCTTTTGATCCAAAAAGTGCTAGAATGGTGACTTTGATGTGTAAGAATTAGTAACAGAAGCTGGAGTGACCCTGTTCTTCGTTTGCGAGTTGGTATTAATCAAAAACGTTGGTGCCCGACAAGCTGGAAAAGAGAAACAGCTAAGGATCGCACTTATCTCCCCCGCGGACCGCGGTGGAGAAGGGTAATCCTCCCGCGGTCCGCGGGGGATTAAAATATTGTTTCTGTTAACTGGAACGCGCCGCGGACCGCGGGAGGATAAGCAAACCTCCCGCGGTCCGCGGGGGAGGATTGTGCAAGAAAACTTGTTTTTCGTCGTCGTTTTCAACCGTTTCTCGTTCCGATTCCCGTTCCGGCTCGTATACTCTCGCTTAAGGCTCGAAAGATGATCTTTTTAGCATTTAAAGCGTTTCTTCCATAATCCATGAATAGTTAGCTAATCCCGGGCAAATCTACACACAAATAGACATAAAAATACCGAAATTAACTATAAATATGTGATCCTTTCGGACTCACATCATATACCAAGGGGTTTCTTTACAATTGCCTAAATTTTACCACTTTTCTTCTCTAATTAATGCTCATGGGGTAACTTTATTTCATTAAATTGTCAAAAGTTCACAATCAAGTTATCCTTCATTATTTCTGTATCTTCCTTGAATTATTACATCTTTGTATGGGGTAACTTTATTTCATTAAATTATCAAAAATTCACAATCAAGTTATCCTTCATTATTTTTGTATCTACCTTTAGGATACACCCTTGTTTATACTCCCAACACACTTGAAAATGCTTAGTTAATAATTATTATGTCTTAGGATCAATTATATGTAAATTAATGAGAAGCACACGGAATTTGTAGGTTACTATACAGAAGTCTGGTTGAGTTCACATCTTCTTTCACTACAATAAACTTGCTTTTACTCCTGACCCTAAGATTTAAATATGTTGGTATGAGTGGTTTGTTCTAGCACTTGAAACATGGCTCCAAATGATGGCAAACAAAGCAAACAAAATGTTAGCGATGATGATGCTTTTGATTATCTCATCATCTATAAGGTCTCTCAATCTTTAGGTAGTTAAACAGAAAGCAACATAATTTTTTTTATCCTTATGATAGTGTAGGGCTAAAACAGTGAAAGCTACCTACATGCTTTGAGGTTTGAATGTTATATATTTTTAATTTGACTTATTGACACTGTTATATTTAGAGGTTACATTTACAAGTAGTATTTTATGGTTTTACCAAATGGGTTCAAAAGGGAATAACTTGATCAAACTCCTCATATTCATGGCAATATTATATGTTTGTTTACAATCATATTCATTACATATACATATTTTTATCCAAATGTATATTTTTAATACTCCAAAACTAAATATTATTCATGGCAATATTATGTGTTTGTTTACAATCATATAATCTAACTCCTTTAGCAATGCATTTGAAGTACACTTTGGTGATCTTTTTTCATTTGCAATATTGCGAGTGAAGAAGGACATGATATCTTCTCGAAAGGCGAAAAGAGACTCAGTTAAAATACATACAAAATACTTGTATTAGCTGCATATCATGTTCCTACCGCGTATTGTCGACTCCGCCGTGGGGTTACCCACTTGTATATTTAAAATACAAATAGTTTACGCAATATGGTCTTGTACATTATGCTTTATGGCTTATTTGTGCTTCGTAATGTTTTATTTAAATAAGAGTATCTTTTATGAATTGATGGATACTAGACAAGAAATATTTATATGTTCTCTTGAGTAAAAATAAATACATAACTTGGATAAAAATGCCGGACCATTTCATATACAATTGTCTTTTTTATTAGATTGTTATTATTATTCAAGAAAATTGTGTATATTATTATTATGTATTACACTAATATAAAATTTGGCTATATATAAGTGTTATTGTTAGGAATATATATGAAATAAAAAAATTAACATGTTACTAAATTTTATATAAGATTTGTAAACTATTTGAAAGGGTAATAACAAAGAATGAATTAAGAACATAAGGGTCACCACTATAAAATTAGTACTCCCTCCGTCCCATTAGAAGTGTCCATATTTCCTTTTTTATTTGTCCCATTTTATGTGTCCACTTTAAAAAATTATTAATCAACTTCCAAATTTACCTTTAAAAACGCAATTAAAATAAACAAAGAATATGATGGACCCACATATGACAAGGGTATTATTGTCATTTGGCAAGCAAAAAAAGCAATCATTTAATGTGCCTAAAACTTTGTGTTTTTCAAACTAAGACACTTATAATGGGACGGAGGGAGTAAATAATAACAATAAAACTATTAAACGTAACCTATCATAACTCATGAACAAAAATATTGTAGGATCAAAATTTTGTGAACTTGGATTGATAATCAATTGACTATTTTTTTTTATTTTGGGTGGAATTAAATTTCATTAATTTGGTTTTAGTCTAGAACGCTTAATTAGTATATGGTTTGTGAGTTGTATATACATGCTACTTTCGAAGCTATTAACTCTCAAGTATAATACTCGATTAAATTTTTTGTAGGTCACTAACTTCATGCTTGAAAGATTGGAGTTGCTTAATTTCATTTTAATCTTAAGATATGCATCATTATTTCCTCCTTTTTGTTAATTTTCTCTGTTTTATTCACTCATTGGTATCTCTCTTCTACCTGTTTTATTGGACCTATGTAATGATATTTTAGTAATTTGTACTAAACTAGTCTTACCAAAATATCATAAATGAGAACAACAAATAAATAAGTTATAAATCCAATAACAAATGTCTTGTGTGAAAATAATGAGATTTATGTCACACCCTCAAATTCCACGTGCGGGGATTTACCGCGAGGCGCGTGACACACCAGGATCCAACGTAAACCATTCATTAAGTTTTCAAAATGTAAAAACAACGTAAACCATTCATTAAGTTTTCAAAATGTAACCACAACTTGAAGCATAAAATGTCTCATAAAGTAAGTGACAAAAGTTTGACAACATTTAAACCATGCATGTGAATCCTAGACGTCGTGCGACACCGTGCGCCTATCAACTGTTGCTACCTTAGCGACCTGAGAAAACATGCTAAAAACTTCAGCACATAATGTTGGTGAGTCACAGAGTTTTAAGTTTGTAAAAGTAGTATTAAACCCAGACCATTCGATGTTTGTAAAACCCGGCCAATCAATGTTCATAAATCCCGGCCAATTAATGTTTGTAAAACCCGGCCAGTTAATGTTTGTAAATCCCGGCCAATTAATGTTTGTAAATCCTGGACAATTAATATTCATAAATCCTGGCCAATTAATGTTTTTAAAACCCTGGCCAAATCAATGTTTGTAAATCAGGCCGATAAATGTATGTAAACCAGGCTGATAAATATATGTAAACCAGGCCGATAAATGTATGTAAACCAGGCAGATAAATATATGTAAACCAGGCTGATAAATGTATGTAAACCAGGCCAATAAATATATGTAAACTAGACCGATAAATATATGTAAACCAGACCACCCAAATCCTTACATCTATACCTGATGCTAGCTAGACATCGTTACATGATACTAAAGTGTCGTGAACCACTGCTGAACGTTATAAATGCCTCAACCCGCCACTGGACATCAGTCAGTGTCGTAAAGTTAGATAGGAAAAATATGCACCCGCCACCGACCGCCAGTCGGCCCGAGTGGGGCTTGCCAGGCCCAATAGATCTATTCACACTTTCCCCGCTATGTATCCACATATTAATGGTTCACTAAAGTTAGGAGGACTTGAATGATGTAATGTCACTTAGTACCCATGCGATATAATGTAATATGTTGTTCTAAAAGTTCGTAAGTTTGTAAGTGTGTAAATCCGTAAGTTTGCAAGTTTGTACCGCATGTGGGGCTGTGAACTCACCTTAGGTTGCGTCTTCTTAATAAAAGAATTATCGACACGTCCTGATAGTTCAAATTACCGGAGATCTATCATAAAAGTTTGTATAAGTGTTTTCACTAATTACCCTAAGGTTATCTAGTCCCCAATTGTCCAGATCATGACTGAGTATGTTTGAAAACGTGTTTGACTGTTGACCCGACACACCAGACTGACCCAGTATCCCATTGGTGACCCATTACATCAATTAATCAAGTATATAAGGTTAACATACAAGTTTCAAGCATAAAACACGTAGTTTGCATCAAAAATCGCACATATCAAGTTGTAAGGTCGAATCAGCATACATTGGAAGCTGGTTCGACCCATTTGGGTCTTGGTTCGACCTCCATGAAGTTCATTCGACCTATGCACAAGTTCATTCGACCTAACACATGTTAATTCGACCCTAACACATGTTAATTTAACCTAAATCATATTCGTTCGACCTAACTGATGTTCATTCGACCTATCTGCAAGTTGGTTCGACCCTTTTGAAGGTGGGGTCGAATGAGTTTTAGGTTCGACCTTATCAGCACATTCTTCCTAAAACGCACCAAAACGCATTTAAACAGTCCGAAAACGTCACGAAACACCACAAATCATAGTAGTCCACTATTATTAATATATCCCCACAAACCTTACCAATTTTACCTTGGAATCAGTCCGTTTTATAAGTTACCCAAAATAGCAAATTATGAAAATGTCACATCATACGCATGCAATTTTTACCCAATATGGACCTTATCAAAATCATCTATCAATTAGCTCAACATGCTCAGATTATCATGTGTAAGAAAACCCGTAATTATTTCATTAACAATAACATGAACAAGCCCTAGATCTAACACAAAATCCCTAAAACGAGCAAAACATCATCAATAACCAATTGTAACCCATATCAATCATAAATCATCATCAATAACAGCCCTAGATCATTGTTATAACATCTATACACCAAGAAATGATCAAACAATCCCATACAAGTTCATAACACATCATATAACACCATTAACACATGTATTTTGCATAAAAACTCATTGTTAATGAAAAGGTTTTGTTTAGAAAGTTGTTAGAAAGGTTTTTATCCATGAAAACATGTATGAATCAGATCTGGACACTTAGGGTTTGATAAAAACGAATTAAAATGGATGAAAATGGTTTTAGATCAAGAACACACCTTGAATCTTCTCTTTTGTGATATAGAGGATATGTTCGTGTTAGGATTTGAAAAACAAGATCAAAAACTCCTTTCTACAGGTTTGGGGTTGAGAGAGAGCACTTAGAGGTGTTTAGGGTTTGTGAAATGATGAAAAAGTTGCAAAGTGTGGTATTTATACTCCTGGTTCATTCGACCTCTGCAAGGGTCGAATGAGTTTCCTATGGTGGTCGAATGAAGACCATTCAAAGACCATTCAACTGGTTCGAACCCCTTTAGGGTCGAACCAGTTTCCTTGTTTTCCCATTTTTTTCAGTTTTGTGGTTTAAACGCGTTTTAACACATCCTAACACATTAACATGCAATCCTAACATATGTTAAGCATGTATAATCATATAATCATCATTCAAACACGTGTTTGCACATTACACATCATATATAGCTCAATTCATGTTTATCACTTAGTCTAATTCATGTAGTTCACTAACAACGGGACTCAAGACTTGTGTGTGCTTGTGATAAGCCCAATGATCCTCCGAATCATTGAACCCTGGACAATACATAATGTTACCCGACTCAACTGACCCCGTTAAGTACGTTAAATAAATGTTTTTTGCTAAGGTAGACTTATATGTTTGTAAAATGATAACCTAAATATGTCGGGTGTCACAATTTACAAGTTATGTACCTTTCTGTTCTATCATGCATACAAGAGATTTTACTCGTCACATGGAGTGAGATTGGGTTTTATTGCTTATTCCCCTTGGTAACCTGCTTCTACGGAAAATAAAAAACCAAAAAACTAAAATAAAGCTAGAGTAGAAAATGGCATCTTCGTTTTTTAAGAGACTATGTCACAATTGACAAATCAAACAGAAACACTCTATATGGAGTTACTATGTCCATTTATTATGATTTTTCAGTCCACTTTGGCACATAGGCAAATTTTCAACATCATTATAAGGGTACGCTTATAAAAGGATTAAATATCAGTAATGAATAGATGCAGCAAAATGTGTATCAAGTTTAATTCTATAAGAACAATTTGTATATGTTTAAAAGAAAAAAAAAACAAAACTACTAAAAAATATAAGATGAACCAAACATTTCTATTACACAAGTCCATTAATTAAGTAACAATTCAAAGATGACATGAAAGCGTTTGTAAAAGCGAATTGTAAGCCAAACAATAATATTGGTAAGAAAATAATTGTGCATGGATAAAGCTAAGGGTATGTACATGCCTCGTATTGTTTATGATGTTTCTTCTGTATTTGAATATAGTTGATGGGTTCATTTAGTATTTTACCCGTGCCCCTAACATTTTTATGTGCATTTGGCCACTTTGCATTTTCAATGTAATGTATGTCAATCCGTATGAAAACCCAGCTGTGCCTTACATGCACTAACAATTTCTGTGCTTTGCAACGTTAATACGTATGCAAATTTTCAATTACAACATATGACAATCATTTCTTCTTTATTAAACACACTCTTACACTCGTGGCCACACATCATAATTACGTATAATGTCATCTCTTTTTACAACTACACCCCATACATACAAACGACATGATATCTGACCATGAACCCAACCTTCATCTCGAAATGGACATGGCCTATTTAGAGCTATTCATTTTAATGGCTTCATTTAAAGTATTTAACTACTTTTTTTCTCCGGAGATTGAAATCTTTTCTTCTGCTTTAACTTTTAAGTGTTCTCTTGCATCATTTTATATTTTTATACATGCTTTGAACGTCACATGTCTTCCCTTATACATATATATATATATATAGTGTTTATAAGTATTTCTTTTAATTATTATTCTTCACCTATGTTTTTTATTTGGAAAACTCTATGGTATCATCTATTATTTCACATTTTTTGTTAGTTTTACATCGCATGATACTTATTAAAAACTTAACTTTTTATTCTACTCCAATGTCTATACATATTTCCTACTAAAATTGTGCATCCCCCAATCATATATTACACATTGTAAATATGTCTATATAATGTACAACACCTGCGACGTTGACGTTATTGACTAAACGCAACCGCAAAACACAGTGCAACCCAGTGTACACGCAAGTTCCTACTAGTATCACAATACATATCCTCATCATACATTCAAGATTTTATATTTATACCGAATCCCACGAAAATAATTTCAGTTGACAATAATAAACTAAACTTCTAGTCTTACACTTCACTATCAAAATCTACTAAGACTTCCCATAAATGACAGGATCTTGTCATTTTTAAAATGATCAATAAATCAACAAGGACGCGTTATTATATTTTTTATATTTTCGTTCACATAATGATGTTTGCTTTTGGATATTTAAGAGATGTGTTTATTTTTTTTTTTGAACGGCGATGGACTCCAACAGGCGAGAGGATCGCACCCACGAAGCCCGGAGTAGGACTGGTGGGCCCAACAGCCCCCCTTGGGCGAGGCATCCGAAAGGGGCTAGGCGCTCCCCGAGAAAATTTCCAGCCGACGGCCCACTCGATAGACGAGAGCATGTCGTTGCAGCCTCCGCACCGAAGCCGGAGTAACTGCGCTGTAATAGAAAACTCGGGTGTTGCTCCAGGATTCGAACCGGAGACCTAAAGCCTCAGTGGTCTTATCCCTTCATTGCAATGACCACTGAGCCAAAGCCCAGGGTCAAGAGATGTGTTAATTAATTTGTATGATTTTGAATGGTTAAATTGTAATTTTTATGTCGTTTAAGTGATAGTTTGTATGAAACCATGAAAGTTAACCGAAGGGTTCAGAATTTACCCTTTTCACTCCATAATATTGTTGGGTCTTTATGATAATAACTCATGCAACCATTTGCCAATAATGTAGTGGTAGAGTGGTTGGGGAAAAACTTGGTATTTTTTGTGACCTAAGATTGATTCCCTCTTTCCTCATTATTTTTTGCGGCATTAAGGTGAATAACTAATACATGTGGCGCCAGTTCGACTTGTATGGGAGGCGAGAGTTTACCGATTATTTCACTGTCGTGCCTTCGGGCGGGTGAAGGATGGGTTTCTGCGCGTCTGGGAGTGCCAAAGGGCTGGCAGCGGTCAAGTAGTCTACCTTACACAACGTCTGGTGTCATGATGATTAGCACGTCGTTCCTTGCCGTTCAAAAAAAAAAAACTCATGAAACCATTTAATAAAATATGACATATCTACGTATTAAAATTCATATTATTAAATGTCTTTAATCTAAATAATGATATTTCACATAGATTAGATTTCACTCAACTTGTATTGTTTAGTATTTACTATTTTCCATTATATAAACTAACAAAACCAATTGTGAACACTGTTAAATCACAATTGGTTCTTTTAAGGCTATGTGTCAGCACGTGATTAGGCTATCAGTTTTTGTTTTCACTTTTTTTAATATGGTCGGAAATCGCTTGCACTACCTCCACTAAAATACTATATCCAGACTTTACCACCATTGTCGCCCGTTCTTAGTCGCCGCCTTAAAAGCCGCCAGATTATCGGAAAAGTATGTCTGTCGTATTTCATCTCCGTCTCTGCCGATTTGCTACTGATTGTTCTGAATCCACCATCTTTGCTTGAATCAGTCGATTTCGTGTGATGAACGACGTCAAGAGACGGACGTAAACATGATGGTTAAATCTAGCCGCATTTGGTTGTTCGAAAACCGACAGGCGGCGTAGAGAGCAATAAAACTGTCGCTATGACTCCGGCGATAGTCCAACATGTGGTGCATGTTTGTGTAAGAAATCCTAAAAATAAGATCAATGAAAAAGTGAGATAGTAGTGACGAAGGCCAAGGGCAGAGAGGTGAGAGGGAATGGTGGGCGGTTATGGTGAAGAACGGAGATGGTGACTGGTCAAAGAGCTTATATGTATTTTTGTTGAAGCAGGTGGAGCAGGAAGTAGCGAAAGAAAAGAGAGAAAGGATTATTATAAATGGATATTTTAATTTGTTAAAAAATTATATATATATATAGGGCAATTATAAATAGAAAACCATCTTGACTTAAGAAAACCCAAGAAACCATATCACTTGGTTCTCATTTGTCCACGTCGTTTATTTTTTACTAACTCAAAAGGGCATTTTAGGGACTTTACTTCATTTTTAACATCTTTCAATATACTCAAACCTGACACTCTCTCTTTCTCTTTCTTGTCACTTTTTCACTCTACCCTCTCTCTCTTTCTTGTCACTATTTCACTCTACCACACAATAACACTTTCAGACAACTCAAACACACATTATTAAAGTATTAAAGTGTTCTCTCTCTACCTTCTTACCCCCTTCTCTATTTTATTTCATTTTTACACCACCAAAGACTCTCACAAACAAAATTATTGTTCTTAAATCTACCCAAATCTACAACTCTCTCTCTCTCTCTCTCTCTCTCTCTCTCTCTCTCTCTCTCTCTCTCTCTCTCTCTCTCCAGTAAACACTTCTTCACCAAACATCATTTATCAACAAACAATAATCATGCTATGTTAAACGATGGAGAGATTTTGACGATGAAAACAGGTCACGAGATATGGCGGGTTTGTGCTTCCAGATCTTGGTAACTACCATCCCCCAGATCGGTAAAAACAAGCGATAAAAGGTGTATTACGGTGACGAAGTGTACAACAGTGATGAGGTTTTTATGACGGTGACGAAGTGTATGATGGCAACCGAAAGTTTTAGAGATGATTTGTAACGTGCGGCGAGTCAAGATCTGATGGTCCAAGAAAACCAAGAACAGGTGAAGTTGTTTGAAGACCACCATAAAAAAACAAAAACACATTTTAATGTACGCTCAGATTTTTTCACTTTGGTAGTTGGGTCTGATTAGTTTATTCCCAGATTTGTGCTAAAAAATTATTTAATTTGTACTCATGTTTTTTTTTTCACTTCGGCACTCAAATGTTTTTTTTGGTAGAAGAGTTGTTGTAATTAATTGTGCCTTTTATTTCATTTTTATAAACTGATAATGTTTAAGTTATTTTGTTCGTTATACATTTCATCTACAACTAAATAATATATTGCCCATTACCTTTGGATGTCATATATTTTGCATAGTGTTAAGTCTATGTCGTATTTGTGGTTTAAAAATAGGACTAAATACACTGATCTTCGTTGGCAGGATTGGTGTAATAGTCCTTTGTATATGATGTAATTTTTGGGTGTCGTCCTTGTTTTGTGGCCGTCCCCTTATGTTTATGATAGTTAACGTTCAAAAAAAAAATATTTTGCATAACGCATCTTTTTAGTGTGTACATAGCTAGCGAGATTTTTTTATTTATTTTGTATTTTTTTTGTTACATTATTATATGTTTTTGCTGAGATAAGTATGTGAAAACATATGTTTTTGTTGGCTGGATATAATTTATCATATATTCATCTGTTATTTAATACACAAACATGTGTTTCTTTGAACATGTTTACAAAAAACATATGTATATGAGACTGAAACACCGGGTAAAACAAAGCATGAATGATTTTTTTTTTTTTGAAAAACACATGAATTTATTAATAAAATAGGAGAGAGGAGAGAACACTAAATTTTGTATGGACCAAATTACCTCTGGTAACTAAAAGACAAATATTTAGTTTTGATGGAAAAGCAGAAACAACCACCACCCTTGATCACTAAAATGGATGGTCAGATGAAGGGTTTCATGGGTTTTCTTAACTGGGGAGAGTTTTCAAAATATCCTTCCCCTATATATATATATATATATATATATATATATATATATATATATATATAGGGTAAGGTTTAATAGAAAACTCTAAAAATTTGAGTAAACTCAATAAACTCTATCACAACCATTGATCAAGCATGATCAATGGTTGTGATTCATGGTCCCACCAATTGATTAAATCAATGCCACATTTATTGTATTATAATGCAAGAAGGGTAGAATTGGTATTTTCCTTGCATTGTGATGCCACTTGATGCTGCCAATGTCATGTCAGTGTCTCTCTCCTCTTTCTATAATAATATAATACAATGATCATATCTTCATATACCAAAATTCAAATTACACTCTCTACATACTCTCTCTCTTAGGTGATATACCTGCTATGAAGAAGACGAACAGAGTAGGAACATGAACAATGTAATATGCGAACAGATATACCTGCTATGAAGAAGACGAACAGAGTAGGAACAGGAACATGATCGTTCTTTTGAAAGGTATGGTTTTCATTGTTTGTTTCTTCCTATCATGTTTCATCCTATTGTGTTTCATCTTTATATAAATACACATAAAAAACCGATTATAAATATATCATATTTTGGGTGTTTTGTTTTGGGTTCTGTTAACAGTGATCTTTTGCATAAAAAGTAGTTTGATTTATGTATATGATGATGATGATGATAGAGTTTAATTAATAGTTGTTATAAGGGTTAACAGTGGTTTTTTTGTTGTTATAGAGGCGTTACATAGTTTTGGGTTTTGTTATAGAGGGTACAGGGAGGTTTTGATAGTGTTCATACAATCTGTGGTTATGTGTATGACGATAGGGCGATGATCATTCTTTGTTATTATTGTTACAGGCGAAAGAAAAGGGACAGATCCGCTACGAGTGTGGTTATTCTATCGGATGACCCCACGAGCCGAAAGGTACGATTTTGGGGATTTCGTTCCTGATTATTGATTTATTTTATAAAAAATGTATAAAAGTAGTTGGTTGATATGTTCATACAGAAGAAAAAAAAAGGATCTGGTAACATGTGTTAATAATTTTGCTAACTTGTGTTAATTTGCAGGTTTGTTTTATAGAAAAGATGGTGCTAGGGAGGCGAGTGTACAAGTTTGTTACTTGTGTTATGAAGTAAGTCGTTATCTTGGTTGTTTTTTATAACGATTTTCTGGGTTTCATTCTTGATCATTGATTATTTTTATATAATAAATTATACATAACACTGTATAGACCCACACTGTATATTGAGTTGGAGGGGCAAAAATTCTTGATCATTAGTTTAAGTTATAGTTGTTACAGGGTCATGGTGGGTCAAAAAGTTTTATTATTGGTTTTTTGCTAGTGTTCATACAACTTGTGTTTATGTATATAATGATATGAGGATAATGATATTTTTATATTGATGTTACAGGCGAAAGAAAAAGCAATGATCTGCTAAGAGTGTTATTGTTGTATCGGATGACCCCATGACCAAAACAGTAGGGTCAGATGACACAAGACGTGAAATCTTGGGAGATGCCAAACGTGTTCTAGGTATGCAGTAAAAATGAAGGGTAATGAGATAATATGTGTCTAGTATCTTAAGTGTGTTGTTACTCTACCGGATGAACCCACAAGCCGAACGGTAGGGTCGGATGACACCGGACGTAAAGTTTGGGAGATGCCTAACGTGCTCTAGGTATGTACTAAAAACTGAAGGGTAAAAATAGGAGAGTAATGAAATTAAAGTTTCCTAGTATCTTAAAATATTGTACATGTGTTAATAATTTTGCTATACATTGTGCTTAGTTTATCATGTGGTAACATTTACTGATAATTTTGCTGTACATTGTGCTTGATTTATCATTTTGCTAACATGTGTTAATTTGCAGGTTGTTACTTGTTTTATAGAAAGATGGGGCTGGGGAGGCGAGTGTACAGGTTTGTTACTTGTTTTACTAAGTAAGTCGCTATCTTGGTTGTTTTGTTGATAACATTTAAGCTATACAATGTTAATGACGTCTAACGAAATTCTTAACTTATGTTAATGACGTCTACCCACAAATGCAGTGAGCTTTTGTTTAGAAGCGTTGGTAATGTGGAGGCCACTCGTAGTATGTTAAAGTCTCTCAGGCTGCGTATGCACGTGTTGGATGGTTGATCAATGGTTGGGCTGAGGTTTTAACCTATGAAGAGACATTCAGATCAAACGAAGCGTATTTGCACCTCTTTGTCAAGACAAAAGCAGTGGTAAGTAGAAAGGATTTACCAATTGTAAGTAGGTTCCAAAATATCACATGTGGTAAGTAGAAAGGATTTATCAAATGTTCTTAATGGAAACCCAGTTCCCATGGATGCTCTACGATAAAGATTGTGACAAGAAGAAGAGGATGAGCAAGTTCGCTAGTAACATGAGAGTCGCCCTGCCTGTGTATCAAAAGAATGCTGATTTTAAGAAATATGACCTTGTATTTTTAATGTTTAATATACTGTTACATTATTATGTGTTTTGGTAACATATGCATGTCATGTGTAAGATTTGGTAACATATGTATTAGTAAACTGTTAATATATGTATGGTTGATGATCAAACTTATGGTAAATGACTTAAGTATTAGTACACTGTTAACATATGTATTTTGTCTTGTGTAAGATTTAGTGACATATGCGTGTCTTTTCCCAGCATGTTAACATATATATTGTGACTTGTATTGGATATCACAAGTATGACATACATGGAAATGGTGATAAAAGAAACATTAAGACTACACCCTCCTGTCCCTTTACTAACATATGCATTGTGACCAATGTGTTTGCTAACATATGTATTGTGACCTGTGTATGTTTTGGTAACATGTGTTGGTAGCTTGGGAAAACGTCATTTTCGGTAAGTGGGACATGTTTGGTTTGATAAGGATCCCTTGTTTTAGTTACCTAACAACCCTATGTATGTCTTTTAGAAACCTACTAACATATATGTGTCTTTTGTCGGATACACGACCTAAAAATTTAAAATACATGGATCTCCATATGTATGTCTTTTAGAAAACCTAATAACGTATAAATATGTGGTAACAAAAACAAGGTACACGGATCTCCAAATTTGAATATATTCAAAGGTAAAAAACTTAAAAAGTTATCGAACAACTGGAAAAATAGGTAAACTTAACACATGTTATATTCTCATTCCCCTTTGCAACGTCAATGATATTTTTGGCCGACCAACTATTTTCAATCAACATTGAGTGTAACAAATTAATTTCATATAAATCTAAACAGTTAAAAAGATGATACAAAACTATCATAAACTAATATAAAAGAACACATTATGCTTCATTCTTTAATAGTCATCTTCGGCGTTATGCTTCATTCCTTATTAGGCATATTCGGCTTCATGTTTCAATCCTTTGCACTCCATCTCTAGTCGATCCTTGTGCAAAGTAGCCGGCTTGAAATCCGGTGGTTGTTCATAGAACCTCCTACATTGATTATTTTTATTAATTAAACATTTGTAACTAGCGAATGTTAACTGGGTCAATTTGGGTGTTAGTTGGACATATACTAACATGTGTTAGCATCACTAACACATGTTAATTGAACCCTAGAACGTGTGAGCTGAGCATATAATTACATGTGTTAGCATCACTAACACAAGTTAATTGAACCCTAACACAAGTCAATTGGGATAAGTTCATCAGTAGGCACCAATACAAACATGTGTTAGCATCACTATCACGTGTTACTTGAACCATGACACATCAGTAAGCACCAATACAAAAAAATCAAAACCTTAACACATGTTATATATTGAATTAGTAAATTAGTAAATTAGTTAAACTCAATTAATTATCACGTTACATCATATTAATAACGTATGCCACATGAGCCCTTTAAACCATGTTAGTTGGAATCCTTAAACACATATTAACACATCACTAACATGTGTTAACATGCATATGGTAAAAGAACAGAAAAAGAACACGTAAAATGTATATTTATTTAAGAAAATGATAAAAACGTTCATAACAATCAACAATAAAACGTATAAAAAACTTTTTATACAAACATAATTATTTGTGAATGATAAAAAACTATCCTAACAACATAAAAAGATCTTGCTACTCTTCGTTCTTGATGCCCATCTTCATCTTTAATAGAAACATCTCGTTACCTGCAAAAAGGATAACACGTGTTACTTGGCATATACTAACATGTGTCACCATCACTAACACGTGTTAATTGAACCCTAAAACATGTCAATTGAGATATATTCAGTA
This sequence comes from Ambrosia artemisiifolia, assembly GCA_032199755.1. Taxonomy (NCBI): domain Eukaryota; kingdom Viridiplantae; phylum Streptophyta; class Magnoliopsida; order Asterales; family Asteraceae; genus Ambrosia; species Ambrosia artemisiifolia. The sequence goes on along the minus strand of CM063528.1, from coordinate 36,646,118 downwards.
GACACCAATGCAAACATGTGTTAGCATTACTAACACATGTTAATTCAACCCTGACACATCAGTAAGCACTAATACCTTAAACCAAAAATATGCAGTAAAGCATGTTTACCTAATTTAAAAAAGATGATGTTTTTAACATCCAATCTAACATAAACAACATAATAATAATAATAATAATAAAATAAATACATAACCTACATATGCATGCAATGCACATGTTAAGCTACTGTAAAAAGCAGAGACATCATACCCTTCTCCCAAACACAGCTTTGTTACCCATCCTCTAAATAATATTACTCATATCCTTTAAATAATGGATTCTTTCAAAAAGTCATTGATTTAAATATTTTAATTTCCAAATATCCATGGCGTTGCCATCTCAGTCCAATTACTCACAATTCAAAAATACAAACTAATGAAGGATTCTAACATATTTTTTGTAGTAATAATATTGCTTTGAAAAATTAAATGGTAGGGAATAAAATGAAAGCACCACTAAAATTGGGCATCTATCCACCTACCTTTCTTTTCAAGGTTTTACAAACACAAAAGATTTAATAGATTATACAAAACACAAAAGATTTAATAGATTATACAAAACCAAAACATTAGTAAAGGACACTGGAAAACATCCACTGGTCAATAAATACAATCCAAAATCAAAATCTTAACACAAATACAAAATATAATTAAGAAACCAACAAGTAATTTTGCTTAAAATGGAGCTAATTTTGTACTTTTTTATTGCTATGGTAAAGTCGATGTTTAGAAAAATTACCTGAATCAGATCTACTTGATGGTTTCTCTGTTTAATGTCCTTCTGGCCACCGGGTTTCTGAACCTAAATGATGATCCATGATGGTGAAATGAGTGACAAACAATGGTGATACTGAGAGAGATGATACTAATTGCTATTTAAATCCTCAAAGCCCATATCATATTATCGATCTCAACCGATCTGGGTCAGTTTAGATCTGTTGGTTCAGATCGTGTTCGGAATCAACCTCCTCATCTTCGTCTGCATCTCTCTTTGTTAAAAAACATAGATCTCATATAGTTTTATTCTTTAGATAGACAGAGAGAAAGGGGGATGAATAGAAATCAGAATTCTTTTTTTTCTTGTTTGAATTTGTATTTAATAGAGAGAGAAAGAAAGGTGAGTTTAAATTAAAACAAAACAAAAAAAAATTCTGACAAAACTAAAAGGTAGATGTGATGTCTTTGAGGGAAATGACCATTATAACCTTATGCTTATTAAACAAGTGAGTGATGTGGACAATCCTAAGCCACACATTAGGTTTACTAAGTTTACTCAATTTGGGTGGGTTTTCTCCCAATACTTCCCCTATATATATATATATATATATATATATATATATATATATATATATATATATATATATAGGCTAAGTATCCTGTGAAAACCCTCTTGAGTTGTGAAAACCCGTGAAAACCCTATGTAACAACATTGTTTTTTTCTAATTTTTTTAGAATAGCTTGTATACTTAATTGTATGAGTTTCGGCTCAAAAAAATCAAAAAAGCGCCGAATAGATTTTTTTTAAAAAAATTACGAAACACAGATGTTACATAAATTTTTTTGTTGTTACACATAAAAAAAATTACGTAACACATATGTGTAACAAATAATCTACTCGGCGCTTTTTTGATTTTTTTTGGCCAAAACTAATAAAATTGAATATAAAAGCTATTCTGAAAAAATTAGAAAAAAAAAATGTTTTTACATAGGGTTTTCTCGGGTTTTCACAACTCGTGAGGGTTTTTAATTTAACCCAACCCTATATATATATATATATATAGGTAAAGTATATGGAGGAAACCCTCCTTATTTGGTAAACTCTGACTTCCCAACATTTTTTTTTGAAAAAAATAGGGTATGTAATATACATTTTTTTAAGCATTTTGAGCCAAAAAAATCGAAAAAGCGCCGAACGGTTTTTTTTTTTAAAAAATAAAAAACGTCTACTGTTTACATATAGTTAACACATTGTTAACACCTGTTATTAGCGCTTAACATGTGTTAGTCAAAATTTTATTTATTTTTTAAAAAAAAAAAAATACTCGGCGCTTTTTTAATTTTTTTGGCCTAAAATGCTTAAAATCATGTATATTACTTGCCCTATTTTTTTCAAAAAAAAAAATATTGGGAAGTCAGAGTTTACCAAATAAGGAGAGTTTTCTCTAGAACCATTCCCTAATATATATATATATATACTAGTAGGAAACCCGCGCGATGCGGCGGCGTCGAAAATTTGCAATGCGGCCCTTGTTTTATGTTTGTTTACTAATTCTCTCGTGATATATTGTATCGTAGTTTTGTTAGTTTTTTATTTATCAATGTTGTCTATCTATACCATAAGTCTTACACATGTCGCGAGGCCCAACAATAGGTTTTGGCACAGGAGTTCACTAAGAATTGCCTCGTTGTGTTGGTGGCTTGTCTTTTAGTTCCCTCAAAAATGAAGTTTTTCATTCATTTATCGTGTGATTTTTGGTATTTCTTTTTAAAATATTTGCATCAAAATCAGACTTCGTATATGGTGGCAGTGACTTGCTAATAATTGCTAATAATTACACTACTCAAAATATAGTGTATTTACACATGAGTTTTAAAAAAATCGTTGTGTTCTTGCAACCAGCACCTGACAAAATCCACTGCATTCTGGTGCCTGGACACGTCCCAGATCCATTTTCTAGTGTATTTAGACATGTGGCAATCCATTTTCTTTGAGCCTTTTGATATCACAGTTACCTATTTCTCGAGTCACGCTTAGTTGACCATTCAAGTAGCCATCCTCTAATAACCCCCTAAGGATTCAATCAGAATTCGTTCTTTATCATGGCACGGTCTATGGTCTTTTGAAATCTCAAAAGCTAGCCCGTGCCATGAGAGAACTGCTCTACAATCTCCGGCATTTGGTCACAAGTAGTCATATGTTGAAAATTAGTTGTGAACATTGTCAGTTTTGACCAAATAAACCATGTTCAACTTTAAGACACAATTCTTAGATTTTAGTGTCAGCTACAACACTTCCCCTTCTAGATGTCCAATAAATATTACTATAGTTTAGTTTTTGGTAATTATATGTTTTATCCAAATGAGCAAAAGGATAATAAATTCATGATTTTTAATATATACGGTCTAACTTTCAGAGATTACAATTTTAGCTAAAGCTGATGTGTCAGAAAGTTTGACTATGTTCACTTTTGTTTTATCCGGTATCATTGAGAATGCAAATTAACTGTAACAGGGTTGAGTACTACTAATTTACCCTTATAAGGACTTTTCTGAACTGAAATAACATTGTTAATTATTTTATTCAGAATTTGAATTACAGTTTTGAATATTTGAATCAGCTCCATATTCAAACCGGATGCCAAATGCGGTTTGTATTCAAATTTGAATATACACTATACAAAAACATAACTTCTCAGCAGGGGCTATTGCAAATTTATTACAAGTTATGTTGACTTTCTTTATTCCTTTTTCTAATTATACATGCAGAAATCCATATATATGTTCAAGTGCAAACCAATCTTGTTGCACTTAATTTTGGTTTTTTTCATTGTCTTCTAAGAAACAATTGTAAAAGAAAAAAAAAAGTTAACCACTTGATTTGATATTTTAATGACATTGTTGCTGATGCATAGAAAACAAAATTAAGTGAACATGAAAGGAGATATGTACTGGTGAACCACTATGAACTTTAATGCCAACAAAAGCAAACAACGTGTGTGGATAAATCTGTTGTTGACCCTTTCTTTGTCTCGCAGTATGCTAATTGTCTATTTTAGGAATTCTTGCTGTTGCAGAGGGTAGGCAGAGCATTTGGGTTCCTATGAAAGAGCAAAAGTAAAATTTACAAATTAAAGTAAAAGACACACATTAAAAGCTGAAAATGGGTCTGAGAAATTTGGGTAAAACAAAAGTTGGGGCAGACAATCAGGGCAATATCTACCCAACAATTAGGGCAATATCTACCGGACAAACTTGTAGATGTTTTAGTAATGAATGTACATACATATTACTTGCAATTTCATTCCACAACATAGCACCACAGAGGCGAAGAAGATATACCCTTTAGCAGCCTACCAATTGCCATGTAGCATTCCAGTCGTGACCCCCTTTGACCCGTTTCTTTTAAAAGAATGTTTTATTTTATCAGTTTGACCCGTTAGAGATAAACAAAGCTCGAAGCAACAGGTTTATAAGTAAAACTTGCCAAGATTGCCACATATACTTGATTGATGTAGTTTTATTTACCTTGAAAGTAGGACCACCAATATATGCACCAAATTGTGTGTCCACCAGAGATATATTGGTAAAAATCACTTTGACTGTGCAGCCTCTCGACTTTAGCTGGCATGCTTAATCCCAATCTGATCATCAGTTTCCTGGTAAAGATATATAATATTTAAAATCACTTTGACTGTTCAGCATTTCCATTGATGGTAACATAATAACAATAAGAATCTGCTTACCCTCTTATTATCAACCTGAAGTATCCGCATGCTCTCAAATCTTGTGCTCTTATTAGAGATTGGTCGACTATGCATTACATGTAAAATGTTCGTGGCAATCAGATGTAAATAAGATAAATGGTCTGACCTTGAATTTAGCAACTACAATGGCACTCACTAATCCAACATGGTTGGAAATCCCAGCTATTGCTGGATTTATAGGTATTTAGCAATGAACTGTGTGATGCGAAGGTTGTCCACATCTGGTAAATTACCATCAATCACACCTCTTTGTAACTTCGTATGGCGATTGATGGTAAAACAAAATCATGAATAAAAGATGTATAGTGTTGAAGAACATCAAAGAAGAAAAGTAGCAGTTATACATGTTTCTAAAAGTCTAGTTATAAATTTTATTAATATTGTAAACAAAGTAATGAATATATAATACCACATAATAGATTAAATAATCCGTCAGTTGAAAATGTATAATAAATATATAAATATAATACCACATAACTGTAAACGAAAAAAAAAACCTCACACAACTTGAGAATTGATTCCACATGATAGAGTAAGAAATTTGGTAACCTTAATTGACAAACTACCAAATTAAACAAGCATGAACCATGTTCAACGCTAACACACCACTAAAAAGATAAATAGCATGCTATTTCACTGATCAAATTAGAGGTGAGCTTCATGGTTATAAGATCGATCTAAACATTTTTATTTAAAGATGGTAACCAATTTAGAAGAAAATGATATGCTATAAAACATTAGAAAGCATAACACCACAGAAATAAGTAAAAACATTTGAAAGCATGAAATCAACAAAAACGCACATTTAATAATAATCCCTTCAACTTTCACCATAGAACCAAAAATTGAAAAAGGTCTTTGTGTTCAAACCCAACGAAAACACTCTCCATCTATGAATCCTTCACGCAACCTCAAACCTGCTTTCATCTTTACTTCAAACCTACATACAACCAGAACCTAATCCTTTTAAGTAGCCAACACAAAAAATTCGAAAATTGACCACCGGTCACTCGAAGGATCTCAAACAACCATAACTAATAGCCGAACGCTCTTCAATTCGAGTACCGAAAAGCAGTCACGGTCACCACAACAACAACCATGTCTTTAGCTGCATATTTTGTGCTCAAATTCAACCTAATAATAATTTGCTCAATTTATATCCTAACACCAACCAAATAATAATGTCTTTATTATTTAACTACAGTCATTCATTTGTATCTCATTGAAGGTTTAAAAAGCTCTTTCCCTTTGTCTAAATGTTCGACTCTCTCATCATTTAACAATAGAAAAGTTCAAGATTTGTCCAAAAAAGTAAGATTATGGAATATATATACCGTACTTATTAAAATACCAACACACAAACAATGTCTTCAAATTGTAAATCTTCATTTAACAAACATATCCAGGGTCTGACACATTTGAATGAGGAAGGTGATCATTTTCATATTTCTCGTCTTCAAGGTTATATGAGCTATTATAAACAAAATGCAAAATCAAGCATATTTTTAGCATGAATACTAAGTTAATAATGTAGAGCATATAATCAGCCTCCATTGCTGTCTAATACAGAGAATGGTATCAATAAAAAAAATTAGTTCCCATTTAGAAATAATATTTTTATCCAAAGCAGTCATAGCTCCCTAATTGTGAATTAATCCATTTATGCAAACGATAAGCACTTCTTCCATCATCAATGAAACGAATCTCTTCATCTTTTTTCATCCCACCCACCGCCCACAAATTTAGAAGGTGGGCCCCAATATAGTGACGGGTAGTGAGTAACAGAGAATTTATCGCAGAGTTTAGTAAATTTCAGCAACAATAAGATTAAGTATGATGAACTAACCTTGGAAATTAGTACGTGTATGATCTTCTCAATCACCTACATCACAAAAGTCAAAACCAAGACCAAAGGATCTAGATCTGGACTGCGTTGAACCTTGGAAAACTGAAAGATAGACCATTACCATACCTAGAGATGATGAAGAAGGTTGTGCTTGGTTCCCTCGTACACCATGATTATGCAGTATATGTGTTATATCGAGATTTAAACCCTAGATCTCCACCTTAATTATGCAGTGTGTGTGTGTGTGACAATGGGGGCGGATGAGGAATGAGGTATTTGAAACCCTAATATGTAATATGTGTATCAGTGTTTTTTTCTTAGGCTTAGGGGGCTTGTACATGATGCATCTAAACTTGCACTTAAGAGTTTTTATGCATTGAATCATTGTACAACATGCTTTCAAGACTTGTAAAGTGGCAAATGACCATTTCTGCCCTTCCTATATGCTTATTAATATAGTATAGATATATATATATATATATATATATATATATATATATATATATATATATATATATATATATATATCTTAAAAACCATGGTCGGTGGTAACCGACTAAAATGACAAAACTACCCTTTCGTCAAAATTACGAATATGCCATTCTTCTTTATGTACAACTGGAACAGGGTGACGGCGAAGATGACACTTTGTCGTCGACGGTGGCTAGGGGTGACAGCCAGCGACAACGGTTAGAAATTGTAGTCGGAATTGGTGTTTAGACAAGAAGAACAAGCAACAGTTGCATAACACTTCTCTCTCTTTCACACACACGGTCTCCCACTTTCTTTTGTATTGGATCTGTGATTGAACCGTCGTTGTCAACAGCCTTGGCCGCCTGGAACATTGGCGTCACCGGAGGGCGAAAACCCTAGCCCTCCTCTCTACTCTCTCTCTGGGAAAAATTTGGGATGTTTAGAGAGAGAAAAAGTTAGGGTGTTTAGAGAGAGTTCACAGAATCGATGAACGATTGTTGTGGTGATAGCGACTCTGATGTGGTGGTGAAGGTAGTATACCGACGACAGTGATGGTGGTAGTGTGGTCAGTTGTGTGGTTGTGGTGGTGTAGGTGAAAGAAAGTGGAGAGAGGAAGACAAGGTTTGGGTGAATAATTTCTTTTTATCTGTTTGACTGTAGCATTCATAAAGTTTAGTAGCTTTTTCCCTTTTCAAACATCGATCAATTGCAACAGAAATAGAAGAAAAATATTGTTATACTTTTATACTAATAAAAGACAATAAATTCTGACATATAATACTTCAACTATAAATCATTTTTTTAAATTTAGATTCAGTTTGAAAACCAAAAATAATCATTTCCATATAATACTTTCACTATAACATTTTTTCCTACACCTTTGACGCATTGACCATCACATAGAACCGTCACATACAAAGCAAGTAATAATCCATCTGTAAGGACAACGAACATTGACATTATGAACTCAAATCGTGTATGTCATATCTTTGATTGTTGTGTTTTCCTTATTAGGGCTTCCAATTGAAGCCATGTTATTTAAAATTGTATTTTTAGATAGGACTGCCATATAGAATTTCTGTATCCTTTGAAATGAAAATTGGTCTTTCTTGGGTTCATAACAAAATGTTGGGGTTATTAACCTACAAGGGTTAAAACGTAGAAGTTAATTGTTTTGAATTCAGATTTAAACGATGGCGTTCTAGGGCAGCCAAGATTCTTCAGTTGGTCTACGTTTTAATGTAAAATGTGTTTGGAAACGAGTTGAGTCAAATATAATATGTTTTCATTTGACAATATAAGTTCAACTTATTCTACGTTTTAACGACACTAAGTCCTGATGCAAAGGTAAAGATGTTGTAGCGTTAGTTGGACCCTCACTAAACGGACCAACCCGGGTGTGATTCTTATTCTTTTTAACCGCAATGCTTTAGATCAAATACGTCGAAACACGTGTTTTCACATACTTAACATATCACATAGCATGTCGTCGACTATAAACAACTAACTTGATGCCGCCGCAACGCGCGGCATACGGCAAAATTCTAGTTTAATATGGATACTCATCTTTTCAATATTATATAATGGTTCATAAACTGTTGTTACTTGTGTAGTACACAGTTGTATCCTCAATACAATTTACAAATGATTATTATAAATGGTTGGCTAAAGAATTATAACTTTAGGGATAAAAAGTTGCAACACATACATTATTAATTGAACTTTTTTTACATATGGATACTTTAATCAGTTAAAAAAATTTAATATGGACACTTCATCTTTTTAATATTAAATAATAAATAATGGTTCAATAGATAATTTTATGATGAATAATGATTCAACAAGAGAAAAAAAAAACTTAAATAATTTAACAATGTTTTCATGTTTATATTGTAATATTTTCTATTCATTTAATTTTTATGAGTATTTAACTTTTTTTTTCCAAACATCTATAAGGCGAATGATGGCGGAAATTTGATAGGTGAAATAAGGCATTTTTTGACACTTGGTATGTGGGGTCACTTGGTGGGTGAAAGAGGCTTGAAATTTATAAGAGGTGTAGTGGTGTGGTGTGAGTGTGTGTATATAATGATATTAAATTTGAATTAAAAAGATAAAAAAAATAAAATAAAAATTAAGTGACATTTCTTGATTGGCCCATCCAACTCTCACTATCCGTGAAAAATTTCGCGTGAAAGCAATTCACGCCCATTTAACTAGGGGAGGGGGTGTTTGCAAGTGAATTGGGCGCCAAAATAAGGCTTTAACGCCCCTTTAACCGACCATTACAAATGGTCTAAGGCACATTTATTTTACAAAGTGGCTTGGCACGTATTAAACACGAAAAGTTAATTCAAGAGTTTGAACATAAACATAATCATAAAAGTTTGAATTTGTAGATTTAATTTTGAAATTATATATATTTGTTCTTTTCGTAAATTAGTTTTATAAAATCAAATTCACATGTTTTAACTTCTTTTGTAAATATTTCAGTACAGCTTTTATTAGAATTTAATTCTAAATATTTTTTTAATGCCTATAATATTTATTTTACAACAGTATAAATTAGTATATAAAAACAAATTTATATATACTAACATAACACTATAAGAAATTTATATGATATTTAAGGTATCAAAGAGAGTAGGCTATTTCGGTTTCGCCGAAACCGAAACAACAATTTTTATTGTTTTCGTCAAGTTCAACTGAACGCGCGTGGATATCATTTCGGTTATACCATCACTTTATTTATTTGGTTTCTTCTTTCATTTGTTAACGTACCGTATTTGGATTCTCTCTTCAAATTGCTATACCAAGTTTCAGTACCAAATGATACTAAACATATTCCATAGCCCGCCCCGCCGCGAAGCGCGGGAATAAACCCTAGTTTACAAACAAACTGAAAAACTAGATGGAAACTTTGATTCTTTGAACTTCAGTTTAGAGTTGTAGCTCGAAACTTTTATTTTTATGTTACGTTAACCCATTGACAACTAGATTATAAACTTATTTTTAAGCAGGCGGCTCATTGAAACCTTCAGATGAATGAGTTACACGAATCACATCCAGTTTATATGGATTAGGCGTGAGCGGATTATGGTTGTGGTCTTGAACTAAAATATATGATTTGTGTTTGAGTTCCTCAATTTCAACCAACTTGAAATTGACAACTTGTTAACCCGACATAATTACCAAACACAGTTACCACTTGATTAGACATTACTTAGAGAAAATAATAAAATAAATAGTGTAAATGTAACATACCATAATACCAAATCCCATAAAGCTAGGGATGCAAATGAGCCAAGCAGCTCGTGAGCTACTCGAGATCGGCTTGATAAAAATTGTTAAATAAATGAGTTGAGCTGAGCTTTTGACTTATTGAGCTATCAAGCCTATTATTTATATTATTTTTATTTAATATATTAACTAAACACTAAACGAGCCAAGCCTGAGCCGAGCTCAAGAAACTATCAACGAGCTAAGCTCAAGCTCGAGCTCTTATAAGTTAATTGAGCTCAAACCTGATCAAACTCAGGCTCAACTTGGCTCGTTTGCACTCTTACACAAAGTTCAGTTGACAATTATAAACCAAACACTTCTAGTCTTACACCTCACTATCAAAATCTAGTAAAGACTTCCCATAAATGACAGGATCTTGTCATTTTAAAATGGTCAATAAATCAACAACAACGCGTTATTATATTTTAATATTTTCGTTCACATAATGATGTTTTCCTGAGGATATTGAAAAGAAGTGTTAATTTTAGGGGTGCAAATGAGCCGAGTAGCTCGTGAGCTATTCGAGATCGGCTTGAAAAAAAGCTCGAAACAAGCTGAGCTTTATCAAACTCGAGCCGAGCTTGAGCCTAAAACAAAGCTTGTTTACTTATCGAGCTCGAGCCTGACATATGAAGCTCGCCAGGCTCGTCAAACTTTATCGAGCCTTAGTATAATATTAGGTTTATTAATATTTTATACTATTTACCCCACATTTAAAGTTGTTTAATAAACGAGTCGATGCGAGCTTTTGACTTATCAAGCTATCGAGCCTAAACAAGCCTATTAAATATATTATTTAATTTAATATATTAACTAATAAACACTAAACAAGCCGAGTTCGAGCAAAATGGATGGATTGTATAGATGTGGGAATGCTAGTTTGTCAACAAAAATGTGCTGCACGGGTGGTAATTTGTTTAATCTTTAGCATGCTAGGTTAGGTCATCCTGCTGAATAAGCTATTAACATTTTAAAACCTGACTTGAGTAATACTAAGGTCACTAAGCATGGACCATGTGATGCTTGTCATAAAGCCAAACAGCAAAGGGAGCCTTTCCCTCTTAGTGATCATAAGTGTACTTATATTGGTCAGTTAGTTCATATAGATGTCTGGGGACCATATATGGTTCCTAATAGATATGGTCATAAATATTTCTTGACTATTGTTGATGACTATTTCAGAGCTGTCTGGATTTATTTGATGAAACACAAAACTGGGGGTGTTTTAAAATTTCTAGGTTTTTGTCAATATAATTCTAACTCAGTTTAGTCAAAGAGTTAAAATGATAAGATCTGATAATGGTTTGGAATTTGTTAATCATCAAATGAATAACGTTTGTAAAAGCAATAGAATAGTTCATCAAACCACTTGTGCCTACACACCACAACAGAATGGTGTTGTGGAGAGGAAGCATAGGCATCTATTTAATGTGGCTAGGGTTTTGTTGTTTGAGTCTAATGTTCCTATTAAATTTTGGTCTGATTGTATTGTGACTGTTGCTTATTTGATTAATACGAGTCCATCTTCTATGCTTAGTGGAAAGACTCCTTATGAAAAAATTTATGGTTTTAAGCCCTTTCTTGAACATCTTAAGGTTTTTTGGTATCTGTGTTTTTCAACTGTTTTAAATAATCCTAATAAACTAGACAGTAGGACTGAAAAGTGTGTGTTTAATTATTGGTTACTCAAATGAAAAGAAAGGATACAAAGTGTTTAGCTTGGAGAGTAAAACTGTGTTTTACTCTAGAGATGTTAAATTTTTTGAATCCTTCTTTCCTTTTAAAGAAAACTCAGTTCATAAAAATTTTGAAAATTCTGGTTTTAATGATGTAACTACTCTAAACTTTTTTGACCTTTTTGAAAACACAGATTCTGAACAAAACTTAAAGGTGAATGATCCCTATGATGAAAGAAAGGGCAATGGTAATGAGGAGTCTAAAACACAAGGGTCACAGCAATCAAGTGATCCAAAAGTATCAATAGGCAAGGCTGGTCCTCAGCAGCCTCCCAATACTTCTGTTGATCAACCTTATAGGTTGTGGTTGTAAATATGGACAATGAACAATCAACGAATTATGAGGGTGACACGAATAATCCTGAATTTGTTAATACAACTAGGAGGTCTACTAGGACTGTTAACTTTCCAAAGAAACTTAGTGACTTTGTCATTGAAGGCAAGGTTAAGTATGGTATTGAGAAATTTGTCAACATGTCTAGTTTGTTGCTGAGTATAAATGTTTTGCTACCAATCTTGACAAAAGCACTAAACCTAGGAATTTTAGAAAAGCTGTCAAAGACCCTAATTGGGTCAGTGCTATGAGTGAGGAGCTTGATGCACTATATAGGAATAATACTTGGGAAATTGTTGATTTGCCTAAAAATAGACATAAAATTAGTTGTAAATGGATATTTAAAATCAAGTATAAGTCTAATAGGGAAATAGAAAGATATAAAGCTAGGCTTGTTGCTAAGGGGTTTAGCCAAAGATAGGGTCTAGATTATGAGGAAACTTTCTCCCCTGTTGTTAAACTCATAATTGTTAGATGTGTTCTTACTTGAGCAGTTAATATTAATTGGAACATATATCAATTAGATGTTAACAATGCTTTCTTGTATGGTGAGTTGAATGAAGATGTTTATATGTCTATTCCTGAGGGATATTCTAATGTTCTTGAAAACAAAGCGTGCAAACTTAAGAAATCTTTGTATGGCCTTAAACATGCACCTAGAATGTGGAATGAAAAATTGGTAAATGCTTTGTTTGAGTTTGGATTTGTTCAAAGTCAATGTGACCATTCCATGTTTGTTGAAAATGACAAATCTGTGTTTTTAGTTCTTCTTGTGTATGTTGATGATATTATTCTCACTGGCAATTCTGTTAGTGAGATTGAAAAGGTTAAAAACTTGTTCAAAACAAAGTTTTTAATAAAGGATCTTGGGGAACTTAAATATTTTTTAGTTATTGAAGTTATTAAAACCCAAGATAGAATTTGCCTTACACAAAAAAATATTGCACTGATTTATTAATGGAGCATGGTATGTTAGGGTGTAAACCTGTCCACTAATCCACTTGAACAAAATCATGTTTTAACCAATGTTGTTGCTAGTAATAATAAGTTATTAGCTAATGTTACTGGATATCAACAATTGGTTGGAAAAATCATTTACTTAAGCCATACCAGACTTGATATTGCATATGTTGTTTATTATTTAAGTCAATATATGCACAAACCTACCGACGGTCGTATAAAGATAACCTTTAGGTTGTTAAGATATCATAAGTTTACCCCAGGTAAAGGTATTGTTTTCAAAAAGGGTAGCTCAAACACTCTTGTTGCTTATGCTGACTCTAACTGGGGCAAGTGCCTTGAAACAAGAAGGTCAGTTACTGGGTATTGTGTATACCTTGGTGAGTGTTTGGTTACCTGGAAAAGCAAAAAACAGCCCACTGTGTCTCGGTCTTCTACTGAAGCAGAATATCATGCTATGTGTGATGTAGTGTGTGTAGTTATTTGGATCAAAAACTTGTTATCTGAGTTAGGTATTCAAGTTGATCTTCCTGTTACTCTGTTTTGTGACAGTTTTGCTGCCATTTCTATTGTAGCCAACCCTGTTTTTTTTTCTACAAAACCGAGGATTTTGCTCTTCACTTATTTTTTTTCTTAGAGAGCAAATCTCTGAAGGGGTTGTTAAAACATGCAAGGTTGACTTTAAAAGTTAACGTGCAGATGTGTTTACAAAAGGATTGTCTACTTTAGATCATCTAAGAATTTGTGAGATATCTTATTAAAATGTTTGATCCCTACAAAATAAAACTAGGGGGGTTGCCATTCTATAATATTTTGCATAAGAATGTTTCAGGTGGGCTTGTGGTCATGTTTCTGTTTTAGACTTATGTTTGTAGTTGTCTGGCCCATTGTAGTTGGTTGTTGTTGGCCCATTGTGTAACACCCCAAAAACCTGAACTTTAATTAATTAGTATGTTTCAATGTGTTATGGCATGAGGCGGAATAACTAAGTATCTATCCTAGATAGTCATGCAAGTTAAATAGAATTTCAATAAGGTTTGAGTAAATGTTGGATGGGCATCAAAGTTGAAGGACTAAATTTGGGAAGAACCAAACTAAATACCACCCACATTTTGGTGGGATATATCATACGACACACACACACACTTCAGGAGAATGTGTGTGTGTTTGTGTATATGTGGGTGCTCTCTACCACCAAATGAACAAGGGAAAGGGAGATTGCATGTAGGATCTGAGAATTGAGAAGTGTTCATCACCTTCTAAGCACCAAGTAAGTATCCATTCTCTATTATGAAACTTCTTGGTTGGAGCTATTGGTGGGTTTTGATGAACCAACCCTAAATTGGGTAAATTGTAAGCATTAGATGGCTGAATTCATGTTTTGATGCACTAATCTAGTGTCATTCATGATTTTGTAGTCTCAAGTGGCATTTTGATTTAGGGTTCATGTTCAAGAAAAATGGGGGTTTTTACCCATGATCATTCTTGAACAAATTTGATGAATAGATTGAAAAGAAAGTGATGATATGCTATGTTGATAGCTATTGAATGAATGGTATGTAATGTAGGGAAGAAATATGATGATTCATGTTATGAACTATGAAAGTATGCATGAGATGCTTGTACATTGTGTTTTAAATGTTGTATGCACACCAAGTGTTTGATGAAATGCCTAGATTAGTCTAACTTGTGAAATTGTAGGCAAGATTGGACAAGTATGAAAGTAGTATGACAATAAATATAATCTAAAGTGGGTTAGCATGAGAATTGTGTTCTAGGGTGTATTCATGTAGGAACTAGTGTTATGAGGTATTCTTGGGCTATGTTGCTAGTTGGAGATTTTGAAGGCCCTAGTATGTATGTGAGGAAATGTATGAACGTATATGACAACCGTTGTGATCATATGGTTGTATGTGTTCCGAAATATATGAGACATATATGATAATAAGTGGTATTACATGATGTAAGAATAAATGTGGTTGTGAATGTATGTTTTAGATATGATAGAATTTGACTAATGAAAGTCAATGTAATATATGGTTGAGAATGGTTGTTAGTGTGATATGATTATGTATGCTAACAATGATGTGAATATGATAATATGAAAGGATAGGAAGGATGGACTCAACCATGGGAAGCTAATGGGTCAAGAGGAGGCAAATAAACAAGCATGAACTTGGAGGACTTGAGGTAAGCGATTCCCGAACTTAACTCGCATCTATGATATTGAATTATGTTCACATAGAATGGGAATCTTGAAGGAGTGCATGGTTTTGGTTATGGGTCCAAGATTCACATGGTAGCTAACTTAGACCTTGTCTTTTGTAAATGTAACTAATGTCGCCAAGGTTTGAGCGAATCAAGTATATTAGGCACTTGAACTCAAACCGGAAGCTCGTAGGGGCGTGCATTCGATCCGAGACTTGGTCAAGGTATGTATGGAATGATGGGTGGAAGAGTTAGTAAAAGAGTTGCTAGAATGTCGGAAATTGTGGGTAAGAATGGCGTGAAAGATATTGCGTTGAAAAGAGGAAGCATTGACCAAAAACTGCTGTTGGCGTACCCTACGCCAGTTTGGGCGTAGGCTACGCCAAGCCAGGTTTGGCTACGCAAGATCCCTCTGTCCTACGCCACTCTGTCACTCCTTGCCTACGCAAGTGGCGTAGGCTACGCCACTTTTGGCGTACCCTACGCCAACTCACCTTTCAGCCTTAGATGTTGATTTTCAGCTCGTTTATTCTTCCGTACCTTGCCCGAGCAACTCCAAAACTCATTTATAGTACATATGTGTACTCATGCTCGGGTTTGAGAGAGAGCTTCATGTATGTAAGGGTTGGTAGTCATGTATAGGATTGGAAACGTCATATTTGTCTTAGAGATTGGCAAAGAAAGAGTAGCATGACGGGTCAAAGTAAGTTATATAAGTGAATTGTATGCTTGTATGTATTGTGGAATTATACAAAGGAATTGTATGCTTGTATGTATTGTGGAATTATACGAAGGAATTGTATGCTTGTATGTATTGTGGTATTATAGGAGGGAGTTGTATGCTTGTATGTATGGTGGTATTATAGGAGGGAATTGTATGCTTGTATGCATTGTGGAATTATACGAAGGAATTGTATGCTTGTATGTATTGTGGTATTATAGGAGGGAATTGTATGCTTGTATGTATTGTGGTATTATAGGAGGGAATTGTATGCTTGTATGTATGGTGGTATTATAGGAGGGAATTGTATGCTTGTATGTATTGTGGAATTATACGAAGGAATTGTATGCTTGTATGTATTGTGGTATTATAGGAGGGAATTGTATGCTTGTATGTATTGTGGAATTATACGAAGGAATTGTATGCTTGTATGTATGTGGTATTATAGGAGGGAATTGTATGCTTGTATGTATGGTGGTATTATATGAGGGAATTGTATGCTTGTATGTATTGTGGAATTTTACGAAGGAAGTGTATGCTTGTATGTATTGTGGGATTATATGGAGGAAATTGTATGTTTGGACATATTGTGGGGTTATTAACCTTTGTTATGAGAATGATAGGAAATGTAGGTATGTAAGTATGATTGCAGGAGATGTGGAGGTTCGGATTGGGGTAACCCACCCGAACTTGAATGAAGGCTATTGGACAGGATCACAGAGTATTGTTGGAAGTTACTTCCGCATCACGAGTAGATTACTCGAGGTCACCTATTGAACTAACGAAATGGTTATGTGGTGAATGCAGGTTGTCTTGTCTACCTAATGAAGCAAGGAAAGGGTGGAGATCGAGCGAGGAGGCGGATTGTACGTGGTCACGTTCACATAATTAGACAGAGATCAGTCACGTTGAATGCATTAAGAAGTATTTTTAAGATGTAACACCAAAAATACTTAGAAGATTCGGTTTCTAAACATTTAAGTTTGTTTTTAAGAAATGAATTTTTCGGTTGGCTTTTCCGCTGCGAGTTTTCTGTAAATCGGTTTAGGGTGTTACACATTGGCCTTTGGCCTGGGCCCATGCTCATTCCTTCTATTTGTCCAGCTTATATTGCAAGGGTGGCAATCCGTGTGTGTGCTCTTTCCTGGCCGTTGGTTTGAGAGATTGATTCTCATCCCTTGGATGTGTGCTTTCTGGGTAGAAGGTTTGAGGGCTTGTATATATTGCTCTCTCTCTTCCCTGATCATTTTTGATCTCCCATTCTTTCTTTACACATTCCTTCGTCTCTCTCACTCTCTCTCTCTCTCTCTCTCTCTCTCTCTTAGTTGTTATTCTATATTGTTGATTCATTGATTCCAGACTCTCTTAGTCTGTAATCAGGTGTGAGTCTTGTTATTGTTTAGGTTATCAATTGATAACCTGTTTGAGGGTTTTGAGAGTTATGGTGAGGTTTTCTATGTAATTTTGAGTTTGTACCTTTTAGGGTTTCATATTTGGGTTGGTTCTGAATAATATTGAGTTTATTGTTAAATCCATGGTTGTTGACAGTTTTTATAACTATCATTACTAGCTAGTACTTTTTGGCATGGTTACTTCGATCCCCTTAGTCACATCTTATACTATCTAAATGTCTATAATGTAGTATGTACTACACAATATTGTTCACGTCAAGGAAATAAAAAGTTTTTGAGTTGGGGTATGAGTGACAACAAACTCTCTATCCTATGAGATAAAGGTTAGTTCTTAGAGCATCTCCAATGACATCAAACGGATGAGATCCGGACGGAATGATGGATATCACAACTGGATTTGTCATGCATTGGAGGAGTTGACGTGGGGATACCAGATATATGACTTGGTGGACCATATATACATGGATACAAAAGTGAAGTGTCATATATATGTTTGGATTAGTTTAACGTTGGAGGAAAAATGCAAATTTTATGGTATAGATATAGAATGATGTGATATGCTGATGTGGAGATATCAGATATATGTCTTGGTGCACCATGTACACACGGATACAAAAATGAAGTGTCAAGTAGAGGTTTGAATTAATTTGGCGTTGGAGGAAAATGCAAATTTTATGGTATAGATATAGAACGATGTGACATGCCGATACAGTAAATGTGTATATTAGATATGGGTTAGCTTTTGAAGATGCTCAAAGACTCAAATTCCAGTATTCCAATTTCCAAGAGTCCAAGATTCTCAGTTAATCTGATATGATCGAGATTTTAGTTTGTGTTTGTGTTTGTTTGTATCATTTCGTGTTAGCCATGTTGAACTAGTTAGGTTTTTGTATTTTTAAATAAAAGAAAAAAGAAAAAGAAAAGATGTCCACTATTTACTAGAACACGTGTCATCACCAAGTGCTCTTGCACAAAACAAGTCCGATGTGAGAGGTTGGAAGGTGATATGATCTTAATCCAAACTTTAAATCAAAGAGGAAGTGAAGCAAAATATTGGCAACTTACGATCAAAAATTAAATGCGTTTTACTATTGCATATATACCACTAGCTGATTACCCCGGGAAGGTCCCGGGGTTGATAAATCTAATATGACACATCAATTTTGAATATGAAATAGACTGACATGTCTCCATTAAGTCATCGGTTGACTGTAAAACAAAGTGAAAGTTAAGTTATTGATTATAAATAAGTAATCGATGTCAAACAAATCGGACTAATTAGAACCTCTAGTACATTGCAGATTTCGCCTTAATGTGACCGTGTCTAATCGATGTTCACTGTGCATTTCAATCCCACTTGAATCTAGAATTAACATCTTTTCTCATTGTGTGCCAAGAAACTTCCAATATACAAAAGTGAAAATCAGCTCTAAAGATTCACATACTGAGCATAAATTTGATGGAAACTGGAGCAGTAATCACAAAACATGCTGATCAATTGGTAATATTTTAACATTTTCGGTTTCCAGTCGTACCTAAACCTCAAAACAGTAAAAACTAACAAACCACACCAGTAAATGTTTTGAAAGAAACTTAAAAGATTTTAGGGAATATATTGATGTCGATTGTAGCCTTGAAGTAGAAAACAACCATCTTTCCAAGTTCCAACAAATATCAACCCGTGTACATTTTCAATAATAAAAAGAATTGCATAAGATAGGAAAGACGGAGAGGTCATACATAGTATGCTGCAATTACTTAATGGAGTCCAAATCATGTGAATCAATAAGGCTTTTGAACTCCTGTGAAACTACTTGAGACGTTGCTGCAATCGCTTCCTTCTCCATGTGAATCGGTTTCCGGCTTCTATTTATCTATCTACTGATTCAAAACAAATTCAAACTATCATAAAACCACAAAAAAACAGCAATCAATAATTTCAGTTTTAGCAAAATATAAGTGTATATGTCATCCATATGAATGGTAAAAAGGTTAGAGCCACACATGAGACAAAATCCATAATATTAACATGGTTTAATCGAAGAGAATTAAACTGACAATAATGAAACATACATACACACACATCTCAATTTGAAAGTATTTAACAAAAAATTTGGGCAAAAATCAAAGTATTAGGAAAAAAATAATCAAACCAAACTGGAGAGACAATTCATGTCGTCGTCCACCATCTTCCAACTTGATCCATCTTTCCTGAAATAAAACAAAATAAAAAACAATTGTAACAAAAGCATAAACAACGAACCTCGTAGCGGCAAACGAAGCTTGAAACAATACTTCTTCATTTTTTACGAACCAAAATACTATCTAAACCATAACTATATAACATACCAAGCCTATTTCACTTAAGGTTTTGTAATGCTTATTAGTAACAGCGTACCTTCATTCATAACTTCGCCACCCAAATTCATAACCCATTCTTTCAATGATTCAGCAATGTCAAGCCTCCTTGTGTACTCTCCAGGAAAACACTGTCAAAATTATTGAAACAATTATTACTTTTATAATATTAGTATGTCTAATAAATATGTATTCATTAAAAAACTAAATTGGAAATAACTTACAGATCGTTTATTATTCGAAACAACATCAAGCTACCGGACCTATTGCAACCTATCAATGTTAATCCCTAATGTATCATTTTGTTTTTTTTATCTTTTAATTAAATAAAACAATAAAAAAGCAAACGACTTTTATTAAATAAAAACAGAAAAAGTGAATATTTAGAGAATAAATTGGATTTGATGATAGGGGACTATGCATATCACCAATTTTTATTCCACATTATGATGCTATATTATGTTAATGAATTATCTTATTCTGTCACGCATGTTATAATACTGTAAAACAGAGGTGCCCAAACAGATTCAAGTAGGCTGGGGCAGCCATTTTGAGGTTTACACAGTTTGGTTCACAATTTGTTTTGGCGGTTTCGTGGTTTAACTGTCCGGCCGTAGGATTATGTATATGTATTATGAACCATGTATTTACCATACCTATCAAGGGCGCACCCAAGGTGCATAGGCCTCCTCTGGGGCCTAGGCTCAAAAAAGTGAGGAACTAAGACAAGGAAAGCGAAGTTATAAAAAAAAATATTATGTATTAGAATAAGACTATTCTTCAAATAAAATAAACACTAAAAAATAACTTACTGCCTAAACTTCTAAACACACGAACTTGACATTGTTTACTTTATCTAACAATAATTCACATCATTATTTTATAAAATAATCTACACCAAGTCTATCTGGAACAATCAAACCTACAAACCGCAATAGCATACATACAAATGACAATTCACTTCTAATTATGCTACTTAACTAATTAACATAAACGAATAACACGAAGCCCTAATTTCCACTAAACCAAAACATAATCGCCTAAACAAACGACCCCAATCCAATCCATATCATAACCTTCCAAACTCAACAACAAATCCATCAAAAACAATCAATCAAACCTACAAACTGCAATAATATACATCAATAACAATTCACTCCTAATTATGCCACTTAAATAATTAACATAAACGAATAATACACAATCATCAACAAACCTAATATCTTACAAACTCACTTTCAGCAGACTAAACACTCTTAATCAGCTCATTAACATTCATACTACTCAAAGGCTTCCCTATATCCCCTAACTGATGTTGAACCTCACGCTATGTTAAATTATACAAAGCACCTTGCTTTCCATGTGATCTCATTGTTCTAGTCCCCGTACACAAAACCAACCCCTAATTATTATTATCCACTAATCAACCTGTTCACAACAATCAAGATTCTCCTAAACTGACATACCTATAAATTAATAATAAATAATATTAACAATAGTATTAATATTAAGCAACAAAATCCTCAAAGTTCTGACCTTTATTGTAAAATTTGTTGCAAAGGGTGTAATAAACAATCAATTCCCAGTATCAAGCTGTTGTGTTGGCGGTGTGAAGATTCCGTTGACTGTTAACCTCCAAGAGATCTGACCTGCTAATAAAATAATAAACAAATTAGGGGAGATTGAAACTTAAACTTCCATTACTAACATCAAAGGAATTACGTTGATGATGCTGGTACCTGTGTTTATACTCAATCCAGACAGAAACCATACGAAGCAAACGTTGGCAACCATATCGGTCTGGGGCTCTTCGATCTGGTAGGCGGCTGATTCGCGCACACGCATCGACGGTTCACGGAGCATTCTGCGGCTGCTGGCGTGGAACCTAGCGGCGCCACGGAGGGAGGGGCGGTTGTGACGAACTGATGGCTGCGGGAAGTGGTAGTGGTGAGCAGCGGCGTGGTGTCGGTGGTGGCGTTGGTGGTGTCATCAGAGGACGATGATATAGATTTTGATGACATGGTTATTGTTATTGGTGGAGGTGGGGCGACAGAAGAGGAGGGGAAAGAGAGAGGTGAGAATTTTTTTTAGGGTTTGGTGGAAGCTATTTAGGGTTTTGAGAGAGAAGCATGAATATATACATAACGAAAAAACTCAAAAACAATAAAATCTTCATCTTATTATGCCACGTGGCAGATTCAAGGGGGGGGGGGGGGGTTGAGGCCACCATTGATTGCCACGTCAGCAAAAGGGCTTTGTTTTATATATATATATAGATGCCTAAATAATAAATTTATAATCACTAGTTTTTAAGTCATGGGTAAATACGTTTAGGTTACTTTATAGATAGTGATTTTTTTAATGTCAAGTGTTTTCTTTCTATATATAGCCGCTCCTATGAATCATTTCAAACTTGAATATTGTAGTGATCAGCAAATACCAATCAAACATATACGAGTGAGCAAATTCTTTAGTTTATTGGAATTGATGTAATCTCATTAGTAGTGGCGAAGCTTGAATATTTTTTTTTTCGGAGGTGCGAAAAGTCACAGGATCATAAAACGGAGGGGCCGCACTAAGTACTAAAAATTTTTCGGACGAAAACATATAAATTTAACTATTTAGCAAAAAAAAGGGGAGGCCACCTTACCTCACGACCCTTAAAAGTTTCGGTTATCAAGTAGAAACATTTTGGACAAAAAGTTAAAATGATACCGTAAGTTACCACCAGTTATACAATAAAGATAATATATTAGTTGATATAATAAACCGAGTATCAAAAGAAATGATGTTAAAGATCTCATCCACCATGACGTAATGTTCACTTCCTATAAGGTTGGTCGGTGTGGAACTACGCCCTCTTCACCTCGATCAATTTCCTTTTAATAGCGCCCCTTATTTTCTGAGCACCATTAAACCATTGTCAGCCCAATAACAAGCATTGACAGATGCTTTTGTAAGCACCACATCAATTTAAACTAATATTAAAGAAAAAGAGGGATGGGGCGCCATCAGAGGCTTTATTCCATTTCTTGAACGCTATTAAAAAAAGGCAATAAAACATCCTATTGACGTGGAGCTCATGTGGCTCAGTAGAGCACCTAGGGGCTCAATTCCATCCCACGTAGCCTAAACGTCCTAAAAATCTAATGTGTTGTACAAAAAGTTATTATAAAATATATCAGAAATTTAATTGTTGTGTACTCTTAAATTAAATAAATGTACTCTCAAATTAAATAAGCACCATCAAGATCTTGCTGAGTATTTGATTAAGATTTGGTTGCCTTAAAAATAAAACATAATTCTTATAAGGACAATAATTATGGCAGAAATAAAGATTTCTTAATTTGAAAACTTAACATGTTCAATGTGAAAAAAAAAAGTGTGTAAAGTTGGAAATTTAAGATCTTAATTGATGGTGCCGGCCTTTTAGAGGTAGCCTAAACCGAACGAACATCGTCACTCGTGGACCCCATCCACGTCATGGCTGCCGTCACCTCACTCACTAGTCTCGTCATCACATTTTGCTTATCATCTAAGCAAACAATGAACCTAGATTTTGTAGTTTAAATATGTTATCAAAATGTTTTAAGTGTACATATGAATGCATAAGGATATATCACGTTTAATAAATCTTAATCAAAGAATTGTAAAGACATTTATATATATTGTTGTAGAACTTTAAGATAAGCTAATAAGCTAAAACAAGCTAATAGTAAGTCAAATTTTCAAGTGTTTCACTTAGTAGTTTTTTTTTTATTACTTTAAAGTCGCATAACTTTTTGACACAACTTTAACAATGAAAGTGGCAGGAGCTTAAAATACTATACATACAAAACCAATTTTTTAAGGAAATAAACACCATATATCCCCAAAACAACTTGTTCTTATACATAAAGAACAAAGTCTGATAAACGATATTTATCGAATTCATATTGTATATAAGTAGTCTAATAAATTAATAAATGTGGCTTGCTAACATATGGTGAATCCCTATTGAATTTAGTTTTTGTGAGCTTGTAAACATAAATAGTATTTGAACTATTGAATAGGAGTCTTAACTACAAACAAGTCATGTTATTTAAATGAAATGAAATGAACTAAATCTTGAAATGAGGAAAAAAAATAAAAAATTAGGGGGCCGTGGCCCTCTCCCGCCATCAGTATAGTTTACAATATGTGTTTCTATTTTTTTTTTTTATAAATGTTAAAATAATCATCAAAATTTGGTGAAAAATGGAAGCATATGTTAATCTTTGATACTGTTTTTTTCTTTTATCAAATTCACATGGAATCCGAGGTAATAATGTTTAAGAAAAATTCATTACATAACAATCAAGTTTTGTAATTGTTCTTTTAAGTAAAGTAGAAATAGTAACTAAGAGTCATATATATTATTATATTTCATTTTTTTTAGTTTAAAACTTTGTTAACATTCATAAAAAAACAAAAAAAAATTACACAAAACTGGTACACGTAATGTCTTTAGAGAGCGTTAGAAGCGTAGTTACCATTGCGGAAGTTATTCTTGACGGTATTATATGCGGATTTAGGATTTTTTTTTATGGGTTCCTTTTTTTTTAAATGCTCTAATTTCATATGACAAAACACAAAAAAAATCGGATCGGCACAGGGGTTCGGGTCGGATTGACGGTTTGGGGGCGATTTGACGATTCAGGTCGTTTTAGGGGTTTGGGTCGATTTAGGTTTCAACAGGTCAAAATTTAACATCCCTAAAATACCTAATATGATAATAACCAAACTATAATACAATAATTCATTATGAATTTAGGAGGTTGTAAGCATTTACATACCTTTAATTGTATGTTCAACTATGTCTTTTACCACCGCAAGAGACCAACTCATTCCAGCACATGTCCACTTCAATGTGATCCTGTACAAATAACACAAGTCTTACCTTCAGAAATGCTCACTTCAAACAACTCACAGCTTTTACAAGGTTTTGTGTCTCATGATTATTGAAGGATGTCAACTTTTGTAGTCGGCACAGATTGTACTCTTATTAATCACAAATCAAATGATACACAGAAGTTTAACCAGAACCCTAAACCAGACAAAGAACAGAACAACAAAGTATCCTCATTACAAAGGCTCTCAACACTCAGATGATCATCTACAAGATGATCAACAAACAATACACAAGGAGAATACTGGATTAACAGATCAAGATGATCTGAATAATCAAAACCCTAATTGTTTACGAGAGAGATAACAGAGAGAATGTGAGTGAATAATCTGATCGTCAAAAGTCCCCAAAGGAAGATACACAAAGCCTTTTATAGTGAAGGCTTTGTGTTTCTTTAAAGATCCAACGGACCACAAGCAAGGCATCCAACGGACGAGATCAAGAGATCAACCCTCACACGGATTGCCAACCTGACAATCACCAAAGCAGGCCAAAGAACTGGGCTACGAACTGGGCTTCTAGACTCCAATAAGCTGAACCCAAACACCCCTACTGGACCATCAGCATCCAAGCCCAAACCTGCAAACCAACTTATGCAAAATATTTAAGCAATTGAAAAAATAAATTTGAGAAGAAAATTATAACATATTATTTACCATTTTATGTTATAATTTTAACAAAGGATCAAATGTTTATGTTAACTTACCTGGGCGGAGGATAAAAAGTTTTTATACTTTCATGTCATGTAACTTTACACACCCAAATACATCTACTAATCAAACTCCTAAAACTACATGTCATTAAAATCCATCATCTAACTTGAACCCCAACGAACAACGGCACACACCTAATGCTTTCAGAACGCACAAAACTTTCATTTAGGCACAAACACAAAAACTTGGCGTGCTTGTCAAAATGCAATTCATCAAAGACCATAATCATAATAGTTACTCCAAATTAATTAACTACATTCAAATTCAATGTGTGTAATGACTTTCATTAACTAATTAGAAACACGTAAAAACCAAAACACAGAGCATTTAGGCATGGAATCTATTTTTGTTTTTGCAGCCAATCACATTCCGTTTGAGTGGAGGAAGAGTGTGGAAATTAACAGATCACTACACTTGACTTAAGTTTCATAAAAAATTTACATGTATTGAATACGCCCACTATACCTTCCCCTCATTTGTTCTTTAAAACTTCTGGTCACATGTTTAATTGTTGAAAGTATATATTATTACTTTATAATAAAACTAGTTATATTAAAATAAATAAATCGAAAATAACAAAGTTAAAATTGTATTATCTATACTACATTATAAAGGAGAAAAGATGTCTATAAAAGTCATTTTATATGAATTTTAAGATGACATAAGAAAAGTCTCAGGCTTAAAACCCAAATGTCGTGTAATTTTTTCCTTTCTACCCTTCATGCAAAACCTACTTGTACAAATTCTTTTATCATAACCTCCAATTACCATTAATCTATATTATATTATAAAGCATTAATAAAATTACCCCACTGCGAAGCACAAGTGCTTACAAACATACACATTACATATTGATAATCGTTTTAAGGTTTGAATTACGTTCCGCCCTGTATTGTCGACTCCGTCACAACGCGCGAGTTCCTTGCTAGTGTATCTAATAAACAAAATTGAATAAATATAAAAAGGGGAATTGGAATTAAATAATCCCACTCTGTAGGGTTAGAAGACAATAATTATAACTTAAAAACTGGAATCTAACATGTCGAACTTGTCTTGGTTTTTATTTAACTGGATCAAAAACCCAATTAGTTTTCTGCTTATGTGGCATGTCATTTTATGCATTCTATTGACTTATTTGCACTTTATGGCATGCCACGTATGTAGAAAACTAACTGAGTTAAACCCAATTAGTTTTGGTCCAGTGAAATAAAAACTAATACAAATTGGGTATTAAGGAATCATACATCATCTGTTTAGGATTCATACACTCTGGCCTACATCATACACCAATGGGAAGCTGCCACATACTCTAGAATGTGATGTCACATTCTCAGTGTTTAAATTAGGATTTTTGTCTTCCAACCCGACAAAGTTAGGATTATTTAATTACAATTCCCCGTATAAAAAAATTACATCATCTTTAATATCATATAATTTCCCCCGTCTAACTTAAACGTGATCCCCAAGTTATTGAGTACTGAGTCACTAATTCACTCACTCATTCACACTCTCGAGTCTAGTAGTAGCCTATAAATAACACGCCCTCTTATTTTCCTCTGTTCTAAAATTCAAATCCATCTCAAATTCTCTTCAAATTCATAAATTTCATCTCAATTTTAATCCAAAACCTTACAAGAAATGAAACCCGAATCATTATACCCCGATCAATCGAACCGATTATCGAATAAATCAACAATTCCGCCTCGTCGTGGTCAGAATAAAATCAAGCGTATGATCATCAACCAAATCATGAATTCGGCTGTTTCGGTCGCTTCAAAGACGAGAAACATGATAATTAAGAACACAGGAGGTCAAAAAGATGTTGAAGGTAGCTCAAACTGTACAACCTCACCAGAATTGATTAATTATGATGAAGGTTCTGATTCGGGTAGATGAAGGATTGATCGATTTTTGGTATGTGGTTCGATTGAATTGGGGAAGCATGATTTGAAATTGGGTTTTGGTGATCATAGACAGTGTATTCATTTGTTGTATTAGAAGGTTACTGCCTTTATTGTGAATATTTTGCATAGTCTAATTATAATTTTATAAGAACTTTGAATTTTTGAATATTATTTAGAAGATGAGGTTTTGTTGCAAATGTTGTCCTGGCTTAGTCTCGAAGTCTTAGCTAGAGTTACAACACGATATACGACAAGTTAAAGGGTCCCGAGACCTAATAATGCAAGGTATATAGACCATGTAAGTATGGATGTATGAAAGATGGATTGTTCACGAGCCGAGTTGAGCCAAGCAAAAATTTGAAATCAGGCTGAAACTTTGAGCTCGATCTTGGTTAAGCCTTGTCAGCTTCGCTCGGCTTGATCTGGCTCGAACTTAACTAAGTAAAGTAAATTTAATACGCAAATTACAAGCACAATAATTTAACTTGACATTTTAATAGTTTAAAAATCATATGAAAAAAATAAGTTCTCCAATTGAATACATAACACAAGTCCAAATTAAGTCTAAGCGAATACAAAATAAGTTTTAAAAACATAGAAGATAAATTTAAAGCATGATCCGATTTAACCTGAACTCCCACAAGTGTGCAACCTGTTAAATCAAGTCGAGCTTGGCTCGATTGGTTTGCGACCGAGTTAGTTTTAGCAAGTTTCAAGTTGCTAAGTTGTTTGGACAATCCTAGAAAGAAAGAGTTGTGTAGTAAAGTTGAAACAAAAGGATGCAAATTTTGAAAGAAGCAGAAGATGAAAGAGAGCATGTGGGTTGGAATTAGAGGTGCAAACGAGTTGACCCGAGCTTAATCTTGACTAGGTTCAAGCTCGAGCTCTGCTTGATTGTGATTTATTATTTAATTTATATTAATTATAACTATATTTTTTATATATAATTTAGTTATTTTTTCAAAATTTTATAAATAGTAGGCTCCATTAGACTCACGAGCCAGCTTGAGCTCAATAAGCGAAGCTTGAACTTCGGCTCATTTACTAAACAAGTTTGTTTTTAGGCTCGGGCTTGGGCTCAATCTTATTTAAGCTATGCTCGCTAAGAGCTTTTTCCCGAGTCAAGCTTGAGTAACTCGCGAGTATCTCAGCTCGTTTGCACACCTAGATGGATTTGGCCTACTGGGCCAGATATCATCCGGCCGAAGCCAAACATTGAGCCCGAACCACAAATAGTTGTAACTAGTAAACATCCACGCCGCTTCGCGGCGGTGGAGTTGCCAGTGTCAGCACACAAACGGCACCGGTACGCGCCGCGCTAAGCGCGGCGTAGAAACATAAGCGGCACCGATTTGTGAAAAGCTACAGATTTTTCGACTAACAGCGGAGTTACACCAACGGTATTGCGTGGGTGTGCTAATCGGATAAGACAACGTAGAGAGTCGCATTGTTCCGTCGGTAGCCGGTGCGCGTTGCACCGAGCAAAGCACCTAAACCGCTTGAAAAAAAGGAGTTACTAATAAAAGTAAAGCGATGACATTTTCGTAATTACGTGAAAAGTAAAGGTTTTTTATGTTGGTTTTATTAATAAAATTAATGCGATGACATTTTCGTAATTACTTCAAAACGAAAGGTTTTTTATCTCGCGTTTCTCAAAGTTACTATTGCTAACGTCCATAATTGTTATATATATAACTAGTAAAAATCTCCGCCGCTTCGCGGCGGTGGCGTTGCCAGTGCCAGCACACAAACGGCACCGGTACGCGCTGCACTAAGCGCGGCGTAGAAACATAACCGGCGCCGATTCGTGAAAAGCTACAGATTTTTCCGACTAACAGCGGAGTTACACCAATGGTATTGCGAGGGTGTGCTAATCGGATAAGACAACGTAGAGAGTCGCATTGTTCCGTCGGTAGCCGGTGCGCGTTGCACCGAGCAAAGCACCTAAACCGCTTGAAAAAAAAGAGTTACTAATAAAAGTAAAGCGATGACATTTTCGTAATTACGTGAAAAGTAAAGGTTTTTTATGTTGGTTTTATTAATAAAATTAATGCGATGACATTTTCGTAATTACTTCAAAACGAAAGGTTTTTTATCTCGCGTTTCTCAAAGTTACTATTGCTAACGTCCATAATTGTTATATATATAACTAGTAAAAATCTCCGCCGCTTCGCGGCGGTGGCGTTGCCAGTGCCAGCACACAAACGGCACCGGTACGCGCTGCACTAAGCGCGGCGTAGAAACATAACCGGCGCCGATTCGTGAAAAGCTACAGATTTTTCCGACTAACAGCGGAGTTACACCAATGGTATTGCGAGGGTGTGCTAATCGGATAAGACAACGTAGAGAGTCGCATTGTTCCGTCGGTAGCCGGTGCGCGTTGCACCAAGCAAAGCGCCTAAACCGCTTGAAAAAGAGGAGTTACTAATAAAATTAAAGCGCTGACATTTTCGTAATTACGTGGAAACTAAAGGCTTTTTATTTTGGTTTTATTAATAAAATTACTGCGATGGTATTTTCGTAATTAATTCGAAACGAAAGGTTTTTTATCTCGCGTTTATCAAAGTTACTATTGCTAACGTCCATAATTGTTATATATATAATATGATTTTATTATAGAGGTGCACAAAATTCTGGATCCTAAACTGAAACAGATCCTACATGTTAGTTTACCCTGGGTTGTAACCCTATGCTTTGAAACCGGTTCCATCCAGGCAACACATGACCCGAAACGATCAAAATCCAGAAAAAACGGAAAAGGTAATGAACTGAAGCGAACCGATCACTTCCGTTTCCAAAAACGGCACCTAACCCGAACTGGTTTCACTAAGAACCGGTTTTGACTTTTGTTGACCCAAGCCATAACCGGTTGGAAAAAAACCCGAAATACCTCTACATTATTATATTTCATATGTGCTTTGTTCAAAATAAGGGTTGTAAACATTTGTTATAACTTATAAGGTGGTGTTTTTGTATAATTTTAGAAATCACAACGAACTTATTCTATAATGGAATCAAAGTTGGTTTAGTGATCCAAAATCTGTTGTTAAATTACACTACTTGTGTACTTAACATACCAATTTAATTTACCACCTTGAGTCATTAGATCCAATTTAATTTACCACGTTAAGATTCCAATTTGTTTTACGCGATTATATATAGTAATTACTAAGTACCTATTATTTTACAAGACTTAAAAAGATGGAGCTAAGTGATAACACTGATAAAAATGGGTTTTAGTTTTTTTTTTTTTTTGTAAATTAACTTTCATTAAACCACCAACAAGCAATCACTCCCCAAGACGGGGAGCAAAGCCGAAAACCAATACAAGAAAACCAAAGTTACATAATGTCAAAACTAGATCATCTATCCCAATCAACTATCCCCTTTTTGAATCTATTCTTGTACCAAAAGAATCCCAAAATCTTTATGTCCGCGGCTACCTCAACAATCTTCATCTTCTTGTTCTCGAAAATCCACTCGTTCCTTGCTTTCCATATCCTCCAACACGTAATGATCATTAACCCGTGAACCACCATTCTTTTGTCCCCCACTAAACCGTACGAATTATGCATGTCCACTATATCTTTGACGTGAAAAACATAGAACCCCGGAATCTTGCACCAACTCGTAATCACATTCCAAACACCGGACGCGAACCAACACCCGGTAAGAATATGTTCAATCGTTTCATGGGTTCCATCACACCACACACACCTCGTATTTTCCAACACAATACCTCTACGAATGAGCGCATCCTTAGTGGGAAGCCTATCTAAATAAGCCCTCCACATAAAGATGTTACATTTCTTCGGCACCCACTTACTCCATGAGAAACCAAAGCGATCCCCGGCATTAACCGCACCAAGCATCCATTTCTTAACCGCACTAACCGAGAACCCCTCTCCCTTCCCATCATCCCATCTCCACTCGTCCCTAGAATCACAGCCAACGACCTGCATAAGTTGAACCTCTAACTGATGTCGTTGCCCTGTTTCCAGCAAAGAAGCCGGCGCTCGAACCCAGTCCCATTTAATACGAGTAATACCTCCAGCCCGTTCCATCCGGTCCTTAACCTTTACTCGTTTCAACCGCTCCAAGGCAAATAACTCCGGATAAACTTCCTTTAAAGGCTGGCTTCCAATCCAAGAGTCAAGCCAGAATCGGATCGTGTCCCCATATCCCACCTTAGCCGTAATCATGCTGTTGAGACCCATCCCTTCAATCTTATAGTTATTCCAAAACTTGGCCAAGTTTTTCCACACACCCGTAAAGGATGTGTTGACCGGAACCATACCCCATCCACGACTAGACCCATGAAACGCCACTATCACCTTCCGCCACATAGCTAAGTTCTCGTTTAAGTATCGCCAAATCCATTTAGCCAACATTGCGTTATTATTCACCTCCAACCTAGCTATACCCAAACCACCATACGTAATGTCTTTCGTCACACACTCCCAAGACACCCAACTCATCTTCCTAACCTCGTCGGAACCCCCCCAAAGAAAACGCCTCATCAACCCCTCTAGCGTTTGTATGACCTCCTTGGGAGCCTTAAAAAGAGAAAAATAATAAGTGGGTAGACTATCCAACACCGATTTGATCAACGTTAACCTGCCGGCCATCGATAATGTATTAGCTTTCCACTTGGATAGCCTCTTCTTAAACGTAACCACAACCGGTTCCCAATTTGCGACTCGGTTCATATTGGCACCCACCTTAATTCCCAAGTACACAAACGGAATAGTGCCGGTTTTACACCCCATCACCTCCGCCTCCCTAGCAACTTCATCAATACCCACACCTATACCAAATAAAGTCGACTTATGGAGATTTATTTTCAACCCGGAACAAATATAGAAAATCCTTAGAATCCGCTTCATGTTTTTGAAGTTGAAAGACGACCACTCCCCCATTAACATCGCGTCGTCCGCATACAATAGATGAGATAGAATCGGACCCCCGTTAGGAAGTCTTAAACCATCGAATGCCCCAATGTCACACGCCTTTTTCATTATCCCGGAAAAAGCCTCCATAACTATAATAAATAGAAAAGGCGAAATTGGATCCCCTTGACGAACACCTTTTTGACACCCAAACTCGAATGTCGGAGACCCGTTCACCAAGACTGGCGATCTAGCCGACTCCAAAACCCCTCGAATCCACTCGCACCACATGTCTGGAAAATCCATTTGTTTCATAATCGATAATAAAAATTCCCAATTGACATTATCGTAGGCTTTGTCAAAATCGATTTTGAACAGAAACAATTTTTTATCTCTCTTCTTAGCCCACGAAATAATCTCATTTGTCATCAAAGGACCGTCTAAAATGTGCCTCCCTGATAAAAAAGCTGATTGGTGTTCGGACACAATCTTTCCCATAATAAGCCTCAACCGGTTCGCTAAAATCTTCGAAACAACCTTGCTAATACAACCGATTAAATTAATCGGTCTGAAGTCATTCAACTTCGCCGGGTCACCCACCTTCGGTATTAAGGCAATAAATGAAGATGCAACCCCCGGATTGAACCGTCCAGTTTCATGGAACCTGCGCATCATGTCAACAAAATCCGGTTCAAAGATATCCCAAAACGCCCTAATGAAGCGAAAATTAAACCCGTCGGGCCCGGGCGCTTTATCCGCCCCACAATCAAAAACCGCCCTTTTCACCTCTTGAACCGAAAAAGTATCCACGAGAAAAGCCGCATCATCCTCAGTCACTTTCGTTAACCCGTAACAGTTCAGTTTCGGCCTATATTTCATCTCTTCTTTAAACTTGTCCCTGAAAAAAACCATGACTTCCCTTTTAATCACTTGCGGCTTTTGTTCCCAAACCCCGTTTATCAACAAACCCGGAAGATAATTAGCCGCCTTCCTCTTGTTAATGCATCCGTGAAAAAACTTAGTATTATCATCTCCATAAGAGGCCCAGTTACAACGCGCTTTCTGCTTCAAATCCCTTTGACGAAATAAATCGAGTTCCCTTAACCGTTTTTTAATTTCTGTTAGCGACCACATCTCATCTTCCGAAAGATCTCGCGACTCCAGCTCTTCTTCTAACTCCCTACCTTCTTTCTGTAAAACACTTTGTTCTTCCAACTCTTTCTTCTTGCATTCTTCCACCCACTTCTTAATCCTATCTTTTAGAAACTTGAACTTGTGCATTATAATAACATCCGGATCCCCTTCAAAGTCTCTCGAACCCAGCGCCTCCTTCACCATATCACGAAAACCTTCTCTTTCAAGCCATGAGTTGTAGAACTTAAAAGGTTTCGAACCAAAGTTCCTTGATACCGTCTTTAGCATTAAGGGACAATGGTCCGAAATGTGTCTCTCCAAACCAATATACTCCGCATTCGGCCAAGCCATGAACATATTCCAATTGACGAAAATCCGGTCTATTCGGCTCAACTTTGTACCTGCAACACACGTAAAACGTCTCCCTTTTAAGGAGTATTCATGCAAATTAGTATCATCGATAAATCTATTGAACTCGCTTGCATCCGCCGCAGAGAATACCGAGTGCCTTCTGTCTCCTTCGTTTCTCACCGAGTGCCTTCTGTCTCCTTCTGTCTCCTTCGTTTCTCACCTTTTAGTTAAAAAATAGAATGAGAGAGAAATTTGTTAAAAGGTTATGTTTATGATGGATAATTCAATTACTTGTGTAATGGGTTGTGATATTATTGAATAATGGGCTCCTGGAAATAGTGGGCTTATGATTATATTGTAAAATGAGTCTGACTCGTCTGGCCCAGTTATGGTTATATTTTTGGCAGGTTTACAAGAGGTAATAAGGGTCGTTGGATCAAGTTATTTGGAGCTGTTGGATGAGCATCTTGGAAGCTTCGAGAGCTGAGTATTTAAGACTCAGTCTCTCTCATCGTCTCGTTTAACTCAATCATTTTTTTTCTTTTCGTCTTTGTTAGTTCTCTCTGTATCTTCGTCTAGGGTTTGTGTATTATCATCAGTATTGTAAGTCTTTGATTTGTATTGTTCTTCCTTTTAATCTGCTGATCTAAATAATCAGCAGATTGACATTGTATTCGTATTATTTATGATCTCAGTGATTTGCTGAGATCTTTGGGTTCTGGTTGGGTGTTTTTTGGTTTGGTGTTCTTTGTTCCCCCCCCCCACCCCCCCACCCCCTCCCCCACATTAGATCACTTAAGGAATTTTGGGTGTCTTTGTTTTCAAACAGTTTTAGATCAGCCTTATAAACTTTGTAGTAGGGCTGACAAATGTGTCTTAATTGGTTATTCTTTTCTAAATAAGGGTTATAAACTTTGGTGTCTTGAGTCTAAAGAGGTTGTTTTTTCAAGGAATGTAAAGTTTTATGAAAACATATATCCTTTTAAATCTGAATTTAAGGAAGTTGGTTTTAAAAATTTAGATCATTTAAATTTCTTTGACAATTTTGAAACTGAAAATTCTTTAAGTGATCATTCTGGTAGTAACACTGGTCTTCCCAATGATGAAGGGGGAACAAATGGTGCTCATGATCTCTCTCCTAGGGAGTTGTTAGATGACTCTCCCAGGAAATCCAGTGAGGTAGTTCACAATAGTGAACACCAACCTGGTAATACTGGTAGTAGAGGGACTGACAACCCAGTTGAAGAGAGTTCATATGATGAGGCTGTTACTCCTGAGGGAAATAGGTTAGAGTCTACTAGGAAGTCTAGTAGAGAGTCTGTTATGCCTAGAAGGTTTAATGATTATATTGTGGAAGGCAAAGTTAAATATGGGGTTGAAAAGGTTGTCAATTACTCAAATCTGTCATATGAAAACTTTAGTTTTGTGTCTAGTTTAAATAAAATTGTTGAACCATCTAACTATAGAGAAGCCTCAACTGGTCCTAAGTGGGTTAAGGCTATGAATAGTGAGATGGAGGCTCTCCATAGGAATAATACTTGGGTTATCACTGATTTGCCACCAAATAGGAAACCAATAGGGTGCAAATGGGTGTATAAGGTCAAGTATAAAAGTAATGGAGAGGTTGAAAGGTATAAGGCTAGGTTGGTTGCCAAAAGATACAACCAAAGAGAAGGTTTGGATTTCGGAGAAACCTTCTCTCCAGTTGTTAAAATGGTGACTCTTAGGTGTGTTTTGAGTATAGCTGTTCAAAATGGTTGGTCACTATATCAATTTGACATAAATAATGCCTTCTTGTATGGGTCTATCTCTGAAGATGTTTATATGACACTACCAGAAGGCTATTATTCTAAACAAGAGTCAAAAGTGTGCAAGTTGGTGAAATCATTGTATGGTTTAAAACAAGTTCCACGAAAGTGGAATGAAAAGCTTGTTGAAGTATTAGTTAAAATTGGTTTCACTCAGAGTACTTTTGATTATTCCTTGTTTGTCAAGTCTAATGATGGTGTGTTTATAGTCTTACTTGTTTATGTAGATGATATTGTTATCACTGGTAACAATGATACCGAAATCAACAAAGTTAAAAGTTTTTTGAGTGACAATTTTAAAATAAAAGATTTAGGCAAGTTAAAGTATTTTCTAGGCATTGAAGTACTTTATTCTGATGATGGTATTTGTTTAAATCAAAGAAAATATTGTATGGAACAATTGAGTGAGTTTGGTTATCTTGGCTGCAAGCCAGTTAGTGTTCCCATTGAACAGAACTATATTGTTTCTGTCAAAAATGGGAAGTCGGATTAGGTTATTGAAAATACAACTGAATTTCAGAAGTTAATAGGCAAATTAATCTATTTGTCTTTAACTAGACCTGACATAAGTTACACAGTCCAGTTTTTAAGCCAATTTATGCATAAACCAACTTTGGCTGTGCAGAAAATGGCTTTAAGGCTTTTAAGATATCTTAAGAGCTCTCCAGGAAAGGGTATTTGGTTTAAGAAAAGTAATGAGTTTGAGTTGTCTGCATTTTCAGATGCAGATTGGGCAAAGTGTCTTATAACAAGAAAATCAATAACTGGGTATTGTGTTTTCTTGGGTGAGTGTCTTGTGTCATGGAAAAGTAAAAAGCAAAGTACTGTGTCTCGGTCAACAGCCGAGGCAGAGTATCGTGCTATGGTTGCTACTACTTGTGAATTAGTTTGGTTGTCAAACTTGTTCAAAGAATTAGGAATTACGAGTAAGTTGCCATTAAATCTTTTTTGTGACACTAAATCTGCGATTTCGATAGCTGCTAATCCGGTCTTTCATGATCGGACAAAGCACTTTGAAATAGATTTGCATTTTTTACGGGAAAAAATTAATAGTGGTTTTGTTGAAACCATTAAAGTTGATTCTCAAAATCAAGTAGCAGATATATTTACGAAAGGTTTGTATGCTGCACAACATGATGAGTTGTGTAAAAGATTAGGTTTAACGGATATGTTTAGTAATTGAATTAAGGGGGGATGTTAAAAGGTTATGTTTATGATGGATATTTCAATTACTTGTGTAATGGGCTGTGATATTATTGGATAATGGGCTCCTGGAAATAGTGGGCTTATGATTATATTGTAAAATGGGTCTGACTCGTCTGGCCCAGTTGTGGTTATATTTTTGGTAGGTTTACGAGAGGTAATAAGGGTCCTTGGATCAAGTTATTTGGAGCCGTTGGATCAGCATCTTGGAAGCTTCGAGAGCTGAGTATTTAAGACTCAGTCTCTCTCATCATCTCGTTTAACTCAATCATTTTTTTCTTTTCGTCTTTATTAGTTCTCTCTGTATCTTTGTCTAGGGTTTGTGTAGTATCATCAGTATTGTAAGTCTTTGGTTTGTAGTGTTCTTCCTTTTAATCTGCTGATCTAAATAATCAGCAGATTGACATTGTATTCGTATTATTTCTGATCTCAGTGATTTGCTGAGATCTTTGGGTTCTGGTTGGGTGTTTTTTGGTTTGGGTAAACTAATAGATTTTCCTCACCGTTTTGTCACTATTTTTGGTGTTCTTTGTATTATGTTGTGGTTGTTTAGTTTAGATCTGTTTCGAATCATTATTTTCTACAAAATTTATAAGGGCTTATTATACCTATGGTTAGAGGTACGCCAAACGGCTTTTTTTCCAAACCGTTAAGCTTTGGTCAACAAAAGTCAAACCAGGTTTTAGTTTTTAACCCGTTACACAAGTAAAAAAAGGAGCGCTTCGGTTTGGTTTTCTTATATAGCGGTTTTTGACTAGTTCGGTTTGATTTTAACTGTTTTAAACGGAGGAGTTCTCATATCGGTTTTCATATGAGATCAGTGGCAGACCCAGGAAACCAAGTTTGTTGTCTACCTCAATCTACGGTATCGGCGTTAATTTAACTATGGAGTTAATAGTCAAAATAGTCCATGATGTTTGGTCACTTTTGCCACTTCAGTCCAAAACCCAAACCTTTTACATCTGGGTCCTCAGTTTAATTTTTTTTGCCAAATTCGTCCCTGAAAAAGGTTTGGGTTTTGCTAAATTCGTCCTTGAGGTTTGGTCACTTTTGCCACTTCAGTCCACAACTTAAATGTTGTCATGGACGAATTTGGCAAGAAAAATAAAACTTAAGGACCCAAATGTAAAAGGTTTGGGTTTTGGACTGAAGTGGCAAAAGTGACCAAACTCAGGGACGATTTTGGCTATTAACTCTTTAACTATGCTATCGCATTATGGCAGCCCACTATTTGTAATTAATCCAAGCCCACCAGAAGAAAAAGATGCCCAGGGATGATAGATAGAATAAAAAAGTAGTTTTGTGATCTTCACTTTTCATTTTATTTTATTGAGAGCCCTCCGGCCCCTCCATGACTAATTTCTTCTTTTTTTTCGCTCATTTAGAAACTACTATTAACTTAAACAAACTTTTTAACAAAAATAGGAATACTATTGTAGTTTCAACAACTTGATTTTCCAATCTATTTCGATGCCATACAAAAATACCAAAACACTAAATTAATTTCGTTACAATTAATGTATAAACACAATTATTTTTTGTTGTAATTTGTTTTACTAGCAGCGAAAAGACCACAACAGTCCCTAAAAGTCATAATGTGGTGGTAAAGTGTTTCTCCTCTATTTAAAAACGGAACATTTCAAATCTTGCAATGTACAACGGTACAAGTAACAAAAGTATTTAAAAGTGGGTTATTTTTGGAGGAAAAAAAATCTTGAAAGTAAAATAAACCATCAAACATATTTTGGCTTTTGTCTATATAAACCTTGTCACTCTACCACCACTTCACTACCAATCTTCACTTCACTCAACTGAATTCAAACTCTCATTCATTCCGAATGGCTCCACCTCCCAAAAGAGGAAAGATCAAAGATCAAATGATAACCGAAATTCCCCGTGACGTCAAGACATTAGCCACCAAAGCTCGAGAGCTCACAAAAACATTTGTTTCCGTTGGTACCAATGCTACCACCACTCGCAACGGTAGCGGTAGTGGTGGAGATGCCAGTGGTGGTGGAGTATGCCAACCTTCAAACGGCAACAGTGGTTGGTGATCTAATGAATATGATGATCATGTACGTATTTTTATGTGTTTAGTTGTTTATCGCGTGTATTTTTGTTTTATGATATGGCTATCTGGCTTCTTACTAGTTTTGGTGGAATGAAAGTTTCGTTTTCCAATGATGATTGGAAAACAAAAAAAAGGAAGCTATATTATGAATATGATGTATTTTTTTCCATGTTTCGCTGTTCTTCGGGTGTATTTTTTCATGTATCTAGCTTCTCGCTAGTTTTGGTGGAATGAAAGTTTCGTTTTCCAATGATGATTGGAAAACAAAAAAAGGAAGCTATATTATGAATATGATGTATTTTTTTTTTTTCATGTTTCTCTGTTCTTCGGGTGTATTTTTGATGTATCTAGCTTCTCGCTAGTTTTGGTGGAATGAAAGTTTCGTTTTGAAAGACAGGAACAAAAGAGTAGCTATATTACGAATATGATTGTGAGGAATGATTAGATGTATTTCTGTTATTAGGCATGTAGCGTATGGATGGTGTTTGTATGGTCATGGGTTTTGGAATTTGCTTATGTTTAGAACTATGGATTTGTGTATTTTTCTTTGGTTTTCTACGGTTGGTATTTTATAGTATTTTTAATAATTGGTGCATTGTGGTGTGTTTAGTTTGAAGATGTTCATGATGATGTTTTTGTGATTCATCTGGAACACAACCCCCCCCCCCCCCCCCCCCTCGTGGCCTAGAACCCGGTTTCCCTACTTGTAAGTTTGTAGCCATCTATCTGGGATACCGACGACGGTTTTCTCCAATAGTTAAGGAGCACCTAACACCATCTCGGGGCTCCCCGGGCGGCCCAAATTATGTTTTTGTTTCTTTTCATTTTAAACACAAACCTTAATTTATTTTTGTGTGATATTTTAAAGATAATAATTTATAGGGTTTAAATAACATCTTTACAAACATACCTAGGTTGAACGGTTGAGATTGATGAGTGAATGAGTGGAAAAAAGTGAATGCAAGAAAACAAGATGGTCTCTCTCTAGTCACATGGTTGCTCTCGTCTTAAGTTTCAAGCTTCTAGAAATATATGAAAGGATAAGATCAAAACACAATTTCTAAACTTTGTATCCACAAACCTTTTTTTATTTTTAACAAGCATATAAACGAACCATGGTATGAGGGGGATCTAGATATAATACGAAATATTTCGATCACAAAATAAACTATTTGTTTTTTAATCTTGAAAAACTTAAAAAGAAAAAAAAAAGACAATGCGGTACAAAACCTGGTCCGTCGTGTCAATTTAGCTCACGGTATCTTGAACTATCATGTCAATATATTGACGGGTACACATATGGTGCTTTGCAAATGTGACAAGTTGTATGGAGTTCATGATGTTATATATATGACCACGAATTACTTATGTACTCGTCAAAATCGCAAAAAACGGTGACTATGTTGGTAAAGTTGGTGGAAGCGGTGTCTCCTAACGCCTAAACAACAACAAGGGTCACTCATCTATGATGCAATCCGTTCTTGTTCCCTTCTAGTATATATAGTATCATCATGAAGAAAGATTGGGGATAAGATGTGTTTGTATGTTCATATCATATTTCAACTTATATTTTTATTTTTAATTAGTCCCTCAAATCCATACTAGTGTGTTTGGCTTATAGATAACCATGATGGTGGTTTTTTATTTTTACAATATTTAGTTTTAGGTTTTTAGTGTTATTATTATTATTGTTATTTTGTCTACATTTTCATTTAACTTTCATCTACAATTGATTTATCTGTCACGTAGTGTGGGGTGATTTCTAGTCTAAACAAGACGTGTAGAAATAGACCTTTCAAAACACACTCACTAAATGTTGTGTAGTTGAGATGGTCAAGTGAATGGCTGGACTAAAGTGAACCCAAACCGACAAAAAAGCAAATGTGAATGGAGAAAACAAGATACTTTCTTCCACTAGTAAAATGGTCCACGCTTGAATCTCCAAGATTGTAGATAGATATCATATATGACACTTTAATATGATTAAAGAGAATTAAAACACATTTTTGGTCTTTTATATCTCACATAACATTATTTTTTAAATATTTAGTTATTATGTGTGTGATTACAGTTTTAAATATTTTCAACAAGTGGGTTACCACTTGCACTATGCGACGAATTCCAAATGTAAATAAAAATAAGTAAACCACAAACATAACCATAAAAAACTACATGACGACACTGCGACGGTATATTCGAAAGTCGCCGAAAAGTTACATCATTGGATACAAAAGCCAAGTTATTCGAACAAAATATACACCAAAACGTATATAAGATAAACACGACGGTCGTGAATTATAGTGGCCTGGTTCAAATGTAGATTAAAAACACATCGCAATAGTGTATTTAGAGATGAGCGTTATGCGGTTTAAAAAACATTTAAAATAACCAGTTGGTTTAAAACCAATGTTATGAAACTTCACAAAAAAAAAAAATAACACGTCGAATGGTGTATCTAGAGATAAGCGTTAGTCAGTTTTAATCAAGCCAAATCCAAAAGTTGAGTTAGTTACAAATTTGTAGTTAAGTTTTCATTAAATTTATATGAAACTTTGGTTGATCATAATATTATGTTTAGAACATATATATATAGTGTTAGGTTATTTTCAGAAGAGGGTTTTAGTGCGAGAAATGCGAGAAGAAAACTAAATCTTAATTTTTATTAATAATGGTTCATATATTTTTTAAGTTTTTACATTTTATATATCATTGTTTATGTTATATATACAAAAACCCATAAAATTAATGCAATCAAAAGTTTTTTTAGGTTTAAACTCTTTCCTACACATGTGTTATATTATGCGTAGGTAATGTTCCTGCACAAAATTTGTACATGTGTAGGTTATATAAATTAATGAAATTATTTATATACTTGTTTTATTTTCGATATAGATGAATAAACAACACATTTCAACAATTTTCTTATATTTTTATTTTATTTTTTAAATGATAAAAATGAATTATTTAACTTCTTCTCGCACTTCTCGCACTAAAACCTCTTCTAAAATGAACCATCCCCTATATATATCATGCAACGTTGAGTCGGTCTACATTTTCGTGTAAATTTTGTTTACAAATGAGCTGGGATAAATATCATATATTATTAACTAGTTTTTACCCGGGGGGCGTCCCGGGTTGTAATTTTTAATATTGAATGTAGTATTAGTAATGCAAAAATAGGTTTTTATCTATAAGGAAAAAAAATTAATAGTAAGAAATTATTTTGTGAAAAGCAAAAGTATAAATATTGTATTGGGCTTTTGATTATGCAATTAACAGTTTAAATGATATTGGGTTGTTATGGTAATGGTAATTTGGTTGGGCTTTTGATTATGGTATTTTGTATTGGGCTTTTGAGTATGCAATTATCAATTTAAATGATATTGGGTTGTTATGGTAATGTAATTGGATTGGGGTTTTGATTATGGTATTAACAATAGTTTTGAATACATAAGGTGTTAGAAAGACATAACAGAAAGACATAAGAAGGTTCATAAACTGTTATATTAAGTCAACAACTGGCAATGACTACATTAAGAGAAGTAAAAGTGGTTAAGCTAAGAAAGGACATGAAAAAACATTTAAGTTTTAACACAAAGTAACATGGCAACAAAATGAACCTGAACATAATTATGTAATAGTTTCTACGCAATATAAAAGCCCAATTCGCCTTCATCCTTGTTATATCGTAAACGATACTTCCATCCATTTTGTAATCCAAGTTTGTCCATGCATGTTTTCCATGAAGAAATAGCAAACCTGACACCGTCTCTTGAAGTTTCAGCTCGAAGTGTGGCGGTCAACATGATTTGATCTTCAAAATGTAGAGTAATTTGTTGGCCATTTTCAAATTCTGCACTTCGACCAAACGGCATTGGAAACCTCTGAAATAACGAATAATTAAAAGTTTAAAAGAGTAATAGAAATCTGAATAAATTATCATTATTATAAGTAGTATTGAATATGAAATAATGAAGGAGAGTATTACAAATCGATAGGTAATTTGTTTTTCAATCTGTAGATCTTGAACTGGATTATCGTTTACTTCAGCATTATTGACATTTTCAGGATGTTCATAATCAGGAACATTTTCAGCAGCATTATAATAGTCAGCTAATATTTCTTCAAATTGTTCAGAAGCAGTTGATTCAGTAGATGAAATGCTTATTACTTCAATAGCTGGAACAACATTTAAGTGATTAAGATGATGTGATTAAAAAGATTATATTCCTGTAATGAAGGTAATGTATTGTTATTTTTGAACAGAATTGTACCTTCATTGTTTGATGTGTTGAAATGTGGTTCAGAAGGGCCTTCATCAACTTTAACAGCAGGAGGAAGATGTCCGGTTTCATCATCAACTATAGCGTGATAAACGTAAACATCATTATGTTGTTAAACATAGTTTTTATTGAAGGAAATAAGGCTAAGTAGTTATTGAGTAAAAAATGTACCTGTTTTGATCTGGTGATTGTTTTTCGGATCAACATACGCTCCATCACGAAGAAAAAGTAACAGATTGAAAGAAGTGTCTGTTTGTTTTTCAAAAAGCAAAGAATCTCCCAATTGTAGATTCAAAGTTGTAGCAACATTGTTCCATCCATCTGTTAAATAATAATTGTTGAAAAGCTTATCGACTTTGACTAACCATTGATGCGTACTGCCAAAGTGAAAGGCAAAAGGAGATTTGAGGTCTTTATCGGCAAAGTAACGGCTAGCATGTTCAAAAGGTAAGCGCTGCATATTGAATGAAAAAAATCATATGAAGTATGTAGAAGTTAATTATAAAGAATATTAAGTTATTAAGTATAATGAAATTGAGTATTTTACCATGCATTTTGAAAGACTTAAGATCGGAAAGTGGAATATGTTTGTAAGCTGTCGACTTATGTCTTTCCTTATTATATCGAAGCAGAATATAAGACCACCTATGTACTTGAAAAATATGATATCTTCATCCTTGATGTCACATTCGATCACGGCTT
This sequence comes from Ambrosia artemisiifolia, assembly GCA_032199755.1. Classification (NCBI taxonomy): domain Eukaryota; kingdom Viridiplantae; phylum Streptophyta; class Magnoliopsida; order Asterales; family Asteraceae; genus Ambrosia; species Ambrosia artemisiifolia. The sequence goes on along the minus strand of CM063528.1, from coordinate 36,602,279 downwards.
TATCCCATTCCTTTAGCATATAGTAAGAACCAGATTCTTCAACTATTTCAACAAACCAATATCCGACATCGTCGTTTATTAGCAAAGCAATACCAACGGGAAAACTGTTATTTTTCTTGAACTGATCGTAACACTGTGGTAGAAGCTGAAGCAATAAATTTTTATTGTTAGTTGAAGGAGAAAAAAGAAATACAATACAAATAATACAGTTTGTTATAAGAATGTAAGTTTTACCAGTTTCGAATGGTAGTTTCCTACAGCAGTAGTTATAAAAGCGTGAATCATGTTTGCTTAGTTTTGAGAAAGAGCTGTGAAAAAAGGGACAACATAGTTTGAATGACATTAATGAGAATTTTGTAGGTATAATGACACCAATTTGACTATCAAAGTGTATATATACAATAAGTTAAAAACATAAAACAGGATAAATATATCAAGTTAGTAACAGTACTAATAATTAAATCCTAACATAAAGCATTTACCAAATATTAAAATAAAACCAAACTAATGCATATAGGCAAAAACATTGACCGTATACAGATGGCATTACCAGTAGGCATAACAACCAAAGTTTCGTATGTTGTGAAAAGATTATATGTTACAAAGAACATAAAGACCATAAATCACAATGAATGTATCCATATATAAGCATGTAATGTAATCAAAAGGTAACAGTTCTATGAACTATAAAGGATTAAAAGTTATTAAGTAAGTAAGAATCATAAGAAAACACTAAGTGTATGATCAATTTTTATGCTAAATATGAACTTAGTAACATATAAATTAGACATGCAAGGAATTTTAATGTAGATTTATGATAATCGTAAGTAGTAATCGCTAAAGGTGAAAAAGTTGTGTTAGTGAAGAATTAAACCTGATAATTTTAAAGTGTTTGAAGATATTGTTGATGAAGAATCGAGTGTTGTTGAAGAGATGAAGTGAAGATATTGATAGTGATGTTGAAGATGGAGTGTGAAAGTGAAAGAAGTGTAGTTGTTGGTAAAGTATAATAACTTTATTGATAGTGATGATGATGGTTGGTAAATGTGAAGATCTTCTTAAAATCCGACGGTTTAATGGTTTGTGTTAAATTTTTTTTGTTTTTATATGAATTGTAGGACAAAACAAAAGGTAGTTTTGTTAAAGGTGGAAGACTTTATTGAGATACAATTGTTTTGATGAAGGTGTGTTGGTAAATGTGTATTGTGTTGTGGTTGATATTAATGTAACTGATTGTTTTGTAGTAAAATGACGTAAAGAAAAGTAATATGCAACTGATCATAATCTGGAAAAAGAATAAAAGTAATGTCATTTAAACCAAATAAATAGAAAACAATTAAAGACTTAAAGTTTCACAATAAATTTAAAGATTAGAGAATATCTCTTTGAACACCACATTTGTTGTTTGATTTTGTGGTTCTCCATCTTTGTTAAGGATCAACAATTTCACTCCATCTCTGCTCTTGACTCTTGACAATGCTACAGTTGTCCATGTGTGAATACCGGTTCTCTTAAATAAAGACCAACTTTCGATAAAGATTGTCCCTGACTTTTATTTATTGTCATTGCAAAACAGACGGACAACGGGAATTGTCTTCGTTGAAACTTAAATGGAATTTTGTTGTCTGATGGTATCATGTTTATTCGTGGAATGAAAGTTCGAGTACCGACTTTTCCACCAGCTATAATTTCAGCTTCGATCACTCGTTTTCCGAGTCTCTTTATCTGTAACCTTGTACCATTGCATAGGCCTTGTTGATGGTCAATATTTCTAAGAAGCATCACAGGAAGACCCACTTTAAGAACCAATTTGTGGTTAGGGAGACCTGAGAAATAAAGTTTATTATCAATTGGTGATGTAGTTGCATGTTTAAATTGTAAAAAAGAAAAATAAGATAAAGGTAAAAAATATTAAGCGAAATAATAATTTAAAAAATTTGAAATTTTAAGAAAATAACCTGAAAGTTGAATCTGGTTAAGAACATCAGGAGAGTATAATGTTCTTTGGAAATCACTCAAATTCTCAAATGCACAAATTCTATCTGAGCTAAGATATTCTGTTTCTTGTCCTGGAAGCAAAGCAGTCAACCGGTCATTAATTTCATGCACAACCTCATTTTTTGGAGCAAGTATTGCTCTTTCAGAGAAGTATGATTTCTCTTTATATTGATCTTCAATAGATGGGTAAACAAAATCGATTAAACTTTGGACTGGATCATTTGAATCAGAGATCAGTAAATCTTCAGGTATCTGAACAGTTGCTTCTCCATCATTTGAACCGCCAAGTGTGCCTTCACCAACTTCTAAAAGCCAATTTGCAAATTCTTTAGTTTTTTCGAGATCTAAAATTGGGGAACCAATTGTTAGTCTCATATTTTTTGTTAATGTAAGAATTTTGCAATGTGACCATATACTTGAAGATGTTATTGCGGCATTGACTATATCTTGCCTACTACCATTTTGAACAACAGGCAGAATCTGTCGAAAATCTCCTCCAAAAACAACAACTTTACCACCAAAGGGGAGTTCTGAATTTTTGCTATTGTTGGTTCTTAAAACATCTTTCAATGTGCGGTCCAGTGCTTCAACAGCATGTTTGTGCCCCATTGGTGCTTCATCCCAAATAATTAACTTTGTTTTTTTCAACAGGTTAGCCTCATCAGTATTTGGTTTGATACCGCAAACTGTATCTTCATGAAGATTAATAGGAATGTGGAACCTTGAATGAGCTGTACGACCCCTTGACATTAATAAAGATGCAATTCCACTTGATGCAACGTTGATGACGATTTGTCGTTTACTTCTAATTGCGCATGCAAGTGTTTTCCACAAGAACGTCTTACCTGTTCCACCATACCCATATACAAAAAACACACCGCCTGTTTCATTTTCCACGGCGTTAATTATTTCATCGAAAACCTTATGTTGTTCTTCTGTCAAAGTATCTTTAAGTGTATTGAATTCACTACGAATAGCGTCTTGATCAAACGACAATTCATCGTTTACTAACTGGTTATGTATGTCAGTTAAAGCAAAAGCATCTGGGTATGGCATTGTGGTAAATCCTTTTAATGATGAACCATTTCGACGAAGGAAATGCTCAATTTCCATAAGAGCAAGGTTCATTATCAAATCGTCTGGAAATTTTGTTCCTGTAAATATTTATTATTATGCAAGGAAATAGTGTTACGATTTTTACATATGTATAAATTATATGATGTGCATGTAGAAAAAGTAAGGATTTTAAAAGTTCATTCAAACCGTCACCAAAAATAGGTGATAAAAATTAATCGGAAAAAAAAGGTTTATTAATATTTAATTATATATTTTATAATAATACATTTTAGAATGCTGATTCAAAAAAAGTAGTATTATCTTAAGAAATTGTTTAATTTGTTTGGGCCTATAGTTGTCCAACAAACTAACATAATATGTGTGTTAAGAAATTGGGCCAAATAAATGTTAGATAAAATGGGTTTGGGCTGAAAGAATTGTGTAACTTAATTGTTGTGAGTGAAATATGGAGTAAGTAATAAGGAGGAAAACGATGAATTAATGGACATCAATTAGATTTAGTTAACTGAAATAAAAAAGGTTAAAAAATGAAACACCTGGAAATTTCTTCTGACGTATGTGTAAAATATCTTCTGCCATTAAAGTCCAAGTGTTTTCCATACGAATTCCGGACGTGAAAGGCTTTCAGATATAAGAAGTGTTCCAAATAAGTATCGAAGATAAGACGGAACTGCAGAAAAACTTGCTTCTTTTATTGCTTCGACATATTCAGAATCATCTTCTAACAGGCCCATTGCATAACATACGTCTCGATAAGTTGGAAGTACTTTTCCATCTATCCTTCTAATATCTTGAAAGGATTTAGGACCTTTTACAATGTTCAACAAAATTCGTACGTAATAAGGCTCACCCAATGATGGAGGTACCGAATGAATCCTACCAATTGTTGTGAAATGCGACTTCCGTTGTTCCCAACATCTTTTATCAGTTTTCCATGTAAACCTTGTTGGGAATTGAGCGTACGTCAACTCTCGTGCAATGGAGTTTTTCTTGTTCATTTTCATCCATTGTAAGAAAATTGACGATGCAACGCTTGGTTTACTTAGCACATTGTCAAGGTCGTCATTTGCACCGAAAACAATTTTTTGTTGATTTTCAAGATGAAATGGAAGCCGCATTACAGCTGGAAATCTATAATGGACTGGAAAAGAGAAAATTCGCCAGGACACTTAACATGCCGAAACATATCTGCAATCATAATATTCCTTGACTTCGTTTCTTTGTTTCAGTTGTGTCAGGTCTGTTTCTTCATTAGCAAAAGCAAGTGATGCTCTATCTGGTCCTTTGCTTATATATTTAAATAAATATTTTATGGATGCACTTTGGTTGCACCATTCAACATTTATATGAGCTTGATACCTTTTTAGGAGTTTTTTGTTATAAGGTACAACATACCTGTTGTCTAAAGCAACTCCTGATTTTGAAACTGTGTTACCATCATCCCTCCTTTTATACAATGGATATCCATTGTCATCGATGGTAGTTTCATTTTGAAAAGGTTTTGGAAATTCCTTTGTACACTTTTTGTCGACCATACAAGGAGATCTCCAATTTGCAGGTCCACATGGGCCATGCATCATGAATTCGGCTACCAAATCATGAAGATGTGGGTCGTCCATTTTACTTGGTATTTCTGCTGAAATAAATGGATCGATGTTTTCAACTGATGTTACTTTGTGATCAACCTTCAAAAATAAGCATATGTGTGCATGAGGCAAACCGCGCTTTTGAAATTCAACAGTGTAAACAACTATACAGGAGAAAGAACTTTTGTGTTAGTAAATAGTAATGCAAAGTAATAAATGTTTATAAAGGATTAGTGAATAAATAAAAATACATGTACCTGCGTTGATGTCTCCGAACAACCAATTGTCTTTCAAATCTTTTATAATAGCATCAAGTTTAACTTTAAAAAGACGACACAAGATGTCTGGTCTATCTTGCGGTTAGATGTTTGTATCATTTAGAAATCTTCTTATCTCTGGCCATTTTGGGTTACATGTGACAGTTATGAAAAAGTCGGGATATCCATACGATTTGCATATAGCCATGGCATCTAAATAGTTTTGTTGCATGAATCGAGCACCGCCAGTAAATGATGAAGGGAGGATGATACGTTGTCCGGTTGTACTTAAATCTGCATTCCCTTTATTTGGTAACTGAATTAAGTTTTCATACGTGTCACTCCGGAGATGCTTTTGCTTTCGAACAATGTAGTGCAACCTCTCGCTCTCTATCATAGTGTAGGCGTCGACTAAAAATTGCTGAAACAATCTTCTTGCATTTAAAGTTAGAGAAAAACCGTTGTCACGATCTTGAATTCTGTATGCAAAGAATTCTCTCATTGTGCACTGTGGCGGTACTTTCTTAACCGTTTTGATGCCATCTCTATGTGGTATGTCAATCCTGTAACCATCATCCCCATATGGAAATAGAAGCGGATACTGTAAAGCAAGATATGAAGGATGCAGTTCGTTTATACGTTTCAATTGTCCTGATTGAGTTTCAACAATGATATCTCGTTTGTTAGCTACTTCATTGATATCACCAACAATCAAAGCAGCCACCTCAGATGAAGTTGGTAAATTATACAGTCGACCATCTTTTTTCCTTGTTGAAATAAGCCTAAGCCTTAGGGAGACCTCGGGTTTCTCATGAAAGTGATCGCGTACCATTCGGTATGTTTTTACCAACTCATTATGTTGATCTAAAAATGATTTCATGTATTGAATCAATTCGATGTCAAGCTTAGGATCAATTTTAGCTGACTTGCTTGTCGAGTCTCTGAATGTTTAATTATAAAAAACCTATAAGTAAATAAACTTAACATAGGAACATGTATGTAAAATAAATTAATAACCTGAAATGTTGCTGTCTGTTCGAGACTTCATTTTCGGTATCATAGATATAAAGTTGTGAAAATTTTGGTGCGCTTCCACGTTTTGGAAGTAGACTGCCAATGGTATGACAATTTTGACCACTTAATCTGTATATGCATGGTGTTTTTCCTTGATTAAGATTGTTATCAACCTTTCCACCCATTGACGTGAAAGAAAACATTGAGTTGTATCGTCTAATGTTTAGCAAAAAGTACTTGCTTTTAGAATCCAATCCTTTGAACAAAGCTTGATAATACTGACTTGCATCTTTCAAAGCTGGAAGTTCTACTTTACCGTAACCACAACATAAAGAATAGGTTAACTTTTCCATTGTTTCTCGATTCTTGGTTGCCTCTTTTTTCCACAATTTTGCATTACACATTTCACATGTTATACATTGATCTCCATGATCCATGTATTCTGTTAAATTGTAAGACCCGTTCCGAATTACCAAGGCTTAACGCCCTAAACCACGGGATTTGTTGTCTAAATAAAAATGGGGTTAACTTAAACTTTGAGAAAATAATCATGTACTCAAAAGTTTTGTCGTGATCCATAGGGTCAATCAAATTAAAACGATGTTCACATCTCATGAAAGGGTTTACAATCCCATTATATCGTTTACGTGTATTTATTTATTAAAGTGTAACCCCATATTGTTCGAAACTCAAAATCGAATGTGTGGAAGCGTGTTAATAATTGTGCACGTTCGGTCCTCGTAAACGGCTTGATCTTCTTCCCATGCTCCTTAAGATTGGTACCTAGGGTTACACACGATTAAATAACCCGATTAGTATTGACAAACGTGAATTTAAATCAGATTAACATATTCTTATAGTCGTTACACGTTGAAACGGAACGAACTAGGCCAAACGGCCCCATATCAAGAGAATAAACTGTTGCACTATTTGCGCAGCAGCTGTTCGGGTTGCTTTTTCGCCTTCTAAAACCCATAATCTGGATTCGACTTTCAAATAAGAGATGTCCTTCATTCAAATACCTTTCCAGGCATATAAAGAACACCTCCTAACGATTTTTCTATGATTTTATACGAATTTTTGAAAATCAGCCTATCTGCATGTTGATGCTGGCTTGCAGCTTGCCGTACCCTACGGCCGTCAGGCTAGGGGTTACGGCCAGCAGTGGCTGGTCATTTTAGCTTGTTTGGCTTACTGCTCGCAGTAACCTACGGCCATCAGGCCAGGGGTTACGGCCAGCAGGCTCTGAATGGCTCGTTTTCGTACAACTTTCTAGCACCCATTTGACCCGGATGCACCCAACCATTCATGGGAGTCCAATGCTCACCCTTGGTGATTTGTATGATCAAATTTTCATGGTTTAACACTTATTTACCTTCATCCTTTATCAAGATTAACGTGGTCCATTAAGAGTTAGATTAGCAAAAGGATTCTTTCGTGGAAACGACAAGTGCACGGATTCAACACCCATAGCACCTTGATCGTTCTATGTCTCAACATCTTTCCTTTTTGCACTCTTGTCCTATGTGGTACCAAAACCAACGAGATGAGCGGTTGTTATTTGGTCGAGTCTTGTCCTTGTCACCATTGCGGCGAGGATCCCATAACTATGATTCTTTCAATCATTTTCCTTGGTTTTTCCCTCGCCCGGTCAACTCCCGGCAAGACTCGATTATAGATAATCACATCCACACATCTCATGGTGTTGAAACCTTAATGCCACCATTCTAATTTAACAAGCTACAATGTATCTATATGACTCTGAGTCGTAGGGCGACTTACCCGGCATGCTTCCAACCTTCGACCAAGGTTGATTCTATCGAGTTGCATTTGAATACAAGCTTCCTATAGTGAAGCTCTTGTGATATTGTTCAAGCATGGGCAAATACATCTAAAAGTATATAACTTGATTTTTTTTTAAACAAGCATAAGCTATCGAGTAACTTACCTTTGTGCATGCTCCTACCCGCGCATTTCCTGCGATTCTAGGCCTCCCGAAGCCTCCCTTTTTTTTACTACCTAGTAGATTGTAATCCACCTAGGTTGTTAGGATCATAATTAACAACATGGTTACACATGATCAATCAACCTTTTACTAGTTTTTACCATGTTCAACACATTTATCGTGTTTTTAGTCCAAATTCATTCATTTGGACATTTTAACAAACACTTGGTGGGCATGCATTATCAAGACTAAAATTTTGGGTGTTTTATGAGCCATTTGCCTATCAATCAAGTATTCAGCCTTGATTCATCATAAGATGACAATTTTACAACCCAAGTTCACATTCTTAGTTCCAAAACAATGATTTTTAACTTATGAGCACACATGTTGCTCATACCCATCAATTCTCACCAAGTTACCTTAGGGATTTCACCCAATTTGATAGACTAGCATGAATTCAACAAAATGTGTTGGGATTAAGGTTCCCTTGGACTAGAGACACCTTCCCCAACACCCAATTCGACTTTTTGTAAAATCCCTAGATTATCAACTTGTCATGCAAGCTATAATACATGAAATATGATGAAACAAAAGTTACCTAGTGATTACATGAGGTTTGTAGGTCCGATTTCTTGCCATCCCAATCAAAAGCCCCTTGAATTGAGCTTGATTCAAGCTTGTTTATGAGTTTTTAGGGTGTGGTTTGATAGAGGGTGTTTGGGTCGTGAGTTTTTGAGCAAGGGAAATGCATTCCCTGCATTTTGTCCAAGTTATAAAGCCAAGTTTCATTACTTGGCAGGTTCAGTCCCTCCAGGTATGTATTTTGGTTAACTTTTGCAAACCCTGTTAGTTTTATACAACCTTTTATATTGTTATTCACCTAACGTGAGTAACGAGGTTAGTTCCCAACTATTGTTAATCCGAGATTATTTAGTATCATAACTTGGTATTTTAAGACGGTTATTACCCTTATTAGCATAAACGCTAATTAACGAATTTTGGGGTGTTACAACTCTACCCCCCTTAAAAAGGGTTTCGTCCTCGAAACTGGATATATATATGAATTCCCATGGGTCGCGCCTCATGGTTAACCTTGAGTTTTATCCATAAATGATGAGGGTTATCTTAATGGAATTTGATTTGGTCTCTAGACTTTTGTATAAACGTTCATTTACCCTTATCGGGAATTATTCTAGATTAGGCACCCGCAGGTGTCATTGTTTGCCTAAGAGTCATTGATTTAACTCCCTTGTGTGTCTGGAACCCTTAAGTCTCCGAGGGCACAGAGTATTCATTCGATTATTCACTCTACTTAGAATTTTTTTTTTTTTTTTTTTTTTTTGCACTGAGGCATATATTGGATTAGGCTATCATGACGGCTTCCTGAAAGTCGTCACCCATAATCAACGTGGTTTTAGTTTCAGTTTGCTTTTGGCTATAAGGCCTCCTATAATGCCATGGTTTTACCGGAAAGCATCGAGTCATTTCCATGCCTCACGTTTACCGCATGTCCTTTCTGATAGTGTTTTCACCTGCCACTAGGCTTAGTTACATTTAGGCATTCCTCCAGGTCTAAGTCGTGACGTCTACACTTGACCCATTTGAACCTTCAAGTGATCGCTTGGCTATCACTAGACTATTAATGGTTCATCATTCGTTTTGTTACTATCCGATTGCCAATTCTGTGAATAGTTAATTCATCCGAGTTTTCAGTTACAAATAGACTTAGTTTCCTAAGTCACATGTTTTAGTTAGTCATCCAATCTCAGGACTGGGACTTATGATGTGTTTCTACACACCATCTATCAAACTTATGAGTTAAGATTTGTTGGACTTTATAAAAGTCCAACTTTCATTTAACAGTCTGTAATAGCCCAAGGTAACTCGTATCGTATATTGTCCGCTTTACCCGCCCAGCCGTATTAGACTGTGACCCCAGGGTTTTGCATTGGCCTCACCCCAAAAGGTCTGGCCAAAACGCGTACGACAGAGAATGTATCACACCCCTTATAAGGAAGTGTTTGTTTCCTTTTCCCAACCGATGTGGGATCTTACAACGTGCATATGTCCTAGTTCAGTGCTAGGCTAGTATTTCGCATTACTCATTTAGAGTTAGACTATTTTATGGAATCCTCCATATAATACCTCAGATAGCAATTCGCCTATCTCATGCATTCTTTAACTTACATTGTTGTTATCTAATCCGAATTTTAGTATGTGAGTTTCACTCTTGGTTGAAATAAATTCTAGGCGACTGATCACCTATTATCCTTTGCCCCAAAGCCTCGGGCTTTTAGGATTTTTATCCCATCAAAAGAATTATTATAGGGTTCGTGACCCTTTCTTATCTAGCCTTTCAAATTTATATTTCGAGCTCTTGCAAGCATCTTATTTGAGATTTAACCCGAGTCTTCCGACACTTTTAGTTATCTAGGTATTATTTCGTATATAACACCTCGTCTTCACGTCCGCCTCCGGATTATTATTATTACATTTTTTTATTTAATTCCTCGGAACACTTTGAATTCAAGGAAATTCCGTTATTAGTCTAGCCTTGTAGGGCCCGTTACTGAACTATGACCCGTTTCTGCTTGTTTGTGTCCTTTAGGAGTTATTGACCATTAGATCAATTCAGTGTTTCATTAAAAAGGGTTCTTACTCGTCTTTGCTTCATGGTGTTATATTACCATGTTTATTCACACAAGTCTACTTACTTGTGTCTTCTTTATTTAGGATTCGTATGCATAGTGGTCTAGTAGACCGCGTTTGGTTTAAGACATTGCCTTCACTTTTGCAATTCTTAGCCATCTATATATTTTATGCTTCTGATTGTCCGTTCACCCATCATGTGCTAAGGCCGCTCTGTTTGCTTTAACGTGCCTCAATTATGTCACATCATTTATCTTTGTTTTTATACGATTGCAGCTAGTGGCTGTGATCGTTTTCTGGGTGAGGGTCCGCCCACGACTTCTGGGGTCTCCTACGAGCCCTTCTTTATTTAGCGTTTAAATTCTTCTTTTATTTAACAAGTCGTTTAACGGTCTAAAACCATGTGTTTAGTTCAGCTTCGTGTGAATCATAGTTCACGCTTGCCCTGCGGGGTTCTATTCTCATTTGCATTCTTGTTTAGGAGACGCATAGTCCTTGGTTTCCCGTGAGCTTTTGCAGGTCGTTATGATTTAGTGTGATACTTAGTTCACATTTGCCCGTAGGCTTTCACGAATCTAATACGAGTCAAGTTTAAATATATAACTTAACCTTAAGCTTAGCCCGAATCTTGGCTTTTGTTTTACCTCAGTACAGGGTTCATGTTGGAATATGAGTTAGCCCTCGAGCGTGGTTTAGACTCGTTAATAGTTTACCCTTTAGATGAGGTTCAGATAGGTTTGTGATTTAATCCCTGATTAAGGTTCAATTCCATTTGGGAATTCACCTTCGGTTAATGTTCGAATGCATTTATGACTTAACCTTGGGTTAAGGTTCAAGTCTATTTGTGGGTTAACTCTTGATTACGATTTGAGTGTGTTTACGACTTAACCATTAATTAAGGTTCAAGTCCTTTTTACGGATTAATATTTATTGAGGTCCGAATGTGATTATGACTCAACCTTTGATTAAGGTTCAGGTCTGCTTACGAATTTAACCTTCTAATAAGGTTCGAGGTTACTTATGACTTAACCTTTGATTAGGGTTCAAGTCTATTTACGAATTTAACCTTCTATAAAGGTTCAAATGCGATTATGACTCAACCTTGACTAAGGTTCAAGTCTATCTATGGATTAATCTTTATTAAGGTTCAAATGCGATTATGACTCAACCTTGATTAAGGTTCGAGTCTGTCTACGGATTAACCATTATTAAGGTTCAAATGCGATTATGACTCAACCTTGATTAAGGTTCAAGTCTATCTACGGATTAACCTTTATTTAGGTTCAAATGCGATTATGACTCAACCTTGATTAAGGTTCAAGTCTGTCTACGGATTAACCTTTATTAAGGTTCAAATGCGATTATAACTCAACCTTGATTAAGGTTCAAGTCTATCTTTGTTAAGTTTCTAAAGTGATTATGACTTAACCTTGGTTAAGGTTCAAGTCTTAGCACGGTTTGCATAACCGTTGTGGTAATACTTTTAGCTTTATGGCCTCCCAGATACGTACGCATTGGTTTTCCATACCCGGTCTACCGACCTCACAAGGTGTTCGGAAATGCTCCTATGATGTAGTACTTCATGGGTTGTACCTTAGAAGACTTTACATGCCATTGTCCTTGAACCGGTCCTTATCACATGAAAGGTATACGTGTAGATCACGAGAAGCCCACCGTACCATGTGTTTAACACTTACTTGGCCAGGGTAAGTAATTCGCACATGGTGCAGTGATCTTGTCGCGCTCACCACGGTACTTTCCAGATGAAAAATTTCCGGTCATGTGTTCATTTGTACTCTTTTTGTCTAAAGTTTGTCAATTAAGTTTTCTTTGCCCTTGAGTAATTCTTTTGAATTCATGTGGGGTTCTTGTCATTTTACGGTTTGCGCAACACGTACACATGTGACTGATGCTTATTTGTGTTTATATCTTTTGTTTAGATCTTTTCTAGGGTGATAATCCCTTTTACTGTTTCAAGCTTCGATGCTTGTCTTTTCTGTGCATTTGTCGTCTCATTGACGAAATCATGCGTGTTTTATCTAGTTTGGTAGAGCCTTTAGCCCACCTTAACTGTTTGATTAATGTGTTTTCTAGGCTTAAGTGCTTAATGCACTTTTCCTACGTTTAGATATTTGGACACGTGTTTAATCATGTTACCCACGTGTTTCAACCAATTTAATTTACTATAGAATAGAATTGCTTACCGGGATTTGAAGATCAAGCTTGAACCGAACGCCCTTCACATTTGAGCACACGGTTTGAGTCCAAGCATCCACTCCAACACTTGAATCCCTCAAACCATGGCTCTGATACCACTTGTAAGACCCGTCCCGAATTACCAAGGCTTAACGCCCTAAACCACGGGATTTGTTGTCTAAATAAAAATGGGGTTAACTTAAACTTTGAGAAAATAATCATGTACTCAAAAGTTTTGTCGTGATCCATAGGGTCAATCAAATTAAAACGATGTTCACATCTCATGAAAGGGTTTACAATCCCATTATATCGTTTACGTGTATTTATTTTCCAATTAAAGTGTAACCCCATATTGTTCGAAACTCAAAATCGAATGTGTGGAAGCGTGTTAATAATTGTGCACGTTCGGTCCTCGTAAACGGCTTGATCTTCTTCCCATGCTCCTTAAGATTGGTACCTAGGGTTACACACGATTAAATAACCCGATTAGTATTGACAAACGTGAATTTAAATCAGATTAACATATTCTTATAGTCGTTACACGTTGAAACGGAACGAACTAGGCCAAACGGCCCCATATCAAGAGAATAAACTGTTGCACTATTTGCGCAGCAGCTGTTCGGGTTGCTTTTTCGCCTTCTAAAACCCATAATCTGGATTCGACTTTCAAATAAGAGATGTCCTTCATTCAAATACCTTTCCAGGCATATAAAGAACACCTCCTAACGATTTTTCTATGATTTTATACGAATTTTTGAAAATCAGCCTATCTGCATGTTGATGCTGGCTTGCAGCTTGCCGTACACTACGGCCGTCAGGCTAGGGGTTACGGCCAGCAGTGGCTGGTCATTTTAGCTTGTTTGGCTTACTGCTCGCAGTAACCTACGGCCATCAGGCCAGGGGTTACGGCCAGCAGGCTCTGAATGGCTCGTTTTCGTACAACTTTCTAGCACCCATTTGACCCGGATGCACCCAACCATTCATGGGAGTCCAATGCTCACCCTTGGTGATTTGTATGATCAAATTTTCATGGTTTAACACTTATTTACCTTCATCCTTTATCAAGATTAACGTGGTCCATTAAGAGTTAGATTAGCAAAAGGATTCTTTCGTGGAAACGACAAGTGCACGGATTCAACACCCATAGCACCTTGATCGTTCTATGTCTCAACATCTTTCCTTTTTGCACTCTTGTCCTATGTGGTACCAAAACCAACGAGATGAGCGGTTGTTATTTGGTCGAGTCTTGTCCTTGTCACCATTGCGGCGAGGATCCCATAACTATGATTCTTTCAATCATTTTCCTTGGTTTTTCCCTCGCCCGGTCAACTCCCGGCAAGACTCGATTATAGATAATCACATCCACACATCTCATGGTGTTGAAACCTTAATGCCACCATTCTAATTTAACAAGCTACAATGTATCTATATGACTCTGAGTCGTAGGGCGACTTACCCGGCATGCTTCCAACCTTCGACCAAGGTTGATTCTATCGAGTTGCATTTGAATACAAGCTTCCTATAGTGAAGCTCTTGTGATATTGTTCAAGCATGGGCAAATACATCTAAAAGTATATAACTTGATTTTTTTTTTAAACAAGCATAAGCTATCGAGTAACTTACCTTTGTGCATGCTCCTACCCGCGCATTTCCTGCGATTCTAGGCCTCCCGAAGCCTCCCTTTTTTTTTACTACCTAGTAGATTGTAATCCACCTAGGTTGTTAGGATCATAATTAACAACATGGTTACACATGATCAATCAACCTTTTACTAGTTTTTACCATGTTCAACACATTTATCGTGTTTTTAGTCCAAATTCATTCATTTGGACATTTTAACAAACACTTGGTGGGCATGCATTATCAAGACTAAAATTTTGGGTGTTTTATGAGCCATTTGCCTATCAATCAAGTATTCATCCTTGATTCATCATAAGATGATAATTTTACAACCCAAGTTCACATTCTTAGTTCCAAAACAATGATTTTTAACTTATGAGCATACATGTTGCTCATACCCATCAATTCTCACCAAGTTACCTTAGGGATTTCACCCAATTTGATAGACTAGCATGAATTCAACAAAATGTGTTGGGATTAAGGTTCCCTTGGACTAGAGACACCTTCCCCAACACCCAATTCGACTTTTTGTAAAAACCCTAGATTATCAACTTGTCATGCAAGCTATAATACATGAAATATGATGAAACAAAAGTTACCTAGTGATTACATGAGGTTTGTAGGTCCGATTTCTTGCCATCCCAATCAAAAGCCCCTTGAATTGAGCTTGATTCAAGCTTGTTTATGAGTTTTTAGGGTGTGGTTTGATAGAGGGTGTTTGGGTCGTGAGTTTTTGAGCAAGGGAAATGCATTCCCTGCATTTTGTCCAAGTTATAAAGCCAAGTTTCATTACTTGGCAGGTTCAGTCCCTCCAGGTATGTATTTTGGTTAACTTTTGCAAACCCTGTTAGTTTTATACAACCTTTTATATTGTTATTCACCTAACGTGAGTAACGAGGTTAGTTCCCAACTATTGTTAATCCGAGATTATTTAGTATCATAACTTGGTATTTTAAGACGGTTATTACCCTTATTAGCATAAACGCTAATTAACGAATTTTGGGGTGTTACATAAATAATGGAAGTAATAGATTAAAATTAACTTATTTGTTAATCAAAATTTTTAGGGAATGAAATAGATTTTTAATACTTACCAGGAGAAAGTCCTTTGGCAACATGTTGAATATTTTGTTGATTAGTCATTCCTTCATAAAAATTTAATAGTTAACAATTGTTAAAAAATATAAATATCGAAAGTACAATTTCTTTAGGTCATAAAAACCCTTACCAACATTGACATTCATTGATGCTTGTGTTAACATTTTGTTTCTTCTTTTTTGATCTAGGATTGCTTTCCTTGCTCTTCGCCTTTCTGCTGCCTCTTTAACTAAGACATTATTATTATTTCAATATGTTAAATTAAATTATTAGATTACAAATATGTTTAGCATCCTAATGTAATAGAAGTAACATCAAAATTTGTTAATTGCATAGGAAAGTTACCTTGATAATCATGTTGTGAAGAAGTTGTTGTAATTATTGGGTGAAGAGTAGAACTTGCTGCCATGTCGTAATTTTTTATATTATTAATAGTTGAATTCAAATTAATCAATTATTAAATAAAAAGTAACTTATAAATTGTAATGTTATTTTTAATAGAAATTAGGCTTACCTTGAGTTATATATGTCATATGATTTGTTGTAATCATACTTTGAACAGTTGAAGGTCTTAAGCATGGAGGAATTCTTTGTAGTAACATATTTGATAATCTATTTTTCTTTTTGTTGTCAATAATTGTTTTTCGTATTCGACGTCTTTCTGTAGCGGCTTCACCTGTATTTTTTGTTAAAAGAAAAGAAGAAATAAATAGTACATGTATTTATTTTAATAAATATTAAAGAACAAATTGTATTACCTCTTTGTACATGCGAAGTTACATTTGTGTCAATTGTATTAGCAGAGCTTAATCTCTTACGTTTAGCCATATCCTGTAATTCAAAATATGAATTGAAGTGGTATTAACCATTTGTTTAGAATGGTATATTATATTGTAGGTATTCGTATTTGTATTATATTGTTATCTATTAATTGCAATTTACCTGGTCGAACTGATTCGTTGTTATTCATGACAGGATACGGAAGTCGTTTGTTGAAATCCATTGTACATATTAATTTCATGAAATTGAAAAAATTATAGATCAGTATAATAATATTTGTGTTAACAACATTGTTTAAATGACGATAATTGTATAAATTATAGGTTATTAAGTGTTAGTTGAGTAGAAATAGTTTTCTAAGTTTATGACATATAAAAAGTAGTAAACAATTACTGTAATCATATTAAAACTTCTATTGACGTAAATTATTATGATTATTATTGAGAATTGCAACACTTGTTAAGCATAAGGAAAAAAAATTGCATAAAGAAGTGAAAGTATTATTACCGTGAATTGGAGCAGAACTTTGTGTAACAATTTCAGAATGAATAAGAAGGAGAACTTTGATAATGAAATTGATGATGAAAGTAAATTATAGAACAATATGTATTTATAAGACTTTCTCATAGGATATTATATTTTAAAAGTTCTTATAAGATATCATTAATTTATAAAAGAATGTTTATCTTGTAAATATTTGTTTCAAAATTTACATATATACAATCCTTTATAAAAGGAATTAGATAATTTATATATTTATTTTTTTAATTCAAGTTATTCGTATATAAGTTAAGACATAAGGAAATACTGTTGCACATTTTTTATTATTAAAAAGGAACCAAAGCGTTTGACACAATTGTGTGTAAAATAATTGTTAACAACACACGTCATATCAGATATCCACTACGCTTTTAACTAAAATCAAATATAATATTTACTACATGCTTTGTAAACATCATATTGGCGAAAACTAAAACCAAAATTTCGCTACAATTAGTTTTTACATGCATATTGTTTTACGAAGTTGGTAGTAGAATATCGTACCCCAATACTTAACAACCAAAATTGGGACGATTCAACTTCAACTTAAGTACGATAAGAAAGTCGCTACTTGAAAAGTTAACACTTCAAAATATGAACATACCACCAAGTTTAAAGGAACATATTCTTCTTAACATCTAATGTTATGCAGCCATGTTCTAAGCATTATAAACAGCAAGCAGAGCTTGACTTTTGAAGTACTTGATGCGATATCTGTTACCATTGCGTATGCCAAGCTTCTGCATACACCTTGCCCACTTACAAATTGCAAATCTGATTTGATTCCCAGACACTTCTGAACGAATGGTTTCCTTAATGATATTTCCATCACCAAATTTGATAATCACTTCTGATCCATTAAAGAACTCAGCCTTTTGTCCAAACCAAATAGGAAATCTCTGCCATAAGTATTGATAAAAACTGCACATCAGCATTTAAATTGAAAGTATTGAATGATTAAATAAGAAAAAACATTACAAATTTGTGGGTCAGTTGTTTGATCACTGTTGGATCTTCATCAGCAGTAGAATTCAAACAGAAATCAGCGGCAATGTTAGCTTCATTAATAACAAAAGCAGCGTCATGAACTTCAACATCAGGGTCATGTTGTTCAACAACATTATCATTGACATGAATATGACCTTGTGAAAAAGTAGCTTCATCATTATTTTGCTTAGGATGTTCAGGAGGCTCATGTACTTCAAAGGCAGCATCATCTTCTTGAACAGCAGGATCACCTTTTTCAACCCCAGGATGGATTTCAGGAATATCATCAGTCTCAGATTCATCACTGTAAATGTAGATGATTTCACCTGCAAAAGTGCAATAAAGTTAAAAAAAATGAATGTTGGTATTATTGAAGTATTAAATGATTTATTAACATAAATGCATATTATAAAACATTATAAAATAAGATTGTTAATACAACAGTACCTGGTATGTTTGAGGCACTGTCATCAGGTTGAACACCTGTTCCATCTTGAAGGAAAACTTGTATTGTAAACGTCGTTTGTTTAACCTTTTTGAAAACTAATGAATATCCGACTTGCAACTTTAAATCTTGAAATAGTTTCTCCCATTCATCAGTCAAAAACAAATCATTCAAGCGGTTTTCCACTTGCACTAACCATTTAGCAGCTCCAAAGCGGAGCGTAAACGGTTTATGAAGATTGTTATTTTCAGAGTGCTGTGAAAGTTGTTCACATGCTAACATCTGTAAAAATAATTCATGGAAATTAAAAAAAAAATTATGTTAAAAATAATGTATAAAATAATGAAAAGTATTTAATCTAAGTAAGTAGATATAATTTTTTACCATGCATTCTCTAACACTTGTGAATGATAAGTGGAATGTGTCTAACGGTTCATTAGCTTTGTCTTTTCTTATGATGTCAATATTAAAGTCAACACCGTCAAGAAACTTGAAAACGATCAAATCTCCAACCTTAAGCTTTAAACCAATTGCAGCATTTTTCCAATTACCTGTGAATGAGTACTGATTAGAGTCGTTGACAATGTCAACTAACCATCCATCCCCACCAATCTGGCTTAAGAAAGCTAGGAAATCAGGGAAGTTGTGCTTTTGGCGTAGCATGTCATAACATGGTGGTAGATTCTGAAAAAGTTCGTTCATAAAGATATAAGTAAATAATGGTCAATACAATAAAAGTGAAATTTACAATTATATATGTAATTGAAAGTTTTACCAGAACTGTATCATAGTTGTCGACAACTGGTACCATGAACGAACAAACCATTTTTTACTGAATAATGTGGAAATCCTGTAAAATTTAATTGACATCATCAACACAACCTTAACTGAAAAAAGTTTTTTTATAACATTTTTTTGTATTTTACAATGAAAGACATGATCAAAGTATATAACCTTATATATAATCAATGATAATGAATTGCGAAAAACAAATATACAGTACGATACAACTTAAAATTATATAACAACAACATGCAAATAACAATAACGGCATTTACATAACTGTAACAAAATAAGGTTTATACTGATATAACATAAAATTATATAATCAAGAACTGTATAATAAGACAATATATATATAAATACAAAGAAAAAAATCAAATTCATCCACATTATACTAAAATAACATTAATATTAATGTTCCATATATAAAGTAAAACAATAAACATTATAAAGCTTGATAAAGAAGTGAAACTTCAACTCATTTGTGGCGCAATACGAAAAAATCATTAATCGTTTCAAAGTAAAAAAAAAACCTAAAACGACAGTGATGAAGAAAACCCTAAAATTACAATGATGTATATCAGTTAATAATGATAATTATCAGTGTTATGAGATTTGACAAATAAAATTCAATAATCGTACCTGATTGAAAGTTAATTGCGTTTGAAAGGTATGGCAAATGAGGAAGATGAAGTTAGAATTGTGTTTTTAAAGAAGTTGATGATTTGGTAAAGTTGTTTTTCTTGAATGAAGAGATAGTGTAGTTAATAATAATATTTTATTATAGTAGGTGATAGTGTAGTTAATAATAATATTTTATTATAGTAGGTGGATTTCATCCGATTATTGTAATTTGATATAATTAAGTTATTTGTTTTCATTGTTAAAGGATTCATCATTATGTATACAAATTGGTCATTAAATAAAAAAACAATTGCAAATTTAAGTAATGTCTACCAATCTTAAAGCCATAAACGTTTTGAAATTAATACTAATAGAAAATATTCAAACAAACATACTGAAAAATAATAAACAAAGTTCAATAAACAACCAAACTTAAAAGTAATAAAGAAATTTGAATAAATTAAGTAAAAAGTCATCAATCTTTCTCAATTTTCGGAGTAAGAAGCTTTATTTTCTCTTTTGCTACTTCATGACGTTCAGCATCTAGCCTTGGTCGTTTGCGACTTCTGGTTAAAGTTGAGCCGTCAATTTCACAAACGTCTTCATCATCATGATTATTCTCAATAGGAACATGTTCATCTCCCTGATAATTTATTAACGTTAATGTAAATATTTTGAAGTAAAATAATATATTTAAATGAATATGTTTAGGTAAATTTCAATTACCTTTAACACATTTTCATTAGCATGTTCTATTTCGGAAAAGCAACTTTCTTCATTTGAGATCCTTTTTTCAAGCTGAAATTTACATAAAGTGAAAGTGAGTTAGTTTAATGTAAGTTAATTAATTATATAAAATTAACCGATAATGTAAAAAATAAAAACAAAATTGAGTACCTTTTCTATGTCAAACTTCTTGTAAACACCAGATAGTATGTTCTCATCTTGTGTGAGCATTGAAATTGAATATTGTTCTATTTGATGTTCAATATTGTAATCACTCACTTTGATAATGAAAGCATATTTCTCGCCAATTAGCTTCTCAAACTCTTTAGGATACTCAGGTGGAGTATCACCATTGTTCATAATCTTAATAACAAACAAACATTATAACAATAATTTAGTTTATTTATAATGAAAAATAGTAATGTATAAATAATTAGTTTGTAAAACTACCTCTTCTTCTTCTTGAACGAATTTTTGTGCAGTTTTTCCAAAGATCTTCTTTGCATCAGTGTCAAATAGAGTTAAAGTTGTTGTTGAAGAACAATCTTTGACTTTAATCAAAATCCTAAACCTATATGAAAAATAAAAAATAGGTTGTATTATTTTATATACTATTGTTGTTAAAATTAATTTGATATGCAACTACCTGATAACTTCATGAACTTCCAATCCAGGACATGATTTGCCTTTGCATTCCCAAACTTCTCTTACACCAACTGATCCATCTTCTTTTTCATATGACTGAAAAACTTTCTCCACCTTACTTTTGCAAAAGTTACAACCTCTGTAGTACCATTTTAGTTCATTTGATATTTCAATAATTGTAGCCACAAGTATGAGTTTGTTTGCCTATTATTGTTGAAAAGTAAAAATGTATACATCAGATAACATAAGTATATCGTAAATGAAATATATTTTGGATAAAATCGTAATTTAAACTTACTGTGGACATTGTAGTAATGTATCGAGCAAGTGAAAAACCACACTTATGAAGGAATTCTTCTTCAATACTTGATATCATAAGTGAACCAGAACTTGAATTTGATGAATCTGAAGACTCATTATCAATGAATTTCTCAAAATACCTAAACATTGAAATTTAAATACTTTACACAATGAATAAAAAACGTATTGATGTTATATATAAATATGTAAATCAAAATTTCTTTGTACTTCATCTTGAAAGATAACATCTCTTCCACATCAGCATTGAAGAAAACTCTTGATGCATCAAAAGTGTTAGTGACACCTGTCTGACCTATTGTTTATAAAATTGAAAATTAGATTACCAAATAACTTAGATAATGTTAAATAAGTGAAAATAACAGTACATACCTTGGTACTTATTTATTGCACCAAATTGGACAATAATAAATACATGTGGGTCTCTTTTCTTGTCATTCATGAACTTTGACATTGCAACAGCATTGTCTTCCCATAAGCTTGCGTTTATCTCAATCCCACTGGTAAAACCAATAAATTGTTCAAAATTTTATTATGTTATAATTATACTTGTTTAATAATAATTGATGTGAAAAACTTACTCAAGATTGCGAAGCTTGAAGTTTATTTTTGGCGATTCAACTCCAGTTCTTTTGTTTACCATTCCCAGCTCATTACAGACTTGTACATAGCCAATAAAATCTGGAATAAAGAAACATGTATCAATCTGTTTTTTGTACGTTTAATGAAATATAAATTACAAAATTTTTTTAAATACGATTACCTATGAACTCCTTATCTTTGTACTTGTTTTCCAAAACATCTTTGAAATTAGCAAACTTGAAACCAAACTTTGGTCGTTCCCAATTGGTGCATGTTGAAACAGTTGTTCTACCATTGATAGCAATTTTGTGGTGATGTTCAACATATCTTGGATGTTCATCTTTAGTTACAGTGGGATTGGTAATCAAAATAGTATTATCAAGAAAAAGCATTTTTTCAAAATCTTTTAAAACTTTATGATGACATGTGCAATAGATGAAATTTTCCTGTGAAAAGAAAAATATTAATTAAAAATTAGTAAGTTATACATGTCACTAAAAATTAAAATCTTTTTAGAATTAATAAATGCAGTACCTTTTCATCCATTAGAATCATGTCTACCCTGTAGGTTTGATCTTCAGTACCATTCATCTTTAACTTCCATAAATTTGCAATTTTCACCTTAACGGTTGTATTTCTCCTATACCCCTTAACATCCTTAAGCAAGGTGATATTGTTGTTTGCCATTGTCCTAAAAACAGATTCACACTTTTCATACAATATAATAATATAAAATTTAAGTTTAATATGTTGTAATATACGGATGGTGTTATTTTAATTTAATGTAAACATGTCCTACCACATAGTTTTGGAAAATATGTTTGAAAACTTCAAATTTATGACATACGATTTTATTCTTTAATAAAAAAATAGCACTGTTAAGAAAAATCATGTTATTGTGCTTAAAATTTATGTTTCATTCAACCATGAAGAATATGAAATCGTTTATTTTCAGGTAATAAAATTAACATTCAGTTTTAAAAAAAAGTGTATACGAATCATTAAAGACGGATTTATAAATTACATAATCAAAAGAAACAATGGAATATAAATTGTACCTTACTGTTTAGAAGACTCTTGTAGGTGATTGTTTTCAACTTTTGTGCTTTATAAAGTTGAGGTTAGCCTTATACTTATATTGTTAGTCGGCATAAAAAGTAGATAATATTTACTTTTTAAATTTAGTAGATATGTATTAATATTCGTATAATATCTATTTTTTATTTAAAAACATCAATATGTATACAATTGTTTAGAATTTTTTCCATATTTTAAACCGTAATTATTTTAAAGAACTGATAATATTATCTTTTTAAATTTAATAGATATGTTTTAAAATTAATATCATATATCTTTTCCATTGATTAAGTATTAAATCTGTACAATTTTTAAACAAACTTTCTATATTTTAAAGATGAATAATGTCTATCTTAATAGTTTTTGTAATTTAAGAAAAGATGGATTCCTTTTAAAAAGTGAAACATCCGTAGTTTATTTAAATTATCGAAAAAAAGAAGTCATTATCAAACTATCATAATATAATAAGAGATATTAGTAAATCCATCTAGAATGTTGATAAAAGAATTATATAAGTTTTTTTTCCATTTAATATTTCAAATAAATGCTTAAACAAATGTTAAAAACTTTTCGGTGTAATTGTTTGTTTTTTGATGCCATTAAAATTAACTTTGACTTTTACACTAAAAGTTCATACGAATCATTCAAAAGGGATTTAAAAGTTTATAATTACAAAAATGGGTAGATCTTAATTATCAACCATATAATTATAAAAGTGTGAAAGTACTCACTTGTATATTAAGAGATGAAGAATTGGAGAAGATAATAATTATGAACCATATGATTTTAACATTGGAGAAGAAGAGAGTGGTAAAGAAATTGGTAAAGTGTTTTGATATTTTCAATGAAAAAGTAGGTAAAGCTAATGTTTTTTAATAATTATTATATAAGGTATTTTTTTATTTAATTTATAAAGTGGATCTATCATTATAATCAAATGGGCTAAATGAATCAAACTTTCAATAAATGGGCCTGACATCAAATTTATTTATAGTTTGACCTTGTGTTAATAATCCATATGGCAAAAATCATACATTAAGTTAACTAATGGGCCTAACTTCCATCGCATTATCTTAGTGTTACATTTTATCACAAACATTAAAAACAAACAAAATAATAATAGAACAATAAGATTTAAACTGGAATTCCAATACTGAACAAAAATAATTATTCAAATACAAAGTTACGTAAAATTTCAAACAACGAATTTGAAGAACAAAATAGTAATATAAAATATTAAAGACAATTAATCTATGTAAACTATTGGAGCAAGAAGGTTCATTTTATCATTTCCAACTTTGCTACTTTGGTCGTCCAACTTGCGGCGTTTTGTTATGCGGCTTGAAATTGGACCTTCTATCTCACAAACGTCATCATCTTCATCATTCTCCTCAACATTTGCCAAATAATTCCCTTCAACAGAATATCGTTCTTCAAGCTGGTAATTTAGTTGAATAAAAAAAATAAATTTTCTTGTCAATTTAATATTTATGTATGTTGGAAAGATTATAATTTGAACAAATATAAATTTCATACCTTTTCTATGTCAAACTTTTTATAAACAGCAGCAATGATTTGCTCATCTTGTGTTACCATTAAAATTGAGTATTTTTCTTGCTGATGTGTAATGTTGTACTCACTCACTTTAATAATGAAACCATATTTCTGGCCAATTAAATTTGCAATTTCTTTAGGATACTCCGGTGGGACTTGACCATTGTTTATAAGCTGTAATTGTATACAAATATGTTAGTTCATTATTAATATTTATAAAATCAATTTTTAAACTATTGGTAATAAGATTACCTGTTCTTCTTCTTCAACTAACTGTTGTGCAGTTTTTCCCAATAATTTTTTTGCATCAGAGTCATAAAGAGTTAAAGTTGTTGTTGAAGTACAATCTTTCACTTTAATTAAAATCTTGAACCTATAATAAACGTAAAAGACAACATTGGTTATATAATATTTTATTGGTTTTAAAAAGTATTTAATAACAAATTACCTAATAACTTCATGGACTTCCAATCCAGGACATGATTTGCCTGTGCATTCCCAAACTTCTCTTATAGCTTCAGAAAGATCACGTTTCTGATATGATTGGTTTTTTTTAACCACTTTACTATCACAATAGTTGCAACTTCTGTAGTACCACGCCATTTCTTTTGATATTTCAGTAATAGTACCCACAAGGATAACTTTCTTCGACTATTATTGACAAAAAAAACTATATTAATTATTTAATTTATGAACTTGTATATCACTACATTTGTGTAAAAATAAAAATTTAAACTCACCATTGACATTGAAGATATAAATAATCCAAGAATGAAACGACAATTATGAAGAAACTCTTCTTCGATACTTGATATGACCAGTGATCCAGAAGTTGTATCATTAGCAAGGAATTTCTCAACATACCTACAAATATTTAATTAAATGATTTATAGATAAAAAATAAAAATATAATTCATGTTTAGTGTCAAGTAATTTAAATTAAATTTTTGTAGTACTGCTTTTTGAAAGATAGCATTTGTTCAATATCAGCGTTTAAGAAAATTCTTGCGGCATCATAGTTGCTAGTCAGCCTGAGTTCACCTATTGAATATTAAAGAAACAATTATATTAGTTAATATGTTATGTAATATAAAAATTTACAAAATTGAAATTGTATACCATCTTTGTTTTTTATTCTTCCAAATTGGACAATAATAAACATATTTGTCTCTGTTTTTATCATTCATGAAGTTTGACAATGCAATAGCATTTTCTTCCCATAAGGTTGCATGAAGCTCAATACCACTGTTAAAAGAGACGAAAGTTAATAATTTGGTTGAATAACAAAAAATATTCATTAAAATATTGTATGAGAAAATATAACTCTAGATTTCGTATTTTGAAGTTAATTTTGGCTGCCTCGACTCCGTTTCTTTTTGGAAGCATACACAACTCATTACAAACTTTCACATATCCAATAAAATCTGTATTAAAAAAACTAATGTCAACAATTCCATTATATGTATGTATATATCAAGTGAAATAATATAATTGATAAAATTACCTATAAATGCATTCGGTTTGTACTTGTTTTGCAAAGCAGCTTTGAAATTAGCAAAGTTGAAACCAAACTTTGGTCCTTCCCAATTTGTGCATGTTGAAACCGTTGTTTTACCAGTTATACCAATTTTGTATTCATGTTCAACATATCTTGGGTTATCATCTTTAGAAACACAAGGGTTTGTAATCAATAGAGTATTATCAAGAAATAGGAACTTTTGGAAATCTTTTAAAACTTTATGAAAACATGTGCAATAAATTAAATTTTCCTGTAAAAAAAAAGGTAGATAATTAGTAAATTTTGTGTATCATTGAAAATAAAACATGTTTAAAATTTTAATTATATTACCTTCTCATCCATTAGAATCATATCAACTCTATATGTTTTGTGTTTCCTTCCATACATTTGTAACTTCCATAAACTGGCAATCCTAACCTTAACGGTTGTATTTCTCTGGTACCACTTAACGTCCTTAAGCAAGATGATATTATTGTTTGCCATAAGCCTAAAAATATTTGCAACTTTACATTAATCTTTAGTAATTGCAAAAGTAATATTAATATGTGGAAATCAAATGAATTTTTTTATTAATAAAACATGACGATGATGATGATTCAACCGGCAAAAATTTTTTATGTATTCATGACAGACATAAATCCATATTATCACGTGCTGTTGGAGATGATAAGAATCACCTAATAGTTCTACGCAACATGCTTTGTTAAGAAAACGATTTTTTTAACAAAAACTTAATATTACATTAAAAAACATCCTTGTATAACATAAGAGAATTTTTTGTATATTAACAATTATTAAAAATACCTGTTTTTGCTGTTGTCCACTTTTCTGAATTGTAGTATTCAGCTTTTCTGGTTTATGATGTTTAGATATTTCGGTATTTATAATAGTCAAAGAGTCTATTAAATAAAGTTATAATGTTTTTAATTTTAAATCTGTAGATATATCTTATTTTTTTTGGAGATATCTTTTGTTTCTAAGTAAAGATAAATATGTTCCAATTTTAAAAAACGTTTTTTTAGTAACAAAAAATTGGAATTATATTTTATTATCTTTTATTGAAATATAACATTTATATTGACAATTGGAATTTCATTATGTAAATAACTTAGTATATCAGACTTTATTTTTAAAATTCAGTATAAAATTTGAATAATTTTAAATTTTTCGATATCATTATGTAATATATATTTTTTAACAATAATTATATATTAGTATGTATACATCAAAAGTGTCATACCAAATTAACCAACACAATCATATAATATTTTTTACTATAAGATGTACATAATCTTTTTAGACAACTAAATATAAAAGGAAAATAAACATTATAACAAAAGTAATTGTCATTTTATGATAGGTTATGTTACACTTTTTAGTAAAACATATGTATTGAAATATCATTGACCTTGAATTTTTTTTAATAAACCAATTCATTTATTATTTGTAGTAAACTATAGCGATGGTTTGATATTTACATGTCACATATGTTACGATGTTACTCTCTTATAATTAATTGCTATCTAGTAATATTGTCTATAAAACCGTTACACATTTTAATTAAGAGACATTAAGTATAAATTCTTAGTCAAATATAACCAAACATAGAACGCTCATCATTTCTACATTAAAACCTTTCATATAATTATTTTGTATTTGTATAAAGTAACACTTTTTACTAAAATATATGTAGACAAATATCATTGACATGCAATACTGTTACATAAGTAAGCGACTAATACTCCTGGTACGCCTTTACAAAATGCATATAACTTCTATCTATTAAATTCCAACACCCGATCGTTTACTCAACAATGCTGTTAAATTATGAATGAGATCGAACCAGATGTTTGAAGTAAGCGACTAATCATCCTGCTTTATCTTTACAAAATGTGTATAACTTCTATCTATTAAATTCCAACACACGATCTTCTACTCAACAATGGTGTTTAAGTAAGAAAACATATGTATTTTACTACTTTTAACAGCAAGTTTCATGAAATATTATAGTATCAAGTAGACGATGAAAATAACTAAAAATAACAGTAACAGTTAAGTTATGTCTAACATTTGTACATTAAAAACGTTGATAAAATAATTTTGTATTCTTATATAATAAAATTTTTTTGTAAAACATATATACTGAAATATCATTGACCTTCAATACTGTTACATAACGCAATTCATAATTCTACATTCATTAGTCTTAAATATAACTAAAGTACCGAATTTTCATCCGATATAAGCAAACATAGTAACGTCAACATTTCTACATTTAAAACCTTCATAACCGTCATAGTTCAAAAGTAACCACTTCATACTACCAACATACTACCAAGTTTTAGTAAAATATAGCTACCAAACATCGTTCACTTTTTGTGTTCTACCATATCAAACTTCATACTTCTAAACTAAGGATTTGAAAAGATCAACATACCTTCTTCTTTCAAATACGACACACGGTAATTTCTTCCATTTTCTAATCCAAGCATTTTCATACATTTCGTCCATTCGCAGATTGCAAATCTCACATCCTTCCTTGACTTCTCAACTCTTAATTTCTGATTTAAAGGTTCTCCATTTTCAAATCTAACCTTCACGTCTTGCAAATTGTTAAGTTCATGATATCTACCAAATTCTGTTGGAAAACGCTGAAAAACCAAAATATAAATTAACATATGAAACGTAATTAAATATTTAATGTAATTGAAATTATAAATAGTAAGTTAAGGAAATATTACAAAACGATGAGTGACTTTCTTGACAATTTCCGCTTTACTGCAATCCACCTTTTTTTCAACTGTTTTATTACTTTGAAGGTTTATGACTTCAATGTTATCACCATCAATAGAGTATGCGTGAAGTTCTTTCTGTTTTTTCAATGGTTTAGCATACTTCTCTTCATCTTCTCTTTCATGAAACTTACCTTTCATCTGAAATTTATAATTCAATAAATAAATTACAAATTTCAATTCCATACTATACTATATTGTCATAATAATGCCATGGTTAGTTAACAGTTGTCAATTGATCATTTACCTTATTACTTGTAGTAATCTTCATAACACCAAAATAAGGAACATGAAATTCCTTTTCAATTTTGCAAAAAATATTCCTTGCTTTACACCACGAAGAACCAAAATCACCTGCTTCAATTCTAATGCCTTTTGCTCTATACCTATACAAATATAAATATTCAATGCAAAATATGCAGAACTAATAATGGTAATAATAAATTATACACTTTATATGAATGGTGCAAAATCTTACCCCATTTCATTTAATGCAAGAGCAACAGCACAAAAGTTAGGAATTCCACTTGTAATAACCTAATTATTTAATTAAATAAGTATTATAATATTAGGTCAAAGTTGAAATTTAGTAAACTTAAATTTATGTTATGAGGGTAAACAAAATGTCTTACATCATATTTGTCAACAATCCCTACAAAGTTATCTGGCAACGCCAATGCAGATGAAATAAAACTTGCCAATTCAGTTTTGTTTGTCTCAATATTGAGACTGCTTGAAGACAATAATCTCTATAAAAACATATATTAACACAATTTTATAAATTAGTTACAAAATACTAATTTATTTATATTTTATAATAATATTAGAATTGTCAAACGCACCTTCATTTTATGTAACCACTTTTCTGTTACATTGACGAAATCATTGCAAATTGTTCGCCCATTCTCGCTTTTTAAAGACCGCTCAATAATCTCATCAGTTCCCTAAATATTTAAAAATGTATAAAATGTAATTGATATTTTTTAATCAACATAATTAAAGTGTAACAAACAATAAAAGTGGAAAACTTACATCAACAATTATCATATTGCTGCATTGATTACCAAACTCAACTGTAACCTGCATTACATAGAAGAACTACTGAAATATCCCAACAAACAACTTAACTTTATGTTATTTATAAAGTAACAAATTACCTCCTTTATGT
Source organism: Ambrosia artemisiifolia (assembly GCA_032199755.1). Classification (NCBI taxonomy): domain Eukaryota; kingdom Viridiplantae; phylum Streptophyta; class Magnoliopsida; order Asterales; family Asteraceae; genus Ambrosia; species Ambrosia artemisiifolia. The sequence goes on along the minus strand of CM063528.1, from coordinate 36,572,299 downwards.
CTTTCAAAATTGGCTCAACTTCTAAACCGGTGTAAACAAAAAGACGAACATTAAATGAATCCTTCCCATTTTCTTCAAAAGTTAGCACATCCCCAATATGCAAACATAGATCTTTGAAGACATCATTCCATCCATATGTGAAATAGAATCCTTTTGCTTTCTTCTCCAAAACAACTTTCCATTCATTGTAACAACCAAACTGCAATTTATAAATGACTTGATTGACATCTTCAGATTTGAAGTGCTCTTTAATATACTGACTTGGCACCTTCTGAAAGTTATAACACAAAATATTAAAACATCTATTATTAAACAATTATAAGTTGTATTTATAAAAAAATTAATGACAATTCATACCATTTTTTCAGTTGCAACAGTTATCAACCAGTAATGAAAAACATAAGACACATCTTTAGAACTTAAATGTATCAAGTTGAAAATTTTGCTTCCAGATAGTTCAAAAATCAGAAAATCATGTTCTTCGATTTTTAATTCATCAACAATCTGCTTCCAGCCATTACAGATTGTATATGTTTCACCTTGTTCAATTATCTCTGCATCCCAAATCATATCATTCTTGCTCTTTAAAATAACTGAACCTATCGGGAACTTTTCTTTTCTATGTAACATGTGATAACAACTTGGAAGTTCCTACATATTATTATATAAATCTATTAAACTCCTATATTATTTCCCATTATAAAAAATTAAGTAATATAGTTGCATATTCTTATAGATTAAAGAATTTACCTGTTCTTGGTAGTCATAATGAATTATCAACTTAACAAATGATTTCACCATAGTTTTATTTCTGTAACATAATAAAACAAATCAAACTTTAAACCAAAGTCATCTTCAACTATATGACATCAATACATAATCTAATATCAAGTATATTTTACATCAATATTTGACATCAACTATATTTCAGACCAATATATCAGAACATTTATATTACAATTTCAAGTTAAGTGAATTACAATATCAAAATAACTCAGTTCAATTACATAATGTAATCTGAATCTCAATAACAGATCATAGCATATTACAGAACAACATATCAGAAGAATTATATTACAATTTCAACTTAACTCAATTACAATATCAACATAAGTCAGTTCAATTACATAATCTAATCTAAATATCTCAGTTTAATTACATAATGTAATCTAAATCTTAATAACAGATCATAGCATATTACAGAACAACATTTCAACTTAACTCAATTACAATATCAACATAACTCAATTCAATTACATAATCTAATCAAAATATCTCAGTTCAATTTTCTAAATTAAAATGTAAACCATTATCTTACATCTAATAATCATACACTAACAGATCATAGTATATATCAGCCATAAGTAATTGCAAATTATTAAACAGCCTAAATCATGAACATAATCTAATCTAAATTATTAACTCAATTACAATATCAACATAACTCAGTTCAATTACATAATCTAATCTAAATATCTCAGTTCAATTTTCTCAATTCAAATGTAAACCATTATCTTACATCTAATAATCATACCCTAATCATAGTATATATCAGCCATAAGTAATTGCAAATTATTAAACAGCCTAAATCAAAATCACCTAATAATGAAAACACCTAATTGATTAACAACATAGTGCAAATTATTAAACAGCCTAAATCAAAATCAATAACATACATCAAAATCAATAACGTCAGAAAAGTAATCCACCAACAGATCTGAAAAGTATATCGGACGAAAATAAAACTCAATAACATACATCAAAATCAATAACGTCAACAGTTCTGAAACCCTAAATAATGAAAACACAACGTCAACAGTTCTGAAACCCTAACTAATGAAAACACCTAATTGATTAACATCTGAACCCTAAATAATGAAAACACATATATTAAATCAAAATCGATAACATAAATCAAAATCAATAACGTCACAGAAGTAATCGACCAACAGATCTAAAAAGTATATCGGACGACCTTGGAATCGAATGGATGAGATGATTTAGGGTTCATACCTTGGAATCGATTGGTGAGGAGAAGGTGGTAGAAGGTTTTAGGTTGTGAGGCAGATAATCGTAGATGAAGGTTTTAGGGTTAAATTTTTTTTCAGGGTTTCCAGTAGAGAGAATGAGGATCGATGGTTGTGTTGTGTTATGTTGTGTTATGTTTAATTATTTTTTTAACTTAAATATCATGTGCCACCTAGGATGACACTTGACACTCTCAAGGGGGAGATTGCCTCCTTGAATGCCATGTCATCAAAATGGCTTTCTTTTATTATATATATAGATTCTTCTTTTTTAAAATAGGCTTGCGTGTTTCTAAATGCTAATATTACACAAGAATAACTCTTTCTTGATTTCCGAACATATAGTAGAGACATTTCTATTATTTCGTTAAAGTTTCTAAGATTTTATTAAAAATCGACACGTTTACAGCAACAAAGCCCGGGTATTACTCGCCAGTTAACAACAAAGAACATTTTCGTTATGATTATGGTTCGTGAATTGTTAGTAATTGTAAAAGCTTGTTTTAAGTTTAATGGAACTTGAGGTTGTGAACAACTTTTTTTCTTTTGCAAGTATGAGACAACTTGTACAAAGTCCTAAAAATCTCAAACCGTTATTAATGTTTTGGTTTGGTTTAAGATTTCTATGGTTTGTTTTTCGTTTACAAAAATCAAAAACTGTTACTAACGGGTTGATTCACAATTTCACATAAATACCGCAAAAACCGGACGTTGAGATCTTCATTTGCAAAATAGGCTAAACGGAAAGAATGAGGATGCAAAAAGCCCCTAACGATTGCAAATTGAGATAACAGATATGGGCTGTTAGATTACTTGAGTGGAGTAATTCGAATTATTGGGCTTTTTCTTAAATATTTAAAAACTTAAAACCATTCGAACATAATTTAAGTTAAATATTATAAACTTAAAATTTAAAAACTTTGTCTTAGTGGTCCACTTGGTCAATTTAGTCTTTTTTTAATCAAATTTCGAAACCGGCTACAATATGATTTTTATCATATAATTAACGTTGAAATTAAAATTTTAAAATAGTTGAATCTAAATTATAAAGAACTAGTATATAACCCGCGCCGCGCTATGCGCGGCGCAGAAACATACGGCCGGTTGTTAATAACGACCTATCGACGGTGCGAGCAGCCGTCGAATCCGCGCGGTTGTTCGAAACCCACTTAGGCATGGACACTACAACGACGACGAAGGAGCCGTTTCAAGAGCCATAACGGTACCGTTAACCAGGAACAGTCTACGTCAGAGATGAAGACGATTATGGTCGATGTGGCTGATGAGGTTGGATCATCACTGTTGCAGATGGCGGTGTAGCAGCGGCAAAGGAGAACAACCGTTCAAGAAGAAGGTGGTAGGAGGAATGGCAATTTTGTAAATAACAGGTAAATGAAGGCTGATCTATGGTTAACATGTTGACTTTGAATGTGTTTGTCACTCACCTACCGTAGCCTTAGCATTTACTGTTGCTAAGGATATAAAATGTTATACATAATAATTTAGAAGTAAGGCTAAAAGAGAAAATATTAGGTGACATTAGATGCCACAAAATATATATTTTTTAGTTGGTTTAATCACAGTTGCTACTTGCTAATGCATAACGCATGGTAACAAATAATTATTTTTATAATGTTTAAATTTTTATGTATGTATGTATGTATATATAAAAGATTACCTTAAAATACTTATTTAGAGGCAACACTACCTTTAAGCATGGACTTCACATTTTACATTTTTTTTCTCTATCTCTCTCCTGCCATATCCAGGTACTACAACTCAACCCATTACCCAATTTGTGGTGCCCGAACAAAGAAAGATGCCAACCCTGAGCAGATAGTAGGTAACCGTATGAAATCTGGTTGCGCCCCTCCTCCTAAAAGAGCATATAGTTACATTAGAATATTCCATCTTTGTTTGTGATAGATTTAATTTTAAAGTATATACCAATATAAAAAAGTAGATAAAATTCATATTAACATGTAGACAAATAGTATACTAAATGAAATAATAAAAAAGTGAAAAGAATAATAAAATATAACATTATGTCCACATCTTGTTATTTGCCCCCCTCCAAATAACGACTAATCAAACGTGATGTCGAAGCTACCGAGTACTGAGTTAACTTACTTATTCTAAAAGCCTATAAAACCAATACTCCCTCCTCTTCTTCGATAATTCAAATCCTTCACAAATTCACTACTTAAATGAAATCTGCATCAGTCTACTCCGAAAAATCGATGAAAAAACCGCGGATTCCACCACGACGAGGTCCAAATCAAATCAAACGGATGATCATGAAGCAAGTTGTGAAGTCGTTAGTTTTGGTTGCTTCGAATTAGGCGACGAACATGGTGAACACAAATAAAGAAGGACGGCAACAAGCGGATGGAATTGCTAAATTAGGACGGAGTTTATGATTCGGGTAGATGATATATAGATTGATGATCGATTGACAACTTTGTTTCCATTTCATTTCGATGCCGTAATATATATTAAAATAATACATTAATTTCGTTACATTTTAACATCAAAACACATAATAATTTATAATAAGTTGTTTACTACTAGTGGAAAGGCCATAAAAAAAAAAGCAACATGGACCAACAAATATATTTTGGCTTCTATATAAACCGTGTTACCCTACCACCAGTTTACAATCAATTTTCAATCACGTCACCAGATTCATTCGCTCTCTGATTCCGTCAGCAATCAACCGATTGGTCGTAGGTTCGAATCCTATTTGAGGAGTTTCGATTCCGATTCCATTTCCTAATTGCTTCGTCCACCAAAAGAGGAAAGATCAAAGCTCGAGTGTTCGAAGACGTTTCCAATGGCTTCACTTCTCTACTTAGATATGTTTGTATGTTCATGTTAGATTTCATCTTAAATTATTATGTTCAATTGGTCCCTTGAATCCTCAGTGGTTTGTTTGGCTTAAAGATACTCATGATATGAGTCTTTTGGGTTCATATATATTCATATAAAAGATAATATATTTCTTCGTTTTTTAAGCACAAACTCTAAGACCATCCGGAGTGGAGGGGGAAAGAGGGGCATGAAGCGTCATGTGACACTTGTGAGGCCTGTGTTTGAAGAGTGAAAATTGTGAGGAGTGGAAGGGGGATAATATTATTGTGTTTAAAATTTAAAAAAAAGAAACCAATCAGTAAGTGCCACCTTGGATCCGCCACCCTCCCCCCCCCCCCCCCCCAAGGGGCTTCCCCCACTCCGGACAGTCTAAATGTATATTTGTATAATATTTATTTATATAATCTAAAGAAAATGGATAGAAATAGGCCTTCCATTCATTCAATAAACATACATTAAAGGTTGAAAAGTTGAGATGGTCAAGTGAATGCCTGGACTGAAGTAGAATGCACGACAACAAGAAAACATATGTGAACGCAAGATAGTTTATTTATCAAGTTGGTCCACACTTGATTCTCCAACCCTGTAGCTAGATAGATATGAAAATTTATGTATTTAATTATATATAATTGAGTATACCATACTATAAAACATAGATTATTTGAATAATTTAATCATAATTGATTATACACACATTCATACATATATACCTAGTAACAATTACTTATTTTGACAATGATAAAAATTTAAACATATATAAAACTTATATTAAAATACTTATACGTTCATACATGGGGTTCAAACAAAAATGATTAATCACCTACATCTTTGGTTGTGACAATTTTGAAATATATTCCACCATAAATTTATCATAAAACATATATTAACATGTGGATAAATAGTACTACGTATATCAAATGAAAAAAAGAATTTGGAAAGAAAAATAAAATATTACATTATGTCAACATCCTGTTATTTGCCCCATCCAAATAAGTGAATAACAACAAATCAAAAGTGATGTGGAAGTTACTAAGTAATGAATTGTGTCACTTATTGAGCCTATAAATCAACACTCCCTCCTCTTCTTAGACATTCAAATCCATCACAAATTCACTTCAAATTCAGATAGATATCATCTTCAATTATAACACAAATGAAATTTGCATTGTTACATCCCGATCAATCACACAACTTGAAGAAAAAATCGACAAATCCAACACGACGATGTCCAAATCAAATCAAGCGGATGATTATGATGCAAATTGTGAATTCAGCAGTTTCGGTTGCTTTGAAGGCAACTAGCATGGTGACGAAGAACAAAGCAAAGCGTTAATAAGCGTACCGAATTGGTGAATTAAGATTTGACACTAGATTTTGTTAATGATGGATAGTGAATTTGTGTATTGATTTGTTCTATTTATATCTTATTACGTTTTTAGCTGAAATTGTATTTTTAGAAATTATAGGATTAATTAGTCAGCCTGATTTAACTCTATAGTACAACTAATTGAACCAAATTGAACCAAACCCGATAAGACGACATGACATCTAGACACACAAAAAAAAATCAATAACGTGTTCAAACAAAATGAGTAAACCCCTACATGTTACATAGGATATTTCATAAATTCAAAGTTTATCCCTGTGTAAAAAAAAGATAAAGTATATATTAACATGTGGATAAAACTTAAAAGTATGCTATATATTAAATACAAAGAAAAAAAAAGGTTTGAAAAGAAAATGAAATATATTACATTATGTCAGCAAGTTTGTTATTTGACCCCTCCAAATAACAAATAACAAAAACAAATCAAACGTGACGCCGAAGCAACTAAGTACTTTCTTACCCACTCATTCGGAGCCTATAAAACCAACACTCCCTTTAGTCCCCCCTCTTCTTTGATATTCAAATCCTTCACAAATTATTCACTTCAAAATTCAGTTCAATTTTAACCTCAGTTGTTATAGAAATGAAATCTGCATCATTCTACTCTGAGCAATCACATAGATTGTTGCCTCTAACGCGACGAACATGATGATGAAAAACAAACGAGGTCGAAATTAGATGGTATATTTGTGTATTAATTAGTTCAATTTATATGTTTGTAGTAAGCTTTGATAATATGTACTTGTCTACTTGATTAATTTTACATTACTACTCACAACTCATATTCTAAAACAGCATATTACAGTTAGACAAATATGCACGTCGCAATTACCTACTTGGAATTTTATAAAAATTGTATCATATAAATTAATTATAAAAATTAGCAAATTAACATAAAAAAGTCTTATATATACCTGTCTTCTTCATTGCAGTAAAACATTAAAAGTTGTTAGAAGGGCTCGATGTAGTCCCATGGGGGGGGGGGGGGGTCTGTTTAGTGATAATGTGGTGGATTTGAGACGAAATCTTTATTTTGAATTCGGTAGAGACTATTTTCTAAGTTATGCATCCCACACATTAGCAAATTAATGCTAGTAAGCACATGAGTGACTAACAAGGAAAGAAACTTAGATACTCCCTCCGTCCCAATTTAAATGTCCCATGTTTAAAAACACACTTTTTAAGAAATCTTTTGTTTGTAGTGATAAAATGACAATTATATCTTCAAAAGTGGTGATTGTGTTTTGTTTTTTATGGGCAAAACTGGAAATTACATTTCCATTTTTGGAAAGAGACATTTAATTTGGGACAAACAAAAAAGGAAATAAGGACATTTAAATTGGGACGGAGGGAGTATTATTTAAAGTTTGCTGAAACATCTCTAAAAACATCATTTAAAGACAGTGTATGGCTACGGTGGAACCATTGTAAAGCTTCCATTTAATGGTATGGCCACCGTAGGATACACAAAGATTGGTTTTCGCGCTAAATGTTTGATGATCAGTCATAAATAGTTAGATACGGTGCTTGTGTTTAAACCTTACATACCCCCCCCCCCCCCCCCCACACACACACACACACTTATCTATTCAAAACCATGAACGACTTGGTGATTAAACAACCCAAATCAACTATAAGCAATTAAACACTCCAAATCAACTACAAACAATTAAACACCACTAGGTATTAAACACCCCAAAACAACTAAATTTAACAGATCAAAAAAGCACGAGAGCATAAACAGAAAAGACAGTTGAGTGATCGCTAGAATTGCGATCAAAACTCTTCAACAAGTCACGGTCGACTTTGCATTCATAGAGTGAAATGACCGTGACAACTCTAGACAAATATCAAAAATCAACATCAATCGACATCGTTAATCACCTACATCTACATAGAATATTATATTATTTTATCTTAGTAGCATGGTACCATGTTACATAAGGCGGCGGAGTGTGGGGGACGGCATAGGGCCGTGGCTCACAAGCTTGGGGCAACTACACCGCCCCTCGGCCCGTCGTAGCCCCGTCATCGTCCTCACCGTCTTCTGCACGCCGTTGGTGCCGGGCCTCTTTGTTTTTTTCTTTTGCACGCCTTACGTGAAAGCCCGTCTTCCATGACGCTCCGGCATCACACTCACCGCACTAATATATTCTTTTATAAGTTTATACTTTAAAGTATAAAAAAGAATAGATAAATTTCTATTAACATGTGGACATATGCTACAAATATTAAACAAAAACTTTTGAAGAGAAAAAGAAAAACAAGGTATCACATTATGTCAGCATCTTGGTATATGCCCCCTCCAAATAACAAAACGTGATGTGGAAGCTATTGAAGTCTCTATGTTTGTTTGTTTTGAATGATCGTTTTACGGTCATAACTTGATAAAGAAATTAAAGTTTATTTTATTAGCTTAAAGAAGTAAAGAATATAAAGAAATAGGCATACAGTATATGGAGGTGAAGAAACAACTTCTATTGTCATATTGCCAAGCAATCAGCTTTCATCTTCTTCTCAAATCAGGAGGTCCTCTAGTTCGTGATCACCCTACTCTTGCTTGCATCGCGGAGATTAAAAACTTGTTGGATAAAGTTAGTTTAGTAACTTTTTTTTTCTGTTTATCTTCATATCTATTAAAAGTCTGTTGGTCATCTGAAGTGTTCTTTACTGGCCGATGAAACCACTTGATGAAAATATATAATCCGACATTGAAGTTTTTCTCAAGAACCATGCTATTGACAAAATATAGGATCCTCGCATGGAGATAGCAGAAGTTGACAATATCTTTAATCAATAATTTAAATACGAGCGAGACACAAAAATTAGTATATATACGTACATTGATAGTGTGCAAGTCTCAACATGTTCAAAGCATTCTGTTAGTTACTTTCTCAAACATTATCTTAACTTTTCTCCTCATTATGTTAACTTTTCTCCTCACAATGGCCCGAATTGATTTGGGATGAGTGTATTACGCAAGATTTACCAAGGTTGCACTTTTATATAGACATGGTCTACGATAGGAGTTCGTGCAGCCTCGCCGCAACGCGCGGGTTTCTGCTAGTTCAATATCAAAACCTTACTAAATCTAGTATTACTATTACACTTCACAATCTATTAACAACAATGGCAGTAACCAATGTTTTAAAAACCGGTTTTTATAACGTACCATGTTAAGCTTAAAAACAGTTTAACCGGTTATACTGGGTAGTTTAACTAGCTCAATAAAGCCGTTCAACCGATTGTACCAGGCCATATAACTGGTTGAACCAACCGGTTTAAACCGGCTTTTAAACATTGGGAATAACAATCATACAAAGATATAAATTGCACAAATTAACACACGAATACACTATCTATGTTACCTTATTAAGGAGGAGACATGTCTAGAAAAGTAATTTCCTCTCCCTTTTAAGATGGCATATGAAGAGACATAAGCATAATCTCTATATTTTACCTTATTTCTTCCCATTATGCCCCTTTATACAACATATCATGCACATGGTACATATGTCTAATACACTATTAATATCTTCATCGATTCATCAGTTACTCTGCTGGCAGTAACTCCAACTTGATTGACAGTGGATTTAATGTTTATTGGACAATTGAACCGGTTCCTATACAATGGTATGAGCCATCCCTTTTATAGTGGAGAATTGTCACTATTCATACCTTGCTTCTTATATATTGTTTGTGTTTATGCCATTCGTGTTGCACACCTATAATGATTTGTAAATGTGATACTAGATTATACCCCGGGAACGTCCCGGGGTTGAGAAATCTAATATTGCATATTAATTTTACATATGAAATAGAATGATTCGTTTTACAGTTACATGCAAGAAAGCTTCGGGTAGCACCTAACCTAAAACAGTTAAAAATGTATCTCCAATGTTAACGCCTAACCTTAAACAATGTATAACTCTAATATTAATATCTAACCTAAAACAATGTATAACTCTGAACAAAACCCCACAAAAAATAGTCGTTTTTTTCTCCGTTTTTTATATAGCACTATGGTACTCGTTGGAAAGATAATAAAACGCTCGTTAATTTGGTGTAATTTTTTTCTTTAAAAAATCTCGTATATAAAAGATATTAACGTTTAAAAGTTATGGGAGGAAACATAAGAGAGAAAAATCCAATTTTATTTTTAAATATTTTTTTCCTAAAATATCTCAATGCCACATGGGATGACACATGGCACACTCAAGAAGGAGAATGCCTCTTTGAGTGCCATGTCATTAAAATGGCTTTGGTTTATTATATGTATAGATAGGGAATAATCTTCTGGAAGTGAAAACCACACTAGGTATGCCTTCTACTTTCTTAATAAACATCCATCTTTCTTTTGAGCTTTGCCAATGGGTTACATCTTTATTTGTTGGCAAATTAGGTTTTTTTTTTGTTTCAGGAAATTAATCGATTTTGGTTTCATGTATGGGTTTGGTTTAGCTATGGACTTATGGTTGATTTTTGGTTTCATGTTTAAAAAAACCTAATCTAGAATACTGAGTTTGGATAGCCACTCATTAATAAATTTATATATTAGTTATTTGACTTTGCACTTCAATCTGTTTAATATGATAACTGTTGTCATCTGAGTTTTGTTTCATCTTAAACGTTTCAAAAAACTTCCCCTGTAAAGACATTTTAATATACAACAGATCGATCAAGTTCCTACTAAAGTCTCTCACGGTTTTCACTCAAGTACGTATTACGCTGACAATTTGTTGATACAAAAATGTCTTTAAGGATACGATTAACCCACAAGCCTGTATTTCCCTTTATGTTGACAGTTTCGTGAAGTGTGCCGTATGGAGCTACTGAAAGCTAGGTTTTCATGAGGTGAGTGGAAAATAAACAAATAAAGGTAAGGATGGGTTTAACCAACTGGGCGATGGGCCAGAGGGATCAAATAAAGAAAAATAGGTAAGAATGGAGTAAGTCAAATGTGATGAACAAATCAATGAAGCCAAACGGGTCAAATAATGGTACAAAAGATGTACGGGAAACCATGCCTACTGTTTGACAACATGAGCATATTAAGGTCATAATCTTTTACATTAATGATTGTGAAGAGCAAAGTCAAATTGTTGCGTCAATAAGCAGTTGACCCAATCCATACCTCAGATCATTTGTAGCGTCAATCCACACCTCAGATTAGTTTTGTTAAGTGTTCCGTGCGCATAAATGAACAACAAATATGGGATGTTAGACCTGCAAAGGTACAGGTCAGTATAAATGATAATCATACCAAGTGAGTACGACTATCAGCATAAAAAAGACAACTATCAGAAAAATGGATAGAAAAAGTGAAATGAGTAACATAATAAGTAGGTTCGGCTATCTTTTTATTTACGGTTCATCTTGAAAAAGAGCAAATCATTGTACCCATGATAGATACAACCTACCCCCAATCGACACGCTTCTAAACGGGTCAAAATTGTTAATGACTTTGAAACATCCTAGCAGCAAGTGCTTACAAATATGTTACTATCTAATTCAACCTTGTTTTAGGCTGTGTGTAGGGGTGATGAAAAGCATCTATATCTACTACTATAAATATTTTACCTTGAAATTTTGCATTCTCAAGAGAGACATCACCTGGAAACATAACTGTGCTGATTCACCCGTCAAATATGAAATATGCTTGTAGAACTTGGGGTTTACACATCAAATGTTGTATATCGTGAACTGTTACATACCTGATGGTCCAAGCCTATACAAATAAAAAGCCAAAAAGATAACATATAAATGCATAAACCCCCTGTGTGAAGTTTAGTTTACTTTACTAATATTTTGTATGATATATGGTTTTACACTAGAGCACTACTAGGAAAACCCCCTTAACATTTATCTACATAATACTCATACCTTTCTGACCATATTTATCAACCCTTTTGTACCATATTTTTTCACAATGCTCACTTCCTTTTTAGGGTCAGTTAATTGGGACGTGAAATGAAGTTGTGTTGTGTTGCCAATAGTATATTTTTTTAAAGGTTTGAGAAATGATAATTTTTGAAGGATATCATATATCAATTGGTTCAATTAATTAGTCTAAACTCTACCCTTTGTCAAGTGCTTTTAAATGACTAGGCATTAACATTTGAAAGACTAGCAGCCAAAATTATATGCTAATCAGTTGTTATGTCAATATATGTGATTTGATCACCCGATACGACATCGGTTAAAAAAACATTGGCTTGTTTACATGTGTCACATTATAAATTGTCGCAACATCGTATGAGTTTTCTGCATAATGGAGACTTCTACGACTATTTTTCTTCGAATGGAATAAAATGTGAACAATCCGCAACATCGTGATAGTAATTATAATTGAACTAGTGTTTGGTTCCCGCGCTACGCGGCGGGGACGCAATTGACGTACAGATTCAAAAGGTTCTAAATACGGTTTTAGTGATATCATATTCACTACACGTATACTCGCATATCTTAAGATATCAGCTAAACATCATATTTAAATCATCACTATTTGATGTGTTATATATGTGCAAGACATATAAGAATGCTAATTCAACAACTCTTATCAATTTAGAACATTGTCCTCGGTAAAAGTATCAGGAGTCCATCATGTCTTGCCGCTATAATCATAAATCATTAAGAAATGGAAAATACTAAATACAAACCAATTAGGTCGTCCGTTCGTGGAGGCGCGAGCGACCGGATGCGAGCCATCAACTTGACTCTCAAGTAACCCGATCACTTGACCTCATTGTGGCTAGAGGTGAGAATCGGCGCTATTAGATAGTATATCAGATTAGGGTTTATTGGTGTAAGCCCACGGGCCCGTTAGGTTAGTTAGGGTTTGTTATGATGTCTATATATTGTAACTCAATCCCTAACTAACCTAACGGGCCCGTGGGCTTACACCACCTCTTTTTATTGATTTCGCTTCTCCGTCATGTCGCTCCTTGCCGCCTCGCCGCCGCTTATTGGACTACTGCCGCGCCGCTTGCAGGACTATGATCCGCCGCCACGCCGCTATCCACCGCCGCCGCCGCGCCGCATTGGTTGCCTCATATCAGATTACATGATCATTAAATTAGTGGTGGATTTTCATTGAAGATTACGGATTGCAAGATTATGAGATTATGGCTGAAGTTTTGACCGACATTGAAGAACGTTTAATATTATTTTTTTTTTGTTTTTCCAGTCTGAGCTTCTAGTTTCCTTCCGCTCTGACTGCGGGGGAGTATTAGATAGTATATCAGATTAGGGTTTATTGGTGTAAGCCCACGGCCCGTTAGGTTAGTTAGGGTTTGTTATGATGTCTATATATTGTAACTCAATCCCTCAATAATAACCAATTCAGTATTCTATTATCTTTCAGGCGCGACCAAAGGACACTTTCTCCCGTAACCCATGCGACCGCCATCGCTTGTGCTCGCTCGCGCCGGGTTCGCGTCAGGCTGTTGTGGCTAGGGGTGACCACCGGTGCTAAAACTTCGTTCGTTCACGTCGCCGCAAAGGACGGCCTTATAAATAACTAATCCACCAGAAGTATACTCATATCTCCAAATTCCTAGTATAAAATTAATTTTACCTACACTTTAGTCGGTTCTTTCCCCGGGTCTTTCCTACCTTGGTCTATCAAATCCTTTTTTACTCACTATTTCCCTATACCATTTCCTCTACTTGTAAAAGCCATATATATAAAACCCATATCGTGACCATCTTCTGTATTACTATCCATTCACATTATGAACCAACTTCCAATCATCACCCTCATCGTCACACTTACAGTCCTCATCAATGTTCACCATTATAATTCTAAGCCATTATCGTCATAACACTACTTAAGAAAAACAGTCACTGGAGTCATCTGGTCACCGGAATAGTAACCGCCTTTAGAACTCGAGACCAAACCCACCTCATTACTGTCACGCTAACACCCAGCGATGACCACCTACCGCCGGCCGTCGCTTACCTGAGACCAAATCACCACCATCACCGTTACTACTATCATCTATCTCGGCTGTAACAACACTATACTACTTCCAAGCACAGTCAAAACCCATCAGAAAACCCCATCGATAACCACCGTTATTGAACCAACACCACCATCCTGGTCAACCCAACCACCGTTAATCGGACGAACAAACGGTCGTCACCTCCCACTTTGTATCCCTATGCATTCTATAAAGGAGGTGGATGTGAATGGAGAAACAAAATGAGAGGGTGAGGGAACTGAGGATGAAGAGGAGAGATGCGTCGAAGAGAGATAGAGAGAGAAAGAGAGATATGGAAAGCAGGGTGTAGATTCGTGGGCCAAGAGTAGCTGTTATAAGACCACTCATATAAAACCGTTAAATTGCGAAAATGCCACTCCTTGATTTTTTTTGAAATGCGTGCCAGATCAATGTACAGTAAGTTTTGTGAGAGAAATGAAAGTTGGTAAATATAGTGTGTAGAATTTGATTTCAGTCAGGACACCCGTTGCAACGCGCGGGCATTCCCACTAGTATATCTAAATAACAAAACATAATAACATAGGCTACGATGTATTCTAAGTGACAGAGTGGCCTTATTACGATGATCCATTAAAATGCATCCCTGCTTCACTCACATCATCAACTAAATTAAAAAACAACATACTAAAATAACTAATTCGCCAAAACAGAATCCAGCTAAGTTCAATTCTTCATCGCCATATTCGTCTTATTCGAAGAAACTGAAACAGCCGAATTCAAAATTTGCTTAATGATCATCAGCTTGATTTGATTCTGACCTCGTCGAGGTGAAATACTTGTGTTTTTCATCAATCTTTGTGACTTATCGGAGTAGAATGATGCAGCTGTCATTTCCGTGAGGATTGGGGATGAATTTGAAGTGAATTTTGAATGAATTTGAAGTGAATTTGTGAAGGATTTGTTTGAATAGAGGAGGGAGGGATGATTTATAGGCTCGAGAGTGAGTTAACTCGGTACTCAGTAGCTTCCACATCACGTTTTGTTATTTGGAGCCTATGGGGCGTTCCTCCTCCACATAAATTATATAAAAAAAACTATAAATTTATAAACTTATGGGGCGTTCCTCCTCCACATAAATTGGTTCTTCATTATCGGGCTCGTCGTTCATATCAATGTTGATTGGAACGGACGGGCCTGCTTTCTTAGCTTTGGTTTTTCGTTTGGCCCGTTCAACCTCGTTTCGGACCCCCGCCCATTTTTGTTCATCCTTCAAAACCTGCCAAGCCCGTATCATCGAGAAATTTCTGCGTGTGTCGGTTTTATAGTCCGCCATCGCTTTTTCAAAAATCATTTGCTCATTCCATCCACTAGGCGGGTTCGCCTTAATACGGTTGTAAATTCCATTGAATTTACCACAATCCGCATTCAACTTTCTCCATTTCGAGCTTAGAGCGTCGTTTTGTCGATACGGCTTAGCTTGCATATACTTATGAAAAAAATCGTTCGCCGTCTCCCATAAGGCCTCAACACTTTGGGCGGTATCTATGAACGTTAAAAAAATGGTATTTATATACAAATTATATAAAAAAATATATATATATAATCGGCATTTAAAAAAAAATAAACATATATATATTTTCGGAAAAAATAAATACATAAATATAAATTTTGCGCAAGTTTTAAAATTTTACCGACTGTCGGGCGTTTTGAAGCCGCGAGCCAAGCCTTAGCTAAGGCTTCCTCTTCAACATCGGACCATGGTTGCGCGACTCCTTGTACCGGTTTACCACGTCCCGGTCCTAGATCTCGTTGTTTTCCTTTGCGCTTCCCTTTTCCTTTTTGGGTCAATGGGATCTCTTGGGTTTCGGCAACTATCTCCTCATCGGTTTCGTTCTCATCGTCAACGGGGTGTGATGTTTCCATAGGTGTAGTGGGTTGTGATGTGCCGATAGGTGTAGTTGGTTGTGATTGTGGAGAAAATTGTGGTGAAAACTGTGGAGAATAGTGTGATGTAAAACCCACTTGGCTTGCTAGGTTCATATAATGTTGCATTTGCATGTAGTTTACCGGGTGTAATTGGGCATAAGCCGCCGGGTTTTGAAGCATTTGAGCCGCATGCGGCAATATTGGAACGGTTTGCGATATGGGTGGATCAATGACGGGTGTGGTGAAAGGGTTATTCGGGTTAGGTTGATTCGGGTCTTGGTTAAATTGTTGGAAAGGATCCATGAATTTTTTTATAAAAAAGGTGGGAAGTTTATATAAAATAAAGGGTTTGGAATGAGATGGAGTGGATAAAAATGGGAGAGTGGTATAATATTTATAGATAGAATTTAGAAAAAAAAAATTAAAAAAAACTAGCCGTTAAAAGAGCCGTTGGAGTTTAAAAAAAAATTAAACTAAATGCTGATTGGTCCGTCCGGTGCGTCCATAGGGAGACGGGGGAGACGGGGGTTGGGTGGGACGGGGCAACCGGAGCGGTGTTTGGGTTGGAGACGGGGGAAAAAGTAGGGACGGGGGAGGGGGGGGGGGGGGGCATTTGCTTACCGCATAGCCTTAGAACTACCAAGAGAATCTTTAGCAAACAACATGAACTATGAGTACATTAAAGATATAACTTGTATCATAGTGAGAAAAATAAAAACAGATGTTGCGTGAAAAATGGGATCAAACACAACAAGATACAGGGCAAATATTTCAAAGAGTCAACATTGGGCAATGGCTCAGGAGAGAGCTGTGTCAATGGCTACAAGTCAACATGCTAAAAGTCAACGCCAAATATCAACAAGTGTTGAATACATTAAAGCGTGGCGTAGGGCAACATCCTAGTCCAAAAGCTGAATTTCCGGGATACAGGTAGGACTTGTTTCAAACACTATTGGATCAAACCATCATTCATTATCGAAGCCCGTTTTACCTGTATATTGCTACTACATGAACTTACAACAGTCTTTACTAAGTACTTAGGTAGACTTAAACACACCGCTCGATCTCTTCATATCTCTCAATCCATTGATATGAACCTCAAGTGTATAGATTGTAGGTTTGTTTTTTCTCTCACTCATAGTCATCATGTCCCAATAAACCTTATGGTCAAATGATTTCCTTCTAGTAATGAATTCTTTTACTGCTAAAATAAATTGGAAACAATATAATGTTGATAATAAGTATCCTACTATTTACTTAAGTAGTTTGATCTATCCATTAGTCTTTCTATTTCGCCAGTCTAGATATATCATAATGGTCAAATTTGAAATACTCTATAATAATGTAACCGAAAAGTTCACACCATGATTTTTTTTTATTGTATGCTGAACACTTAAAAAGCAAACCAACTAATTCCGGACCTAAACAGTGAAGCAATAAACATTTTAAAAAGTTTTAACTAAATTATTATTCATATAAGTAAATGCAAAAGCACTATTACAAATGAAAAAAGAAAAAAGATACTATAGTGAAATTAAAAAAAATACCTCTCTTGTATACAATATCCATTTGTTCTTTTGACAAAGCATTTGGATCCTTCATAAGTACCTCACTCTAAGTTTCATCCTGAGCGGCGTCATGGCCTCGCGTCATGGCCTATAGAAGGTTTTGATCGACCTTTTCCGTTACACAAATCATAATAAAATAAGCAAGTGTGTGATCTATTATAAGAAATAACTTCCAAGAAAAGCTAACAGATATTATAAGATGTCTTACACATATACCTCAAATGTAAGTTCTTATTCACTATCCTCTTCAACACCATGATTTGCATTCGAATATAACTTAATTTTCTTTTTCGCTCAGGAGCCTTTTAACCTCTGCTTCCTCCTTCTCATTCGCTTCATCGATCGAATTTTCCATTCCAAAATAAATAAAAAATGTGTTCAATAAGTTGTTAAACCTCAAAAAACACTAACAAATTTCATTACCTCCGTTGATTTCTCCTTGTACACGTATGTGTAGCAGAATATTGAATGGAATGATCATCGAATTACCTTATCTTGTCCATAATATATGCTTTTGCCCCTTGCCTGCCCAACAATTTTCTTTTCTTTATCCTCGACATCATCTTGTGTTTCATCCTCAGCCTCACCAAGCTTTGCTTTTAAACTTTTGTGTTGCTTTGCAACCATAGGAACAAGCAAGAACAGAGAAAAAAAAAAGATTAACAGATGATCTTATACTCACATAAAGTAAAGTGCTTTACTAATAACATTAATGGAAAGAAGCTGTAAGTAAAAACAGGAAAAGACAAAGCATGTTTTCCTGATTTTTTTGTGTTCTTTATCAACAAAACCATAACCTGAGTTACTTGTGAAACCGAGAATGATGATCGATGGGGTTAGAGAGAGAGGGAGGGAGACTGGTCAGAGAGAGTTGTTATTAAACAATGGGATCATGTGTAGTTCTTAACAGTGGGGGTTGGAAACGGTACACGAAGCATTCAAGAATTAATTGAATATACAATCTTTATGAACATCAATTGCATTTGGTCAGTTATGTGCCGAATCACTTGAGGGCTCTTTATTTCATTTCATCATTGGTAAAGCATTCAATATCTGATTGAATTACTGAAATAATGCAATGAGTTGCATTATTATTTTGTACAATTGCTATCAATGGTGGTACACAATGGTATAAATGCAAGAAATGGGATAAAAATTTGGGGATTACACATGAGGCTCTTGAGATGCCATCTTAAAATGGTAGTAAAATTACCTTGATGCCCATCTAGGATGTATTATATCTATATCTATAATCTATAATCTATAATCTATAATCTATACTATTATATAATGCATCCTAGATGGGCATCAAGGTAATTTCACTACCATTTTAAGATGGCATCTCAAAAGCCTCAAGGGTAATCCCTAAATTTTTACCTTCTTTCTTCCATTTATACCCTTATGTACCACCTTTGATTGTTGTACAAAATAATAATGCTAACACATTACAGACAATAAGACTCACTGGCTCTGAAATCGATTGGAATAATGAAGTCAAGAGAGTTGTCAGTTACAAAATGCTCAATTAAAAACTACATCAATGTTGTTAATTTTCCTTCAATTTTGCATTAACTTCCCTTTACGGTATGTTAAACCCAACCCTTCAATTGAACATCAATCTCACAAGGCCAGCATCAATTGTCCTCAATCATCCTCTTTTCAAAGTGTGGTTTCAGCAATCTGTTCCCTCTCACAAGGTATAGACGATTCTCCATTTTTAACCTATTCTTGAACAATTAGTATATAACTGCGTAACAAGGATTTCAAAGCGGTTGATTGTTATCCAATTGCATGTATATGTATTGAGATTTTCCCGTAATATGTAGAGTTTGATATTCATTGATGTAACATCAAGGTTTGAATTTAGTTTTGGTTATAACTATTTAGTAGATAGAAATGCAACTTAATGCATCCAAATTTATTTCAACTGTTTTTTCTATGTCATCCCATTCCTCCCTCTAATTTGGTTGTAATTTTTGACACTTTTTTAATTTGGTTAAGTAGCATAACTGCATAAAGCATCTGTTGGATTTCTACTTTCTCAAGTGCACAGTCTATCCTCCTATTATTATAAATGCATGTGGTGACAAATTTGTAGTATTTCACTTGATCTATCTAATAATTCATGTGATTTTTTATTTATTTGTTTAGTAAAGTAGTAGATCAGTGTAATGTGCGGTTCACTCTCCACAAAACAGAACAACTTCAATCTTTAAACCCTAGATGCATCGCTGCTTCCTTTCAATTCGTTCTTCTTTCAAGCGATTGTTGTCCAGTTACCGGGTGTCGACGATTTGTGTAACCACAGGTAAAGAAATCATCTCCCATTTATGGTTTTCTTTTCCTATGGTTTTGCTTTATCACTTCGATTGCAAACTATATTAAAATCTGGCAATTATAGTTATTCACTTCGAATTGTTCACCCAAATTGGCAAATTCAGTTTCTTTTCTCAATATTAAAATCTAACCTTTTGGATCGGGCGTCTATTTTTTCAACTGGTTTTTGTTTCTCTTCAAACAACTATAAATTAAGAGATTGTTTTCAACCAGTTGATTGTGTTATAATGATGTTGATCATAGTCTAATTCTCAATCTTTGATGGTAGGTTCATGGTCTGAGGAAGCATTGACACCTTGTGTATAGAACCTTCTTATGTGAATCGAATTTAAATCTACAGTAGTGTGTCGACGAACCTATTTAATTGTTTGATTTATGTGCAACAGTTTGTTTGCAAGAACAAAATAATAGTTTACTTTTTAATCTTAATATTGTTAAGATATAAGATAAGAGAACCACAAATAAATAATGACTGTCCATCATTCATAGAAATTACAAAATGAATAAGTTTTGCTTCTTTATAGAATCAGGTCATGTATAGGCTATATAACATAGGGAAATTGGATTGTATCGCACTCAACTATTTGGGATTGGCCAATAACGCACTGAACTATAAATATGATCACCAACGCACTGAACTTTAAACCTCTTGGATTGTGTCACACTATGGCTGTGTTTGACCATGTTCAGAACCACTAAAACGATTACTTAGTGATAAAGAGGTTTAAAACGATTACTTAGTGACAAATTAATACAATTAACACATATGGATTCTTCCATTTGGACCTTGTCAAACACAGCCTTAGTGTGACACAATCCAAGAGGTTTAAAGTTCAGTGCGTTGGTGATCAATTTTATAGTTCAGTGCGTTATCGGCCAATAACAAATAGTTGAGTGCGATACAATCCAATTTCCCTATAACATATACAAAACTTTTATATGTGAAAGTAAAAGTTAAAACCTAAAAAATCATTTCGTGAATATGTATATGTTTTGGAGACAAGAGATGATTGTTTATGTTTCTCATCTACATGGAAAGTCGATCCCGTGTACGTGTTACCCGAGCACGAATGCGTAAGTCGACAACGATCTCATGTTAAAAATGACAAAGCATCTTCAACTCTTGACTTGTTTTATGATTTGGAACTTAGGGGTTGTTTGGTTGATTAAGTGCTGAATCATTAAGATGGTCTGAATGGTTAAGAGGCTTTGAATGGTTAAGAGCTGAATCATTCAGCATCCCTTATTAGCTTAATGGTTCAGCACTTAATCATTCCATTCAGATGATGAAACAAACAGTCTGAATGTTGAATGATTCAGACCTGAATGGTTAAGATGCTGATTAAGAGGCTACCAAACAGCCCCTTAGTCTCTGTTTGAAATGGTTCACATTTAATCATGAATCAAGCATCATTATGACATCATCTTATTGTCTTTGGATTTTTCTAAAGCATTGGAAAAATTCAAGATATATTTGCCTGTATGGAGAAAACTACGATGAAGAAGATGCAAAGGTAAAATGTTGGCAAGAATTCAAGATTTATGTGTTTGAAGAAGCTTTTAACAAGGGTGCATATTATATATGGGGAAAACTTATTGATGATGGAAAGGTGATGTTCGACTTTGTTGTATTTGTTCCAAGGGAATTTTACATGAATAGATAAATACTTGTGTTATTTATGTTTGTATAAATGGTTGAAGGATTTGATTGTATAAGGTAACATCAAAGAAGCTTACTGCTGTGTATTTGTTTCGGGACCAAACCAATTCAATTTTTGAAATACCCACCCAATTTCTTTATACCTACTTTTTTACCAGTGTTGACTTTGACCTTTTCCACATTCTTTAACCATTCTATCCATGTTTGACACTTGTTCCAATTGGAAATTTACAAACAGACCTGAGAAATGGTTTAGATCTTGCCTAAAAAAAATATTAACAATGAAAAGTCACCTATCAACTCTAATCCCCTTTCAGAAGTATTGATTAAAATCATCAAAATACACATGTGATGAAACAATATAGGAAGAAAAACTCATTTCTACGAACAACAAATGGGTCAAACCTTAGTAACTTATTAAATTATAGCATTTTCTTTTTGAGCCTGAATCTCTTTAGTAAAGAAAATATACCTCCTTTTTAATTGGAAACGACACAGTAAAACTTGTAAAAACTTCTTACTAACGTGCCACAATCACAATCCGACAACTAAATCAAAACACCCGCAACGTACACAGTCCCGCCGCAACGCGCGGGTTCCTGCTAGTACATTATAAAGGAGGAGAGGTGGCTAAAATTGTCACTTCATGTCAATTTTAAGATGGCATATGAAGAGCCATAAGTCTAATCTCATCATTTTTAGCCTATTTCTTCCTTTTATACCCTTACTTTACAAACTTATATGCCAATTGTACAAATTACTAATGCATCTTATTCCAACCTTAATTCCCTTATGATCTTCAGTTTCATCTTTAACTCACAGGGCTTTGATTGCATTTACTCATCAACCCTAATCTTTAATTAAAGCATGCAAATGAATCGCCCAACCTTTGATTCGACCTCTTAAAATGATTTGCTCTGCTCAGGTTGGTACACGCCACTCTTTTTAGGTTTACCCCAATGATGATGTTCAATAGTTTTGTTAGTCTTTTATGGAAATATGAGTCAACTATTTTTTACAACAAATGATTCTGAGATCAATTGTTGTGATACCAATTTTATTATGCCATATAGTTAATTACCATAGTGTTATGATATGAATTTTTCTATGCTATATAGCTAATGAACATAATCTGATATAATTTTTTTCTATAGCTAATTGTGTGATGAATTTCTAGATATGTTATAAAACTGTTTATGGGCTTCAAAATCGAACATGGCGCGGCCGAAGAACCAATCAACTAATCACAAGATGGAGCTCTTTTGGAGTGTTCATGGTTCGGACCGAAACCGTGAACCATTCAGGCCGGTCATCGATTTGGTTTATCGGGTCGGATCTTTAATTTTTTTTGTTGGTCGGCTATGACTTCTTTATGTTGATTTAAGATCCCATTTGGTTGGTAAAAATTTTGTTTCTTTTTGCAGGTTTTTTGCTTCCCTTGCAAATCCCCAACTTCTCTTGAATCATGTCCCTTACTGGTTTCTCTTGCTTCATTTTGCGCGTTTTATCAGTTGGCCTTACCCGCACTGTTCAAAGATACGGCAAACTCGTCGGATTTGGTTAGTTCAGAGTACGCATTTATCCCTTTCAGTCTGTTTAATGCGTTCCTTTTTTAATTTTATTTTTCATTCATAGCACTGTATATTTTGATGTTTGGTGTGATACTTAACCTATCAATAGTTGTTTATGATTAGATATAGTTTCTTGCTTGTGCAAAAAGAAGAACAAAAAAGTTGCTCATTAATATAAGTTGATGAATTGCATCAGAAATCCTGATTGAGGACTTTTTTCACATTATAATGTGCAGTTGAACAATTTATTCTTGGAGAGAGAAATCCAACATGTTTCACTGGTAAGTGAATATTCCCTTTTATGCAATGAGAGTATACTTTTTCACATGTTGATAACTTAAGTTGTTCATAAGCTTAGGTTTACTGGTTAAACAATAATTTGGTATACCTAGCTTCTCATTTTGTTTCAGGATATATCCCCCGAGTGTTTCTTTGCTGGGTTTGCTGCGGTGCCTTGATTACTCTTCCTATTCAGGTTATTTAATTTCTATATTCAATTAATTCAGATCATTTAAGTTTTAAACACCCTCACCCTTACTTAGATTGTATCAAACTATGACCAAGTTATGTATTTCGTTTTTCCTTTGCATCTCAGCTTGGAATTGGTTTCTTACTGAGGGAACGCCCTGTATTTGCCTTAGCCACTATTGCTACGGTAGTGGTAAGAACATATCTTTTTAGACAAATTGTTACTTTTTTTAGGACTAAGTAAGATGATAATTTATATAATCAGACAGGGGGAATATGGACCATCTTCCCGTATGTTGTAGCGGCTTCAACATCATTGTTCTTATATCGGTGACAACGCTAATCTCGTTAATGTTGCTGACTTGCTGTCATTTCAGCTCTATTCATGAGGTACCACGGATTAGATAGAGATAACGTTGACCTTGTATAAAACATTATGGTACATTAAGAGTATCAAATGGTCAGTTCATTGAATTGATTGGTTCATCGTTGTTTAGGATTGTAGAGTATGTGGTAGATAAGAATCTAAAAAGAAGTAAAAATTGGTATATTGCTAGCTAGAGAGCTCATTTTTTATATCACAAAAGTTGTGTGTCCTTTGTAATTCTATGCTCTTTTTATCTTCTATGTAAAATTGTAATAGATTCAAGAAATTCAAGACAATGTTATTTGATTTTTTTATATATATTGCATTTGCTTGGTAAGAAATATATCCAATAAGTAACACACATGATTCTCGACTCACATGTTTAATGTATTATTACATACACTCTACAAGATTAATGTTTTTGATCAATTATTATCTCAAGTGGGATTCGTAGATGAACCTCATTGTGGCAAAACTTAACGTCGTACTTCATCATTGATGTACAGGCAGCACTTCCTCTTCCACAGGTATGTCTGTTTTTTTTCTGACATCTCTATGCATATCTTGATATTTGTTATAATAATATCCTTAGGTATATACTTTGATATTGGAAAAACTAACATAGGGTGTTTTTGGATAAAATTAATGCGAAGTGAGGTAGTGGCTTAAGATTTAGAGGCTTATATGGGCTTACAAATCCATCTAAGGGCATTAATGGATATTTTTTATATTTTAAACTTGTAGAGTTTCTTAACTTATTTATGTGTAAATAGAAACAAATATGCTATTTTTACTAAAAGGAACATCTGAATAGTGAATATATATTTAATAAAATGACCATTAGAAAACGTCTTTGTAATTTTTATCTGCACTTCTGCAGTTTGCAGTTTGCAGTTTTGGTAATCATCCCAAATTTGGATAGGCCAGCCTCATTTTGGATGGAAAATCTTCTGAAATTGATCATTATCTTCTCTCAATACATCCCTCGAGTTATACATGCTTCTTTGTTCTACAAGAAGGTGACCAGAATTTCTGGTTTCCTCACTGAGAAAGCATGGGCTGGAGCTGGTTTTAACTCTTTTCTCTATGTGTTTGCTAGCCATGTAAGTACTATTTCAAGCTGTTTAAGCTATGTTACAAAAAATATGTATGCTTTATAATATGTATTTTGGGGTGTTTTCCTTTACTCTCGAAGAATGGCCCATCTTTTCATCTCAATATAGAGTTTAATGCACAAAAGACTTAAATGTTGATGGGAACAAATGTATCTAAATCCGTAATACTGAATCTCTTCAAGAATGCTTGCTATTTTCCAAAGATAATATGTTTATTAATCAATAATGTTGAAGATTCGCTCGTTGATGAGTAATATATGCATATTATACTTCTAATGGTAAGAAAGTTTAATAAACAGGTAGCTGGAGCCCTTTGGTACTTGTTTGCCGTAGAAAGTGAACTGAGATGCTGGCATATCGCATGTCAAAGGCGTAACTGTGACTCTTTAAGTATTTATATTGTGGAAAAGACCGTGTGGGAGATTATGGATTCCTCAACACTTCATGTTCTCTTCTTGAATGTAATGAAATTAATGATTCTACAAACTTTGATTTTGGCATATTCTTTGACGCTGTTCAAACTCGCGTAGTAGAAATGAGGGATATACACGAGAAAATTTTGTATTGTTCATGGTGGGGCTTGCAAAGTCTAAGGTTAGTAAGTGCTAAGCACTATGCATCCCATTTCCTACAGACTTCAATGGTGATTTTTTTAGACATCTAAATAAGCTTGTAAATTTATAAAACTTGTGATTATAAACAAGCTGTGTTGCAACTTTTGGAGCTTTGGGATGTATGGCTAATAAATGGATCAGATTCATCATGAAAGTTAAAATGATTGTCATATCGTTAAATTAAACAATATTCTCTTTGGATACAGTCTTCTTGGTCAAGGCCTTAAAGCAAGCACTTTCTATGGAGAGGTTCTTCTTGCTGACTTTATTGTTGTCATTGGGTTGGTTCCATTTGCTTTGCTTCTTGGCAAAATGCAGGTTTGTACACTTACCTGTTAGTCTTGTTTCATGGTTCTTGACTTTGGTTACCATGTAAAAAACTTCCACTATGTTCTCAACTCTATATACATGAATCATGATACACAATATGTTTGTTTAGGGGTGATGGTTTTGGCATCAAGTGGTTTGTTCATCCATAGTTTGCATTGATTTCTGTCTTCTTTTGTAGGGTTTAGGGTTTTTTCTTGCTTAGCCAATGCCACTGACACTAGAGAAAGGGTCTTTTCATGAACGCAACACTCACCTAGGAGTTTTAGAAGGTTGAGTGTTGTACTTCCTCTGCTCTAACTGGTTAGTGGTCGCATGGCTTGCATCTGGCTGAGTTACTTGCGTCGATAGACCAAAGTCATAAAACTTAGCATTCAAATCTTCATCCTACGGTATACTGCCAGACTAACCATCATGGTGGATGACCCGTGGTTCACTCATATTGTGTAGGTAGTCCAAACCTTTATATATAGAAGTGAACAAAATGAGTTATACTTGTCAAGCTTATGGGAGTGTTTGTCATTTAGATAACTTTGTCAGATAGCAAAAAAAAAGTGATGCAGGATAGATATGGTGGCCTTTGCAAATAACTTATTATCATATTTTTATTGGATGTGTAATTATGCAGGCTTCATATTTAACGTGCCATGGTGGTGGGATTTTTCGGTACTACACTGCAGTGTAGTGGGCATTTAACTGTATGGGATATTAGTCACGAGCCTCATGAGGGTGGCAACCCAGTGAGGGTGTCGAAGTGACATCCACCACTATGATGCTATTAACCTAAGACTATTCAGAAAAAGAACCATAAATTGACTTTTGTAAAAATATTATACGAATAAGAAAACTACCATAAACGAATACCGCAATGCAAAGTTTCGCCCCCGCCGCAACGCGCGGGCCAACCCACTAGTAATAGTATAGATATAGATATAGATATAGATAGATATAGATATAGAAGTATAGATATACGGGAATTTTCTGAATATTTAGCTAAAGTAAAGTCTTATGATGGCTTTGAAGATGTTAATTGTTAAGATTTCTGTGGGTCCTCTGTTCATAACAAGATGGTGCTTGGTATAGAAATTTGGTTTAATGATTCTAATTAAACAAGACTTGGTTTGATGAATTTAAAAATCAGTTGTTTGGTTTATGACTTTTTGGCTCAAAACGAAATTTGGTTTTTCAGTTTTAAAAAACCGTTTGGTTTTGTTTTTTTAACTTTTATGTCTTACTATGTTTTTGGTTTGGTTTATTAATTTTCCCACACACCTACCTACATAAATGATTTTTTGGTTCGATGGAAAGTTTTTTTATGATGCGGTTTGTTATAACACCCGCACCTTAAGCCATCCCAGTTCGCAACTCCGCACCTTAAGCCATGAAACAAATTTGAACCGCACCTCTAATAATTGGAAGTGCCCACTACAAAATTGGAACCGAACCTCTAATAATATACAGTAGAAGTCAAACGGTTATTTTTAAGTGTATCACATTGAGCTAATAACTATGCTATTATACCATTATATACAATGCTGTTATACTAGGAATAATTATAAAGTATGATAAATACGGTGCTATTATCACATTTTACATGATGTTATCGACACATGAAACACACTTTTGTAATAGACCCGACACCTTCGCCCATAAAACACTCACGTATACATGTAACGCTCCTCACTAGTTCCTACGATTTGTATGTTAATAGTATTTTGTGTATGATCCTCCTCACCAATACACATAAGTTTGTTCCTGAAATCAGATTACGCAGAACTCTCTCATCTTATCTTTCAATTACGGGTGTAAATGAGCCTAGCTACTCGTGAGTTACTCTAACTCGGCTTGAAAAAATCTCGAAATGAGCCGATCTTAAACGAGCTCGAGCATAAAACAAGCTAGTTTAGGAAACGAGCCCGAGCTTTTGCTTATCGAGCTCGAGCCAGTACACAAGCCTAAATGAGCTCACCGTTTATATATATTTTAATTAATATATTAAATATATATTTAAATAATAATAATAATAATAATAATAATAATAATTAATATTTATAAATTAAGGAAAATAACTAAATTATATAAAATTTAATAATTATAGTAATTATTATAAGTAGTTCACTTCTATGTTTTATTACTCCAAAAAATACAAATTGTGAGATGTTACAATTGTCCTCCACTATAGGAAATTTCCTCTACGAAAATAATTGTAAGGAAACAGACCGCAGATAAATCTATGCATCATATCTTTTGTCTCCTAGGTAGTTAGTGTCAAGAGCCATTTTCCATGACCCCACATACAACACTTTCACCAAACCAATTTATATATATTTTAGGCATGGTCTATTTCCACCCCCCCCCCCCCACTTCTATTTTCACCCCCCTGAAAGCGCCTCGCTTAGGCCTAAGCGAGGCGCTTTCTTCGCTTTTTAACTACCTCGGTACGAGGTCAGAAAAAGCTGATTTTTGACCCAAAGCGCCTCGCTTAGGCCTAAGCGAGGCGCTTCGAATAATTTTTTTTTTTTTTTTTGGTCTTTTGAGATTAAGGTTTAACATTTTTTTTTAAGTCAGACGTTTTTCAAAAAAACATTTTTTATGTCAATGGGAGGGTAAACAAAATCGTCGATCCGACTGTTGATTTCTTTCTGCAACAAGGAACAAAATGTCAGTTTTTTCCTGAATTTTACTTGCTTGTATGAAAAGTATATTTTAATTGTTCGTTTGACAAACGTCTGGCTAACCTGTCCAGTTATCAATCTCACTGTCCAACAACTGAATTTTACTTGCTTGCATGAAAAGTTTATTTTAATTGTTCGTTTGACAAACGTCTGGCTAACCTGTCCAGTTATCAATCTCACTGTCCAACAACTGAATTTTACTTGCTTGCATGAAAAGTTTATTTTAATTGTTCGTTTGATAAACGTCTGGCTAACCTGTCCAGTTATCAAATCTCTCACTGTCCAAACAACTGAATTTTACTTGCTTGCATGAAAAGTTTATTTTAGTTGTTCGTTTTGACAAACGCCGGCTAATGAATTTTACTGTAATGATCAGAAACATTCCAAATAACTGTTCAATTTCAGCTTTTGTTTAACTATTTTAGCAACTTCCATAGAGAAGGTATCAATCTTACTTCTTGAGTTGAACTTTCCATGATCTACCTTTATCATCTCAGAGAGATATGTGTCAACGATGAAAGGGAACCCGAAACAATAGAAGTGAGATTGATAACTTCTTTCATCATTGTACATATACCTCCTTATCTAAAAACAAATCACATCATTTGTATGAGTAGTGACCCTCTGGCAAACCTGCGTATGAATAGTGACCCTCTGGCACACCACTAGAACATTAATCGGTTTCATCTTTGTTTTCTTGGGTTTTGCTTTTTTTGGTGAAATGAACTTGAAGAAATGATTTGGTTGAAGAAAGTTGTGTGCCAGAGGGACACTATTCATTCAAATGATGTGATTTGTTTTTAGATAAGGAGGTATATGTACAATGAACTTTTTACGCTAAATAAAACTTACACACAACTTTTTGCTCTAGTGGTGTGGCCTACCTTTTTGACAAACACCTGGCTAACATGTCCAGTTATCAATCTCACTGTCCTTTAAGCAGGTTTGCCAGAGGGTCACTATTCATACACACAACTTTTTGCTCTAGTGGTGTGCTCTACCTTTTTGACAAACACCTGGCTAACCTGTCCAGTTTGCCTGAGGGTCACTATTCATACACACAAACTTTTTGCTCTAGTGGTGTGCTCTACTTTTTTGACAAACACCTGGCTAACCTGTCCAGTTATCAATCTCACTGTCCTTTACGCAGGTTTGCCAGAGGGTCACTATTCATATTATTATTATTATTTACATTATTATCGTATTGCTTTACGATATTTGAAAATTATCATTTCTTGACATGCTTGGTAACACCTTGATCTGCAATATATGAAAACAGGAACATTCCAAATAACAGTTCAAATTTTAGTTCAAACTTTTCAAACTCCTGCAACATCTCAAGAGTCGAGGTCCTCTGAAAAAAGACATCGTACAATGATTTGGACTTGCAATATTTGAAAATTATCATTTCTTGACATGCTTGGTAACACCTCTGCAATATTTGAAAATTATCATTTCTCGAAAAGTAATTAAAAACACTTAAATATGAATTAAAAACAATTGTTGTGTCGAATGTTTAGTCGGAGGACCACTTACAATGATTCATCAAAGTTGTACAAAGCTGGATGTTTTTACTGGAAAACCAAAACGAGCAATAAACGAAGCGAAACGGAGAGATATATTTTTCTTGGCTTGGAAACAACTTAAAAGAAGCAAAAATGAATTAAAATTATTTTTTGGTGATTAACAGATAATTTTAAAGAATTAAAAGAAATTCAAGTTTTTTAAAAAAAAGGCCAAAGCGCCTAGCTTTGGTCAAAGCGAGGCGCTTGGGTGCCTAGCTTTGGCCAAAGCTAGGCGCTTGGGTGCCTAGCTTTGGCCAAAGCTAGGCGCTTGACTGGTTTGATTAGACCACAAGCTCCTCGCTTTGACCAAAGCGAGGCGCTTTGGCCTTTTTTTTAAAAAACTTGAATTTCTTTTAATTCTTTAAAATTATCTGTTAATCACCAAAAAATAATTTTAATTCATTTTTGCTTCTTTTAAGTTGTTTCCAAGCCAAGAAAAATATATCTCTCCGTTTCGCTTCGTTTATTGCTCGTTTTGGTTTTCCAGTAAAAACATCCAGCTTTGTACAACTTTGATAAATCATTGTAAGTGGTCCTCCGACTAAACATTCGATACCCATATTTTTTCAAAACATAATTTTTGCATGTTTAATTGATATCTTTGACTTCCAGACTATATTATAATTGATCGTTGGTGGTTTTCATAGCACCTTGTTTGATTACACTCGTGTTCAGCCTTTATCAGGCTGCCTTCATCGTTGACAGTTATCTCTCCGATAAACAACTGTAAAGTTGTTTTACTAATTTCATAGTCTTGATACTTTTAACATATGACTTTTACTTATGGAATCTTTTCAAAGATGATCAAAAGAACTAGACAGTCTGTTCCCATGTTCTCCATATCCATACCTTGTTCCAACCACTAGACAGTACCTGTGGCCAAAAGAACTAGACAGTAAAATCATCTTCTTGTAATTACTTTCAAGTTTTTTAGAATCATTGAAGACACCTTTTCAGTTGTTATCCGAGAGATAACGATCATTTCGTTACCTCAAGCCGGTGCAAGTTATGTTGTAGCATCCTTGATCATCTTCTTGTAATTACAACTTTTTCAGTTGTTATCCGACAGATAGCGGTCAACGATGAAGACAACCTGAAAAGTGGATACCATGGATCAGAGAGATTTAAGCTAATCAAACTCATATCTCAAGCCGATGCAAGTTATGTTGTAGCATCTTTGACCATCTTCTTGTAATTACAACTTTTTCAGTTGTTATCCGACAGATAGCGGTCAACGATGAAGACAACCTGAAAAGTGGATACCATGGATCAGAGAGATTTAAGCTAATCAAACTCATATCTCAAGCCGGTGCAAGTTATGTTGTAGCATCTTTGATCATCTTC
The DNA here is from genome assembly GCA_032199755.1 of Ambrosia artemisiifolia. Lineage (NCBI taxonomy): Eukaryota > Viridiplantae > Streptophyta > Magnoliopsida > Asterales > Asteraceae > Ambrosia > Ambrosia artemisiifolia. Next base: position 36,540,534 of record CM063528.1, on the reverse strand, counting down.
TTGTAATTACAACTTTTTCAGTTGTTATCCGACAGATAGCGGTCAACGATGAAGACAACCTGAAAAGTGGATACCATGGATCAGAGAGATTTAAGCTAATCAAACTCATATCTCAAGCCGGTGCAAGTTATGTTGTAGCATCTTTGATCATCTTCTTGTAATTACAACTTTTTCAGTTGTTATCCGACAGATAGCGGTCAACGATGAAGACAACCTGAAAAGTGGATACCATGGATCAGAGAGATTTAAGCTAATCAAACTCATATCTCAAGCCGGTGCAAGTTATGTTGTAGCATCTTTGACCATCTTCTTGTAATTACAACTTTTTCAGTTGTTATCCGACAGATAGCGGTCAACGATGAAGACAACCTGAAAAGTGGATACCATGGATCAGAGAGATTTAAGCTAATCAAACTCATATCTCAAGCCGGTGCAAGTTATGTTGTAGCATCTTTGACCATCTTCTTGTAATTACAACTTTTTCAGTTGTTATCCGACAGATAGCGGTCAACGATGAAGACAACCTGAAAAGTGGATACCATGGATCAGAGAGATTTAAGCTAATCAAACTCATATCTCAAGCCGGTGCAAGTTATGTTGTAGCATCTTTGATCATCTTCTTGTAATTACAACTTTTTCAGTTGTTATCCGACAGATAGCGGTCAACGATGAAGACAACCTGAAAAGTGGATACCATGGATCAGAGAGATTTAAGCTAATCAAACTCATATCTCAAGCCGGTGCAAGTTATGTTGTAGCATCTTTGATCATCTTCTTGTAATTACAACTTTTTCTGTTGTTATCCGACAGATAGCGGTCAACGATGAAGACAACCTGAAAAGTGGATACCATGGATCAGAGAGATTTAAGCTAATCAAACTCATATCTCAAGCCGGTGCAAGTTATGTTGTAGCATCTTTGACCATCTTCTTGTAATTACAACTTTTTCAGTTGTTATCCGACAGATAGCGGTCAACGATGAAGACAACCTGAAAAGTGGATACCATGGATCAGAGAGATTTAAGCTAATCAAACTCATATCTCAAGCCGGTGCAAGTTATGTTGTAGCATCTTTGACCATCTTCTTGTAATTACAACTTTTTCAGTTGTTATCCGACAGATAGCGGTCAACGATGAAGACAACCTGAAAAGTGGATACCATGGATCAGAGAGATTTAAGCTAATCAAACTCATATCTCAAGCCGGTGCAAGTTATGTTGTAGCATCTTTGACCATCTTCTTGTAATTACAACTTTTTCAGTTGTTATCCGAGAGATAGCGGTCAACGATGAAGACAGTCTGAAAAGTGGATACCATGGATCAGAGAGATTTAAGCTAATCAAACTCATATCTCAAGCCGGTGCAACACACACTTTCAACCCATTCCTGGTAAACCCAGGGGAAAATGGCTATATTAAAAAAACTTCAAGATTATTGTTTTGTTTTGTGGATCAGACGAGGACTTGCCTGTGTCTTGAAAACCTTTTTGTAATTAGACTCCAAGCGGATCCCTTGATTGCCGCATTTAATGAAATTTAACGCGCATACCGCATTCGGAGTCTGATTGCACCGAATCCAGTCTTCTAGGTGGACTTAAGCACCTGAAAGGGAAGTTGAAATTTTGAATGATGTTTTGTTTTGTGGATCAGACGAGGACTTGCCTGTGTCTTGAAAACACAAGGATGACACACGAAGCTTTAGACTCCAAGCGGATCCCTTGATTGCCGCATTTAATGAAATTTAACGCGCATACCGCATTCAGAGTCAGATTGCACCGAATCAAGTCTTCAAGGTGGACTTAAGCACCTGAACGGGAAGTTGAAATTTTGAATGATGTTCGTCGACTGCACCTTGAGCGAGCCGCGTTTAATGAAATTTAACGCGCATACCGCATTCAGAGTCTGATTGCACCGAATCAAGTCTTCAAGGTGGACTTAAGCACCTGAACGGGAAGTTGAAATTTTGAATGATGTTCGTCGACTGCACCGAATCTAGTCTTCAAGGTACCATGGATCAGAGAGATTTAAGCTAATTAAAAAACATTTGGAAACACAAAGATGGAAAAATTCACTAAAAAGCCTAAAATTTCGGACCCTAACACACACAAGACGAATGTTGCAACATGAGTTCGACCAAGATGACACACGAAGCTTTAGACTCCAAGCAGATCCCTTGATTTGGGTGGAACAAGGTATCATCAATCTAGTGTTATCGGGCATGAACGGCAAGTTGAAATTTTGAAGTTGGTTGATGATGTAAAGTTTAAGTCATTGACAATGATTAGGGTTATTACTTTGTTTTTTAAATTTTTTTAACTTTTTATAATTATTAAATTTAAAAAAAAATAAAAAAACCAACTTAAAACATCAAAACAACTACCAAAATAAATTACCCCCTTGAAGCGCCTCGCTTAGGCCTAAGCGAGGCGCTTGGAATTCGAAAATCAGCTTTTTCTGATTATCGTACTGACGGCATCGAAGTTAGCTCAAAGCGCCTCGCTTTGGCCTAAGCGAGGCGCTTTGAGGGGGTTAAAATAGAAGGGTGGGGGGTTTAAATAATACAACCCATATTTTAACCTTATCTTCCTAATTATGTTAAGATTTGCTATTAATAGTTAAGTTATTATAGTTTAAATTTGTATAATTTTCAATATTATTTAGAAAACACATGCTCTATTGCTTGGTAACACTTTCTAAAATAAGAAACATGAATGGTGTCATGCATATGATATCTCACTAGTTTTCTTCAACTTTCAGGCTACTTTAAGCTAAACAAATAAGCAAAATCATAACAACCCTTGACAATATATCATATTAATCATCTAGTTTATTATATTAGTGTCATAAAGGTATGTTGTTACACATTTACTTGTCAATTTCAGGTTTTATGACCATATTGCAACTATTGGATTTAATTAAGGTCCCACCCTCACCCCTCTTAGATTCTTTTTGATGCACCTACGTACAATTAAGTTTAACCTAACCTAACCTAACCCCTCCACACGATTTGACTCCCTAACTTTCTTTTTCTCAACTTTGTGTTTATATGTTTTATCAATTTATTCCCCATTTGACCTATCTAATCATATAACCTTTTTTATCTACTCAACACACTATATAAAATAGTAAATTTTATAATAATATAATTTTGACAGCTCTGTTTTCATCTGTTCGATACCCAAAAACAACTAAAATAGTACATAAAGTTTTCTTTACAATTTAACCATAGAATAAAGAAATTATTATTCTACTCATATTAGCAACACCATGAATAGTGACATTGAGTATCAACTTCGTCCACGTGCAGCAACTTTTTATTTAATTTTTTGTTTAATAAAATTTCTTTTATTAATCAATTTGAGTTTTTTTTTTCTAGTAATTATATCTTAAACTTTGGGGTTAACTTCTTCATAAGTCATGAAAATTGAAAGAAATCGGGTCTTAAATGGGAGTAGAAATGTACTCTTAGAGAAATTATACCTGAACTGATAAGGTTACTAGGGCTAGGAAGAGCACCACTAGAGCTTCCGTCACGTGCTTAGCTTGAATTGTCGTTCTCGACCGAAGCAATTGGTAGAGACACTGATTGTGAGAGTGGCATTTCGTTGGTTGCATTGGGTACAATAGTGTTGTTGGCGGTTAATGATAGCAAAAAAGTACGGTTTAGGGTTTTTAGGGATGAAACCGTCTAATTTTCATAAAATGTAATTTATATAATAATAGTATCTTAATAGAGTTTTTGAACCTAAAGGGTTACAAAAATGAATATTACTCCATATAACAAAATCTTTCTTTATAAACTAAAGACACTTAAAATGCCAAACCTAGAAAAAAGGAAAGAAAAGAAAAAAAATAGCGTAATTAATCTCAAGGTTGAATAGGATGTTTACAAAAACACTTCAGTTGAATAATTGAGAACTTGAGATGGTCATGTGACTGGAGTGAGTGGGTTGGACTAAAGTGAACACGAGAAAAAGTGAAAGCAAGAAAATAAGATTAGTTTCTAGCCACGTTCATATGTTGTCAAAAATATTATTTTATTTCAGGCTTGCCCTCTACGTTATCTTACTCCTCACCCTCACCACACCCACAAAGAAATATTCCTTTTGTGCACGTAAAATTAAGGATATTTAGAAATTATAAAGCATACACTCTTGCCCTCTATCGTGTCAGATCGGGACACCCGATTCACATCACGGTATTGGAGGAAGTTTCAAGAAGAAATGGGTACAAAGTTGTTAGTTAGTATCGCCTACCACCCTCAAACTGACGGGCAAACCGAAAGGACCATTCAGACCCTCATGGATATGTTGAGGGCATGTGTCTTAAATTTTGGGGGAAATTGGGATGAACACTTGCCTTTAGTGGAATTCTCTTACAATAACAGTTATCACAATAGCATCCAAATGGCAGCATTTGAGATGTTATATGGGAGAAAATGTAGAACCCCGATGTGTTGGGGGGAAGTGGGTCAGCGGGAGTTGGCTCCAAATGATCTAGTGACCCTTACTAACGAGAAGATTAGCCTGATACGGGCTAGGATACAAGCCGCTCAAGATCGTCAGAAGGCATATGCGGATCGTAGAAGGCGCCCCATTGAATTCCAGGTCGGGGACTTTGTGTTATTGAAGGTCTCCCCTTGGAAGGGGATCATCCGGTTTCGTAAGCGCGGGAAGCTAGGCCCGCGTTATATCGGGCCATTTAAAATTTTGGCACGAGTTCGGCAATTTGCTTACCAGTTAGAATTACCACCATCTCTTAGTGGAATTCATAACACATTTCACGTGTCACAATTGCGAAAGTGCCTTGCGGATGAAACCGCCTATGTGCCCCTTGAGGACATAGAGGTTGATGACAAGTTGAACTATATTGAAAAGCTGGTAGCCATAAAAGATTTCAAGGTGAAGCGGTTACATAATAAGTCCATAAACCAAGTCTTGGTTCAATGGCAACACAGGAAGGGCTCGGAACTCACGTGGGAATCGGAGGAAGAGATGCGGACTCACTACCCCGCTTTATTTGGTACGTGTTAAGGTTTCGGGGTCGAAACCTCTATAAGGGGGGTAGACTTGTAACACCCCAAGAATTTAAAATAATATTAATAAAGGGTAGTGGGTAAATATGTACAAAAAAATGTGGATAGACTAAATTGTTAATATGAAATAAAGAAAGGGCTAAGTGGCTACTAATTCATGTTATGGCTTAAAATGACTAATAATCTAAAAAGGGGGGGGGGGGGTTGAATTGAAACAAATGTTTTATCTAAGGGTGAATGGGGGAGGTTGAAAGCAAAACAAAAACTCCAAGAAGGAGTATACGGTTTTGGGAAGAAGAAGAAAACACCCCAAACCTTGAACCCGAAAATCAGCCCCAAAACCTAAGAAAAATCAGCCAAATCACTTGCATGTGAAGGGATTTGAAGTCTTTAGGTCATAACAAACACAAGGTAAGTTGTAGGATGATAATAATGGTTGTTCTATGTTAATGATATTCTTGGATAAGAGTAGAAATGTATGATTCTTGATAATTTAGCTTAGAAATTGGAAGTAGCTTGTTTAATAGAGAAAATATACTAAGTTGCATGTATAATTTGTGTTAATTGATGGTAGATTGTATAAAAATGTGAGTATGTGAAGATGGGTTTTAAGGAGTCCATGTTTGACCTTGTATAGGTCAAACAAGGCTATAGCTTAGTAAAGATGAAATCTTATGTTGTAATTTTGCTAGTTATAATGGTAGTAGCAAGGTATAATGTTGATAGGAGGGTTGTGTGTCCATAAATTGGTATGTTATTGTTAGTTAAAATTTATGCATGTCAAGTGTATGTTGAAATGCTTAAATGAATGAATAGAAAAGCATCATGTTTAATATTATGCGGATTAATTGAAAATGGCTAGCAATTGTGAAGCCATTACTAAGTTATGGCTAGAATTGTATTGAAGAAAAGATGAGTTCATGAGTTCTAAACTATGAGTTCATCAAGTATAGGTATTAAGACGGAAGGATCAAGCAAACAAGGAGGACACGGCGCACAAGACAAGGTAAGTTGGTTTCTACCAACTATTAGCCTATTAAACTTACTTATCTTGATTGTTATTTATGCATTGTTATGGGTTAAAATTGTAGAAAGATCCTTATGGGTCAAAATGGTAGAAATAGACTTATGGGTTAAAATGGTAGAAAGATCCTTATGGGTCAAAATGGTAGAAATACCCTTATGGGTTAAAATGGTAGAAAGATCCTTATGGGTCAAAATGGTAGAAATACCCTTATGGGTTAAAATGGTAGAAAAATCCTTATGGGTAAAAATGGCAGAAGGATCCTTATGGGTCGGAATGGTAGAAATACCCTTACGGGTTAAAATGGTAGAAGTACCCTTTATGGGTCAAAATAGTAGAAATACCCTTATAGGTTTAAAATGGTAGAAGTACCCTTTATGGGTCAAAATAGTAGAAATACCCTTATGGGTTTAAAACGGTAGAAGTACCCTTTATGGGTCAAAATGGTGGAAGTACCCTTAACGGGTTAAAAATGGTGGAAGTACCCTTAACGGGTCATAATGGTGAAAGTAAAGTTACGTCATGGTTCAATGGAACATATGGTGTCTTTTGTACAAGATGATGATGTTAACTTGTATGCTAAATGTGTGTTGTTGCATTGTTTAGGTAAAGCTCATGAGTGAAGATCAAGTCTCCATGAAGATCGTTTCATGCACGCTCGGTTCTTTTGGGTTGGGTACCGTGGCCGTATTAGGATCTTTGAGTCTTATAAACAAGATGTTAATGTTTTGTACATGGTTTTAATTATGGGTCAAAGATTCACATGGTAGCCAACTTGGGCATGTCATTTTGTAAATTTAACAATGGTCCAACAGGTTGTGTGTATATTTGAACAACATGCTATGGGTATAAATACATGTTGCGTGTTTATGATAAAAAAAAAATTAATACGGGCCTTACATTTCTGCCTTGGCAGGGTGTGACAATGGTCCCTTCTCTGACTTACTCGAGTTTCTAAAGTTCATATTTGACTCATTTCGTTTCTTTACCTAAAGAACTATTTTTACGTGCGTGTTTTTATTTATGTGTCGATATAAAACCGAGTTGGTCAATGTTTCGGCATAATTTTTTTAGGAAATAAGTCAGGTCAAATACAATACATAAAGTGCTTATTTTATTTACGTTTCCAGTTCTACGTTTAGACCCTGCCGCAACGCTATAGGGTAAAATTTTAACCTTTGATGTGAATATCCTTTCGATTACATTTGTCAGATTTCCTTTTATACACGTTTTATGCTTTTTTTCGTACGTTTCCTATGTATTAGTCAGGTCACATATATATACATACGTTTGATTGTACAATATAAATTCGATTACTTTATATGTAAATGCTATTGAGTTAAATCAGATATGTCAAAATATGCGTTTTCATATGATTAACACATCACATAACGCTTGGACTAATGCGTTCAATGTCTGCAATGTGCGCGAGTCTAATTGCTAGTTTATTTAGATAAAAACAAAACACATAAGTCTTTTTTTACCAGTGTTGCGTGACATTCATATTAGCTCCGCATCATACAACAATATGAACCGCAACACATCGCATTTAACGTCGCCATATATTCGATTGAATAACCAGTTGCTCATTCGGAAGCGTTTTTGAAACATCTGTTTGTTTTAAACCACATCAGGTGCAAAGTATTCACATACCATCATATTGTATTCCGCCTCACGATTTCTGTTGAACGTAATTCCACACCGCGTGGTCTCTTTCACGTAAATCTATCCACATTGACGCCAACCACTACATGGCCGTTGTTCCACACAGTTGTCGCCACATTGTGGGTCTCCCACACCCCATAGTCTTACAGACACTGTTATAATCGAACTTGCCCCCATCAAGACGTATCATTTCGTTACCAATATCAACTATAAAAAACAAATTATTTAGACTCCCTCATCTTATCTTTGATGTCATCAACTTTGTCATTGTTATAATTGATTTTACATTATGTTTTCACAGCATTTGTCACCTTTGTTATTGTTAAATATTATTATCCTTTAAAAGTCGTTTTGACTTTTTATCAATTAAACTACTATTAACTTAAACTAAAATATATTAATAAAACTATGAATGTTGGTTTAATTTTGACAACCTTGCTTCCAATTTATTACAATGCATGCCTACATTACTTTCGTTACATTCTAACATTAAGGGTCTGTTTGGTATGGGGTAATGGAATAGTTGAAGGGATGAAATTGACGAGGTAATGGAATGGACAAGGTAATGGAATGGATCATTACCATTCCATGTCTTGTTTGGTTGCCATGTGGGAATGAAACGAAACATTAATTTGTATTGTTGGATATGCTGGAAAAGACGAAGGAATAAAATCGATGGTTAGTGGCGGTGGTGGGTGGTTGTCAATGGCGGTGATGGTGGGTGGTGATATGTGGCGGTAGCAACGGTGGTGGGTAGTGGCAGCAGTGGTAACGACGGTGGAAGGTGGAGGTGCATGGCCGTGATGGTGGGTGGGCGACGGTGGTGAGTAGTGGCGACGACAGTGGTGGTGGTGGCGACGACAGTGGTGGGTGGTGGTGACGACAGTGATGGTGGGTGGGTAACGATGGTGAGTAGTAGCGGTGGTGGGTGGAGGCGGCGGCGGTGCGTTGTGGTGGGTGGCGGTGGTAGTGGTGGGTAAAGGAATTGTGGTGAGTGATGGTGGCAGGTGGTAGAGGCGGCGTCGGGTGGGTGTTGGTGGTGAGCGGCGGTGGGTGGTGTTGGATGGTGGCGGTGGTGGGTAGGTGACAGTGGTTGGTAGCGGCGGTGGTAGGTGGGTGAAGGTGTGGGTGGCGATGGTTGGTGGTGGTGGCGGCGACGACGACGGTGGGTGGTGATGGCGGTGGTGGGTGGTGGCGGCAGCAGTGGTGGGTGGTGGCGGCGGTGGTGGTGGGTGGTGCCGACAACGGTGGTGGGTGGTGACGATGGTGGTGGGTGGTGGTAGTGGGTGGTGGTAGTGGGTTATGGTGTTGTTAGTAAATGGTGAATAAGGGATGGAATGAAAAAAAAAATGGGGGGTGGAAGGAAAGATTTTGAGGGAATGGAATGCCTTGTAGAATGGGTTATTCCATTCCTTTAACCAACTAAACACACTATTTTTCATTACTTCTTAATGGTCCATTTCAATCCCTCTTCCATTCCATCATACCAAACATTATCTAAAATACAAGATAATGAGAAATTCATAATAAAAGGAAAATGTACCATCTACCATATATTTTGGCCTCTATATAAACATGGGTACCCTTACCACTTCCTCACAGCCAATTTTCACTCCTCTCACCGTCTTTTAATCCCTCTCAAATTTCAATTCCAATTCCAATTCCAATTCCACTTCTAATTAATGGCTCCGTCCCTCGAAAGAGGAAAGATCAAAAATCGAGTGTTCGGGGAAGTTCCTCGTGACATTGCTTCTGTAGTCACCAAATTAGCAGGGAAAGCCTGTGGTTTGGTCGGTAACAACGATAACACCTACAACCACAGTGCAAGTGACGGTGGAGGTGACGGAGGTGCCCGCGGTGGTGGACTCTCCGGACCTCCAAACGGCAACAATGGTCGTCGATTTATGAAATAATGTAATCCTTTTGTATTATGATTGGGGACTGAAAGGTGTTAGTTACTATCTTTCTATATATAATTCTGCAAGTTTTTATGTCAGAATAATCTCTCAGTTTATTGTACCCTATTTGACTATTTCTATATATACGTTTTTAATATATTGGTAATTATGAATTTGTGTGAATTCTTTGTTTTTCTGCAGTCGCCATATGTTAGATACTCATCATGATGACTTTGGATTCATCTTCAAAATTATTATTTTTTATATGTTAAGACAAACCCTAATTTGTTTTTGTATGATATTTTAAACATAAATAATTTGTATAATGTAAATAAAATGTGTAGATATAGACCATTAAAAACATGAGATGGTCAAGTGAATGGGTGGACTAAAGTGAATGCAAGAAAATTATAGGTCTTAAAATATTGTAGTTTCTTTTAGTGTCACTCCAAACTAAAGTGAAAAGGGGTTAAAATGTTTAAAGCAAGATGGTTGGGTTTGTTTGGATTCATCTACATAAAAGATAATTTGTACTTTCATATTTTATTTTACAAGTTTATGTATTCATATTTAAATGGCTAAGAATAAAATTATATATCAAGTGGTTTTAATTGTAATTAACTAAGAATAAAATGATATTTAATTAGTTGGTTTTAAAAGACAAGTTATTAGTTTTATATTATAGTTAGAAGATAGTTTATAGTATGTAGTAGATTTCATTATAATTTTTTAATAGTTAAACTTGTTTTATATTAATTAAAGAAATAAGGAAAAAAGTGGTAGGTGGTCTTTTATTTATTTTTTATTCTGCTTTTACATAGTGTGAATCCGGAGATGATAAGGACAAGAATAACATTGCCCTCAAATAAACCGATATGATGTGGTATATAAAGCCAACTTTACCGGTATCAAGTTTTTGGTGTTCAGTTTCTGTCAAAAGAATGCAATTTGATATTTTCAGGCAATATTATAATATTGGATTTATTTTAGTGTATGTATGAAACATAACTTAAAAATATGTTGGCCTAACATAAAAATTATAGAGAGTGATTGAATCTCATGACAAAACACTATCGAGGGATCTACCAATTTAAGACTTGAGGATTTATTCAACATCCAAATTCAAATTAGATACGATTTCCTCACTTAGGTAACTTATTATAACATGCAACAAAAACATATTTCTGATCACTACTTGAGTGTTTTAGAGGTTCGCCAATTGTATAATCTACTAACATTTTGTCAAAAGAGAAACATGAAAAGGGTTACATGTCTCACTTGTTTTCTTCATCTTCTAGGGGTTCGAAACCATAGATATCAGCATAAAAGCTATAATCTCAGTGTCACATATGTCCATCGGCTGATCACAACGTGCCTCTACTATTGTTAGTTGGACCACTTCGAAACTACACATCATCACATTGTCTTCTTCCCCCATGATTGTCCATCCTAACTCATTCTTTCTCCACTTATCGTTTTCATGAATTATGAAAGCTGATCCCCATGGCTAATTTCATATATTTCACCTTCTTGAAGTTGAAATATGATTAATCTCTAACGGTTTTATCATTTACTTTATTATTTATTAATTACAAAACTATTATAAACAAAGAACTAATTTTTAACAAAATTAGAAAATCTTAATGTGACTTTGACATGGTGTCTCCAACTTATTTCGCTGCCAACAAACAACAAAGCACAACATTAATCTTTTTTTGTCACCTATTACCTCTATAATTATATATATATATATATAACAATTATCATCCTTAGCAATAGTAACTTCGTTAGACGCGAGATAAAAAGCCTTCAGTTTCGAATTAACTACGAAAATGCCATCGTAGTAATTCTTTTATTATTAAAACCAAAATAAAAAGCCTTTATATTCCAGGTAATTATGAAAATGTCATCGCTTTACTTTTATTAGTAACTCCTATTTTTCAAGCGGTTTAGACGCTTTGCTCGGTGCAATGCGCACCGGTGTACCCACGAAACAATACGACTCTCGACGTTGTGTTATCCGATTAGCAGACCCTCGCAATACCGTTAGTGTAACTTCGCTATTCGTCGGAAAAAACTGTAGCTTTTCACGAATCGGCGTCAGTTATGTTTCTACGTCGCGCTTAGCGCACCGCGTACCGGCGTCGTTTGTGTGATGGCACCGGCAACTCCACCGCCGCGAAGCGGCGGGGATTTATACTAGTTAAAACATAATAATGAAATTTATTGTATTTTATTCTGTTACATACCAAAAAGGGACAAAGATCGCTAAAATATATGTTGGCCACTTGGCCCTATAGGAAAATGATGTAATCATGTTGTGATAGGATAGTGAAGAGATTGGAGAGTAAATGTGTTATACTACGTCGAGCGGAGGGAAAAAAGGGGCATGCAGCGTTATGTGACACATGTAGGTTTTATGTTTAAAGGGTGAAACTTGTAAGGTGTGGAAAGGAATAATATTATATTATTAGTTTGTGTGTTTAATTTATTAAAAAAAGAGGCCAATCAAAAAATTCCAACTCAATCTCAAGCCCCGCCCCACGCCCGTGAGTTTTTTGCCGCCCATGGGGCTCACACCATTTCACATGGAGGAGGGGGTGGTGTAGATGGGCAGGAAATAGCTTTCACGCTATGTCCCCCCCACCCCCACACTCTTAGTTCGTCTTTGTGTTTCTTTTTTAACTAAAGTAAAATTTTATTAAGATATGCAACATTTTGTGTGAGGATGTCCTCTTTTGTTCATCAATCAATTTTTAGAGTAATATGTAAATGTCAAAAAGCGTTAGAAGGGAAAATTTTACATACACACTAAGGGATTTTTAAGCAACTCGATCCTCAAAATTTTGCATTTTCGCGGTTAGAGTATCTAGCCAATCAAATAAATATTTTGGGCTTCTAGACACCAGCAGGAGTAACCCAGGTTACCCACTAATCAAGTTCCATAGCCTTGATGCCACCGGGCAGTTACCAAATAAATGATCAGTCATCTCAGAGTTGTTTTATGGAAACAAGGACATAAGACACTCAACACATTGATACCCTTTTCAGCCAAATCAACTTTCGTCGGAAGTCCATTCTTTAACACCCGACATGCACAAATATTAACCTTTCAGGGGATATATCTAAACCACACTGATGGATGAGAACCAGTCGTAAGTAAGAAATCATCAATAACCAATCTAACACCTTTAACCGAGAATTCTCTCAAATCTCCAAGATTCCAACACCATCTAGCGGAATCTTTTGACAGGTTCATGCGGCTACACCACCGCAATTGGCTCGGGTAGGTGGGTTCAGGTTGGTTGTTAGGCAACGGTTTGATGATTTTCCAACGTTGAGATGGTCACCGGTTAGGGGAGGGGGTGGGGTGGGGACCGTTACGTTGGAAAATAAATTCAAAAAATAAATAAAACCAATAAATACCTCCTTATTTTCATATTTTTTAAACCTAAAAAATACAATCCTCCATTCTAAAAAAAAAAAAAAAAAAAAAAAAGAGTCGTCTCTTACACTATGGAATGCTTAAGCAACAAGAATCGATAGACAAGAACCTGTAAATTAGATCGACAAGGATGTGGTCCACGAGCCTATTTATATCATGAATCGATAGACAAGAATATGATTTGATATTTTTAACAAGCACTACCATAAATCTATATCGTAAACTTAAACTAAATAAATAAATAGTTAACAAAATCTGAAAATATCTTGTAATTTGGACACGGGTTACAACTTATCTCAATTTCAAAAAAAAAAAATATCAAAACATTACATTGATTATTTTGTTACCATTTGCCAATAAAATACATAACAAAGAAAATTTATTATAACTTATTATGTTACAAACCACAATCGAAAAGTCCAAAACATGGACAAAGATAGTTAAAACACATGTCGGCCACTTGGCCCTATGCCCCTATATAAACCCGCTAACTAACCTGACTTCACAATTAATTTCACTTGCTCCGATTCAAATTCCATTTTCAATTCCGATTTTAATGGCTCCGTCCATCAAAAGAGGAAAGATCAGAGCTCAAGTGTATGGAGATGTTTCCGGTGCTATCGGTTCGGCAGTTAACAAAGCAGCAGAAACATTTGGTCTCGTTAGTAAAAGCGCGACAACCGCCAACAACGTCAGCGGCAGCGGTGGAGATTCATGCGGAGATGGATTCTCTGGACCTCCTAACGGCAACAAGGGTCGATGATCTATGAATATGATGTTGCATTTGGACTTGTAGCTATATATTATTAATTAATATGATGATGATGGTGAAGAATGATTAGTGGGGATGATTAGATGTGTTTGTTTGTCTATTTAATTCTGCAAGTTTTTGTGTCAGAATAAGTCCCTATTAGTTGCTTGTTAAGTTGTTTGTTCATTGATTTATGAAGTTGTGCAAATGTCTTTGATATTTTGCAGCCGCCATCTTGGACTTTATCTTGTATTATAATCGGTCATTTAAAAGTTATAAGATGATATCATAGGGTTTTAAATTTTTAATTGCTCTTCACGGATGGATTTAGGGCGTAAATGAGTCGAGTCATCCTTGCTTAAGCTTGAGTTTGGCTTATTTTATTAAGAGGGTTGAGCAAGCATGACTCGACTCATAAATCAATGTGGGGCCAATATGGTTGTTTGTGCACTTCATGGATGGATTGAACTTGTTTAAGTTTGGTTTGATTAGAGTTTTTAACGAACCGATGACTTGGCTCGTTTACACCCATATTGGCCCTATATTGATACTAAGTTTGCATCGCTCTACATGGTCTCATAAATCCGCACACATGCACTCTGTTGTGAACAACAATTATCTTTTTCTTTTTTCGTCTCCTTCACGTCGGCCTATAAAACACATTTTTTTTAAAGAATGAACTATTGATTATAAATTTTCAAAATTTTATCTTCATACAAAAATATTATATTACTTTTATTTCTTCACTTCTTAAGTTTTATTTTGTACTTATAAAAACCCTCATTTGTTTTTGTATGATATGTCATGGATGATAATGTATATAATCTAATGAACATGTGGAAAGTGTTAGACTTTGTCAAAAAGTTTTAAAACCAAAATAAACCATGGTTTAGAATTATAACATGAGTGAATAGCCAAAATCATCCTTGAGGTTTGCACACTTTTGCTAGATCCTTCCAAAAAAGTTTTTTTCCTTAATAGAACCATCGAGGTTTCAAAACCATTGCTAGATCCATTCATTTCTTTAACCTTGTTAAAAACTAACATGAATCGAGGGGTATTTTTGTCATTTTAAATATTTGTTTTCTTTTCTACACACTCCATTTGAATTATGTACCTTCCCACTTGATTCTTATTTCTAATTACCAATGTTAACAACTGAGTGTCAAAAGTTTATTTATTTACTTGTTCATATATAATGGCATATAAATAATAAATAAATGGGTGTATGGTTTGCAATTAAGATGCGTTTTCCTCATGAAAACACTTGGAAAAGAAAGGAATGTATGGTTTCTGCTTCATAAAATTCACCAATTGGGAACTCATGATAACTTTTTTCTTTGATGACGGTTTAAGCTTTTTGAGAGGATTTTGTTATACATGTACTGGTGATGACGGCTTAAACCTCCATAAAAAGCCTTCGACTTTCTCTGTGTAATCCATAAAATGGATCTTCAACAGAAAGCTCCCCACAATTATCTTCCATATCTGGCCAAAACAGATGAAAATCAACATTTCCATACCATTATCGATACCTTGAATACATCAAAGTATAAAACTGCCCTGACTTCCAGTTCACTCATATATTAGGACACACTTCAAGCTTTCTGGTTGAAAGCTGAAGTTCTGTTTGTTGACAAAAAGCCAACGTCCATTGTTTCCCAAATTGGCGACACTAAAGTTGCCATCACCCCTGAAACCATATCCACTACCTTCTCACTGAATGATCAGGCAGGTAAAGAAGTTTTTGACAAAGCTGAACTCCACCCAGAGTTCATAGAGAGAGGCTATGAGGGGCAATTGACTGGGGCAACCATTTACAAAAAGTTTTTTCCCCAAAACATGAAATTTTTCTTCCATACTCTTCTTGTATGCCTTTCTCCCAAAACTATATCTTTTAATGAAATTCCTTTAAAAGTCAAGTACTTGGGATATGCCATTTTAACAAACACTGATTACAACTTATCCCAAGCACTATTTTTAGATTTGGTGAATAATGTGAAGGGGGTTCAGGCTGGGTCAAATAATGCTTTGTTGATGTATCCTAGAATTCTAAGTGTGATCCTACAAAAGGTTTTACCTGAAAAGGGTTACAAACAAGGGCAAGGCCTTCAAATGAATAGCCTGTCCCAAGAAACTTTTACAAGGATGTTAGGACCTAATCAAGAAAAACCTGTTAAAACAAAAGTTTCCAAAACACAAGCAAAGAGAGTTAAGACAACAGCCGTTGTGCAAACCTCTGTTGCTGAACCCACTGCTCCTAGTGATCATGGCACTACATCCAGTGTTGTGAAACCCACACCAGCCACCACTAAAAAGAACACTTCATCCACAAAACTGTGACACCCACACCTTTCACATCACACAAATACACAACTTTAATTCCTCTTGTGGTTTTTTTTTAATATTTATATATCTAGTCCTTGAATTTGAAACTGTCATCATATAATAAAATTCGCGAATCTATCAATTTATTTTCTGTGGCGTCTATTTATCAAACTATTTATATATGTATAGCATATAATTACAAGTTATAGATATTGTGTTGTTAATCAAATAAGGATATATTTTTTTAAAAAAATAATAATAAAAATTAAAAACATAAAAAGTCAAAACAAATAGTCAAAGTATAAAAAAAACCGTTCATCTTGACTTGAAAAGAAAATAACAATAATAATAATAATAATAATAATAATAATAATAATAATAATAATAATAATAATAATAATAGTATGGAGAATCCCATGAATTTTGAAATCAATTACATCCTAAACTTGCGCCACTGTCTTCTTCGGTTTCCTTTTCATTTTATTTTCCTTTATAACCATCTATATTTACACCACCAATTGATGGCAATTAATAGCAATTGATCTCGGCTCCTTTATTTCCTCGACCAAAGTTCCTACATAACCAAAACAACCGCCGACTCCGACCACACATCCCCACCATCTTGCCCACTCGAATCAGCCACCTTTACGAAGTTAACTATCGACGTCGCTACGGACTCACCGGCCAAACCGCTAGTGACTAAGCAAGCATGTACCAGTTCATGCATTTCGGAAAACCGCCGCGAGCTCCGGGCTCCTGCCATAAGCTGCTGGTGTCGAACGAACATCACTCAAGGTTCAAGCGTAATTTATTGATACTTGTTGATTTCTTGCAAGTTCGTCATCAAGGTGAGTTTACATAGCCCCTTTTTACTGTTTTACATTTTTTTGGGGTGAAACATGTTACAATATTTATTTACAATTCAATCATAAGTGTCTATGTGTTATTCTATGTTGCATTATGTCTTAAACATTACTAGGGTAAGCACAATATTCTAGCATTGTAGATGCACGAAGTGCGACTAGTGATTGGATCTACATAATTAACATATGTTAGAAGTGCTGATGGATTGAAAGTGGAACATATGGGCGAATGTAGAATGATTATGGGCGATGGTGAAGTTAAACACGGCGAAAGTAGAAGACTGATCACAATGTAAAAACATTCGTACCTTAAAGTGGGCGAATGTGGAAAGCTTCCACATTCGCACCATCAAAAGGGGCGAATGTGCAGAGTCTATAAATAGATTTTGTGAGTTTTTGTGTTAGAGAGAGTTTTTAGTTCGAGTGTGTGTTGTGGTCAGGTTCTAGGTGATTTTGTGAAAGTGTGTGTATTGATTAGATTGACTAGGAGTTTGATTGTAACACGTTTTTATGCAAGTTAATCTATGAAAAGGTATTTGAAATGATGTTTTCTGTGTTTTGATCCGAGTTTTATCAGTTTGTTCATAACTAGGGTTTCCGCACCTGGTTTTGTTACTTGTATGATCATATATTCCTGTTTTAGCTAAAATCTTTCGTTTACAAGGTGGTATCGGAGCCATACGGATCATACAACAACAAATTTGATAAACTCAGAGCTGATTTGGACATAATTTTGATCAAAATACATCTGTTTTTGACTAAAAATGGTTTTTGAGTGTTTTTGATTGATTTAGAGTTGAATTTGTGGATAAAATCAAGTTTTCCAAGAATTAAAGTTGTTCCAAATCAATTCCGAATCAAAACCTGATAAAGATCATTCAAATTCATAAACTTTTGAAAATCAGAGATCAAAATAACCGTTTTTCAAAGTGTAACCGTTTTTCAAACTCAAAATGGGCGAACGTACTGTCTAGTGGGCGAACCTGACCATTTGTGGGTGAATGTGTGAGTTTTCTGGTCGAACCTAGCATATTTCTGGGCGAACCTGGAGTTTGTTGTTTGAAGTTTCCACATTCGGGCAAAGACTTCCACATTCGATTCGTCGGGCGGGCGAACGTGGAATTAGAGTGGTCGAAGGTGACTATTATTGGACGAACGTGGAACTTGTGTTAGGATATTTTACATTCTGGTGATTTTCTACATTCGGGTGAATCCAGTTTGGACGAACGTGTATAAAAAGGGACGAAAGTAGAATTTCTTGGGCGAACCTAGAACTCAGTTTGGAAAATTTTCTAAGTGTTGAATTTTTCGAAGTTCGTGAACATCATGTGGAATTTTCCGACTACCCCTAGACCAGCAACGACACAACCACAACAGCAAGTGATGGACCCATGGACAGTGGCAGCACAAAAGACGAGCACACAGTCTTCACAACCGATCAATTACATCGCGATGACTAGCTCGATGCCTCAAAGTGTGGCACCTCCAGCACCACAACCTGACTACTGGGGAGTAGCAGCAGCGGTGGTAAATACTCAAACTACCAATGCTATTTCCACACTGATTAATGACTTATCTTCAGGTAGCGGGAATCGGCCACCTAAGCTCATGGAGATGCAAGAATATAATCAGTGGCAGAAAAAGTTTAAGATCCACTTGGAAGGCATGGGAGTGGAGGGTGCAGAGGCATGGAGTATGATTGCTAGAGGTTACACTGCACCGGTTTTGGAGAACACCGGTGAACCAGTTCCATTGGAGAGTATGTCTGAGGAGGAGAAAAAGAAGTTTGCTGTGGAGAAGAAAGCTTATTCCCAGTTGACACAGGCAATCACAAACGATCTGTTACATCAGTTTGGGACTTGCACCACATCTAAGCAACTGTGGGATGTGCTTAAGAATAGGCATGATGGGAATGAGAAGACTAGAAGATTGAGGATGGAGGAGTTGCGAAAGGAGTTTGAGAATTTTACTTATGTTGGCAATGAAACTTTAAAAGAATTAACTCCTAGATATTGTCATTTGCTAACTGAATTGTCTAGTTATGGTATACAGATTCCTATGACAGATTTGGTGGACAAGTTTGCAGATGCTCTACCACCATACTGGGATCAGCATGTGGAAGTTCTCAAGGAGAAGGATTCATACAAATTCTGGACTATTAACGAGTTTGTGTAGAAGCTGGAAAACAAAGAGCTTGAAGAGAAGAGGAAAGCTAAAAGATCACAGATTCCTCAGAATCCTAGCTTATATTTTGGAGGCACTTCAGTACCAGTTAGTAACTCAAGTTCAGGGGGATTAGTGGCACCACATGTTGCTTGCATTTCCAATGTTATGGAATCACCAAAACCTACCATCAACTACATTGCACAAACTTCATCCTACTCACAACCATCATATACATCACCACCACCACAACAACAATATAACAATTCTTACATTTCACCGTTCTCTCCAATGCAGCAAGTAGCATTCTATACTGCTAGCCAATCTCAACAACCACCTCAACAAACACAATACATGAACCCAATGAACCAAATGACTCAACCTAGTCAACAACCAGTGGTTTTGGAGACTTCTAACTTGGGAAATGTTACTGTTGAAGTTGCTCAGCAACACATTGCACTAGTCTCTGCAATGGTTTCATCTTATAATGGGTTGGTTGCTAGTCAAATTGGGAACAATAATTTGACCAATGAAGACTATGCACAGATTGATAAAGAAGAGATGGAACTTATTGATATTCAGTGGGCTTTTGCGAGTATTATGAGAAGGGCAACGGAGTTTATCGAGAAGACGGGTAGAACGGATTTGGGAACTTCTCCGAACACAACCTACGGGTTCAACAAGGAGAAGGTTACTTGTTTTAACTGTGGAGGGAAAGGTCACTTTAAACGGGAATGTACTCAGCCACCAAAACAAGGTAACAGAAACCCATTCAATGCAAACTACCAGAACCGTCAACAACAACAACAAAACCAACACCAAGTTTCTTACCAAAGTAACAACAATTTTCAAAACCAAAACAACTATCAAAACCGCCAAAATAACTCTAACAACAACCAGAATAGACAACCAAACACACCAAACCAGACTCAAAACCAATCACCTAACAACACTAACCGAACAGTCATACCGATTACCACACCTAATGAGACACAACAGAACACCAATCAGAATCAAGCATTGGTGATTCAACAAGATGAACGGTTTGATTGGTCGGGATTGCAAATAGGTGTTGAGGAGATTACAACTGGTGGAAATGTGGCTTGTGTTGCCCGACAGGTTGATATTGAGGAGTCGGTAATAGTTGATGAGAAGGAAGAAACTGAGGTTGAAGTTGATGTATCTGAAGCAGAAGTGGAAGTGGTGAATGAACCTGTTGAGGTTAAGGCTGAGGAAGCAAATCCTGGAGTGGTGATTGACACTGTTTCTGATGTTCCTGAGGAGTGTGATTCAGTTTATTCAGATTCAGACAGTGAATCAGATACAGAAGCAAGTGTTACATCTTTGGATGATGACATTGATCAGTTGCTAGCAGAAGCTGATTTTCTGAAAACGAGGAAGTCGTGCATTGCTGATGATGCTTTCACCAGGATTGATTATTCAAAGTTTTTCGCTGGAAAGGAAGCTCATTTTGCTTTGATGGCCATGACAGATCCTCCAAAACCTGTAAGTTCTGAGTGTAGCACTGATATTACTAGTGATAAATATTGTGGTACTTGTGATAGGTTGACAGAGGAGAACAAAGAACTTCGTGTTCAACGTGATAGTGCTATCATGAACTGTCAATCTACTCGCAAAGAGTTGCATGCTTTCAACAAAGTACTAGATGGCTATAAAAAGGACATTTCCGACTTGAAAAATACTCTTTCATTAAAACAACTTGCAATTAATAACTATATAAATGAAATTGAGAACACTAAATTGGAAATGGCCGCCATTAAGTGCTTTGCTGAAAAAGTCAACAAGAAGTTGGAAAGTTATAAGCACATTGCTTACGTGGTAGACCACATCATTGATGATCAAACCACTAATTACAAGTCTGTGCCATCTCCGGTGCTTTTTGAAAACCATAATTGTCATCAAGTGACACCGGAGAGCTCGGTAAAATCAGACTCATCATCGGAAAATGAATCTAATACCTCGAGTATTGGTGATCCACATTCCGATGTGAGGCCGATTTTAGGTTTGAATGATGAGGGTGTTACTGCTGAAAGTGTTGATTCAGACTCTGAGAGTGATGATACTGGTTGTCACCAAACTGCTAATGCATGTGAAATTCCAAAAGAAAATCACATCATTACTACTGAACCAGTTTCACCATCTCAGCATGTGCATCCGATGGCAAATGCTCATCGTGAGAAAAAGTCTGAAAAGAATGTGGTTAAGAAAGAAATTGAGAAAAGTGTTAAGAATGAACCTTGTGACAAACCAGTCAAGGTGTTTTATCGGATGGAAGGATCCGATAAGATCATCTCTGACGAGGAATTTCCAATCAAAAATGCTAACTATGCTAAAATTGATAAAATCTGGCAAGAAAGCACCATTTGGTTCCCAAAACATGAGAGAACAAATGAAATCCCACCTGCCATTTTAAAGAAATTGTTTTTGGATGTTCCTCAAGAACCAAAGGTTCATGTCACAGAGTTCATTAGACCCAAAAACAGAGCTAACGGTTTTCATGAGCCTGCTTACTCAAAAGGGCCACTCCCTGAGAGTTTGAGGAATCAACAGTATAATGATCAATATCTTGTTCGATCATTTGCTCAACCGAATGCTCCAAATGTTTTTGAGGAATACCGTGCATGCTTTAAATGCGGGGAGAGAGGGCATTTACTTGCTCAATGCCCGTATGTAAGGCATAAAAGGCACGAAGTTGAAGTGAGGAACTCCATGAGGAAACCGATTGATCATTATGTTCCACCACACAGACGTGTTGTTCCTCAACAACAACAGTTTTATAATCAAAACAATTTTTATCAAACGAGGAACAATCGTCCAATTCAATATGATCGCAGAAATCGGATTGCTATGGAACAATCATGAAGAAAACCAGTGGTGAACATAACAAATGATAGGCAAAAGGTTCCACCAAAACCTATTGTCAAGTCAAATGTTGGACCTAAGTCTGTTAAATCAGATAAGGTAACCAAGAAAGTTTCATTTGCAAACAATGTTCAGAAACCGACTGAGAACCCAAAGTCTCAGATTTGTATCTTAAAAAGAACTGAACAATCTTGGACACCCAATGGTTCTCCAGGTGCCTCAACTTCAAAATCCAATGAGAAAAAGGAAAATGTTTTGAACAATCCTAAAAAGATTGATCCAAAACAAAGTGTTGATGAAAATGTTTGTTTGAACAATGATATTCCAAGACCCAAGACTCAGGCTTGGGTCCCCCGAAAGAACTAAATGATTTACTTTATGTGTGCAGGGAGCTTCAGCTGGCCCTATTAGCAGTCTTTGGATTGTTGATAGTGGAGCTTCAGGCCACATGACAGGGGATCTTGCGTTGCTGTTCGACGTGAAGAATATCAATGGTGGATATGTCGGATTCGCTGGGAATAAAGGCGGATATATCACTATGGAGGGGAGCGTGAGTAATGGAATAGTGAGCTTTGAAAGGATATCATATGTGAAGCAGATCGATTATAATCTGTTGAGCGTCAGTCAAATTTGTGATAAACAATTCACTGTGCATTTTGATGACAAATCCTGCTATATTCTCAAACCGGGCTTCAAAATTCCAAAGGAGTGGGTAATGTTGAAGGCACCTCGCGTCAACAATCTCTATATTCTTGATATGTCCAAGGCGATGACATCACAGGGGCAAATAACATGTTTTCTATCCAAGGCGACCGAGAAAGAATCGATAATGTGGCACCGAAGAATGGGGCACATTCATCTGAGAAAAATGAATCATCTTGTGAGGAATGGGCTTGTCGATGGAGTAAACGTGAAACATTTCCATCTGAATGACAAGTGTGTAAGTTGTAAGAAGGGGAAGCAACACAGACAGTCCCACAAAGTGAAGAAAGTTAACTCTGTTGAGATGCCACTTGAGCGATTGCACATGGATCTATTTGGACCGGTCAAGCGCAAAAGTCATCTTGGAGAGCTTTACTGTTTAGTTGTCACTGATGACTACTCAAGATTTTCATGGGTGATGTGTTTGCAGAATAAAAGTGACACCTTTAACAACTTGAAAGTTCTGTTCACTCGATTGGAGAATCTCTACAACTTGAAGATAAAGAGAATTCGGAGTGATAATGGGACGGAGTTCAAAAACGCCAAGATGGATGAACTTTGTGAAAGCAAAGGGATACATCATGAATATTCGGCTCCGTACACTCCACAACAGAACGGTGTTGCTGAACGAAAGAATAGGACTCTAATTGAAGCGGCTAGAACAATGCTTGCAGACTCAAATCTTCCAGTAATGTTCTGGAACGAGGCGATTTATGCAGCAAATTATACACTCAATCGGGTTCTAACAGTGAAGAAGTTTGGTAAAACATCTTATGAGCTGTTACACCGACGAAAGCCGAACTTAGAGTATCTAGAACCTTTTGGGGCACCATGCACGATGTTGAATCCAAGCGAGAAGTTTAGTCCTAAAGCTGAAGAGGGATACTTTGTTGGATATGCAACTCCGCTCAAACGGGTATACAACAAGCGAACTCGTCGGGTGGAGGATTGGGCTAACATAGACGTTCAACGGTATACTCAAAATGTGCAAGGGATGGGTCCTGATTGGATGTTTGATTACAAAGACTTCTTTGAATCATTCAATCTAGATAGCTTGGTTGAAGAAGCTGTTATCAGATTACTTTACGAGTGTGAAAACGCGGCGACTTCACCGTTGGTGCGTCCAATCACCGTGAACCCCCTACCAGCTTCTAATGATACCAATGCTCCTATACAAGAGGAAGAAGTGTTTCAGGAGGCTTCTACTTCATTAGACTCTTCAGAATCTGAAGATGAACAATTTGAAGAAGTCATTCTTGAGCATGCAGAAGAACCAGAGGCACCGCCAGTGAACCCAACTCCAACTCCAGATGTTGCTTCATCGTCTAACACGGGTCATGATCTGGATGCTGTAGAGAACTTGACTATTCAGACGGGAGTTACTGTACCTGAATATCCGGAATCTCGGATTCATCGTATTCACCCGCTGGAGCAAGTTATCGGTGATCCTGGTAGCAGTGTGATGACCAGAGGGCAGCTGCGAAGTGTTAACTCGCCAGAGAGTTTTGGTGCTTTAGCATTATATGCCAAAATACAAAAATCTGGTAGTCAAAATGATTGGTCGTTTGCGTGTTATGTGTCGCAGGTAGAGCCAAGGACATACAAGGACGCTTTGCTGGAGGACGCCTGAGTTGAGACAATGCAGGAGGAGTTATTACAATTTCAGAAATTGGGAGTTTGGACGCTCACGGATTTGCCACCTGGAAGAAAGAAGATTGGCACTAAATGGGTGTTTAAGTGCAAGAAGGATGATCGTGGGGTTATAGTTCGTAACAAAGCCAGATTGGTCGTGCAGGGATTCCATCAAATCGAAGGGATTGATTATAACGAAATCTATGCACCTGTAGCACGCATTGAAGCTATTCGGATGTTTCTTGCGTTTGCTTCCTATAAGAAGTTCAAAGTTTATCAAATGGACGTCAAGAGCGCATTTCTGTACGGGAAAGTCAAGGAAGAGGTTTATGTCGGGCAGCCACCAGGCTTTGAGGACCCAATCCACCGGGATAAGGTCTATGTGCTAAACAAAGCTTTATATGGCTTGCACCAGGCGCCGAGACAGTGGTACGAGGAGCTAAGTACATACCTCATGACAAAAGGATTTAAGCGCGGACTCGTCGACTGCACCCTATTCACAAAGAAATCAGGGGATGATTTGCTTCTGGTGCAGATTTACGTTGATGATATAATATTTGGTTCAACTAATGAGCTTTTATGCAGGGAGTTCGAAACTGTCATGCAGGACAAGTTCGAGATGAGCGCAATGGGGGAGATGCAGTTTTTCCTAGGCTTGCAGGTGGACCAAAGACCCACGGGGATCTTCATTCACCAGACGAAATACGTATCCGAAGTCTTGAGCCGGTTCCAGATGGAGGATTCCAAGCCGATGGATACCCCGATTCAACCCAATCACGGGATTGGAGTGGACGCTAAGGGGGAGCTGACGGAACCATTTACATACAGAGCAATCATCGGATCTCTGATGTATTTGACGGCGTCTCGACCAGATATTATGTATGCAACGTGTCTCTGTGCCCGCTATCAATCGAAGCCGAAACAAAGTCATCTGACGGCGGTCAAGCGTATCCTTAGATATCTGAAGGGGTGTCCCTCAAAAGGACTTTGGTACCCTAATGATGATGATTTTGATTTCATTACTTTTAGTGATGCAGATTGGGGCGGCTGTGATAAAGATAGCAAATCTACTACAGCTGGTTGCCAGTTTTTAGGGAGCAGGTTAGTCACCTGGCAATGCAAGAAGCAGACTTCCGTGGCGCTGTCTACATGTGAAGCCGAGTACATTGCAGCCTCGAGTTGCTGTTCGCAAGTACTCTGGATCCAACAGCAGATGGTGGATTACGGTTTGCAGTTTCTTAAAACCCCTATACACTGTGACAACGAAGCCGCTATCGCATTAACTAAAAATACTGAAAATCATTCTAAAGCGAAACATATCCGGATCAAATACCATTTTATCCGTGATTGTTACGCTAAAGAATTGATAGATATGGTCAAAATCCATACTGACTACCAACGTGCAGATTTGTTTACAAAAACTTTTGACAGATCTCGCTTTGAATATCTTTTAAAAGTAAATAACATAAAGGAAAAACAGGACTAATCGGCACCTCGGTTTATCGTTTTTTTTTGTTTTAATTTTCTGATTTTTGCTAATTGGGAATTTCTCTTTGCTAATTGGGAATTTCTCTTTACTATCGTAATCCTCAAAGAAGTTGATGCTTTCGAGTGGATTGTTTAATCCTCAAAAAAGTTGATGCTTTCTAGTGGATTGTTTCAAATTTTTTTTAAGTTTTTATTGTTTTTCAGAAAAATTAAAAACCCAAAAATATGTTCTTTATTTTAGGGGGAGTCTTTTATCCGAAAAACCAAAAACATTGAAAAAGTCAAAAAGACCTAAAAATTAGAAAAACCAAAAATGATTTCCTGGATAAAAAGAGGAAATGATAGTACATCAGTGGGGATCTGACACAGGCTAAAGAATTGTATAGTTTAATGAGGCGTGTGTTGACTACGTGTGATATGCTGATAGGCTTCGTAGACTAAATATTGCGTGCATTAGTGATACAAACATAACGAACTACGCGTTCGTGGCTGAACACCTAATGGGCATATGGTCTTAGTACCGTAATTTCGTTTGATAGGATTGCCAAAATCTGAGGTTTCGGGTCGTTATGTTATGGTTATCCGGGATATTCTGATTAAACTTTTGTCGTATTGATTTACGGACCTAGTTTCATCAGAATATTTGCTAAAAGAGCTTAAATGCCAAAACCGGAAGTTACCGAATTGAGGAACTTTATGTTTTAATTGATCAAAGATCATTATTACATCGTATTGACTTACTGATGCAAATCAGTGGTTAATATCAGCCTCAACCTAGTGTATATGCACATGTTACTCTGCTGCATTCGTTTGTTGACCTGTACACCTCTGTGCTATATACTTTGTAACTTTTACGGATAACTCTAGCATAATCACGCGTTACGACGAAGCTTTGTGCAATTACTTGATACGGGAGTATGTCGTGTGTGTGGGCACCACAACGTGTTAGTCTAATACACATAACTCGTATCATTTTAAAGCATTGCGTAATAGTCTGCATGTGAGCTTTTGTGGACCACAATATCAGCAATTGCCGTGTCACATACTGTTTCTAAGGATAATATTAAACAAACAGATCAACGCTGTGATCAGATTTCTCAGAAAACTGATATGATCCTCTTACCGGATATCACAAAATGTTTACTGCTTTCATTTACTTTGATGCATTTTACTTTTATTGTCAAAAAGATACAAAATCCAAAAAGATTTTAGGTGTGTTTTGATAAAATTTCAGAAAAACCAAAATTTTTGCATTTCTGCTTTATTTTTGATAACTGACGGTGCTTGATGGTCAATTTCTGAGATTTGATAACACCATCTGGGCTTTGTATCATTCAAAAAGTGAAAATATGAGTTTTTGAAGTTTAACGAATTGAAAAATGTTGAACGGAATTCGAATTCGTGATTTGGCAAAATTTTCAGATTTTTCCATTTCACATTCGCCCCTTAATTGGGTCGAATGTGGAAAAATCCTTACCTTCGGTTGTTTATTTTGGACGAATGTGGTATTTTCATATAAAAATCCACCTTCGGGTATACAGGATCCACCTTCGGGTCATTAGTTTGGGGCGAATGTGGATCTAACCCACATTCGACCAGATAAACGGGCGAACGTAGCTTTTTATATATAAAGCCAACCAGGTTTGACCCTCATTCATCAGTTTTTCAAAATTTTTCATCAATATCAAGACTTGTTGCTGAAATACCTTTTGATTGTGGTTTGTGTTCCCTATCATCTACTGATCATTTTAAGACTTATTTCACAGGTATTGGAGCAAAAACCAGTTCGCAATCGTCGTTTTTATGTTCGACCTTAGGGTTTTAGAATCTGGGGTTCTAGGGTGTTTATTATTGATTGTTTTTTATTGCATTTCAATTCACAACAGTTTTAGGGGGAGAAGAATCAAAGAATTAGGATTATAACATCAGTTAGAGGGTTAATTGATTGATTGAAAAAATAAAACCCTAATTCTTCATTAAAACTGATGTAAATTGAAATTTAGGAACAATTGATGGTATACGAGTGTTGACCAGCCTTATTAGAACACATTCCAATCAAAATTACATGTTAAAAACAACTTTGTCAAAAATTTGAATTTTGGGGATAAACACATTGTACATTCGTCCAGACTAGAAAAGGGCGAAAGTGAAATAAACGGACGAATGAAGAAAGAAATGGGCGAATGTGTTATAAACGGGGCGAATGTGATTTGTAATAGAAACTTTTTCACATTCGTACTAAGTAATACACATTCGAACCAAGAATTCCACTTTCGGCCATTACAAAACGGGCGAATGTGGAGACTGTTTAAATCTAAAATTTATAACTTTTTGTTGTTTTTGTATTTTGACGCGTTTCTGATTTTGATGTGCAGATGGCTGAGCAACCCGATAATATTGAAGCACAAGTAGAGAATGTCATTCCAGATCCAGTTCAGGAGGCTGAAGCATCTGTTCCAAGCAGTTGGCCATTCGAACCAGCTCACAATTGTTGTGCATATCTTGGTGATGTGGAAAAGAACACAGAGTTTGCTGGGATTATTGAGTTCTTAAAGAGGAGAAGGATTGTACATGCTTTAGCTACACCGACAATCATCTACAAAGATATTGTTGAGGATTTTTACAAGAATGCGAAGTACGATTTCTGGGAGAATCAAACGATTATCAAGAGCAAGATACAGGGGATGGAGATGTTCTTCACAGAATCTGACATTAGAGAAGCACTGCAGATCAAGTTTGAAGTAAGTGAGGATCCCAGGGAATTGTCATGGACTAAACAGAAGGCTTGCTTCCTGAGGATGAAGTACAAAGGACCGATCACTGATGGATCTATGCATAAAGGGAAACTAAGTGTGCAGTTCAAGTACTTTGCACATGTCATTATCCATGTGTTCGGATGTGTGAGCGGTGGCTATGATGTGATGAGGAGGAGTTTGAGCTCATTGATGGTTGCGTTGACTCTCAACAAACCATTCAATGTTTCTGGGATGATACTAGATCATATGCTTGAAATGTTAAAGGGGTTGAAGAAGAAACAGTTCATGCTATACCCAAGGTTTCTTATGATGATCTTTGATCACAAGTATCCTGATTTGCAGAAGGATCCAACAAAGATTATAGGTCAAGATCATATGAACATCCGTACTTTGGTGAGGATGAAAGGGTATAAGGGTGTGCCTGATGAAGAAAAGCCACCATATAGGAGATTGTTTGGAGCTCTAGCTAAACAAGATAACACTGATCCTGGAAAGAACAAAGCTAGACATACTAAGAGTGATTCTGACAATGATGATCCCTTGGTGTATGCAGATGCAAACACTAAGAGGAAAAGGCAGGTTGTCAATGCTGGAGCCAAAGGGAAGGGCAAGGCAAAGACAGATCAGGGAGTTTCCAAGCAACAAGTGGTGAGGAAGAAAACTACTGCAAAGAAGGGAACGAGTTTAGTTGATGAGGATTCTGTAGATTCAGAGGAGACTGAGGTAGACGAGCAGTGGGATTCGGATGAAGGAAGAGTTAGGACCACCAAATGTAAGGCCACTATGGTTGGTGAGTCTGAATCTCTTAACCAGACAATTGAAGAAGTACAACAGAAGAAGAAGCCTGTTAATGTTGAAGAAGGAGGTTTAGGGATTGATATGGATGAGTTGGAAGCAGGTGAAACTGTTGTAGTGAATTTGCCAAAACAGAAGCATAAATCTATGGCAAAGAAATCCAGTACTAAACAGTTGAGGGAGAAAGAAATAGCCCAGCTGCTGAAAGGAAAAAGAATACCAGATGCTGGTACATCATCTAAGTTGTCTTCACCGGTTACTAAGAAGCAGAAAAAGACTAAAGAGGCTGAAACATTACCAGTTGATGAGTTCAATGTTGCTCTGGATAATCTTTTAGATATGTTTAGGAAGCCTCAGAAGGAGAAAGCCAAAGAAGTTGAGCCATCCAAGTCTAAGAAAGTCACTGTTTCTGATGATGTGATGAAGCAGGTGAACAAAAAGATGGATGATATGATGAAAATGATTATAGCTCAACAAGCAGAGATTGTTAAGTTCAAGCAGAATGAAGAGAAAATGCTTCAGATAGTGGTTGCTTCAAAGAATAATCAAGATGAGATTGAGCAGAAGGTAAAGAAACTGGAAGCTGATAATAAGAAGCTTGAGGGTAAATGTTCCAGGAACAGGAGTATGATTAAGGTGATCAAAGAGGATAACAAAGAACTAAAGGCTGAAAACAAACGCCTTAGTGATTTGTTAGATAGTTTGTATAATGAAGCACCAAAGCTGAAAGAAGGTGAAGAGGATAAGGAAAAAGAGGAAGAACAGGTGGACTTTGAGCCTTCTGATTCTGAAAAAGAAAAGGATGATGAGGAAGATGATGAGTCTGAGAAAAGTGATGATGAGGAGAGTAAGAAAAGTGATAAAGACGATGATGATGATGCTGAGGGATCGGGTAGCAAAGATGATGATGATAGTAGTGACAGTGATGATGAAGGGAGAGAGGACACAAGTAAGTTTACATTCGAGAAGAGAACACCGAAGAAGGATACTGGAGAATCTAGTTCTAAGAAGAAGAAAGGTGGTAATACAAATTCAGATGAAAGTATCTTTTGGAATGAAAAGGTGAGATCTCTAAGTGATGATGCAAAGAAAGTATACAGAGATATGTTGGAGAAAAGAGAATGGACGATAGAGTTCACAGGTAGATTTGCTGAGATCTTTCAGACTGATGACATGAGATATGAACTGGAGTATAATGATCCTGATCTAGAAGAGGGTGAAGTACCTGCTACTGTGGCTAAAGAAATTCTTGATGGTCTTGCACAGAGAGTAGGGAAATCATTTGAGGAGTTTTTGATGGATGAGTCGATTCCAAATATTCCTGAAAAGGATATTGGAAATCACTCAGATGATAAGAATACTCCAGAAATGGATGAAGTGGAGATTGAAGATATTACGCATGAGGAATATCCACAATACTTCAGACAGAATGATGAAGATGTGGTATTTCCTGACTTCACTGAGATTCCAAACACTTCAGCGAAGAAGAAAGCTAAGAAGAGAAGTGAAGAGTTTGTTGAGACGGTGTTTGGTGCTGATAAGCAACAATCTTCAAGTCAAACTGATGAATTGAAGACATATTTGCAGAAGTTGAAGGAAATGGAAGAAAACCGACCAAATCCTGAAGCTCAAGGAAGTTTTTATAGATTTCACAATGCAAAGTTTAAAGGCAGAGCTCTCGGGTGGACTTATTTGGGAAGACTGAAGTGTTTAGCTGCTAAATGGGAATCAGGAATTCTGTACTTCTACAGATTCATTGATTTGCTAACTCTACCGTATTGGGCGGTCAGAGATCTTTGCAGATTCCCAATGTCTGGAGCTTCAGTGAATAATACGCATGTCGGTTGGTGTGCTGATAAGCTAGTCTGGGAGAGCAGGACAAAGTGGAACAGGTTTAAGCCTCAATATCCCAGAAGGAAAGTTCACAGGGATATTGATCCTAAAACTGGGTTGAAGAGAGTGACCTTGATTTACAAAGCACCTGAAGTGATGAGAAAGATACCTTTGATGCCTATGCCACAACACTTCAGTGCTGATTTTATCTTTTGGTACTACGATTGGAGAAAGGCTGAAGCAGTGATTGTTTTGAGAGATGGAAAGGACAAATACAAGCATGTTCATGTATTTGATCCTATGTGGTTGATTAACTGTACGTTTGAAGACATCATCATGCTTTTCTACAATCCGATTCATCATGATCCCAATGATGCTGAACAGGCTAAGAAGTATACTCAAGTTGTGGGAGTTTGTTTTGCATATGACATAAACTCAGGGAGCAACTTAGATGCCAAACTTGGTAAAATGGTGAAGATGGCCAATGTGTCAAAACCAGTGAAAAGGAAGTTAGAGCCTGAAATGACAAAAGAGCAGAAGAAGCAACTGAGGATTTACTTGTTGAACAAGGCGATGGACGAAGATCGAAAACGATCCAATCAATAGTCGAGGGGGAGTTTGTAGATGCACGAAGTGCGACTAGTGATTGGATCTACATAATTAACATATGTTAGAAGTGCTGATGGATTGAAAGTGGAACATATGGGCGAATGTAGAATGATTATGGGCGAAGGTGAAGTTAAACAGGGCGAAAGTAGAAGACTGATCACAATGTAAACACATTCGTACCTTAAAGTGGGCGAATGTGGAAAGCTTCCACATTCGCACCATCAAAAGGGGCGAATGTGCAGAGTCTATAAATAGATTTTGTGAGTTTTTGTGTTAGAGAGAGTTTTTAGTTCGAGTGTGTGTTGTGGTCAGGTTCTAGGTGATTTTGTGAAAGTGTGTGTATTGATTAGATTGACTAGGAGTTTGATTGTAACACGTTTTTATGCAAGTTAATCTATGAAAAGGTATTTGAAATGATGTTTTCTGTGTTTTGATCCGAGTTTTATCAGTTTGTTCATAACTAGGGTTTCCGCACCTGGTTTTGTTACTTGTATGATCATATATTCATGTTTTAGCTAAAATCTTTCGTTTACAAGCATAATCATTAACATTGATCAGCCGACGATATACAATGATAGATCTATTGGACTGACAACCCCACCCGGATACGTGTACCTCCTACATAGGTAGCGTGGGTGATTGTTATCGAACTTATAACAAAATCGAGTGAACCATATGCGTATGGGATGGACCACAATATTCTAGTCACAAGGTTTGATTATGCACTCACATTTACCTAATAGTTTTGTTTTCACATATGGACTAGACTTGCCATGACACTCGAATTGTACAAGTTTTATTCAATATTCAAACCAATGTAATTCTCACCAACATTTTGTTGACCCAAAAACCTTTTCAAAATTAACATGTTTCAGGTAACAATGAAGCTGAGGCTTAGAGTATGCTTGAAGAATTATTATGAAGTTATTTGAAGTTGTTTGCTTTATTTCATGTTATGTACTAGAAGTTTTTGATTTTTAGACAATGTTTCATTTAGATATTATGCTATGAATAAAGTATTTAAAATTTCAATATATACCATGTGCTACTGAACAATCATTCATACGTGACACCTCGATGTTTCCGCCATCGGTTGGGGTGTTACAAAAACCCCCCAAGAAACAATCTAAAAAGGTGACTCTGGAGGATGAGATACCAGAGAACATTCCTGTTGCAACACAAAAGCAACAAACAACCACTGTTGATACTTCCTCTCAACAGGTGGTAAAGTCTCAACCTAGCCAAACTCCTCATGTATCCTCTCAAAAGGATCATGTTGTAAGCCAAGGGGAAAGACATCATGGGGCAGATGATTCACTTGAACATCTGTTCAGAAGTCCTTCTCCCAGGGCTAATATTCTTGTTACTCCACAACCCTCACCATCAATTCCTCCAACTATGCAACCAGTGTTTGAGGCCATTGACAAAACTCTAGACACAACCAGTTCCTCTCAACCACCTATCACTAAGAGTGCACCTCAACAAGTGACTGGTCCAGAGAAAAGTCAATTGGTCATCCCACAAACAGAGGAGGCCACACCCTTTGAGTTACATGTAACTCAAAGTGTTAGTTCAAGTGAAGCAGTCACTACTGTTGTAGAGACCATTGTCTCACTTCAGGATAGTGGTTACATCAATCAGATTTCCTTGAAGGCAACAACTGCTGAGGCAACAAGATTGACCTCAAACCCAGTTGGAAGTCCCCATAACCAAGAACAAGGGGCATCTGGTTTCTTTCCTATGGATACTCCTCCTAGGACTGAACCAGTTACAACTACCACTCCTGGTAGGAATTCAGATGATCCCATTAAGTTGGGTGATGGGTTAAGATACCAAGAATTGACGAAGATAGTGCATGCAATTGAATCATCTGTGTCTGAAATCAAAGGTGATATCAAGACCATCATGAACACCTTGGTGACTCTCACACAAAGTCAACCATCAAAAGAAGACATTGCTAGTGAGCTATGGAAATATGTCAGCCCCATTATCATAGCTCATCGAAAACTAGCTGATCAGACACAGGAAACATACATGACTATGATCAGGAACATGGTGGATGCTAGATTCAATGACACAAAAGCAGACATCAAAGCCATTAAAGATCATTTGCTGAAGACTTCTGGCTCTGCCCCCACAACTATACTCAGAGATGAAGATGATGATGAATTCACGGCAGCTGATGCCAAAAAGGGGGAGAGTGGTAGAGACAGACTGAAGAAGTTGAAACCTTTTGGGGCTCCATCTTTTCAACAAGAAAAGTCAACTCCAGAGCCTGCACCAGAGTCTGTTGACCAAACCACTGCTGAGGCAGCCAAGACTAAAGAGATTGATGAATCAGCCAATGAAAGGGCTGAACAGGCTACTGAGGCTAAGAAGATCAGGGCTGAAACACTGAAAACAAAAGCAGAGAATCTTTCCAACAAGAAAGAGGAACAACAGCAAGAAAATGAAAATGTTGAAACTTCCAAGAAGAAGAAGAGTCCTGCTTCTCATGTCAGGCAGCCTCCTTCAAAAACAAAAACTTCTGTTGCTGCTTCCACCAAAACAACTGCCAAACCATCTACCACAACATCCACTACCACCACAACAGCTTTAGCCTTGACCTTACCACACATTCCATCACTACCTCAAACATCTGTTGGTGCTACACAAGTGCCAACAGATGCTAACATTCCACAATCACCACCATCTCCTACCATCTTGTACAAGAAGAAAAGAAAATCTACCTTTGTTGTACAAGATGAAAACATAGCCACCACACCACCACCAACTCAACCTATCCCTGCCATTCCACTCCAATCCTTTTCACCACACACTTCCAAATTCACCACCACCAAATCACCATCATCTGAACTTCCATTAGCAGCTCAGTATCCCCTTGAGCTTGACATGATCAAGGGGAAAATTCAATCCTTCTACAATACTGAGGATGCTTCACAACTTACCATCCCATCTCTTTCAAGCCTGAACCTTCCTAAACCAAGAAACCTTGATGAATACTTGAAACAGAAGGGTCAACAAACAGACTTGATAATCAAAGAGAAATGCAAATGCAAGGATGACAGGACTGCTCAGGGCATCCATTCAGTAGAACTTGGCAAATTAAGAAGGATTGAGGATTTTGCCAAGGACCTAAGTAAGTCCATGTCTGCAAAGCCCATCAGTGGTGAGATGGTGAAGATTGTTAGAGAGTCTCTTCTTAATCAGATAATGGCCACCAAGCCTTACAAAGCCCAAAGAAAACATTTCACAGGCTGGACCATTCAAGCCCTTAAAGAAGAATTACAAAGAATTGAAGTGTAGATGCACTTTATGCGACTAATGCTTCGGATTGTAGTTTAACATATGTTAGAAGATTTGTACAAGGGCGAAGGTGAATTATAGAGGGCGAAGGTAGACTGAAGATGGACGAAGGAAGAATGCTTATTGGCGAATGTGGAATGCTAAATTGTATAATGTACATTCGTACTTTGTAATGGGGCGAATGTGGACAAAGTCCACATTCGTACTAAGTAAAGGGGCGAATGTGCAGAGGTTATAAATAGGTTTTGCTTGATTTGTAAGTTAGAGAAGTTGGTTATTGTGTGTGTGTTAAGGTCAGGTTGCTCTCTAGATTAAGATTGTGTCAAAGTGTGTAGATCAACTTGTATTTGCTTTATGTTAACATTTTGAGTCAAGTTATCTATAAAATGATGTTTGAAAAGGTAATCCGTGTGTTGTGATTTGCGTATTATCATTTTGTTCAGTTCTAGGGTTTCCGCACCTGGAATTGTGACTTGTATGATCAGATTTCCTGTCTATTGCTAAAATTCTTTGTTTACAAAGTGGTATCAGAGCCATAGAGATCATACAACAACAAATTGATAATATCAGAACTGATTTGGACCCTATTTTGATCAAATTTTCTCTGTTTTTCATTGAAAATGGTTTTTGATACAATTTGAAGGTTTTGGATCACTTTTCGTGAATAAAATCAACATTTCCAAGAATTAAAGTTGTTCCAAATCAATTCCGAATCATAACCTGGTTAAGATCATCAAAATCCATTAACTTTTGAAAATCTCAGATCAAAATAACCGTTTTTCAAAGTGTAACCGTTTTTTAAACATGTATGGGTCGAATCTGGAGAGCATGGGGCGAACCTGGACTTTTTAGGGCGAACCTGGTTATTTTCTGGGCGAAAGTAGCATTTTACAGGTCGAACCTAGGTGTGTTGTGTTGAGTTTTTCACTTTCGGGTGCTAGAGTCCACTTTCGGGTGATCGGGGGTGCGAAAGTGGAATTGGATAGGACGAAGGTGAAGTTTTAGAGGGACGAAAGTGGAAAGTGTTTGCTGATTTCTACATTCAGGTCTCATATTCTACATTCAGGTGAATCTTTTTGGACGAAAGTGAGTTCTCCAAGGGGCGAAAGTAGAAATTTTGTGAAGAAATTTTCTAAGTGTGGTGAATTTCTAAGTTTGTGAACATCATGTGGGGTTTTCCAACTACACCGAGACCGGGAACGACACAACAACAGCAGCAAGTGACTATGGACCCATGGACAGTGGCAGCTCAGAAATCGAACACTCAGTCGTCACAACCGATTAACTACTTAGCGATGACTAGTTCGATGCCTCAGAGCGTTGCATCTTCGTCACAACAACCTACAGCAGATTATTGGGGAGTAGCAGCCGCGGTGGTAAATACTCAAACTACTAATGCTATTTCTACACTAATCAATGACTTATCTTCAGGTAGCGGGAATCGGCCACCCATGCTAATGGAGATGCAGGAGTACAACCAGTGGCAGAAGAAATTCAAGATTCATCTTGAAGGCATGGGGTTGGAAGGAACGGAGGCTTGGCAGATGATAGCTAAAGGATATGTTGCACCAGTTTTAGAGAACACCGGTGAGCAGGTTCCTTTAGAGAGTTTGACTGACGATGAGAAGAAGAAATTCGCGGTGGAAAAGAAGGCATATTCTCAGTTAACTCAGGCGATTACAAACGATTTGCTACATCAGTTTGGGTCGTGCACTACTTCAAAACAGTTATGGGATGTGCTAAAGAATCGTCATGATGGTAACGAGAAGACGAGAAGGTTGAGGATGGAAGAGCTGAGGAAAGAATTTGAGAACTTCAGCTATGTCGGAAACGAGACATTGAAAGAGTTGACTCCCAGATATTGTCATTTACTAACTGAATTGTCTAGTTATGATATACAGATTCCTATGTCAGATCTGGTGGACAAATTTGCTGATGCATTACCACCGTACTGGGATCAACACATCGAGGTACTCAAAGAGAAGGATGCTTACAAGTATTTGACCATCAATGAGTTCATTCAGAAGCTAGAAAATAAAGAACTCGAGGAGAAGAGGAAAGCAAAGAGATCTCAGATTCCTCAGAACCCAGAGTTGTACCATGTTAGTACTTCAGCAACTGTGGGGAATTCTAGTGTTGGTGGAACAGTGGCACCTCATATAGCTTGTATTTCAAGTGTTATGGAACCACCGAAACAACCAATCAATTACCTAGCACAAACTTCATCGTATTCACAACCATCATACACACCACCACCACAACAATACACTAATTCTTTCATTTCACCATTTTCTCCAATGCAGCAAGCTGCATGTTATTCTGCAAACCAACCACAACAACAACCTCAACAACAAACATACATGACACAAATGAATCAAACCAATCAGCAACCGGTAGTATTGGAGACATCCAATATGAATAACGTGACTGTGAAGGTTGCTCAGCAGCATATTGCACTAGTCTCAGCAATGGTAGCTTCGTATAACGGTTTAGTTGCAAGTCAAATTGGGAATAACAACTTGACCAATGAAGACTATGCATAAATCGATAAAGAGGAGATGGAGCTGATAGACATTCAGTGGGCTTTCGCAAGCATTATGAGGCGAGCAACCAAATTCATCGAAAAGACCGGGAGGACTGATTTGGGTACTTCTCCGAACACCACTTATGGTTTTAACAAAGAGAAGGTTACATGCTTTAATTGTGGTGGAAAAGGACACTTTAAGAGAGAATGCACTCAACCTGCTAAACAAGGTAACAGAAACCTATTCAACTCAAACTATCAAAACCGCCAATCTCAAAACCAAAACCAAAACCAAGTTTCTTTCCAAAACAACAACAACTATCAAAACCAAAACAATTACCAAAACCGACAGAACACCTCTAACAACAACCAGAACAGACAACCAAACACAACCAACCAGAATCAAACTCAACCACAAAATAACCCAAACAGAACAGTTATACCCATCACTACACCAAATGAACAACCACAAAATAACAATCAAAATCAAGCTTTGGTGATACAGAATGATGAGAGGTTTGACTGGACTGGCATGAAAATTGGTTTTGAGGACATAACCACTGGTGGGAATGTGGCATGTGTTGCTCAACAGGTTGATATTAAGGAGTCGATGATAGTTGATCAAGATGAAGAAACTGAGAGTGAGGTTGAGGAATCGGTCGAAGAAATGAATGTGGAGACTGAGACAGTTGAAGTTCAGGATGAAGAGAGAAGTTCAGGAGTGGTGATTGACTCGGTCACAGATATTCCTAAAGAAACTGAGTCAGTATATTCAGATTCAGAAAGCGAATCAGACTCAGAGGCCAGTGTTACTTCTTTGAATGATGACATTGATCAGTTGCTGGCTGAAGCTGATTTTCTGAAGACGAGGAAGTCTTGCATAGTGGATGACGCCTTCACCAGAATCGATTATTCAAAGTTCTTCGCTGGGAAGGAAGCTCATTTTGCTCTAATGGCCATGACAGATCCTCCAAAACAGGGAGCTTCAGCTGGCCCTATTAGCAGTCTTTGGATTGTTAATAGTGGAGCTTCAGGCCACATGACAGGGGATTTAGCATTGCTGTTGGATGTGAAGAACATTAATGGAGGGTATGTTGCATTTGCTGGAAACAAAGGAGGATATATCACGATGGAAGGAAGCGTGAGTAATGGAATTGTGAGTTTCGAGAGGATATCGTATGTGAAGCAGATCGATTATAATCTGTTGAATGTCAGTCAAATATGTGACAAACAATTTACTGTTTATTTTGATGACAAATCTTGCTATATTCTCAAACCGAGATTCGAAATTCCAAAAGAGTGGGTTATGTTGAAGGCACCTCGCGTCAACAATCTCTATATTCTTGATATGTCTAAGGCGATGACGTCTGAGGGGCAAGTGACATGTTTCCTATCAAAAGCTACAGAGAAGGAATCGATTATGTGGCACAGAAGGATGGGGCATATTCATTTAAGAAAGATGAACCACTTAGTGAAAAATGGACTTGTCGATGGCGTGAATGTTAAACATTTCCATTTGAATGACAAGTGCGTGAGCTGTAAGAAAGGAAAGCAACACAGACAATCCCACAAAGTGAAGAAAGTTAACTCTGTTGAGATGCCGCTTGAGCGATTGCACATGGACCTATTCGGACCTGTCAAACGCAAAAGTCATCTTGGAGAGCTTTATTGTTTAGTCGTTACTGACGATTATTCAAGATTCTCATGGGTAATGTGTTTGCATCAGAAAAGTGACACCTTTAATAATCTGAAAGTTCTGTTCACTCGATTGGAAAATATCTATGGTCTAAAGATCAAGCGAATTCGGAGTGATAATGGGACGGAGTTCAAAAATGCCAAGATGGATGAACTTTGTGAAAGCAAAGGAATTCATCATGAATATTCGGCTCCGTATACCCCCCCAACAGAACGGTGTTTGTGAATGGAAAAACAGGACTCTTATAGAAGCGGCGAGAACAATGCTAGCAGACTCGAATCTTCCAGTAATGTTCTGGAACGAGGCAATTTATGCAGCAAATTATACACTTAATCGGGTTTTAACGGTGAAGAAGTTTGGCAAAACTTCTTATGAGCTGTTACACCGAAGAAAGCCGAACTTGGAGTATCTAGAACCTTTTGGGGCTCCGTGCACGATGTTGAATCCAAGCGAAAAGTTTAGTCCGAAAGCTGAAGAGGGATACTTTGTTGGATATGCAACCCCGCTCAAACGGGTATTCAACAAAAGAACTCGACAGGTGGAGGATTGGTCTAACGTTGAAGTTCAACGGTATACTCAGAATGTGCAAGGAAATGGTCCTGATTGGATGTTTGATTACAAAGATTTCTTTGAATCATTCAATCTAGATAGCTTGGTTGAAGAGGCTGTTATTCGATTACTTTACGAGTGTGAAAACGCAGCGACTTCACCATTGGTGCGTCCGATCACCGTAACTCCTCCAATAGCTTCTAATGATACCAATGCGCCTGTACCGAAGGAAGAAGTGTTTCAAGAGGCTTCCACAACTTTAGATACTTCAGAATCGGAAGATGATGGAGATTTCGAAGAAGTTATTCTTGAACATGCAACAGAGGCACCGCCAGTGAACCCAAATCCAGATGTTGCTTCATCGTCTAATACGGGTCATGATCTGGATGCAGTAGAGAACTTGACTACTCAGACGGGAGTTACTGTACCTGATCATCCAGAATCTCGGATTCACCGTATTCACCCGCTGGAGCAAGTTATCGGTGACCCTGGCATAAGTGTTATGACGAGAGGACAGCTAAGAAGTGTCAAATCACCAGAAAGTTTTGGTGCTTTAGCTTTATATGCAAAAATACAAAAGTCTGGTTGTCAGAATGATTGGTCGTTTGCATGTTATGTTTCGCAGGTCGAGCCGCGGACATATAAAGAAGCTCTATTGGATGACGCCTAGGTTGAAGCGATGCAAGAGGAGTTATTACAATTTCGGAAGTTGGGAGTCTGGACGCTCACTGATTTACCTCCAGGATGGAAGAAGATTGGTACCAAGTGGGTCTTTAAGTGTAAGAAAGACGATAGAGGACTGATTGTACGGAACAAAGCCAGATTGGTAGTTCAAGGTTTTCATCAGATCGAGGGGATTGACTATAATGAAATATATGCACCTGTGGCGCGCATAGAGGCAATCCGAATGTTTCTAGCTTTCGCCTCCTACAAGAAATTTAAGGTGTATCAGATGGACGTCAAAAGTTCTTTTCTGTACGGAGTAGTCAAAGAGGAGGTTTACGTCGGTCAACCACCGGGCTTTGAAGATCCTATCCACCGGGATAAGGTGTACGTCTTGAACAAAGCACTGTACGGGTTGCACCAGGCTCCACGCCAATGGTACAAGGAGCTGAGCACGTACCTCATGTCGAAAGGATTCAAACGCGGATTGGTCGACTGTACTCTGTTCACGAAGAAAACAGGAGATGATTTGCTTCTAGTCCAGATATATGTTGACGATATTATTTTTGGCTCAACTAGCGAACTTTTATGCAGGGAGTTTGAACGTGTTATGCAGGAAAAGTTCGAAATGAGTGCGATGGGGGAGATGCAGTTCTTCCTCGGCTTACAGGTGGATCAAAGACCAACGGGGATCTTCATTCACCAGACAAAATACGTATCCGAAGTCTTGAGCCGGTTCCAGATGGAGGATTCCAAGCCGATGGAAACCCCGATTCAACCTAATCACGAGATTGGAGTTGACGCTAAGGGGGAGCTGACGGACCCGTTTACATACAGAGCAATCATCGGATCTCTGATGTATCTTACCGTATCTCGGCCAGACATAATGTTCGCCACAT